>CM062816.1:437735082-438998478 GCA_031772625.1 Pinus tabuliformis
TCCTTGATACCTTTGCAACTTCATGTGGCCCTAAATTAACACTTGTAAATCCCAATATGTTTTGTTTAACACCTCCTCTCTTGTGCAAATTTATATCTCTTATTTCTTAAGTTTCCATAAGAGCTCCCTTTCAACAAAATACCTTGGTTCTCCCATCACTCTCAACCCTAGGACGTTTGATCTCCAAAGGTTTCCTCGTGAGGTTGGAAAGCCAAGCTTTCCTATTCGACTTTCATCTCCGAACATTTTAGGATGATTTACCTTCCTAAAGGGAGTCCTTGAGTCCATGCCTTCCTATTTAATATTTTCCCTTACTACTCGGCTATTCTTAGCAAAATATGAAGTATCCCATGCTCATTTTTATGGTGAGAAGCCATACTCAACAAAATGTGGGACGTTTTGGATTGGGAACAACTATGTCTACCCAAATAAAAGGGTGGACTTGTGCTAAGGGACCCTTCTCAACTAGGCCATGAATGCAAATTTATCATGGTAATGACTTAAACAACCTACAACTGTATGGGGACAATTTTGGATGAAAAAATAATCTCATGGAATCCGAGACTTGCAGCGAGTCAAAATTTCCACTTTTCATCATGGTTCCCATATTTGGCACAAAGATGTTTAATTAAAGACCACTATTTTTGGGAAGTTAAGGATGGGAGGAAACACTATTTTGGGAAGATTCATGGAATCAGTGGTCGTGTCTCTCATCACTTCCCTCTTCCCTACACATCAGAAAGTGCTACTCCTGTCAAGGTCTCTCTCTAGTTGCTCAATTCTAGGAGGACCAATCGTCTTCGAATGTGTAGTGAAGGTCTTGGAATATTCTCTCTCGAATACATCACGAAGCTCATGACTCAAAATATGTTCTTCAATTTGGCCCTTATATTTTGAGATGGGGGTATGGCACCCCTCTGAACTTCAATTTAAAAGAATAATATAAGATCCTTACGTATACTCACCGTGATGATGCCGATCTTGCTCGGAAACACCTATCGAAGTTGAAGCATTTTCCCATAGTGACACTCTCTCTTTGGCCATTGCTGAGAAAGAACAACACTTAGATAGGACAATCTACAAAAGAAAGGCTTCATAAGTCATCTAGAATGCCCGCTATGTTTCAACAAGATGAAGGCCCTTAAGCATCTATTTTTCTAATGTATCTTTGCCATGACTATATGGGGGAGGCTCAATAAGGCCTTTTAGGTTAGCAGGTAATTCCTAACAAAATGGAAAATTGGAATGCAAAGCCTAACAATAGTCTTATCATCAACAAAGTATGGCATCTTGCTCCATGATATATTTGAAGGAATAAGTAATTTAATGCTCAGGTCTTTAAAAATCAAGCAACATCAGTAGACAGGAGCCTCTGCACAAATCATTTCCTATCTAGGAGAAACTATCTCATCAATTCGGTGGAACTCTTAGGACTCAGATTGTCCCCCAAGAGAAAAATCCATTCTTCAATCTGTTAAAATTTATTTAGGATCCTCCCATTCCCTCATGTAGCATCCCACATCCTTCGACATCGATTCCTTCAACCTGGTCTCCCCCTTTCGAGGGCTTTGTAAAACTTAACTTTGATGGAGTTTCAAGAGACAAACTTATCCATGCAAGCTATTAGGGAGCTATTTGTAATATTGAAGGTTGTATTATCCTTATTTATGGAGGCTCTCTAAACACTCTCACAAATAACGAAGAAAAAATTTGGGCATTGGAGCATGATCTTATAGCTGCTCTCAAACTTAATTATCAATGACTTATAATTGAAGGAGACTCTCTAATAATTATCTCAGATCTAAAAAAGTGCAAAATGGAACTCAATTATTTAAGGCCTATTCAATTTGAATGTTGGAATCCCATCTCGAGAGGGTAGTAAGATTCATTCATAGGATAAAATCACTTGTCTTTTCTCATGTTCACCACACATGTACCGAACTTTTATATCACCTAGCAAGGAATGCTCTCAATTTACAATGTGTGATTTTGGAATTCAATTCATCCTAGTCAGTTCCTCAAACCACTGAGAGTTGAATATGAGAACATTTCCAATTAAGATTTCACTCCCACCGTGGGTGTGAATGTTGTGTTATCGAACTGAGAAGACTCCCCATGTTATAGACATATTTGGGCATTTCAACCCCAATCACATATGTCCATAAACCAAGGGCTTCTAAGTCCCTAAAAGTGTTTTTTCATACACTAAAGGAGCAAGGTCAGCTGATTACATGATCTCCCAGAAGTTCTCCCTGACAAACTATTCAGAACTGTCAAAACTGGACCATACAGACTACTCAGTGCTACGGGTGCGATGCATCTCACCTGCCACATGCAAAAAGTGTGATGCATACTAAAAATCCCTTCTGTGGGGTGCGATGAGTGAGAGCAGACAAATGGCAGAGGCAGTTGACTAGGTGGAAACCCATAGAATCTTCTAGAAACTGCCCATTTGACACGTGCCTCTCTAAATTCGCCCAGGGATGAGTAAGAGATCATGAATCTCCAAGTGGAACCAAGAAATATCAGAGAGAAGACACTAATCAAAATCCCAGAAGCTGACTCACCCACCTGCAAACATCCATATATGGATCACTCATCCTAGAGATCCAAGGGGATGGAATTTTGTATTTTGTAAGGAAGTGTTGTTGGTTTCTCTGTGCAACATTGTTCGGTGATCTAAGCTTTTCATGAGGTGAAGAGGGATTTCATGCTGGGAGGATGGCACTGGGTCAGACCAGTGGGTTGTAATCCTCTCTTCTATTATTTCTATCAATAAAGTTGTTTGAGTTTTCCTCCATATTTTTGTGTATCTCTGAATCTTGTCTTGATATATGCATTTGTATGGTTAATATATATCTGATCCTATATTGTTTATGGTTATACATCTCTATGATTTGATGGTATCATTCTGCTTTAATCTCATAGGTGTTATTTGAAGCGGGACAAGTGAGGAAAGAGTGGTGAATTTCTATCAAAGGGAAAGGAAACAACCAAGGAGCCAAGCGAAAGACTGAGGTTGGTACTCTCTGCTTCTTTCTCATCTATCTCTCATAAAGGAAAACACAATTTACTTTAGTTTGTTTGTTTCTAAGATAGCTACCCGTCTTAGTGGGACTAGCAGCTCTAAATGGACACTAGTTTTCCCAATAACAAAATGGCGACTCCACTAGGGATCGAATAGCTTGTTTACTTGTTCCTATTTTGTTTACTTTATAAACTACAGATGGAGCCTGAAGTAATGCCAGCTAGCCTTCGAACTACTTTTGCTATGCAACTGCAAAGTAGATAAACATTGCTTCAGTCAATCTCCGGGTTAGTTTATGAATTAAACATCTGACTTGCAAACATCCTAAGTGCCCTGGTGGTGGCTCAAGTAACCTCATTAGATCAGCCCCTATGCTTTGTATTTACTGACTATCATTAGCTCAGCCTAAATCCCTGAACTAAGCTGCAAACTGTGACCAAAAACCAAGTTAAATTCTCATCCCTAGACCATCGCATTGTCTCCTTTTGATAGTCTGGATGCATCACACCTCCCGTGTGCAGTAGGTGAGATGCATCCCTATTTCCCTGTGTTACATGTGCGATGATCAGAAAAGACTGTTTCTGCCTCCAGATTTTGGTTTTTTATTCATTGTCTTTAGCTTTATTCAGGAGTTTTACTATCTATGATCAGTATACCACTGTTGAAACTCCCTTCCTTTGCATTATTCAGCCTCCATTGTACAAAGAATTGTGAATGTTTTTATGTATTTTTCGCCATTTACAGTTCTCCTTTACAAAAAGTAGCTTAATCGAACTATCGTCTTTTGATTTGGAAGTGTCGCAAGTGTCATTTTCAGTCAAAGAAAAGAATCCTACTCTTTTTTATAGTCGATTACACTGTTACTCTTGTATTTGATTTGAATTAATAGTATTTCAAGTGTCGAAAGCAGTTTTCAAATTGAAGTTGAAAGTGTCGCTCTTAGCCTTCCTTTCGTTTTTTTTAAATTCTAAATCACAAAGTGTCATCTTAGCCTTCCTTTCGTTTTTTAATTCGAAATCGCAAAGTAGTCTTCCTTTCTTTTTTGAATTTGAAATCGCAAAGTATCGTCTTAGTCTTCCTTTCGTTTTTTGAATTTGAAATCACAAAGTGTCATCTTCGTCTTCCTTTCGTCTTTTGAAGAGAAAATTGTTAGTACTGTCGCTTTGAGAGAAAAGATAGTTCAGATTTGTACTTAGCATTCTTTTTGTCATTCACACATTAAGAAAGCGAAAACAAATACATGCATGTGCATTTGCATTTAGACTGCTTGTTGATTTTGATTTAGGACAGTGCATCTAGTGTGTGCTCTCTGCTCTATGTTGAAAGAATTTCGCTTCTCTTTCCTTAGTAGCTAGGATTTTCATTGCAAAAAGAAGAGTAAACGACTGTTTATCATCTTAGATTGCATATTTAGGAATTGTATATCTACATCACACGGTGAACCTTAAAGGCAAACTTCTTAAGAAAGATCAACTATAAAATAAATTCAATGAACATAAAAACGCTTTGGAACCTAACGCACAACATTTAGAAGTCTAGGCTAGAGACGTATTCCGGCGTCGTAAAGCCTGGTAACTATCGCTTTCATCGTAGGTTGGGTGATTCCTCCTCTTTGAGACGACAAGTGCCAGTACGGACTTGTGCTCCCACGTACCATCAAGTATATATTGGGAGACCACAATAGGCTATATCCTTTATCCTTAGGAAGCTGTGTCTGCCACCCTATCGATCACAATGCATTGAACACAGCATTCGAGAAGATTGACTGCTATACCGTAAAAAGTATTCTACAGTTTTGCAATTGGTTTGGTAATCCCTCTGTCTAGATTTCCAGAGTAGTCTCTTTCATTCCTTTTCAAACTCCTTAAAAGAAAAGGTCCATCTGAGCACTTGTCACTTCAGGCTCATTAAAAATCGAAGGCGACTAGAGTCATCTTTAGCATTTTCTCGACTCTTAAAAATTGAAAAAGCAAGTTGTGTCAAAGCATCATAAAATTTATTTTAATTGGAATAACATCATTGTTCCTCATTGGTCTTAGGTTGAGAAAATGGAGTCCACCAATCAAGGATTTCCCCTTGGAGGGAATCCTAGCCCTTTCTCCTCTTGGGGAGATGTTAGTGCACCTCATATGGCCACGTTGTCCTTTCTAGGACTAACAATCAGCCTGCCAGTATGGTTCTTCTCGACCTCTGTCGTTCAAAACACGTGATTCCTGAGCAATCAAATCAACAACCAGATGGTACTGAAGTTACCCCCCAACCTTCTACTTAGTTTATTTCTCCCTCTCCTTCTTCCTCTTCACTTGGTAAAGCTAGTAAAACTAAAAACCTCTCTCTACATGAGAAGAAGAAGAAGAAGAAGCCGACAGTGAAAGGGGGAAACCATGCATCGTCTGGCGAAAATCCACACACTGCACCATCCAAACCTAAATATCCATGTTTCATTTGCAAAGGGGACCACTATCATCGAGATTTTCCTTGCATCCCACGGATCTTAAGGGACTAGTCTCCCGCTTGCACAATCAAGTGTCCTCAACCTTTCACGATCATGTTGAGAGTACGCCATCAACTAGTGAAAATGAAGTCAATGGACAGAAAGGAAGATCTAAATTTCCTTGTAGACTATGTGAAGGTGATCATGCCCTCCACCGTTGTCCCTTCCAGGACAAAGCTAAAAGAGTCTTGGATAACCATCCTGCGTCACCGCAGCGACTTCCTCCTGGATATAAGAAACTCTTGCCGATTCCATCACTAGTTGAAAATCCGGCGAACACACCTTTGTTGTCAGTCGAAGCACCTACCATTGAAGATAAACCCTCTGAGTCCACCCTGGACCAAAGTCAACAGGTCGAGACAGTAGTCGACCCAATCTCTTCAGAGGATCCACCTTCAGATGATACAGTCACCAAAGAGAATGAGAACGACACCGTTCAAATTCTTTTCGTAAACACAAACTCCGATGAACATGGGGGCAATCTACCCGTTCCTTTACCGCAGGAAGGAAGTTCATCGGAGATGTATCCGGCCGTTTATTCGGTCCCACCTCCAAGCAACCTAGTTGTTTCCTTCGACTGGAATCTACTAGGCAGACCCCGTCTACCGTCTAATGTACCATTCCAAATCATAGTACAAGCTTACAGAATGGTCATGGTCGGTACTATCATAGATGAAGGGGATTCTGTGAGTATCCTTTCCTCAATTTCTTGGAAAGTGCTTGGTTCGCCATCACTTCTGCCTGAGATGCGAAATCTGACAGGCTTCAACAAAGGAACCAGTCGACCGTTAGGGATCCTTCCAAATTTGCCTGTAACTTTGAGAAGGAAAACCATTTATCTGAACGTGATGGTAGTCCAAGGGCCAATAGATTACAATCTACTCCTTGGGCACGACTACATTTATAGCATGGGAGCTATTGTTTCCTCACTCTTTCGAGTGATGTGTTTTCCGCATGAAGGCAAAGTGGTCTAGCTCGTAGACCAGCTTTCATTCCCTGGTTCACACATAGCTAATAGTCAAGTGCCACCCCTAACTGGTCTTTTTGTGCAAGGAATGTCTCATCAATCTCCAGTCCGTCCACCTGATGAGCACGAGTGATTCAGTGATTTTGACTGAAACCCAGGGGGCTGGTCTGCTTCGGCAGGAAAACTTTAGGTATAGGGTAGGTTTCCGCGGAGGATATATGACTAGTCTGACACACCCATCCATTTAGGAAAATGGGATTAGACTAGAATAATATTCCCTCGTCAAGGTTAGGTGATTGGAGCTAGAATCACCTTCATCCATTTCGATGGACTAAGCTGAGGAAGTGTTTCTGTCTGCTGCACGGGTGGAACCATCTTGTGGATGCAAGAACTTCTATATGGTAGCCTGGAAACTCTACTTCGCTATACCTGGGGGCATGCAAGTGAAAAGCGACCATTTATTTTCTTATTTTGTAGGTTCCTAACCCTTTAAACTCGTAGGTTTGGTCGTTCCTAGCCTGCATAATGAAAGGATCCGGAGCAAAGTTTTGAATGGGGCAAGCTCCAAAAAATGAAACTATCAATGAGACACCCTTGTTATACGACTGGCACGAGCAATTTTACGCGAAGTTCAAGCTCATTAAAAAATAAACCTAGCAATGAGCATATGTTCCACCAGAGTTTAAGCTCATTAAAGAATGAACCCACCTTTGGTAAATAACCATTGCGATCACATTATCATCAACTTTTGAGCCTTGGTTGTGTTCTTACCATCACCTCCACTCTTTTTTAGCCGATCATACACCTCCATTTGATTGTTTACCCCTTTTGAGGAATAGCTACGATGAGTGATTCTGTTAGCCATCTTATTTACACTACCATGGCTAAAAAGTTCCAAACCTCACCTGGAACCAACTGCTACCCGAGAATATCACTCGTTCCTCAAAAAACAAATCTCCTTTAAGCTCTTTTCATCTGACTCGTAAAATATGAAAAGATTTCCGAGAAATTGGCCTCTCCAGCTCGTTAAAGCAATCGGAAGTGCTATCCCTCCTCTAGATTTTAATCTTTTTGGACCTGAGGGATCATTACACAAAAAGATCGAGCACTTGTCTTGTTCAGCTCGTTAAAACTATCAAAAATTCATCCCTTTCGTATTATTTTATACTTTTTCGAACTTATGGGATTATATTACGAAAAAGGAATATTGGAGTTTCCTTTCCATCCCTTTTTAGACTCTCTAAAATTGAAAAGGATCCAGTTATCTTTGTCATTAAACTCGTTAAAACAATAGCGACAAACTTGTCCATGCAGGCAAGAGCGAGTTTCACTGTCGCTAGGCTCGTTAAAACATAGCGACGGGTTTGCCCGAAGGGAAAATTATAGAACAAGCATATGTTATCCTCCTCAAGCTTGACAAAACTAAAGAGGTACTGGTTAGAAATGTCTGGGGAAAAATTGGGAAGAAAACTTGAAGAAACTTTATTGGTAGCAAGTCGCTCTTGAACATGACACTTTCACTCCATCACCATGATTGAGTCAGGTTGGGTTATTCTGTTCACCGGTCATATCACCATTGGTCCACCATACCATCCATTTTTGGGGTTAATGCTACCAATCCATTTCAGTGTCGCCGATATGTTCAAGAGAAGTCGCTCAGAGAATTCACCAACCCAGCTTGTGTCTCATCCGCTGCAATACCTTCACCCTTCATTCTTTCATGACCGCCACCCTGAACCTTGTATCATCATATCGTTTTCACCTCCTGTTATTGGGAAATCTAGTGTCCACTCAGAGCTGCTAGTCCCACTAAGACAGGTAGCTATTTTAGAAACAAACAAACTAAAGTTACTTTCGTTTTCCTTTATGAGAAGTAGATGAGAGGGAAGCAAAGAGGACCAACCTCAGTCTTTCACTTGGTTCCTTGCTTGTTTCCTCTCCCCTCTGACAGATCTTTGTCACTCCTTCCTTGCTTACCCCACTTCAAAGAGAACCTGTAAAGTCAAAGCAGCATAATACTATCGAAGTACAGAGATCTACAATCATAAACAATATAGGACTAGATCTATATTGACCACACAAATGCATATATCATCAAACATACAAGAATGTGGAGGAAAACTTGAATATATTTATTAATAGAAAGAGTAGAAGAGAGGATTACAATCCATTGATCTGACCCAGCATCATCCTCCTAGCATGAAAGCCCTTCTTCACCTCATGAAAATCTTAGATCACCCAACACTATGATGTTCCACCAAGAAACCAACAGCACTTCCTTACAAAATACAAGATTCTAGCCTTTAGATCTCTCAGATGAGGGATCCATATATAGATGTTTGCAGGGGGGCGAGTCAGCTTGTGGTATTTTGATTAGTGTCCTCTCTCTGATAGTTCTTGGTTCCACTTGGATATTCATGACCTCTTACTCATCCCTGGGTGAATTCAGAGAGGAAAGTGTCACAGGAGAAGTTTCTGGAAGATTCTATGATCATCCACCTTGCAAATTGTCTCTGCCATTTGTCTACTCTCGCCCATCGCACCCTACAGAAGGGATTTTCAGTATGCACCACACTTTTTTCATGTGGCAGTTGAGATGCATCGCACCCTTAGCACTGAGCAGTCTGTATGGTCCAGTTTTGACCAGTTTTGAGTAGTTTTCCATGGAGAACTTCTGGGAGATGATGTAATCAGCTGACCTTGCTCCTTTAGGGTATGAAAAAACACTTTTAGGGACTCAGAAGCCCTTGGTTTATGGACATATATGATTGGGTTGCAGTGCCCAAATATGTCTATAACAGTTTCCCCCTAAAGCATGAGGTCGAAAATCTTTTGATGTCGGGTGAAATGCTTTATCATGAGGATCCAAGGTTTTTCAAACTGGAAGGTGACCTGTAATAAGATACAATACAATACATTATCTTCCTAATATTTTCATGATCTAGCTAAGGCGAGCATTCCCATGCTCAGCTTTATAAATTCATTTTCATGTACATAGGACAAACAACCATCTATGTGTCAGACTAATGATTCTGATAGAGCCATCATCCTTTGATTCGGACGATCATCTGTGCAGCAATGTTGTACATTTGATGTCTTTATTTTCCTGAATATATTGCAGCCCGGATGGATGAAACTAGATCTGAGGTCTTCAAACTCGTTCAATCATCGCCCGAAGTACAAGTCAATCCATGTGAAAAGATGTTCTGGAGTCGAACATGGAAAGACATCACCTGATTACCAGCCAATGATGTAAGTTGTTAACAGGTGCGAGAGGAATCACCGATAATGATGATGACCCTCAAGGTATGACAGTACAATTCACGTGGTGTGAAAAAGGGACTTGGCGTCGAACACCACACAAAATATTTCGGTCGAAGTCCACTGATGTAAACCTGTCGCCGAAGTGAGAAACTTGCCATTGAGGCATGCAAGCTTCAAAGTACTGAAAGGGTTGTTCCTAGATCAACTTCTTGGATAATGAGCTGACGTCGACAAGAAGTGACGCGTCGTAGGAGGGCCTTAATGAATCCCACATCTACGACACAGAACGAAGCAAATGATTTGTGGAGGTGAAAACGATCTAATGATACAAGGTTCAGGGTGGCAGTCATGAAAGAATGAAGCGTGAAGGTATTGTAGCGGATGAGACACAAGCTAGGTTGGTGAATTCTCTTAGCGACTTCTCTTGAACATATCGGCGACACTAAAGTGGATTGGTAGCGTTAACCCCAAGAATGGATCGTATATGGACCAATGGTAATATGACTGGCGAACGGAATAACCCAACCCGATTCAATCATGGTGAGGGAGTGAAAGTGTCATGTTCAAGAGCGACTTCCTACCAATAAAGTTTCTTCAAGTTTTCTTCCCAATTTTCCCCAATCATTGCTGACCAGTACCTCTTTATTTTTATCAAGATTGAGGAGGATAACATACACTTGTTCTATAATTTTCCCTTCGGGCAAACTCGTCGCTATGTTTTAATGAGCCTAGCGATAGTGAAACTCGTTCTTCTCTGTATGGACAAGTTTGTCGCTATTGATTTTAACGAGTTTAATGACAAAGATAACTCAGTCCTTTTTCAATTTTAGAGAGTCTGAAAAGGGATGGAAAGGAAACTCCAATAATCCTTTTTTGTCATATAATCCCTTAAGTCTAAAAAAGTATAAAATAATACAAAAGGGATGAATTTTCGATAGTTTTAACGAGCCGAACAAGACAAGCACTCAATCTTTTTGTGTAATTATCCCTCAGGTCCAAAAAGATTAAAATCTAGAGGAGGGATAGCACTTCCGATAGTTTTAACGAGCTGGAGAGGGATTGCTCGGCAATCTTTTCATATTTTACGAGTCAGACGAAAAGAGCTTAAAGGAGACTCGTTTTTTGAGGAACGAGTGATATTCTCGGGTAGTAGTTGGTTCCAAGTGAGGTTTGGAACTTTCCAACCATGGTAGTGTAAAGAAGATGGCTAACATAATCACTTGTCGTAGTTGTTCTTCAAAAGGGGTAAACAATCAAATGGAGGCGTATCATTGGCTTAAAAGGAGTGGAGGTGATGGTAAGAACATGAACAAGGCTCAAAAGCTGATGATAATGTGATCGCAGTGGTTATTTACCGAAGGTGGGTTCATTTTTTAATGATCTTAAACTCTGGTGGAACATATGCTCATTTCTTAGGTTTAATTTTTTAACGAGCTTGAACTTTGCGTAAAACTGCTCGTGCCAGTCGTATAATAAGGATGTCTCATCGATAGGTTCAATTTTTAGGGAGCTTGCTCCATTCGAAACTTTGCTCCGCTGCCTCTCGCATGCAAGCTAGGAACGACCAACTACTGTCCTAGGGGTTAGTTAACTACTAAGTTCAAGTAGGAAAAATTTTCCTTTACTTTGCCGGTGCCATTGGGCCCCTGCAAAGGTGAGTGATCGATCTGACCAATCACCTAACTTAAGTAGTTGAAGTCAGCAAAACTATGGATTTAGTGTTATGTTGGTCACTTTTCACTTGCGTACAAAAGGTTTGCATGCCCCCAGGTATAGCGAAGTAGAGTTTCCAGGTTACCATGTGAAAGTTCTCGCATTTTCAAGATTGCTCCATCCACATCGCAGAAAAAACACTTCCTTGGCAATGTCTACCGAAATAGACAAAGGTGAATGGCGCAGCCGCCTCCACTCACATAACTTTAACGAGGGAATCTTATTCCGGTCTAATCCCATTTTCCTAAATGGACCGGTGTGTCAGACTAGTCATATATCCTTCGCGGAAACCTACCCTATACCCAAGGTTTTCCTGCCGAAGCAGACCAAGGTGCATGACCCCTGGGTTTCGGTCATGCCCACTGAATTACTCCCGCTCATCAGGTGGACGGACTAGAGATTGATGAGACATTCCTTGTGTGAAAGGACCAGTTAGGGATGGAATTTGACTATTAGCTATGTGTGAGCTGGGGAATGAAAGCTGGTCTATGAGTTGGACCACTCTGCCTTATGCGGAGAACACATTACTCAAAAGAGTGAGGAGACAATGGCTCCCATGCTATAAATGTAGTCACGCCCAAGGAGTAGATTATAATCTAAAGGTCCTTGGACTACCATTACATTCAGATAAACGGTTTTCCTTCTCAAAGTTATAGGCAAATTCGGAAGGATCCCTAATGGTCGACTGGTTCCTTTGTCGAAGCCTGTCAAATTTCGTATCTCAGGCATAAGCGATGGTGAACCAAGCGCTTTCCAAGCCGTTGAGGAAAGGATACTAATAGAAGCCCCTTCATCTATGATGGTACCGACCATGACCATTCTGTAAGCTTGTACAATGATTCGGAATGGTACATTAGATTGTATACGGGGTCTGCCTAGTAGATTCGAATCGAAGGAAACGACTAGGTTGCTCGGAGGTGGGACCGAATAAACAACCGAATACGACTCTGATGAACTTCCTTCCTGCGGTAAAGGAATGGGTAGATTTCCCCCATGTTCATCGGAGTCTGTGTTTACAAAAAGAATTTGAACGGTGTCATTCTCATTCCCTTTGGTGACTGTATCATCTGAAGGTAGACCTTTCGAAGACAAGACTGGGTCGACTGTCGTCTCAACCTATTGACTTTGGTCCGATGTGGACTCAGAGGGTTTATCTTCAATGATAGATGCTTCAACCAACCACAAAGGTGTGTCAGTCGGATTTTCAACTAGCGATGGGCTCAGTAAGAGTTTCTTGTATCCAGGAGGAAGCCATAGTGGTGAAGCAGGATGGTTATCCAAGACTCTTTTAGCTTCGTCCAGGAAGGGACAACAGTGGATGGCATGATCGCCTTCACATAGTTTACAAGGAAATTTATATTTTCCTTTCTGTCTAGAGACTTCGCTTTCACTAGTTGACGGTGTACTTTCAACATGATCGTCAGAGATTGATGACACGAGATTGTGCAAACGAGGAGACCAGTCCCTTAAGATCCGAGGGATGTAAGGACAATCTCGATGATAGTTGTCTCCTTTGCAAATGACACATGGAGATTTAGGCTTAGACGGTGCAGTGTGTGGATTTTTGCTAGATGACGTATGGTTGCCCCTTTTTGCCTTTGGCTCCTTCTTCTTTTTCTCTTTCTCCTTCCCTTTCTTCTTCTTCTCAATTACTTGGTTTTTAGCTTTACCAACTTTACCAAGCGAAGAGGAAGGAGGGGGGGCAGAAACAAGCGAAGCAGAAGGTTGCAGGGTAACTCTAGTATCATCTAGTTGCTGACTTGATTGTATAGGAATCGCAATGGTTTGAACGACAGAGGTCGAGAAGAGCCATATTGGCAAGCCGATTCTCAGTCCTGGAAGGGACAATGTAGCCATATGAGGTGCACCAACATCTCCCCAAGAGGAGAAAGGACTAGGATTTCCCCCAAGGGGAAATCCTTGGTTGGTGGACTCCATTTTCTCAACCTAAGACCAACGAGGGAACAGTGATGTTATTCCGATTAAAATAAATTTTATGACGCTTTGACACAACTTGCTTTTTCAATTTTTAAGAGTCGAGAAAAAGCTAAAGATGACTCTAGTTTCCTTCGATTTTTAATGAGCCTGAAGTGACAAGTGCTCAGATGGACCTTTTCCTTTAAGGAGTCTAAAAAGGAAAGAAAGAGACTACTCTAGAAATCTAGACAGAGGGATTACCAAACCAATCACAAAACTGCAGAATACTTTTTACGGTACGGCAGTCAATCTTCTCGAATGTTGTGTTCAGTGCATTGCGATCGATAGGGTGGCAGACACGGCTTCCTAAGGATAAAAGATATAGCCTATTGTGGTCTCCCAATATATACTCGATGGTACGTGGGAGCACAAGTCCGTACTGGAAATTATCGTCTCAAAGAGGAGGAATCACCCAACCTACGATGAAAGCGATAGTTACCAGGCTTTACGACGCTGGAATATGTCTCTAACCCAGACTTTTAAATGTTGTGCGTTAGGTTCCAAAGCGTTTTTAGGTTCATTGAATTTATTTTACAGTTGATCCTTCTTAAGAAGTTTTCCTTTTAGGTTCACCGCGTGATGTAGATATACAATTCCTAAAATGCAATCTAAGATGATAAATAGTCATTTAATCTTCTTCTTGCAATGAAAATCCTAGCTACTAAGGAAAGAGAAATGAGATTCTTTCAACATAGAGCAGAGAGCACACACTAGATGCACTGTCCTAAATCAAAATCAACAAGCAGTTTAAATGCAAATGCACATGCATGTATTTGTTTTCTGCTTTCTTAATGTGTGAATGAAAAAAAGAATGCTAAGAACAAATTTGAATTATCTTTTCAAAGCGACAGTACTAACAATTTTCTCTTCAAAAGACGAAAGGAAGACAATGACGAAACTATGCGATTTTGAATTGAAAACTGCTTTTGACACTTGAAAAACTATTAATTCAAATCAAATACAAGAGTAACAGTGTAATCGACGATATTTGATGCATTAACTAGGATTAAATTGGATGGTGGCTTCTCAGTTTTTGGAGATTTAGGTTGGACGCTCTGCAACTGCTCTGAGCTTGCGGTGGCGGTCTCGGCCCTCTGGGCGCCTCGGAGGCCTCTGTTGCCCTCATTCTACTGACAAGCTTTCTTTTGTTTCGTGTTGAGCTGCACGGTGCTTCGTTTGGATCTTGCATTGATTTGGGGCAGCGCGACGCGCAGAGTCGGCCCCCTCTCTTGGCTGAGCGCGACGCTCTGAACCTTCGCGGAGCCCTGGTCTTCAGCGCAGCGTTTTGGCCCTCTGATTTTTGGATTTGCAGGGGTGCTATCTTGCAAGGTATGGGTTGAGTTCTACTTTGACTCAACTGCCGCCATGGGTGATCCCAGGGGTGAGGAGCCCTCTCCCACTCCTCCGCTCTCGTCTGAAGAAGCTTTCTGCCACCTGTTATCACAGAAAGGGAAGAAGCGACCGACCCCTGAGGTCCCAAAGTTCATTAAAAAACTTGAGGAAATCCCTGAGATTGCTTTGCAAGAAGAACAACCGATTAAAATATCCCTTGCCCTTGCTGACAGAGGGTTGGTTGGGCAATTTATGGGTCGATGGCCTTCTACCAAAACCACTGATGATTGGATTCAATGCAACTGGAGACCACAATTGAAAGATAATGCGATCTGTTATGTGGTTGGAAGAGGCTTTTTCATTTTCGAATTCACCTCCAAAGAAGACCGAGATCTGGTATTCATAAATGTTCCGTATTTCATGGTAAATTAGGGTCTGTATCTCAATAAGTGGACCCCTGACTTCGATCCTTCAGTTGATGTCCCGAAGGAGGTCCCAATCTGCATTTATCTCTTGTTGGAGAGGTAAATCCCCTCTGCGGATAGAGGCGATCCCACTAGCCCGAAATGGGTCTAGCAACAATCAAACAATACTATCATGCAGGTTCCTAATTTCAAATTAAAGGTGGATTACGAGAACCTACTTGGATTCCAACGCTAGTGGTGTAGGAGAGTTGATGCTCCCGTTCCTTTGCTCCGGTCGGTCACGATCCTCACGATCTCCGTGAATGGACACCTGCACATGCAAATAAGGATATGAATACAAGCATAAAATCCAATAGATGCAATTATATATCGATGAGAAAATATATAATTCAATCATCATTATAATGAACAGCAAGAATGGAACCATAATGATAGTCATCTATTATTGATAATCAACAAAGGAGTATACAACCGAAGTTCTGACGTCAAATCCTCCTTTGGCTGGGTGATCAGCTACACATGTCTTGCAAAGCTTGTCGGGATCAGGAACAAGCCTCTCTCTCTCTTTGACTATGAATGTAAAGAAGACTCAACAACACTCTCTCAGACTTCTGACAGTATCATTCTCCCTATACTCAAAACTAGCTTGTCAAATGCACCAGAACAAGCTTTTATAGATGGAGGAGGAGGAAGAGATACAATGAATCCAGACATTCATGGGATAAGCATTATCCTCAAAAAGCTATTGTGGATAGAGATGCGATGAATCTCGACATCCATGAGATTGTCATTATCCCTGAAAAGCCACATGAGTCAAAAGAAAAAAACTCTCGGGCGTGCGTTTGTCAACAAACTTTTCCAAACTTGGTTAGCGTGGGTAAGACTCTGAGACAGAGCGCTAATGAGCGCACCCTCTTTGGAGAATTTCCTTCATTGGCGCGGGTGATACACTGTGGATCCGTGCTAATGGAAAAAGGGGACTTTTCAAGGATATTTTGCAGGAGATGTCTTCAAGACATATGAAATCCATACTTACGGGAACATAATGCAAGTGTTTTCAAGTTATGTCACTGTTCACAGGTCCCGGAATGAGTCCTCCAAAGTGCGGGAAAGGGGTAACAGGGCCGGTGACCAATGGTGACAAATTACTGTGTAACAGATGCCCCCTAAAGCATGAGGCTCGAGAGAGAGAGAGAGGGGTGAAATGCTTTACAAGAACACATGCAGCTGCCGCCGGAGAATCTGCATAGAGAGATACAACTGATAGCTCAAGTACATGATATATGTGGTATGGTCGTAGCCATCCATAACAGAGTAGATAATAATCTAGATCCATGGTATGGGCGCAGCCATCCGGTTAGCATCGATGAATAGACTCAAGTATGGTCGCAGCCATCCAGTGAATGAGTCATGTAACAAGAATCCACAAAATCACAGCCTGGGTTCCAACAGACAAAATCCAGGGTCTTGCGCTCCATCTCGACCCGAACAAAAGTACAAGTTCAAGCATGCGAATACATGAGCTAAAGTCGAACATGCATGAACATCGTCTGATTACCAGTCAATAATGAAAACTGTTAACAGATGCGAGAGGTACCACCAATAATGACAATGGCCCTCAAGGTACTATAGGTACAATCTACAGCGTGTGAATCAGTGAGCTGGCATCGAACACCCGTAGAATCATTTGATCAGAGGCCAATGATGGAAACCTCACGTCGAACACAAAGAACCCGCCATTGAGACATGCAGGCTCCAAGGCACTGGAAGGGAGTCTCTAGATCAGCTTCCTGGATAATGAGCTGAAGTCGACAGGAAGTGACCTTGATCGAAGGTGAGCCATAGTGTTTCCCACATCATCGACACGAGACAGAGAAAGAATGTTGTGGTGGATCAAAATTATGTGAGCTATCAGAAGGAGGTTGTTATTCTACAGAGGTCAACTTCTCTTGAACATATCGGCGACAAGACAGTGGAATTGGCAGTATTTGACATCAATGGATCAGAGGTCATGGTGATGAGGCAATGAGCAGATGAGAGGTCAAACAGGATTACCCAAATCCATGGAGGCAAGTGAAAAATGAGATGAGATGTCCCCACCCGGACACGAAAGCAGACAAGCGCCATGTTCAAGAGCGACATACTGCCGACACGACAATAATTATGGTTCCATTTTCCCCCACCATTTCTGGTGAGTACCCCAGTTATTTTTTATTAACAAGCTTGAGGGGGATAGCATATTCTTGCAACGTCATCTCGACAGACTCCAATGTCATCAAGTTTTAACGAGTCTGACAAAGGAAGAACTCGGCGTCTTTTCATGTTTAGAGAGTTTGAAAAGACTGCGGAAAAGAAAACTCCAAGGGCGTCCTTTTTCGTAAAGTTGTGTCTCTCGAGCCTGAAAAAGTATAAAACAATGCTCGAAAGAACCGCCCGACCATTACGATCGAGGAGTACTTTTCATAAGTAGTGATTTCGACCTGAAAAAGTAAAAAAGCGATCGAAACCACGTTGTTTCGAAACCGTTAGCGAACCTGAAACGACAAAGGTCCGACGATCTTTTCGTTTTTACACAGTCGGAAAAGAGTTTAAAGACGACTGCCTCTTATTTACGTTTAACAGGTCAAGAGGGATAACTCGGCGATCTTTTCATGTTTAGCGAGTCAGAAAAGAGCTGAAAGATGACTCCACTGTGACTTTTTCGTGTATTTACCGAGTCCGAAAAAGTATAAAATACAACTCGTTTCACCATCGAAGTTGCGTAAAAGACCTATCACTACACAAGAAGAAATCGTAAAATCCATTTTCGACCACAAATATATTAAAATATTGAAAAATTAACTTTTTAAACCTAAAAATAAGTCAAAAAGTCTATAAATATGGTGAAAACGTAAAAAATAGAATTACTTTTTACTTTTTACCTCTTGAATAGTAATAGTGGTCTGTTTGGGGAGCGAACTTCAGGCGGTGATTACAGCCAATCCGTGCAACCATTCGAGATTTCGTCGGTTCCAGGTAAGAGGCGCTTCCCTTAGCTTCATTTTCATACCCTTTTTACGCGTTTTGTTCTCTAATTGAGCCTCTGCAAGGAGGAATTTAAAATTTAGGGCCGCACCCCATTGGCGCGGGTATCCGGCACAGACCCGTGCTAATGGGGTGATTTGCCTAAAGGGGTCGTGCCAACCGCGCGACCTAATTTTTACATGGAATTTCCCATTGCATTTGAAATTTGTTCGGTTTGTAAGCTTACCAGTGTTTTAATAATGATTTATTCATCCTTGTGGGTGCAGGAAACAACCAAAAATGGTGGTAGAATGGAAAGAATGGGAACATGATGCCGTGGACGCCTTGGCCATCGAGGATGAGGGATGTATGAACGCTTTGAGGGACTATGGTCTCAAGAAGTTCTTCCTCAAATCTTATCTGCGAGCTCAGCCTGAGTTATTGCAGTTCATAGTGGATGCTTGGGATGCTGATGACCAAGTATTTCGCTTACGGGACCAAACCTTAGAGCTGGACGTGTCTAATGTGTATTTCATTACTGGGCTGTCACAGAGAGGGGCGAGCCCTATTTTGACAGGAAGCAGACCTTCCGGAGAGAAGATAGGTGAAGTGAAGGCCCGAGTGTGTCCAGAGGCACAATTTGGGAGAAACAGTGCCAAGGTGGATATCGCCACCATCCAGGACTTGGTTCATAAGGTGATATTGTTCACCATCACGCGTGCAGCTGGGGTACAGGTGCCCCATGAGGCGAGCAAGAATCATTTGTTGCTAGCGACAGAATACCTCAGCCCCACCATGTTTGACTGGGCTACAACGGTGACTACCAACATCAAAAGGCAGCTTACAAAGTGTAAGCGCGGAGGAGTGAAACAGTTCGAGTATGGCTCAATTGTGGTGTCATTCTTCTTGGAACGATTACCCCTCTTTCAGATTCAGGGAGCTGTAGTGGCTGATCCATTGCCACGAGAGCCTAGGATGACTCGCTGGGCAGCATTGATGCCCAGAGGAGGAGGGGGCCAGCAGATGTCTTGGCGGCCCGAGTTCTTTATATGGCTCCGTCGTCAGCTGATCGTAGTGGAGGATTGGCCATACGCGGGGACTAATTTCATGGGAGATCCAGACCTCCCACTGCCAGAGGGAGAGGAATGGGATGAGGAGTTGGGTATGATTTCTTCATTTTTTGATGTTTTATGTATTTTCATTTTTTTGTTAATACATGCACGTTCTGATAACAGTCGTACGTATATGCAGATGTAGGCCCAGAGTGACCAACCGGCTTATCTCCTATAGCGCGGAGGGGCCAACCCGCAGTTGACCCTCAGGCAAGGGGTGCCGTGGGGGAAGAGCTGGTGTAGAATCTCGAGGGACTCACCCAAGGGATTCCGGGTTACGCTAGACTGGCGGACATGCCCTTTGCATACCAGAGGCATATAGTGGGGGTGCCAACTCACATTCATCGTTTGTTGAGACGATTGGTGCGCGCGGTGACGTGCTATCATGAGCACCACCACGACTAGACCTCTAGGCTTCTTTTATGCATATTTTTTGAGGGACATGTCATCCCAGGATGTATCAGGATGAAAATGTATTATTTTTTGGACTATGTAACACACACGGTGCAAACATTATGACACACACACATATATATATATACATATGCCTATGGTTTATTATTGTGCTTTTATGTGCTTGCTTGTATAATGTTTTGATTATAAATTACGCAAATGTATATCAAATACATGATTAGCCAATGCATCAGATAATGTGTTTAATCGTCGTGGAATATGCTGATATGTGATAAAATCAAAGTTCCTTTCTAACAATCTCACACGTAAATACAACCTTAGAATGCGATGGTCTCTGACGGAATATAGCCCGTTGAGCTGGTGGACGACAAGTTGAGAGTCTAGGTTCACTACCAATGCACGAATGTCGAGATTAATTGCTTCAGCAAGTAGCTCAATTACAGCACAATATTCGGCGACATTGTTAGTGGTACGACCCAAACACACACCTTGAAAATCTATCAACTCGCCATGAGGATCATAGATCACCCACGCCGCAGAGGACAAGTTGCGAGTACTGCGGAAGGCACCATCAGCGAAACCAACATAAGGTGCATCAGACATATGCAAAAGAAGCGAAAGACACAATAAGCAGCAGTCACGCCTTTAAAACTAACACACACACACACAACACACCTGCTAAAGTACATGTATGTACAAAATAAAGTGTACAAGCATCATGCATAGTACGTTTTCAAGTACAGCCCGTTTCGGGGCTTCCCAAGAGGGTTCCCTTCATAATCAATTAGCTCGTAGGCCCCTTTTTGCAAAACTTTCTTGACAATGTAAGGGCCTAGCCACATAGGCTCGAGTTTTCCTGCTCCCAGCTTATCGTTTGCCTGATCGTATAGCAGGACTAAATCTCCCTCAACAAAAGAACATGGATGGATATTCTGATCGAAGTGAGTCTTGACTCGCTTCATTTGTGTTTCGATGGCCAAAGAGGTTAGGCGACGGGTCTCATCTAGCCGTTCCAGGTAAAGAAAGCGTTCTTCTAATGGAGTAGTGTTGGGAAGTAGCTCGACAGCCAATTTTAATGAAGGGATTTCGCACTCGATTGGAAGGGTAGCCTCTAGTCCATAAACTAGTTGAAATGGAGTGAAACCGGTGGCATCCTTCACAGAGGTTCGGTAGGCCCACAAGGCAGGGAACAACATCAAATGCCAGTTAGACTTATGCATGCCAACGGTACACTGAAGCATTGTAACCAAACTCTTGTTGATAGCTTCAACTTGGCCATTGGACTGAGGGTTGTATGGAGTCGAACTATCGTGCTCTAAGCCCAGCTCGGTTGTTAGTTTCGTCATCATATGATTACGGAAATGCTTTCCATGATCAGTGACGATGGCTTGAGGGACGCCGAATCGCGAGATAACGTGGTTGAACAAGAATTGCGCCGCTGTGTGACCGTCTTCAGTTAATGTAGGCATCGCCTCGGCCCATTTAGTGAAGTAGTTGACGACAACGATAATAAACCCATGCCCCCCGGCCGAGCGAGCGTTACAGGTCGTATAATCAATGCCCCATTTTGCAAAAGGGTCGACGGTGATAACAGGGTGCAATGGAGCGGGAGGCGCTCGCATCTTCCGCTGGTATATCTGGCACTCATGACAAGAGCAGACAGCAAGAATGCAATCCTTAAAGATAGAGGGCCAAAAGTAGCCAGCACGAAGGATTTTTTGGGCAGTAGCATATCCGGACATGTGACCACCACAGGCGCCAGAGTGGCAGTCATTCAAGACACGCTTAGCTTCCTCGAGAGTTAGACATCGGCGGAGAACAGAGTCGGCGCCGAGGCGATATAGTGTGTCCCCAATGATACGGTATGGTTGAGACTGATGACGAATCCTTCACTGAGTGTCTTTGGACACCCCGGGGTGAAAGGAGGACGTTTGCAGATATATAATGATATCTGTTGAGCCTCAACTTTGCACTCATTTACCTGTCCTCCCAACAGCTTTTCCCTATTCACTTCTCTCTTCTGACATCATTTCCTCCATCAACTTGTTCAATTCATTGCATTATATGTCTTTTTAACATGATTTGTTGACTGTGATAATGATTGACTGTTTGTTTAGAATTTTGGTACATGTTCAGCAATTCCGCAGCTGTTCTGCAATTCCGCAGCTACTCAGCAATTCCGCAGCTGTTCAGAGATTTCGCAGCCTTTTTGTTGTTTGCTATACTCCACGTGTCTTCTCCAGGAACGTGCCACATGGGCACGTTGGTATGGATGTATACATGGTTCGTATGCTATTGGTTGGGCCAAATCAGTCACGTATGCCCCCGATCAACGCAGAAGTACCCACGGTCAAACAGTTAAGTTCCAGACGGTGGCACGGCTCTGCGTGAGCAACTGAGACACGGAACCACATCTGGCACTTCCTCCACGCCATGAAGACAGCAAGGGACAGGATCTAACCATAGATTTACTCCCCATGATGACCGTTTCCTCCAAACGTGCATGGAGTTGCCTGCGTGTTGCTACGTAGTTAATTAGTTAAGACTGTAGTTGCTTAGTTTACGCAGAGGACAGTTTGTCCCCCTATAAATAAAGCGTTTGCCAACGCTTAGAGATTAGCTTTTTGATATTGTAATTGTTGTAATTGTTTTGGTTATCAAACTCTGTTTTAAAGACTGTTTCTACAGCACTTTTTGACTGTATTTTGACATGCTGATTTAATATAAGAAGACTGTTTCTGCTCATCTCTGCGTAGCTGATCTTTAGCTGGTTGAGTGAATGGAGGGCCCCCATCTACCACAACCTATGTACAGTAGCATTTAACTTTATTTTCCTGCCTTTCTTTGTTTTCATTTTCACATGTACAATAATGTATAGTTTGATTTCTGCAGTTTTTCATTTCTTTGAACATGTATAATAATGTACAGTTTGATTTCATGCCTTTACATTTCCAGCACTTTTCAGAACTGATCAGTTTGTTTATGCAGGTGTGTTAGGAGCCCGGGATAGTGTGTTTTTATTTCTTTTTATCACTGATGGTATTTGAAGTTGTCTTGTCTTAGCTGCTGATTTTTACCTTACTTACTTAGTTTCATTGCTAGTTTACTTTATCAAGTTTTTGACAAGTTGCTTACTAACCTTTTGATGGTCTTCTCATCATAATTGACTAACCTTTATTGGACCAAAATATCATTGAGTGGCAGCTTGGTTTGATTAGCTTTTGGACTCATATTACTGATTCCTTCTTAACTGTTTTTCACATGAACAATTGCAGCTAGAGGCAGAGTGTTAAGAAAGAATGAAGTGTTATGATTTGTCATTTAAGTTTTGCAGTTAAAGTAGTGTTTTTCACTTTCCATTGAGTTAACATAGATGCTATTTTTGTTCTTATCAGCAGCATAGATAGTGGACTAGTGCCATTAGTCACTTTGTTTAATGCTTTGCTTTCATTTGAAGTTTCAATTCCATTGCAAGTCACTTTTCAAGCTTTCTCTTTAAAAAGTTCTAGAAGCATTTAGAAAGAACCATATGCACACACACACACTCATCTGTTTATAAATCCATCACTCCATCTTAAGAAGTTAAATCAACCACAAACATCATCCAAAAACGACAAAAAGAACTAGGAAAGGTTACTTAAGTACATACTGTACATCTCACTTCATCAGCTTACGAGCCCCGGGTTGACAATTAATGATAGCAATTTAGACAACACTAAATTGACCAAACATTTTGGCGTCGTTGCCGGGGAAGTGAAATTAGGTAGCCAATTCTAAAAAAAAATTAAGAAAATTTCAAGAAAGGGGAATTGATAACTTCTCAAAGTATGCTCTCCTCTTGCACTAAAGTGATCTGGAGGATCAGAAAAGAGAAAGTTATTGGTTTAATAGTTTCTTAAGTATGCTCTCTTCTTGCACCTAGAGTGACCTGGAAGACCAGAAAAAGAATTATTAGCCTGACTTGAAGAAAAAATAAAAAATGACATGCATAGAGCTAGAGATTCTAGGGGAAGGTTTTTAGCTAGAGCCAAGAGTTCGATTTTTACAAGTCCATCTACTTCAAGGGATAGACAAGAGACACCTCCCTTATCTCCAACTGACACTCCTAGCCCTAGGGTTCCCGGAATTCAAGAAGCAGGAGTCGACTCTCCCATACCTTCCATCGAGTCTAAAAGAGATCCTTTCCTTCTTTCTCCAGAGAGGCAAATTATAATTGAAGAAGTAGAAACACCTGAAGAAGAAGGAGGGAATCCTTCTCATATACCCTTAGTAGAAGAACCAGAAGACTCTGAAGTCTCTGGGGAAACTACCATGGCAGAGGAAGACGCACCTGGATTTGGTAGAGGTAGAGGTAGAGGAGGAGGAGGAAACAATGGAGGAGGTAGAGGTAATATTGGAGGAAATAGGGATGGGGATAACTCATTCGGGTTCACTATAGTCGATGAGGATTCTCGAGCCACCATGAAGAACATCTCACCATCTATCCTCCCGAACTTTCATGGATCAAGGAATGAGGACCCTGAAACATTTTTATTTGAGTTTGAAGTCGTATGTAGAACTTATGACTATTTGGATGACACTCAAAAACTCAAATTGTTCCCTTCCACATTGAAAGGACAAGCTTTGAAATGGTTCATGGGGTTAGTCACTCAATCCATTAGGTCTTGGAATGATATGAAACAGACATTTTTGGATAGGTACCTGGACTATTGTATGCCCACCAATCACAAGGATGAGGTATTTAAAATGGTACAAAGAGAAGATGAGAATTTGGAGGAATTGATTGAAAGATTTCATTATAATTTGAAAAGAGCAAAAATGAGTAACTTGGATGAAGAGACCTTGAAAGCCCTATTACTAAAAGCCATTAGATATGAATGGATAGATCTTTTGAATATGATGGGGAAGGGAGATATATCTCAGCTTCCACTTTCTGATATAGCAGAATTATGTGTCCATCTCTCAAGGGGCAAATCAAAAACTCAAAAAGGGCCTAGAGATCCTTCTCTCCTCAGAGCAAATAAATCTGCAACTGGATCAGTAAGTAGGGCTGAGATCGGCAATATGCTTGATGAATTCAAAACTGACATCTTAGGGAGTCTGAGTGAACAATGAGACACCCTTAAGATCCACAATAAACAGAAAGCAGAAGCCGAGGCCTTGGCCATCTTTTGCCCAAAATGTAGGAAGAAACATGCTTTAAGGGAATGTCCCTTGGAAGCACAAGTTGTGGAAACATGTGTAATTTGCTCAGAAAACCATGAGACCAAGGATTGTCCTTCAATCCCTGGGCTCAAAGCAGTCTTTCAAGAAGATCCAAATACACTTGAATCTCTCTGTTTTGTTGCAAGGAGACCTTGGCAGGGGCAACAAAATCAAGGGTTTAACAACTCTATGAATTTTCAACCCCAACCAAATTGGAATCCTTGGCAACAACCTTGGCCTCAACCTCAAAATCCTTTTCAATCATGGATGCAAAGCATGCAAAATCCTTATGGGAGATTTGCTCAATTCTATCAATATCCTCCATCTTTTCAGAATCTGCAAGCTCCACAACTTCCAAATCAAAGTCAACAACTATCATTACCATTCCCTCAACAACAACAACCTTCTCCACAAAATCAAAATTCTCAACTCTTGCTCCAATCCCAACAAAAGTCAAATCAAATTCATTCTCAGCCATTGCCAAACCCCAATAATAGGAACCCTCAAAATGCTTACATGATGGAAGGTCAACCATTCCCTACCTATATGATTGTTCCTCTCAATGAAGTACAACTCAGATCAGGTAGAATCTTAGATCAACCTTCTATAAATGATCAACAACTAAGCATTTCTGAGGAAGAATCTCTTAGAGCTAATAAGGGTTCTGAAGCATCCCTTCAAAACCCAAACACTCAAAAAGAAAAAGAAAAATAATCAACCCCCACAACTCCCATAGTTGAGAAACCTACATCTGTGGCCACACCTCCTTTTCCTGAAAGGTTACAAATCGACAAAGGAGTGGAAAAGCAAATTTGGTTGCCTGACTATAATTTTCTAGATGAATTGAAGAATGTCTGTATCAAGATTCCCTTGTTACAAGCCATTAAAGAGATTCCCATTCTAGCAAAAACAATAAAGGAGTTGAGCCTTAAAAGACCAGGAAGGAAACCAAGAGATACCAGAAGGATCCACCTGGTAGGAAAAATTGCAGACATTATGATGGGAAAGATTACCATGCAAAAATATGTAGATCCCGGTAGTCCAATTGTCAAAACACATATCAATGGGGTAGAAATACCAAATACTCTGATTGATTTAGGGGATGATATCAACATTATGAGTAGACAGACCATGGACCAGTTAAAACTTCCTAACCTTCTCTTTACACCTACTTTACTGCAACTTGCAGATCGATCAATCATTAAACCTGATGGTGTATTGGAAGACATTCAAGTCTCCCTAGACTCTTGGGAATATCCAGTTGATTTTATGATTTTAACTCCCAAGAACAATCTAGGAGGACATCCTCTTATTTTTCGAAGACCTTGGCTGGCCACAGCTGATGCTTTCATAAGTTGTAGGTCTGGGGATATGTATATTTCTGATGGCAATTCAACAAAGAAGTTCAATCTGTATCCTCCAGCGAAAGCAATTACAGAAATAGGAGATAATGAGTGGGTTGATGATGGAGATACTATACAACCTGTCTTTACCATTTCTGAGATTAGTGAAGATAGTCAAATTCTGAATACATTAGAAAATTTTGAACCATCTTCAGAATATGACTCTACACAATTTCAGTTGGATTCTGACATAGAGTGTCTATCATCTAGACAAATGTCTCTTTTCTCTATGGAAGAATTTGGTAGTTCTGCCCTTGAGATCTTTCGAGGAAAAACAATAAACATTAACAAAAACTTGGAAAAATCCCAATAGGAAGAGCTAACCAAAGTCTTGCAAAGACATTCTACTGCTTTTACATGGGAGTATACCGACATGAAAGGTATTGACCCTAAGACTTGCATTCATCACATCTACATTGAGGAAAACAGTAGACCAATCAGACAACCTCAAAGAAGGATGAATCCAAATCTTAGGGAGATAGTGAAAGAAGAGCTCCAGAAGTTACTCAATGTAAACTTCATTTACCCTATTTCAGATAGCCAATGGGTTTCTCCCTTGGTTATAGTACCTAAAAAGAATGGTAAATGGAGGGTTTGCATTGATTACAGAGAATTAAACAAAGCAACCTTGAAGGATCACTTTCCTTTGCCCTTTATTGATCAAGTATTAGATACTTTAGCAGGTAAAAAGTTTTTCTCATTTTTGGATGGTTTTAGTGGTTACAATCAAATTCAGGTAGCACCTAAAGATAAAGACAAAACCACATTTACTTGTCCTTGGGGAACTTTTGCTTACCGAGTACTTCCTTTTGGATTATGCAATGCACCCGCTACATTTCAAAGGGCTGTACTAGGAATCTTTTCAGATCTAATTCATGATTGTGTAGAGGTCTACATGGATGATTTCACAGTTTATGGTAACACATTTGAAGAAGCATTAGAAAATTTGGAAAAAGTCCTAATTAGATGTAAAGAAACAAATCTTTCATTAAGTCATGAAAAGTGTTTTATGATGTTTACTGAAGGAATTGTTTTAGGACATCATATTTCAGGAGATGGAATTAAAGTTGATAGATCCAAAGTTGAATTCATCTCCAAGTTACCTGTTCCAAATTGCCAGAAAGATGTCAGAAGTTTTCTTGGGTTTGCTGGATATTATAGAAGATTTATTGAAAACTTCACTAAGATAGCATCTCCTCTTTTCAAATTACTTGCCAAAGACTGTGAGTTCAAATGGGATCCTGAATGTCAGTCTGCCTTTGAAACTTTAAAGACTAGAATATCTGAAGCACCCATTTTGAGAGGGCTAAATTGGAAACTCCCTTTCCACATTTCTACTGATGCTTCAGATACAGCTCTAGGAGCTGTTTTGGGACAAAAGGATCTGGTCCCTTATGCCATTTATTACACCAGTAAAAATTTGACTCCCACTGAGTTAAATTACACTGTGACTGAAAAAGAATTCTTAGCCGTTGTTCATGCAATCAACAAGTTTAGACATTATATAACCGGCTATGAAACTTTTGTCCATACTGATCACTCTGCAATTAGATATCTCATGAACAAACCTGTTACTAATGGCAGAGTTACAAGATGGCTTTTACTTTTACAAGAATTCAACATTACTGTGTTATATAGACCAGGGAAACAAAACACAGTAGCTGATTTCTTGTCTAGAATCCAAAACACTAACGAAGATTCTCCTGTAGAGGATAAGTTTCCAGATGAATACTTGTTTGCAGTAACTACCAAGACTCCTTGGTATGTAGATATTGCTAATTATCTAGTTACAGGGAAGCTACCTCCACACTTATTTCCTAATGAGAAAAGGAAAATCATTCAGGAGAGTTCATATTATTCTTGGATTTCTAATGAATTTTTCAAAACAGGGCCAGATTGTATGATTAGAAGATGTGTTCGGGAAGATGAAATGCCTGACATCCTTAAGGCATGTCATGATGAACCATGCGGCGGACACTTTGCTGACAAGAGGACAGCCTATAAAATCCTTTCTTTAGGATATTATTGGCCTTCTCTCTTTAAAGATGCAAAGCAGTATGTTAGAAGGTGTGACAACTGCCAAAGAATTGGGAGACCAACTCCTTCAAATGAAATGCCACTACAGCCACAGGTATGCATCGAACCCTTTGAGAAATGGGCTCTAGATTTCGTTGGACCTATTAATCCACCATCTAAGCAAAATAAGTACATATTGGTTTGCACTGATTATGTTACTAAGTGGGTAGAAGCCAAGGCATTGCCTTCTGCCACTGAAAATTCAGTTGTTCAATTTCTTTTTGAGGATATTTTTACTCGTTTTGGTGTCCTAAGAGAAATTGTGACAGATCAGGGAAGCCAATTTACATCTAAATTGATGGAGAAGCTGATGGAGGAATACAAAATCAAGCACAGAACATCTACTCCATACCATCCGCAATCAAATGGTCAAGTGGAATCTACAAATAAAGTCCTTGAAGGCATTATCACCAAGACTGTTCATCTTCATAGAAGAGATTGTGCGTAAAGGCTTCCTGAAGCCTTATGGGCCTATAGAACTACATGGAGGAACACAACAAGACATTCTCCCTATGAACTTGTTTATGGGAAAGAAGTCCTGCTCCCCATTGAGTTCCAAATCAAGACCTTCAAAATGGCAGTTCAATTGGGGATGAGCCTATCAGAAGCCCAAAAGCACAGAATGGACCAGCTAAATGAGCTAGATGAAATAAGACAAGATGAAATCTTAAGGACCGATCTAGTTCAGCACCAAAGAACTAAGTGGCATGATCGACACATCAAAGAAAGAAAGTTTCAGAAGGGAGATTGGGCACTATTGTTTGATTCCAAGTTTAAGGACTTCAAAGGAAAATTTCAAACTCATTGGCTTGGGCCATATGAGATTGATGAAGTCTTTAACAATGGAGCAGTTCGAGTGAAGACCATTGACGAGCTTCAGACTCCTCTCATTGTGAATGGCCACCGATTGAAAGTCTACCACAAGCCACTCTCAAGGAAGGAATTTGTTAAGTTGTTCCAAGAAGATTCTGCAATGAGGCTAGTGGAGAAGAATTCTTCTCCTCCATCAGCCTGATCTTTGTTTCTTTCAGTTGAAAAAAAAAGAAGAAAAAAATCTCTTGTATAAGCCTGAAAACCAATCTTGGATTGGCGGTCTTATGCAGAAAATATGAAGTGAAAATCAGGGTCACCTGACACTTTATATTTTCCAAAAAAAAAAAAAACAAATCTCTCTTTCTCTTTCCATTTCATCCATCTCATCATTTTCATTCCACTTCATTTTCTTCCAGTCCATTCATTCCATCTCATTTTCACCAATAAAGTCCCTCTCAGGACTATTCCATTCAGTCAAGTTGTTTTAATCCTCATTGTGCAGGCAGAAAAGTGTTGCTGCAATTTCCACAGCTAGGAGCCAATTCCGCAGCTGATATCAAGATTCCACAGCCAATACACTCTGTTCCTGCAAATAAAACAACTCTGTTTTCAAAAAGAAAAAAATCTGCAGTCAAAAGCACCAGCATCATTAAAGAGCAAGGACACATGGCATATACAAAGGCAGCAATAAATCAAAGGTTAGCATCATAATTAGCAAAGAGATCAAAATGCAGATACACGAAGGTATGTTCTAAATTTCTAACTAACAGTTATATCATTTATGTATGGTTTTCGGATTATGGTATGAGGCACTTAATGTAATGATTGACAAGATCCCCGTCCACTCCTCATCCATTATTCTGCGTAATCCACCTCACCACCTTCCTACCGGTTCCCTAATTGCTGTTGATTCGAACGTAATACAGCCTGCTCTCTCTCATTAATTCTTCGTACCAGAGTGACGTGTACTGTTGTACCACGGCTCTCCAATTGATCATTCTGCAGCCAAGTGTACGCAGCCACCCGACGTTCAGGGATTTGGCCGTTGTATCCTCTACTCATAACTCTGCTTCTCGCATGCATAACCTCATCTTCGCATTGTTATCTACGCCCTCATCGTTTTTCACTCTCGGTTTCATTCACTACTCTGTTTCACCGTGAACATACTCTGTTCTATTTTCCTCACCTCTCCGCTCAAAACCCTGACCACCAGTGTCGTAATTGCATCACGGTCATTCTGTTGTAGCCGTAATACCCACTGCTGAGCATTCTGTTGTAGCCGTAATACCCACTGCTGAGCACTATTTTTCCCGTATAGCTCTCTCTCCAGTATTCAAACAACGCTGTCAGAGCAGCAAGAGAGCTGGTAACCGAAATGGGAAAGTTATTAAGAGCAGAGCCGGAAGGTTCTAAGTTTCTAGACGGTTACCCACAAACGAAGAATGCCCTGCAGAAGGCCAAGTGGTTAAAATTTATTCAGAAGTTCAAAGGATATCACAAGGAAGTTACCAAGGCCTTTGCTCGGTCGTTTGATGGAAAAACAAATACTGTGGAGATTGGAGACCTACAATTCACTGTCACAGAGAGCAGCTTGGCTCAAGCAACTGCTTTGCCTCGTACTGGGGAACGTTGGTTCAAAAATCGAGCTGTTGAAGGCCAAGAGTGGAAGAACATGTTGAAAAATCTAGGTATGGATACCACTATCTTCACCAAAGGAATACCTGTAAGTGTCATTAAAAAGGAATGGATTGCCTTACTTTTGCTAGTTCAGAAATTTTTAACATGTGAAGGCAGATTTGGTATAATGTATGTTTATCATGCAAAGATAATGATGCATTTTATGGGTGAACATACCATCAATCTCCCTTATTTCTTGCTAGCTATTATAAGAAAAATGAGTGCCACTGTTCAGAAACATGTGGGAAACATTGAACCCCACTTATATCACCATGGACTCATTAAAATCTTGATTGAGGAGCAGTTAAAAATTAAAAAGGATACATGGGAGAAGTTCCTTGTTAGAAATCATTTCCAAGAGGCAGCTGAAGCCTCTAGTAGCTCCCCTAGGGTACCCAAGAGAAGTAGAAGAAAAGGGAAAGAAATGGTTACCCAAGAAACTGCTGTAGAAGAAACTGCTCAAGAAATTGTTGCAGAAACTCTTCAAGAAACTGTCCAAGAAACTATTCAAAAGGAAAAGAAAAAGGGAAGCAGAACAAAATGACAAAAGAGGGATAAAGGGAAAGCCATTTTGCAAGAGTTATACCCTTCACCTGAACCCTCAATTGAAGAAGATACCCAAACATTAACTCAGAGGCTTGCTCAGCTCCAAGAAACTGCCATCTCCAAAAAGAAACAAAAGCAAAAACAGCAAAAGCCAAAGAGTACTAGCCTGCAAGTAAGAAGAAGCAGTAGACTTATAGAGAAGAAGAGTGTGACTAAAGAGAAACAGTCCCATTTCATTGATTTGGGCACACCTGAGAAGACTCCAATTCGGCTAGCTATTGAGCTAAGTCCTCCAAGAGAGGAAAGTCCTTTCCAGCAAGAGAGAGAAAGCAGTTTTCAAGGATTTGAATTTAGGCCAAGACAAATACCTGACATTGACCCTGTCCAACAGGAGGCATATGATTATTTGGAAACATTAGAGCAATCTGTTGCTGGTCCTAGCACTGTCTTGCCCCTTGAACAGCAGGTTCAATCTCTGAAGCAAGAAATATTTGAGCTTGAAGTCCTCAATCGCCATATCAAACAGGAAAACGAAGCATTGAGACAACAGAGCAAAGTGGACAAAATGGTCCACGACAACACAATGCTTCATTTGGGTCTTTGGCAGAGAAAGAACAGGAAATTGAAGAGGAAATGCAGCAAATTGAGCAGAGCCTTGGTTAACTTGAAATTCAGGTGCTTGGTTAGAAAACCGAGAGCAAGTTTGGTAACAAGGAGGAAAAGGAGAAGGTTGGATGTCTTGGAAGAGGCATCTGAACATGTGGACTGAAAGGTTATGACAAAGTTTTGGTTGCATGAGGACATGCAACACCCTCGCAGTGGGGGTATGTTGAGCCTCAACTTTGCACTCATTTACCTGTCCTCCCAACAGCTTTTCCCTATTCACTTCTCTCTTCTGACATCATTTACTCCATCAACTTGTTCAATTCATTGCATTATATGTCTTTTTAACATGATTTGTTGACTGTGCTAATGATTGACTGTTTTTTTAGAATTTTGGTACATGTTCAGCAATTCCGCAGCTGTTCTGCAATTCCGCAGCTACTCAGCAATTCCGCAGCTGTTCAGAGATTCCGCAGCCTTTTTGTTGTTTGCTATACTCCACGTGTCTTCTCCAGGAACTGGCCACATGGGCACGTTGGTATGGATTTATACATGGTTCGTATGCTATTGGTTGGGCCAAATCAATCACGTATGCCCCCGGTCAACGCAGGAGTACCCACGGTCAAACAGTTAAGTTCCAGACGGTGGCACGGCTCTGTGGTGAGCTCCAGTATTGTAGCAATAATGCTACAACTCCTGGGGTTTCCTGTCTCTTAATTTTATCAACCCGGTAGTTCGTACAAACTTGGAAGCGACGGTGCTATATGCACAAGTACTAGCTCTTGTCGCAGCTGTCACTTGGTCAGCTGGCACAAGTCCACTAGGGCTCAAGCCAACTTCTATAGGCTCTCAGAAGAAGCTTGCTAAATGATGGATGAAAGCTAGCTCAGAGAAAACTAATCTACTTGGCGAAAATGAACTGAAAGCAAACCAAAGCATGGAAACCCTAAGAAAACCCTAATTTGACTAGTCTAACCTCTATGATGCAAAGAATGTGAATGAAACTTCTACCAATGATGCCATTACTTCTAATGAGTGAAAATGCATGAATCTAAGCTACTTGCATCTTAAAAGACATGTTTTTGTATTTTTTCTTTAAGTGGATGGAGTGATTGTGATTTTGTGTTTATTAGGGTTTGGTTGTGCAGATGTGATGCGGAAGGAAGGGAAGCTTGGGAAAGGTTGGGGAGGCTAGGAGAGGTTCCCAAGGATCCTTAGCATCCGTCCATAGAGGTTCCTCACGCTCAGAGGCTCAGCAACCGAGTGAGTGGCCTCCTACAGGATGTCTGCAGGGGATCCTACAGGAAACGCAGGGGTTTCTACAGGAAGTCTACAAATTGCTACAAGATGACCTACCGTGGGCGTTTGAAGTGATGGTGGAGTGATGGAATGGTAGGGGGAGATGTGTAAGGTAGGGATAGAGCTGGTGATGGCTCAGGAGTGGAGAAGTAGGATGGAGAACGAGTGTATGAAGTGGGTTGATGGATGGAAGGTTATAACAGCGAAATGTCTAAAGAATGAAGTTACGTGAGGAGTGGAGGAGTTTGGGAGATAACAGAGCGGAGCAGAGGTCAAGGATGTGGTTGTATGCGTGATCAAGACGAAGAAGAAGGTAATAGAATGATGAAGAGCAGTGTAAATAAACCAAATGGCTTATGACTGTCACCAAGATGAAAATTCATTAACCAATGCTACCTGTGCTATGAACTCAATGAACAGCAATATAAAGCATGTAGAGGAATGTGCATGAAGCTGTGATGAAGGTGTATGGTGCAAGAGTGAAGTGCATGGAAAGATCTATCATAAACGAGACTATGTTGCAGCATGTATAAAGTGAAGGACTGCATATTTTTGTGGTTGGTATAGGCTACACTCCAATCTCCAAACAGAGATGGCAGTGGAGACTTCCTCAACCTTTTTCCTTGGAGCTCCAATGTATTATCAACCTGCTAGTCTAACTAAACAACCGAAAGCAATTCAACCATAAGCTAAACTCATTCAATCTCATAAAAACTAACTCAGCAAACCTGTAATTTCGAATTTCATGGTAAAGCAATGAACTAAAGTGCTGAAACAAAAAGAAATTAACATTACAACACAGAGGAGGTCTGTTGCTCTCTTAAAAACTCAGAATTGGATCAAAAGCTGCCTGTCTTTATTGAATAATCATGAATCTAATGACATGCCAAAACTGGCTTACAAGGAGCAAAAACCGAGCTACAACATGACTAACCAAATTGACTAACTAGCTAACCCCAAATTGACTAACTAGCTACACAAAATGACTACCCACTAGCTAACCAAAATGAGGCCCTAAGCCTTCTTATTTATACAATTTGAGGACCCAACAGTCCTCCTAAAATTTAGGGACTTGGCTGCCCAAGACTTGTAGTTAACAGCAGTCCTACTTGACTTGCTTGGCTGCCCTTGTGCTCATTGATTTGGTGGCCTTTGAACTCCGAGCTGATGGTGGAGAATTCGAGGTAAGGGCCCATAAATGAGGGGGACACCTTCCTACAAATCCTCTAGCTTGTTCTCCCACGAATTTGGCTGCCAAGTGCTCATTAAGACCTTCAATTTTGTCTCCAAGTTGACCAAAAAGGCTACACAAAGCACCCATTAGACTTGTTGGCATAATGACTAACCAAATTCACTCTATTAACATAAAAATAATCAAAAACATGCAATAAACAAATGAGAATGGTGGACTAAGCCAAATTAGGAGGTTGAATGAGCCCAAATAATTGTACATTTTTGGGGCTCATCACTCTGCGTGAGCAACTGAGACACAGAACCACAGCTGGCACTTCCTCCACGCCATGAAGACAGCAAGGGACACGATCTAACCATAGATTTACTCCCCATGAAGACCGTTTCCTCCAAACGTGCACAGAGTTGCCTGCGTGTTGTTGCGTAGTTAATTAGTTAAGACTGTAGTTGCTTAGTTTACGCAGAGGACAATTTGTCCCTGAGCCTATAAATAAAGCGTTTGCCAACGCTTAGAGATTAGCTTTTTGATATTGTAATTGTTGTAATTGTTTTGGTTATCAAACTCTGTTTTAAAGACTGTTTCTACAGCACTTGTTGACTGTATTTTGACATGCTGATTTAATATAAGAAGATTGTTTCTGCTCATCTCTGCGTAGCTGAGCTTTAGCTGGTTGAGTGGATGGAGGGCCCCCATCTACCACAACCTATGTACAATAGCATTTAACTTTATTTTCCTGCCTTTCTTTGTTTTCATTTTCACATGTACAATAATGTATAGTTTGATTTCTGCAGTTTTTCATTTCTTTGAACATGTATAATAATGTACAGTTTGATTTCATGCCTTTACATTTCCAGCACTTTTCAGAACTGATCAGTTTGTTTATGCAGGTGTGTTAGGAGTCCGGGATAGTGTGTTTTTATTTCTTTTTATCACTGATGGTATTTGAAGTTGTCTTGTCTTAGCTGTTGATTTTTACCTTACTTACTTAGTTTCATTGCTAGTTTACTTTATCAAGTTTTTGACAAGTTGCTTACTAACATTTTGATGGTCTTCTCATCATAATTGACTAACCTTTATTGGACCAAAATATCATTGATTGGCAGCTTGGTTTGATTAGCTTTTGGACTCATATTACTGATTCCTTCTTAACTGTTTTTCACATGAACAATTGCAGCTAGAGGCAGAGTGTTAAGAAAGAATGAAGTGTTATGATTTGTCATTTAAGTTTTGCAGTTAAAGTAGTGTTTTTCACTTTCCATTGAGTTAACATAGATGCTATTTTTGTTCTTATCAGCAGCATAGATAGTGGACTAGTGCCATTAGTCACTTTGTTTAATGCTTTGCTTTCATTTGAAGTTTCAATTCCATTGCAAGTCACTTTTCAAGCTTTCTCTTTAAAAAGTTCTAGAAGCATTTAGAAAGAACCATATGCACACACACACACTCATCTGTTTATAAATCCATCACTCCATCTTAAGAAGTTAAATCAACCACAAACATCATCCAAAAACGACAAAAAGAACTAGGAAAGGTTACTTAAGTACATACTGTACATCTCACTTCATCAGCTTACGAGCCCCGGGTTGACAATTAATGATAGCAATTTAGACAACACTAAATTGACCAAACAATATCCCCATACCAGGGATCGAGGGTGCTAATGAGAAATAAAGTCTCAACCGGAATATGATCCTCTGAGTGAGAGGGTGGGGAAGAAGATGGCAAAGAGCAAAGTAACTCAACGAATACAAGGGATTTCTTGGACTTGGCAGTGGTAAATTCCAAGTCGAACTCTTGGAGGATGACAATCCACTTCGAGTACTTGCCCCCCAGCAACTGGCGTGACAAAATATACGTCATGGGGTTGCAATCAGAAACCACGGTGGTAATGCGCAGCAGAATATAGTGACGAAAGCGTTGGACAGCACAAACGACGGCCAAAGCCAACTTCTCGACATAAGCATATCGAGTTTCCATGTCTAAAAGGTTGCGGCTGAGATAATATACAACATGCTCAGTGTCATCATCGTCAGTTTGAATGAGTACCATGCCGATAGTAGTGTCGGCGGCATCCAAATACAGAGTGTAGTCGCGATGATAGTTCGGAGGACGGAGCAATGGAGCGGAAACAAGGAGACGCTTGAGATGCTCAAAATATTCCTGAGCGATGGTATCCCAATGAAAAGGGACATCTCGCTTTAGCAACCGTGTGAAACCTTTAGCCACCTCGGCATAGTTTGGAACGAATCATCTTAGAAAATTTACTTTACCTTGCAAGCTTTGCAATTGTTGTAAAGAAGCAGGGGGAGGAAGATTCACTATAGCCTCGACTTTAAGGGGATCCAAACGGATGCCCTCTCGGGAGACGACAAACCCGAGAAGTCGGTCGGATTCAACGCAGAAGACACATTTGTGAGGATTGAGTCTGATTCGGTAGTGTCGACAGTGAAGAAAGATATCGCGAAGGTGAGTAGGGTGGTCCTGACGTTTGGCTGAATGAGCTGGGAGATCATCCAGGTATGGCTGTACAATGTGTCGAATGTCATGAAAAGCATAGGACATTGCACGTTGGAAGGTAGCACCGGCATTTTTGAGACCGAAAGGGAGCTTCTTATAGGCAAAAGTGCCCCATGGACAGATAAAAGTGGTCTTGTGTTGATCAGCGGGAGCAATATTAATCTGGTTATATCCAGAAAAACCGTCCATAAAAGAGTACATTTCGCTTCCGGCACACTCGTCAATAATTTGATCAATGAATGGTGTGGGGAAATTATCTTTAGGACAAGCCCGATTAATATCACGATAATCGACACAAACACGGATGGTACCCTGTTTTTTATTCACGGGCACGATGTTGGAGACCCAATTTGTGAGTGGGATAGGGTAAATAAAACCAGCTTTAAGAATCTTTTCTACCTCCGTCTTAATAGCTGCAGCCTTGCGGGGGTGTATAGGGCGTAAACGTTGATGAATAGGCTTAGCACCCGGGTACGTGATTATCTCATGCACCACTATGCTAGGATCAATGCTGGGCATTTCTTCGTAGGACCATGCAAAGACGTCACGAAATTCGCGAAAAAGATTGGTATAGAGTCGAATCTCCTCCGGAGTATAAGTGACTCCAATGTGAAGATGTTCAACAATCCCTGGTTTCACAGAGATGTCGATGGGCTGGGTTTGAGTAATGTTCGCCATATTTCCTTCAGAGGACACTTGATAAACTTGGATAGGTGTTTGAAGGATTTGAAATGGGCAGGGAGAAAAGATATAATTCAATCATCATTATAATGAACAGCAAGAATGGAACCATAATGATAGTCATCTATTATTGATAATCAACAAAGGAGTATACAACCGAAGTTCTGACGTCAAATCCTCCTTTGGCTGGGTGATCAGCTACACATGTCTTGCAAAGCTTGTCGGGATCAGGAACAAGCTCTCTCTCTCTTTGACTATGAATGTAAAGAAGACTCAACAACACTCTCTCAGACTTCTGACAGTATCATTCTCCCTATACTCAAAACTAGCTTGTCAAATGCACCAGAGCAAGCTTTTTTAGATGGAGGAGGAGGAAGAGATACAATGAATCTAGACATTCATGGGATAAGCATTATCCTTGAAAAGCTATTGTGGATAGAGATACGATGAATCTCGACATCCATGAGATTGTCATTATCCCTGAAAATCCACATGAGTCGAAAGGAAAAAGCTCTCAGGCGTGCGTTTGTCAACAAACTTTTCCAAACTTGGTTGGCGTGGGTAAGACTCTGAGACAGAGCACCAATGAGCGCGCCCTCTTTGGAGAATTTCCTTCATTGGCGCGGGTGATACACTGTGGATCCGCACTAATGGAAAAAGGGGACTTTTCAAGGATATTTTGCAGGAGATGTCTTCAAGGCATATGAAATCCATACTTAGGGGAACATAATGCAAGTGTTTTCAAGTTATGTCACTGTTCACAGGTCCCGGAATGAGTCCTCCAAAGTGGGAAAGGGGTAACAGGGTCGGTGACCAATGGTGACAAATTACTGTGTAACATCTCCCCAACCTCCCGATGCACTGTTGGAGCTTTCAATCTTTGCAAATGATTGGGAATGGTCTGGGCAGATTCATCGACAAAGCAGATAATAAGGGCCAAGACACCTGTGCTAGAATCTGTGTGGAACTCGACTTAGAAGCTGGGTTACCTGAGGCGGTTAAACTTACAGTGGGAGAATGGAAACACTATCAAAAATTGGACTACGAGCAACTGCCTTTCAAATGCAGAACCTGTCATGAACACGGACACTTCCAACGGAATTGTCCTAAAGCCCCAGCAGGGACTAAGGAGGACGAAGAAGGGTGGAAAGAAATCAAAAGAGGCAAGGCTATTCCAAGGTCGACTGAGAAGAAAAATGTTGGGCCAGTGGGGAAGCCTCAGACCAAGCCAAAGGCCAATGAAGCTCCAAAGGTTGGCTCCTCCTCAGGTGGGAACGCAGAAACCATCAGGGCTCAAGAAGAACCGGAAGACTTGTCGAAGAACGCAATAGAAAATGATACTGAAACAAACACCCTCCCAGCAGATAGAGGCAATGAAAGAAATGCAGATAAAGAAGAGCATATCAGCCTGGCCTCCGAAACTGGTGAAGAATCAGAAGAAAGAGTCTATGAATCAGATATCTCTCAAGTCACCCCTATCAAATCGGCCAGGGGTCAAAAATCCAAGAAGAAACAGAGAGAGGAGAAAACTTATCTGGATTTTCTCCAAGGCTTCCAGAAAACACTAAAGGGAATGATGAATATAAGATCTGGGCGCAAGCATGGCATGGCTCCAAAAGGAGCCAATACCTACCAAGCAAATAAATAATGAAATACGTCTCCTGGAATTGCAGAGGATTAGGCAGCAGACTGAAAGAAGATGCCCTGAGAGATATAGTGAGAATGTATTCACCTGAAATCCTACTCATCCAGGAGACAAAGTTGGAGGAACTTCTCCTCCTCCATGCTAGCAAATCCTTCTGGCGTAAAGGACATGGGAGTGCTGTCAGTGCAAGAGGTGCCTCCGGAGGAATCGGTTCCTTCTGGGATAGCTCTCTCTATGACCTGATTCAGAAAGATTGCTCTCCCCACTGGCTTTTCACGAAGCTCCTCCATAAAGACTCTGGCCAACAAGCAAGTGTTCAATATATATGCTCCAGTCCTTCCATCTGAGAAAAAATCATGTTGGGATTCGATTTTGTCCTATCTTTCATTGCACAATCCAAAAAACATTATTATTTCAGGAGATATGAATGTCACTCTAGCTGTAAATGAGAAAAAGGGTGGCTCCCCAGTCATGGATCCAGCTAGAGAGTGGGTTGAAGACCTTATGTTGGGTTGGGAGCTGGAGGATATCAAGCCCACATCTGGAAATTTCACATGGTCCAACAAAAGGGTTGGCCCCAGCCATATTGCTGCTCGATTGGACAGATTTCTTGTCCAATCCTCTTTCCTGACCAGCGGTCTAATGGCCTCTTCCAAAATTCTACCAAATAGTACCTCTAATCACAAGCCCATTCTCCTTGATCTTTACATGGATGAAAACCTTGGCCCTATTCCCTTTAGATTCAGCCCATTGTGGCTTCAACATGATGGCTGTCACATGGAATAAGTCGATCTTACGGACAAGATAGACCTTCCTAGAATCTAAAGAAGACCTAATGACAAGCAAACCAACCAGACACTATCTTTCTCTAAATATGCTTTAATAAACAATAGCAAACAAGTGTTTTTAGGGCCTACCTTAGGTCCAAAGCTAGCTTGTTGATGCCCTCGCTCCTTCGATCCAAATGAGCTCCTTTTCACGGATCTGCAAACACAAACAAGGCAAACAAATTAAATAGCACCTGAAAAGCCAATTGCATAAAACATATTTAACATGAAAGTCAAGGAGTCCATAAAACAAATAACATAAGATACTTGTTGAGAAAAATGAGTTTGATTGTATTAATTCAAAAGCAGAAGAACCTTACAACCTTTGCCTTGACGCTATACAAGCTCCTCCCAGGGTCCAGCAAGAAGTCTCCTCTACTTTGACAAGTTTCACTCACTCCCCAATCAAACCAAAAAGGTATGTGATCTCTCCTCTTTAGGCTTAACTAGGAAGTCTTGATTTCACCAGAATTTACCCTCAAAAATGTTCAGCTTCTAACCTCTCCAGCAACCAGCCCAATGCCTGTATTTATAGTGCAATGGAGGGAGGTTACTAGCTCCTCCTTCAAAGGGATAAAGCCCTCCTTCAAAGGGATAGCTCCTTTCATCAAGGGATTAGCTCCTTCTCTTTTGGGATGTATGAAGCACCTCAGAGCGAACAATCCACGTCAAAAATCCTTCTAAAAACCTCTAGAATTAACCCAAAGTGAGTTTTTTAAGATAAAACTTGCGCCTTTTGACTTTCACAGGGGTCCGCACCTACACCGTTAGGGACAGAGCGGGTAGGTACGCAGCTTTTGTATACAGAAGGTGCGGGACCGCAGGTGATCATGAGAGAAAGTGCGGAACCAGAGTTACATTGATTTTTAATGTCTTTCTCTCATTTCCAAAGCTTTACTTGAAGAGCTGAGGTCTGAGACTTTCTTAGGAAGACAGTACAAGTAATGATAGACCCATACTGACTGCCAATAATCATGATGATGATATTTTTGTGTAACAGATTGCCCCCTAAAGTGCAAAGTCTGTAGTAGATGAGGATTTCTTATCATTTAGGAAGAGTGAAGTACTTTATCATTTCGAGGATCATCTTGTGGAGAACCCGGTTGGAACCTGTAAAAACATTCAATGCAAAATATATATATGAGATCATATCATCGCTGAGGTAGGCATTCCCATGCTCGGATCAAAACTGACTAGAAAAACTAACTACTGCTCTGATACAGGAATGATCTTGTAAAAAATCACAAGTATAGACTCATGTGGACACAGTATGGACGCAGCCATCTGTTTATGAATAGTCCATTATATAATGAATACAAAATTCCTCGCAGCCTGGATTGTGGAAACTAGATCCAGGGTCTTCATTTCTACTTCCCGAAACAGTACAATTCTATCCATGCGAATGAATGTGTTGATGTCGAACATGGTAGAAACCACTTGATTACCAGTCAATGATGTAAACTGTTAACAAGTGTGAGAGAAACCACCACTGATGTCAATGGCTCTCAAAGTACCCAGTACAATCCATGAGATGCGAATAAATGTGTTGATGTCGAGCATGTCACGGAATCCTTTGATCGAAAGTCAATGATGTAAATTATCGTCAAAGGCGAGAAACCTGCCATTGATGCATGCAAATCTCAAGGTACTGACGATTCCTAGATCATCTTTCTAGACAATGAGTTGATGTCGATAGAAAGCGATCCGTCGTAGGCAAGCCCACAACACGAAATCATAGATCAAGTTGAAGAAATTTAGTTGCAAGAACTGACTCAGGGATGGTCAAGATGGATGACAGATATTTTGCAGATGAATGGCTTATTGGCAGTGACCTCTTGAACACATAACGACACGACAGATGGTTTGGTGACAATTGACCCAAAGTTAATACCCAGAAACAGGCTGAAGACTTTCAATGTGGTTTGATCAACTGTTAGGCAAAGGATTTCCCAACCTAGGTGAATAAAAGTGTCGTGTTCAAGAGTGGTTACAAAGTATGACAAACAGGCTCATTTTTCTCTCTTTTCCCCCACCATTTCTAGCAAGTACCTCTTTATTTTTGACAAGCTTGAGGAGGATAACATTTTCTTGATTATAAGCTCATCCTTCGGATGAGTCCAACTTAGTTTAAATTCGAACCCTAAGAAGGAGTGGTTCGTTCCTGTTTGTAATTGAACAGTTCCTTTACTGTGAAATTTTAACGAGTCCAGTATAGGAGCAACTCGGCGTTTTTCAATTTTAGAGAGTCTAAAAAAACTTAAGAAGACTCCAGGGTTGACCTTTTTCGTAAATTTGTGTCTCTCAAGCCCGAAAAAGTATAAAATAATACTTGAGAGAACCACTTGATCTTTTACAACCAAGAAGTACTTTTCGTCATTAGTGCCTTTGACCCGAAAAAGTAAAAAAGCGATCAATGACATGTCGTTTTATAACCAGTATCGAATTTGAAACGACAAAAATCCGGCAATATTTTCATGTTTTTTACGGTCGGAAAAGAGTTGTAAGCGGACCATATTTTAATTCCATTTTAACGAGTTTAAAAGAAACACTCGGCAATCTTTTCATGTTTTAGGAGTCAAAAAAGAGCTTAAAGATGACTCTTCATGTTTTTCTGTCGAAAATGGTAGATTTCGCCTGAATAATCCTTTATTCTGCAAAAAACACAAACATTACTCATACCTGTTTGAAATGGATAAAAACGTCACAAAACACCTTTTCAAAGTGAAACATAAACAAATTTGTGATTTATTTACTCAAAAAACTTATAAAAAGGGCCTCTGTCAAATCATTTTTTTACCGTTTGAGTTTGGGTGAGAAAATAGTGCTTTTGCTTAGAAAACTTCCCGTGAAGATTGCGGAAAATCCAACCGTCAGAATCGAGCGCCGTCTTCTCCAGGTAATCCACATCATCCTACTCTTCATTTTTAACCGTTTAATTTTTTGTTTTAGTCTTTTAATTCATTTTTGGGAGGGTTTTTAGGTGCAAAACCCGCGCGCGGGGGCCCGCAGGTTTACCATTGCGGACCCGCGGACCCGGACTTTTTCTCCATTAGGAAAAAGCTCGGGGTACGCACCTTCCGTGTAGACAAAGTGTGGTCCCACGCACTGTGTCTAACCCCGAGGGTGCGTACCCCGCTGCAAGGGTTTTGAACCCAAAAATTCTCAAAAATGGACCAACCAAAATATTTTCTAGCAATTTAATTAATCTTTATACTTGATGCAGAAAGCACATCATGCTAGATTGGCGTGAACGAGAGCATGAGGACGTGGATGCTGCCGCATGGAATCATCAGCCTTCACTTGATGCTTTGAGGGCATGCGGACTGTACAAATTCTGGGCCATTCCTGGCATGAGGGCTCAGGTGGATTTCTTACAGTGGATGGTTGACAGATGGAGCATACAGGACCAGTGCTTCTTCATTGGCGGCCACCAGCTCTAAATCGAGCCGGTGGACATATATTTCTTGACTGGTTTGCCTAAGAGAGGCGAAGACTTGACTCTGCATGGGACTAGGCCAGGTGGCCAGTCTGCCAATAGCCTCCGGCTAGAGTACTACAACAGCCAGGCTAGAGACAAAGGGATAGACATAAAGACCATATCCCATCCTGAACTCATGGTGATTGCGTTTACTGTCACCAGACTTTGCGGAGCTGTCGCATTACATATTGCCACCGGATCCCAGATGCGTATGGCAGTTGATTACTTTCGAGGCACCATCTTCAACTGGTGCGATGTCGTGTTGGCCAATGTGAAATGCCAACTGACCAAGGCCAAGAATGGACGACTAAAGACCTTTGGTTATGGGGCTTTGGTTGTGAGTTTTGGCTAGGAGAGGGTTCCTATGCTGATCCCACATCACCTTACTGTGGGAGCTGGGCTTCCTCGAGAGCCCAAACTGATGCGATGGGTCGCAGTCATGGCCCGTCACCCGGACGAGAGGACAGAGGTTGCTCGATTCAAACCTGAGTATTTCCAATGGCTGGAAAACCAGGTTTTTCCATTCAGGACTTCCCTTACGCTAGGATAGATTTTCGTGGTGACCCAGACATGGTTCTTCCACCAGGAGAGCAATGGGACGAGTCAGGTAAAATCCTTTCCAACATTTTTCCTATTTTAATTTTTTTTTATTTTTCCATCGTCTCAAAACTGATAGTAAAAATTTTAAAATGCAGATGTGGGTCCACAACGACCAGTCGCTCTCCGGCCTTTCGAGAGGAGGCAACCAGTTGCACCCGCGCCAGCCCCACAGGACGAATCAGCAGAGGTTTTGGCCGAGTTGGAGGGTCATCTCGAGCGCTTGACAGGAGATATTCCTGAGACCACTATAGACGACATTCCTCGTCGACTTCAGCGCTATGTGATTGGAGTCCCGGGACCTTTTAGGAGGTTCCTTTGCAAGGTGGCCCGTGCAGTGGTTTCTTATAGAGATCATCACCAGTGATAGGATGATCGCCTATTGTGGGCACATGTGACATTTTTGTTTTTTGTACTTATCATTTTTGCCGATCATAAGGTGTTTTTCAACCTATGATCGAGGACGATGTATTTTTTGACACACTCCTATATATATATATCACTATTACCGGCTTATCTTGTAAATCATGTTATGGAATGATTTTAAATTCACATGTATGATTATTGCAAATGTCTATTTAACATTCGAGAAGTAATTGCATCTGCTAATGTATTTAAAGACCTTGGAATATGCTGATATTCAATATAATCAAATTCACGTTCCAAGAGACGCACTCTCAAAAATAATCTTAATAACACTGGATTTCTAATGGCATACACTCTATTAAGCTATAATACAACGAGTTCAGAATCTAACCTCACTATCAAACTCTGAATCCCAAATGAAATAGATTCAGGCAATAACTCAATCACTGCACTGTACTCGGCAATGTTGTTCGTTGTTTGACCGAGGCTTACCCCATGCATAGATACTAACTCATCAGAGGGCGAATAGATAACCTAAGCTGCGGAAGAGATGTTCTGTGTATTACGACAAGCACCATCAGCGAAACCAATGTATGTTTGGAGAGGCATCGACATCTGCAATATCAAGAGTAAAACCAAGATAAGCAGGAATAATGACGAAAAACACTCTCTAAGCTAAGCACACTGTTTAAACTAAAACACGCCAGCTAGAAAGAAAAAACTATCCTAACTAAAAAAAATTCCATACCCATTCTTTTAAGCATAATACCTCTTCAAGTAAAGGCCATTTCTGGGTTTACCCAAAGAGTCCCCATCAAAGTCTACCAATTCATAAGCCCCTTTGGCTAGCTTTCGCTTGAAAACATAGGGACCATGCCACATAGGAACGAATTTTCCAGCGCCTACTTTATCATTAGCTTGATCATAAACTAAGACTAGATCTCCTTCCGAAAAATTTCGAGGGGTCACATTTTGATCATACTGAGCTTTTATCCGTTTTGCGTGAGTCTCGATCGCCAATGCAGCATCACGTCGATTCTCATCTAATTGAGCCAAGTATAACAAACACTTTTCCTCTTCGGAAGTGGCTGGAAGTAACTCGATGGCCATTTGCAGTGACAGGATTTCGCATTCAATGGGTAACACGACTTCCAAACCATAGACTAGTTGGAAAGGAGTGAACCCTGTTGTTGTTTTTACTGAAGTTCGGTACGCCCAAAGCGCTGAAAATAGCATGTTGTGCCAATTTGACCGATGAATCCCAATGATTCGTCGGATCATGATAACTAAAACTTTGTTGATGGACTCAACCAGACCATTCGCTTGTGGATAATAAGGGGTTGAACTATCGTGACGTAAACCAAGCTGGCCTGTAAGTTCGGACATCATAACGTTTCAAAAATGACACCCATGATTTGTGATTATCGCTTGTGGGACACCAAACCTAGCACTTATATGATTGAACACGAAAATTGCAGTTGTCTTGCCGTCTTCTCCGAATGTAGGCATCGCCTCGGCCCACTTAGTAAAATAATCTACCGCAAGGATGATATACGCATGCCCCCCGGCCGAGTGAGGGTTACATGTAATAAAATCGATACCCATTTGGCAAAAGGACCAACGGCAATTATAGGGTGGAGAGGAGCAGGTGGAGCGCGCATCTTACGATCAAAAATCTGGCAGTTGTGGCATTTTCGGACCGCCGTAATACAATCTTTAAATAAGGACGGCCAGAAGTAGCCAGCGCGCAATATCTTTTGGGCTGTGGCATACCCAGACATATGACCGCCACACACTCTAGAGTGACAGTCATTTAGAACCCTTTCAGCTTCCTCGTGAGTTAAGCAACGTCGAAAAACAGAGTCCGCCCCACGGCGATAAAGAGTATCTCCAATAATTCTGAATTGTTGGGACTGGAATCGAATTTTCCGACGTTCTGACCTTGAAATTTCCGGCCGAAAGGATTGGGTCTGGAGATAAACGATGATATCCCCATACCACGGATCTAAAGTGCTAATTAGAAACAAGGATTCGTCCGCAATGGGCTCCTCCGCCACAGTTTTCGTGTCAGCACGCAGGAATTCACACATTAACTCCGCAAAAACTAAAGATTTCTTAGACTTAGATTTCTCAAATTCCAAGTCGAACTCTTGCAGGATAACGATCCATTTAGAGTACTTGCCCCCTAGCAATTGCTTGGTCAAAATGTAGATCATAGGGTTGCAATCCAAAATGATTGTAGTTTTACGTAGTAGAATGTAGTGACGAAAACGTTGGACAGCTTGAACGGCTGCCAATGCCAATTTCTCCACATGTGAGTATTTTAGCTCAGTTGGATTTAACGTTCGACTAAGGTAATATATCACATGTTCCGTTCCAAATTCATCTTCCTGAACTAAGACCATTCCAATGGTGGAATGAGAAGCGGCGAGATACAAGAATTAATCCTGGTTGTAGTTGGGAGGATGCAACAACGGTGCATGGGTCAACGCCTCTTTAAGTGCATCAAAATATTTATGAGCTATCTCATCCCAATAGAATTGAGTGGTTTGCTTCAACAACCGGGTAAAACCCTTTGTAACCTCGGCGTAGTTAGGAATGAATCGTCGTAAAAAGTTTGCTTTCCCCTACAAACTTTGGAGTTGGCGAAGACTCGAAGGAGGAGGCAATTTGATGATAGCTTCGACCTTCGAGGGATCAATGCGAATGCCGGCTTTCGAAATTACAAATCCCAGCAATCGACCCGTTTCTCTACAGAAGACACATTTGTGTGGGTTCAACCGAATACGATAATGCCTACACCTCATAAAGATTGCTCGTAAATGGACGAGGTGATCAGCTCGATGTAATGAATGAGCAGGCAAATCATCGAGATACGGTTGCACAATGTGCTTGATGTCATGAAATGCATAATACATCGCCCTTTGAAAAGTTGCTCTGGCATTCTTAAGCCCGAAAGGTAATTTGCAATAAGAAAATGTCCCACATGGACAAATGAAAGCTGTTTTTGGTTGATCGGCAGGTAGAATGTTGATTTGGTTGTATCCGGAAAAACCATCCATAAAGGAAAATATTTCGCTGCCGGCACAATCATCAATGATTTGATCAATATAGGGGGTTGGGTAATTGTCCTTTGGACAGGCTCGATTAATTTCCCTATAGTCGATGCATATTCTTATTGTTCCCTACTTTTTGTTAACCGGAACAATATTTGATACCTAATCCGTTAACGGGATCAGATAAATGAAACCTGCTTTCAACAGTTTTTCAACTTCTGCTTTAATTGCAGCAACTTTTCGTGGGTGAATCTGACGCAAACATTGCCAGACGAGTTTAGCGTCCGGGTAAGTCTTGATCTCATGAACAACAATCGCGTGATCAATTCCTGGCATTTCCTCATAGGACCAGCAAACACGTCACGGAATTCTTGAAATAGGGCCTTATATAATTGAATTTCGTTATCTGAACACGAGGCACCTATATGAATGTTCTCAACAATTCCGGGCTTAACCGAAATGTCAATAGGAATAGTTCGAGAGATGTTTCCCAAATTTAACTCTGAATCGGGATGTTTCATTGGATTCTGAGGTTGCTTGACATATTCAGTTGTAAAAATTGATGAGAAGTCATTTTCAAAACGATCATCCTCAGGTAAAAACGAAGATCTGTGATGGAGATCTTCCCATGGTAAATCATCTACACATAGGATTTCACGAATTTGCTCATCAAAGTGAACAAGTTCAGAAAACGTAGTTAAATCCGAGGTTGAGGTGAAAATTGATTCCTCACGGACCACATTCATTAAGTCATTTTTGGTTGAAAACGAGTCAGCAAACGACTGCACAGCTTCATAGGCAATTTCATATGGACTCAAAGGCATGGAATTACCAAATGAGTCTATCTCAGATTCAGAAGGGACGATCCAAGGATCATCATAAATAATGGTGTCTGATGTAATCATATGAATGGTTGCAAATGAAGATGATGCGTTGATTGGAGGAAAAGGAAAAGTTCCCAGTAAACCGACATCTTTAACTAATCCTACTCCAACATCCTTATATGGGATAGTCGTTTTACCAACATGCTGAATACTCTCCGAAGAGGCTGGGTCGGATGAAAAGTAAACCAGCTGGTCTATTGTTACGATCTTTCCATTATGTGGAAACTTTATTACTCGAAAGACCGATGAAACGACCGATGTCATAGCGTAAGACCAACTTCGACCCAAGAGAAGGTTGTAGTCTAGAGGGGCATCAACCACCTCCACATCTAAACTAACGGTTTTTCCTTCAACCCCTATAGGCAAATCCTGTAGAATGCCAAAAGGATGAAACCCACGGCCATCAAAGGCCTTTAGAATCGTCGGGGATTGATTTAGTGAAGGAGAACCAAGGGATCTCCAACACTGTATCGACATAATACACGTTGAGGCTCCCTAATCAATTACAGTCCGATGAATAGGCCTATTTTTGACTATCACTGGAATCTGGAAAGCCATTTGATGAGGCAAACGCGGTGTACTATTTTCTAGATCGAAAATTATTAGGTTCGGGTCCTGAACATCAACAGCTCCTATAGCCAACAAAAGTAATTTACGTTGTGCTGGGCATGATTGCAACACTTCCAAAGCCGACATTGCTGAGGGTGAAACAACTAAATCCTCAACAATGTTATAATTCTGAGCCGCTCTCGCATGTGGTGAAAGCTGACTTTCGAAGTATACCCTTGGCGAGCGGTTTGATTACCAACTCTGGATTAGGTTTCTCGATCTGTAGTGGATCGGAACCGGGAGCTGAGGTTGATGGATTAGAATGAGAATATTCTGCTTCTTTACCATCAACAGGACTCTTACTACCATAATCTTGCGATCAAGTCGCAATCCTAACATGGGACATCATCAGTATGGGTTCTTCATTGGCACTCAAGGATGAACCTATCATCTTACTGTCTTGAGCCGGAAAAGGATCCTTCAAAACACCAGGAGTTTGGGAACCCTTGACAATCTTTGCAACCTCTGCACCATGAGGGCAGTCTCTTGTAAAATGTTCATCATCACAAATGAGACAAGGATAACGAGGTTTGCGTTTTTCGTCATTGGATTCCGCCTTTTCAAGTTTCTCCTTTGAACTTTTGTCCGTTTTATTCTTCTTCTTTTCTTTCTTCTTCCCACCGGATTTTGATTTGGCTGTAGATGACTCTACAACGTGAATATCAACGGAAATCTCGGCAGAAGAATCTCCTGTTGGGGAATCAGGCAAGGTTATGATAGGAGAAGAATTCTTGGAAGACTTCTTCTTACTTTTAGTGTTAACCGTACCAATCATACCGTCAGCGGCATGAGATCCCGAAGGAGCTGCAGCGATTTGATTTGACTTGGGAAGATCGGGGATTTTTTCGTGTAACGTACCTGACTGAGTATAGACCAAGTCAAGGTACTGTGCTTGAGCAATGACTTGCTCCTCAGTAACCACTCTGGCTTTAGCAACATCTTCAGTGATCTTTGGCAACAAAGATTTTACAAACCACTCGGCCAAGATCTGATCCGGAATAAATACCTTCACTAAATGACGTCGACGTCTCCACTCATGAATATGATATGAAATGTACGTGGATGTCGATTGTTTTAACGAAGTTAACAATTCCGTGCCATTGTCATATCAGACTGGCAACTGGAAATGAGTTAAAAACGAGGTAGCTAACTAACTAAAATTATAAAAAGTGCCTCGCGGTAACTCAATGTACCACTTGGCCGCGAGACCAATTAGAGTGCGCTGGAAAAGTCTAAGACGGATCGAATCATCTGTGATGGAGTTAGATGCACACTAGAGGTGGTAATTCATCACATGGTTCGACGGGTCCTCTCCTGATTTACCTTCGAACTTGGGAATGTCACTGGGCAACTTATTCGGCATTGGCGGCCAAAACGGAAGATAATTAATGGGATCGTTCGTTAGGCACGACAAATCAGGTAAGTCCAAAGTTGCGATAAACGGTAACTGCCGATTAGGATCCCTAAAACTCTGGGTCATGAGACCAGCCCCAGGAGGAGGATATCCAGGATAACTAGGAATAGGAATCACATTCGGGATATTGTATCCTCCCGGAAAACCAGGATTGACCGGACCGTACTGGGGTTGTTGAGGTTGTTGATAAGTGTACCCAGGATACGGTTGATACTGATAAACTGGCTGCTGGACAGCAGGACCGAATTGGTACTGTCCCTGGTACGGTTGATAGGTGAATTGTGGTTGACTTGTGACAACCATACTTAAACCAAGTTGTCCTATAGGCATCTGAACCGAAGTTTGAATCGTAGATCCAGACAGTGGTAAAGATGTATGAGGAGTAGATACAGGAACAGTAGAAACCAGAGCTGTAGATACTCTAGAAGTAGGTGGGGTAGATTGAACAGATGTAGCGACAGTTGTAGCAGTCGTTTGAGGCAGAGTACGAGGTGTACTAGGCCCAGGCTGAGAAACTACCGAAGGTACATAAGTTTGAATGTTAGACTGGACCGGTTGCTGGGATGTACCAGAAACTAAGGGTTTTCCAGTTTGAGATGACAACTGTACACTTGGATGCAACACCTGTTGGGTTTGCGATGGATCCCACACTATATTCATTCCGGGGTACTGACCCATAACTAGTTGAGAACATTGAGGACCATAACCGGGTTGAGGGTAGGATTGATAATTGAAAGGTACATTTCCCGTTCCTTGAACAAATGTTTGACCTTGGGGTGGTTGGAAACCTTGGTTCGAGTATTGACCTTGGGGTTGATACCCTTGAGGCACATACTGATATTGGGGTTGACCTTGAGGTATAAACTGATACTGGGGTTGACCTTGGGGTACATATTGAGTCTGGTGTCGACCTTGAGGAACGTACTGTCCCGTAGGTATGTACTGTCCTTGAGGTTGCCCCCCAGATGCAAATTGTGTACCTTGAGGTTGCCCCCCAGGTGTTAATTGAGGCTGCCCCCCAGGCGGTAACTGGCCACCTTGAGGTTGAGGATTGGGAATAGAACCTGACATCATAAGAATGTCTTCTACGCTCAACGGTTTATTACCATTGCTTCTAGTTAATAACCCTTGCTCAATGGGTTGAGGAGATGCTCCCAAAAAAGTACCAGAAAGAGACTGATACCCAGAGGGAACAGATGGACCATCGTACAAAAAGGATTCGGGCGATTGAGTAAACATGGACGACTGTCCTGACATATTTACGGGAGTATAAAAACCTCTAGGTGTTGAGTGATAAGGAGCACGAGGTGGTGAAAATCTTAACCCTGAGTTTTCTAAATAATTAGTCAAAGAAAGATACCAAGAACTACTCCTAGGTGGACTGTAAAAAATTGATTCACGCTCCCTTAGCTCAATGACAGGTTGATTTTCAGGGATAGGGATGCCTACTTCTTCTTCTTCCGGAGCAAGTTCTTCAATAGAAATAAGTCCAGAAGGAAGATCTTGAGTGATGACTCTTTCTACCCTAGGTGAACCAGGACCACTAAAAGTTGGAGAAACAAACCCCGATGTCGGAGTAGCAGCAAATTCACTTTCAGGCTCGGATATTTCGGGTTCTTCACCTATATCACTAGTAGATGAAAAACTACTAGCGATTTCGGAGACAGACACTAACTGTGGATTATATTCTGCTACTGGCGTTTGAAAATCAGGATGTACTATCAAAGAAGATTCTCCTTCTTCCGGTGACCCAACTCTACTGTCTCTAAGAGTTACGAGGACCTTTAAGCCTTCAAGTTGGCTCAGTACTTCCTCAGGAGGTTGGCCCCGAAGTCTACGGGACTTCCTCAGTAACTCAGCCACGTTTATAATCTCAGGAGACTTGCCCCGAAGTCTACGGGACTGTCTTGGTAATTCAGCCACAGTTAAAGACTTTTAACTACTTCACATGCAAACAAAGTAAAATCTCAATGAAAAGCAACTAAGGTCTCTAAAGAACCAAACAAATTTGAATCACGCGCCTAAAGAATCTAGGAGATCAAATACACACAAACAGTAACTTTCTGGACCGAAAACACTAGTTGGTGATGAAATCCAACGTCGCAGAGTTTAGTACAGAAATGGCGGTTGGAACAGTTACCCCGACAACCTGCTTAATGAATAGACTGGCACAAGTTCCTCCACTTAACCGTCTCGAGTGAAGTGAACCCCCCAGAAAATCCAAGTGAGTCTAGTCGATGTCTGCTCCAGGTACAGTGGGATCTTCCCACCACTGTCACCTCAGGAAGAGTCCTAAAGAATATGGCCACTAAGGTTACCAACTGAGACAAATACACCTGGGGGAACAGTCTACGATCCGATACGCACGCAAGGGCAGAGTAGCAAGCTCAATCCCCTTGAAGGCTCCTTGACATAATCCAAGGTTTACCAACAAGTGACCCCAGGCTCCTCGACAATGGTTAATCCGAGGTTTACCGTTTTTAATATGTGAATATCTGGCGTCGTTCCCAATGAGGAAGGGTTGATTCCCACACTGGTTCGGACACGATCTCGTACTTCTCCTTTAAGAGGAGATTTCCCAGAGCATAAATGCAACAATTGGATTTCTTCCCTACCACAAGATACAGCTACTTGTTTGTTTTTACTGTCTTGGAGAGTTAATTACTCTCCTACTCCAAGACACTAGCCTAAGCTAAGTTGGTGTATCAGAGCCCTAGAAATAAAAATGTTACTAGGTGAATTTTACTTTAAGCGTTAATTTTAGCGGTTTTTGTTTAAGTCCAAAGGTGCGGAGATGAAACTCGTGGTATTAAGACTCGACTCAAAATCACTAAAAATGCACCTAAGATGATCTAAACAATCTTTTTCTCTTCGATGAGCTTCTAAAACTAAGAAAGAGTTTGAGAATGCAAATACTTTGTAACACAAATCTTTCTTAATTTAACAAATTAAAAGAAGAGCTTTTCCTTTCCAAAGCACTCAAAACGAGACAACTAATTATTTCACAAAAATTTCCCTTTTTCGTTTCAAAGCACTCAATCACTACAAAAAACAAACTTTTTCTTAAAAGAGATTTTTTATATTTTGTAAATAAAAAACTCAAAACTAATGAAAATGACTAACTTTGAGAGCTACAAATTATAAAAACCTATTTGAAGTCAAAGCCTACTAAAAGTCTTTTTTAAGGATGTTTTACTCAGCTAGATGCAAGCTAAGGACTAATTTATGCAGAATCACAAATCAGTCAAGAACAACCAATTTCGTTTTCTTTTTGAAAATGAAAATCCAAACTCTCAAACACAAGCTTTTCGAAGTTTTGAAATGAGAAAATACAAAGCGAATTCCTCAACAAGGGGAGATTTCATACATGGTCAGACTCATAAGAAAGTTGGTAGACACTAAGGTGATCTGAAGTCCCTACAGCCTCTAAGCTCAGAGCCACTACACAACCAAAATGAAAAACAAACCCAACAAGCAAAACTCCTAGGAAATTCACCTAAAACCCTAACACTAACGAAATCAATCCAAGGAAAGTTTTTGACAGAGTACACGCAGGTCTGGGCAATGGCTAAAACCTATAAACAAATTCTAAACTGATAAAAAAGAGAAAAATTTAAAATTTCTCAAAATTTTGACAGGGTACGCAGGCAGCCTGTTTACACAGGTGCGTTCATGCTCTGTGCACAAAGCAAAAGCGCGTACAGGTACGCACTGTGCTTAACTCAGAGGGTGCGTACTTCTCCCAAAATTGTGAAAAATAAAAACTAACTCAAAAATTAACTAAAAACACCCAATCCCACAATCATCAAATAAAAAACAGAAACAAAAAATACAGTTTCTCAGGTCAAAGTATAAACAAGGAAAACAATCAAGTCCCCAGTATGGTCGCCATTTTGTCACACGGAATAAGTCGATCTTGCGGACAAGATAGACCTTCCTAGAATCTAAAGAAGACCTAATGACAAGCAAACCAACCAGACACTATCTTTCTCTAAATATGCTTTAATAAACAATAGCAAACAAGTGTTTTTAGGGCCTACCTTAGGTCCAAAGCTAGCTTGTGGATGCCCTCGCTCCTTCGATCCAAATGAGCTCCTTTTCGCGGATCTGCAAACACAAACAAGGCAAACAAATTAAATAGCACCTGAAAAGCCAATTGCATAAAACATATTTAACATGAAAGTCAAGGAGTCCATAAAACAAATAACATAAGATACTTGTTGAGAAAAATGAGTTTGATTGTATTAATTCAAAAGAAGAAGAACCTTACAACCTTTGCCTTGACGTTGTACAAGCTCCTCCCAGGGTCCAGCAAGAAGTCTCCTCTACTTTGACAAGTTTCACTCACTCACCAATGAAACCAAAAAGGTATGTGATCTCTCCTCTTTAGGCTTAACTAGGAAGTCTTGATTTCACCAGCATTTACCCTAAAAAATGTTCAGCTTCTAACCTCTCCAGCAACCAGCCCAATGCCTGTATTTATAGTGCAATGGAGGGAGGTTACTAGGTCCTCCTTCAAAGGGATAAAGCCCTCCTTCAAAGGGATAGCTCCTTTCATCAAGGGATTAGCTCCTTCTCTTTTGGGATGTATGAACCACCTCATAGCAAACAATCCACGTCAAAAATCCTTCTAGAAACCTATAGAATTAACCCAAAGTGAGTTTTTTAAGATAAAACTTGCGCCTTTTGACTTTCACAGGGGTCCGCACCTACACCGTTAGGGACAGAGCAGGTAGGTACGCAGCTTTTGTATACAGAAGGTGTGGGACCGCAGGTGATCATGAGAGAAAGTGCGGAACCAGAGTTACATTGATTTTTAATGTCTTTCTCTCATTTCCAAAGCTTGACTTTAAGAGCTGAGGTCTGAGACTTGCTTAGGAGGACAGTACAAGTAATGATAGACCCATACTGACTGCCAATAATCATGATGACGATATTTTTGTGTAACAATGGCTTCCAAGAGGTGGTTTCAGAGGCCTGGAATAGGCATGTTCATGGTTCCCCTTTCTATGTGTGGGAAGAAAAAATGAGGGGGCTAAAAATAAGGCTCAAGGAGTGGGCTATAAAGTTGAAATTTCCCACCTCCAAAAGAAAGGAGGCCCTAGACAGTCTTGCTGCCCACCAATTAACTTTGGAAAATATTGTTGTCTCCACGACCTCCTTCAAATAGAAGTTGATCTGCAAAAGGAACTCCACAAAGCAAGTAGGGAAGAAGAAGAGTACTGGAGACAGAAATCCATAACTCTTTGGTTACAGGCTAGGGACAAAAATTCTAGCTTCTTCCACAAACAAGCTGAAGCACGCAAGCACTTCAAAACTGTAAAATAAATTCACCATCAAAACACAGTGATCAAGGATTTTGAAGGCATAAAGAGGGTTGCCCACTCTTTCTTCAAAGATCTCTACTCTGCCCCCGATGATCCTCCCATTGATCCTCATGCCTATCCGATGGACTTAATTCCCCAATGTGTCCAAGAATCTGACAATTCTATGCTGACTACTCCAATCAGCATGAATGAACTTAAATTTGCCCTGGACAGTATGGAACCCGATAAAGCTCCTGGCTCAAATGGGTTCCTGTCAGATTCTATCTATCCTGTTGGGCCATAATCAAAAATGACTTGTTGAGAATGGTCAGGAAATCTCAATCTTGTGCCAAGATCGGAGGCGGCATCAACTCAGCATTTCTTGCCTTGATTCCAAAAGAGAAAGGCGCATCCGATTTCAGGAGATTCAGGCCAATCTCTTTGTGTAACTCTAGTTACAAGTTGATCACCAAAAGTATAGCCAATCGCCTTAAGAAGATTTTGCCGTCCATTATCTCTGAAAACCAAGGAGGATTCATCAAACGGAGAAAAATACTGGACAATATTGTGCTGGTGCAAGAAGTAGTCCATTCAAGCTATCACCGAAAGGAGAAAGGTATGGGGATTAAACTGGATCTGGCCTTTGATAGGGTGAGACATGATTTCCTGTTTATTGTGATGACGAAAATGGGCTTCTCTTCTGCCATCATTAATTGGGTTAAAGCCTGCATTGCCTCTCCTTGGATAGCGTCGTTGGTCAATGATCGACCTTCAGATTTTTTCCAAGCCTCTAGGGGCCTTAGACAAGGTTGCCCCTCGTCGCCACTTCTTTATGCTATTCAAGCCACAGTGCTCAGTTTCCAGCTCGAATATGGTCAACGGACTCAAACCATCCCTGGCCTTAGTATGGCTAGCAATGTCAAAGACATAAACCATGCTCAATTTGTTGATGACACTTTATTGCTTGGTGGGGCAAGCATAAAATCTACAAGATACTTCAAGAAGCAGCTGGATATTTATAGAGAGGTCTCGGGCAGCAAGACCAACTACCTAAAAATCACAATCTATGGCTGGAATTGCTCGGTCAACGAATTATCAGAAATTTCACGGTTTCTTGATATGGAAGGATCCTAGGCCTGGGACTCTTTTAAATATCTGGGGATCCCAATCTTCAAGGCCATTCCTAAATTAGCCCACTGGATACCCCTGCTGGACAAGCTTAAACTCAAAATCCATGCCTGGGGAGCCTCTTGGCTAAACAACGCTAGAAAGGTCATTCTAATGAAAGCTGTTCTCTCAAGTATGCCGTTATATCAGAATTCCATCCTCCTTGCCCCTAAAACCTTCATAAGCAAAATGGAAGCTCTTCTGAGGCATTTTCTATGGGAAGGGGGGCAAAAAAATGAAAGAAGGCTTCACCTAGTTAAATGGGATACTATTAAAAATCCATTTATGGAAGGAGGTCTCCAAATGCGCGATCTAGCTGCCCAGAATCTGGCCTTGGGAGCCAAGCTGCTCTGGAACATTGTCTCTGGAAATTTAAGTTGGAGCAAGAAGGTCCTGTGGAAAAAATATTTTCATGGGCAGCGCCTTAGATGCTTGGACCAGCCACCTAGAACTTCCAAAGGTTCTCCTGTTTTTAAACTCTGTCTCAAAGCCTTGGAGCACTTCAGCCATAATCTGTTCTGGATCCCAGGTAATGGGAAAAAAATAAGAATCTGGGATGATCCAATTCTTGGTGATCAACCTTTGAATCAGATGGAAGATCTCGCTAATATCAAAGCCTGGCTACAGGCCCACAATTTAAATACCCTCTGGGACTTCTCCACCTGGTCGGAGGATGCTACCTGTCTATGGAACAGCTGGCACCTGGGGGAGATTCCTCAGTGGCTGGAAGGTGAAGCCTCAATTCTGCTGGATAGGCTCCAAGGGAATTCCCCTTTAAGAGCTTCTGCTAAGGACAAACAAGGGTGGGGATCACTTTCTGGTGCATATTCAGCTTCTGAAGGTTACAAAAGTTTGATGGCCTTTCCGAATGTTCCTCCGGATCCTGCTCAATGGAAATTTATTTGGGCATTCCCCTCTCTCCCCAAAGTTGATTTCTTCTGCTAGACTTTAGCACACAACAGCATCCTCACTAGAGATAATCTCCGTAGGCATGGTATGGAAGGTCCTTCCATGTGCACCCTTTGTATGTCGTATGATGAAACCGCTGATCATATGTTCTTAAAATGCCCCTTTGCTCAAGAAGTCTGGAAGGGTGTCCTGCTGCTAGATTCTGACAAAATAGAGCTCCCAGGAACATCCCAAATCTTATTCAAAACTGGGTCACTTTATCTCCGTTCGATCTCTCCAAAAAACATCTTCTCAAAACTTGTTGGATGTGGATTCCAAAATTTGTTTGCTGGAAGCTGTGGCTGGAAATGAAGAACATATCATTCAGGAATGAAAGTGGCAATTCGACAAGAGTCATGAATAAAGTCAAAGATTTTTTGGGGGAATCTCTAGCAGCCAATACTATCATAAAGAATGGAAAAGAGCTAGACAGAGAGGAGGATCTCTGGTTGAAAGGGTTGTTCCCAAATCATAAGGATCGTTCCCCTCCTCCTGTTATTGCCCACTCCAATTGGGAAATTTGGCTGGAAGAGCAAGATTTCATTAAGTGGAGGTCGGCTCTTAATGAACATTGTCTATTTTTTGACGGGGCCTCTAAAGGCAATCCTGGTATCGCTGGAGGCGATGGGGTTCTCCTGGGTCCTGATGGTTCAACTGTGCTTCGTTTTACCTGGGGTATGGGCAGGGAAACTAATAACAGAGCGGAGGCTCTAGCTCTATGGCAGGGTCTGAATCAAGCGATTAAAGGTAACTTCCTCTCCATATATGACTTCGAGGAATCCAGGCTCATTATCCAGGCATTGAACACTCATAAGAATCCTACTAAGCTCCAATTATCCACCATCCTCAGGAAAATCAGGTTTATATTGCCAAAATTTCTCAAAATCTCTTTCTTTCATATCCCCAGGAAGTTAAATTCCCAGGCGGACAAGGAAGCCAATCTAGGCTCTCTTCGGAGTAAAAGATCTCTTTCAGTTAATCATGCTGACTCAATCTGCAATATCCCTTAAGACCTGTGATTTTTGGGCCTCTCCTCCCTCTGGGTTCTACTCTGTTTCCAAGCCTCGCCCATCTTTCTCCCTGTCTGATCCGACTCATTTTCTTTTGAAAGACCAGTTGCTAATGATCTTGGTTCCTTCTGTAACGATGCAGCCTGACCTCTATCCCCAAATCTTCGAGTTGTGCCCTTCCCCTGTTTTCCCTGTTGTTTCCCTTTGCAATCCGATGAAAGGGCGTTGGGCGATCATCTTCAGCGCCAGTGGTAGAAGCAATCATGCTCAGTCAACTATTCAGATTGGATCTACAGGCTTCCAAAGGGAGGGAACTCCTCTCGGCCTCCTGATCTGCCAAATTTCGGGCTTGTCTACTAACACGGAAGGAAATAAAATTGCCCATTCTTCACAAACTTCAGCGTTCAATCGTGACTCTCCTGGCATGCTCAAGGTTTCTCTATTCGATGCCTTTCCCAGCGTTTCTTCCGACCAAGGAATCATTGTTAACAGAATCTCCATGTTAGGCGATCTCAGTACCTGCAGCAAGTATTCCTGTCGCAATAGAAGAATCCTGCTCTGCGCTCTTAGCCAGAGCAGTAATGTAACAGCTCACAGCTGCTGTTTTGGCACTGCTTAATAATATCTAACAGTTTCTGTCTATAAAAAAAATAGTGTAATCAACCATCAAGAACATTAGGATTCTTTTCTTTGACTGAAAAGGACAATTGCGACACTTCCAAATCAAAAGATGATAGTTCTATTAAGCTACTCTTTGTAAAAGAGAAGTGTAAATGGCGAACAATACATAAAAACATTCACAATTATTTCTACAATGGAGGCTGAATAATGCAAAGGAAGGGGGTTTCCACAGTGGTATACTGATCACAGACAGCAAAACTCTTGAATAAAGCTGAAGGGAGTGAAGAAAAAACCAAAATCTGGAGGCAAAATTAGCCTTATCTGATCATCGCACCTGTAACACAGGGAAACAGGGATGCATCTCACCTACTGCACACAAGAGGTGCAATGCATCCAGATTTCCTAGAAGAGAAGGTGCGATGGTACAGGGACGAGACTTCAACTTGGTTTTTGGTCACAGTTTGCAGCTTAGTTCAGGGATTTAGGTCGAGCTAATGATAGTCAGTAACTACAAATCATAGGGGCTGATCTAATGAGTTTACTTGAGCCACCACCAGGGCAATTAGGATGTTTGCAAATCAATTGTTCGGTTTATAAACAAAACTTGGAGATAGAATGAAGCAGCATTGATCTACTTTGCAGTTGCATAGCAAAAGCAGTTTCAAGGCTAGCTGGCTTGACTTCAAGCTCCGTCTTTAGTTTATAAAGAAAAAAAATATAGACAAGAAAACAAGCTATTCACTCCCCAGCGAAGTCGCCATTTTGTTATTGGGAAATCTAGTGTCCACTCAGAGCTGCTAGTCCCACTAAGATGGGTAGCTATCTTAGAAACAAACAAACTAAAGTTACTTTCGTTTTTCTTTATGAGAAGTAGATGAGAGGGAAGCAAATAGTACCAACCTCAGTCTTTCGCTTGGTTCCTTGCTTGTTTCCTCTCCCCTCTAACAGATCTTTGCCGCTCCTTCCTTACTTACCCCGCTTCAAAGAGCACCTATAAAGTCAAAGCAGCATAATACTATCGAAGTACAGAGATCTACAATCATAAACAATAAAGGACCAGATATATATTGACCACACAAATGCATATATCATAAAACATACAAGAATGAGGAGGAAAACTTGAATATCTTTATTAATAGAAAGAGTAGAAGAGAGGATTACAACCCATTGATCTGACCTAGCATCATCCTCCCAGCATGAAAGCCCTTCTTCACCTCATGAAAAGCTTAGATCACCCAACACTATGATGTTCCACCAAGAAACCAACAGCACTTCCTTACAAAATACAAGATTCCAGCCTTTAGATCTCTCATATGAGGGATCCATATATAGATGTTTGCAAGGGGGTGAGTCAGCTTCTGGGATTTTGATTAGTGTCCTCTCTCTGATAGTTCTTGGTTCCACTTGGAGGTTCATGACCTCTTACTCATCCCTAGGCGAATTCAGAGAGGCAAGTGTCACAGGAGAAGTTTCTGGAAGATTCTATGATCATCCACCTTGCAAACTGTCTCTGCCATTTGTCTACTCTCGCCCATCGCACCCTACAGAAGGGATTTTCAGTATGCATCGCACTTTTTGCATGTGGCAGGTGAGATGCATCGCACCCTTAGCACTGAGTAGTTTGTATGGTCTAGTTTTAACCGGTTCTGAGTAGTTTTCCATGGAGAACTTTTGGGAGAAGATGTAATCAACTGACCTTGCTCCTTTAGGGTATGAAACAACACTTTTAGGGACTCAGAAGCCCTTGGTTTATGGACATATATGATTGGGGTTGCAGTGCCCAAATATGTCTATAACACCTCCACAAAATCATTTGCTCTGTTCCGTGTCATAGGTGTGGGATTCATTAATGCCCTCCTACGACGAGTCACTTCTTGTCGACATCAGCTCATTATCCAAGAAGTCGACCTAGGAACAACCCTTTCAGTACTTTGAAGCTTGCATGCCTCAATGGCAAGTTTCTCACTTCCAGCGACAGGTTTATATTAATTGCCTTCGACCGAAAGATTTTGCGTGGTGTTCAACATCGACTCATGTATTCACACCACATGAATTGTATTGCAGTACCTTGAGGGTCATTATTATTATTGGTGATTCCTCTCGCGCCTGTTAACAACTTACATCATTGGCTAGTAATCAGGCGATGTCTTTCCATGTTCGACGCCAGAACATCTTTTCACATGGATCGACTTGTACTTCAAGCGAAGATTGAACGAGTTTTGAAGACCCCGGATCTAGTTTCATCCATCCAGGCTGCGATATATTTAGGAAAATAAAAACATCAAATGTACATCATTGCTGCACAGATAATCATCCAAGCCAAAGGATGATGGCTCTACCAGAATCATCAGTTTGCCACACAGACGGTTGTTTGTCCTATGTACATGAAAATGAATTTATAAAGTTAAGCATGGGAATGCCTGCCTCAGCTAGATCATGAAAATATTATGAATATAATGTACTGTATTGTATCTTATTACAGGTCACCTTCCAATTCGAAAAACCTCAGATCCTCATGATAAAGCATTTCACCCGACATCAGAAAATTTACGACCTCATGCTTTAGGGGGCAACTGTTATAGACATATTTGGGCACTGCAACCCCAATCACATATGTCCATAAAACAATGGCTTCTAAGTCCCTAAAAGTGTTATTTCATACCCTAAACGAGCAAGGTCAGATGATTACATCATCTCCCAGAATTTCTCCCTGACAAACTACTCAGAACTGGTCAAAACTGGTCCATACATACTGCTCAGTGCTAAGGGTGTGATGCATCTCACCTGCCACATGCAAAAAGTGCAATTCATACTAAAAATCCCTTCTGTGGGGTGCGATGAGCGAGAGCAGACAAATGGTAGAGACAGTTGACTAGGTGGAAACCCAGAGAATCTTCTAGAAACTGCCCATTTGACACTTGCCTCTCTGAATTCACCTAGGGATGAGTAAGAAATCATGAATCTCCAAGTGGAACCAAGAACTATCAGAGAGAAGACACTAATAAAAATCCCAGAAGCTGACTCACCCACCTGCAAACATCTATATATGGATCCCTCATCCTAGGGATCCAAGGGGCTGGAATTTTGTATTTTGTAAGGAAGTGTTGTTGGTTTCTTTGTGCAACATTGTTCGGTGATCTAAGCTTTTCATGAGGTGAAGAGGGCTTTCATGCTGGGAGGATGGCACTGGGTCAGACCAATGGGTTGTAATCCTATCTTCTATTATTTCTATCAATAAAGCTATTTGAGTTTTCCTCCATATGTTTGTGTATCTCTGAATCTTGTCTTGATATACGCATTTGTATGGTTAATATATATCTGATCCTATATTTTTTATGGTTATAGATCTCTATGCTTTGATGGTATCATGCTGCTTTGATCTCACAGGTGTTCTTTGAAGCAGGAAAAGTGAGGAAAGAGTGGTGAATTTCTGTCAAAGGGGAAAGGAAACAAGCAAGGAGCCAAGCGAAAGACTGAGGTTGGTACTCTCTGCTTCTTTCTCATCTATCTCTCATAAGGAAAACACAAGTGACTTTAGTTTGTTTGTTTCTAAGATAGCTACCCGTCTTAGTGGGACTAGCAGCTCTGAATGGACACTAGTTTTCCTGATAACACCCCAGGAAACAAAGCTCTCCACCTTGGGGGCATACCTGAAATATGGCTCAGTTATACTCTCCCTTAAATTCCATCTTGTCTTAAGCCTCCACTCTAGATCTAAGACAATACCTCCTAGTCTCATTCATAATGGAATATCATAATTATAAAGTCATTGTATATGAAGGAAAATTGTGTGGGTTGTAAGGAAATTATAAGTTCATCTCATTGAGTGGAGAATCACATTGTGTTTCTAGTTGAACATTAAGCTATGTTAGATCAATCTTTTGTGGAGAATCACATTGTGTCTCTAGTTGCACATCAAGCTATGTTATATCAATCTATGTAGTAATTTGCATGGAGTTTTCTGCTCACCTTCCACCTCACATGAGGTAATTCACCACCCAACTAATTTGTATGGATGCTTAGGAGATCCAATTCTGCACTAAGGCTTGACTTTCACACTAGGGGCATCTTGCCACTGAATGGAGTAATTACGTTGGGGGTAGTCATGGCCTTTGATTATTATCTTTGTGCTAAGTCATAGAGCTGATTTGTTCATAGTTTCTCCTTTGGGTAACTCTCTTTGTCAAGGCTTATTTTCGTGCATGACACATAGTCTGGGAGAGCTAGAACTTTGATTGGTTATCATGGCATGTTGGTTGGTCATCCAAGAGTGCTCTAAAAGGAGAGAAAATATTTGTTGCTTGGAGATCTATTAAGGCTTGGTATAGCTCAATAGTAGGGGATGGGGAGTAGTCTACTTGCTAATGTTGGCTTCCCTTAACACCATGTAGATGTGCTTGTACTTATTATCACTAGTAATTAAACTTTTAGCCTTACACAAACAAATAATTCTAAATTATTAGTCTAATAAGACTTTAGTGCTCAAATTATTCATTAAAGCTAATTGGGTAAGTTTCATTTGATACTTATTCTTGTTTTTATTTTTATTTTTTCAAATTATTTTTAGCTATGGTGAATTGGTAACTCATTGGACTAATCTAGGGGAGGCCTACCATGAAACTTAGTTGTTTCCACCATAACACCAAGTGTATATCCAATAGTCCCCAAGCCATATATGCCATAAACTTATGAGTTATCAAGAGTCAAGACTCCATGTGTAAGGTGGATCCTACTCCTTGAACATTATCATAATGGACCCAAGGTATCCCCTCTTGGCATTTGAACCCAAGTGGAGGAGATAACATCCCAATGAACCAACCACCTTGCCTTGGCACAAAAGAACCTTCAATTTCTACTGGTTCACTAAGGAGCAAAGAATATATACATAGGGCACAGAACTTATGTTATCCCTTTCCCTTTCGCACACATGTTAATGCTCTAAACAATTACACCAATTATACCTACCATAAATTTATCTTTGTTCTTAACCTTATCCTTTGGCACTAAATTGGAAGAAATTGTTAAGCATTATATTAACTATGGATGTGCCATAGGATTTCCACCCTTCCCCTAATCCAGCTTGTCCAATCATGCACACAACCTGAGGTGGTTACTTACATTATGAGAACATACTAGCATAACCTTGTTCACTCCTAGCTAATATTAGAAGTGATTTAAGTTGGTTTGGCTTCCTCAAAAAGCTTCCACTTGAATATTTTTTGGCATGACAACAAGGTTTTTATATGATGTCATTTGCATAATTTCTTACTACTCACTATATATGGTTTCATTTTCATGGTTGACTTAGTCAAAGCTAGTTAATATAGTATAATTAAGACATTGATACTCTTTCTCTTTCTCCAAAAGCTCTAGGATAAATATTTCAGTGAAATGGTGGTTATTATATGGACATACTAAACTTGCTCCTAGTGCCCACTAGCGTAACTCATATTTTATTTCTTGAACCAAGTCAAATGCATGCACAACTTACTTATGCTTATACTATTATTTTCTTGTTATATTCAAGACAATTGATCATGAAAACTCAAATACCATGAACACAACCTATTTCATGGAAACATTTTATATTGTTTTTTGTTCAAAAGACTGGTGGAAGAAGAATGAAATCATTAGTGATGACATTCTCAAACCTATTTTGAAGTTGTGTTGTACATCTTTGATTAATTAATCTAGAATTATTTCGGAGGTGATTTAGGCATGAAATTCTCAAACCTACATTGAAGTTGTTGCTTACTTCTTTGACTAAGTAATCTAATATTATTTTGGAGGAGGTTATTTTTAGAGACCACCCATGAGGCTTCTACACTTGGAATTAGTGCCCCCATTTTGGAAAACACCCTATGTCATTGAATAGGGAATTTTCTATTATTTTATTGAAGTAGTTATTTTGGGGATAGCACCTTGTAAGTCTAGGAGACATGTGGCTTTATGCATACACCTTCCATGAGCCAAAGAGTTGAAGAACCTCACAACTAGGACTACCCTCATCTAGAACATTGTACCCAAGTATTTTATAACTATAATTTGACTAAATTTTCCTGTATAATGTTACAGTGGTTTCCATGAACTTGACTACTCTAGTAGGTAGAGGTTTATGGGAACTTATGGTTTTGGTTGATGGTATTGATCTTTGAAGTGGTACCCCTGATGCTAAAGTAGCACTAAGAGAAGTGGTGTATGTCTTTTCTCACTAGATGGATGAAATATCACTTAGTATAATAGAAATAATCATTCAAAATAACATTTTTCATTTCCTTGCAGAGAATAAACTTTATCCCAAGGCTTTGTTATAATTGCAAGCATGGTAGTTTGTTTGAATGACAAGAATCAAATTACTTGCTCATGAAACATTGTATGTTTTTATTATTTATTTATTGGCACTAATGGTTTTTTAAATTTAAAATTGAATATTTGTAAGGAAAAGTAGGTGTTTATTTTTTTTCTCCTGATATTGATTATTATATTATAAATTTAAAGATGTTTAATTTTTTAAATCTATTTTATATGAATAGATAAAAAAAATTGTATTTAAGAAATATAATAATACGGAGAACCTCCAATTTATTATTTTGTAAAAAAAAAAAATTCAATTCTCTCGGCTAGGTTTGGGCTAAAACTATTTAACTATATTTTCTCCCCATTTATAATTTAGAATTTAATTAATGAAAAAATTAATGTAAATACTCATTTAAAGAAATAAGTTAATACTATCTTTGAAGGAAAAAATATAATACAACAGCCATATATAATTTGCATAAATTGAGCTGGGTATAGTTTTCATAAATTTAAATTATTAAATACAAGTTTATAACACTAAAAATAGTCTCTTTAAACGGTTAGCTCTAGATTAATTAAGACACGAATACTTGGGATTAGTAAATACACTCTACGGACATGATTTACACCAAAGAGTATTCTCTTTTAGCAGTCAACACTAGGTTAATTAAGTCCAGGAAGGATGGCAGAATCCCATGTTGCACTACATTTGGATTTGCATTAAAAGCAGGTTCCATAAAATTGCCTTGTTACTAAAATCCTGCAAAATTATACTGATGATCATCACTAGTGATGGCAATGTGTATTGGGGAAAATGGAATCATTGTCTGGACGGACATACTCGTATTTGTGCAGAGGAAAGTGGAATTAGCTGTTGTGATCGGTTGAAAGGCCAGCAGGTCACAACTGCCACAACCAAAAGGATAGCAGGTCACAAAGGCCATTCAGCCTAATTCCACATTCCCCTTCAAAGAAAAGAACTTCAATGACTAGTATTTCAATCCAAATAATGAGAGCTCCATTTTCCCATACACTTGTCTATCCCCATAAATGATCATTTTGCAGGACTTTAAGCACGGGACAATTTTATGGAACCTATTTTCAATGAAAACCCCAATTCAGTGCAACATCGGATTACAGCATCCCCATATGACCTCTATCTTCCAGTTCCACAGCAAGATATCGTCCACAGCAAACTGTCATACAAACCAAATTCAATGAACTTTTAGTCTTGGAGCCCTGAGGCATGTGAAGGAGTGAGAGGAAATGATGGATTGGTTATGGAAATGGCCATGTATACGCAAGAAGTAGTATTGGTGTGGCTATGGCGAAAAACTTGTAGCTCTCAGGGCAATGAAACTATGGATCGTAGGGACATCTTGAAACTACACTGGAATTGTTTGCAGTGTTTTCATTCATGACGGTATCTCTTATTATTTGACTTGGATCCATTATTCGACTTCCGATATGTTATGAAACCAGCTCAAGAAAAGATATAAAAGATAGATCAACGCCTTAGAATTCAGCCTCTTCGAGGGGGCAACCTCCTTTACATTACATAAATGAACAATCCTTGGATGATTCAAATGACAAAACCTCCTTTCTATATATAGGAGTCTAAGGAGTCACAATATAATCCAGCCGATCTAACAATAATAATATAAATCCACAAAAATAACAATAGAGGGATTCTATGGGGCACAATAATAACAATATGGGGGCAATAGGGGCACAACAATATTAATAAGGGGTATAACTACAATAGTAATGGGGTAATCACTAGTATTATAGGGACCCAACATGCCCCTCTTCTTCAAAAAAGTGTTGTCCTCAACGCTTGAGTAGTTCTGGATATTTCTGCATAAAATTCTCATCCTCCCATGTGGAATCTTCAGCGGATAAGTTCTTCCACTTGATAAGATACTCTGAAATTGATCAATTTCGTAGCTGTCGAGTTCTTGTTTCTTTGACTGCTTCCGGTTCCAATATAATTTTTGCTTCCTCGACAAGTTCTGGCAATATTGTTTAAACTGGGAGCTTTTCGCCTATAACCTTCTTTAAACATGAAACATGGAAAACTGGGTGCAATCGAGAAGCTTCAGGAAGCTCCAATTTGTATGCCATAGTACCAATCTTTTGCAACACCTTGTACGGACCATAATACTTTGGTGATAATTTATTATCCTTCTTAGCTTGCTTGAGAGACATTTGCTTATATGGTTGTAGCCGTAGGAATGCCCAATCACCTACATCAAAAATTCTTTCACTGCGATGTTGATCTGCCTGTTGTTTCATTCTATTATGTTCCAACACGAGGTTATCCTTTAAGAGTTGGAGGACTTGTTGTTGATGTTCGATGTGATGTTCCACTGCCTAAACCTTATAATTTTCTCTTAAATATGATGTGATGGATGGTGGTTGATACCCATAAAGTGCCATAAATGGGGTCATTTTTGTTGTTGTATGGAAGGAAGTGTTATACCACCATTCAGCCAGATGCAACCATTTGACCCATTGTGTCCATTTATCAGATACAAAGCAACGAAGATATCCTTCCAAACATTTGTTTACTATCTCAGTTTTCCCATCAGATTGAGGATGATAAGATGAACTATGAGCTAACTGAGTACCAAGACAAGAAAATAATTCTGTCCAAAAAATTTCCAGTGAAAATGGGATCTCTGTCACTTACAATAATCTTTGGGTTTCCATGTAGCTTTTGAATTGTTTCCATAAATGCAGTAGAAACTGTACTGGCTTTAAATGGATGTGATAATGCACAAAAGTGTGCATACTTGGTAAGTCTATCAACTACCACCATGATGACACTCTTTCCCTCAGACTTGGGTAAACCTGTGATAAAATCCATTAAAACCTCCTCCCAACGTTGGCTTGGAATGGATAAAGGTTGTAATAGACCCAGTGTCTTAATTGTTTCAACTTTATTTTGTTGGCAAACCAAACATTCCGCCACAAACTTTTGAATATCTGATTTAAGGCCATCCTAAAAAAATTCCTTCTTAACCCTGTGGTAAGTTTTTAAAAATCCTGAGTGCCCTCCTAAGGGAGAAGTGTGCAATTCCATAAGAATCTTTTGTTTTAGCTGGGAATTCTTACAGAGGTATAAGCGATCTTTGTACCATAACGAATCATTTTGCCAGCTAAATGTATCAGACGTACTGGAATCTTGTTGTAACTTTCGAATAAGTGCCCACACTTCTTCGTTATTCTTCCATTCCTCCCTTGCTTCGTTTATCCAATCTGGTTGGATAATTGAAATGGAGCACAACAATGCTTCCACATCCTCATCCTTTCTTGAGAGTGCATCTGCCACCACATTTTGCTTCCCTTTTTTGTAGATGATTTCAAAGTCATAACCCAACATCTTTGTGACCCACTTTTGTTGCTCTTCAGAGGATAATCTTTGTTCTAAAAAGTATTTAAGGCTATCATGATCTGTTTTTACCTTGAAGTGTCTTCCCATTAGGTAGGGTCTCCATTTCTTAAGTGCATGGAGTATTGCCAACATTTCCTTCTCATAAATAGCTTTGCTTAAAAACTTTCCCTTGATTGGACGACTTTCAAAAGAAATGGGTCTTTCATCTTGCATTAGAACAGCACCATTTCCATTTCCTGAAGCATCACATTCCACAATAAAGGTTTTTGTGAAGTCCGGTGTAGCTAAGACCGGTGCTTGGCACATTGCCTCTTTAAGATGTTCAAAGGCCTTTGTTGCTTCTGGAGTCCATGAAAATGCATCTTTCTTCAATAATGTTGTTAGAGGTGCTGCTATTCTCACATAATTCTTAACAAACTTGCGATAATACCCTGTCAACCTGAGAAATCCTCGCAGATGCTTTATGGATGTGGGGATTTTCCATTCCTTAATGGCTTTAATTTTGCTAGGGTCTACCTTAACTCCTTCATGAGATACAATATGACCCAGATATTCCACCTCCTGGACTCCAAAGAAACATTTGGATTTTTTTGCATATAATTGTTTCTCCTCCAATAGTTGTAGCACCCTGTCAACATGTTCAACATGATCCTTCCAAGACTTGTTGTAGATTAGTATATCATCAAAAAATACTAACACAAATTTTCTAAGGAATGGTTTGAAAATTGAATTCATCAAACCTTGAAATGTTGAAGGTGCATTGGTAAGGCCAAAAGGCATGACCAAAAATTCATAATGACCCTCATGAGTTCTAAATGTTGTTTTTGGAATGTCTTCAGTCTTCATTCTGATTTGATGATATCCTGAACAAAGATCCAACTTGGTGAAGTAAATTGATCCATGCAATTCATCCAGTAATTCATCAATGACAGGAATGGGGAACTTATCTTTAATAGTGAGCTTGTTGAGCTCCCTATAATCCGGACACATGCGCCATGATCCATCCTTCTTGTGCACCAATACTACTGGAGCAGAGAAAGAACTTTGACTCGGTTGAATTATACCAGCCTCTAGCATTTCTGCAACCATACGTTCAATTTCACTCTTTTGGACATAGGGATATCTGTACGGCCTGATGTTTGGAGGAACACTTCCTGGAATAAGATGAATAGCATGATCATGATCACACATAGGTGAGAGACCTTTGGGAGTCTCAAATACCTTGGAATGATTGTCCAAGAATTTTTGGAGATCTAGAGAAATAGATGATTCTGATGTGGAAACATCTAGCGAACATAATTGTGCAATTACACCTCTTTGCTCCTTTTTTAGAAGCTTTGTCATACCATTAGAGCTGATTATCTTTCATGGTTTCCCTGCAATACCCCTTAATTCAACTTCCTTTCCTTCCGTAGAAAATTTGATGAAAAGTTCTTGAAAATTAAAAGCTATTGTACCCAAGGATTGTAGCCATTGGACTCCTAGTACAACATCAGCACCTCCCATTGGAATGGAAAGCATTGGGATAGTCAATACATATTCTCCCATGGATAGCTTGATATTATGGCACTTTCCAGAGTAATTTATTGTTCCTCCATTTGCAATCATCACTTGACACTCTGGTGCTGGATATAGGAAGCAATTCAATTCTTTTGCTACCTTACAATGAATAAAATTGTGGGTGCTTCCTGAATCAATCAACACTATTACCTTTTTCTTCTTGATTTGTCCTTCTATCTTGATGGTTTGAGGAGTGGTAATTCCCGCCAATGCATTACAAGATATGGTCAGATTTATTTGTTCTTCATCTAGGCTTTGTTCCTGGAGTATATCCTCTTATCTTTACCTTTCTTGCTCCTTTTCTTCTTCGTCTTCACAATCTATGTAGAATAATTTCTTCTCAGCACACTTATGACCTTTAGTGTATTTGCTATCACAACTATAACAAATCCCTTTTGCTCTTTTTTCTTCCAATTGTTGTGGTGTCAACCTTATAGGTTGTGGAAGACTAGGGACAAAAACACTTCTGTCTTTATAGTTGTGAGTGGTATGCTTCCTGGTTGCCATAATTTTGCTTTCCATTTTTCTTGCTAACCTGAATGCCTTCTCTAATGAATCAGGTTCGCAAAGGCGAACATCATGTTGGATATTATCCTTTAAAGACCCTATGAACACATCAATCCTATGCTCCTCTGGAATATATTTTACCCTTATGTTCAATTTTTGGAACTCCTCAATGTGCTCCATTATTGAACCCTTTTGTTTGAGACTTATCAATTGGCTAAAAAAAGTGTTGCTTTTTGTATCCTCATAATGTGCTATCAATTCTTCCGTAAAAATTGCCCAAGTGATAAATTTTTTACAAGAGCAAAGCCATTGATACCACACAAACTGATTTGGTTCCAAATATAAAGTTGCCATACGTACCTTTTGTGTGTTTTGCACATTATTGAGATCGAAGAATTGCTCCATCTATAATATCCATGTGGCGGGATCCTTGCCATCAAACTTCCTCATATCGATTTTTGGAATATGGTGAGTCTTTGATCCAACATTAGAGTCTATGGAATCATGATTAACATTTCTTTTGTTCTCAACATGAGTTTCCTTTAGTACCCTTTCACCCTTAGTGACCATTTCTTGTAACAACTTATTCATATTTATCTTCAATTCTTCCATCTTATCATCCATGCCATCAATTTTAGCTTCTACGCCTTTCTTTAAACAATCCATCTTAGCTTCTACACCTTTCTTTAAACCATCCATCTTAGCTTCTACATCTTTCCTTAAACCATCCATCTTAGATTATGTTGCTTTTTGTGCAAGTGACACTTGTTGCACTTGTTCTTGTCATTTTGATATATCATATAGCATTTCTGCTTCTTCTTCATGAGTCATGCTAGAGCTTTCAGGTTCCTTACTAGGTGTTTGCATTTTCTTTCCTCAGGGAATCTGTTACCAATAATAATTCTCTATTATGCCCTTTGAATTCCTTCAAAATAAATTTTCAAACCAAGCTTAAGCAAAAATTTAAGAAAATCTACACACCTTTTTTCACTTTGTAGGAGCTCGATATTGCCTCTAATGTATCTCTGTACTTTCCGATCATCTAGTTTTGAATTTGTGACCTGCAGTAGCCCTTTGTGTCCTCTTTCCAATGCCACAAGTCTGACCCAAATTGGATTCTCCAAGGAAGAGTTATGCGAAATCTCCCATAGTGACTTGATTATAGACTAGTTCAGTAGAGTGAACTTGTACGACGTGCCACGAGTCACTGTTTCGACCTTTGGATCTAAAATATGCATACAAGAAGCTACAGTCCATCCTCTTTCTGTACCTTCTTACGAAATTTCAATCTGATCCCCAGAGAGAAAGTTATGACAATTTTCCCCAGGTCACCTATTTGGACTGTAATTTAGGAGTCTGCAAAAAGACCAACTTCCTCAGATCATATCTCGCAAATATAGCGCGAAAAGCTTTGAAATTCGAACCTGAGGTTCAGCACGATTTCTTATCAAATGGGTTTTTTTGCATTTTTTGAAACGTCGCAGAAAAAAAGTTATAGCGAAAATTCCACGATGACCTGTTTGGAGCAACGAAACCCTAGAATCCAAAGCTTTGATACCAAATGTTATGAAACTAGCTCAAGAAAAGATAGAAAAGATAGATCAATGCCTTAGAATTCAGCCTCTTCGAGGGGGAAACCTCCTTTACATTACATAAATGAACAATTCTTGGATGATTCAAATGACAAAACCTCCTTTCTATATATAGGAGTCTAAGGAGTCACAATATAATCCAACCGACCTAACAATAATAATATAAAGCCACAAAAATAAAAATAGAGGGATTCTATGGGGCACAGTAATAACAATATGGGGGAAATAGGGGCACAAAAATATTAATAATGGGTATAACTACAATAGTAATGGGGTAATCACTAGTATTATAGGGACCCGACACAATAGCTCTTTATCGTTGTAGGAAAATTGCTTATCACTTCTCGTTGGATTGAGTTTGCTGCATCATATTTGATAAAATAATGTGGTTGATTGGACGAAGCGATGAACTATTGGAAAAGAATTGGACTTATCATACCTTTTATTTGTGAAATATTACAGAAGGGAAAGATTGCATGGAAAAAATTATTAGGGGACCGGGGATTATCATCGCCATAGCCTTGTGAACCGTAAGCAACTTATAGGTTATCTATTGGTAATTAGTAAGTTGATCACTGTTTGTTTGCCTTGTGTTTAAATGGAGTTTGATTTGTAGGCGGGGGTTCAGTATAAATATGATGTATATCCCAACACAAGATATACAATGCGTCTTCTTAATATGAGTAATGAAATTGTCACGCGGCCCACTGCCAAAACCAATTGTTATCTTTTGTTTGCAATTACTTACATTCCATTTTTTCACCACTCAGAGTACATGAAATTTTCTTTTTATCTTCCTGTTAAGAGTCATTCATTTTTTGCACCCACGATAGGGATACCTAGCTCGTCTCTGGTTACTTTCTCACATTGTTTCTCCAAGAATCGACATTGGCATATTCTCCAAGGCTATCTTGCGTCATGAAAATAGTGTCTCTTTCAATTTTTTATAAACGGTCGACTCGCCTCAAGCTGTCCACCAAATAGTTCCTTAGATAAAGCACTCCATGAGCACAAACATGGAAAACGGTCATGATCATCACATCACATGCACAAACATGGAAAGCACTGGATAACCTCCTTAAAGCATTCATTGATCACATGCAATCAATAAACTCCAAGTGCATTATAGCAGAAATTAAACTAACAAAATTAAATAAACTCAAATCCTTGCCCACGCACAAAGTGAATTCATTCACTTTTTCCTATTATTATGCGAAAAGCATTTATATCATTTAAAGCTATTAGTTTTTAAAACAAATATATTTTGTAGTATTTTTAAGATAAAGTAAAGTTAGTCATACTTCTCACCGTTATATATATTAGGGTTTTATATATGGATATATTGATTATGTATAAAAATTTATATTAACACATGTTAATCGTGGTTGACTATTGTTGAGGTGGTCAACTATAGTCAACATGGGCACCATGGTGAATCATGGCCAACCATGGTGCAAGGTCCCATTTTGACAAAGTCTACCGCCATATGAAAATCAAGCATGGTTAAACATGGTCAACCTTGGTCCAACCTCACATTGTAATAAAGACTCCCTCAATATGAAAATCAACCATGGTGAACCATGTTAGTTGTAGGGTTTATAACATTTATCTTAATATTTTTATACCTTAGATTTATAATATTAATCTCTTGGCTTTATAATATCAATCCCTTGGGTTTATTAATCTAAGGGTTCATATCTCTAGGGTATCATATTAATCATAGGGTTTATAATATCAATCCTTAGGTTTAATATAAATCCCTTGGGTTTATAGTAATGGTCAACCATGGTCCAACATCACACTCTCATAAATGTTTTCTCAATATGAAAATCAATTGTGGTGAAACTTCACACCATGACAAATATTGTTTCCATATGAAAATCAATCCGTGTACACCATATATTAACCATGGTCCAATGTCACATTGTGACAAAGATTGTCTCGATATGAAAAACAAGCATTGTCAACCATGGTCCAATGTCACATTGTGATGAAGATTGTCTCAATATGAAAATCAACCATGGTCAACCATGGTCCAACCTCACATCATGACAAATATTGTCTAGATATGAAGATCAATCATTGTCAACCATGGTCCTATGTTGCGTTGTGATAAATATTGTCTCAATATGAAAATAAACCATGGTCAACTATGGTCAAATGCAACAATGTGAAAAAAAATCTCTCAATAAGAAAATCAACCATGGTCAACCATGGTCCAATGTCACATTGTGACAAATAATTCAAATTTAAAATCGTGAAAAAAAAATCTCTCAATAAGAAAATCAATCATGGTCAACCATGGTCCAATGTCACATTGTGACAAATAATTCAAATTTAAAATCAACCATGGACAACCATTCTCCAACATCGCATTGTGACAAAGATTTTCTCATTATGAAAATCAACCATGGTCAACCATGTTTATTTTAGTATTTATAAATTTTATCTTTGGGTTTATATATCTTAGGGTTTATGTAAAACTATATATATATATATATATATATATATATATATATATATATATATCCTAAAACCCCTAAATATCATAATTAATTTATGAAAATACAATAATTAAACTTATGAAAAAAACATTCTAAAATGAAAAAAGAGAGAGAAGTAACAAACACTTTTTAATAATAACGAATATTTTTTAATAGAGTGCACAACAACATATATTAATGTAGTTTTGCACTCTAAGAAATAAGGGTTTATATTAATTATTCATAGGGGTTAAATGTTTGACCATAATTAATGTATATTCTAACATTAATTGTGGTTGCATTAGTTGTGGTTAATTATAACATATAACATTATTAACATTTCATATAATAAGGTTTTATATATTGATATATTGATTATGTATAATATTTATATATTAACAAGTGTTAACTATGGTTGACTATTGTTGAGATAGTCAAGCATTGTCAACCTTAGTCCAATGTCAGATTGTAACAAAGATTGCCTCAATATGAAAATCAACCATGGTGAACCATGTCTCTTTTAGGGTTTATAACATTTATCTTAACATTTTTATACCTTGGGTTTATAATATTAATCCCTTGGGAGCCAGGCTTCAAAAAATCTGCTGCAATTTCCTATGGAAGGGAAACAAACCGGGAAATCTCTTCGCCTGGGTTAAATGGGACACAATTGCAAGACCCAAACAATGGGGTGGTTGGGGAATAAAGAGATTAGATTTATTTGCAAATGTTCTGGCAGCAAAGCTGGGTTGGCAGCTTCTCACCTCTCACAGTCTTTGGAACAAGGTAGTAAAGGAAAAATATATTGCCCCGGAGAGCATTTACAGCTGGATCAGTAGGGATCACAGAGGTACTGGAAGACACTCTATCATCTGGAAAGCTGTCCTAAACTCTCTTCCCCTCATCCGGGAAGGTCTCACCTGGAGAATCCAACAAGGCAATTCAATCCGCATAGGCATAGATCCCTGGATAGGATGCGGCAACATGCATAGACTATCTGGACAGCTCATAGCCCACCTACAGGAACAAGGGGTCACACATATAACTCATATTGCAGATCAGGAAAACACCTGTTTTCTTCACCAGGCTTGGAAATCAGCAACAGACCTCCTCATTCCGGATCATTGGAGACAAGAGTGGGAATCCTACATAGAGGCTCTCACACAAGCACACATCAGAATCTCGGAGGTGGAAGATGAGATTGTTTGGGCTCTAGTAAAGAGTGGCTTATATACTCCAAAAGAAGGATACCTGCACCTCATGCGCCCTTATCAGCCAGAAAGTATACAACTATGGTGGAGATCCATATGGAATTTAAAGGCTGCCCCCAGAACAAGACTGCTTATGTGGGCAATCCTGTTCAACAAAATTCCCACCGGCGCAAACTTAAAAAAACGCTCCTTTCATGGACCATTCTGGTGCCATTTATGCAGAAGGAACGATGAAGACACAGAGCATCTCTTTCTCACATGCCCGGTGGTACAGGAACAATGGACTCTCCTTTCTGCTCGTTCCCCCACCCTCCAGCAATGGCAGGGCCCCACAATCCTTGAAGCATGGAAATGCTGGCTGGAAAAACATTCGGGAAAGGACAAAAACATCCCTCTCCTCATGTGCTGGTCCATATGGACAGCAAGGAACAGAGCCATTTTTGATCAAAAGCTTCCTCACTGGCCTTCCATACTGACCCACATCTTTGCAGATCTTGCTCTTATCCCAGACGATCCTCCTCCTGCTCCCCCCAGAACCATCACCCCAGAACTCATTGACAAATCCATCCCATGGGCCTATTTTGATGGCTCAGCCCAAGAGGAGGGTTGTGGAGGGGGAGCCCTCCTCTACCTCAGAGACGCCCACTACTTCATGTTACAAATTCCTCTGGGTCGGGGGACAAACAACTATGCTGAGCTCACTACTGCAAAACACATTATCTCTTTTGCACTTGAAAAAGGATGCACTCATCTGCAATTGTTTGGGGATTCTCAGCTTGTCTGCAATTGGCTCAACAGAAAATCAATTTGTAATGCATACTCTTTAAGACATATTCTGGAAGAGGCCCTCAGACTAACAGAAGCTCTTGAAAAATTTGAATGTCGCCATATATACAGGGAGCGCAACGTTCGGGCGGACCACCTGTCCAAGCAAGCAGCACAGAGGCAGGAAGCGAACTGGCTAATTCAGGAGGAGTTGGACGGGACCTTCTTTCAGCACTACCACAGACCCTTTGTTGATCAACAAGCACAAAGGGATCCACAACACTGAAAGGGGTCCCAACATATCACAGTATTTTGGTTTTTTTTCTATGTTTCAAAATACATAATCTGTATATATATGTATGCACCGCCTCGGGGCGGAAAAACAGTTTGTTTTACTATATCACTTTTTGGGACAGCAAGACATAGACTTGCTGTATATATTGTTTTGAATATAAACCTCCATGGAGGATGTACACTCCCTGTGTGGTGACAACAACACAGGGAAAGGAATGATCTCTCTTAGTTCACCGGTTCAGTTCTGGAACAAACGTCAAAAACTTCATTTTGATAGTTTTGATTGGCACACAGCCACAGTATGCATATGCTCAGCATCTACAGAATGTAATTTCTCTTTACCTAATAGAAATTATGACTTTTTCTACGGGAAAAAAAATATTAATCCCTTGGGTTTATTAATCGAAGGTTTCATATTCCTATGGTATCATATTATTCATAGGGTTTATAATATCAATTCTTGGGTTTAATATAAATCCATTAGGTTTATAGTAATGGTCAACCATGGTCAACCATTGTCCAACATCACATTGTGAGAAAGGTTTTCTAAATATGAAAATGAATTGTGGTCCAACATTGCATCATGACAAAGATTGTCTCCATAGGAAAATGAATCATGGTCAACCATACATTAACCATGGTACAATCCCACATTGTGCCAAAGAATTTCTGGATATGAAAAAAAATCATGGTGAACCATGGTCCAATGTCACATTGTGAAGAAGATGGTATCAATATGAAAATCAATTGTTGCACAACTTTGCATCATTACAAACATTGTCTCCATATGAAAATCAATCATGGTCAACATTATATTAACCATGGGCCAATGGCACATTGTGACAAAGATTGTCTCGATATGAAAAACAATCATTTTCAACCATGGTCCAATGTCACATTCTCACGAAGATTGTCTCAATATGAAAATCAACCATGGTCAACCATGGTCCAACATTGCATCGTGACAAAGATTGTCTACAGATGAAAATAAATCATTGTCAACCATGGTCCTATGTCGCATTATGATAAATATTGGCTCAATATGAAAATAAACTATTGTCAACGATGTTTATTTTTTTGGTTTATAATAGTTACCTTAGGGTTTATATACCTTGGGTTTATAATATTAATGCCTTGAGTTTAATATTATTTCATTTGGTTTATAATACCTTAGGGTTTTACAACTAATCCCTTGGGTTTATAATATCAATGCATTGGGTTTATTAATCTAAGGGTTCATATTCGTAAGGTGTAATATTATTCATAGGGTTTATAATATTGATCTTAGGGTTTAATATAAATTCCTTGGGTTTAAAATCATGGTCAACCATGGTCTAATGACACATTATGACGAAGATTGTTTCAATATGTAAATCAACCATGCTGAGCGATGCTTCAACTCCACATTGCAACAAAACTTGTCTCGGTATGAAATTCAAACACGCTAAACCATTGTCAACCATGTTTCTTTTAGAGTTTATATACCTTAGGTTTATAATATTTATCCCTCGGATTTTATATTATTTTCTTGGGTTTATAATCTCATGGATTTTAAGTATAATCCCTTTGGTTTATAATATCAATCTCTTTGGTTTATTAATCTAAGGGTTCATATTCCTAGGGTTTAACATTATTCATATGGTTTATGATACTAATCCTTGGGTTTAATGTAAATCCTTTGGGTTTATAATCATGGTCAACCATGCTTGACCATGGTCGAACGTCACATTGTAACAAATATTTTCTCAATATGAAAATCAACTATGGTCTAATGTCACATTGTGACAAAGGTTGTCTCCGTATGAAAATCAATCATGGTCAACCATGGTCCAATGCCACAATGTGAAAAACATTGTCTCAATATGAAAATCAATCATGGTCAACCATTTTCCAATGTCAAATCGTGACAAATATTATCTCAAAATTAAAATGAACCATGGTCAACCATTATCCAATGTCGCATTGTGACAAAGATTGTGTCAATATGAAAATCAACCATGGTCAACCATGTATATTTTAGGGTTTATAAATTTTATCTTTGGGTTTATATATCTTATGGTTTATGTAAAACTTCATATATATATATATATATATATATATATATATATATATATATATATATATATATATATATATATATATATATATATATATCCTAAAAACCCTAATTATAATAATTAATTTAAGAAAATACGATAATTAAACTTATGAAAAACAATTCTAAAATGAAAAAAGAGAGAAGAAAGAAACACATTTTAATAATAACAAATATTTTTTAATAGAGTGCACAACAACATTTATTAATGTAGTTGTGCACTCTAAGAAATAAGGGTTTATATTAATTATTAATAGGGGTTAAATGTTAAACCAAAATTAGTCTATATTCTAACATTAATTGTGGTTACATTAATTGTGGTTAATTATAACATATAACATTATTAACATTTAATATAATACAGTTTTATATATTGATATATTGATTACGTTTAATATTTATATATTATCACATGTTAAGTATGGTTGACTATTGTTGAGATGTTCAACTAAAGTCAACATGGCTATCATAATAAATATTGATATATTTACTGTTTATAGTTGTTACACATCATTTTGTCACAGTCCCTGGACTCCCCATCCACAATCGTGGAGGACCTATACATTGAACCCGACATGCTTTCCCATCATGAATCAACTTTGAGGATGTCCCTATTCATGAGCAAAATAATTCTCCTTTGCATCATTTCCCAAGAATCTTCCTTTTATCCCAGTTTACAAGACTGACACTACTGACGAGTTTCCTCCTCGCGCCGATTTGCAGAGATTAAAACTAGCCCTAGCGTCGTACAAAGCAACTGAGCCCTTTTCAAGTCGCGCCAATCCTCTTTTGGCAAGTTTTTTAAATATGCAGTCGAAGCTTCCAACTCTAGAAGATTTGTAATGGAAGTCTCGTAGATGGTTGGGCTGGATGGAGTCGAGGAAGTTAGTTTGGGCTCCTTTCCCCTATTAGGATGGAACAAACTCAAGAGATAAGACCTTATCCCATGATGAGAGGAACCATATCCCATCCATCCAAGCTATATAAATATCTCTTTTCCCAAGCTAAACTAGTTTTGGAGTGAGTTTGAATGATCAGCAAGACATCTATAGCTTGTAGCTTTTTAGTGTATGTTTGAGGGAGAACAGTGTGTTTTGGTTTGGTTTGGGACTAGAGGGAAGAGACCTTAAACATCCATTGCTAGGGCTATCCATGAAGTGCTAGCATAAGTCTGGGAACTCGGATACGTCAGAGGAGACTAGGAACGTCAAGGCATCGATTGTAATCTCTTTCTAATTTATATGAATACAACTATCAATTGATTTCCTACATGAAGTGTTATTTTACATGTTTATGGCTTAATGTTCCTTGACCTATTAAGTAGGATGAATACAATATTGTATGCTATCACGTTTGGTGTTGTTGTTGTTTGCTTGTTTCAGGTATTCTAAGGAAGGAAACGAAAGATAGTTGGAGTGAGGAAGCAGTATCATCATCAAGCAGAATAGCGTTCTAAGAGGTATGCCCTTTTAATTGATTCTAGATTAAGGAGATTTTCCATAGATTGTTTGTTTGTGGCTAGACCCGCTCTTTTGGGCTAGAGGAATTGTTTGTTTCCGCACAAAGAATTTAGCTGCACCACAAATTGGCGACTCCACTGAGGAGCCAATCCTTCTGTTTGATTGATTGTCATTTTATGGTTTTGTGTGAACTTTTCTAGTATCACCATTTCCCTTTAGTTTTCTCTGCCTTGCCTGGTTTCCTACTCTGAGTTTGAAATTTACAGTGGCACGTCTCGTTTTGGCCTTTGAAAATTTTTATTTTTTTCTTGAAATCCTTGATTAGCGCTCTTTTTGGCCAAACAGTCGCTCTGATCATGCCTATCAGTGCTAGTTGTAATATGTCCAATCACGCCGGTCATGACAATCAACGTTTGTTGTCAGTTAGGCAGTCACTTTGATTCCTGTAGGTGAAGATCGGGGTTTCTCCCATATCATAAATAGTGTGTCTTTCCCTCTTAATTTCTGCCTCTTAGCTTGCTTTTCATGTGTTCTCCCTCAATGGAAAGCTTCATTGGATTGGTTTGTGTGCTTGTTTGGTTTACCTATGTGGTTATTTTTTACCTCGGTGGTACCGAGTGTCCCAACTCCTGCCCAACCATCTCCTTCATTTGAATCACATCACGATGATTCTAAGGTTGACCTCTCCACTTCTTCCCCTATTTCTTCACCTTCCTCTTCTACTTTGCGTGGTGAAAGTTTAAAATCGAGTAACCAGGAGACTAAAATAAGAAGAAGAAGATGAGGAAGAAGAAGTCATGTAAGCGAGAGGCCAACCGTGCAACTGTTACTCCAAATGCACTTCCCATTGACAAACCTTTCGATACTTTGTGGAAGGTAAAATTCCCTTGCAAGCTATGTAGGGGTGACAATCTCCTTCGAGACTATCCTCGTGTTCCCACAGTCTTAGAGGTATGGTCTCAAAATCTGGATCAACCATCCCCATCGACCTCTGGATATCATGTCGATGCTACACCCTCGGATAGTGATGGTAAAAAGAAGGGAAAAAATAAATTCCCCTGTAAAACTTACAGCTCCTCAACCCCAACTTCTTGTTTCTTATCAGAGGCTTTCTTCTAACCCTCTCTAGTTAGTAAAGAGATTGACTTGGATTCATCTCTTTCCCATCCTTCTCTTCCTAAGCATGACTCTCTTATGTCTATTCCCGACCAACCATTGGTTGAAAAGAGTGTCGACTTGGCTCCACCTTCAGTTGTTCACTCTATTCCCGAAGAGAGTAGTCATCATACTGCTTATGCTCTTCTCATCTCCTTAGATTCTCATGAATCAAAGAGTGACCCTCCCGTCCCAGTTTTTCAAGCGAGTCCTTCTCCTTCTCCTACAAGGCATGGAGGCAATCATATTATACCCCCACCAAGTAGTTATCTCACTGCTTTTGATTGGATTCAATTGACTTCTTTCTACCTCCCATCTTATGTGCCTTTCCACATCACAATACAAGCATATAATATGGTAGTACATGGCACTATATTAGATTAAGGTGCATCTGTTAGCATCATGTCTTCTACTACTTGGCATGATTTGGGTACCCCACATCTTGTGCCTATCACCCAGAATTTGTTGGCTTTCAACAGAGGAACCAGTCAACCCTTAGGAATCCTTCCGAAGTTCCATATTACTTTGGGAGGAAAGACCGTCCATATAGATGTGAGTCCATGGTCCCATAGATTTCAATCTTCTCCTTGGACGTGAATATGTTTACGTCATGGGAGCTCTTGTTTATTCACTTTTCCGTGTGGTTTGTTTTCCGCACAAAGGGAGAATTGTGACCATTGATCAACTGTCGTTCATTGGTCACTAGGCATCTCCTTTGCAACCATCATCCCTTATCGACTCTTATTTGCAAGAAGTACCTTCCCTGCCATAGGTCAATTATATGGATACATGTTCCATCTTCTTATCTGCTGATATTCACACAGATGGGATTGTACATTATGTACTAGGGGCATTGGAACCCGATCTGTCTTTCGTACCAAATGACATGTATGCCTCCCAGAGTGTGGTTCTCTTGTCTAGTGAAGACCTCTTGGGAGCCATGTTCTCTTATGGGTTATGAACATATTTCATGAGGATAGTTCCTGGTCTTGTGTCAACCTCATTAAAAAATGAAACAAGGAGTCATGAGGATGGTTCCTTGTCTTGTGACAACCTCGTTAAAAAATGAAACAAGGGTCTCAAGGATAGTTCTTTTACTGTGTTAACCTCATTAAAAAATGAAGCACCTCCATTTTCCAAATAGAGTCTTTGATTAAGATCTCGTAAAATCCCAGTCGAGTCTTTCCTGGATCTCGAAAGTGAACCTTCATTCCATTCACCTAGTTGAATGAAATGAAGCTTGGGGGGGATGTACCTCGAATTGAGTCATTATTTCGAGGGCATGAAAACTTATCTCAAGTATAGTTTTTCGTTCAATCTTGTGCAAACATGAAACTAAATCCAAGCAGATTTCTCCATGGTTCAAGCTCATGTAAAAATGAACCCATGCCTGATTTACATCTCGTGATTGTTGTTTTAATCAGTTGATTTCTGCTAGATAAGCCTTGGTTATTTTATTCCATCGCCACCATCTATTTGGCCGATCATATGCTTTCACTTGGTTGTTTTTCTTTTCCATAGGAACTGCATAAATGAGTGGTTTTATTACCTAGCCTCTTGACCATGACATGTTTTAAGTAGTTCCTCCATTGTCAGAACCAATTGCTACCCTTTATACCACTCGTTCCTCTAGGATGAGTCACCTTTAAGCTCTTTTCTGACTCGTAAAAGATGAAAATATTGTCGATTATTTTTTCCCTTTTTTGACTTGTTAAAGAGAATAAAAACGGGGGGTCTTCTTTCAGCTCTTTTCTGACTCCTAAAACACGAAAAGATTGTCGATCTCTTGTCATTTTTGAACTTGTTAAAGACTGTGAAACATCATTTACCCAGTATACATTTATCCCTTTTCTGGGCTGGGATAAACTATTTATGAAAAAGGTACTCCTTGACTAAAATGGTCAAGCGGTTATCTCAAGTATCGTTTTCTAGCTTTTCAGGCTCGAGAGACAAAAATGTATGAAAATGGACCATGTGTAGTTTTATTTTTCGTGTCTTTTTCAAACTCTCTAGACATGAAAAGGATACCGAGTTACACCTTTTTTGGACTCGTTAAAATACTAAACGACATTGAATTCATCACCATGATGGACATGAACTTATCCTTCCTAAGTGTCATTAAAATTACTAGGTTGGATTCATCTAAAGGATGAACTTATAGTGCAAGCACATGATATCCCCTTCAAGCTTGCGATAAAAAATAATTGGGATACTGACTAGAAATGGTGGGGGGGAATTGGAAATTTTATCAGTTGTGTCGGCAGCTCACCCTTGAACATGACACTTTCTGCTTCGTGTCGGGGGGATATCCTCCTTTTCTTCATTGACCTTCCTGGGTTGGGCCATTCATTTTTGCCTTCCATTTTATCTCTGCCACATCATCATGACCACGGATATTATGGATCCAAAAGCTACCAAACTTCGGAGTCATGTCGCTGATATGTTCAAGAGTTAGTCCTTCTCAAGTTACACTTACTCCTGATTCTTTGTATTATCTGAAATCATTTTCATCCCTTTGTCTCGTGTCGATGATGTGGGATACATCATGGCCCTCCTTCGACACGGTCGTTTACTATCGACTTCAAATCATTATCCAGGAAGTTGGCCGAGCGACTCCCTTCTAGTACCTTAGAGCTTGCATGCCCTAATTGCAAGTTCTTCGCACACAACGACAAGTTCACATCATTGGATTTCGATTAGGTGATTTCACTGGTTTTTGACATCAGTTCCTTTATTCGCATTCTGTGAACTGTGTTGTTAGTACCTTGAGAGCCATTGTCATTATTGGTGATTTCTTTCATGCTTGTTAACAGTTCACATCATTGACCAATAATCAAGCGAATTTCTACCATGTTTGACTTCAACAGATTCATTCACATGTTAGGATTTGTACTTTGACTAGGTTGTTTGGACCACAAGACTCTCGGCTCAGATTACACCAGTCGAGGTTGCGAGGCGATGTGACATCATCATGTTGATATACATGTCTCTTTCATATGGATGGTTGCGACCATACCATGGGTTCTTATATGTGATCCTCCTCATTATTTGATGCAGGAGCATTTAGACCTAGTCAGCAATGCGATGGGATGATCACATGTTGTGATTAACAAAGGGTTGGAAGGCAAGAGTTTAATTAATTTTATTTATATAAATATGTAAGAATGTTTTATTTTGAGAAAAAGAAGGGTATAGTGGCTCATTGATCCTCCCTATGTGGAGATCAGGCCAAACAGTTAGATTTATTTAGTTTGAATAGAAATTGAGGAAACTGAAAGCTTGATTTAGCGTTTGTTTAGAAAAGAGTGGAGTTGAAGAGAATTTTTAGGAGAGGGTGAGAGATTTCTGGTTCTGAACTAGAACTGGTTCATGAATCTATTTTTTGTATAAATTGTGATCTTCTTGTATAATTCATGGATTAGAGAGGTAGACATTTTGAGAGGTTAGATATTTGGAGTGGTTTTGAGCCTACGGGCAGAATGTAAATAGAGGCCATTGATAGTAGAAAATCAGGCCTGTGCAAGAAATAGAGGCTCGGTCATGTAATCAATTGTTTATATCATTAATATATTTATTTCAATTCTGAGTGGAATGCGTGTTCAAGTGTTGGATTATGCATGATTTGTACGTTCTGTAATAGGATTGCAGGGAGAACTTGGAAGGACACGCAGAGGAGAAGTTGAGAACTGTTCGAGCAGAACAGCAAAGTGAAATTGGGCTGAGATGAAGTTAAGTGGAACACAGAGGAGAGGAACGAACCAGTGTTCGTAATGGATCTTTGAATCCATTGAAGGATAAAGAAGTGCTCTAGGATGATATAGATAAAAGGAGCTTAAAAGGATAAGGCAAAAGGAGTTGCGCAGTGAAAGCAGCAAGGAACGGACATTAAGAAAACCTAGAAATCACAAAAACCTGTAGAAAATGGCAAAGAACTGAAATACATAAGCGGATGAAGAATCTAATAAATAATGCTTAGCAACCGTTATATTTGTAATATCAACGGTTGATATTGAATTGCAACCAAGTCTTGGAGAATTGCAAAGACCGTGCACGATTAATTATGGCCAGATCAACAGTCATGATTTAAAATTGCATATCAGGAGTCAGAAGTGCAAAGGGCAGCGGTAATAAACACAATGATTTGCAATAGTGCGATATCACGGATATCGATAATCGGCGATTGGAGATCAGGATTATTGGTGATCGAAGGAATCAAAAGTCAGGCTTCAGAGATCGGAGGAATATTGCAAAGGGGATATAGACCCGATGGCGTTATAGCGAAGGGTCTATAATATTTGAAATCTGACTATGTGTGTTGGAGCGGGTTTTAATCAATCCATTATATTTGTGTTTGAATGATGCGGGGCGATTCTAAAGGAAATCACATATCGGAAAGGGTATGGGTTAATGTGAACGTGGAAGGGCGATAGCCGATTGCGATAAAGTAGATCGTCGAGAAGTGTGCAAAAGTGTACGAAAGGCAGAAAGGTAAGGTTTTGTGTGTATTTCCCTTTGGAAATGGATCTTTTCCTTTGTAATTGATTTATAAAGGAATTAAGCACCGATTGAAGGTTGTAAAGGGTTTTAAGGATTCCGATATGAAGGAATTAAAGGAAGACTTTAATAAAGTCGTGAACAAAGGCTTGAGGACTGTTTAAAGTCCTGATAGGAGGTCTTGGCGGGGTGATTGGTTCCGATACAAAGGAACTGTAGATAAAGAGGGCCTTACCCATTATATAGTGTGAATATTTGACTCCTTTGTGAGTTAATTTCCTGTAACAGTTGATTTTATGCATTTTATTCTATACTGTGGGTATGTGCAGGGGCAACCCTGCATCATTTTGGTATCAAATCAAGATTAATGTTCTGTAGAGATTTGTTGAGGGATTGAGTTTTATTCCTAGCATATATATAATTTGCATTGTAATGGATCTGATACAGAGGAAGAATAGAGCACAAGGGTTCATGCATAGAAGAATTCCGATGTGTAACAAGAAATGAAGACTTTAGTTGGTTATTCAAGAGAGACTATGGAAAAAGGGGTTTGAGGAAGATAGGATCAGAAAGCAACTTGTAGTTTTAAAGCTTTAAATGGTATGTGTAGGTGAATGAAAGCAATGAAATTGCAGCAAAACTATTGTAAGGAAAGAAATTGAATACATATGTACTCATCAAGAACAGAAATTTGGTTGAAAGAAGAATTGAAGTACAGACAGTGAAAAGTAAAGCAGCATGTGTATTGTCCAGCCAGTGAAAGATGAAAGAGATAGATCACCAGGTATGAGTTGTATTTGCATGATTGGTTCATTTGAAGTGTTTTTATAAAGGGAAGAGAGTGGTAGCAGCAACACACAGTAGCAGACTCTGTAAATAAAGGGAGGAGTTGTGTTAGTGGCAGTGAACCTAAATATTCCAGCTGAAAGTTGGATAGGGAGAACAGTTAAAGTGTTCTCAAGAGAAGGTGAGTTGAGGATACAAGCCTAAAAAGAGCATAAGAGAATGCTCAAGAGGTTTGAGAGATAGAGAACCAGTGCTTTCCAAAAGACCAAGTCCAGAGAAGGGATTGGTGAGGTAAGTGATAACAGGGTGAACTTGTTGTCGCACAGGCTTAGTGCAGCTCATAGTGGGTGAGAAGCTCATAGAGATAACGAGGAAATGACTATTGATAGTCATAGTAGGGGTTCAGAGAGAAGCCACAACAGAAGAAAGGAAGATGCCAAGGGAAAAGGAAAATGAGAGAAGATGAGTCGAGGGGTATTTGACCGAGAAATTAAAGAACTGAAGGCAATTGTGGATGCCATGATAGTGTCGCTAGAAAAATGTGAAGAGAACCAAAGGTATGGTTGGTATATGAGAAGAAAGAAGATAACGTGGAGGCTATTCTAGAAACAGGTAAAGAGGAGAAAGTATATCAAATTAAGAGAAGAACTCAAAGCAGCAGAGTTAGAGATGGAAGATAGCTATTGTAGACACAAGCAAGAGGTTTACCTTGCTGAGGAAGGAATCATTGATGATTTCTTGAACTGTTGGACAAGTTCGAACCAGCAGAGAGATGTGATGATTGAAAAATCAAAGAAAAAGGAGCCTAGTATTTGTGAAACTAATGATTTTTGCATGTATGCAGGTGATGAACAACCTTTAGAAGATATGTTTATGCAAGTTACTGAAGAAATGAAACTGTTAGAATAGATGGATGTCATAGAACAATTCTTGATTGACAATGTGTTCAAGGACACTGGAGATGGACAAATGTTAAAGACTACTAAAGAATATGAAGATGATGAATCCTGTAAGACTTAGCAAAAAGATGGCAGATAGTCTGAAGATAGAATGAAATTCCAGGTTCCAAAAGGAGAAGTAGACAAGTGGTATGAAGATGACCTTATGGAAGGAGCAAACAAGAGTGCAGATGCAGTACAAACACTTGAGGTAATGGAATTATCTCTTCAATTTTTATTCAAAAATTATGAACCTATATTGATAGTTAATGGACAAGAATTTATCTTGAAAGGATATAATGGATCATTAATGGAAAGGACTCTTACTAAAGAGTGTATTATGGAAAATGGTAGTGTTATCACTCAGGTTGTTCCCCAAAAGTTGTAGAAAAGGGAATACGGCCGAGGTAACCACAGACCAATCTTTTAGACATAGATTCTAGCCTATCTACATCCAGAGAGGGCTCTCTCTTTATAATTTAGCGTTGTTTTGAGTTATATTAGGCTAGTTATGAAGTACAAAGGTTTGTTTGATTTTTGGATGGTGATCTTCAATAGAACAGGGGTGTAAATCTGAGAAGTTCAGTCCATTGGGCTAATGGAGTCTATGAGGATGAACTGTTGGATGTGGTTTCTTTGACAGGGGGTGGTACTACATAGCAAGGTAATCAATCATGGAACAATTTATAAGCTGGAATCAGATGGGATGGAGTCAGTGGGTGAAGGGAAATGAAGAATCCTTCATCATGTTGACAGAGGGAAAGTGAATGATTATTGCCAGGGAGTAGTTAAGAATTCCTTAGCTCATATTGAAGATGTAAGAACCAGGGGAAACAGGAACAGTTAATAATTCATGCTTATGCTAATTCTGAAGAAAACATTAATAATAACAGAGATTGAACTCAGAGAGCTTGCAAACAAATTCTGAGTTATTCTTTTTCCCTATTACTCAGATCATGAAACACATATGATATAGTAAACACAGAAATTGAAAACACAAGTAAGAGAGACTTATTGATCCACAAAATGATTCAGGAATTCTATAACATAGTCTTCTGTTATCAATTCCACATCCAGAGAGTCCAACAACAATGGATTCCAACAGCTTTTGTATTCAGAAGTTTTTCAGAGTTACAGCGCAGTCTAAGAAATGTATCACCAACCCCAAATACTTCGCTTGGGGAGGTATTTGTACAAAAGTGTTTACAAAATATCTCAAAGAGATAATATCTAGTTATAACTCATTCTACCTACTTTACAGGAGAAGTAAATGATCTTGAAAACGGGGAGAAATAAATGAAGAAGTAAACGTTGTTGTGTTGGCTGCTCAGTTGGTGAGATATGTTGACTGTAAGCTCGGTGAGTTAGCCGGTGGTTGTTTTCCCCTGATATTCCACGCTGTTGGCTTAGCTTTCTCGAGCGTATCTATTTTTGATTTGATAGACTGCTGCCCCGCATGACTCTTATCTGTTTCCTTCGTCCGCTTTATGGTATCTATTATATCTTGGGTAAAACAAAAGTTGAAACGTGCCTATAGGATTTCCAACATGCTTTGCCACCACTGTTCTTCTGGTAACAAGTGTCTTTGCAGCTTTCTCAAAGTCTCATCAGCGTCTGTGTACCTGTAGAAGTTAGGCTGAAGTGTAAAAAGATGTTTCACTTCATGCTCAATATAAAATAGATTTTTCAAGTTGTTGTAGAGAGTTTGGCCAGATGGAAGGGTCTTCTCTGCTGGAGTGCTTGATGATGCATTTACTTGATTAGCAGCATGTTTTTCCAACTTGTGTTTGTACTCAACTTGTCTCAACAGGCGTTCATTGCTTCCCAACGGACTTGGCAAGCCCCTATCATGCAAAACTAAAAATCTTTCTATAAAAGAGTCTATCTCCACTTGCATATCCTGGCACCTCCTTTCCAGATTCTGCATCAGGGTTCTCTTGGTCAGAACTCTTTTGGTTGTTAGGATGGTGCCTGTCCTGTCTCCAATGTCCAGTGCTGCTAGTTTTTCACTAGTCTTAGTGTTCAAGAAATGGATTAGCCTCTTGGCCTGTTCGGGCTTATGTCCCAATAGAGTTCTGGCCTTTTGAATTTCCAATTGGGCTACTGCTATCAATTCAATCTGCTCATAAATGGTCTGAATAGACCTCCATACATCACTAATGGATCGACTGATGTTAGCCCACAAAATGCCTTTGATTTCTCCCAGAGGGTTATCTAAAGAGAGGTCATTTTCCAATGCTTTTACCTTGTTCTCTAATGCTTTCACTTCTCTTGTATTTTCTGCCACAGTCATTTTGGATTATCATAGATTATTTCTAACTTTGCCAAATTCTCTTTGGCCTCTTTTAATTCTGGCACTTGGATTTTTAGCTCCTCCATGGCTTTTATTAACTCCTCTGTAATCATAGTAGTGTTGCTGCCTGCTGTTGTTGTTGTTACTGAAGTACCTGCTGCTGATGCTGAGACAGTGCCTGAAGTACCTGCTGCTGATGCTGAGACAGTGCGAGGCACTACTGTTGTAACTGTGGGAGGAGCAGTTGTGACTGTTGGAGCTATTTGAGATGGCTGGGAGGTTGACTCTCCCTGCTTATCTTGTACTGCTTTCTCCAAGGCTTGCTCTGTCTCACCTAATCTTTCATTCATTCTCATCAGCAAGTCCATCATGTCCTCCTCTGCTTTTTGCTGCACAACCTCTGTAGTTTGTGGATGCATAGTAGTAGGCAGCTTCAATTGTTTCCTAAGGGTATCAATGTCCTCTTCCTCATTTTTTATCAATGCTTTTATGCCTTTGCCATCCTTGGGATCATGTCCCAGCTCGATGATAATCTCTTCCAAGGACTTTATCCTGTTGTCCTTGGCTAAAGAAGATGTCTTCTCCAAATCTAGTTGGGCCGATGTGTCGTTCAATGAGTTCTGCAATTTGTGAGCCAACATTGCCTTATCTGCCAATGTGGAGTAGACCATCTCTCCAGTTTGCTTATGCAGCTCAATCTGGTCCATAGGATGAATGTCTTTGGCAAGGACCTCCAGATTTGTTCTAATGTAGTCAGATTCTGACTAGGGCTGTTGCACTTTAGACTTAAAGTGGCTCAAGACATTTTTCCTTCTTTAATGTCATATGCAGACATTAACCTTTGCTGGTTGGCGGGGGTCATCTTGAGAAATTGGTCATAAAGTTGCAGCCTCAATGGATCATTTCTAGCCTTAATCTTTGTGAATGTTCTTTTGACATCTGAGGCCTGCTTGCTTGATGGTCTTGTGGATGAAACTTCCACACTATGCTGCCTTTCTAGGTCCTGCCTATGAGAGCTGGTGGATGTTTCTATTACCGGGGAGATCTGTGGGCTGGTTGCCCTCTTGCCTCTTAGGCTTTCTAAGGTTTCCTCAATAATTTCCTCTTCAGGTAGAGGATTTATTCTTTGCCTTTTTGCCCCTGGTTGCTCTGCTGGTCCACTTACAGGTGTGGCCTCTTCTCTATCTCTTTTCCTACCCCTTTCCTCATTTAGAGGAGTCTGTAATGCTGGTATCTCTGGTGCTTTGGTCTGGACAGGAGGAATTTGCCCTTGGCCCTGTTCCTTTGATGTTGCTGGCTGATCTGTCATTATGTGCTGCTCTGTATCCAGCACTTCTTTGCCCTTTGATGTCCCTGCAGCTGGTGTAGTGCTTTCTTGGGCAGGTTGTTGTGAAGTTCCAGCAGATGATGTACCGACTCCGGTTTGCTGAGACAGCTTGAAAAATACATGTCCAAAAGAGTCCAGGTCAAGAGTCTTTTCTAGATTTTTCATAGCTTGTTCCATTTTCTCTTGCTCAGTAAGCTCTTCTATCAGTGTGCCCTCTACCCACTCATCTTGATTAGAAAATTGCTCTATTTCAGGGATCCTACAATGTTTATAGGCTGATAGCCTGTTTTTCACTTTTCTTTCACTGATAAAGCCATTTGGGTCATAGGGTACCCACCAAAAGCTCTTCTTTAATTTGAGTTGTTCCCCCAGCATTTTATCAACATCTTCCCATGCTTCCTTTTTGTTAAGGATAAAAGGGCCTAGCTGGTTTCTTATTTTCAGCTGGGCCTTTTTCTTTGCACTGTAAAAATGAGTTAGATCTGAATTTATTAGTTGCCTGAAATATTCCAGAGCAAACAGTCTCATAGGCACATATTTTGGCAGTTTATAGGGGCACAACTCACAGCCATATATCCTGATCTTAGTGTGATTCTGGTAGAAGTACCAGTCACCTATCCTGTAGTTCTTGGAGAGCTGTAAAATCTTCCTCATGTCACCAGAGAGCCTAGGAGGAGAATTTCCTATTAATAGAGAGGAAGCAGGATGTATAAATAGGTCAATGAACTCACAATAGGTGTAAGGAGTTTCACCAATTCTGTGGAAAACAGAGGTCCAAAAGATTACAGACCTCCTCTCTCCCTTGGAATCCAGTTTCCTGATGGGAAATATAAAAATGTCTGGATGATAGTACAATAGCAGATGATATATGAAACTTGTGTATTTAAACACTCCTTCTCTTTCCAAATTCATAAATTGACCATGGATTTTGTCAGCAATGAAAGAGGCATAGTCATACTTAATAGCAGGGGGCTATCTAGGAATGAAGGTAGATAGTAGAACCAGGACCGTTTCATCCACAAATTCACTAATCCTAAATCTGAATATTACTGCTATGATGTCAAGAATAATTCTTCCAATTTCATTGAACCAGACATGAGGAAGACTTCGGGGCTGGCAATCTGGCTTCATGAAAATCTTAGAAATCCAGCCTATTTCTGCAGTGGATAGTTGAGAGCCTTGCTCAAGCAGAAATCCCATGGACAGAGGAGCAAGAGGCTGAACTAGATGGAATTGTAGCATTTCATTAATAGAATCAGCAGTTATGTAGAAAAGGACATCTTGTGATGGAGAAAGGAGTGCCTTAGTGACAGGGTCATAATTTGCCCAGCAGTGGCGAATGATATCAGGGAATATATTGACTTAGGGCAGGTAATACCTGGGGAGATTAGATTCCCATACTCCATAGATATCAGAATTGTTCAAATGACTGTTTCTAATTAGGCAGTAAGTTTGCAAATGATTTTGTATACCAATTGGGTCTTGTATCTAAAAATCTTTGTCAGCTAAGGGCAAATGATGCTGGTCAGTATGAGGAGCATTGAGAGGAGCAACATTGAGGGCTACGAGAGCCTCCATTTTTTGTTTTTGTGGTTTTTGTAGCAAAAGTAGGCAAAACAACAATTCTGGGGCTTTTCTCCGGGAATTGCAGACCAAAGTCGATTTGAATTTAGCTCACTGGGTGAAATCTATATAGAAAAACGAAATTTGCAAGGTTTTTGGTAAAAATGGGTAAAAGAGGAGTAGTTCTGGTGCGCTTATTTGAAGGCAGTATGGTGAATTCAACTAGAATTTGGTTTCTTTGAAAATTTTGGAGAGAAAACTAAAATTCACAGGGTTCGGAAACCGAATTAAGGTAAATACCTGTGTTTTTGGACGCGCACAGGAGTAATTTGCAGGTTTGGACGACGAATTGCAGAGCGGGATGCCGGATTATGCTGATCGGGTGGCGGACTAGAGCTCTAGTAGCAGCTTCGACGTAATTTTCATGCACTGGTCTCGTGAAAGCAACCAATAGAAATGAATGAAAACGACACTTTCATGGGTTTTTGACAAAAATTGGTTTGGCGGGCTTTTGGCGCTTTTCGACGGATGACATCATCCTAACGGAATGATTTGTCGTGTAGCGGGGTACGGAGGAGTGATGTCGCGATGACGCGGAGCTGACGTGGCAGATGAAGTGGTGATGATGTCAGCGGGGGGGTAGCGGGGTGGTAAATGGTTTGGGCCCACACCGCTTATGGGCAAAGGTGGTATCGGGTTAGAGGGCCGCGAGCACACCGGGAGGGCGCCACCTGTCCAACGTACGGCGGAAATATCGTCGGCTCCCCGGGCAGTAATCTTAGGAGGGTAAGGGCCTTGCGATATTGCTGTGGGCCGTCCGATCGGCGGGCCATGATCAAATGGCTGGCGGTAACTGGAGTTGGCGGAGGGCTACGACGCGGGGACCCACCATTAAATCCATGAGTTTAAGCACATCGGGGGCGCGCTGATTGGCTGTCGGGGCGCTTAATGGTTAATTAACCAGATATCAATTAAATTTGGCATATGCGCGCGCGGGGAGGGTTTTTATATGGTTCCAGCCAAACCATTAATTCCCTTTGTAAAAATAAAAATATGGCCGTAATCGACCCGGGGTGGAATTATTAAACTTTTTGGGGTTTTTATATGTTTATATAGTACGAGGGGGGCAAGTTATATAGGAGTTATATAATAAAGTTAAGGTTAATATGGGAATTGATATATGTAAAAGGATAAGCGCTAAGGTATAATGTTTTAACCATTTAGGCTTAGGAGAAAACAAGATTTTTTACACAAGAAATGTGGCTTCTTTTCCTTAGCAAAATAGAGTTTTACTCAGGCTTCTTCATGAAATGGAATGATTTAAGAGTATTGAGCAGATCCCAATATCTTTAGGGGGAGGTTAGTCACTGTTTCAGGGAGAAGAGTGAGGGGAAGTTAGAAATTCTTCATTTGATCTGCGACCACATAGTTACCATGGTACTTATGATAGTGATAAGATGAATCACCTTTGAAAGATAAAATTACTCATAAGCCTGCTTCTGCAACACCAAAACTACCTACCCAGCCTACTGTACTAACATTTTTTCTTCCTTTTTCCTTGGGTGCATTTAAACTAGCAAACCCTTACTCTCTTCTTTTCTTTTAACTGCCACCCTATCTAAGTCTACCCTTATTTCTTCCAGGTGCTCAGATTTAACTATTGAGCACCTTTGCTTCTCTACCTAACTACTTATCTGCCAAGCTTGAACTCTTTGGACAGATTTTGTTCGCTATCTCTAAAACAAGAAATTTAAAACATGAATTGGCCAAGATTGAGCTGTTTGGACATCTATCGTTTGTGACAAGAGTCAATTGATTGCACACAATGAGATTCTTTGCAAAAATATAATAGTAGTGGAATTTTGGACTAGAACACTTTCTTGGTCTCCTTTATTGGGGTTCATTTCTTTTCTTTTTGACCATTTCATTGTTTTTTCCCTTTGATCTTTCTTTTAGGGCATACCCTCTTTTCATTTTTTAATTTTTTCAATTTTTTTTTCAAAATATGGAACCTTTGCAGTATGGAAAGGATGAACACATTTGGGACTTACCAGTCAATCATGAAATATGACACCTAATTGTATAGGAGCATAACACTAGCTCCACTTGGGGATGGCTTTTCCTAGTGAAAAGTCAAGAACAACAGGTTATATGGCCTTATATTCAATTCTTGCTGCATTTTGAAATTTCCCCTTTGCTATAAGTAGACAAAACTGTACCCCTGCAACATATATACATTTCTCATGAGCTCATTCCAACAATTGTAGCTCTGTTTTGGATAGTTTGTTTGACTGCTTGTTCTCATATTTACAACTCCCAAGTCTTCTTCTTCAATTTCTGGTAAACTAAAAATGTAACACAAAAAGGTGGGACAGTTCCTTGACTTTTCCTCAAAATTTGCTACATATTCCTTCCTATCTTATTGCTGTAATAAACTGCATAAAGTAAACATTTTTATGTACAAGTTAGAGCCCTGACATATCAACAAACTGGATCAAAATAATGCTTCAGCATCCGACCATTGACTGGCCCATCTTCTGCTTCTGAACCATCCAGACTTTTCAAAAAGTAGGTGTTGTTTCCTTGTGAAGCCTGAATAATAAAAGGTCCCTTCCATAAGAAGTCAAACTTCCCATGTTTTCCTTTATCTTCCCTTCTGGAATCCCATTTCAGTACCTTGTCTCCTATGAAAAAATCTTCTACTTTAGTCCTCTTCTCAAATATCTTCTTGAGTTTTTCTTGTATAACTTGAGATCTTTGATACACCTCTTCTCTAGTCTGCTGCAAATGAATAGTCTGATTTATTCTTCTCTGAATGTCATTGGGTTCTGCCTGCGCTTCTTGTAGCAACTTTATCACAGGGATTCCCAAAGATGAAGGGAATACGGCTTCCATGCCATAAACCAATTCATAGGGGCTTGTTCCAATGGATCTCTTTGTAGTCAATCTATCTGCCCAAAGTGCATTGATAAGCTTCTTATGCCAGTTTTTCTTGTTTTCCTCCAATACTTTCTTAATGATATTGATCAGGCTTTTATTGGATGATTTAGCTAGACCATTACCTTGAGGGTAATAGGTTGTGGAGTGGCCTAGGGTAATGTGGTATTTGTGACAGAAATTGATCGTTCTCTTGGATTTAAAAGCAACAGCATTGTCGGTTATAATCTTTTCAGGACAGCCAAATCTAGACAGGATATGGGTCTCTAAGAATTGCATGATCATTGAATCATTGGCTTGTCTACAAGGGATGGCCTCTATCCACTTGGTGAAGTAGTCTATGGCAGTCAAAAACCATTTATGCTGGCCAGAAGAGGGAGGGTGAATTTCCCCAATGAAATCTAATTCCCATTGTTGAAAAGGTCTTTTAGTGGAAATTGATCTGAGGGGTAGAGGTAGAATATTTCTCTTGCCTTCAAAGATTTGACATTTATGGCAAGTAGTAACAAAATTTTTGACATCAGCAAACAGGGTGGGCCAATAAAATCCAGCCCTTAGGATTTTATCAGCAGTTGATTTCCAGTACAAATGTCCACCACAGTCCCCTGCATGAAATTCTTTCAGCACTTTGTCAGTTTCATCCTTTGTTAAGCAACTCAGTAAAATGCCTTCATGATTTTTCCAAAATAAAACATTATCTAAAATACAAAATTTTGAAGCTTTCATTTTCAGAAATCTCTTTTTAGTTCTGGATAACCCTGGAGGAGCCTGCAAGTTGAGCAATACATAAATTATATCAGCATACCAAGGTGATTGTAAAAAGGCTTGATTGATCTGTGGAGTCGCCATCTCCTGTTCATTATCCAGTTCATTGATGTCAAGGGCTTGAAAGTTGGTTTCAGTCATAAGTTTAGCTAATCCTTGTCCTTTTATCAGCTTTGTTGGTTTAATTTCAATGTCATATTCCAAAATGTTAGCTTTCCACTTGCACCGTTTGCTTTCAATTCCTTCCTGAGTTAGGATATCCTTGACAACAGTATTTGGCACATAGGCTATTACGTGCGAGAATAAGATATAAACTCTGAAGTCCTTAATAGCTTTTACTAGTGCATAAGCATGTTTTTCCATAATTTTATATTTTAAAGGTGCATCCCTCAGTGCTTTGCTAAAGAAGGCTATGGGTTTTTCACATCCTTGATCATCTTTCTGTAGCAAAATAGCAGTAATGGTATGTTCTGATGCAAATGAAAAGATTATAAAGTCTCTGTCAAATTTTGGGCTTGTAAGGACTGGTGTTTTGGTTAAAGCTATTTTGATTTCTTCAAAGGCTTGTTTAGCTTGTATTGTCCACTTGACCTTGGAATCCTTCTTTAACATGTTGTTCAACAGTCTGATTAATTCAGCCAAATTAGGTATGAATCTCCTTAAAAAATTGATTTTCCCTAGGAAAGCTTGAAGTTCTTTGATATTTCTAGGGTGAGGAACTTGCAAAATTGGCTTGTATTTTGTCTGGATCTATTCTAATACCTTCTTTGGAGATGATGTGACCTAACAATTTTCCCTCTTCTAGGCCAAATAATGATTTCTTTGGGTTTAGTGATATACCATATTTTCTGCAGATTAAAAACACTTGTCTGAGATGATCTAGGTGTTCCTGATCTGATTTGGAAAAGGCAGTGAGATCATCTAGGTATATGACCAGGAAATCATGAATTTCTTTAGCAAAAGCTATGTCCATGGCCTGTTGAAAAGTTTCCCCTGCGTTCTTGAGTCCGAATGGCATCTTTACATACTTGAAAGTTCCCCAAGGTGTTGTAAAAGCAGTTTTTTCTTGATCATCAGGGTGAACTAAGATCTGGTTGAAACCTGAAAACCCATCTAGCAGTGAAATTCTAGAGGCACCTACTACCCTCTGTAAAATATGGTCCATCTTAGGTAAGGGGTAGTGATCTTTTAAAGAGACTTTATTTAGATTCCTCAAATCAACACAGTGTGATTTCTCCCGTTTTCTTCCTAGTGGGAACTAAATTAGAGACCCAATCTGAGAATCTAATGGGTGCAATTATCCGAGCTTCATACGTTCTTTTGACTTCTTTTTCAATTAGAGGGAGGAGCACAGGGTTGACCCTTCTAAGTTTTTGTTTGAAAGGTTTTTGATTTTCGTTGAGGGGTATTGTATGTTGAATCACAGAAGTATCATAGGACTTGAGATCTTCATAACTCCATGCAAATACGTCCTGAAATTCTTTGAACAGTTCAACATATTTCAGCTTTTGGTCAGGAGGCAAATTTTTGGACAATTTTATCATTTTAGGATTTTGTTTGTCCCTATGTTACAGTCCTCAATTTCTATGTTTAAAGGCTGCATTTTGGGTTTCCTTGAGATATCATTAGAGTCAAAAATATCTTCCAGAGGGGTCAAGCCTGTGGCTAAAAAATTGTCCTTTAAATCAATAACTTCAAACTCTCCTTCAACAATTTCATCAACGTCTATTTCTTTCAGCTCTTGCAACTCTTTGCTGGTAAAGTTTGTTGGATGTAGTATTTGAGTTGTTGTTTCAGCTGAAATGTGAGTTTTAATTTCGTCTATTTGATCAACTTCACCAACAGTGCCTGTGTCTATATTAGTGCTGGAAAATTCTTCTTTTAAAGTCAGGAAATTATTAATCTGAATGTCATTCTCAAACACTTGCCAGTTTTTTACATTGTCAGGTACAGTCGCCCTATGTTTAATTTCAGCTGTAAAAAGATGATTAGGTTCAAACGACAGTTTACAAGTGCTGGCAAATGTTGCCAAACTGTGAGCATGCAAATTATTTTTCCTTGGAATTTTGGCAAGTTGTGATTCTAAAAAGGTATTAAGTATTTCAATTGCTGCCCCTCTGTAAGATCTTAAACTGAGGTCATTTGTGAGGAAGTTCCCTTTCATTTGTTGAATAACCAAATCAGAGTCTCCCAAAATTGATACCCTAACTGCCCCTAAGCCTTTGATCAATTTAAGTCCAAGCAAAAGGGCTTCATATTAAGCCATGTTATTTGTGCATCTAAAATTTAGCCTGTATGCATGTCCTTCAGCATGGTCATTTTGCATGTTATGTATCCAAATCCCTGCCCCCGCTCCTAGTTTATTGACTGATCCATCAAACTCTAGATACCATAGGATTTCTTGAGTACAGCTAGCATCAGGAGTTTCAAAAATTTGCTTAGTAGGCAGATTTGGATTTTCAGTTTCATGTGGTTTCCCTTGTGTGTCTGTTGTATCATTGGTCACAGAAATTTCTTGAATCTGAACACTAGATCTTTCATTTATAACTTTTTGTTGTGCCGATGCTAGAACCTTGACATTAGTTGGAGGGAAAATTTCAGCATTGTATAGGATGAAAGAGTCCATATCAGAATGCATGGAATAGATGGGAAAATTTTGGGGTTTCTCTTGGCTGCTGACCACATATTTCATCAAAGTTTCCTGGTACAATCTCTTTAGCTGACCAAATACTGAAACAGTAGCATAGGACATGTCCAACTGTAAAGATCCCTGGAGCTTAGCACCCCAAGATCTGGACAGTAACATGCCATATTTTGGTGGGATATCAGCTACCACTACATCCATTAAGATTGTCTTGGCAGGGTATTGAACTAGTGATACACATAAATATTTGATTAGCCCTAAACATCTGACCTAGCTAGAATCAAAAGAGAACAAGTCTTTGTATGGCCTGGTGATATCTAGGTCCAACTTTTCCATCACAGATTTGGGCATTAAATTATGGGAAGCTCCAGAATCAAACATTGCATTATGAAGTACTTTGTTATGAATATTCAGACTTACATAGAAAGGAGGAACTCCTCCATCCACTGATTTGTCATTTACTTCAGGGCCAAAAATTAATTCTAGCCAGTCATCTAGGACATTTACTACATCTCTATTTTCTGAAATTTGAAGTGATCGGCTGATTTTTTCTCTATAGACATCATGTTTAGCCAATTCAGACAATGGAATGGCTATCTTTAATTTTCCTATTTCGATTTCAAGGTTAAAAGGTTTTTCCATTTGGACTTTTTCATTTTGGGTAACAAGATTTTCTTTTTCTGCTATGTTTTTTGTGTTCTTCTCCTTTTCAGGAGTGTTGTTATGAGCTGAATCTGTTTCCAAGTCTATTTCTGGAGGCTCTTCCACAGTTCCTTTGAGAGGAATGGAGGTTGAAGGCTATTTGCTAGGTTGTTGATCGTCTGATATATCTTCAACTATTGGATGGCTTGGGTTAGAAATTGTTTTGGGAAGAGTTTGCACAAGAGGGTTCTTGACCTTAGCTTTGGTAGGTTGCTTGATTTGTTTCTGCTTACTGCTTTCAGGGACATCTATCTTTCTGCCTCTCAGATTGTACTGCTTGTGAACCTCATAGACAGCTGCATCATATCCCTCCCTAAAATCGAATGATTCCCTAGATTGGGTTTGGAATTGATTGAAAGTATGAGCTTCTTGGTCATCCTGGGTCAAAAAAATTTGATGTCCACTATTGAGACCCATTAAGTTAATTCGAGTGTCCTCTTTTGGCTCACTAGAAGTTGAAGCTTCAACATAGTTTTCCTGGAAATGAGGCCTGATGTTTTGGTCAGGGCCGACCTTTCCAATATTGGGATTCTGATTTTTTCTGAAATTTGGGCTTCTTCCAGTATTACTCAGTTGACCATCCTAAGAGGATTTCCTCTCAATTGTTTCTACTCTATCACCCAGTCTACCTATTCCTTTAATAATTGCATCCAATTTTTGTTCAAATGCAGAAGGTTCTTCTTTGTAAGGTGTCCTTCTTTCAACTCTAGCTCGGCCTCGTTTAGAAATCAGATTGGCCTCTACACTGACAGTTATACTCTGCATGTCTTCTACTATTGGAGGAGCTCTTTCCCTTAGCTGCTATGCCATGTCAAAATCAAATTCATCAGGGAATTTGATCAAGGCCAGGTCTGGTGGAGGTCTGAGATTCTGAGGGATAGCATTGTATAAATTATTAAATCTGGCACAGTAATCTTGAACAGTTTCTTGTGGGCCTCTTTTTAGGCTTTCATATTCTGATAGGATGTGTAAAGGGTCCTTCTTCTTTTCCCATCTATTCAAGAAAGTTTGATAAAGGGCATTTGAGTCAGCAATAGTGTTTACAGGGAGTTCCCTAAACCAGGTCCTTACATCACCTGTTAAACTTTGAACAAAGATCTTCATTCTCACATCATCAGCATCAATTTCATAGTTTTCAAAATAATATATCATTTTCTTAGTATGTTGTTGAGCTATATAAGTGCTAGCACCATCAAAATAGGTAATTTTTCTTTGATAATCTTGGGGCATAGCCCCTGGATTTGCAGGTAATTGCAAGGGAGCATATTGGTTTGCCATAGTTACGGAAATAAGTGAAACAGCTGGAAGAACAGGGATAATAGTGGAAATATATGTCGTGGATGGGGGGGTGGAAAAGATATATTGAAATGTTGATGGTGAACTAGGAGAAGCAGCAGTAATGGCAGAAAGGATTGGTGCTTTTCCAGGAGTAAGCTCAGTTTGGATAGGGTTTTGCTGAGGTGTGTCAAGGTGTAAATTAGCAAAATTTTCTTGATTATCTCGACTTCTAAAGTTCTTAGGGATCAAATTAGGATTTTCAAAGATAGGTGGAGGATTTGGATCTGGATTTGATCTAGTATAACGGATCTTCTTCTTTGGAGCCAGCTTATGAATATATATATATATAGATATTGGTGTTTTCTTGAAATATTGTGAAGGAGACAACTTTTGAAAGTATCTTGAAGGAAGCTTTTGAAATATGGGAGCTTTGAATTTTCCTTTAGATATATTGAAACAAAGGACTGATCATGTGTTTGAGACAGTTGTACAAAGCCTAAAACTAGATTAGAGGTAGACTGAAGCAGCTTTTGTTTACTCCTGTAATTTCATAGCAAAAGCAATTTCAAAGGTTAACTGGCTAACTTCAAGCTCCATCTGTAGCTTTAAAAATAGACAGCAATAACAAACAATTTATTCAGTATCCCCAGCAGAGTCGCTAATGATGTTATCACTCAGGTTGTTCCCTAAAAGTTGTAGAAAAGGGAATACGGCCGAGGTAACCACAGACCAATCTTTTAGACACAGATTCTAGCCTATCTGCATCCAGAGAGGGCTCTCTCTTTATAATTTAGCGTTGTTTTGAGTTATATTAGGCTAGTTATGAAGTACAAAGGTTTGTTTGATTTTTGGATGGTGATCTTCAATAGAACAAGGGTGTAGATCTCAGAAGTTCAATCCATTGCGCTAATGGAGTCTATGAGGATGAACTGCTGGATGCGGTTTCTTTGACAGGGCGTGGTACTACAGAGCAAGGTAATCAATCATGGAACAATTTATAAGCTGGAATCAGATGGGATGGAGTCAGTGGGTGAAGGGAAATGAAGAATCCTTCATCATGTTGACAGAGGGAAAGTGGATGATTATTTCCAGGGAGAAGTTAAGAATTCCTTAGCTAATATTCAAGATGTAAGAACCAGGGGAAACAGGAGCAGTTAAGAATTCATGCTTATGCTAATTCTGAAGAAAACATTAATAATAACAGATATTGAAGTCAGAGTGCTTGCAAACAAATTCGGAGTTATTCTTTTTCCTATTACTCAGATCATGAAACACATATGATATAGTAAACACAGAAATTGAAAACACAAGTAAGAGACACTTATTGATCCACAAAATGATTCAAGAATTCTGTAACATAGTCTTTTGCTATCAATTCCATATCCAGAGAGTCCAGCAACAATGGATTCCAACAGCTTTTGTATTCAAAAGTTTTTTAGAGTTACAGTGCAGTCTAAGAAATGTATCACCAACCCCAAATACTTCGCTTGGGGAGGTATTTGTACAAAAGTGTTTACAAAATATCTCAAAGAGATAATATCTAGTAATAACTCATTCTACCTACTTTACAAGAGAAGTAAATGATCTTGAAAACAGGGAGAGATAAATGAAGAAGTAAATGTTGTTGTGTTGGCTGCTCAGTTGGTGAGATATGTTGACTGTAAGCTCGGTGAGTTGGCCAGTGGCTATTTTCCGCTGATATTCCGCGCTGCTGGCTCAGTTTTCTTGGGTGTATCTATTTTTGATTTGATAGACTGTTGCCCCGCATGACTCTTATCCATTTCCTTCCTCCGCTTTATGGTATCTGTTGTATCCTGGGTAAAACAAAAGTTGAAACGTGCCTATAGGATTTCCAACATGCTTTGCCACCACTGCTCTTCTAGTAACTGATGTCTTTGCAGCTTTCTCAAAGTCTCATTAGCGTCTATGTACCTGTAGAAGTTAGGCTGGACTGTAAAAAGATGTTTCACTTCATGTTCAATGTAAAATAGATTTTCCAAGTTGTTGTAGAGAGTTTGGCCGTATGGAAGGGTCTTCTCTGCTGGAGTGCTTGATGATGCATTTACTTGATTAGCAGCATGTTTTTCCAACTTGTGTGTGTACTCAACTTTTCTCAACAGGCGTTCATTGCTTCCCAACGGACTTGGCAAGCCCCTTTCATGAAAAACTGCAAATCGTTCTATAAAAGAGTCTATCTCCACTTGCATATCCTAGCACCTCCTTTCCAGATTCTGCATCAGGGTTCTCTTGGTCAGAACTCTTTTAATTGTTAGGATGGTGCCTGTCCTGTCTCTGATGTCCAGTGCTGCTAGTTCTTCATTGGTCTTAGTGTTCAAGAAATGGATTAGCATGTTGGCATGTTCGGGCTTATGTCCCAATAGAGTTCTGGCCTTTTGAATTTCCAATTGGGCTACTGCTATCAAGTCAATCTGCTCATAAATGGTCTGAATAGACCTCCATACATCACTAATGGATTGATTGATGTTACCCCACAAAATGCCTTTGATTTCTCCCAGAGGCTTATCTAAAGAGAGGTCCTTTTCCAATTCTTTTACCCTGTTCTCTAATGCTTTCACCTCTCATGTCTTTTCTGCCACAGTCATTTTGGATTTATCATAGCTTATTTCTAAATTTGCTAATTTCTCTTTGGCCTCTTTTAATTTTGACACTTGGAGTTTTAGCTCCTCCATGGATTTTATTAACTCCTCTGTAGTCATAGTAGTGTTGCTGCCTACTGCTGTTGTTGTTGCTGAAGTACCTGCTGCTGATACTGGGACAGTAGGAGGCACTGCTGTTGTAACTGTGGGAGGAGCAGTTGTGACTGTTGGAGCTATTTGAGATGGCTAGGAGGTCGACTCTCCCTACTTATCTTGTAGTGCTTTCTCCAAGGCTTGCTCTGTCTCACTTAATCTTTCATTCATTCTCATCAGCAAGTCCATCATGTCCTCCTCTGCTTTTTGCTGCACAACCTCTGTAGTTTGTGGATGCATAGTAGTAGGCAGCTTCAATTGTTTCCTAAGGGCAGCAATGTCCTCTTCCTTATTTTTTATCAATGCTTTTATGCCTTTGGCACCTTTGGGATCATGTCCCAGCTCGATGATAATATCTTCCAAGGACTTTATCCTGTTGTCCTTGGCTAAAGAAGATGCCTTCTCCAAATCTAGTTGGGCCGATGTGTTGTTCAATGAGTTTTGCAATTTGTGAGCCAACATTGCCTTATCTGCCAATGTGGAGTAGACCATCTCTCCAGTTTGCTTATGCAGCTCAATCTGGTCCATAGGATGAATGTCTTTGGCAAGGACCTCCAGATTTTTTCTAATGTAGTCAGCTGCTGACTAGGGTTGTTGCACTTTAGGCTTAAAGTGGCTCAAGATCATTTTTCCTTCTTTAATGTCATATACAGACATTAACCTTTGCTGGTTGGCGGGGTCATCTTGAGAAATTGGTCATAAAGTTGCAGCCTTAATGGCTCATTTCTAGCCTTAATCTCTGTGAATGTTCTTTTGACATCTGAGACCTACTTGCTTAATGGTCTTGTGGATGAAACTTCCACACTATGCTGCCTTTCTAGGTCCTGCCTATGAGAGCTGGTGGATGTTTCTATTACCGGGGAGATCTATGGGCTGTTTTCCCTCTCGCCTCTTGGGCTTTCTAAGGTTTCCTCAATAATTTCATCTTCAAGTAGAGGATTTATTCTTTGCCTTTTTTCCCGTAGTTGCTCTGCCGGTACACTTACAGGTGTGGCCTCTTCTCTGTCTCTTTTCCTACCCCTTTCCTCATTTATAGGAGTCTATAATGCTGGTATCTCTTGTGCTTTGGTCTGGACAGGAGGAATTTTCCCTTAGCCCTGTTCCTTTGATGTTGCTAGCTGATCTGCCATTATGTGCTACTCTATATCCAGCACTTCTTTGCCCTTTGATGTTTTTTATAGACATTTTTGTGCCTTACAACATTGAGCATGAAATGTCCATAATCTAAGGGATCCAAAGTCCCTAAACATGTTGTTCCTACCCCTAGAGGAACAAGGCTAACAAACCACAGCAATTCACAGAAGTTCTCCACCAGAAACTGCTCAAAAACAAGTCAATTCAGGATCATTTCAATGACTACACTAGCTGTTTACGCTGAATGTCAAAGCCAACACTGGCTACCTGCGTTGAATGTCGAAGGGAACACTAGCTACCTGCGCTGAACGAGAATGGACATGTGGCAAGCTCATTTCTCAAGGTGTCAAAACCCAGGAAGCTTCCAAAATGACACTTGCCTCAGGGAATTCGACTGGTGATGAGTGAGAGGTTCCAAATCTCCAAGTGGAAGAAAGAACCTCCAAGTGGACTCAAGAACTGACAGAGGGAGAGGACACTAGTCAGATCTCAAGCTGACTCATCCTCTCTCCAAACATCTATATATGGATCTCTCCTCCATGAGATCTAGAGGCTGGAATTTTGTTATTGCAAAGAATTGTTGTTGGTTTGAGATTGGAATCATTGGGTGCTTAATGCTTTGAAGGGGGTGAAGATAGGAATTCCATTTGCTGGGAAGGAGATGCTGGATTGGAGCCCTCTGGGTTGTATCTCTTCCTGAACCTTGTTATTCATCAATAAAGCTATCTTGGTTTCTCCTATATGCTGATGTACTTTTGATGTATGATTGCATTAGTATATTTAGTTTATTTCTAATCCTGAACTAGTTATGAATATGAATCCATGTCTTGTGTAGTGTTCTCTTCTTGTGATCTTGCAGAAACCTCTTGAAGCTGGGCGAGTGAGAAGGCAAGTAGCTGGGAACTCTCCAAGAGAAGAGAAGCCGGATCGAGGGACAAACAGAAGACACCGGTTAGTCCATCTATCTCTCTCTTCATTCTTAATTCATAAAGGAAGAATACTAGAATAGTTGTCTCTGTTTGTTGCTAAGGCACTATCACACCTTAGGTGGATAGGATCGTCCTGCATAGGCATTTTTCCCCACAACAAATTGGCGACTCCGCTGGGGACATTTGTTTAGTCATTTTATTTGTGTTTCTATCATTGTTCATTTCATAGACTCGACAGCAACAATCCAACTGCATCTGCTTTTCCCGGATGCAAAGTAGACAGTTGCTTCTTTGATCCAATCACTGGACTTGTCTATGATCTGAACAATGGATTCACAAATGATTTGATGATCCTTGTGATAGATCTTAGTACCCCCTCAAAGCATCCCTTTGATTGTACCTTGCTTGTTGCTTTTATTTGGCCTAAAACAGTGAATTAAATAGCAATCTGTGACCCAGAACCTGAGGGAAACGAGAGTTTCTCCTTCAGCGCAGACCCAGTGAAGGGATTCTGCATTTCAACGCAGGTCCCGTGAAGGCTACCTGCGCTGAATGTCAAAATCCCTGTGTTGAGGTTGCGCTGAACCAGTTTTCCCTTGTGCAGCTGGGGTTCTCTGCTCTGTTTTGCCTTGATTTGATCTCTGATTTTTGCAGCCTGTAACCAGCATAGGTACCAGTCTGATAACTCCTTTTCTCTGCTTAAATTCCGCCTCCTTTTGTACAAAAAGACTGTGAGTGTTTTTATGTGTTTTTACGTCATTTACAGTTTTCCTTTGCATGAGTGAAATAGTCATCCTGTAGCCCTTGATTCAGATCTGTTAATTGTGATCTTAGAAGAGAGTTCATTGGCTGCTTGCAGATTGATTATATATTTACTCTTGCTTATTGGTTTGAATTTGTCTCTTTTAAGTGTCGAAACAAGTATTCATTTCGAAAATCGTTAAGTGTTGTAATCTCTTCTACCCTCTCTGATTTCGAAAAAGTAAACTTGTTTGTATTGGTCATTTAAAAGCAAATTCAAAGTTGTACAAAAAGCTTTCTTTGTAGGCATCAATACTAAGAAAGCGGAAAACAAACACCTGCATTGTGCATTTGCAATTTGATAGTTTGCATGTTGGATTTAGGAAAAGTGCATTAGAGTGTGCTGATTGCTCTTTGAGAAAAGATGGTGTCTTTCTTTTCCCTTAGTAGCTAGGATTTTCAAAGTTGAAAAGATATAAAGCTTGCTTATCATCTTTAGACTGCATTTAGGAATTGTATCATACATCTCGTGGTGAACCTTGAAAGGAAAACTTCTAAAAAGATCAACCTAAAAAAAATTGAATGAACTTAACAATGCTTTGCAACATAACGCACAACATAGAGGTCTAGGCTAGAGACGTGTTTCAGCGTCGTTAAGCCTGGTGACTGTCGATCTCGTGGATGGTGGGTGATTCCTCCTGAGGGACGATAGCGCCAGTACGGATTGTGCTCCCACGTACCGTCGCGTATATATTGGTATACCCCTATAGGCATAAAACCTTTATCCTTAGGAAGCCGTGTCGGCCGCCCTACTGATCGCAATGCACTGAACACAGCATTCAGGAAGATCGACCGCCCATACCCTAAAAAGTATTCTGCGGTTTTGCAAAAAGTTTGGCACACCCTCAGACTAGAACTCCAGAGCAGTTCCTTTTGGCCTTTTTCAGACTCTATAACGGAAAAAGTCCATCCGAGCATTTGTCACTTCGGGCTCGTTAAAACATCGAAGGAGACTAGAGTCATCTTTAGCTTTTTCTCGACTCTTTAAAACTGAAAAAGCAAGTTGTGTCTAAAAGCGTCTAAAAATTTTCATTTAATTCGGAAACACATTTTCCCCTTTGTATTTTGGTTGATCGAGTAATCCGCAATCGTGGAAGAAAGTCAATTGAAACCCCGTCGTTCGCGGAGGCTTACGAGTCAAGCGTCTTTGTCTCGGAATCGAAAACGGTATGGACAAAGCGAACTCGTTTAACTGGTTTGAAATCTCCTATCAAAGTTAGAACAAGTGTTCCAACAACATCTGAGATTCCGGTTACTCCAAACATTTCTGGAAACCTTGCCTCTATAGAAGAAGTTCAACAGCCACAGAGGGACAGTAACACTGATCCCAGTCTGGGAGAAAATACTTGCGTTACTGAACCAGTTCCATCTGTAACCGGTTCAGAGAGTCTTGCTCCTCAAACAACTGTCGCTGTCAATTCAACCCCTTCTTCGGCACCAGAAATATTTTACGGACCTGACGGTCTTCCTCTTCCACCGGGTTTGATTGCGATAGAGGAAATTGTAGAGGATCCGCAAGCAAGTACTCCAACCCATTTTGGAGTCGGGGTCACTCTATTTCCTTCATCAGAAGTTAGTCCGCCACAAGTGGAAGTTCCTGTAGAATCGCTAGGCAATCTATTGGATAGACTCAAAATGTCTGAACAACCGTCAACATCTAGGACTGTGTCGAACGACACAGCGACAGCAGAAGCCCCTGCCGTCACTCCGATAATGTTTGTCGGCATACCATCTGTCCCGACTAGCTCACAACCGCTAGAAGGAGTCCACCAAGGGACTATGTCGACAGTGTGGTCCGTTCCAGTTTGTTCATCCGGAATAATATCCGGCAACTCTTATGTTGAGACTCGCCAGATTGATCCATTTGGAGGTCAATTTGGGCAATCCAGTCCCCAAGGACAAACAATCCCCTTGAGTTCCGGATTGCTACCGTATGGGGGGCAGTATGCCTTTTCATTACCCCCTCCGAGAGGGTATCCATACGGGAGTTCACAACAGTATTCAGGTTATACTGGAGTTACATCAAGTGGTTGGGTACCTATGCTACCTCAACAACCAAGGGTTGTGTATTCTATGCAACAGTGTGTACCTATGTCGAACATCCCGACCACACCGGCTATTGTAACAGTGTCACAAGTTCAAGTGATGCATGTTGTATGTCAACCTCAGATTTCTCAGGTTGTAATGCAACAGCCCCTTGACCCTATGACACAACCACAATCGCCAACTGGTGGGGCGACACAAGTCCAAACGGGTACAATTACCCCACACCTTGGTCCAACAGTTAGTATAGCACAACAGAACATGGCTTCACAACCATGGCTGGTGCAATACCAACAACCACAATTCCAGCAAGTGTACCAAGGTTCTGAGCAGCAGATCTTTGCGAACAGTGGACAACCATATATTCAAAACGGTCAAAACCAACTGCTTTACAGTGGTCAAGTCCACCAACCGTATCAGTCATACCAACATCAATTACATTATGCTGGTATGCAAAGGCCCACTGCTCAGGCAATTCCATCGTACCCTGGGTATGCTTCACCTAACCTGAATCAACAGTTACTATTCGTGGCAACTTTAGAGTTACCCGATTTACACCGGTTAACCAACGATCCGATTGCTTACGCCCCTTGGTGGCCAGCGATTCCTCACAAACTTCCATCTGACATTCCTAAATTCAATGGAAATCCAGGTGAAGACCCATCGAATCACGTAATGAATTTTCATCTGTGGTGTTCATCAAACACCCTAAATGATGATTCGATAAGGCTTCGCCTTTTCCAGAGGACGTTAACGGGTCCAGCGGCAAAATGGTATATTGAATTACCTAGAGCCTCGTTCGACAATTTCAGCTCCCTAGCCACGACTTTCTTAACCCATTTTCAATTACCGATAAGGTATGAAACGGGAACGGAAATCTTAACCAACTTGAAGCAGACAACGGCCACTCATATATCCAATCATATACATGAGTGGCGTCGTTGTCGTAGGATGGTGAAAACATACGTTCCCGATCAGCTGTTAGCTGAATGGTTTATAAAGTCGTTACTTCCTGCTATAACAGAAGATGTGGCAAAGGGGGGAGTCGTAACAGAGGAGCAAGTTATTGCTCGTGCACAATATCTAGACTTAGTCTATACTGAGTCTGGCACGCTCTACGACAAAATACCTGACGCCCCTAGACCGGAATTCTCAATTCCTCCTCCTCCTAAATCAAATAGTGACTCTCATGCCAGCGATGGTGTGATTGGCACGGCAAACACGAAATCGACAAAGGCTTCGTCTAAGAAAGCCCGTAAGAATTCGAATCAAAATGCAAAAGATGAAATTCTTGCTTCGGAAGTAAATGCCGTATCAGCAGATAAGGGCAAAGAAACCAAACAACCAGGGAGCAAGAAGAAGCAAAACAAAGGGAAGAAGAAGAAACAGGGTGAGTCATCTCTTGGAAAAACTTCTTCAAACCCTCCTGGAAATAGGAAAAATCCATGTCAGATATGCGATGAGGATCACTGGACAAGGGATTGTCCATACAAAGCTGAGATAAAAAGATTCTTTAAGAGTCTGAAAAATTCAGCTGTGTTAACTGATCCGTTTCCCAATCCAGGTCAAAATCTGGTTGATGGTGGAAATGCTTCCTCGTCGCAAGTGCTTATGTTATCGGTTTCAAAACAGAAGAATGATGCTTTGATTTCGACAAGGAACAAAGATTACGGGAATCCGCAACTGTCGAACGACAAAGGTAAAGATCAACCAAGTAGTTCGACAACAACTTCGACAGAAGTTGTACCGCCCATCATTCCTGAATTAACGATAAAACCGCCAAAGGGAGTAGTACACAAGTCGACATTTAATCCTCGCGCCAGAGCGGCGCAGCATTATAACATAGTGGAATATTTGGCCCAATCGCCATCCGCTATGTTGACTCTTGAAGTACTACAAAATTGCCCATGCCAAAGGCAGGCTTTGTTATCGGCTATTGGTGGGGTTGATCCTAAGGATTCCAATCTTGTATCCTTTGATCACAAAGGATACGATCCTCAGTTACGAGCTCAACTAGCTTTCCTTATTCAAGTGAAAGCCCTCAACAAAACTGTTCACCGAACAATTATTGATGAGGGGTCATCTACATGTATTATGTCGATGAGTTGCTGGAAAACTTTAGGATCTCCAACCTTGTCACGATCTTCGACGACATTAAAAGCATTCGACGGAAGGACATATACCTCGTGCGGTATCCTTAATAACTTGAAAGTTGAACTAGGAGGAAAAACAGTAGAAATAGATGTTGAAGTTATCGATGGGAATCTGGACTACAACATCCTACTAGGAAGACCGTGGATATATGCCATGGCAGCTGTAGTGTCGACTTATTTTAGGAAGATCGCATTCCCTTTTCAAGGAGGGATTACGATCGTCGACCAACAAGACTTCCTCCCTAATGGTTCATAAGTTACAGGAAGCATTCCCATGATCAATGGAAGCAACCACTCGCTTCAAGACATCGGAGTAGGCCTACTGAAAGACCCCACATTAATGGGAACTTTCGCACTTCCACCTCCAATCTATATATGAGAAGTAGCGTCGGTAGGAGCCTGCAACATGATATCTTCCACGAAGATCTCAGAAGACGATATCGACATGGATCATGCAATGGTTTTGCCCCCAAGCCCTATAGAAATATTGTAGCAATCAATGTTTCGGGCATGGGAGGCGAACCCAAATCAACGCTCATCAAGCGTTTGGGTAGATAGGTCTAGAGAATATGGTACCCCATTAGATCCTTGGTCGAAAGTACATGGGACTGACGAAGGAATCCTACAATCAATGTTGATTGAGGGGGCACCATGGAATGATTGCCACCATCGTTCCCTTCTTCCAGAAGATGAAGAAGATACTCAACATGACCTTTATCACCCTTCAGTTTTTGAATTCCTATCAAGTACTGTAAATACGGTGGATTCCGAGCGAAACTTATCCAATATTGAAGAGACTATAGCCATAAATATCTCGACTAAGACAAATGTTGTAGAGAATATTTATGTCGGCAAAGGTTGTTCTCCTTCAGAACTGGAAATATATAACACTCTTTTTCGCGAATTCAGAGATGTCTTTGCTTGGTCATATGATGAAATGCCAGGCATTGACTCGAGTATCGTTGAACATGAAATTAAAATGTATCCTGATGTCAAACCAGTAAGACAACGGCTTCGGCAGGTGCACCCCAAGAAAGCCGCTGCCATTAAAGCAGAAGTTGAAAAGCTCCTCCATGCTGGTTTCATCTACCCGGTTCCTCTAACCGATTGGGTATCGAATATTGTCCCCGTTATGAAGAAACAAGGGACAATTAGAGTGTGTGTCGATTATAGGGATGTAAACCAAGCTTGTCCGAAGGACAACTACCCTACACCCTTCATCGACCAGATAATTGATGAATGCGCCGGATGTGAAATTTTTTCATTTATGGATGGATTTTCCGGGTATAATCAAATAAATATCCGCCCACAGGACCAGTCAAAGACTGCATTCATCTGTCCGTGGGGCACATTCGCTTATCGAAAATTACCCTTTGGTTTAAAGAACGCAGGGGCGACGTTTCAGAGGGCAATGAATTATGCCTTCCACGACATCAAGAACATCGTTCAACCCTATCTCGACGACCTTCCGGCTCATTCACGAAAGCGGACTGATCATCCGCAGCATTTAAGAGCGATATTTCTACGTTGCCGACACTACAAGATAAGACTCAATCCGCACAAATGTGTGTTTTGCATCGGTTTTGGTCGTTTACTTGGCTTTGTAGTCTCTAAGGATGGGATTCGTCTCGACCCTTGCAAGGTTCAAGCAATCATTAATTTGCCTCCACCTTCAAATTTGCTTCAGATTCAGAAACTCCAAGGGAAAGCAAACTTTCTGAGGAGATTCATTCCAAATTACGCAGAACTTGCTAAAGGTTATACTCGTCTTTTGAAAAAGGATGTACCTTTTGTCTGGGATCAGGTGGCGCAAGCTTCCTTTGATGCTCTGAAAGATTCTCTAGTAAAAGCATCATTAATATATGCCCCGGACTATCAAAGAGATTTTAACCTGTATCTGGCTGCAGCAGATACGACCATTGCGATGGTTTTAGTTCAAGAAGTCGATGGAATTGAACATCCTATATATTATTTAAGCAAAAACTTGAATGATACAGAAAGCAAATATTCTTATGTTGAAAAGCTAGCACTCGCTGTTGTTCAAGCGATACAAAGATTTCGACATTATGTCCTCTTTCGGAAAACTACCATTCTATCAGATTGCAACCCCATGACTTATATATTGTCGCGACAGTTGCTGGGGGGCAAGTATTCAAAATGGATAGCGATCCTTCAAGAGTTTGATCTGGAATTTGTAAAATCCAAATCAAAGAAAGCTTTAGTTTTCGCAGAATTATTGTGCGATCTCCCATCGTCGTCCAACGATGAAACATCAGAAGAGTCAATCGTGGACGAAAGTTTGTTTCTGATATCTGCAAGCAATGAGTGGTATGGAGATATAATAATTTATCTCCAAACCCAAAAATTCAGGCCTGACACCTCACACTCAGAACAGAAACGTATACGATACCAAGCGAAAGACTACATGATCGTCGGTAATACGCTTTACCGTCGTGGTATCGATACAGTTCTGAGGAGGTGCCTCACCCATGAAGAGGCCGAAAAAGCCCTGAATGAATGTCATTCAGGCGCGTGTGGAGGGCATCAATCTGGATATGCTACAGCATAGAAAATCTTACGAGTAGGATACTTCTGGCCAACCATGTTCAAAGATTGCATAACCGCAGTCAGAAGTTGCCATGCTTGTCAAATTTTCGATAGCAAAACCAGAAGACCACCCGCACCTTTACAGCCAATAGTAGCTGTTGGGCCTTTCGCCAAATGGGGCATCGATTTCATGACATGTAACCCCACCTCGACCGGGGGGCATGGGTATATTATAGTCGCCGTTGACTATTTTACCAAATGGGCCGAGGCGATGCCTACATTAGATAACACTGGTGAAACAGCTACCCTTTTCTTTTTCAATCATGTAGTCGCCAGGTTCGGCGTACCACAGGATATAGTTACAGATCATGGGTCGCATTTTCGCAATCACATGATGGTTGAATTAGCTGCCAAGCTAGGGCTATCTCACGACAGCTCTACCCCGTATTATCCGCAAGCCAACGGACAAGTTGAAGCAATCAACAAGGTCCTAAAGCGTATGTTGCAAAGGATGATCGGGGTTCACAAAAGAAGGTGGCACCTAATCCTGTACTCAGCCTTGTGGGCTTACCGAACATCGGTAAAGAACGCGACCGGGTTCACACCTTTCCAACTGGTGTATGGCCTAGAAGCAGTCTTGCCAATCCAGTGTGAAATTTCGTCTCTTAAACTCGCAATTGATCTCCTCCCCGGAACTTCGGAAGAAGAGGCCCGTTTCTTGGAATTAATCCAATTGGATGAAACCCGTCGTGATGCCGCTTTGGCTAACGAAGCCCATAAGAAACGAGTCAAGGCGCAGTTCGACAAAAATGTCAAACCCCGTGTCTTCTCAGAAGGTGACTTGGTCTTGCTTTATGACCAAGAATTCGATAAATTGGGAGCAGGTAAATTTAATTCTTTATGGATGGGCCCCTATATTGTTAAACGAGTGTTAGCAAAAGGAGCCTACGAGTTAATGGATAATGACGGAATTCCACTGGCGCAACCCCGTAATGGGTTGTACCTCAAGCGTTACTATGCTTAAATAGTAACCTGTATGCTTTTGTTGTATTTTGTTTTCGCTAAAGTGTTTGTTTTGGTCGAGTAATCCACCTTTTTACATTTATTGCAGATGTCAAACCTTCTAGGGACATGTGTTGGATATGCCGACGGAGCGAGTCGTAGTTCGCGGAACCTGTCCTCCGCAGCCTGGGCCATTTTTGATCCAAGCGGTGAGTTAGTAAGTTTCAGAGGTGTGTGTATTGGGCAATCAACGAATAACATCGCTGAGTATAGCGCGTTGATAGAACTCCTCTCTGATGCCATCACCCATGGTATACGCCGACTAATCGTCAGGCTAGACTCACAACTCGTAATACTACAACTCAATGGTATATATTCCGTTCGCAATCCAGCTATTTATCGCATGTTCCTAAGGGTTAAGATTTTGGAAAGACAATTTGATTTAATTCAATACCAGCATATTTCCAGAAACTTAAACACATTAACCGACTCATTAGCAAACTATGTGTTAGATAGACATTTGCGACATTTATAAAAAGAGACACATCATCAATGTTGTACATATGGATCATATAACTCAACCAAAATAAACCCCGAAAATCAAAATATATATATATAAGTTGTTTATCGTTTATACATAATGTTCTGTAACCAAGACAAAAATCGGTCATATGACCCAAAAACTCAAAAATGCTAGGGGGCACCCTAGCCTAGTGATGCTCATGATAGCACGTCACGGCCTGTGCAATCATGCGCAAGAGACGAGTCCATCGTCTAGGCACACCAGTAGTATGTCGCTGCAACTGTAAAGGTAACTCATCAATCCTCACATCTGGAATGCCAAGAGTAAGGCTCTCAACCTGCTCCTGCACAGTTGTAAGGGTCTCGGCCACGTCAAGGTCGCAGAGGATAACCCTCCCAGCAGTCTCCCCTGCTGGGGCAGCGACTGGCGCTCTCAGGTGAACTGCTGGACGAACAGGACCAACATCTGCATGCACACATGAGTTTGATTAAAGTCTTGATAGAGTAAAGCACAAGGACATTATAAATAAGAATAGTAAACAGTAATATGGTCGAAGGTTTTACCAATAGCGCCCCACTGTTCGCCATCCGGCAGTACCAAGTCTGGATCACCTTGGAAATCCATACCAACATATGGATACTCGGAATAGACCATCTCATGACGCTCGAACCACCTGAAGAAGGTATCAGTGAAAGAAATCTGAGATTGACCAGCATGCCTAGACATGTGATCAACCCATCTCTGCATGCGTGGCTCGGTAGGAGAAGGCAAGTCGAGTGCGATATACTGAGGCTGCATCAGTGGTATTTTCTCCAAGGCAAAGGCAGTCAGAATAGAACCAAATCCAAAGTTCTTCAGCTTCCCGTCCTTTACCTTGTTCAACTGACTTTTCATCTGAAGAAGTACTGCATCACACCAGTTGAATGCTTTCGGTTGGAGACACTCCAAGGCGTGCTGCACATAAGATCTGTTGGCAACATGAAGAGATCGCTACTGGCCATCCTACCAATAGTATATAGAATGGACCTGAGAGACCTGTCAGTAATCTCACGGATAACAACCTTGGCGTCTCTACTCGGCTGGGATCCTTCCCTGCAATACTGGCGGATATAATCTCTCACGGAGTCATTCCCTCGGGCCGAACCTGACAAATAAATGGGGGCACCCCGCCTCGACAAACCAGTCAAGAAGTAAATGTCTACCACGGTCAAAGGGATGGATTTGCTCCTGATCTGAAATACTTGGTTGATAGGATCCCAAGCATCAAGCATATACTGCAGTAAGGAGATCTGTGCTCTCATACTAGAGATACGGAAGAACTTCAGCAGGCCACAGTTCCGCAGCGCGTTCACCGTGACAGGGTCATGGAGGGCAATCATGTCCTCTTCTTCATGTTCTCGTTCTCGCCATGTGAGGGTCATTTTGCTCAAAAGTCCCTGCAAAACAAACAAGAGAAAGAGTAAGATCCTGGATTTGATGAGAAACTGGCAAAATTTTCATCAAAAACTGTGCAATAGAACTGTTTTTCTATGCTCAACGCAACTGGCTAGTGTCCTACCTGCATTGAAGGTCAAACTGCCTTCATGCAGCTTGACATTCAACGCAGGTTTCGAACGGACTGCCTGCGCTGATGGCAGAGCGCCCTAATAAAACCCCAGGGGCTCAGGAGAACACAAAAACAGGCACAGAATGGAAAAAGGAAACCATGAAAAGAAAGAGCTAAGGTTTAGCTCCTACCTGGTCCAGACGGCGCCGAAAATCGTCCGCAGAATCTCCTGGAATCAGCTGATGAAAATCAAGGGGGGAGAGGCACCTCCAAAGCTCCAACAAACCAAGTTCAAATGAAATGGTAAAATGAGAGGTAAAAACACCTTTTAATGGCTTTTTACATAGTTCAAAGCGAAATATTAGGGTTATAATCTCATTTTCAAGCAAATGTTATTCATTTCTAACTAGTTTGATGCAGCAATTGAGGATACAGTACTATCTTTGAAAAGGGCAAAGCTAGTCATGGTAAAAATCAAAAATTTGACCATATAATATCGAGCAGTTTTAGCACACAGTTCATGCTCGTTAAAAAATAAACGCAAGATCCGAGCAGTTTTAGCACATAGTTCATGCTCGTTAAAAAATAAACATAAGACCGAGCAAATGTTTCCACCCGCGTTTAAGCTCGTTAAAAAATGAACTATCCCGGTAAATAACCACTGCGAATGTAATATCATCAACCATTAAAGCCTTGGTCGTGTTTGCACCGCCACCTCCACTTTTCCATTGGTCGATCGTTCACCCCCATATGATTGTTTACCCATTTTGAGGAACAGATGCGAAGAGTGATCTCACCTAGCCATCCTTGTGACACTCCCGTGATTGAAAAATTCCAACCTGTACCTGGAATCAGCTGCTAACCCTGTTTATCACTCGTTCCTCAAAAGACGAGCCTTCTTTAAGCTCTTTTCAACTGACTCGTAAAATATGAAAAGATTGTCGAGTCCTTGGCCTTCCAGCTCGTTAAAGGGACAGGAAGAGCTATCCCTCCTCTAGATTTTAATCTTTTTGGACCTGAGGGATTATTGCACAAAAAGATCGAGCGCTTGTTTTGTTCGGCTCGTTAAAACTATCGAAAACTCATCCCTTCTGTATTGTTTTATACTTTTTCGGACTTAAGGGATTAGATGACGAAAAAGGACTTTTGGAGTTAACTTTATGTACCTTTTCAGACTCTCTAAAAATGAAAAGGACCGAGTTATCCTTGTCGTTAGACTCGTTAAAATCATTAAATAGCGACAAACTTGTCTTTAGACGAGAACGAGTTTCACTATCGCTAGGCTCGTTAAAACATAGCGATGGGCTTGCCCGAAGGGTAGGTTATAGAACAAGCATATGTTATCCTCCTCAAGCTTGACAAAAATAAAGAGGTACTGGTCAGCAATGACTGGGGAAAAATTGGGAGAAACTAAAGAAAACTTTGATGGTAGCAAGTCGCTCTTGAACATGACACTTTTCCTCCGTACAGCAATCGGGTTGGGTTGCTTCATTCACCGGTCACATCCATGGTCTCGCCATACCATCCATATTTGGGGTAATGCTACCGATCCATCGTATCAGTGTCGCCATATGTTCAAGAGAAGTCGTTCAGAAAAGTCAACCGTGTCCCATCCACTGCCATACATTATCCTTCATCCTTTCATGACCGCCACCCTGAATCATATGTCACAGATCGTTTTCACCTCCATTAAAATCATTAGCTCCGTTCCGTGTCACCGATGTGGGATTCATTAAGGCCCTCCTTTGACGGATCGCTTCTTGTCGACATCAGCTCATTATCCAAGAAGTTGATCTAGGAACAACCCCTTCAGTACTTTGAAGCTTGCATGCCTCAATGGCAAGTTTCTCACTTCCGGCGACAGGTATACATCAATGACCTTCGACCGAAAGATTTTGCGTGGTGTTCGACCCCAAGTCCTCTATTCACACCACGTGAATTGTACTGCAGTACCTTGAGGGTCATTATCATTATCGGTTATTCCTCTCGCGCTTGTTAACGGTTTACATCATTGACCGGTAATCAAGCGATGTCTTTCCATGTTCGACTTCAGAACATTTCTCACATGGATCGACTTGTACTTAGAGTGAAGATCGAACGAGTTTGAAGACCCCGGATCTAGTTTCATCCATCCGGGCTGCGATATATATTCAGGAAAGATAAAGACATTGACATGTACATCATTGCAGCAGATAATCATCCTACTCAAAGGATGATAATTTCATCAAAATTATCAGTCTACCACCAGACGATTGTCTGTTCTATGTACAGAAAAATGAATTTATGAAGCTGAGCATGGGAATGCCCGCCTCGGCTAGATCATGAAAGCAGTATGAAAAATAATGTATTGTATTGTATCTTATTACAGGTCTCCTCCCAGCATTGGATGAACTTCGGATCCCCCTGATAAAGCATTTCGCCCGATAAACAGCCTCATACTTTAGGGGGCAAATGTTATAGACATTTTTGTGCCTTACAACATTGAGCATGAAATGTCCATAATCTAAGGGATCCAAAGTCCCTAAACATGTTGTTCCTACCCCTAGAGGAACAAGGCTAACAAACCACAGCAATTCACAGAAGTTCTCCACCAGAAACTGCTCAAAAACAAGTCAATTCAGGATCATTTCAGTGGCTACACTAGTTGTTTGCGCTGAATGTCAAAGCCAACACTGGCTACCTGCGTTGAATGTCAAAGGGAACACTGGCTACCTGCGCTGAACGAGAATGGACATGTGGCAGGCTCATTTCTCAAGGTGTCAAAACCCAAGAAGCTTCCAAAATGACACTTGCCTCAGGGAATTCGACTGGTGATGAGTAAGAGGTTCCAAATCTCCAAGTGGAAGCAAGAACCTCCAAGTGGAATCAAGAACTGACAGAGGGAGAGGACACTAGTCAGATCTCAAGCTGACTCATCCTCTCTCCAAACATCTATATATGGATCTCTCCTCCATGAGATCTAGAGGCTGGAATTTTGTTATTGCAAAGAATTGTTGTTGGTTTGAGATTGGAATCATTGGGTGCTTAATGCTTTGAAGGGGGTGAAGATAGGAATTCCATTTGCTGGGAAGGAGATGCTGGATTGGAGCCCTCTGGGTTGTATCTCTTCCTGAACCTTGTTATTCATCAATAAAGCTATCTTGGTTTCTCCTATATGCTGATGTACTTTTGATGTATGATTGCATTAGTATATTTAGTTTATTTCTAATCCTGAACTAGTTATGAATATGAATCCATGTCTTGTGTAGTGTTCTCTTCTTGTGATCTTGCAGAAACCTCTTGAAGCTGGGCGAGTGAGAAGGCAAGTAGCTGGGAACTCTCCAAGAGAAGAGAAGCCGGATCGAGGGACAAACGGAAGACACCGGTTAGTCCATCTATCTCTCTCTTCATTCTTAATTCATAAAGGAAGAATACTATAATAGCTGTCTCTGTTTGTTGCTAAGGCACTGTCACACCTTAGGTGGATAGGATCGTCCTGCATAGGCATTTTTCCCCACAACAATGTCCCTGCAGCTGGTGTAGTGCTTTCTTGGGCAGTTTGTTGTGAATTTCCAGCAGTTGATGTACCGACTCCGGTTTGCTGAGACAGCTTGAAAAATACATGTCCAAAAGAGTCCAGGTCAAGAGTCTTTTCTAGATTTTTCATAGCTTGTTCCATTTTCTCTTGCTTAGTAAGCTCTTTTATCAGTGTTCCCTCTACCCATTCATCTTGATTAGCAAATTGCTCTATTTCAGGGATCCTACAATGTTTATAGGCTGATAGCCTGTTTTTCACTTTTCTTTCACTGATAAAGCCATTTGGGTCATAGGGTACCCACCAAAAGCTCTTCTTTAATTTGAGTTGTTCCCCCAGCATTTTATTAGCATCTTCCCATGCTTCCTTTTTTTTAAGGATAAAAGAGCCTAGCTGGTTTCTTATTTTTAGCTGGGACTTTTTCTTTGCACTGTAAAAATGAGTTATATCTAAATTTATTAGTTTTCTAAAATATTCCAGATCAAACAGTCTCATAGGCACATATTTTGGCAGTTTATAGGGGCACAACTCACAGCCATATATCCTGATCTTAGTGTGATTCTGGTAGAAGTACCAGTCACCTATCTTGTAGTTCTTGGAGAGCTGTAAAATCTTCCTCATGTCACCAAAGAGCCTAGGAGGATAATTTCCTATTAATAGAGAGGAAGCAGGATGTATAAACAGGTCGATGAACTCACAATAGGTGTGAGGAGTTTTTCACACGGAATAAGTCGATCTTGCGGACAAGATAGACCTTCCTAGAATCTAAAGAAGACCTAATGACAAGCAAACCAACCAGACACTATCTTTCTCTAAATATGCTTTAATAAACAATGGCAAACAAGTGTTTTTAGGGCCTACCTTAGGTCCAACGCAAGTTTGTGGATGCCCTTGCTCCTTTGATCCAAATGAGCTCCTTTGTCGCAAATCTGCAAACACAAACAAGGCAAACAAATTAAATAACACCTGAAAAGCCAATATCATAAAACATATTTAACATGAAAGTCAAGGAGTCCATGAAACAAATAACATGAGATACTTGTTGAGAAAAATGATTTTGATTGTATTAATTCAAAAGAAGAACTTTACAACATGTGCCTTGACGTTGTACAAGCTCCTCCCAGGGTCCAACAAGAAGTCTCCTCTACTTTGACAAGTTTCACTCACTCCCCCAATGAAGCCAAAAAGGTATGTGATCTCTCCTCTTAAGCTCAACTAGGAAGTCTTGATTTCACCAGCATTTACCCTCAAAAATTTTCAGCTTCTAACCTCCCTAGCAACCAGCCCAATGCCTGTATTTGTAGTGCAATGTAGGAAGGTTACTAGGTCCTCCTTCAAAGGGATAAAGCCCTCCTTCAAAGGGATAGCTCCTCTCATCAAGGGATTAGCTCCTTCTCTTTTGGGATGCATGAACCACCTCAGAGCGAACAATCCACGTCAAAATTCCTTCTAGAAACCTCTAGAATTAACCCAAAGTGAGTTTTTTAAGAAAAAACTTGCGCCTTTTGACTTTCACAGGGGTCCGCACCTACACCGTTAGGGACAGAGCGGGCAGGTCCGCAGCTTTGTACATAGAAGGTGCGGGACCGCAGGTGACCATGAGAGAAAGTGCGGAACCAGAGTTACATTGATTTTTAATGTCTTTCTCTCATTTTCAAAGCTTGATTTGAAGAGTTGAGGTCTGAGACTTGCTTAGGAGGACAGTACAAGTGATGATAGACACATACTGACTACAAATAATCATGGTGACGATATTTTTGTGTAACAGAGTTTCACCAATTCTGTGGAAAACAAAGGTCCAAAAGATTACAGACCCCCTCTCTCCCTTGGAATCCAGTTTCCTGATGGGAAATATAAAAATGTCTAGATGATAGTACAACAGCAGAAGATATATGAAACTTGTGTATTTAAACACTCCTTCTCTTTCCAAATTCATAAATTTACCATGGATTTTGTTAGCAATGAAAGAGGCATAGTCATACTTAATAGTAGGGGGTTGTCCAGGAATGAAGGTATATAGCAGAACCATGACCGTTTCATCCACAAATTCACTGGTCCTGAATCCGAAGATTACTGCTATGATGTCAAGAATAATTCTTCCAATTTCATTGAACCAGACATGTAAATAAGGAGGAAGACTTCGGGGCTGGCAATCTGGCTTCATGAACATCTTAGCAATCTGACCTATTTCTGCAGTGGATAGTAGAGAGCCTTGATCAAGCAAAAATCCCATGGAGAGAGGAGCAAGAGGCTGAACTGGATGGAATTGTAGCATTTCATTTATAGAATCAGCAGTTATGTAGAAAAGGACATCTTGTGATGGAGAAAGGACTGCCTTAGTGACAGGGTCATAATTTGCACAGCAGTGGCGAATGATATCAGGGAATATATTGACTGAGGGTAGGTAATACCTGGGGAGATTGGATTCCCATACTCCATAGATATCAGAATTGTTCAAATGACTATTTCTGATTAGGCAGTAAGTTTGCAAATGATTTTGTATACCAATTGGGTCTTGTATCTGAAAATCTCTGTCAGCTAAGGGCAAATGATGCTGGTCAGTATGAGGAGCATTGAGAGGAGCAACATTGAGGGCTACGGGAGCCTCCATTTTTGGTTTTTGTGGTTTTTGTAGCAAAAGTAGGCAAAACAACAGTTCTGGGGCTTTTCTCCGGGAATTGCAGACCAAAGTCGATTTGAATTTAGCTCACTGGGTGAAATCTATAGAGAAAAACGAAATTTGCAGGGTTTTTGGTAAAAATGGGTAAAAGAGCAGTAGTTCTGGTGCGCTTATTTGAAGGCAGTACGGTGAATTCAACTAGAATTTGGTTTCTTTGGAAAATGTTGGAGAGAAAACTGAAATTCATAGGGTTCGGAAACTGAATTAAGGTAAATACGTGTGTTTTTGGACGAACAAGAGAGTAATTTGCAGGTTTGGACGACGAATTGCAGAGCGGGATGTTGAATTATGCTGGTCGAGTGGCGGAGTGTAGCTCTGGTAGCAGCTTCGACGTAATTTGCATGCACCGGTCTCGTGAAAGCAACCAATAAAAATCAATGAAAATGACACTTTCACGGGTTTTTGACAAAAATTGGTTTGGCGGGCTTTTGGCGCTTTTGGACGGATGACGTCATCCTAACGGAATGATTTGTCATGTAGCGAGGTACGAAGGAGTGACATGGTGATGACGCGGAGCTGACGTGGCAGATGAAGTTGCGATGATGTCAGCGGGGGGTAGCGGGGGTGGTAAATGGTTTGGGCCCGCATCGCTTATGGGCAAAGGTGGTATCGGGTTGGAGGGTCGCGAGCACACTGGGAGGGCGCCACCTATCCAACGTACGGCAGAAATACCGCTAGCTCCCCGGGCGGTAATCTTCGGAGGGTAAGGGCCTTGCGATATTGCTATGGGTCATCCGATCGGCGGGCCATGATCAAACGGTTGGCGGTAACTGGAGTTGGCGGAGGGCTATGGCGCAGGGACCCACCATTAAATCCATGAGTTTAAACACATCGGGGGGGCGCGCTGATTGACTGTTGGGGCGCTTAATGGTTAATTAACCAGATATCAATTAACTTTGGCATATGCGCATGCGGGGAGGGTTTTTATATGGTTCCAGGCGAACCATTAATTCCCTTTGTAAAAATAAAAATATGGTTGTAATTGATCGGGGGCGGAATTATTAAATTTTTTGGGGTTTTTATATGTTTATATAGTACGAGGGGGACAAGTTATATAGGAGTTATATAACAAAGTTAAGGTTAATATGGGAATTGATATATGTAAAAGGATAAGCGCTAACGTATAATGTTTTAACCATTTAGGCTTAGGAGAAAACAGGGATTTTTACACAAGAAATGTGGCTTCTTTTCCTTAGCAAAATAGAGTTTTACTCAGGCTTCTTCATGAAATGGAATGATTTAAGAGTATTGAGCAGATCCCAATATCTTTAGGGGGAGGTTAGTAAGTGTTTTAGGGAGAAGAGTGAGGGGAAGTTAGACATGCTTCATTTGATCTGCCACCACATAGTTGCCATGGTACTTATGATAGTGATAAGATGAATCACCTTTGAAAGAGAAAATTACTCATAAGCCTACTTCTGCAACACCAAAACTACCTACCCAGCCTACTGTATCTAACACTTTTTCTTCCTTTTTCCTTGGGTGCATTTAAACTAGCAAACACTTACTCTCTTCTTTTCTTTTAACTGCCACCCTATCTAAGTCTACCCTTATTTCTTCCAGCGGCTCAGATTTAGTTGTTGAGCACCTTTGCTTCTCTACCTAACTACTTATCTGCCAAGCTTGAACTGTTTGGACAGATTTTGTTCTCTATCTCTAAAACAAGAAATTTAAAACATGAATTGGCCAAGATTGAGCTGTTTGGACATCCATCGACTGTGACAAGAGTCAACTAGCTGCAAATAATGAGATTCTTTGCGAAAATAGAATAGTAGTGGTATTTTGGACTAGCACACTTTCCTGGTCTCCTTTATTGGGGTTCATTTCTTTTCTTTTTGACCATTTCATTGTTTTTTCCCTTTGATCTTTCTTTTAGGGCATACCCTCTTTTCATTTTTTAATTTTTTGATTTTTTTTTCAAAATATGGAACCTTTGCAGTATGGAAAGGATGAAAACATTTGGGACTTTACCAGTCAATCATGAAATATGACACCTATTAGTATAGGAGCATAACAGGTAGAACCAAGGTTTATAAATAAAATTCAACCCAAGGAAGTACAGTTAATCCATTCAAGGTTATGAAGAAGAAAGGAAAAGAGGACAAACATGAACTCAAGGAGAGGTTGGTAGACACTGATGCACAACTAGAAATTGAAGACAGTTATATTTGTACAAACTGAAAAAAGATAAAGGTGAATGTAAATAAAAAACTAAAAATAGACAGGTAATCTCATAGGATGAAGGTAAGAATGCTTTTGTGAACTATGCATATGCAGTCAGCAACCAAGGGGAGCAATGGAAGGTAATATTCATGGTGTTGACAGTAATTTTCACTGTCGTAAAAGGGACTCTATAGTGGAATGGAAAACCTTTGGTACATGGTGATTTTGTTTCTTGTATTGAAACAAATATAACTTTAGGTTCTAAACTCAGAGATTGGCAGATTTTGATTCAAGCAAAGGAAGAATGGAAAAGACAACTTAGAGGCTTACATGTTTGTAAGGAAGGAACGGGAAGAATGGAAAGGAGTGTGAAAGGAAGGAAGGCCAAGGAGAAGAGCAGAGAACATAATTCAAAACTTAAACAACATTCAGAACAAAGTGAAGACGAAGAAGACTTTTTCAAGACAAGACAACGTGACAAGTTTGACATGTCATATATACATCCAGAGGATGTGTTATAGACATTTTTGTGCCTTACAGCTATAAGCATGAAATGTCCATAATCCAAGGGATCCAAAGTCCCTAAACATGTTGTTCCTACCCCTAGAGGAACAAGGCTAACAAACCACAGCAATTCACATAAGTTCTCCACCAGAAACTGCTCAAAAACAAGTCAATTCAGGATCAATTCAGAAGCTCCACTAGCTGCCTGCGTTGAAATGCAGAGGCTACACTGGCTAGTTGCATTGCAACGCAGGTGGAAGCACTACCAGGGTGCGTTGAGCGGGAAATGACAAATGTCAGGGTCTCTTGTGAGAGGTGTCAAGACTGTGGAAGCTTCCAGAATCTTCCTCCATGACACTTGCCTTGCTGAGTTCGACTAAGTGATGAGTAAGAGGCTCTTAGTCTCCAAGTGGAAGTAAGAACTGACAGAGAGAGAGGACACTAGTCAGATCACAAGCTGACTCATCCTCACTCCAAACATCTATATATGGATCTCTTCTCCATGAGATCTTGAGGCTGGAATTTTGTTATTGCAAAGAATTGCTGTTGGTTTGAGATTGGAATCATTGGGTGCTTAATTCTTTGAAGGGAGGTGAAGATAAGAATTTCATTTGCTGGGAAGGAGATGCTGGATTGGAACTCTCTTGGTTGTATCTCCTCCTGAACCTTGTTATTCATCAATAAAGCTATCTTGGTTTCTCCTATATGCTGATGTGTCTTTGATGTATGATTGCATAGTGTATTTGGTTTATTTCTAATCCTGAACTAGTTATGAATATGAATCTATGTCTTTGTGTAGTGTTCCCTTCTTGTGATCTTGCAGGAACCTGTTGAAGCTGGGCGAGCGAGAAGGCAAGTGGCTGGGAACTCTCAAAGAGAAGAGAAACTGGATCGAGGGACAAACGGAAGACACCGGTTAGTCCATCCATCTCTCTTCATTCTTAATTCATAAAGGAAGAATACTAGAATAGTTGTGTCTGTTTTTTGCTAAGGCACTGCCACACCTTAGGTGGATAGGATCGTCCTGCATAGGCATTTTTACCCACAACAAATTGGCGACTCCGCTGGGGAAATCTGTTTAGTCATTTTTATTTGTGTTTCTATCATTGTTTGTTTCATAGACTCAACAGCAACAATCGAACTGCATCTGCTATTCTCAGATGCAAAGTAGACAGCTGCTGCTTTGATCCAATCATTGGATTTCTCTATGATCTGAACAATGGACTCACAAATGATTTGATGATCCTTTGTGATAGATCTTAGTCCTCCTTCAAAGCATCCCTTTGATTGTACCTTGCTTGTTGCTTTGATTTGGCCTGAAACTGTAGATTAAATAGCAAACCGTGACCCAGAACCCAGTGAGGAACTCTCATTTCTCCTTTAGCGCAGGCTCTGTGAAGAGACTCTGCATTTCAACGTAGTTCCCGTGAAGGCTACCTGCGTTGAAATTCAGTTTCCCTGTTATACAGGTGCACTGATCCAGTTAGGCCTTGTGCAACTGGGGTTCTCTGCTCTGTTTTGCCTTGTTTTGATCTCTGATTTTTGCAGCCTGTAACCAGCATAGGTACCTGTCTGATAGCCCTTTTCTCTGCTTTAATTCCACCTCCTTTTGTACAAAAAGACTGTGAGTGTTTTTATGTGTTTGTGGCGTCATTTACAGTTTTCCATTGCAAGAGTGAAATAGTCATCCTGTAGCCCTTGATTCAGATCTGTTGATTGTGATCTTAGGAGAGAGTTCATTGGCTGTTTACAGTTGGTTATACATTCATTTTTGCTTTTGGTTTGAGTTTGTCTCTTTTGAGTGTCAAAACAAGTATTCATTTTGAAAATCGTTAAGTGTTGTAATCTCTTCTACCCTTTCTGATTTCGAAAAAGTAAACTTGTTTGTATTTGTCATTTAAAAACAAATTCAAAGTTGTGCAAAAAGCTTTCTTTTTAGGCATCAATATTAAGGAAGCGGAAAACAAACACTTGCATTGTGCATTTGCATCTTGATAGTTTGCATGCTTGATTTAGGAAAAGTGCATTTAGAGTGTGTTGATTGCTCTCTGAGAAAAGATGGTGGCTTTCTTTTCCCTTTGTAGCTAGGATTTTCATTGTTAAAAAAGAGATAAAATTTGCTTATCATCTTTTAGATTGCATTTAGGAAGTTGTCTATACATCTCGTGGTGAACCTCAAAAGGCAAACTTCTAAGAAAGATCAACATAAAATAAACTGAATGAACTTAATAACGCTTTGTAACATAACGCACAACATAGAGGTCTAGGCTAGAGACGTGTTCCGGCGTCGTAAAGACTGGTGACTGTCGATCTCGCTGATGGTGGGTGATTCCTCCTGAGGGACGATAGCGCCAGTACGGATTGTGCTCCCACGTACCGTCGAGTATATATTGGGAGACCCCTATAGTCATAAAACCTTTATCCTTAGGAAGCCGTGTCGGCCACCCTACTGATCGCAATGCACTGAACACAGCATTCAGGAAGATTGACCGCCCATACCTTAAAAAGTATTCTGCGGTTTTGCGAAAAGTTTGGCACACCCTCTACCTAGAACTCCAGAGCAGTTCCTTTTGGCATTTTTCAGACTCTATAACGAAAAAAGTCCATCCGAGCATTTGTCACTTCGGGCTCGTTAAAACATCGAAGGAGACTAGAGTCATCTTTAGCTTTTTCTCGACTCTTTAAAATTGAAAAAGCAAGTTGTGTCTAAAGCGTCATTAAAATTTATTTTAACGGAATAATAAATCACCCTTATTCCCGCGTTGATCTTTCAGTTGAGAAAATGGAGCCCTCCAACCAAGGAATTCCCCTTGGTGGAAGTCCTAGTCCCTTCTCCTCTTGGGGAGATGTTGGAGCGCCCCATATGGCCACATTGTCGCTTCCGGGACTGACAATCGGCTTGCCTGTCTGGCTCTTCTCAACTAATGTTGTTCAAAACACCACTATTCCTGAACAATCGAATCAGCAGTTAGACCAGTCCAGAGCTGCCCACCAGCCTTCCACTTCCTCTAACTCTTCCTCTCCTCCTTCCTCTTCGCTTGATGGAGCTCGCAAAGCCAAAAGCCAAGCTCCTAAGGAGAAGAAGGAAAAGAAGAAGAGAGATAAGAATAAGAAGGAGCCAAAAGCGAATGGCGTCTAATGAAAATCCACACACTGCACTGACCAGGCCTAAATCGCCATGTGTCATATGCAAGGGAGACCACTTTCATAGAGATTGTCCTTGCATCCCTCGGATACTAAGGGACTGGTCTCCCCGATTGCACAATTCGGTAGCGTCAACCTCTGATAGCCATGTTGACAGCACACCGTCAACTAGTGAAAGTGAAGTCACAGGACAGAGAGGGAGAGCTAGATTTCCCTGCAAACTGTGTGAAGGCGACCATGCCATCCACCGTTGTCCCTTCTTAGACGAGGCTAAAAGAGTTTTGGAAGATCGCCCGGTTTTACCAGCGCGACTTCCTCCTGGATATCAAAAACTCCTGCCAAGTCCTTCACCAGTTGAGAACCCGGCTGGCCCGCCCAGGTGGTCAGCCGAAGCACCTATCATTGAGGATGAACCGTCTGAATCCATACCTGACGAAAGTCAAAAGGTCGAGGCGGCAGTTGACCCGGTCTTGCCTTTAGAGGTTCTATCTTCGAATGATACCATCACAGAGGAGAATAAAGACGACACCGTCCAAATTCTCTTTATCAACACAGACTCTGACGAACAAGGGGGCAATTCGCCCATTCCTTTATCGTAGGAAGGAAGTTCGTCAGAGCGATATCCAGCCATCTATTCGGTCCCACCACCAAGCAACCTAGTTGTATCCTTCGATTGGAACCATCTAGGCAGACCCCGGTTGCCAGCAAGCATACCATTCAGAATTATCGTTCAAATATACAGAATGGTAATGGCTGGCACCATCATTGATGAGGGGGCATATGTGAGTATCCTTTCCTCTATTGCTTGGAAAGCGCTTGGTTCGCCAGCGCTTTTGCCTGAAATGAGAAATTTGACAGGCTTTGATAAAGGAACCAGTCGACCTTTAGGGATTCTTCCCAATGTGCCAATAGCATTGAAAGGGAAGACCGTTCAAATGAACGTGATGGTCGTTCAAGGACCCTTGGATTATAACCTACTCCTTGGACGAGACTATATTTATTGCATGGGAGCCATCGTCTCCTCACTCTTTAGAGTAAAGTGTTTTTCGCATGAAGGAAGAGTGGTCAAGCTCGTGGACCAACTTTCATTTCCTGGATCACGCATCGCAAATAGTCATATACCATCCCTAAATGGTCTATTCACGCAACAAATGTCTCAACCCACGGTCCGTCCTCCCGATGAGCGCGAGTGATTCGGAAGGATATGACTGGAACCCAGGGGGCATGCGTCCTGGTCTGCTTCGGCAGGAAAAATTTGGGTATAGGGTAGGTTTCCGCGGGAGAATATGACTAGTCTGTACCCCGTCCGTGGTTGGAAGAGGGGTTATTCTAGAATATGATTCTCTTGTCAAAGCTACGTGTTTGGCGCCTCACCTTTGTCTATCTCGGTAGACACCGCCGAAGAAGTGTTTTGTTGAAAGAATAACAGGACAATCTTTGGGTAGCCTGAAAGAGGTAGACCTCTCCCGATAGAACAAATGTTTTGGCGGAAGATGAAGTAGGGGTAACCTTGAAACTCTGTTTTATGCCTGGGGGCATGCAAACCTTTTGGAGTGCAAGCAAAGAGTGGTTATTTATCTGTTTTTTGGATTAGTCGTTTCCTAACTTGCATAAAGAAAGGATGCGGAGAAAAGCTTTGTAAGATGAAGCTCCATAAAAAGTAGAATCTTAATGAGACATTCTTATCATATGACTGGATTAATCGAGCAGTTTTAGCATACAGTTCATGCTCGTTAAAAAATAAACGCAAGATCCGAGCAGTTTTAGCGCATAGTTCATGCTCGTAAAAAAATAAACATAAGACCGAGCAAATGTTTCCAGCCGCGTTTAAGCTCGTTAAAAAATGAACTATTCCGGTAAATAACCACCGTGAACATAATATCATTAGCCATTAAAGCCTTGGTCGTGTTTGCCCATCACCTCCACTTTTCCATTGGCCGATCATTCACATCCATATGATTGTTTACCCATTTTGAGGAACAGCTGCGAAGAGTGATTTCACTAGCCATCCTTGTGACACTGCCGTGATTGGAAAATTCCAACCCGTACCTGGAATCAGCTGCTAACCTGTTTTATCACTCGTTCCTCAAAAGACGAGTCTTCTTTAAGCTCTTTTCATCTGACTCGTGAAATATGAAAAGATTGTCGAGTTTTGGCCTTCCAGCTCGATAAAGTGACCGGAAGAGCTATCCCTCCTCTAGATTTTAATCTTTTTGGACCTGAGGGATTATTGCACAAAAAGATCGAGCGCTTGTTTTATTCGGCTCGTTAAAGATATCGAAAATCCATCCCTTCTCTATTGTTTTATACTTTTTCGGACTTAAGGGATTAGATGACGAAAAATGACTTTTGGAGTTAACTTTATGTACCTTTTCAGACTCTCTAAAAATGAAAAGTACCGAGTTATCCTTGTCGTTAGACTCGTTAAATGCATGAAATAGCGACAAACTTGTCTTTAGACGAGAACGAGTTTCACTATCGCTAGGCTCATTAAAACATAGCGATGGGCTTGCCCGAAGGGCAAGTTATAGAACAAGCATATGTTATCCTCCTCAAGCTTGACAAAAATAAAGAGGTATTGGTCAGCAATGACTGGGGAAAAATTGGGAGAAACTCAAGAAAACTTTGATGGTAGCAAGTCGCTCTTGAACATGACACTTTTCCTCCGTACCACAATCGGGTTGGGTTGTTTCATTCACCGGTCACATCACCATGGTCTCGCCATACCATCCATATTTGGGGTAATGCTACCGATCCATCGCATAAGTGTCGCCATATGTTCAAGAGAAGTCGTTCAGAGAAGTCACCTGTGTCCCATCCACTACCATACATTATACTCTTTCATGACCGCCACCCTAAATCATATTTCATCAGATCGTTTTCACCTCCATCAAAATCATTAGCTCTGTTCCGTGTCATCGATGTGGGATTCATTAAGGCCCTCCTTTGACGGATCGCTTCTTGTCGACATCAGCTCATTATCCAAGAAGTCGATCTAGGAACACCCCCTTCAATACTTTGAAGCTTGCATGCCTCAATGGCAAGTTTCTCACTTCCGGCGACAGGTATACATCAATGACCTTCGACCGAAAGATTTTGCGTGGTGTTCGACGCCAAGTCCTCTATTCACACCACGTGAATTGTACTGCAGTGCCTTGAGGGTCATCTTCATTATCGGTGATTCCTCTCGCGCTTGTTAACAGTTTACACCATTGACTGGTAATCAAGCAATGTCTTTCCATGTTCGACTTCAGAGCAATTCTCACATGGATCGACTTGTACTTAGAGTGAAGATCGGACGAGATTGAAGACCCCGAATCTAGTTTCATCCATCCGGGCTGCGATATATATTCAGAAAATAAAGACATAGAAATGTACAGCTTTACAGCACAGATAATCATCCTACCAAAAGGATGATGGCTCTATCAGAATCATCAGTCTATCATCAGACGATTGCCTGTTATATGTACATGAGAATGAATTTATAAAGCTGAGCATGGGAATGCCCGCCTCGGCTAGATCATGAAAAAAGTATGAAAATAATGTATTGTATTGTATTGTATTACAGGTCTTCTCCCAGCAATGAAAGAACTTCGGATCCTCCTAATAAAGCATTTCACCCGATAAACGACCTCATACTTTAGGGGGCAACTGTTATAGACATTTTTTTGCCTTACAGCTATAAGCATGAAATGTCCATAATCCAAGGGATCCAAAGTCCCTAAAAATGTTGTTCCTACCCCTAGAGGAACAAGGCTAACAAACCACAGCAATTCACAGAAGTTCTCCACCAGAAACCGCTCAAAAACAAGTCAATTCAGGATCAATTCAGAAGCTCCACTAGCTGTCTGCGTTGAAATGCAGAGGCTACACTGGCTAGTTTCATTGCAACGCAGGTGGAAGCACTACCAGGGTGCGCTGAGCGGGAAATGACAAATGTCAGGGTCCCTTGTGAGAGGTGTCAAGACTGTGGAAGCTTCCAGAATCTTCCTCCATGACACTTGCCTTGCTGAGTTCGACTAAGTGATGAGTAAGAGGCTCTTAGTCTCGAAGTGGAAGTAAAAACTGACAGAGAGAGAGGGCACTAGTCAGATCACAAGCTGACTCATCCTCACTCCAAACATCTATATATGGATCTCTTCTCCATGAGATCTTGAGGCTGGAATTTTGTTATTGCAAAGAATTGTTGTTGGTTTGAGATTGGAATCATTGGGTGCTTAATGCTTTGAAGGGAGGTGAAGATAGGAATTTCATTTGTTGGGAAGGAGATGCTGGATTGGAACTCTCTTGGTTGTATCTCCTCCTGAACCTTGTTATTCATCAATAAAGCTATCTTGGTTTCTCCTATATGATGATGTGTCTTTGATGTATGATTGCATTAGTGTATTTGGTTTATTTCTAATCCTGAACTAGTTATGAATATGAATCTATGTCTTTGTGTAGTGTTCCCTTCTTGTGATCTTGCAGGAACCTGTTGAAGCTGGGCGAGCGAGAAGGCAAGTGGCTGGGAACTCTCAAAGAGAAGAGAAACCGGATCGAGGGACAAACGGAAGACACCGGTTAGTCCATCCATCTCTCTTCATTCTTAATTCATAAAGGAAGAATACTAGAATAGTTGTGTCTGTTTGTTGCTAAGGCACTGTCACACCTTAGGTGGATAGGATCGTCCTGCATAGGCATTTTTCCCCATAACAGGATGACAAATCAGAAAACTTGTGGAGCAGAATTAATGAGGACAGAAATGGAAAGTGTAATTTATTTTCTGAGTTTGAATTATTAGTCGTTGAATGTGGTTTTTAGGATGAAGGACAAACTACTCTTGGAGATATGTTTGCACAAATAAATCTGAGGGAAGGTGTAAATTTTGGAGCTGCAGGAAGTCAACTTTCCTTATAGAAACAGGAAGATGAGAGTAAACAACGAGGTGACTTAGAAGCTTGGAATAGAGGAAGGAGAGTTGGTGTAGCTCTTAAACAAGTTATTGCAGAAGAGGAAGAAGATTTCAGGGGATGTGGAAGTATAGTCTACAGACAGATTTTGCTCTTAATACAAAGAAGACTTAAATGTCAAAATTTTATCTTGAGGATGCAATTAGAAAATTGGGTGAACAGTTCAACTAAGTTTGATAGGAAAATTGAGGAAATTGAACAAAGTTCAATAGTTAAGATATTTGCAGCCAGAGAACAGTATATAGTTGGAAGTCTATACGTTCTTGTATTAACCAAAACCCAATCTTCTTTGAGATTAGAAGGACTCTACTTAAGATATTTGATAAATGGATGACGAAAACTATAAAGGTGATGAGTATAAAGAATTGTCGAAGTCCATGAATCAAGGGAAGATGGAAGGATACACAGGACAACATAAATAAATTGGTTTATAGACAGAAGGAGATGTTGGGGATTGAGTTAGAAGTCAAAAGGAATAGTCAGGTACAGGACAGGAGAAAATACATGAAGACGAAGATAAATTATATTGGTATGATGACAAGACAGCAGCGGATAGAGAAGCAGAGATTTATGTTGTTTGAGGAGTTTTTTGTACATGGCATGAGCACCAAAACATTATGCAAAGGAGATGCTTATGAATGCAAAGCAAAAATACATCCACAACACAAAGTTTGGCACCCAAGAGAAACAAAGGAGGTAGTAAATACACCTGCAGATGAAAGGGATCAGGTAGCCAGTTGGGAAATGAAATCTGATGAAGTTTACAATAGAGGAAGTAGAAAGACTCATGAATAGGAGTCCATGAAATATTTCAACCTTGGGAGTCTGATGCAGGAGCATTTAGACCTAGTCAGCAATGTGATGGGATGATCACATGTTGTGACTAACAAAGGGTTGGAAGGCAAGAGTTTAATTAATTTTATTTATTTAAATATGTGAGAATGTTTTATTTTGAGAAAAAAAGGGTATAGTGGTTGATTGATCCTCCCTGTGTGGAGATCAGGCCAAACAATTAGATTTATTTGGTTTGAATAGAAAATGAGGAAACTGAAAGCTTTATTTAGTGTTTGTTTAGAAAAGAGTGGAGTTGAAGAGACTTTTTAGGAGAGGTTGAGAGATTTCTGGTTCTGAACGAGAATTGGTTTCATGAATCCATTTTTTGTATAAATTGTGATATTCTTGTAAAATACAGGGGTTAGAGAGGTAGACATTTTGAGAGGTTAGATATTTGAAGTGGTTTTGAGCCTATGGGCAGAATGTAAACAGAGGAGAGGAACGAACCAGACTTCGCAATGGATCTTTGAATCCATTGAAGGATCAAGAAGTGATCTGGGATGATATAGATAAAAGGAGCTTAAAAGGATAAGCCAAAAGGAGTCACGCAGTGAAAGCAGCAAGGAACAAGAATCATTAAGAAAACCTAGAAATCACATAAACCTGTAGAAAATGGCAAAGAACCAAAATACATAGGCGGACGAAGAATCTAAGAAATAACGCTCAGCAACCGTTAGATCTAGAAGATCAACGGTTGATATTGAATCGCAACCGAGTCTTGGAGAATTTCAATGGTCGTGCGCGATTAATCGTGGGCTATTGGATCATGGCCAGATAAACGGTCATGATTTAAAATCGCATATCGGGAGTCGGAAGTGCAAAGGGCAGCGATAATAAACACAACGATTTTCGATAGTGTGATATTGTCGATAGTGATAATTAGTGACAGAAGATTGGGATTATCAGTGATTGGAGGAATCAAAAGTCGAGCTTCAGAGATTGGAGGAATAGTGCAAAGGGGATACAGACCGATGGTGTTATAGTGAAGGTGTTATAGACATTTTTGTGCCTAACAGCATGGAGCATGAAATGTCAATAATCTGAGGGATCCAAAGTCCCTAAACATGTTGTTCTTACCCTTAGAGGAACAAGGTCTGCAAACCACAGCACTGAAAATCAGTTCTCCACCTGAAAACACTCAAAAACAGGCTATTTCTGGATCATGTCAGCTGCTCCACTGAGCATCTGCGCTGAATGTCAACTGCTCCTCCTTGTACCTGCGCTGAAGGTCAAAACTAATGAAGGCTACCTGCGCTGGGCGAGATTGGCCAAGTGGCACAGTCATTCTGCAAGGTGTCAACTGCCCAGGAAGCTTCCAAACTGACACTTGGGTCAAGGAATTCGCCTAGTGATGAGTAAGAGGGTCTTGATCTCCAAGTGGAAGCAAGATTCTCCAAGTGGACTCAAGAACTGAAGATTAACTAAAGTGGGAGAGGACACAAGTCAGCTTCAGTCCAGTCTCAAGATGACTCATCCTTTCTCCAAAAACCTATATATAGAGCTCTCTCATGAGGTCTAAGGAGGCTGGAATTTTGTGCAAGTAAGGAAGTGCTGTTGGTTTGTGATTAGAGCTATTGGGTGTTTGCTTGAAGGAGGTGAAGAGGAGATTTCTTTCAGCTGGGAGGTGTTGCTGGATTGGGCCCATTGTGGTTGTAACTCTCTCAGAACTTTACTTCTATTATCAATAAAGTATTTGAGGTTCTTCTATATGCATGTGTCTTTATGATGAATAGATGCTTGTATATTTGATTTATGCTAATCCTATAATCGATTATGGATGTATGCTTCTTGTAGTTTCCTTTTCTTGTGCTTTTACAGGATCTGTGTGTAGCTGAGCCGGTGAAAGGACAAGGAGCTAGGAGCAAGCGGCAAGGAGTGAAGACTGGATCGACTATTAGCGCAAGATAATGGTTAGTAGATCATCCTTTTCTTCCCTCTCTCATCTCATAAAGAAGAAACTTTGAATAGCTTTGCATTCAGTTGTTGCTGGAGTACTATCACCTTCAGAGTGGGATAGAGGCATTCTGCATTAGATACTTTTCCCCCCAACAAAATGGCGACTCCACTGGGGAGCGTATCTTGTTAGTTTGTTGTGTTTCTTGCTATTCATTTCATAAACAAGGAGAGTACCGAATCGAACTGTGTTTGAATTTATCAAACACAAAGTAGAGGGCAGCTACTCTGGCTCAATTTCTAAGCAAGTTTATGATTTGAAGAGCTGATCCACAAGGACTCTAATAAGCTCTTAGCGATAGCTTTTCATCCTCCTTTACATCCCTTAGTGTGTCCTTGACTGATAGCTTCTGATTTGAGCAAAAACTGTGAATTTTTTGAGCAATCTGTGACCCGGAAACCAAGACGGACGAAAGTCTCGTTCTTCATTGCAGACTGTACAAAGGCAGTCTACATTTCAGCACAGTTCCCGAAGGGGCTACCTGCGCTGAAGGTCAAACAGGCAGTGTTACACCTGCGCTGGACCAGTCTTGGCTTGAGTTCTTGGGGTTTCCTGCTGTGTCTTGATTTGTTTTCACTCTTGTTTTTGTTGTTTGCTGCCAGTCAGTAGGCCTATCTGAAACCATCTTCCTTTGTCATTATTCCACCTCAGTTGTATAAAGAAACTATATTTGTTCTTTTGTATTTCTTGTGTCATTTACAGTTTCCCATAACGAAAGTGAACCAGTCTTGCATTGACCTCTTAGATCTAGACCTGTGATTAAGTGTCGTTCTGATCTTAAGAGTTAGTTTATTTGCTGTTCATAGCTGATTGAGTTTGTCGCTTTCGTTATATGGTTTGAATTCATATATTTCTAAGTGTCGAAACAAGTGAATCGTAAGGTGTCTTTCGGTTTTGGACAAACTTGTTTGCTTTCGCATGAAATTGAATTCAAAGTTATACAACAGCTTTCTTTTTGTATTTCATCAACATTAAGAAAGAGAAAAGAAATACTTGCATTGTGCATGTGCATTATGACAGTTTGCATGTTGATTTAGGAAAGTGCATTAGTGTGTGCTCTATGATCTGTGTGAAAAGGTGTTATCTTCCTTCTCCCTCAGTAGTTAAGGTTTTCAAAGTTGAAAGATTGAAAAGCTTGCTTATCATCTTAGATTGCATTTAGGAGTGTTTCTATACATCTCGTGGTGATCCATAAAGGCAAACTGCTAAACAAGATCAACCTTAAAATAAATTGAATTTACATAACAACGCATTGAAACATAACGCAAACATCTAGAGGTCTAAGCTAGAGACGTGTTCCGACGTCATTAAACGTGATATCTTAGCGTTGAGTGGTTGGGTGATTCCTCCACGGTGAAGCGATAAGTATCAATACGGACTTGTGCTCCCACGTACCATCGCGTATATATTGGGAGACCCCTATAGGATCAAAGCCTTTATCCATAGGAAACCGTGTCGGCCGCCCTACTGATCGCAATGCAGTGAACACAACATTCACGAAGATCGACCACTCGTATCGTAAAACGTATTCTGTGGTTTTGTGAAAGGTTTGGCACACCCTCTGCCTAGAATTCCAGAGCAGTTTCTTTTGGCCTTTTTCAAACTCTATAACTGAAAAACTCCATCCGAGCATTTGTCACTTCGGGCTCGTTAAAACATCGAAGGAGACTACAGTCATCTTTAGCTTTTTCTCGACTCTTAAAAAGTGAAAAAGCAAGTTGTGTCTAAGCGTCGTTATAAAATTTATTTTAAACGGAACATAATCACCTCCTATTCCCACGTTGATCTTTAAGTTGAGAACATGGAACGCCCCAACTAAGGAACTCCACATGATGGAAGTCCTAGTCCATTCTCCTCTTGGGGAGAAGTTGGTGCGCCCCACATGGCCACATTGTCGCTTCCAGCACTGACAATTGGCCTGCCTGTTTGGCTATTCTCAACTAGTGTAGTTCAGAACACCATGGTTCCTGAGCAGTCGAGTCAACAGTTAGATGAGTCTAGAGCATCCCACTAGCCTTCTACTTCCTCTAACCCTTCCTCCAATCCTTCATCTTCAAAAGGTAAAGCTGGCAAAAGCCAAGCTCCCACGGAGAAGAAGGAAAAGAAGAAGAAAGAAAAGAAGAAGAAGGAGCCTAAGGCGACTGGGGGCAAGCAAAAGACATCTGACAAAAACCCACACACAGCACGGACCGCGCCTAAATCGCCATGTGTCATATGTAGAGGAGACCACTTCCATAGAGATTGTCCCTGTATTCCCCGGATACTAAGGGACTGGTCCCCTCGTCTGCACAATTCGGGAGCATCAATCTCTGGTAGCCATGTTGATTGCTTACCGTCAACCAGCGAAAGTGAAGGTTCAAGACAAAGAGGGGGAGCAAGATCCCCCTGCAGACTGTGTGAAGGCGGTCACGCCATCCACCGTTGTCCCTTCTTAGACGAAGCGAAGAGAGTTTTGGAAGATCGTCCGGTTTCTCCGGTAATACTTCCTCCTGGATACAAAAAACTCGTGCCAAGTCCTTCGTTGGTTGAAAATACAGCTGGCCCGCTCAAGTGGTCAGTTGAAGCGTCAGTCATTGAAAATGAACCTACTGAATCCAGACCAGACGAAAGTCTAAAGGTCGATACGGCAGTTGACCCGGTTCTTCCTTCAGAGGTTTCATCCTCAAATGACACCGTCACTGAAGATTCATCTTCAAATGACACCCTCACTGGAGAGAATAAGGATGACACCATCCAGATTCTTTTCATCAACGCAGATTCTGATGAGCATCAGGGCAATGCGCCCATTCCTTTATCGCAGAAAGGAACATCGTCAGGATCGTATCCGGCCGTATATTCGGTCCCACCACCAAGCAACCTGGTTGTGTCCTTTGATTGGAACCAACTGGGCAGACCCCGGTTACCAGCCAGTATACCATTCAGAATCATAGTCCAAATTTATAGAATGGTGATGGCTGGAACTATCATTGATGAAGGGGCATCTGTGAGTATCCTTTCCTCTGTTTCTTGGAAAGCACTGGGTTCCCCGGCGCTTTTGCCCGAGATAAGAAATCTCTCGGGCTTTGATAAAGGAACCAGTTGACCATTAGGAATCTTCCCCAATGTGCCTGTTACATTGAAAGGGAAGACCGTTAATTTGAACGTGATGGTCGTTCAAGGACCCTTGGATTATAACCTACTCCTTGGACGTGACTATATATATTGCATGGGAGCTATAGTCTCCTCACTCTTTAGAGTAATGTGTTTTCCACACAAAGGAAGGGTGGTCAAGCTCGTAGACCAACTTTCATTTCCGGGATCACGCATCGCAAACAGTCAAATACCAATCCTCAATGGTCTATTTACTCAAGAAATGTCTCCACCCCCAGTCCTCCTTCCCGATGAGTGCGAGTGATTCGGAAAGATGGGACTGGAACCCAGGGGGCATGCATCCTGGTCTGCTTCGGGCAGAGGAAACCTTGGGTATAAAGTAGAATTTCCGCGAAAGAATATGACTAGTCCGTACCCCGTCCGTGGATGGAAGAGGGGTTGTTCTAGAATAGGATTCTTTTGATAAGGTTACTTGTCTGACAAAGGTCATTCAACTTTGTCTAAATAGGTAGGCTACCAAGGAAAGAGATTCTATTGCGGCAGCAAATGATGACCATCTTTGGGTAAAAGGCAAGCCTCACCCATTAAAACTAATGTTTTAGAGGATAAGTAGGGGCAGCCTCCAAAGAAGGGGATTCCTTTGCTGCAACAAGTAGTAACCATCTTTGAGTAACCTAATGATAGATATCGCCGAAGAAAGAGTTTCATTTGCGGCAGCAAATAAAACCATTCTTTGGGTAACCAGAAAGAGGCAAGCCTCACCCTTTAAAACAAATGTTTTATCGGATAAGTAGGGGCAGCCTTGAAATTGTACTTTATACCTGGGGGCATGCAAACCTTTTGGAGTGTAAGCAAAGAGCGGTCATTGATCGTTTCCTAACTTACATAAAGAAAGGATGTGGGGCAAAGGTCAAAAATTGCCAAATTTAGAGCATAGCTTTGGTAAGGCGCAAGCTCTATAAAAAATGGGATCTTTCAGGAGACATTCTTATCTTATGACTGGTATATCGAGCAGTTTTAGCATAAAGTTCATGCTCGTTAAAAAATAAACGCAAGATCCGAGCAGTTTTAACGCGGTCTTCATGCTCGTTAAAAAATAAATAAAAGCAGTGAGCAATGTTTCCCCCAGAGTTTAAGCTCATTTTTATCTAAAAAAAGAACCTATGCCGGTAAATAACCATTGTGATCGTAAATTTAATTAGCCATTAAAGCCTTGGTCGTGTTTGCACCCGCCACCTCCATTCCATTTGGCCAATCGTTCACCTCCATATGATTGTTTACCCATTTTGAGGAACAGCTGCGAAGAGTGATTCCACTTAGCCATCCTTGAGACACTGTCGTGATTGGAAAATTCCAACCTGTACCTGGAATCTGCTGCTATCCCTGTTTATCACTCGTTCCTCAAAAGACGAGTCTTCTTTAAGCTCTTTTCAACTGACTCGTAAAATATGAAAAGATTGCCGAGTTTTGGCCTTCCAACTCGTTAAAAGGACCGGAAGAGCTATCCCTCCTCTAGATTTTAATCTTTTTGGACCTGAGGGATTATTGCACAAAAAGGTCGAGCGCTTGTTTTATTCGGCTCGTTAAAGTTATCGAAAATTCATCCCTTTTGTATTGTTTTATACTTTTTCGGACTTAAGGGATTAGATGACGAAAAAGGAATTTCAGAGTTAACTTTCTGTACCTTTTCAGACTCTCTAAAAATGAAAAGGACCGAGTTGTCTTTGTCACTAGACTCGTTAAAATGATTAAATAGCGACAAACTTGTCTTTAGACGAGAACGAGTTTCCCTATCGCTAGGCTCGTTAAAACATAGCGATGGGCTTGCCCGAAGGGCAGGTTATAGAACAAGCATATGTTATCCTCCTCAAGCTTGACAAAAATAAAGAGGTACTGGTCAGAAATGACTGGGGAAAAATTGGGAGAACCTCGAAGCTTTGATGGTAGCAAGTCGCTCTTGAACATGACACTTTGTCCTCCGTACCACATCGGGTTGGGTTGTTTCATTCACCGGTCTCATCACCATGGTCCTCGCCAAACCATCCGTATTTGGGGTAATGCTACCGATCCATCACATTAGTGTCGTTATATGTTCAAGAGATGTGTTCAGAAAGAGTCAACCATGTCCCATCCACTGCCATACATTATCCTTCATCCACCCATGATCGCCACCCTGAATCATATCTCACAGTTTGTTTTCACCTCCACTAAAGTCATTAGCTCCGTTCCGTGTCACTGATGTGGGATTCATTAAGGCCCTCCTTTGACGGATCGCTTCTTGTCGACTTCAGCTCATTATCCAAGAAGTTGATCTAGGAACACCCCCCCCAGTACTTTGAAGCTTGCATGCCTCAATGGCAAGTTTCTCACTTCCGGCGACAGGTATACATCAATGACCTTCGACCAGAAGATTTTGCGTGGTGTTCGACGCCAAGTCCTTTATTCACACCACGTGAATTGTACTACAGTACCTTGAGGGTCATTGTCATTATTGGTGACTCCTCTCGCGCTTGTTAACGGTTTACAGTATTGACCGGTAATCAAGCGATGTCTTTCCATGTTCGACTTCAACGCAATTCTCACATGGATCGACTTGTACTTAGAGTGAAGATCGAACGAGATTGAAGACCCCGGATCTAGTTTCATACATCCGGGCTGCGATATATATCCAGGATATAAAGACATTTGATATGTACATCATTGCAGCAGATGATCATCCTACTCAAAGGATGATAATTTCAGCAGAGAATTATCAGTCTATCATCAGACGGTCGTCTGTTATATGTACCAAAATGAATTTATAAAGCTGAGCATGGGAATGCCCGCCTCAGCTAGATCATGAAAGCAGAATGAAAAATAATGTATTGTATTGTATTTTATTACAGGGCACCTCTCAGCCGATTGAATGAACTTCGGATCCTCCTAATAAAGCATTTCACCCGATAAACGACCTCATACTTTAGGGGGCAACTGTTATAGACATTTTTGTGCCTAACAGCATGGAGCATGAAATGTCAATAATCTAAGGGATCCAAAGTCCCTAAACATGTTGTTCTTACCCTTAGAGGAACAAGGTCTGCAAACCACAGCACTGAAAATCAGTTCTCCACCTGAAAACACTCAAAAACAGGCTATTTCTGGATCATGTCAGCTGCTCCACTGAGCATCTGCGCTGAATGTCAACTGCTCCTCCTTGTACCTGCGCTGAAGGTCAAAACTAATGAAGGCTACCTGCGCTGGGCGAGATTGGCCAAGTGGCACAGTCATTCTGCAAGGTGTCAACTGCCCAGGAAGCTTCCAAACTGACACTTGGGTCAAGGAATTCGCCTAGTGATGAGTAAGAGGGTCTTGATCTCCAAGTGGAAGCAAGATTCTCCAAGTGGACTCAAGAACTGAAGATTAACTAAAGTGGGAGAGGACACAAGTCAGCTTCAGGCCAGTCTCAAGATGACTCATCCTTTCTCCAAAAACCTATATATAGAGCTCTCTCATGAGGTCTAATGAGGCTGGAATTTTGTGCAAGTAAGGAAGTGCTGTTGGTTTGTGATTAGAGCTATTGGGTGTTTGCTTGAAGGAGGTGAAGAGGAGATTTCTTTCAGCTGGGAGGTGTTGCTGGATTGGGCCCATTGTGGTTGTAACTCTCTCAGAACTTTACTTCTATTATCAATAAAGTATTTGAGGTTCTTCTATATGCATGTGTCTTTATGATGAATAGATGCTTGTATATTTGATTTATGCTAATCCTATAATCGATTATGGATGTATGCTTCTTGTAGTTTCCTTTTCTTGTGCTTTTACAGGATCTGTGTGTAGCTGAGCCGGTGAAAGGACAAGGAGCTAGGAGCAAGCGGCAAGGAGTGAAGACTGGATCGACTATTAGCGCAAGATAACGGTTAGTAGATCATCCTTTTCTTCCCTCTCTCATCTCATAAAGAAGAAACTTTGAATAGCTTTGCATTCAGTTGTTGCTGGAGTACTATCACCTTCAGAGTGGGATAGAGGCATTCTGCATTAGATACTTTTCCCCCCAACAGAAGGGTCTATAATATTTGAAATCCAACTATGTGTGTCAGAGCGGGTCTTAATCGTTAATCCATTATATTTGTGTTTGAATGATGTGGAGCGATTCTAAAGGAAATCACATATCAGAAAGGGTATGGACTAATGTGAATGTGGAAGGCTGATAGCTTATTGCGATAAAGTAGATCCTCGGGAAGTGTGCAGAAGCGTACGAAAGGCAAAAATGTAAGGTTTTGTGTGTATTTCCCTTTAGAAATGGATCTTTTCCTTTGTAATTGATTTATAAAGGAATTAAGCATCGATTGAAGGTTGTAAAGGGTTTTAAGGATTCCAATATGAAGGAATTAAAGGAAGACTTTAATAAAGTCATGAACAAAGGCTTGAGGACTGTCTAATGTCTCGATAAGAGGTCTTGGCAGGGTGATTGGTTACGATACAAAGGAACTGTAGATAAAGAGGGCATTAACCATTATATAGTGTGAATATTTGACCCCTTTGTGAGTTAACTGCTTGAAACAGTTGATTTTATGCATTTTATTGTATACTATGGGTATGTGCAGGGTTAACCCTGCATCATTATTGGATGGCTGCGTGCATACCAGGATTCATGTATCATTTGTTAGATTTTTCAGTGATGTATATATATCTATGCTTTCTTGAAGGTTTTTTAACAACAGACTCTAATTCCCTGCATCCACTTGTAAAGCATTTCACCCCTCACTCTAGTTTGGCCTTCACACATTAGGGGGCATCCGTTACACATCATTTTGTCACTGTCCATGTACTCCCTATCCATGATACTGGAGGACCTCTACAGTGAACCCGAAATGCTTTCCCATCATGAAGAAACTTCGAGTATGTCCAGAGCAGAATAATTCCCCTTTGCATCATTTCCTAAGAATCTTCTTTTTATCCGAGTTTACAAGACAGGTGCTACTGACCAGTTTCCTCCTCGCACCTACTTGTAGAGATTAAAACTACCCCTATCGCCATACGGAGCGACTGAGCCCTTTTCCAGTCGCGTCGATCCTCTTTTGCCAAGTTTTTTAAATATGGAGTCGAAGTTTCGATCTCTAGAAGCTTCGTAACGAAAGTCTAGTAGTTGGTTGGGATGGATGGAGCCGAGGAAGTTAGTTTGGGCTCCTTTCCCATATTAATATGGAATAAACTCAAGAGATAATACCTTCTCCCATGATGAGAGGAACCATCTCCCATGATGAGAGGAACCATCTCCCATCCATCTAAGCTATATAAACCTCTGGTTTCCCAAGCTAAACTAGTTTTGGAGTGAGTTTGAATGATCAGCCAGACATCTATAGCTTGTAGCTTTCTAGTGTATGTTTGAGGGAGAATAGTGTGTTTTGTTTTGGTTTGAGAATAGAGGGAAGATGCGTTAAAAATTCCATTGATGAGGTTATCCATGAAGTGCTATCAGAAGTGTGGGAACCCGGATACGTCAGAGGAGACCAACAATGTCAAGGCATTGGTTGTAATCCCTTTGTGATTTATATGAATACAATTGTTGAATGATTTCCTACATGAAGCGTTATTTTACATATTTATGGATTAATGTTCCTTGACCTATTAAGTAGGCTGAATAGAATATTGTATGCTATCACATTTGTTGTTGTTATTGTTTTCTTGTTTCATGTATTCGAAGGAAGGAAATGGAAGATAGCTCGAGTGAGGAAGCATGATCATCACCAAGCGGAATAGTATTCTAAGAGGTAGGCCCTCTTAATTGATTCTAGCTTAAGGAGATATTCCATAGATTGTTTGTTTGTGGCTAGACCCACTCTCTCAGGCTAGAGGAATTGTTTGTGTCCGCACAAGGAATTTACATGCACCACAATAGTATTTATATATTAACACATGTTATGGCTCACTATTGTTGACATGGTCGATTATAGTCAACATGGGCATCATGGTCAATCATGGGCAACCATGGTTCATCTTTGCATTTTGACAAAGCCTATCTCCATATGAAATGAAGAATGATCAAGCATTGTCAACCTCAGTCGAGCGTCACATTGTAACAAAGATTGCCTCAATATGAAAATCAACCATCGTAAACCATGGTGAACCATGTATTTTTTAGGCTTCATAACATTTATCTTAATGTTTTTATACCTTGGGTTTATAATATTAATCCCTTGGGGTTTATAATATCAATCCCTTGGGTTTATTAATATAAGGGTTCATATTCCCCGGCTGCGGGTGTTAATTAGCGCAATGAATGAGGAGGCGGCCTTATTAAATGGCAAGTGGCCGCTCGCTCCAGCCAAATGGACCGAAGCCTCGAGAAGCCATCACCTCGGTCTGGCCAACAGTTATGCGAGCATTAATGGTAGGGGGAGAACAGCTGGTTGCAGAGGTATATTGGTCATTCGCCTTGGTTTGCCGATGAGAGGTGTTCCGTTGGAAGGTGCGGGAAGCGCCATTGTCTGTTGGAAGCTCTGTATGGTCTCAATTGTGAATGGTGCGTTCGGCTCTTGGATGACTGCACCGTGGGTGCATGAGCCAAGACTCAGACCTCGGCCCTCGGCTACGGAGGCCCTGGTCTCAACCCTGGATTGTCAGAGAATTTACGGCTCTATGCTATGGTTCAGTGTATTGAGTGTCATTCTGCTCTTTTTAAGCAAAGTCTCTGAGCGCCTTCGACCTCCAGAAGCTCTGAGTGTCACGGTGTTTCAGTTCCTCTGCGCCCTTGTTAGAGATTTGGCCCTTCGGCGCTTTGGTCATACCTGGTTCTGGTCTGCTCAGCTCTCTGGGAGCAATTTACCCCGTGCAACTCCTGAAAAGGCTCGGTTTTCGACCTGTGTGGTAAGCATTGCTATTCGAATTCGTGTTCCATTACCTGTTTCTCATCTGTTGTATAAGTTGTTGCACGGGTTTAGAATCCTCAGTGGCGCAAAGCACTCGCGGCCTCTGGGCAGAATTGGTTATTTGTTGATTACAAGATGCCGCGTGAGAGGTTACGTGGCGCTTGCAGGCGGGGAGGTTCAAGAGGCGGTGCCAGAGGTCGGGCTTCATCGCCACGTTCCTCGGCATCCTTCGACTCCCCGTTGGAGGAGATTAGCTCACCAGGAGCTCAAAGAGGGCGCGAAAGAGGCAGAGGGCGGGGAAGAGCCGCGGTGTGTCCGTTTGGTTCGCACCCATCAACCCGCTTCAGGTTCCCGTGTGCTCTGGACAACGCAATCTACTATGTTTCAGTGCGCATTGAAAAATGCGACCATGCAGATAGACCAGAAGCCCCAGCAGAGCCTCGGCCACCCTCGCCTGTTCAGGGTCTGCGATTACAGCCTGCGGAAGCCTCGGGTGCGGTGGCGGGGAATAGAGCGGGAACAAGCGAGCCTGCGAAGGACGACGCGCCATACACAGACTCGAGTGCTTCAGACCCATATGCTTGTACAGTGGTGGAGGAGCAACCAGATCCATATGCCTGTCCAGTGGTGGAGAAGCAACCATCCACCTCTGTGGATGCCTAGGCACGTTGCATGGTTGTTCTGTGTGTTATGGAAACACTTTGTTCAGGATGTCGAAGTAGCAGCTACAGTAAATAATGGGAGTCAGTCTGTGATAGTTTTCGAGTCGCACCACTCAGTTTTTTGTATGTCGATTATAATGTCTGTGTCTGTCATGTCGGGTTTTTTGAATGTGGGATTTGCAAGGTCTGTAAACTCCTCCCTCGCCTCGGCAGGGAGTGGAAGTATAGCACCTAGGTCTAGTTCTCTGTTGGTTCTAGCTTGGGGTCAGCGGACAGTTTCATAGTCCCTCTTTTTCTCCGGCTCAGTTTCAGTCGCAGAATGTCAAACTGTTCATGTAGCCAACTCTTTGTGGCGGATGTAACTCTCTCTGTAATCTTTTTTGTACTATAATAGAATTAGCATGATTTACAAAAAAAAAAAATATAAGGGTTCATATTCCTAGGGTTTCATATTATTCATAAGGTTTATAATATCAATCCTTGGGTTTAATATAAATCCCTTAGGTTTATAGTAATGGTCAACCATGTTCCAACATCACATTGTGAGAAAGGTTTTCTCAATATGAAAATGAACTATGGTCCTACATCGCATCGTGACAAAGATTGTCTCCATATGAAATCATGGTCAACCATATATTAACCATGGTACCCACATTGTGACAAAGATTGTCTAGATATGAAAAACAATCATGGTCAACCATGCTCCAATGTCACATTGTGACGAAGATGGTCTCAATATGAAAATCAAGCATGGCAACCATGGTCCAATGTCGCATCGTGAACAAAATTGTCTAGATATGAAAATCAATCATTGTTAACAATGGTCCTATGTTGTATTGTGACAAAGATTGTCTCAATGGACTATTACGTTCTATTTTTTTTTTCAATTCCTAATTTCTTTATTTTAGTTGATTTTAGGTTTATTTTTATTTTATTTTGATTGAATTAAAAATGAAAAAAGAGATGTAAATAAATTGTATCATTATTAAATAATTTTAATTTAAAAAATTAGATGATTCCATCAATTTTGAAAGTATAAAAATGCTATGAGAATTATTATTTTATTTTTTAAAATAATTTCAAAATATTAATCAAAGGAGTGAAGAAAAACTAAATTAAAATTTAAAATATTTAAAAGATAAATCTTAAATTAATACAATTTGTATAATAGATTGAAATTCATATTTTAAATTCATTGAACTCCAACATGTGTTAGTACTTTGTTATTTATAACGGTGGGAATACTCTATGTTTTGTGATTTTTAAATACGTTTTCTATTTTAAATTTTAAAAGTTATAAAAGTTATTTAAATTTTATTATGAATTAGCAAAAAAAATTCAAATTGTGGAGCACATGTCTTAGGATTTGTAATAGTTTATATTTATTAAATAAATATTATTTTTTTTATAAATATGAGATTCAAGGTTAAAAAAAAAAGAGAAATGTTACAAATTAAGTTATTATTTATCAAAATATGATAAAAATCAAATTATTAAAAGTTTCGTTGCTTATTCATAGTTTGATATTGGGAATTCAATTTTTGTCATTTTTATTATGATTTATATTTATTTATTTGTAAGGTGATTGGTTGAAGTCTTATTACGGGCTATGAGTTACTAATTTTTTTACTCCAATTTTATTTCATTTTATTTTTTTTGTTTTTCTATTGTTTCTATTTTTTTGAATTATAGCTTATTATTATATTAAAAACATAGTAAATTTAGTTATAAAAAATTATATATTTTAATAAAACATAACATACATAAAATAAATGTATGTATTAAATGTATATATATGTTAATAAAAACAATATTAGTTAATCATATTTCTTAATTTTTGGTGATCATATTCAACATTACAATATTTTATTAGTTGTTTTATTTTTGTGATAAAATTTTCATGCACTTATTATTTTTTGGTTTAATGAAGCTATATTTAAGTTAAGCACCAAGTGCTAGCTACTATGTAGCCCTCGCTACTCATCAAAATATGTTTTGGAATTTCTATGTTTTTCTATTTAAAAATAATTTATCACATTTCTTCAAAATTAGAGTGAAATTATTTTTCTGTTAACAAATATAATAATAATAAGGAATGATGGTGACAATAATTTTAATTTTAAATTAAATAATAGAGGTAATACCAATTATATAGAAGAAAATAAAATAATAAATATCTTTTTTCACTAATTTAACTAGATAATTAAATAATAAAAATAACATAGTAAAACATAAGAAAGTGAAATTCTTAACTTAAAGATAAATCATAAAAAATAACAAAAATCTTGTACTAAAAACCTTAATTATCATAATTAATTTATGAAAAACCATTCTAAATTGAAAAAAGAGATAGAAGTAACAAACATTTTTTTAATAGTAACAAATAATCTTGAATAGCTATCTAACAAATATTTTCTTAATAGTAACAAATATTTTTTAATAATTATCTAACACATATTTTTTAATAGAGTGTACAAAAACATTTATTAATGTTGTTGTGCATTCTAACAAATAGGGATTTATTGAGGTGAGAGGCCCTCTATAATCTAGTATAGGGGTAATGTGTGATGTAATGTAACAAAGTTTGTAAACATTTTTACATGTTAACTTAATAGGTTAAATTTATATTGATATGTCCAATTTATAATACTTAAATTGGTAAAAATTTACATGTCACTTTAAATTAATATAGATACCAAGAGAGATGTTGTGATGTCGTTAAAAAGTTAAAGGTAATCAAAATAATAAAATTCAAATTTGTTACATTTTAATTTATAATACTTAAATTGGTAAACATTTACATGTCACTTTAAATTAATATAGATACCAAGAGAGATGTTGTGATGTCCTTAAAAAGTTAAAGGTAATCAAAATAATAAAATTCAAATTTGTTACATTTTAATTTTTTTTATTGATAAAATTAAGAATAACTTATTAATAATTATTTAGATTAGAAAAACCATAATATACATATTACATTAAAATATATAAGTAGAAACAATAAGTTAAGATCCATTTTACTAATTATTATCTAACCATATTTAAATTTAGTTAATAAGCACATAAACTTATATTATAACAATATGTTTAACTATGGATATTCACTTCCAATTTTCCATAGATATTATTAACTTGTAAATATACTTTATTAAAATACCATGACTCATCAATATAACATGCCAAAAACCATATCTCATTTCACACTCAAAATATATTTTAAATATTTTATTTGAATTTAACTTTATAACATTTTTATTAAATTTACAATAAAAATATAATTACTTTTGCGATATATCTATACCTCTATGACATGAAAATATATAAGATATAAATAGTAGCTATAAATTAAGATGCATTTCACCATATAAATTAAAATAATACTTTTGTAACCATATTTAAATTTCATTAAGAAGCACAAAAAAAAACAATACTTACAATATAACAAGATTTTTAACCATGGGTATTCACAACCACTTTACCATGATATTATTAACCATACCATACCATGGGCCAATACGATGGCAATACCACATTCCCAAAAACCATCACTCATTTCATGTCAAAATAATACTTACAATTAACAAGACTATTAACCATGAATACTCACCCCACTTTACCATGGATATTATTGGCCATACTATACCATGGGAAATACCATGGCTCATCAATACCACATGCTGAAAATTCATTCTCATTTCACAATCAAAATACTTTATAAATAATTTTTTTAATTTAATTAGATGACATTTTTGGGCCAAGAGACACTCTCCATCCTAGTATGGAAGATTTGTCATAATGTCGAGTTATATTATGTTATCTAAATGTTTTGACTCAATGAAATTATATAAAAATAAAAATTAAACTAAAAAATAAAATTAATAATTAACGAGCCTAGATCCATCTTAACTATGGATCTATTAGGCTCCGAGTAGATCAAATCTCTCGAGGTGTAAAATTTTCTTCAAGTTTAGCGCTCAAAAAAGAGGTTTTCACCTTGAGAGATTTGATCGAGAATTAATATGGATCTAGGATTGTATTAATTATTAATAGGTGTTAAATATTAAACCACAATTAATTTATATTCTAACATTAATTCTTGTTACACTAGTTGTGGTTAATTATAACATATAACATTATTAACATTTAATATATTAGGGTTCTATATATTGATATATTGACTATGTATAATATTTATATATTAACACATGTTAACTATGGTTGACTATTGTTGATATTCTCAACTATAGTCAACATGGGCATCATAGTAGACATTGATATTTTTACTTTGTATAGTACTTATATATTAGCAAATGATAACTATGGCTCACTATTGCTGAGATGGTCAATTATATTCAACTTGGGCATCATGGTAACCATGGTCCAACATCGCATTTTCACAAATAATATCTCCATATGGAAATCAAACATGGTCAAGCATGGTCAACCTTGGTCCAACATCACATTGTAACAAATATTACCTCAATATGAAAATCAACCATGGTAAACGATGGTGTACCATGTTTTTTTTAGGGTTTATAACATTATCTTAAGGTTTATATACCTTGGGTTTATAAGATTAATCCCTTCAGTTTAATATTATTCCCTTTAGTTTTTGGCATTAATCTTTTCGGTTATAATATCAACCCCTTGGGTTTATTAATATAAAGGTTCATATTCCTAGGGTATTATATTATTCATAGGATTTATAATATTAATCCTTGGGTTTATAGTCACGGTCAACCATGGTCCATCCTCACATTCTCAGAAAAGCTTTCTCAATATGAAAATCAATCATGGTCCAACGTCACATGATCTAATAGGATAATTATATTGTTTACCATCCATCTTACTGCATTTGGAGTGGAAAAAGTGGAGGAATCAACTCACAGTACCGTTTTTATTGGTGGGGCCTAGTTTGACAAAACGGGGTCTCAAACCTTCTGGGAGAATTTTGAGGATTAAAATGATGTTTTTTGTGGGTAAAAATTTGTTTCTTTAACACTTCACCATTTGATGTTATTTTACACACACACAGCTTTCGAACAATGCAATAATCACATCAATCGGAGTCTGTATGTAAACATTATGCCACTCAGAAGTTGACCTTCCTATTTTCACACCTATAGTTCTGGAGGATGCCACATCAACCCCCATTATTCATGGAAAAGGATCTACCCACATGTTTTTGATGTGAAAAACTCTAGAAGAGTATATTTTGTAATTCTAGTTAAGAGTTTATGTTGTCAAAATTAACCTCGAATACGCTATCGAGTTGTGTTCTAATTGGGCCACTAGGAAGAAGATGCATTCCATTATTTCGAGAGGTAGGAGGTAGAGAAGATAGAGAGGATTTATGCATTGTAGCATCCCATAGGCCACGTGTATTACTTCTTTGTATCTGTAGCCGTATTTCTAAACAGAGAAACAGAGCAAAGAGGCCTCACCTTCCACCTGGGTTTTCTCCCAAAATGGTTTCCCACAGAGCATATATTGTGTATTATGTGTGTCTTAGTTTATTTTTTTGTTCTCTACTTTTCTACTCGATTTACTTTTACATGCATGCACTAATTACAGTTAATTTTACAAATTTAGAAATCAAATAAAATTGTGATAGTGTAGAATCTCATATTTTAATATAATATTATTAGATCTACTGTGATGAAGTGTCTAGTTGAATATCCACGATGGTTTATGGATCATAAAATAATGATAAATCTTGTCTCCATATGAAAATCAATCATTGTTAACCATATATCAACCATTTTCCAATGCCATATTATGGAAAATGTTGTATTGATATGACAAACAATCATGATCAACCATGGTCCATTGTCACATTGTGACAAAGATAATTTGAGTAAGAAAATCAACCATGGTCAACCATGGTCGAACATCTTATCATGACAAATATTGTCTAGATATGAAAATCAATCATTGTTAACAATGGTCCAATGTTGCATTGTGACAAAGATTGTCTCAATATGAGAATCAACCATGATCAACCATGTCTATTTTAGGGTTTATAACAGTTACCTTAGAGTTTATATACCTTAATTTTGTAATATTAATCCATTGGGTTTATTATTATTTCCTTGGGTTTATAATACCTTGGGGTTTTAGAATTAATTCCCTCGGTTTATACTATCAATGCCTTGGGTTTATTAATCTAAGGGTTCATGTTCCTAAGGTGTAATATTATTCATAGGGTTTATAATATTCGTTCTAGGGTTTAACATAAATCCCTTGGGTTTATAATCATGTTCAGCCATGGTCTAATGACACATTGTGACAAAGATTGTCTCAATATGAAAATTAACCATGGTCAACCATTGTGATCCAGGGTCCAACATAACATTGCAACAAACATTGTCTCAATATGAAAATCAACCATGGTAAACCATGTTTTTTTTAGAGTTTATATGCCTTAGGTTTATAATATTGATCCCTTGGATTAAATATTACTTCCTTGGGTTTATAATCCCTTGGACTTTTAGTAAAATACCTTGGGTTTATAATATCAATCCCTTGATTTTATTAATCTAAGGGTTCATACTCCTATGGTTTAACATTATTTATAGGGTTTAAAATATCAATCCTTGGGTTTAATGTAAATCCTTTGAGTTTCTAATCATGGTCAACCATGGTCAACCATGCTCCAACGTCACATTGTAACAAATATGTTCTCAATATGAAAAGCAACGAAGCTCCAATCTCACATTGTGGCAAAGGTTGTCTCCATATCAAAATCAATTATGGTCAATCATCGTCTAATGCCACATTGCGAAAAAGATTGTCTCAAGATGAAAATCAATCATGGTCAACCATGGTCCAATGTCACATTATGACAAAGATTATCTGAAAATGAAAATCAACCATGGTCAACCATGCTCCAACATCGCATTTTGACAAAGATTTTCTCAATATGAAAATCAACCATGGTCAACCATGTTTATTTCAGTGTTTCTAAAATTTATCTTCGAGCTTATATACTTTGGAATTATAATATTAATCCCTTAGGTTTAATATTATTCCCTTCAGTTTATAATATTAATCCCTTGGGTTTATTAATCTAGGGGTTCATATTCCTAAGCTATAATGTTATTCATATAGTTTATAATCTTAATACTTGGGTTTTATATAATGCTTTGGGTTTATAATAACCGTCAACCACGATCGAATGTCACATTGTGACCAATATTTTCTCAATATGAAAATAAGCCACAGTCCAACATTGCATTGTGACAAATATTATCTCGATATGAAAAACAAGCATGGTCAACCATGGTCAAATGTCACATTGTGACAAAGATTGTCTCAATATGAAAATCAACCATGGTTAACCATGGTCCAACATTGCATTGTGACAAGGATTTTCTTGATATGGAAATAAATCATGTTCAACCATGTCTAAAGTTGCATTGTGACAAATATTTTCTCAATATGGAAATCAACCACGGGAAACCATGGTCAGCGATGTTTATTTTAGGGTTTATCATATTTATCTTAGTGTTTATATACCTTGGGTTTATAATATTAATCCTTATGGTTTAATATTATTCCCTTGGCTTTATAATACCTTGGGTCTTAAAATTAATCCCTTAGGTTTATAATATCAATCCATTAGATTTATTAATTGACAGTCAAATGTCACATTGCACATGTCGCATGGTGACAAAGATTGTCTCAATATGAAAATCAACCATGATAAAACATGGTTAACATGTTATTTTAGGGTTTATAGTATTTATATTATGGTTTATATACCTAGGGTTTATAAAAATAATTCTTTCGTTCTATCCTAATCACAACAGGTCATTCACCATAATTCCAATGACAAGTATCTCATTCCAGATACCTCTCCATAGTCTTCTCTATCCCAAGTAATGATCATTTTCATGGCTTTAAGCACAACAAAATTTTATGGTACCTATATTTAGATGTCTATGAGCTCGCCCATGTACAAAGACACACACTTGTTCATCGAGAAAGACATTAAGATCACATGGAAAGACATCAACATTATATTTTTAGGAAGCTTTGAGGAGCATCCTGTGGACTAACAGGTCTCTGTCAGTATTCATAAGTCAGGATTGTATAAGGTTACATGCAATTTTCCTGTGTTCCCATGCATCAATGTGATCCACTCGATTGTCTCACACACTGATCCTGAGATGGTGATACTGAGCAGTGCCAGTGGAGCAAAGTTTTCTTCGTTCAAGATGAAAGATTATCAACAGATATATCATTTACCACTGCTGGTGATCAGGATGGATGTACCATTCTACACTCCCAAAGGTAGCATGAATACAAGATACATCTTGAAGCATTGGGTAAAGAAGCGAGGAAGCTTCAGGACAACACCCAACCAGATATAGAGGACGAAGACACTTAGGGAGGCTTACCAATTCTTGGTCATCTTTGCATGCTTCGTGTATGGCCAAAGGAGTATGGAGACCTTCCCGCAGAGTTGGGTTACTATGTTGAATCAGCTGGCAAGTGAAGGAAAACCTTTCAACTGGTTCGACATTTTGGTTCTCGAGCTGAAATTGCATGTATCCAATGCCCGGAGTCCACCCAAGGATAAGCAAGCAAGATTCTTCATGTCTACCTACGTGCTCGATGAAATATGTGCCCATAAATAGTTTGCTAGCATGGGTTGGGCATGTACACATTCAGAGAGTGCTGTGAATGTATATTGCAAGTTGCTCTCGGACTACAACTACTAAGGAGTAATGGCTAGAATATCTTACCATTTCATCGCCCCTATGTACACGATGATCTTTGAACAAGATCAATCATGCATGTCTGAGGCAACAATGGAGGCATTGATGAACATTGCATATTGGTACGCCTCACTCGATGGCACCTTCATGAGGATGTAGAACGCGGAGAAAGCTTCACATGTTTTTTTTTATGTTTTCCAAAGACAAGTTGGTCATGTAGGAGGTTGCATACCACATCTCGACATGGTTATCAGCTAGATTACACAGGAAGAAGAAGGCACCATGGCCTACACTTCCTTTGTGAATTTTGTTGTATGCGATCGGGAGTTTGAAAGAAGCGGATGTTGAGGTCGAAGACTTCAAGAAGTTTAAGTTCGACACCAAGACTTTCAATCCATATGATCTACATGGTATATGCAGGGACCACTGTGTGAGAGTGTACTATTCTTGGATCCACATGGCGTGTCATTGACCAGAGGAAGACCCATGGAGATATTGTTATAACTCCTCTAGGCTCAATGAACCAGTTAGCATGGTAGTAGAGTGACTAGCAGCACCTAAGGTAACAACACCACAGGGAGTAGCAACAACACTAGCAACAAGCATGAAACCTGTGTAAGACAAAGGTAAGAGGAATATTGTTGAAATCATAGAGACGGACCAAAGCTACAAGTTTAAGGAAGACCCTCTTGTGGAGAAGGTAGATTTAGAGATATATGCAAAGAGGTGACAACGCAAAAGCAGGATAGCACAAAGAAAGAGGGAGAAACAAAGACTCAAAGAAGCGGAGAGGAAGTTGTTGGAAGTACAACATAATCTCAAAGAAGAATAAGAGCTGCTCAAAAGAGAGAAGGAAGTGTAGAATGAATAGGAACACGAAAAGCAGCATGAACACAAATAAGAGGAAGTGCGAAGCACATAGATACCAGAATCTCTACCGATATAGGTTGAAGACATTGAACCAGCACTAGAGGAGGAATAGGGTGAGCAGCCACATGAACAGGAACTTGCTCCATAGGATGAACCGATAGTAGAACAGATGAACATAGAGATGGAGCATCCGAAATAGGATCAGGACACTGGCCTCATGCCAAAACCAACTGAGGTCACTCCACAAGCTTCACCATCTCCAACAGCAGAGCATGTCCAAAGTGAACAAGGGGATACCATTTTCCTTGAGGATAATCCGGTAATGGATGTGTAAAACATAGCCTTTGATGAATCACAACACAGATTTGTAGAAGTTGATGAGCCCCAAAAATGGACAATTATTTGGGCTCATCCAACCTCCTAAGTTGACTTAATCCACCATTCTCATTGGTTTATTGCATGTTTTTGATTATTTTTATGTTAATAGAGTGAATTTGGTTAGTCATTATGCCAACAAGTCTAATGGGTGCTTTGTGTAGCCTTTTTGGTCAACTTGGAGACAAAATTGAAGGTCTTAATGAGCACTTGGCAGCCAAATTCGTGGGAGAACAAGCTAGAGGATTTGTAGGAAGGTGTCCCCCTCATTTATGGGTCCTTACCTCGAATTCTCCACCATCAGCTCGGAGTTCAAAGGCCACCAAATCAATGAGCACAAGGGCAGCCAAGCAAGTCAAGTAGGACTGCTGTTAACTACAAGTCTTGGGCAGCCAAGTCCCTAAATTTTAGGAGGACTGTTGGGTCCTCAAATTGTATAAATAAGAAGGCTTAGGGCCTCATTTTGGTTAGCTAGTGGTTAGTCATTTTGTAGCTAGTAGTTAGTCATTTTGGGGAGCTAGTTGGTAGTCATTTTCGTAGCTAGTAGTTAGTCATTTTTGGGATTAGCTAGTTAGTCAATTTGGTTAGACAATTAGTCTTTTTGTAAGCCAGTTTTGGCATGATGTTAGATTCATGATTATTCAATAAAGGCAGGCAGCTTTGGATTCAATTCTGAGTTTTTAAGGGAGCTATAGCTCTGAGGTTAGGGCCCAACCTGAGAGCAACAGACCTCCTCTTCCTTGTATCGTTACTTGTTTCCTTGCAGCACTTTATTTCCTTTGTTTTCACATGCATTTAGAATTTCCAGTCTGCTGATTTGATTTGTTTTGTGTGATTGAAGTAGGATTAGCTTATGGTTTAAGTGCTTTTAGTTGTTTAGATTAGAGGAGGAGGATTGTAATTCATTAGAGTCAAGAAAAGGGTGATAGTGCACTCACTGCCATCTCTGTTTAGAGATTGGGGGTGTGGGCTGTACCAACCACCAAAAAACGCAGTCTTATGCTTTCATGCAAGCTGCCACATAGTTATTTTAGTTATAGATCCATGCATGCACTCTTTCTCCACTTTAGTTCTCTGTTCCTGAGCCATCACAAGCCTCATTTCCATCCTACCTATTCACCCATACACTTCCTCCACTCCTCCATCACCCAAAACTCCAACCACAGACCTTCCTGTAGAAATCCCGAGACTTCTGTAGGATCCCCTGCAGACATCCTGTAGAAGCCTGCAAACTCGGTTGCTGAACATCTGGACGTGTGGAACTTCTGTGGGATGATGTTAGAGATCCCCTGGAACCTCTCCTAGCCCCCCTGACCTTTCCCAAACTTTCCTTCCTTTCGCACCACCTCTGCACAACCAAACCCTAATAAGAAACAAAATCATCATCACTCCAACCAATTAAGCAAAAATCCAAAAACATGTTCTTTCCAATCAAAGTAGTTTAATTTCATGCATTTCACATCATTAGAAGTAATGGCATCATTTCCAGACACTTGCACTCCACCCATTGCATCCTAGAGGTTAAGCTAGTCAGATTAGGGTTTACTAGGGTTTCCATGTTTTGGTTGGCTTTCAGTTCATCTTTGCAAAATAGATTAATTTCCTTTAAGATAGCCTTCGTCCATCATTTAGCAAGCTTCTTCTGAGAGCATATAGAAGTTGGCTTGAGCCCTAGCGGACTTGTGCCAGTTGACCAAGTGACAGCTGCGACAAGAGCTAGTACTTGTGCATACAGCACCGTCGCTTCCAAGTTTGTACGAACTACCGGGTTGATAAAATTAGAGATAGGAAGCTCCAGGAGTTGTAGCATTATTGCTACAATACTGGAGCCCACCATCTTTTTGGCGCCGTTTCCGGGGAAGCGTCAGAGTATTGGTGATTGTCGCTTTTCTTCTATTTTCCACTACAATCTTCTTCTAAGTAGTTTATTTCATTTCCATTATGCAATTTCGTTTTTGCAAAAGTAGATTAGTATTTCCCGCTTTCATAGATTAGCATTTCAATTCCACAATTTCATTTCTGCAAGCGTAGATTAGCATTTCAATTCCGCAAGCGTAGACTAGCATTTCATTCCTGCAATTTCATTTGAGCAAAATAGATTAGTCATTTCCTGCTTTCATTTCAATTCCGCATTTTCATTTTAGCAAGATAGTTAGTTGCAGTTCAATCTATTTCAGTTTTGCAGGTAGAAGTAGAAAAAAACAAAAATCAATCAAAAAGATTTCCTTTCATGCCTTGTAGGAGTAGAGATAAGTTAGAAAAATGATTGCACAACACCCCCACTGCTTCACACAGCCTTCTCTCTTCTTCGATGGCTGTGATTGAAGAACCCGTGGGTGGACATCAAGACATATTTGAAGAACCTCTAGGGGAGAAGAAGAAGAAAACATTCCTCTAAGCGAATGGCTACAAGCAGAAATGTTGGGAGCAACATCTTGTCCAAAGATGAATTTGAAAATCAGATCAAAGATTTCAAGAGTGATATGAGGCAGTTTCTTGCCATGCAACTAGATACCTTGCAGATCCAACAGAAGCAAGAGAAATCCAAGAGGGCTTTGGTCATTTTTTGTCCTAGGTGCACTAGAAAGCATCCTAGGAATGAATGTCCATTGTACTCCATAGAAGTGTGTGTTGTCTGTGAAGAATACCATCCTACAGATCAGTGCCCTTCCTTACCCAGATTCAAAGTTGCATATCAGAGAGCCAAAGGAGCCACTGAATCACTCTATTATATGAACCAAAGTTGGCCGCATGGACCTAGATCTTACCAGCAGGAACTGCAAAGGACACCCGAGACCTATTATGACCCCTATCAAGCCACTTTGATGCCTTCTTGGGGTCCCCCTGCTCATCCTTCCTGGTCTACACCTCCTCCTTGGTCATATCCTCCTTGTTCCTTCACAGATCCATATTATGCCCAACCAGTTGCTCATTCATTTCACTCTTATGCTCAGCCACAGCCTCAGTGGAATGCACCTTATCAGGAGTGGAGGCCCCAGTACAACTCTCATCCCGCTCATTTTCCTCCACCACCTGCTCATCCACAACCATCGCCTCCTCCTCCACCAAGGCAACCTCAAATGCCTACCCAACCACAATACCATCCATCTCCATCTCAATTTCACACCTCCACTCAACTACCCATACCATTTCCAAATCCATACCATGGAGTAGCTCAACCCAATTGCAAAGCTGAGGCACAACATGTCCAAATGACTCCTCTTGAGCTCAATGATCTTCACCATAGCTCAGGAAAAGCATTGCAAAAAAGAGATCATCTTGAAAGCATTGAAGGATCACATCCAGCAAAAGAAGATTCCAAAGAGGAGATCAAAGAACCATGGGCTGCACTTGATGAAGAGAAGAGATCAGAATCAGAGATCGAGAGAGTTCCTTCATGGTTACCATCAAATCTTCCATGTATTCAAGAGAAAGATCAACAAAAAGAAGAAGATCAGAAGGTCATGATAGAAGGTGACATGAAGAATGATCCAGATCAGCAAAAGAACCAAGGATATCAAAGCTATATTGAGATATGGTTTCAGAAGGTCACTAAGTTGCAGCGGTACTTTCTTCCTCAGTTATGTTTGATCCCTTCAAAGCCAGATCATTTGGTCTCTGAGATCTGGATACCTGTCAAAGCATGCATTTTGAGCCTTCACATCATTTTGTCTCTAATCTCGATGTGCACATGGCTCCATTGGAAGTATTCTTATACTTGAAAATGATTTTGTTTTTCAAGTAGGGTAGGGTAGGAAAAAAAAAAGAGAAAAAAAAGAAAAAGAAAAAAAATGAAAAAAGAGGAAAATAGAAATCTAAGGTGAAAACCTCCTCGGAGGCACCTTAGATTGGCTCATTGATTGAAAACCTCCATGAGGCGGTCAATGGGTTGGAAAAAAAGGAAAAAAGGAGAATAAGATCTCTGGGTGAAAACCTCCCTTGGAGGCGCCCAGGGCAGGCAATTAGGGTGAAAACCTCCATGAGGCGCCCTAGTTGTTTTTCAAAAAAAAAAGAGAAAAATAAAAAGAAAAATAAAGCTAATCTCCATTGAATAATTTCATGTTGCAGCAGTGACATTGCAGGTTGCAAGAAGGACGTTTCATGACAGGAGGAGCACTCAAATCAAGGTCAAAGGAATTTTCTTGCCTTCTACAGGAAGCTCTGTATTTCTACAGGAAACATCCTGTAGAACCTTTGGACGAGCCAAATCCAATTTCAAAAGTGAATCTAATGGTGGGAATCTGTTGATTAGGCCTACAAGCACTTGTGTGTCCATCCCTTGCCTTCATCCATCATTTTTTCCACCTCCTTGTGCTTCTCATTGTGCTTCTACAAGAACTTCCTGTAGAAATTGTGGGAAACTAGGCATGCATTTCAAAAAATGGTTTGGCGAACATGGTAGCTTCCTCAAGGGTTCAGAAGTCCTCATGCAATCTTCCAACTCCTCCTCCATCATCTCCATACCTGCATCACAGCCAAAATTCATTTTGTCATACCATGCAAACACATGCAAAGTGCCTTGAAGCAAAAATCCATAGAGCAAAATTTGTTTTTGCCATAACTTGAAAACCATGCATCCATTTGACAAACCGTTTTATGGGGAATTGTACAAGGTTGATGACAACATGCCTGAGCAGTTTCAGCCAATTCCGGTGCACGGTTTCCAAGAAATCAGCCTCCATCACCATCAGCCATTTTTGCATTTTCTCCATATCCGTGCATCCGTTTCAAAACCTGTTTCATGGGGAGATGCACATGGGTGATAGTAACCTACCCAAGTAGTTTCAGCCGATTCCGATGCACGGTTTCCGAGAAATCAAGCTCTAAAATCTTCAGCCATTTTCCATTTTTCTCGAAATCCGTGCATCCATTGATCACGATTTTGCTATGGGAGATGCATAATGATGGTAGGAACATGCTCACCGAGTTTCAGATCAATCCGATCTACCGTTTGGGAGAAATGGCAAAAAGAAGTTCTGGTTTTGTGACCATGCAGCAGCAGCAGCTTGAACGGGCAGAGTTGAACGTGGAAACGATTGCATGCAGCTCAGATCCAGCCAGAGGACACCTGCACAAGGAAAAGCAATCAAGGATTAGCAGCCAAGCCACATGCAATCAAAAAAACTAAGCATGCAGCAGCAGAATCAGAGCAGGCAGCAGCAAAAAGCTCACGGCAGCCATTCAACTTCGAGGTATGTGACTGATCTATTGCATAGATTTAATTTGAAAACTGCATGAATTGATGGAATGGTGGAATTAAGCCACGGATTAGCAAGGCTCAACCGATTGTCTTCTCTAGCACTCCTGAAAAATCACGTAGCATGCGTGGATGAGATTCACATGGAAGTTGAAAAGTACCGGCAATGGTAGATGTGTTGAACTCCAGTGAACAGGGCATCAGTTGATTAACAAATAGAAGGGGACTACAATTCATAATTACACTGCAGTGGAGACAACAGTCGTATAAGCCAGCACACGTATGTGCCACCTCACTCCAAAAATCACGCAGTAATTTAATCAACGCTCAGCTGAAACTCTCACCATTCAACTGCAGTCAACTGAAACCCTTTCCAGATCAGTTAACCGATGGTTCTCTACAATATTTCTGCCCTTTTTTCTCGAGATCTCTACAGTTCCTTAAACAATTCCCGCTTGTCGCACTCTACAGGCGTTTCTACAGGAAGACGTTCTACAGGAAAGTACAGCAGAGCCTTCTAGAGCAGAAAAGCTTGGATTTTTCTTCGACAAATTGGGAATCCCGAAAGTGGTAGGCTTGAAAAAACACTCTTCCATGCATGATACATCTGAAAGGTGGTGAATTAAAACTATTTTTGAATAAGAAAGTATGAAAGAAATCTGTCTGTGGGTCAAGAATGGTAGTTTTCCTGTGTGATACACGAAATTTTTCAGTTGGTTATGCATCACATTCCCCTCCACAGGTCCTATTAACAAATTTCTCCTGTACAAAAGTTAAAGCACTGTGAGGACTAACATGTGCATGAAGGATGTGAAATTTATGTGGTTGTATGCGTGCTGGGGATGAAACTTAAGCTCTACACTTTGTCTGTGGGAGCCTAATTCCCTTCTGACAATCGAGTATTTGGGCAACAAAAGTCTTGAAACGAGGGAATTGTTGTTCATTGATATCAAACAGCTGAGGAATTCTTCCTTAAGTCCAGGGGGAAACTATAAACAACACTTCTGTTTCTGAAAAAAGAATAAGAAAAAGGGAGCACTCTTACCATGCCAGGGGGATTCATGATTCTGCATTATCCATGGTTGTCATGTGAACTTACACTTCCTCCAGCAGTGAGGAAAAAGAAGCAGTGGCCGAGGCAAAGAAAGAAACAGGCCAGAAGACCCCGACCACAGTGCAGAAGAAAGAACAAAAGAGGAAGCATGAGAAAAAGGATGAAAAAGAAGAAGGTGACACACCCATCTTGTCAGCAAAAGAAAAGAGGTTGAAGAGCAGAACGGACAAAGCTGAGGTGGTCCACATCAGCCCAAGTACCTCATCAGAGCCTGCAACCAAACCAAAAAGCAAAACCCATGAAGCAAAGCAAGCAAAGGTGGTGACACCCGTGTCTACAGGAAAGCAGAAACAGGCTTCTACAGGAAGCCCGAAAACAGTAAAAGGGTCTTCTACAGGAAGCCTTAAAAAGGCGAAACCCAAGGAGAAGAAGGCGGACATCCTAGCTAGGGAGGCAGTAGCTGTGCTGGCCGCCCTAAGTACCTCCCCCAAGCCGAGGGAGAAGTAAAAGAGGGAGCTTCCACTACATTTTAAGGCGAGAAAAGGCATGCAGATAAGAACTGGCAGACCCCAAACCACAGTCAACGAATCAAATTGTCATTGAGGACACAAAAGCTAAACAAAAGGAGGAGTCTCCTTCAAGGATGTCCATCACCTACGAATGAGAAAGCCAAAAACCTTCACTGGAAGAGAGAGAATTCAGACAATGGACTTAAAAACAGTTCTACAGGAAGACAGAGGATTGTTTCTACAGGAAGCCAGCGAACTGTTTCTACAGGAAGTTTGAAAAGAGGGAAGCCAAGGGAGAAAACAGCCGAGATGTTAGCCAAAGAAGCCACCAGGGCCATCAAAGATAAGGAGAGAGATTGGTTGCTCAGAGGATGAGCAACACTTTCAGTAGGGGGGTGATGATGAGCCCCAAAAATGGACAATTATTTGGGCTCATCCAACCTCCTAAGTTGACTTAATCCACCATTCTCATTGGTTTATTGCATGTTTTTTATTATTTTTATGTTAATAGAGTGAATTTGGTTAGTCATTATGCCAACAAGTCTAATGGGTGCTTTTTGTAGCCTTTTTGGTCAACTTGGAGACAAAATTGAAGGTCTTAATGAGCACTTGGCAGCCAAATTCGTGGGAGAACAAGCTAGAGGATTTGTAGGAAGGTGTCCCCCTCATTTATGGGCCCTTACCTCGAATTCTCCACCATAAGCTCGGAGTTCAAAGGCCACCAAATCAATGAGCACAAGGGCAGCCAAGCAAGTCAAGTAGGACTGCTGTTAACTACAAGTCTTGGGCAGCCAAGTCCCTAAATTTTAGGAGGACTGTTGGGTCCTCAAATTGTATAAATAAGAAGGCTTAGGGCCTCATTTTGGTTAGATAGTGGTTAGTCATTTTGTAGCTAGTAGTTAGTCATTTTGGGGAGCTAGTTGGTAGTCATTTTCGTAGCTAGTAGTTAGTCATTTTTGGGATTAGCTAGTTAGTCAATTTGGTTAGACAATTAGTCTTTTTGTAAGCCAGTTTTGGCATGATGTTAGATTCATGATTATTCAATAAAGGCAGGCAGCTTTGGATTCAATTCTGAGTTTTTAAGGGAGCTATAGCTCTCAGGTTAGGGCCCAACCTGAGAGCAATAGACCTCCTCTTCCTTGTATCGTTACTTGTTTCCTTGCAGCACTTTATTTCCTTTGTTTTCACATGCATTTAGAATTTCCAGTCTGCTGATTTGATTTGTTTTGTGTGATTGAAGTAGGATTAGCTTATGGTTTAAGTGCTTTTAGTTGTTTAGATTAGAGGAGGAGGATTGTAATTCATTAGAGTTAAGAAAAGGGTGATAGTGCACTCGCTGCCATCTCTGTTTAGAGATTGGGGGTGTGGGCTGTACCAACCACCAAAAAACGCAGTTTTATGCTTTCATGCAAGCTGCCACATAGTTATTTTAGTTATAGATCCATGCATGCACTCTTTCTCCACTTTAGTTCTCTGTTCCTGAGCCATCACAAGCCTCATTTCCATCCTACCTATTCACCCATACACTTCCTCCACTCCTCCATCACCCAAAACTCCAACCACAAACCTTCCTGTAGAAATCCCGAGACTTCCTGTAGGATCCCCTGCAGACATCCTGTAGAAGCCTGCAAACTCGGTTGTTGAACATCTGGACGTGTGGAACTTCTGTGGGATGATGTTAGAGATCCCCTGGAACCTCTCCTAGCCCCCCTGACCTTTCCCAAGCTTTCCTTCCTTTCGCACCACCTCTGCACAACCAAACCCTAATAAGAAACAAAATCAACATCACTCCAACCAATTAAGCAAAAATCCAAAAACATGTTCTTTCCAGTCAAAGTAGTTTAAGTTCATGCATTTCACATCATTAGAAGTAATGGCATCATTTCCAGACACTTGCACTCCACCCATTGCATCCTAGAGGTTAAGCTAGTCAGATTAGGGTTTACTAGGGTTTCCATGTTTTGGTTGGCTTTCAGTTCATCTTTGCAAAATAGATTAATTTCCTTTAAGATAGCCTTCGTCCATCATTTAGCAAGCTTCTTCTGAGAGCATATAGAAGTTGGCTTGAGCCCTAGCGGACTTGTGCCAGCTGACCAAGTGACAGCTGCGACAAGAGCTAGTACTTGTGCATACAGCACTGTCGCTTCCAAGTTTGTACGAACTACCGGGTTGATAAAATTAGAGATAGGAAGCTCCAGGAGTTGTAGCATTATTGCTATAATACTGGATCCCACCAGAAGCACATAGAGCACACACCCCGGATGAGTATGCATCACCTACGCACATTCAAGAACAAGTGATTGTGTGAGATGTACGAAGACATCCAGTTGCCTTGGTCGATGCTCTAAATGCTTACACCGAAGCCACAATCTCGAGTGTTAAACTCTTGATAGCATAAAACGAGCACATGGTTAACGAGTTGCAAGCATCCAGGCACATAGAGGAATAATCAAAAGGATCCATGAGAAAAAAGATGAAGAATTCCATACTCACTCAAATATCGACTCTTGAGACAGTCACGCAGAGACTGTATGATAGGTTCTTCACTATGCGCAAGATAGTTGTCTATCTACATGGTTGTGAGAAGTGCTACATTAAGATGGTGCGAACACTCATAGATATACATGCCGCAGTTGATCATGTACAAACATGGACAGTGAGGTACAAGGGAGACCCACTTCACTTGCAGAAGATGATGAAGCCGGAGGTAGAGTTCGACAAAACACGCATCCAATGTATGATCCGAAACTTGAGGAACTCTCGCCGCTCATCGCTAGTGTTGAGGCTTCATATAAACGGTTGTACAAGAGTTTCGATGTCGTGGTGAGAGAGTATGGAACCCTGTCAATTACTACGCTCACCGAGGCGAAAGAGAAGAACCAAGTGATACTTGAGCACGATGCGTACTTTGATCATTTGATGCTCACGGCCACCAGCATAGATTTTTTAGTCAACATAGATAACATGAGTATGTACATCACCGGTCGAGCCTTGCTCACGACTAAGTTCTGCATTTTATAGGATGGGTTAGACCAAGGTTCCAAATCAGTATACTCGGAAGTAATGGAGGCACGAGTTCGTTTCTAGAAAGACATTATCAAAGAGTATGTGGACACCATTGTGAACTACCAAGCATGGCATTAGTTCGTCATCGAGGATCATAGAGAGGACGTTAATGAGATGGTCTTTCCATATTCATCCGAGTCTTAGTGTTTTATTGTCTCAGTCACTCAAGCCATTTTTGTCCCACATGAGTATATGCGGTAAATCTAATATTTTTGTAAACACAATGTAAAGTGAAATTCCAAGTGTCATTAGTGGAATGCAAATATTCATATGTAATGTAAAGAGTTATGTAATGAATTTTAAGAGTCATGAGGGTAGTCCAAGAGTCACAAAGGGGAACGTGAAGGGTCACCGTACCCTTTGTTATAAATGGAACCTCATAACTCATAGAATAGGCTTTTGGGAGCCAAGCTTTTTCTGGGCGTTACTTATAGAGGGCTTCGAGAGTATTGTGACGAGCCTTGGCTTCTGCACAGTGTAGAGAGAGTACATCTCTTTAGAAGAGCAGGGTGGTGTTGACTCTAATGTTCCATTATTGGGGCTAGTGGTTGTCATGGTTTTATGTATGGATGGAACTTTCACTTTATATAATATAACATAGCCAGCACGTTTCATGCATATGTTGTTATTGTAGTTCGACTATTCTCATTACTTTAGCAATGTATGTAGTTATAACTTACGCATTGATGCATGTAATATTCCATATGTGATTGTATGAATATTATTGAATCGTTTTTTTGGTTTAAATCATCACTTTGGATCATCGACTATTATGTTTTCTAGTTCGTGATGTCTTTGAGCTCGTCTGTTCCTTTCAGGCTCCATACTATTACACACTTCTTTCCCCCTCCGTGTATTAGAACCTCCCCATGCATCTGTCTTAACTTACTGCAAGGTCACACACTTTCTTACAAAAAGGATATCTTGCTTACCTTTGCGTGCTATCGTAGTCAAGGAATAGTTTTACTACCCACTGCTTAGACTCCTACTCTAAACGGTCTGAGGTCTAGTTGGGACTTTTTACCAGGTAGATCCGCTCACATGTTGGAGGGTCCAACACCATGAACATAATCTTAGGTTTGCTAAATAAATGTTAGGGTTTATAATATTCATCTTAGTGTTTAATTATTATTATTACTATTATTATCCAATTTTAAGATCACTTCCAAGCAAGACATCAAATGGCTATATGAGACCACCTTGTGTATAGGACAAGGGACCCACCTCCATGCAACTATTTGACTACTAACTCTAAGAAGGCATGCACACTCTACGACCATTTCGTTTTGACCTATTAAGAGGAAACACATGCTCTTAACCATTATGCCCACTCAAGGCGTACGCTTAGGTTTATATCAATATTAATTATTTATGTTTATAATCCCTTAGGTTCATTAATTCTGTGATTTTATAATTTTAATGTTTTGGGTTTACAATATTAATACTATTGTGATGTTATATGTTAATTATATTATAATTTGAAATATAACTTTAATATATTAGAATAATATTATATAATAACATAAATTATATTAATATATAGTATAATATCAATATATTCCAAGTATATTGGCCAATATCACTATATATCAATACCAAGTATATGAGTATTGTATTGATATTATATACTCGTATTATATACTACCAAGTATATATCAATATAATATCAGTATATTGGCCCATGGTAGTGATATAGGAGCCCATGGTTTTGGCCCATGGTATTGATCTGTGATGTTGCCTATTTAAAGGTGCATCAAACATGTATTAAATGGTCTTACTAGCTAGTGGCATATACTAAAAATGTCATTAGACTCTTTGTAATCCTAGAGTAGTGCTAATGTTGGATTGTCTTACTGGCTAGTGTCATATACTAAAGATGTCATTAGACAACAACGCTTCTTTGGATTCTCTGTGATCCTAAAGTAGGGCTACGAGAAGTGGTGGTTGTTTGTTTCCAATACCACATCAGTAATCACTTAGTAGAATATAAATAAGTTATAGTTTTTTTATGGTTACGTGGTTGATACTCCAAGCAGTCATATGCTTGTCTCAATGATTAAGCCATGCATGTCTAAGTATGACGTCCATGACTCCTTAAATGAGTTATTGTTTTTTTTTTATGGAAAATAAGTTGTTTATTTCCTCCCATAATAAAAGCTATTTGGAGATTTCCTTATAATTACAAGGAGGGTTGATTGTTTGAATGAAAGAATTAAATTACTTCCAATCTATTTATTTGCAATAAAAATTATTTAAAATTGAAATTGAATATTTGTAAGAAAAAATAATAGATGTTTATTTTATTTTTCTATTAAAATTACTAATCTTGATTATTATATTTTAAATTTACATATTATATTATTATAGATTTAAAGACCTTATCTTATTTTTTTAGTCTCTTTTATATGAATATATAAAAAAATTATAATACAGAGAAGCCCAATTTATTACTTTGTAAGAGAAAAATATTATTTTCTTCTGAGCCAGATTTGGGCTAAAACTATTTAACTATATTTTCTCCCAATTTACAATGTAGAGTTTGATTCATAAAAAAACTTATAAATACTCATTTAAGGAACTAACCTACTACCTTTTAAAGCAAAAACATAATACATAATACATATATATAATTTTCATAAATTAAAACTATTAAATACAAGCTTATAGCACTAAAAATACTATCTTTTAACTGTTAGCTCCATATTAATTAAGACCTAAATACTTGCAATTAGTAAATACAGGCTCATATGATTTACACGAAAAAGTACTCTTTTTTAGCAGTCAACACTATGTTATTGAATTGAGGCTTCTGTGATCCATATCAGGTTTACGAGAGATTTTTCGGCGTAAATCACAAGATCTGTCATTTGTCGACGCGTTTCGAACCAACTAGTGTGGTTCATCGTCAGGACAAGTTGAAGAATCAGAACTAGCTTTGCATGTTAAATAGCTTGAGCAGAGCTTCCAACGGCTAAAAAAGATCAACGGCTAAATTTGACTAGAGACCAGGGTCAATAATAATTAAAAGGAAGATAATTAAAATAAGGGACATTACCACTAAATAAATAGATTATATGTATAAATTAAATAAAATTTAATTGGATGTTAATTTAATAGTTAGAAAAAATAATTATAATAATAATAAGGCAACTAACTATTTATAGAGTTATAACTAACTAATAAGATTATATGTGTATATAAAGAATTATAAAAAAGGATGTTAAGCTTACTTTAAAAAATAATAATAATAATAATAATACAAAAAAAAATTAAAAAAGAAAAAAGAAAAAAAAGTTAAATAGCTAAATAAATAAATATTAGAAAATATACTTAAAAAATAATAATAATAAATAAATAAATTTTAATTACCTGGATAAATTAATTATGTAAATGAATATACCTGCCTTAAAAAATAAATAAATAAATAAACTAAAATAAATATAAATAAATAAATAATAAAAATAATAAAAATAAATAAAAATAAAAATAATAATAATAATAATAATAAATAAATAAATAAATACGGCTCCGTATCATATGAAGATACCCTTTTATTATTATTATTATTATTATTTTATTTATTTATTAGTATTTATTATTATTATTTATTTAATTTTATTTATTTAATTTTATTTTATTATTATTATTTTTAAGTATTATTTTTTTATAATTTTTAAGTAAGCGTCGACAAATGATCTCTTGTTTTAAAAATCTATATTAATACACATATAATGTTATTAGTTAGTTATAACTCTATAAAGAGTTAGTTGCCTTATTATTATTATAATTATTTTTTCTAACTAACTATTAAATTAACATCCAATTAAATTTAATTAATTTATACATATAATCTATTTATTTAGTGGTAATGTCCCTTATTTTAATTATCTTCATTTTAATTATTATTGACCGTGGTCTCTAGTCAAATTTAGTCGTTGATCTTTTTTAGCCGTTGGAAGCTTTGCTCAAGCTATTTAACATGCAAAGCTAGTTCTGATTCTTCAACTTGTCCTGACAATGAACCACACTAGTTGGTTCGAAACGCGTCGACAAATGACAGATCTTGTGATTTACGCCTAAAAATCTCTGGTAAACACTATGTTAGTTAATTAAATCCTGAAAGGATGGTTGAATCCTGCAAAATTATACTGATGATCATCACTAGTGGTGGAGATGTGTATGGGAAATTGAGTTGATTATCTGGAGTGACATACTCGTATTTGTGAAGAGGAAAGTGGAATTAGATGCTATGATCAGTTGAATGGCCAGCAGGCCACAACTGCCAAAACCAAAAGGAAGCAGGTGAGAGCAGGTCATTCAACCTAATTCGGCTTTCCCTTTCATATATACTAACTTCAATGACCAATATCTCAGTCCAGATAATAAGCGCTCCATTTTCCCATACACTTCTCTATCCCCAATGATGATCACTTTGGAGGACTTTAAGCACATGACAATTTTATGGAACCTATTTTGAATGCAAACCCCAATTCAGTGCAACATGGGATTGCAGCAACCCATATGACCTCTATCTTCCAGTTCCAACACACTCCATATCATCCACAAAAAACTGTCATACAACCAAATTCCATTCAAACTTTCAGTCATGGAGCCCTTAGACAGGTGAAGGAAGTGAAGCAAACTATGGATTGGTTATGGAAATGGGAAGCTCATAGAATAGTCACTTGACATGTATATATGACCATTGTTGGGTCAATTTACTATGCAAATTAACACAAGTATTTAATTATCAATCCGGGTTTGTAGAACTTAGAAGCATGTCCAAAGTCTATGGATTCCAATGGTAGTCAATATTAGAAGACAAAATATAAAGATTGAAAGAAATGCATATTACAAATATAAAATCTAATTAAGTAATTTCTTATTCACTTATGTAATATGTGAGGGATGAGGCTCTTAACTTAGGAGAACCAGGTTGTCCTTCCCTATAATACTACTTTCATGAAGAGAAATCCAAAAGCACTAATTAACAATGGTTTATGATGCAAAAAATGTAAAAGAAGAGGCTTCTAACTAAGGAGGAATAAGTTTTAATTCTTCACAATTCTTGCTTCAAACCAGAAATGCATAAATAACTTCAAACAAGAAAAGGAGAATGAAATTCAGTTTTAGTTCAAGATCAAATAGAAGGGGAATTTAACTTAAATTCATATGTGTCCCTTCATATGTAGATTAGAATTAAACCAATATCCATTCAACACTCATTACACATCTAAATACATTTGAGACAAGAACTAATTTATGAAAACTATGAAAATTTAACCAAGAAGTGCACTTAGCTTAGTGTGGGGGCCCTCCACCCTTGCCTTGCACACTTGAAGAAATATCAGCTACAACAACTTCAGTAAATCAACCAAGCATGAACAACAAATTGAAATGAAACATCTTCTTCAACTAACTTTCATTCTTCAAAGAGTCTCAAAATCAGATTACATAAATTCTACATGCTTAAGCCTTCAATAGTGTTGGCTTAAATAGAGAAATAATAAAGAAACTTGACTAAAACATCTCTAACAACCTTATATATCCTAATCCCATCTATCTTGGTCGAATCTACCCATTCAGTTACACAAAATTTGGAAAAATCCTAAAAATCACTAATTTTGACATATTTCCTAGGGATTTTCTCAACAGAAGGTCATGTTTGACCAGAGTTGACTGGGCATGTTTAAACTCAATTTGACCGAACCAATATGAATTCATTCAATCTTAGTTCCCAAGCTTTCTATAAATGTGCTTAGGTGTTTCAAGTATGACTTCAATGGAGCCATTACGAAAATTTCTCATCGTGTCCAAAAATGCACTTAAAACCCAATTTTTGAAAAAATATCTAAAAATTGAAAAACATAATTTATTTGCCTGAATATGCATAATAAGGTCAAATAGGTCATATGTGGATCGTATAAAGTGGAAAATTATGGAAATTAGGTGGATTTTAATAAGAAAAATTTGATCAAAATTGAGGGCCAACATCTCCCCCTTGCTTACTCTCAACCATGTCCTCATGCTTGCCTCTGTATCCTTGACCTTCTGCTTCTATGTGCTGACTCACCTGCTGATGTACCTGTGGCTCTGGCCCTTGAAGATGAAGCTTCCTGTTGAGCTACCTGTAAAAGGATATCTATGCCTTCATGTACTTCTTCTCCTTAATTGTAGATGGAAGTCTTTATTTATTTTTCTTTCCTTTTCTCTATTTTGATAAAAAGAAATTTCATCCTTTCTCTTTGAAGTGTTTTCATTTGTAGTATCCTTCACCTATTAGCGGCAAACTTATGGCTTGGGCTATGTATTCTGGAGTGATGGGAACAAAATGTCTCTAATGTGTGATGAGGTTTCACCACCAACAAACAAATACAAAAGCTTTACACTATTCTTCCTATGATGATAAAACACTAGAAATAACACCAATAAATCATTCTGGATGAGCAGCTTCAGAAAAGACAACAAATACAACTTGAATTTCTTAATACATTCTGACACAGAATTCATGTCCCTTTCACATTAGCAATATCAACAACTTCACTTAAAGGAGCCAATTTCCATTTGCCCTCACATCTTCATTGAAAGAAGCCAATCTTGCAATGTCGCACGGCCACAGAGAAAATACCAATCGAACAAATCAAAGCTTCTTTCACTTGCGAAGGGGGTTTTCTTATTGTATAATTCCACTACAAAATAACTTGTGCCAATCATTTTTATGACTAGGCATTCACTTTCAATTTAGCCACTATTTTACCCACGTAATCTACAAAATAGGGGTTGAAAGAACTAGGAAAATATCCAAATAACAACGAATTTGAGAAAATTGTCTGTGTGGAGCTTAATTGGGTTTATTATGAAGAAAACCCATGTTTTAATTTTTCAAATTTCAATTAAATTTGCTCAGAAAAAGCAATGAAAAATAGTGGCTTGTAAAAATCGAAATGCATTTCTGGGACTAAATAAAATTTCATGATCATTAAATTTGAAATCAATTTCTCTCTTCAAATGCTTCTCCAGTATCCTGCTTATGTCTTTTTTGATGCCCTTCACAAAGAGATGAAACCAATCCTCAAAACTATGAACTTAGTGCTTCTGAGACACAAAATTTTGATATAGAAAGATTATAAAAACATAATAAACATGTTTTTATTAATATATTCTTATATTCTATCCTCTTTTTCATCAAAAAAAAAAAAAACCTTTGTCCCTAATGTAGAATTCTTTGTTTTTGAATTTGCTGTGTAGAAAAATTAATTTTTTTTATGTCACAGTGTCTTTTTGTTCCTCGAATTCTCACGTAATTTCTCCTCTCTTTAAGAAAAAATCACCATGCAATCATTCTGCAATTATCTAAGCTCACCGTGTTTTTCAAAGAATGGCTCATTGTATATTTGTCAACATTCATCAAATAACTCCTCAAATGGCTGCAATGCATATGTAAAATTTGCAAATTGTTTTTTTTTTTAATATGAGTGAGGAAATCTTTTTTTTTTTTAACGATACATGAGCTACAATAAAATTAATTAAACCAGAGGGAATCTGTCTCCAACAATTAAATGCTCAGAATATGAAATTAAATCCTAGAAAAAACTCTTTGCTCTTTCAGAAATTGAAATCGATTTATACTTTGTCTTTTAAAAACTTGAAAATAAATTCTAGGAATGATCAACTCTCTCTTAAATTGAAATCAAAAAATTGAAATGAGCAATTTTCACAAATTTGAACAATTGTTTTCAAATTCATCTTCTCTACCTTCTTAGAAATCGAGTTCTTTTATGCAATCTACAATCTCCTCATCACATTCTTCTCTGGAAATTAAGATTTTTCCACTCACAATTTTAGCTCCAGCGCTCATGCATTCACAACCTTAACACTGACTTCGAACTCACCATGCACTGCTCACTGTTGCTCATTAAAAAAAGTTCACAGTGATGGAGAAATCATTTATGAGTTATCGATGTTCTGTAAATATTATACATTAGGGTTTGATTGTAATAACTAATGATTGGAAATTGATTTCTGTTGACATCACTGAAGTTCAAACCCTGATTTCCAGAACAAACTAACCCTCTTCAATTGCAATATAATTCACAATGATTTGGTTATCACTGCAAATCGATTTTAAAATATATGAATGTAACATTTCAAACCAACAATTTACTGCAAATCGACAATTTGAACTATGAATTCACTTTACATCAACAACTGGTGATACGACTAAAGATTTTTACCTCTTGCAAACTGACTTTGGGGTCTGAGAAGTAACTAACCCGGAGTTAACACTAGCGTGATTTGTGATCTTTGGTGATTTACCGAGAACAATTTTAACACTCCGACTTCAATCTTCAGAGTTTAAATAACCTCAAAATCATTTTTATGCCTAAAAATATGGATTACATGCAAAATAATTGAATTCTAGCGAGGATTTGTTTATACGTGTTCCTTTCCTACTTGGAAAATGTAATTCTCCTTTGTTTGTGTTATTTAGCTAGAGATTCTCATGCTATCTCTACAACCTTCTTTCCTTTTTTTAACAATCATCTGCAAATCAAACTGGGTTATCGCAAGTGTAGTCTAAGCTAATGGCTATGTTGCGTTTTGAGTGAGCTAATGGATGTAATGCATAGACAGTGCTGCGTCGGTCTTATATATTCCCACTTGTTTCTTCTCATTTCAATTCATTGTTTACCTTTTCCATGGCATGGCCTTTAGAAAATTGCAATGATTTTCTTGTTTGGATGGAACTCTATTTTGAATACCGAGAACTATGCTTGTCTTGTCACCATTATTTTTGCATTACCGACTTTTGTTATGTTCATGGCTTCGCTCATTTCGCTGCCCCATGATCTTTATCATTTCATTTTTCATTCATAGCCACCCTCATTATGTTGCATGCCCATATTTTAGTTTGTACGCATCATAATTTCATGTCCTTTGTTGCATTGCATTTGCATTTTCCACTTAGGTTTTGTCATATTTGCATATTGCGCTCATTCCATACCTTGGGTTTTGTCATATTTGCATATTTTGCTCATTCTATACCTTAGGTTATGCTCTTTTCTTAATTTAATTTTAAAATGACCATACGATAGGTCATTTTTAAAATTAAATTATTTTCCTTATGATACTAACGCTTTTGTGTGGTTTTTGCAAGTCAAACAAATTCCTTAGGGGAAAAATATTGAGTCCTTTATTTCTTATCAAAAATGTTTATAGGAAAATGTAGAGATATATGGATTAATGTAGGTTAAGTGAAATGTATGGTAAGGTAATGGTAGGGTTATGATGATGTATGATGGTGTAATGGATATGATTATGATGAAGTTTATTGGATGTCAATGTAGAATGACAAGATGCATATCCAAGCTAAATTAGTTTTAAACAATTTCTAGAAAAATTTTAGAAAAATTGAAATTTCAAGAGAAAAGATTTTTTTTACTCACTATACTTGTACTCCCGTAAATATATTGATGTCGTTTGGTCAAAATATTGGTTGATGGTTGACGATGTCTTCATTATCATAATGATGGTTCTTCCAAGATAGATTCTGATGAAATGTAGAGACTTATTTTTTTTTCGTGTTTCCACATTTGATATTGATTCAGGATCCTCAAATGTTGATGTTGTTCAGGTCCCTTCTACAGTGATATTATAAATAATGTTCCAAGTCCCTTCTGTCATGTAATTCAGGTCCCTTCAATACAGTTTCTCAAACTATTCACATAGTTTTATTACGAATCTCTCCCCTTTCTTATTCTGAGACTTATCCACAAGTCTTGCTATTCTGGAGGATGATTCCTATAAAATCAAACTGAAGAAATGGTAAAACAAAATAGATAATTTGCATTGACCTAACAAGTTGGCTTTCCGATATGAATTCAAGTTTGTGTTGTGTCAGGTTCATCTATTTTCACAACCAAACTCCTTTATTATTTTTGATCTTTTTCTATTTTTTTTTATTCTTTTCTTTTCTGGATGGAGGTGGGGTGTAATGGAGTAGGGAAGTATGAAAATCTTGTGAAAATAGGTTAGGTTGAAGTCATGATTTAGTAGTAAATGGATAGGTAATATGTCCAGACTTCAACATGCATGATCGTGGAGCTTAACATAAATATGGATGATGGATGAAATCATGAACAATATGGCTTATGAAAGGATTCTCTCGCAATGGATGTGAATTTTCATGGTACAAAACTTGACTTCTTCTTCTGATGATTAGCTTCATGTATTTTTCCTCGATCTCGATTCATGTTGTAGGGTTTGTTGATTTCAAAATGATCCTATATGGTTACCCAAAATATGATTGTTCTTACTGCATTTTGCCATGTAATCCTTTCAAATAAGTACTGAACAATGATGTGAAATTTAATTCATGATAATTTAAACCAAAAGTATTATTGTGAAATCATTCTACCTATTTATTTATTTATGTTATTCTATCCTACTTTATTGTAGAAAAATAGATTCTCTCAAGTATAAGAGAATTTCCAATGCATCCATTTTCGTAAAAAGATCATGAGTAAACTCACATCCAAATTTGAAAAATATACTTTAATGAATGTTTGGACATGAAAATTTGTTTGATCATAAAGATTTGATGCTAAGGAATGCTGAAAAATGGAGTAGTGTTGTGACCTAATGACTAGTTGAAACCAAGTTTGAATGTGATCTTTAAGTTTCTTATTTTTCTCAACTATCATAGCACAAAGTTCTTCAATTTCGGGTTCTAATGTTTCATCTTCATTGCATTTGATCCATGACTCATTCACCTCTTTACAAAGATAACTAGAAGAAGCTTCTATGTTTTGTTCTTAAGGATCCTCTTCTAACTTCTAAAATGAAGATTCATCCTTAGTGACCATGCTAAGTTGTGGACAATGATTTGGGAAGATCCTTGTGGTGCTATACCTTCCTTCTCTAAATGACTTCTTTAACAATATTTTTTTTAGATCTTGTCTTGCAAATGGATTTTGTAGTTATTAAATTTTATTTTATTTTATTTATTTATTTATTTTTTGGGGTTTTGTTTTGGGAATCTACTTTTCTAATTTCTATGTCTAAATATAAATAACCATAATGAAAAGTTTTTTTTTTTGTTTTTATGTTTTGTTGTTGTTTTTTATTTTTATTTTTTAAGCAATCTTCCTAATTGACTATATTGAAGTATGCTTCCCTGGCAACGACGCTAAAATGTTGGGTCAATTTACTATACAAATTAACACAAGTATTTAATTATCAATCCGGGTTTGTAGAACTTAAAAGCATGTCCAAAGTCTATGGATTCCAATGGTAGTCAATGTTATAAGATGAAATATAAAGATTGAAATAAATGCATATTACAAATATAAAATATAATTAAGTAATTTCTGATTCACTTATGTAATATGTGAGGGATGAGGCTCCTAACTTAGGAGAACGAGGTTGTCCTTCCCTATAATACTACTTTCATGAAGAGAAATCCAAAAGCACTAATTAACAATGGTTTATGATGCAAAAGATGTAAAAGAAGAGGCTCCTAACTAAGGAGGACCAGGTTGTCCTTCTTCACAATTCTTGCTTCAAACCAGAAATGCATAAATAACTTCAAACAAGAAAAGGAGAATGAAATTCAGTTTTAGTTCAAGATCAAATAGAAGGGGAATTTAACTTAAATTCCAGTGTGTCCCTTCATATGTAGATTAGAATTAAACCAATATCCATTCAACACTCATTACACATCTAAATACATTTGAAACAAGAACTAATTTATGAAAACTATGAAAATTTAACCAAGAAGTGCACTTAGCTTGGTGTCGGGGGCCTCCACCCTTGCCTTGCACAATTGAAGAAATCTCAACTATAGCAACTTCAGTGAATCAACCAAGCATGAAAAAAAATTGAAATGAAACAGGTTCTTCAATTAACTTTAAGTCTTCAAAGAGTCTCAAAATCAGATTACATAAATTATACATGCTTAAGCCTTCAATAATCTTGGCTTAAATAGAGAAATAATAAACAAACTTGAATAAAAAGTCTCTAACAACCTTATCTATCTTAATCCCATCTATCATGGTCGAATCCGCTCATTCAGTTAGACAAAATTTGGAAAAATCCCAAAACTCACTAATGTTTACCTATTTCCTAGGGATTTTCTAGACAGTAGGTCATGTTTGACCAGAGTTGACCGGGCCTATTTATGTTCAGTTTGACTGAACCAATAGGAATTCGTTCAATATAGTTCCCAAGATTTCTAAAAATGTGCTCATCTCGCGCCCAAGTGTCCTGCAAGTATGACGTCAATGGAGCCATTACGGAATTTCTAATCGTGTCCAAAAATGCACTTAAAACCCAATTTTTGCAAAAATATGTAAAAATTGAAAAACATAATTTATTTGCCTGAATATGCATAATAAGGTAAAAATAGGTCATATGTGGATGGTATAAAGTGGAAAATGATGGAAATTAGGTGGATTTTAATAAGCAAAATTTGATCAAAATCGAGGGCCAACAGCCATGTATACACACGAAGTAGTACTGCTATGGCCATAGAGAACTCGTTGGTGTGGTGGAGAACTTGTAACCCATAACACTAGTTTAATATCCATACTTTAGTTACTTCTCATACTTTTTATTTTTTTTCATTTGTGAATATTACAAAAAGGAAAGCCTGCATGGAAAAAGTTATTAGAGTATATTGGATCAAGGATTATGATCGCCATAGCCTTTCTTGATTCTGGATGCGATAAGGAATTTTCATAACCTTGTGAGCCATAAGCGAAAAGGGTGACTTATAGGTTAGTTATTAGTTGCTTCACTGTAATCTACTAAGTTGATTATTGTTCATTTTCCTTGTGTTTCAGTGGAGTCCGATTTGTGGAGTCAGATTTGTAGGCAGGGGCGCAGTATAAATATGAGGTAGATCCCAACACAATATATATACAATCTATCTTCTTGAGATGAGTAATGAAATCTAATTGTTCTGGGTTACCATTTGCAACTACTTAACATTCCATTTTGTTCCCTCCCTCAAAAGACATGACATTTTGTTTTTATCTTCCTGTGAAGAGTCATTCATTTTAAGCACCCACGACAAGGATACCTAGATCGTCCCTTGTCACTCTGGTCACATTGTTTGTTAAAGAATTGGCACTACCCTATTCGCCAACACTATGTTTTGTTATTAAAATAGAGTCTCTTCCAATGTTTCGTAAATGGTGATCTTACCTCGAGATGTTACTTAGATAAATCACTCCACAATATCATCACATCCATAAACATGGAAAACAGTCATGATCACAAGATGTGGATAACCTCCTTGAAACAATGATTGATCAAATGCAATGGAAAACTTCCTAGTGCATTATAATAGAAATTAAACTAAGAAAATAAAATAAAATAAATATTTGCTGAGGCACAAAGTGAATTGGAAATATGTAGTTAAATTAAGGGTATTGTTTAGTATGCCACCAAAAACATACGATATTTCATAAGTTCATTGAGTGAATCCTCTATGGGAAAGAATGTGTTGTGTCACATCAGTAGAGACAAAAGAAATATTCTTATGTGCCTAGGGATAGTGAATAATTTACCTTATACAATTTGTGATTGTTGTTACCATTCCTCATAGGGGGTATTATATGGGCAAGTTTCTCATCCTCACCAAATTTCATAAATTTGAACCTGATGTTTCTTATCCTACTGCAATGGAAACCACTGCACCACCTTTACTGGATTTGAGTATCCTCCCTTCTGAAGATTAATATGGTGAAGATAAACAAACAAGGTAACCTAATTCCTTCAATCACAAAAAGATACCTTTGATGTATAACAAGTTTCTCTCTCAAACTAAGTCATCATAAATGCTTGAAGTTTTCTTTTGTCGGGAGGAATGGTATTTTTTCTTTATTATCATTGTATCCTATCAAATGTAATGAAACCATTTGGTTTCATTGCATTTCAAATGATACAAAGATAATAAATAAAAAGTACCATTCCTCACAACAAAAGAAAACTTCGAGAACTTACGATGACCAGTCTAAGGGAGCAACTTGTTATACATCAAAGATATCCTTGTGTGATTGAAAGAACTAGGTATCTTGTATGTTTATCTTCACCATCTTAATCTTCATAAGGGGATGTTCAGATCCAGTAAAAGTGGTGGAGTACTTTCCATTGCAGCAGGATAAGAAACATATTCCTTAGGAGGAGTCAGGTTCAAATGTATGATATTTAGCCACATGGAAAACTTGATCATCTATTATTCACTATCCCTGGGTACACCCTAATATTTTTTTTGTCTGTACTTATGTGGGACAAACATTTCTTTCCCACATTATCTCCCAACAGTGGCATCTCCATTGGCAGCTGCTACATAATAGTAGAGTGATCCTCCACATTCCTTCCCAGCATCGACATCTCCATTGGTTGTTGCTGCATTCCTACTCCAATACTCATGTAAGCATGCCTCCAAGGCAACATGTGCTTGCCCATATTGACCTTCACTTTATCTCCATGAGCGAACCTACTACCAACATGCAACAGATGGGCATGAACTTCAGTGGAGACAAAAAGGGGGTCAACATATGAAGAAGAGTTGGAAGATGACTCGATATGGCCCCATATACATTTTTGACAATGCATCAGCTATCACAAATGCAAGTGGGAGCCCGAATTGTAAATAAGAGGTTATCAATAACTTTAGGTTTGATAGATAATAACAGGTCTTTGGCTTCTAGAGATAACTGTTCACTTTTTTGTTTTTCGGTTGATGGATAATAGAAATGGTTGTCATGGAAATTTTGGGAGTAACATCCTCAAAGGTGTGAGAGAAGCTACTAATGATTTCATTACATTTTGAATCATATATGTTATTAGTTTTAAGTTATTTGGTGTGTAATTAGCATTTTTTATCAAAATGAGCTAGTTTTTCTTTTTCTTTTTAGTACTTTAGAGAATCATATAAGATATTTTTTAAGCTTAAGCTTAAACCACTAAGGAGGGTGATGCTACTTTTTTAGCATTATCACAATCACCAAAGATGTCTCTATTGGGATTTGAAATCACGTGTATGGGAAAACTTCTAGTTGTTCCAACCACTAGGTAGCCCGAACAAGATACTCATCCTATAGGCTAGTTGTAGGCAATAGAAGCACAAATGTGACCAGAACATGTTGCCCTCCTATTGTATGAGAGTGATTATTTGTGTCTTGACTTTAGCCTTCTAAATTGTAGAATATTAATGGAGTTCGCTTAGTTGTTGTATTATTGTATTTATCAAACAACATCATCCTCATTACATTGACAGAAGATGACCACTTTAACTTTTCTTGCATGGTTATATAATGAGTGACATTTAATAGGGTTATGTACTTACATAGAATTTTAATTGATGTCCCATGCCAATATGCATAATTTCAAATGGATATTTTGTTTATTGCAAACATGTTATCACTTTTTCCAAAGTGAGATTCCCTTAACAATACATTTGCATCACCCTACATCCTATTGAGTGGGTATATTTTATATCACATAATATTCTCACCAATCACTTTTACACTTACATTGTGCTTCAATTGATGGGCATATGCCATGTTTTTCCATGATTCCCCTAGTTTGTTACTATATTGATTCCTCAATTCTCAACCTTTTTTACTCTTAATGAATGGAACTAATTTAGGGTTTATTAATTGAATCCTAAAAATTAGGTTGAATTCTAAATTATTGGGCCTAGGGGCTCATTCTATAGTGTCAGTATGATGTGTAACCCTCTCCTCCATAGCCAAATATGAAATTTTTCTCATGTAGGCCCAAATAAAAACAAAATTCAAATTTCGCTCATATCCACCAAAATAAAAATAAAAATAAAAATAAAACTAAAAATAATTAATTTAAATGTTTTATATAGTATTCAAATACAACCTATAATTTACCACATTAAAATTCCAAACGAGATAAAATTTTAAACATCTTTACTCTTTACTAAAGTCAATAACATTTATCAAAATAAAGTAAAAAGGTTATTTCAACACAAAGAATAAAAATATCTTGCTCCAAAATCTTTTAATATTTCTTTTCATTGAATATTCGTAAAATGAATCAAGGAAAACTATATCCTATGGTTTATTTAAAATCTCTAAACACATAAATATTTCCATGTCAAAGTTATGATATTCGAAAATTTTGTTATCATGCTATGTAAAAAATATCATTAAATCTAATATTAATATTAATATTATAAGTTTAATAACTTAGGATTAATACAATATTAAATATAATATAATATTAAATTTGTTATATTATAATATATATTAATATCTCATGATATATATTAACAATAGATATATATGGGAGGGAAGAACAAAGACAAAGTGATAGAGGTGGAGAGATAGAGGGAGAGAAAGGAAGGGAGAGAAAGGGAGAGAGAGGAATGATGAGAGGGGACTTGAGAGAGGAGGAGAGAGGGAGGGATAGAGAGCTGGAGTTGGAAGGAAAGAGAGGGAGGGAAGAAGAATCACATAGAGAGAGAAAAGTGGAGACAGGAAGTGACAACGAAGAGATGGAGAGGGAGTGCATGTGTTTTTGGGTGAGATAGAGAGATAAAGGAGGAGAAATAGAGAGAAGAGGGGGAGAGAAGGAGAGATGGAGAGAGAGTTAATATGTTGTGTGGTGAGATAGACACATAAAGGAGGATAAATAGAGAGAATAGGGGGAGAGAAGGAGAGATAGTGACAAAAGTGGATGGTGGAGAGAGACAGAGAGACAAAGACAAAGAGATAAAGGCGAGAGAGGGAGGGATGCAATAGAGTATGGAAGAGAGAGCAAGAAAGAGAGCGTGGATGTGAGAGAGAGAAGGAGAGAGGAAGGGAGATAAATAGGGAGGTAAGAAGAAAGACACGGAGAGAGAAAGGTGGAGAAAGAGAGATGGATTAATAAGGGAGATGGAGAGAGAGCAAGAGATGATAGCAAGAGGGAAGAGAGATAGAAGGTGGGAGAGAGGGAGATAAGGGGAAGAAATAGAGAGAGGGAGAGGAAGAGGGAGGGAGAGGAAGAGGGATGGAGAGGAAGAGGGAGGGAGAGGAAGAGGGATGGAGAGGAAGAGGGAAGAAGAGATAGATAAAAATGGAGAAAGAGTGTGCATCTTTTTCGGGCAATATAGAGAGAAAAAAGAGAGACATATATAGATGGAAGGGGAAGAGAGGGAAAAAGAGAGAGATAGAGATAGGGAGCGATAAATAGACATGGAGGAAGAAAACATGTGTGTTTAGTGGGGGGAGGAGGGGCGAGTTAGAGACACAAAGAAGGAGAGATGGAGGGGGGAGAGAGGGAAGAAAAATTATTGCACAAGATGCATTTATTTCAGTGTAGATGGTTATTTCTAATCCTATTTTATTGCTTGCATTGAAGGAGATAAACTGAAGGACATGGGTGAGGAGAAATGAAGAGAGAGAGAGAAGGAGAGGAGTGAGAGAGGGAGAGATGGGTAAGAGAGAGAGAGAGATACACAAAGGTGGAGTGGGGAGATAGGGGAAGAGAGAGAAGGAGAGAGGGAGGGAGATAATGACAGGGTTGGAGGGAAAAGAGAGAGAGAGAGAGAGAGAGAGAGAGAGAGAGAGAGAGATGAGGGAAGAGAGAGGGAGGTGGGAGAGAAAGGGAGAGATACGACTTGAGAGAGATAAGGAGGGAGGAAGGGAGAGAGAGGATTATAGAGGCAGGACAAAGAGATGTATTTGGAAGGGGAGAGATGGAGGGAAGAAAAAATACATACCGAGAGAAAAGTGGAGGGAGAGAGAGAAGGGGGAGTGAAATGGAAGATATGGAGAGAGAGTGTGTATGTTTGGGGGTGAGATAGAGATACAAAGAAGGAGAGATGGAGGGAGATATAGATAAATATGGAGGGGGAAGAGAGGGAAGAATATTTATCACACTAAATGCATTGAATTCATGCGAGATGGTGATTTCTTATCCTACTTGATTTCTTGAACTAGATGCATTAATTTCAGTGTAGATTTTGATTTGTAATGATATCTGATTACTTGCATTAGATTCATTGATTTGAATGTAGATGTTTATTGATAATCCTATTTGATTGCTTGCACTAGATGCATTGATTTAAGTGTACATGTTTCCTAATTCTATTTGATTGCTTGTAGTAAATACATTGATTTGAGCGTAGATGTTGATTTCTAATTATATTTGTTTTCTTGCACTATTTGCATTGATTTTTGTCTATATGGTGATTTCTAATTCTATATGGTGATTTCTAATTCTAATTGATGCATTGATATCGGTGTATATGGTAATTTATAATTCTATTTGATTACTTACACTAGCTGCATTGATTTCAGTGTAGATTGTGATTTCTAGTCCTATTTGATTGCTTGCACTAGATGCATTCATTCCAGTGTAGATGGTTATTTATAATCCTATTTTACTCCTTGCACTAGATGCATTGATTTTAGTGTAGATGTTGATTTCTAAGTGTATTTGGTTGCTTGCACTAAAGGCATCAATTTTAGTGTAGATGTTAATTTATAATCTTGTTTGATTGCTTGCACTAGATGCATTTATTTTAGTGTAGATGTTGATTTCTAATCTTATTTTATTTTTTGCATTAGATTCATTGATTTTAATGTAGATGTTTCCTGATATTATTTGGTTGTGTGCACTAGATGCATTGATTTCACTGTAGATGATGATTTCTTATTTGATGTAACTCGATGTATGATGGTACATTAACTTAAAGTGATTGTATTCACAATGTGAATTGATTTTAGTGTAAGTAGAAAAATATGGTTGAAAATTTGTATTGATTATTTTGTTATAGTAATTCAACCTATTAATATTGGAGAGAAAATGAGACAAGGTATGTTGTTTAGTACAATAGTTCGAGTTAAATAATTCAATGGTTTAAAATGTCCACTATCCTTTTCATATAATAGATATGGAAAGATGGGAAAACTAACAAATAATTTAAATATTTTGTAAATCTAACCACTCATTAAAAAATTCAAAATTACATTAATTCTTGAATTTTGCAAAACAAGCTATAGATAAAAGAAAATCATCAAGATATTTTGAAGAAAACAAATTATTTCAAACATTAGCAATGAAACGAATGATTTAAAGAGTAATATTGGTGGAGTAAATTATTAAAACTACTCTTCAAAATATATTTAGTAATACCTTGAGGGACACTATTAAGAATTATTAATTGTCACAAGTTTGATACTTGAAATTATTAATCCTCATGCAAACTATTAACAAGATTGTCTCCCTTCTCCATCATCAACTAATTACTAGCACACACTTACATACACATAGAAATATAACACAACAAACGTAACATTCACAAACATTACCATCCAAATCCAAACACATAAACACAAAAACCACTCAAAGAATCCAAGCGGAGACGTACAAACCATTCAAGGCAATCAAAAAAATAAAATTAAAGAGGAGAATGATATAGTCATGTCAAACAAAGAAAAGATAATGTAAATTTAAAAGTATAAAGTTTATCTCAAACATATACATAACAATGGTAATCTAAAAATGTGTCATTGTCACCCTCAACTCGAACCAACCTAGATCCATTTAACTCCAGATCTATCATGCGTGGAGAGCGATCAAATCCCTTAAGGTGAAAACCTTATTTTTGGAGTGCAGAATTTCAGGAAAGGTTTGGACCTAGAGGGATTTGATCCCTTTCGATGCATGATGGATCCAAATTTAGATGGATCTAGGCTCGTGAAAGGATTATGAAGATTTGACACTGATCTAAATCGGCTAGGATTTCTACGACCTCTATCACATCTATGATGGCACCTTGAGGGAGTTGGAGGAGGCCCGTTATTCAACTCTATTGTAGCAGGATGATCACCCCAACCATCTCCATGAATCAATGTGCAACAACATCTCGTGCATGAGCCTTGCTCCTCTACATGGGCATGCACAAGTCAACGATAAGGCAACGAATTTTCTGAGGAGAAAGTTGTATTTGTGTAGGCAGTCGTGGTATTTGAGTACCAAATGCAGCTCAGAATCCTTGATACCCAACTGTGTGCGAAGGGTATGAAAAGTGTTTGTGAACTTTGGCACATCTTGGTCCCTTTCCTGTCGTAGCGTGGTCCACTTTATGTATTTGTCCTCATAGCTTTTGACAGGGTAGTACTGCTCCTTGATGGCATCTTGGAATGAATTCCAAGTGGGTGTGGCTGAAAATAGTAAGCCCGTACTTTTAGCCTTCTGCTCGCAGTAGGTTTCCCACCAGTCTTTGACATGGGGGGTTGCTTTTAGAAGAGCGAAAATAATCTTTTCCTGACTGGAAAAATCATGAACAAAAAAATACCCATCTAGCAGATTTAACCATTTATCTATGACATTTGCGTCTATTTGGCCCTCGAATATGGGGATTTCAAAATTAACTTGTACCTTAAAGGGTGTGGTGTTTCCAGAGTAGCTGTTGGAAGCCGATGCGTCACCTCTGGGTAGCTGTTGAAGGATCTGGGCAAAGCTATCCATCATCGTGTTCCTTTATCACTCGAGGGCTTCTTCGAGCAAGATTCTGATAGGATCTCCTGCCCCCTCGTCTTTCTTTTCATCCGCCATGGGAGGCCATAAGGATTTGCGAGGCTGGTCTTGCAAAGGTTCGACTAGTTCAAGCCCTAACTCCTTATATCCCGACCTTGTTGGGAACATGCAAAGAGAAACAAAGAAAAAAGCAGACCGCTCTGATACCATTGGTCCGGATTTAAACAAGAATGCAACAAATTACAGAAATAACCATAAGTACAAAGATGCAGCGGAAATAATATTTCATTTTATTAATGTAAAATACTGAAATATGCTTACAGATAGAAATGGAAATAAACCAGCTACGACGATGGTAGCTTATCTTTGAGAAGAGATGTGGTGGCTACATGCCTCTGAACTGTGTTACAATGAGGCTCGAAGGCCTATTTATTGTTGAGAAACAATGGAAAACCCTAAACATCCAAAAACCTAACCCTAGGAGATGAAACACCAAACTGTGGGCCCGGTTTGGGTAAATTGGTACATCAACTTCCCGGGGTCATAACTTTGGCATACGATCTCCGTTTGACGCACACAATAGCTCGTTAGAAAGATCTATCCGAGGACTACAACTTTGGGAAGAGCACCATTGGTACATGGATCCATGTTGCTCCCTAATTTCCCAAAAAATGTCGTTTAGGGCCTCAAAACGGCTCCAGAAGTTCAGGACCCGAAAAACTGCTAAAAATAGTAAATTGTGCTACAATGAAGGAAACTGAAAAACTGAAAGAGCCAGTTGTGGGGGTCCAAGTGGGATAGGTGAGTGGCCACCAACATCCACTTGGATCATGAATACACTTTGAATAAGGTGTAATGACCTATAAAGCCACTTTAATACGCTTCAGTGCCTTCTTGCACAAAATTTGCCTCTTAGAGGGGGGATATTCATGATGAAGCAACCAAATATTATTTCACCCTTGGATTGGAACACTCCTCATTAGACGATGTTTATTTGATCATCTAAATTCTTTTAGCACCACATATCATCATTCTTGGCAAGGCATTTCTTCTTTAGATTCTTTCTTCACCACTTGTCATGCCTTAAGGTTCCTATGAGATAAGGTGTTTTGCACCTCTAGGCTCTTTATTGCCAGATGCCATTCTTTGGACCTCTTGTAATGTAGGGCATTCTTATTTTTTGGGTTGTTTGATGAGAGAAGAAAAGCCCATGAAAATGCTAAATGAACTGTGCATTTTCAAGGGGTAACAATTGACTCCACATGGGACTGTGCTCCTTGGTAGGGTGCAAGAGAACTCTAGAATATTTGTTGGTTATCTGTGACACGATGGATCAAAAACATGCACTTTTCTCCACCACATAGTATAGAATATTTTCAATCCCAGTTCATTATCTATCTTAATGCCATCTATCCTGGTCGAATCCACCTATTCAGTTACACAAAATTTGGAAAAATCCCAAAACTCACTAATTTTGACCTATTTCCTAGGGATTTTCTAGACAGCAGGTCATGTTTGACCAGAGTTGACCAGGCCTATTTAAGCCCAGTTTGACTGAACCAATAGGAATTCATTCAATCTTAGTTCCTAAGATTTCTATAAATGTTCTCATCTAATGCCCAGGTGTCCTGCAAGTATGACGTCAATGGATCCATTATAGGAATTTCTTATCATGTCCAAAAATGCACTTAAAACCCAATTTTTGCAAAAATATGTAAAATTTGAAAAACATAATTTATTTGCCTGAATATGCATAATAAGGTAAAAATAGGTCATATTTGGATGGTATAAAGTGGAAAATGATGGAAATTAGGTGGATTTTAATAAGCAAAATTTGATCAAAATCAAGGGCCAACAACCATGTATACACACGAAGTAGTACTGCTGTGGCCATAGAGAACTCGTTGGTGTGGTGGAGAACTTGTAACCCATAACACTAGTTTAATATCCATACTTTAGTTACTTCTCATAATTTTTTTATTTTATTTGTGAAACATTACAGAAAGGAAAGCCTGCATGGAAAAAGTTATTAGAGTATATTAGATCAAGGATTATGATCGCCATAGCCTTTCTTGATTTTGGATGCGATAAGCAATTTTCATAACCTTGTGAGCCGTAAGTGAAAAGGGTGACTTATAGGTTAGTTATTAGTTGCTTCACTGGAATCTACTCAGTTGATTATTGTTCATTTTCCTTGTGTTTCAGTGGAGTCTGATTTGTAGGCAGGGGCACAATATAAATATGAGGTAGATCCCAACACAATATATATACAATCTATCTTCTTGAGATGAGTAATGAAATCCAATTGCTTTGGGTTATCATTTGTAATTACTTAACATTCCATTTTGTTCACTCCCTCAAAAGACATGACATTTTGTTTTTATCTTCCTGTGAAGAGTCATTCATTTTAAGCACCCACGACAGGGATACCTAGATCGTCCCTTGTCACTCTTTCACATTGTTTGTTGAAGAATTGGCACTACCCTATTCGCCAACACTATGTTTTGTTATTAAAATAGAGTCTCTTCCAATGTTTCATAAATGGTGATCTTGCCTCGAGATGTTACTTAGATAAATCACTCCACAATATCATCACATCCATAAACATGGAAAACATTCATGATCACAAGATGTGGATAACCTCCTTGAAACAATGAATGATCAAGTGCAATGGATAACTTTCTAGTGCATTATAACAGAAATTAAACTAAGAAAATAAAATAAAATAAAATATTTGCCGAGGCACAAAGTGAATTGGAAATATGTAGTTAAATTAAGGGTATTGTTTAGTATGCCACCAAAAACATATGATATTTCATAGGTTCGTTGAGTGAATCCTCTATGGGAAAGAATGTGTTGTGTCACATCAGTAGAGACAAAAGAAATATTCTTATGTGCCTAGGGATAGTGAATAATTTACCTTATACAATTTGTGATTGTTGTTACCATTCCTAATAGGGGGTATTATATGGGCAAGTTTCTCATCCTCACCAAATTTCATAAACTTGAACCTGATGTTTCTTATCCTACTACATTGGAAACCACTACACCACCTTTACTGGATTTGAGTATCCTCCCTTCTGAAGATTAATATGGTGAAGATAAACAAACAAGGTAACCTAATTCCTTCAATCACAAAAAGATACCTTTGATGTACAACAAGTTTCTCTCTCAAACTAAGTCATCATAAATGCTTGAAGTTTTTTTTTGTCGAGAGGAATGGTATTTTTTCTTTATTATCATTGTATCCTATCAAATGCAATGAAACCATTTGGTTTAATTGCATTTCATATGATACAAAGATAATATATAAAAAGTACCATTCCTCACAACAAAAGAAAACTTCGAGAACTTACGATGACCAGTCTAAGGGAGCAACTTGTTCTACATCAAAGATATCCTTGTGTGATTGAAAGAACTAGGTATCTTGTATGTTTATCTTCACCATCTTAATCTTCATAAGGGGATGTTCAAATCCAGTAAAAGTGGCGGAGTACTTTCCATTGTAGCAGGATAAGAAACATATTCCTTAGGAGGAGTCAGGTTTGATATTTAGCCACATGGAAAACTTGATCATCTAATATCCGAGGAGGAATGGTAACAACAATCACAAGTTGTAGAAGGTAAATTATTCACTATCCCCGGGCACACCCTAATATTGCTTTTGTCTGTACTTATGTCGGACAACACATCTATTTCCAACATTATCTCCCAACAGTGGCATCTCCATTAGCAGCTGCTACATAATAGTAGAGTGATCCCCCACATTCTTTCCCAACATCGACATCTCCATTGGTTGTTGTTGCATTCCTACTCCAACATTCATGTAAGCATGCTTCCAGGGCAACACGTGCTTGCCCATATTGACCTTCACTTTATCTCCATATTGGGATTTGAAATCACGTGTACGAGAAAACTTCTAGTTGTTCCAACCACTAGGTAGCCCGAATAAGATACCTCATCCTATAGGCTAGTTGTAGGCAATAGAAGCACAAATGTGACTAGAACATGTTGCTCTCCTATTGTATGAGAGTGATTATTGGTGTGTTGACTTTAGCCTTCTAAATTTTAGAATATTAATGGATTTTGCTTAATTGCTATATTATTTTATATATCAAACAACATCATCCTCATTACATTGACAGAAGATGACCACTTTAACTTTTCTTGCATGGTTATATAATGAGTGACATTTAATAGGGTTATGTACTTACATAGAATTTTAATTGATGTCCCATGCCAATATGCATAATTTCAAATGGATATTTTGTTTATTGCAAACATATTATCACTTTTTCCAAAGTGAGATTCCCTTAGTAATACATTTGCATCACCCTACATCCTATTGAGTGGGTATGTTTTATGTCACATAATATTCTCACCAATCACTTTTACACTTACATTGTGCTTCAATCAATGGGCATATGCTATGTTTTTCCATGATTCCCCTAGTTTGTTACTATATTGACTCCTCAATTCTCAACCTTTTTTACTCTTAATGAATGAAACTAATTTAGGGTTTGTTAATTGAATCCTAAAAATTAGGTTGAATTCTAAATTATTGGGCCTAGAGGCTCATTCTATAGTGTCAGTATGATGTGTAACCCTCTCCTCCATAGCCAAATTTGAATTTTTTCTCATGTAGGCCCAAATAAAAACAAAATTCAAATTTCGCTCATATCCACCAAAATAATAATTAAAATAAAACTAAAACTAAAAATAATTAATTTAAATGTTTTATATAGTTATTCAAATACAACCTATAATTTACCACATTAAAATTCCAAACGAGATAAAATTTTAAACATCTTTACTCTTTACTAAAGTCAATAACATTTATCGAAATAAAGTAAAAAGGTTATTTCAACACAAAGAATAAAAATACCTTGCTCCAAAATCTTTTAATATTTCTTTTCATTGAATATGCATAAAATGAATCAAGGAAAACTATATCCTATGGTTTATTTAAAATCTCTAAACACATAAATATTTCCATGTCAAAGTTATAATATTCGAAATTTTTGTTATCATGCTATGTAAAAAATATCGTTAAATCTAATATTAATATTAATATTATAAATTTTTAACTTAGGATTAATACAATATTAAATATAATATAATATTAAATTTGTTATATTATAATATATATTAATATCTCATGATATATATTAACAATAGATATATATGGGAGGGAAGAACAAAGACAAAGTGATAGAGGTGGAGAGATAGAGGGAGAGAAAGGAAGGGAGAGAAAGGGAGAGAGAGGAATGATGAGAGGGGACTTGAGAAAGGAGGAGAGAGGGAGGGATAGAGAAATGGAGTTGGAAGGAAAGAGAGGGAGGGAAGAAGAATCACATAGAGAGAGAAAAGTGGAGAGTGGAAGCGACAACAAAGAGATGGAGAGGGAGTGCATGTGTTTTTGGGTGAGATAGAGAGATAAAGGAGGAGAAATAGAGAGAAGAGGGGGAGAGAAGGAGAGATGGAGAGAGAGTTAATATGTTGTGTGGTGAGATAGACACATAAAGGAGGATAAATAGAGAGAAGAGGGGGAGAGAAGGAGAGATAGTGACAAAAGTGGATGGTGGAGAGAGACAGAGAGACAAAGACAAAGAGATAAAGGCGAGAGAGGGAGGGATGCAATAGAGTATGGAAGAGAGAGCAAGAAAGAGAGCGTGGATGTGAGAGAGAGAAGGAGAGAGGAAGGGAGATAAATAGGGAGGTAAGAAGAAAGACACGGAGAGAGAAAGGTGGAGAAAGAGAGATGGATTAATAAGGGAGATGGAGAGAGAGCAAGAGAGGATAGTAAGAGGGAAGAGAGATAGAAGGTGGGAGAGAGGGAGATAAGGGGAAGAAATAGAGAGAGGGAGAGGAAGAGGGAGGGAGAGGAAGAGGGAAGAAGAGATAGATAAAAATGGAGAAAGAGTGTGCAACTTTGTCAGGAAATATAGAGAGAAAAAAGAGAGACATATATAGATGGAAGGGGAAGAGAGGGAAGAAGAGAGAGATAGAGATAGGGAGCGATAAATAGATATGGAGGGAGAAAACATGTGTGTTTAGTGGGGGGAGGAGGGGTGAGTTAGAGATACAAAGAAGGAGATATGGAGGGGGGAGAGAGGGAAGAAAAATTATTGCACAAGATGCATTTATTTCAGTGTAGATGGTTATTTCTAATCCTATTTTATTGCTTGCATTGAAGGAGATAAACTGAAGGACATGGGTGAGGAGGAATGAAGAGAGAGAGAAAGAGAGGAGTGAGAGAGGGAGAGAAGGGTAAGAGAGAGAGAGAGAGATACACAAAGGTGGAGTGGGGAGATAGGGGAAGAGAGAGAGAGAGATACACAAAGGTGGAGTGGGGAGATAGGGGAAGAGAGAGAAGGAGAGAGGGAGGGAGATAATGACAAGGTTGGAGGGAAAAGAGAGAGAGAGAGAGAGAGAGAGAGAGAGAGAGAGAGAGAGAGGAGGAGGGAAGAGAGAGGGAGGTGGGAGAGAAAGGGAGAGATACGACTTGAGAGAGATAAGGAGGGAGGAAGGGAGAGAGAGGATGATAGGGGCAGGACAAAGAGATGTATTTGGAAGGGGAGAGACGGAGGGAAGAAAAAATACGTACCGAGAGAAAAATGGAGGGAGAGAGAGAAGGGGGAGTGAAATGGAAGATATGGAGAGAGTGTGTGTATGTTTGGGGGCGAGATAGAGATACAAAGAAGGAGAGATGGAGGGAGATATAGATAAATATGGAGGGGGAAGAGAGGGAAGAATATTATCACACTAACTGCATTGAATTCATGCGAGATGGTGATTTCTTATCCTACTTGATTTCTTGAACTAGATGCATTAATTTCAGTGTAGATTTTGATTTGTAATGATATCTGATTACTTGCATTAGATTCATTGACTTGAGTGTAGATGTTTATTGATAATCCTATTTGATTGCTTGCACTAGATGCATTGATTTAAGTGTACATGTTTCCTAATTCTATTTGATTGCTTGTAGTAAATACATTGATTTGAGCGTAGATGTTGATTTCTAATTATATTTGTTTTCTTGCACTATTTGCATTGATTTCTGTCTATATGGTGATTTCTAATTCTATTTGATGCATTGATTTCGGTGTATATGGTGATTTCTAATTCTAATTGATGCATTGATTTTGATGTATATGGTAATTTATAATTCTATTTGATTGCTTACACTAGATGCATTGATTTCAGTGTAGATTGTGATTTCTAGTCCTATTTGATTGCTTGCACTAGATGCATTCATTCCAGTGTAGATGGTGATTTATAATCCTATTTTACTCCTTGCACTAGATGCATTGATTTTAGTGTAGATGTTGATTTCTATGTGTATTTGATTGCTTGCACTAAAGGCATCAATTTTAGTGTAGATGTTAATTTATAATCTTGTTTGATTGTTTGCGCTAGATGCATTTATTTTAGTGTAGATGTTGATTTCTAATCTTATTTTATTTTTTCCATTAGATTCATTGATTTTAATGTAGATGTTTTCTGATATTATTTGGTTGTGTGCACTAGATGCATTGATTTCACTGTAGATGATGATTTCTTATTTGATGTAACTCAATGTATGATGGTACATTAACTTAAAGTGATTGTATTCACAATGTGCATTGATTTTAGTGTAAGTAGAAAAATATGGTTGAAAATTTGTATTGATTATTTTGTTATTGTAATTCAACCTATTAATATTGGAGAGAAAGAGAGACAAGGTATGTTGTTTAGTACAATAGTTCGAGTTAAAGAATTCAATGGTTTAAAATGTCCACTATCATTTTCATATAATAGATATGAAAAGATGGGAAAACTAACAAATAATTTAAATATTTTGTAAATCTAACCACTCATTAAAAAAATTCAAAATTACATTAATTCTTGAATTTTGCAAAACAAACTATAGATAAAAGAAAATCATCAAGATATTTTGAAGAAAACAAATTATTTCAAACATTAGCAGTGAAATGAATGATTTAAAGAGTAATATTGGTGGAGTAAATTATTAAAACTACTCTTCAAATATATTTAGTAATACCTTGAGGGACACTATTAAGAATTATTAACTGTCACAAGTTTGATACTTGAAATTATTAATCCTCATGCAAACTATCAACAAGATTGTCTCCCTTCTCCATCATCAACTAATTACTAACACACACTTACATACACATAGAAATATAACACAACAAATGTAACATTCACAAACATTACCATCCAAATCCAAACACATAAACACAAAAACCACTCAAAGAATCCAAGCGGAGACGTACAAACCATTCAAGGAAATCAAAAAAATAAAATTAAAGAGGAGAATGATATAGTCATGTCAAACAAAGAAAAAATAATGTAAATCTAAAAGTATGAAGTTTATCTCAAACATATACATAACAATGATAATCTAAAAAAGTATCATTGTCACCCTCAACTCGAACCAACCTAGATCCATTTAACTCCAGATCTATCATGCGTGGAGAGCGATCAAATCCCTCAAGGTGAAAACCTTATTTTTGGAGTGCAAAATTTCAAGAAAGGTTTGGACCTAGAGGGATTTGATCCCTTTTGATGCATGATAGATCCAAATTTAGATGGATCTAGGCTCGTTAAAGGATTATGAAGATTTGACACTGATCTAAATCGGCTAGGATTTCTACGACCTCTATCACATCTATGATGGCACCTTGAGGGAGTTGGAGGAGGCCCGTTATTCAACTCTATTGTAGCAGGATCACCCCAACCATCTCCATGAATCAATGTGCAACAACATCTCGTGCATGAGCCTTGCTCCTCTACATGGGCATGCACAAATCAACGATAAGGCAACGAATTTTCTGAGGAGAAAGTTGTCATGTCTCAATCAAACATTATACCATGCCATCCTTAGGCCTAAGATACCTTGCTTCTATATATTCTAGTGGTGATACAGGGAGAAACCATTGAACCAATGAAGGAGCACGCATTAATTTGTAAATTGATTAGCCCTTGGGCCTCTGAAAATATTTTTCTCAACTAGCTTACAAAGAGCTAGACTATCAAAGGTGAAGCCAAACTCAAGTTGGGTGCACGATTCTTCTTCAGAGTGATATCCAATAACATTGAAGATAAGGAAAACATTTTTCAAGTTGTTAGGCTTTTATTCTTCACGGAAGTAGTGTTAGAAACACCACCACAAGAACTGAAGGAACGATTGGAACATAGTTATACTTTATTTATATTATAATAATTTAATTTAAAAGTAGTATAATGTAAAAAAAATTATTAAAAAAAAAATTATTTTTTATAATAAAAAATTATTTATGTTAATAATTAGATAAATATAATTCCCAATGCGGGTGCCCAGCAAAGATAGTAAGGTGGCGGCGGAACTGGACGGCAAGTTGCCATTCCACACGGCTCTCCGTTATCCAGCACATCAATCTAAAAAATGCATTGACACTAGCCATAAATGGCATTTAAGTTGGCGCCGTCTTCAACCAGCCTGCAACTACCCACCTCAGCTCCACGCAAAGATGACCTCTGGTGATAATCATACCGCCGCACTTATCTCTAATCCCCTGCCTTTGCAATGTCTATGCCCTTAAGCAGTTGTAGCACCTAGCTCTGGCACTACTAGGGGGAGGCGTTGCAGCATCCTTTGTTGCATTGATTTAGGCCTGGGAACTCACTTCACTCAAAGCCTGGCTTGCCATTTCGTATTCCACTCGGCCTCTACAACTAATCCTTCCTATGAGCCACCCACTAATCCTACTGAGCCTTCTCATCACTTTGAGCTTAATCCCATCAGAAATTCTCATACACCTGGTGTCAACATGCCGAGAACACGACATCGAATGTGTAGTCGTAAGGGTGGAAGTAGAGGAAGTTTGACTCGTCCCCCTCATTCTTCGGCCTCTGAAACCACATCCTCTTCGGCTCAACAGACTACAGGTTTCTACCCAAACACTCGTAGTGGCAGAGGCCACTCATGACCTCACCGCCTCCATCCGACACCCCGTGCTTTGCCTCCCAGTGGCATTCCTTCCAATCCACAACTGCCTCTCAATTTCGCCCAGTTCATCTTTTGTTCCTCCATGAACAGGCCCATCATTACTGCCACCATCTCCATAACCTTTCACGAGAAGGAGCAAGCAATTGAGGGTGGACACCATTCTAGAACAACGCCAGCCAGAGTTGCAGGGAGCTCCCATTCCATCACCTCTAATGAGGAGGAGCAGGCCACTGAAGGTGGTGGCCACACCAGAGCAGAACCAGCCATGGTCCAGAAGAGCACTCATAGTGCAGGAACGCAACAAACTGTGAAGGAGACGGACCGGGACTAGCATGACGACGAAGACATGGATCCAGAGGAACAACCAGCGCAACAGGCAGACAACACGGAGGCTTCAAAGTAGGCAGTTGTCGACATGGAGGCTTACAGATGCTTCATTGTTGAGGAACACCTGTCGTCTCCGCCACGTATCTAATCAGCCACACAGCCTGCCACGTGTCTGCTATTCTAAGATTTTTGGGAATTTTTCTTTCTGGTTTCTTTTACGGGGTTTTCGGAAAAACTGTTGGTATTTGGTTACTTGGTTGTTTTTTGTTTCTCCTTAAAAAATTGATAAAAAACTATGTGTAATTGTTGGTTTCCCCTACGTGGGCAACAAGATAATATTGGCAATCTTATTTTGATTTGGACTAGTTTCCCATTATGGGCAGTCGAGACTCTATTTCGTTGTTTTTGCCCAACACTGAGGCATAGATATGCACAGGCTAAAGCCTCAGTGTACTATATTTTTTAGTAATAAAATTAGCTTAATTTAGAAAAAAAAATTAGGTAAATATAATAAATATAAATATATAATATTTATTTAATTATTAAATAAAAAAATATATATTTAGAAAAAAGATCAAAACCACTCCCTTAAAATAAAGATGAGATATCTATAAAATTTGTGTTATAAATTTTATAAATATAATAAATATAAATATGTAATATCCATTCAATTATTAAAAAGAAACTCCTAAACTCCCCATTTTCGTTGTTTTCGGTATTTGTTAACTTATCTAAGATCGTCCCTTACTTTATAGTTACGGATTTTGTTATTGGAATTGAGAGTATTTAGGTTAGGTATTTTTTATTTCTTTATAGAATCCAATATATGCTTTGAAAATAACTTTTGTGATAATGAAATTTTAAAAAGGAAATGTTTTGGGAATCGTAACTATATCTTAAAAGAACTCTTCCGATAACGAAATTTTAAAAAATTGTTTTCGAAATCATAACTATGTCTTTCCACCTTTAAAAAATCAGGTCACATCTGCGAATCTTTGCAACTAAAAAACAACTCCTCATAACACGTAATTGTTTTCTCCCGGACATTTTCTCAAACAGTACTTGCTTTCTACCGAGACGCTCCACGTATTTGGCTTTTCGGATTAGCTCAATCCAAGGCCGAAGGGAATCAGAGTTTTAAAATGAGAGTATGGCTAATTCCCAAGTCCACATCTGCAAATTTGCGACGCAAATTAAAAGGGCGCTGACCCATGGGATCCCACAATCACCAGTGCACTTGTGTCCATCCCGTCGACAAGATGGCAACGCCAAGAGGTTCAATAATATTAATCCACCTCTGGCCTCCCTAGGGCCCAGGGGAATCGAACTGTCGACCTCGTCACCGACGCTCCAGAATCAGAATCGTAGGGTCGAAAAACAAGACAGCTCATCCTGATCTTTCCCCAAATTTGGCGAAAACAGCCGTAAAAGCGCAATAGAAACACAAGCCTTTGACCAACGGGGCCCGAGAGAGTGGCCAGCAGGCCCAAATCCCGCTAACCCCGGCCACTCTGTCCAAACAGGCTCTTGGTTTCATCTCCACTTCCAAAATTAGCTGCGGAATGTACGAAGAGCTAACACCAGTTGGCAGTACTATAAGAAGTCCGTTGTCGTCTATTTATCCAAATCGCTCCTAGCGGCAAGGCTCCTTGTTCACCATAAATTCATCTGGTTGTTGTTCATTTGTGCTCAAATCCCACCAAATTTCCTCTTGATTCCCTTACCGTTTGTCTTTTACTTCTCATTTCCGTTTGGGGTTTTGATGGTCCGGAAGTCCAATCCCGCGAGGGTGGCCTAATCTTTTGACATTTTTTTTTCGCCTGCAACTCCGTTCTGGTTTTTCAGAGTCATTTGTATAGAGAAATCAAATGAACAGCAGCAAGGCAGCAGTCGGAACCGCGGTAGTATGTGCGGCCACAGCCTGTGCTGTAGCAGCATTGATTGTCAGCCGTCGCGCTCGAAATAAGAACAGGCTGAAACGGGCGATTGCCATTCTCCGCAACTTCGAGGACGAGTGTTCGACTCCCGTGCACAAGCTCAGGAATGTTGTGGATTCTCTAATCGTCGAGATGAACGCAGGCTTGGCCTCCGAGGGCGGCAGTAAGGTCAAGATGATCATAAGCTACGTCGACAATCTGCCTACAGGGTATGCTTTGACATGCACGCTAAATCTGCATTTGTTTATTTCTATCTATAGATGTTTGTAATTGGGGCAGTTTGAAATAGAGATCGAATGTGCAACTAGCACTTTCTTTACCATGCTGAAATTGTCGATTCTTTTGATTTACAGGGTAATCGCCGAATCTTGATTCTAGCTCCTTAAATCTAATCTTTGACACCGAAATCAAATAAATACGCGGCATTCTTTATCTTTGCTGGATGAAACTGTATTTGTGGTGTAAATCTATCTACAAGAGACATTGCATAGAAATACACTGTTTAAATGTTGTAATATAGTAATAGTATTCAACTAGAAACTTCATTGCAGCGTAAATTATGCTTGGTTCTCTGCTTCCTCTCTGTTTTTCTTTTTTCCTTGAATAATTTATGCGCAAGTTTTACAAATCAATTTACAAATACTCGCCAATTGATTGACACTATGAACGGATTTGTGAATACTATGTTTTGCTGCTATGCTGCTTGCATTGAAATGCAAAGACGAATTTATTCCTTGCTTATGCATTATGCATCATAGTTACCAGGTTCCGTCGGCCCCCGAATCTTTCAGACCGCTCGAAACCTCTGAACCTTTTATTGACAAAGGCAAGAAATAAACAAATTAAAAAAATGATCTAAGAATTTGGAGTACACATGATTTAACCATACTAACAAGAGGAATCGTCGAGGCTCTCAAAAACTCTCAGATCTTGTGTCTTTCCACAGGTATTTACTATAGCGTACATGCTCTTTTGCAAATGAGATTGCCAATTCTGGCCTGGCTAACCATGATTTAAAGGAAATGTTGAAAATATAGATTTAGATTATTTTAACTTTACATATATCTCCTTTCAGAAAAGCGAACTGCAAATGAAACAAACCTTGTTAAATGATGAGAAATTTCTAGTTGTTCCTCATTACTAGATACAATCTCTTTGAACAAATTTAAATATTATTTTATATATTATATATTTCTGATCTTTTTCTCAAAACTTTTTCTAGATAGAATCTTGAACTTCTCTATATTTACCCCTCCAACCTACCAAACTCTTTGAACATGGTAACCCTGCTTTAAATTAATTGGGATAGCTTTAATGTACTTAGTCACTTGGTTACTTTGCATCCTAGGTATCCATAACATGTTTGTATAATGCTGATTTTTAACTGCTTTGAAAGAGAAAAGTATAAGCTAAACATTACACTGTAATTGACTGGAGATTCTGTATCTTGTTATTAATGGAACAACAGATTAATTGGTAGATAGTTTCCCCTTCACTGCTCAAGATCTTTCTATAGCGTTTACGATGGCCTCTTCACTGCCCATATTCCCTTCACTACTCAAGATCTTTCTCTAGGGTTTACGATTGCCTCTTCACTGTCTAGGGTCTGCCTAGGGTCTTTCTATAGTGTTTAGGAGCTTGAAGCATTAATTATTGCCTTTACACGTCTTTCACATTGGTATTAATTGAGGAATCAGCAGTTAGACACTCATGTTTAGTAAGCCTCTTATTAAGTTTTAGATGTGTTTCAAAATTCAGTCACCAAGTTGAAGAAATTATGCAGTGTGAGATTTTCCTTACTCAAGCTTGTGTCATAATATTTTTAATATTAACTTATTTTAAATAAAAATTTGAGTGAAATTGAAAGTAGAATTTTTAGTGAGTTTTTTTTTATCAGTAAAGATTTATCTTAATTTGGGCTTTAGCAACTTTCAAGAGAGATTAAATATGTAGAAGTAAAAACCATTTTAAGAGAGCAAAACTTGGAAATTTGCACCTAGACTTATTGTTCCCCTAAATTGATCATCTAGGTCCTTAATAGAGATTAAGATTGATTTACTTTGTTTTCCTTAAATATCACATTAAAATATGTTACTTAATATCAATATTAAATTTTTATTATTAATATTTAGTTATTGTTTTAAACTATAGCATATCAACTCCAGTTTTAGTACAAATTACACCTCTCTTTCCTACCCTGCTGTAAAAGAAAACCATGTAATAATAAATTGAAAAGTGCTTTTGGAAATTCATCCTTTGTCCTGACTCCTGATAATATAATCAATTGGAAAGTGCTTTTGGAGAATCATTGCTTATCCTATGGCCTTGCAAGTATATTGGTGACACATGGTAATTTTGCTGATTGATATTATAACACTTGCTATATAAATTTTTTGTAAAAACATTGCACTTTTTATATCCCTGTTGCCAGACTAGTCCAGATTTAGTATTTTCCTTTCCCAATATATATTTACTTGAGTCTGGCAATACCATGCCAGGTACTATGTGAACTGCTGATAGATCTTGTATGGTTGTGCTGTTTATCTCCTGTTTTATTTTGGTAACAAATAAGAAAAAGAAGCACACGTAAAGTACAACTTTAATGATGATTCTTTTGTTAAACATTCCTTTTTGTCTTCTATTGTCTTCCTTTGACCTCAATTGTTCATTTCTAGAAGTGATATGTACAAAACTTTGACTCGACTAACTCTGTATTTGGACTTTTAATTGTTTAATCCTATAGTTCTAAGTTTTAATACGTTTCTTTTCGAAAGAAGAAAATGTTTTAGAAAACCATCCCTTCAATATCTGGTTCCTTTATAGCTGCTTGTACTCTACTTCTCAATATTTCATACTTTTCCATAACTGAGAATTTAAGGTAGAACACATTGTTGTGTTTAGGGATTTGAAAAGAATTTGGCAATAGAATGTAGTTTTGGCCTGTGAACTACGTACATAGCAACTTTGGTTGGGTTAAGAGATCTCTGTAAATTTTTTATCATATGTTGCTAAGATTAAGATTCAGAGAAGCTCGCTTTTCACTTCCTAATTTTATTTTCCATGGCTATATAAAATAATACAGCCTTGAGTTTGGATTGCTATTGGAAAGAAAAATAATTTTATTCTATTGTTTGTAGATATATTGTAAGCTTGTCGTATAATTGTTTTCAATTAAACGCAAAAAGGAAGGATCAAAGAAGTATCCCTTCCTTATCCGGTATCTCTCGAGGGGATTTGGGCGTCTACTGCTTCACATGTTTTCAATTTCCTGTGTTGAAGTACTCAGATGAGAACGAAATCTTGGTATAAGCATACTTGTAGTAATTTTTTCGAACTGATCCATGAGTTTTCTATTATATGTTTATTACATCTGTATTGAAGAGCCTATCCATCAAAAGAAAAGAGTCCTTTGTCAACAAACTTTTATATACAATGTCGTTTCGACTCATTCACATGTTTACGTCATAGTCAATGCTGCATATATGAACCTAGATAGCACTATGCAGTCCTGGCATTTAGTTCTTGTCTTACTAAATGGAAAAAATCTTTAGATTTATTTCTGTATCTCATATCACAGGGTGCTAATATGGTCATAGGGAGACTAGCGTCTTTGGGCTAGCCAAGATAGTAACATTTTGATTCTTTGATGTCTCTTTGTTCTTCCATACGATTGGCATCTCTGTCAACCTTCTCCTTCATAGAGTTCTCTGGACGATACCCTCATCTTCCCCCTCCAAGAGGATTAGAGGAAGACTAATGATATTCTCAGGGATGGCATCTGCAAGAGCTATTCAGACCTTTTAGAATACGTTGCCAAAACCGTTTAGTTCCAAATTGGCCTTCCACTTTGAGCATTTCCTTCAAATTCTAGATGGTCTTATTGTTTGGCCTAGCCACGTCTGATATCATCGGTCAGATGAATTCAGTTGCCTCTTGATCAATTTTGAGTATTTTCCCACAAGTTTAGAGGAGCGGTAACCACATCCGCCATGAGGAAGGGATTTGCAGGTTTTTCTCTGTACATGAGGTCGAGAGAAGAGCATTTTGTCTTCAAATTCCTTTTTAGGGGAGGATCTTTATCCATCTTTTTTAGTTTCCTAAATGAGAGGTGTCTAGCTTTGTTCCAAGAGGTGGTTACCTCAAGTGCCGCTGGCTTCATAGCTCCCCTACAACAACTACACAGATAGCCGCTTTCTTCCACCTTTTCATGAGCACTGGTATAATGTATCATGAAACAGCTTGCAACTACTGCTGATTTCTGATGACAGCCATAGAGCTACCAAAGACTGTCGTTTTACCCAGATTACACAACATCAATTTGTGTTTTGAGATATAAGATACCAAAAAGGGTGGGAACTGCTCAATACTGCTCCATTTCCATAAGAGGTTCCTCGTCCTTGGATGTTAGAAGCGCTTCCTCTTTGGTTCCAGTTGGGAACAATTCGATGCCATTTGGGATTACTTCCCTTGCCCCCATCTACTAGGTAATTCTCTGAGGATATTCTCTGGTAGGTAGTTGATGATGATTTACCATCCTGGATGAGTAGGGTTAGCTCCTTCCTTTCTCACATATTTGATCAGAGTAACTTTTGTCTTCCTTTTTTTCTGTTTACTTAATTGCCCTAGGCACTATTTTCTTAGTTGGGGCATATTTAGAATTTTTTTTTTTTTTTTTGTCAAAGAAGATCCTGTTGGTAAAATTTGTTTCTATCATCTGTTTCTAATGTATTTTAATCTTATTAACATATTTTCAAATTTTTTTTAATGAATATTAATATAATTTCAATATAACTATCTGAGATTCATTGTTTACTCTTTTTCTCAATAAGATTAAACTCAAGGGAATTCCGCTTGAGAATTCCATAACTGTGTGGATGTTTTTATTATCATTTCCTTTAACTACAAAAGAAGAAGCATTTTAGACCTGTACCATTGTTTTAGGCAAAGGCAATTTCAATGATGATTGCTTACTCATCCTCAAATTGTGTGCAAGCTTGTAATCCGGAATGCCCTCTAGCTATCTAGTTCAAGCAACCCAGAAAAGTCAAAAGCTGGAAAAACCAATTTGTGAATGTTGGATTCTACATTGCTTGTAGTCATATTGAAGTAAGAAATATATTATTCACTGTTCATGGAGTTATCCCTTTGACGTATTGGTTTAAAGGAATTAATGAATCACCTTGCAGTGTTTATAAATTTTCCTGTAACGCTTAGTAAATGTAACCAACCCAGGACTATTCATATTCTTTGAGAGAGGATCATCATCACCATGCTATCCTTCCGCAAAATAGATTATTCCCCCCTGCTATCAACAATGACGGATAGCGAATTGAACACGAACCACGAACCAAATTAGGGTTCAGAATACATTACCTATGCAGATCTTGATTGAAGTGCCGTGCCCCTTGAATTGGACAAATGAGCGTGTATAAGAGGTATCAAGGTATAAAAGCGCAATGAAAGGATAATAGTGACAGCCAATGTTCTTTGAGGTGGTTCTGACAAACCTTATTCAGTTATTTTTAAGTTTCTGTTTTAAAGCATATGTCACAGAATACTTCAACTGAATATTCAGAATGGTACCTTGAAAATGCTCTGAGATTCAGCAGTTTTCACTAGTTTTGGTGGAAGCACATCTGTTCAAAGAGATCTAAGCCATTTAAGACCTGCACGATTCTTCGTCTTAAAAATCAAGATTATTTTTGCAACTCCAGTGTATTCATGGGCAAGCTAGGGATTTATAGATAGTCTGTGTAATTTGATGAGTGAGTTTTGACTTATTGTGTTGAAACAAAATTTGGTGAAGTTTTTATTTTGGAAGCAATACTTTGTTTGCTTTGCAGAAAAGTGACATTTCCGCAGCATTCTAGCGTACAGTTAATGGGCGTTATAATCCCTGATCAATGTCATTTTGTATTTGGATGCAGAATAAAAAGAGCTTCTTCAGTCTACTCCTTGCAAACGTTGCTTATCCAAGAAATTTATGGATTTTATTTGTGTAGTTTTGTCTGTTGTTGCATATATGAGATTCTGAAAACAACTCAAAAATTGATAGGTTAAAACAACCCATTTCAAAGTTCTATCCATGGCAATACCTGTATAAAGTTGACAGCTTGTTTGTTTCGGCAGGAACTAATAATTGAACTCCTTTGTGGCTTCTTTGGTGCATGATTTTTGTATTTGTCAGGGAATTGTGTTACTTCCACCACATTTTTTTCCCTCAAGAATTACTGAAATATTTGTTGTATTTACATAAAACGAATTATTTCCACCCTTCCCTATCCATGGAAGGATGGACATGCTCGATAAAAATTAGCTTTGAGCTTGATACGTTACAACTTAAGAGAACTTTCTTAGCACCCTTTTTCTTGGAACATGAATGGTTAATAATCATGAGGCCTTCTTACGCATTTGTTTGCCTTTGCTTGTTCAAAAGAGATGAGAAAGGTCTTTTCTATGCTTTGGATCTTGGGGGAACCAATTTTCGAGTGTTGCGTGTACAATTGGATGGCAAGGAAGGACAAGTTGCTGATCAAGAGTTTGAAGAAGTGTCTATACCTGCAAGTCTAATGAGTGGCACAACTGAGGTCAGTATATCTTTCATTGAAAAGCAAATTACTCTCCAAGCATTCTGCTTTCCTATTTTAGTCAGTTCAGTCTTCTCTTATTTCCATAAAGCATGATCTTGAAAACTAACTTGATGTTGATTGCAGCAATTGTTTGATTACATTGCCTCAGAACTAGCAACTTTTGTTGCAAAAGAGGGTGAGAACTTCCATCAGACACCTGGTCACCAAAGGGAGCTTGGTTTCACCTTTTCATTCCCAGTGAAGCAGTCCTCAATCGCCAGTGGCACGCTGATCAAGTGGACCAAGGGTTTTTCAATCTCCGGAACGGTTGGTGTTTAAAAATAGCTCTGGTCTGTCCTTGTATATTGAAACTTAAAGCAGTAAAGATGAGACATAGACATTTTAAAATCCTGCTTCTTAAACACATCAAACTATCAATAATAGATTTAATTTGTTGTAGGTGCTTATAGGTTGGGTAAGCTTGCGTCATAATTGATGACATGATAATTTGAAGGAACTGGGGAGAGTTTAAAAGGGAGATTTAGCCTTGTAAGTGTGAGTGTGTAGTATCGCTATTTGAGTTCGTGACGATGTATCATAATGTTGGCAAATGTTGGAATTTGCCAGTGGTCAGTAATGTGCTTGGCAGTCCCTTTGGTCTGCTTTTTGGAACAAGCTTTTTTTTGCTTTCTTTCTTTCCTTATTTATTTATTTATAATTTTCCTTTTTTATTTATTTATAATTTTATATAGAGATATTTGGATTCTCTGGGTGTTCTTTGCTGGTTTAAACAGGACTTTGGGCTTTATCAAAAAGGAATAACAGCTTTATGAGTTCTTCATCCAAAAGAATTTATTGTGACTTTTTATTTGCTTTGAGAAGGTGCTTTTTATATTGCAAACCTGTGAGAGTACGTCATGTATTACACCAATGGGTCTGGACATTGCCTAATCTTAACACCCCTCTCAATCTAGGCGAGAAGGGTCAACATATCAGCCTTAGCGTCCACGTTTAAGGAATCTATATCTCTTTCCGAGTTGAAAGATGGGTTGCTAAAGCCCAATAATCCCCACTGCAGCTGGGAGAATCCTCATTAAAAGTTGCTTGGTACCTCCTTGAGAAGAAGGCAACCTTGTGAGGCGAATTGTCTGCCATACCCCCTTGCCATGCAGTCCGATCATCCATGTCAATGACGTCCCTCCAGTGGAGATGGCCACAAATAATATAAAAAACTCAGCTGCTATGTGATTTCAAATGGTTGTGCCAATTTGGTTATTTTCTCCTCTTTCTTTCAAAGAACACAACTCATTCCACACCTAGTCGAGTGCAACCTGGCCTTCACCGTCAACTATGATTAATTATCGTCTTACCTAACATTTGAGGTGATTTTGTAAATGGATTCATAAAAAAATGTTTTTATTATTAATGTGTGTAAATTGGGTATATAAAATGGATTTGAAATAGTAATTTTTTTTTTAAGAAGAAAGTTTTAACAGTGTATTTATACACTATCAATTCAAAAAAACCATATATATATATAACAATGATTATTATTCTCTTCGCTCAATTTAATTCTTATAAATAACATATTGAATCATATTAAATCGCATTAATTTTAAAAAGTATCTTATTCTTATAAATTTGACTCATATTAAACCACTTTAATCTAAAGAAAAATCTCTTTAATCTAAAGAAAAATCTTATTCTTATAGATTTAGATTAAGATTAATTCAAATTCAAATTCAAATTATATATTTAATTTCACATCAATTCAGATTCAATTTTTTCAATGAAGTTCAAATGATATTTGTAATTAAGTTTGACTATATATATTTATCAATATATAGGATAAAATAATAAATTACAGTTATATATAATATAAAATTATATTCTGTACAATTACATTTATATCCTAATTATATATAATTTATTTTATAATAAATGGCAGTAATGGGTGAATTTCAGCAAATTCATGGCCATGGGAGGTCCAGTGCTACGTTGATTGCGGGAACAGCATACCCCGTTGCGAACATCCCGTAGGAAATTCCGCGGATGACCAAAAGGACCAGGGAGGAGCAGTTCGGGTCCAAGATTAAGTTGATTTCCAGGTTAAGTTTGGTTGTAAAATTATTGAAGTTGAAATAGTTGTGTGGGTATAAGGACATAAATAATTCAGATGTTAAGAAATATTTCCATATCTTTTGAATTAAATAGATAAAAGTCATTTAATTATATTAGTGTTAGGTTTGGCTGTAAAATTTTAAATTATTGAAGCTGAAGTAGTTGTGCAGGTATAAAGCTTATTTAATCATGAAATATTATAAAATATATATTATTTAAATTAAAAATTAAAATATTTAACTGTAAATATAATATAATAATTTTTAGTTTAAATTTCAATTGGTTTAAAGTATTTTTACTATTGAAAAGGTATGGCATCTTTATTACGAAGAGTCTGCCGAAAGTGATTATGTGATACAAATATTCCGTGAATAACCATTTAAAAAACAAATAACTTAAAATTAATTAATTAATTATATATATATATATATTTATATTTATATTTAGTATTAAATAAAAAAATTATTTAAATTTAAATAAAATCATATATATATTCACATATTAAATTTTGAATATAATAACTCTTTATTTAAATGAACAGAAAATACTTTATCTGTTTTATATACATACATGCTTACCGTTATTCTCTCTATATAAATAACGTTATTTGTGTGAAACGGGGGATTTGCTTTTAACATCCATTTCACGTTTGTTTCCTTCAATAACGTTATTTGTGTGAAACCAAGTATCTGATTATAATATCCATTTCACATTTGTATCCTGTTTCCATTTCACGTTTGTATCCTGTTTCTTGTTTCTAATATCCAGTTCATGATTGTATCCCGTTTCTTGTTTCTAGTAACGTAGCTTCCAGTTCATTTGGTCTTTTCTCAGATTCCTGAATTTCCTGAACTGTTGTTAAAACTTTCACTCTTCCCCTCGTAAACAATTATTAGGTTAGTTGTAATGTATGCGAAACTTGCTAGCGACATCTTAAACTGCAAGTTGGTTGTTCTCTGTTTTTTGAATCTTTCTATCCTCTCCGTATTTTGACTGGAATTTCATGTGGTACCAGGTTGGCAAGGATGTAGTGGTAGCCTTAAATGAGGCCATGAAAAGAAAGGGTCTGGACATGCGCGTCGCTGCACTGGTGAGTGCTGCTGATGCCGATGCTGAAAGTTTTTCCATGAAGAATATTGAAAACTGCTTTAGAATGGCAAAATTTATTCATTTGGACGGTTATAGGGGGCACACTTTAGGAAATTGATCTTGCATAAAAAAATAATCTGTCCGTCAAGGACAAATATTATCCCAAAACATCTTTAGTAACATTCTGATTTCAGTAGTCACTGCTTCCAAAACACATTTATGTAAATTATATTCACGATTGAAATCCAAAACAGGTGAATGATACAGTGGCAACATTGGCTGGAGGTCGATATTGGGATCAAGACGTTATGGTTGCTGTTATTTTGGGCACTGGCACTAATGCATGCTATGTAGAATGTGCAGAAGCAATTCCGAAATGGCAAGGAGATCTACCGAAATCTGGAAACATGGTAAAGTGACCCATCATGAATCTATGTACTGTTTCCAACGCTTGTGTCGCACAGTAGGCTACACACTGCAAGAATCCAAAGATAGGAGTGAATGGTATATGTTCGATATCTACCCTGATTCCCTGATTCGATGATTTATAATTTTTTTGTTATATACAGATTATCAACATGGAATGGGGTAACTTTTGGTCTTCCCATCTTCCCATGACAGAATATGACAAGGCTTTTGATGCTCAAAGTTTAAATCCTGGTCAGGTAAGTTGAATTATGTTTTTATAGTTCTCTGTAGCGTTTAAGAAGTTGAGTTCTATGTTATATCCCGAGTCCTGACTTGCCCAGTCACCACTCCCAGATCTTTGAGAAGCTAATCTCTGGAATGTACTTGGGAGAAATTGTGAGAAGAGTGTTGCTGAGAATTGCTGAAGAAGCTGCTTTATTTGGAGATACCGTACCACCTAACCTGGCACTTCCATTCAAAGTAAGGCATGCTTTTTTTCCCATCGTTTCAATCCTGGAAGACTAGATTGTTTGTCCTCTGTTACCAACACAGAAAGCACTAATTCTTGATTGTTCCTGCTTCTAACATATGAATAAACTGCGGGCTTTATATCTTATAAATGTGAGTTGTGTTTATGAAATACAGCTAGGTAGCACATTCTAAAAGTTGCTTCTGCGTTGTATTCTAGATGTTCTCGACTATTATTATAATTGGTGTATCTACATTTTGTATGCAGTTACTGGAAAATTTATTAACATTCAGCACAGCATGTATATTAAATACAGGAACCCTGTCCATTGAAACTAACATCGGAATTGTAGTAATTTCCTTAAGTGATGAGTGTGAATGGAACTGAATGATCACTCCGCACTTACAGTACATCAGACGTGAGAGTGCTTGGAAGCTCGTTAGAAAATATATGAAAACTAAGTAAAGCAATTGAAGAGACCAAAGAAAAGAGATGTAGAAGCTGGAGAAAGATTATCATAATAATAAAAGATTGCTGGGCAAAATTCGAGCTATCTGGGATGGGACTTGGTAGTCACTCCATTCAACTGTGATAAAATGAGATTGAGGGGAGGATTAGTTGACAGGCAGGTTCCAACTGTGGCATTAAAGTCTTGGTTAAGAATGATTCTATCGATAGAATCAGTGTGGAAAAGGAGATGAGTGTGGAAAAGGAGATGATAGTTGAATATGTACTCTCTAATGTGGATCCTTGGTGATATCTATCTTCCATGTTGAGATGGTTGTATACATGATCTTGTGCTCGGAAGGTCTATGCCTCTACCTCTACTTCTGCCTCTGGATACTGCTCTTACTTTCGTGCCATTCCAGGTTGAAGCCTTAGGACCCTAAATATTCCTTGATCCTATGGCCCTCTCATGCGTTGCCTTAGGGTCACTCTAAGTTTTGGCCAAGTCCGATAACAAGCAGGCCCTATGCGCTATTTGACTATCTTGTAAGAAACATAAGGTTCTAAAAGAGGGAATTTCCACATGAGTTAGATTCGCTTAGGATTCGATTATAACTCTATGCTTACGTGCATCAATGCTTTCGCCGTGGCTTCAGAGGTCTGCGCTGTCTGTGTATGGTTTTTGATTGTTGTGGTTCACCTACTGATGATTTTTCTCATAGGGGTTTTAGTGATCTGAAACACTTTCTGAATCAGCCTCCTCTATAAGGGGTGTTACGTCTTAGAGCTGCAGTCAAATATATTCAAGTCCTCAAGCAAAGTGCAGAACTAGAGACACTTAAGAAGGTTAACCTATCCACTCCATGACAATTCTTCCTCTCACTTTAGGCTGGTTCATTTTTGGCAAAGGGGAAAACTGTAGAAAAGATTGTTTAAGATATTCTTTAGAATTTAGGCGATGGTGGACTGCCAAGATTAGTGCCTTTTCAATTGGGAAATGGAGTCAAGATCAATAATCAAATGGTTTTAAACATTATGGAAGGAGGTGTAGTCAGGCTGTTATAAATATGCTGTAACCAATCACATGGACGTACTTCAATATGCAGAATATTAAAGGAAAGCCCTTCCAAAGATGCTCCTCATAACAGGTACAAAATCAATCAAGTAATAACATGCAACCATGTATAATTAAAAGACAGTCACATATGAAACCATAAATAGAGTAGGATAGCCTTATTATTGAATGAACATCAACAATTCATCATTCTTAAGGTGTGATTTCACCAGAGGATCAAGAGTGTCTAAACATGCCATACTTAACTTGTCAACACTAGCTAGGGCAGCCCTCAAAAAATAGAGTGAACATATCTAACTGGGAAATTGCAGCTGTGTTGGTGAGCATCGTGCATGCATCTTACTAGCAGACAATGCACTTGCTATTCTTGTCTATCTAGCCATTTGCTTTAGTTTACTTTAGTCCACTTTAGCACTTTAATGCACATGCAACAATTAAACTTCCCTGTTTTCATTTTCCTTGCTTTGAGCAAGGTTCATGCGATGCCATTGCATGGTCTTCTTTCTCCAATATTTCCCTAGCAGACATGGTCTTTGTGTTTCTTTGACCTTCATTCTTTGGGGGTATTAATTGATTAATGAGCATTGGCAATACCTTATAAAGATCTGCGTTTTTTCCTTCTTAATCTTTGATTCTTCTCTTCAAACTCTGTATCCTGGGTGGCTCTGTAGCCAAGCTACAGATATTGGTTGAGTAGCCAAATCTCACAAGCAACAAATATTTTTCAATAATTGTACAATGATTACAACAAGACAAAGGGAGGGTTTTGCCTCAACCCTGATGTCTTCTTATTGGAACAAACTTGATCTTCTTCAAAGGTTATATCAACAGATTTGTACAAGTAATTTCCGGCCATCAAATCAACCCAAGAAAAATAAAAGAAAGGTGAAAAAATTCACATTGAAATGTCCCTTAACTTCTTCCTCCCAAAAGATCTTCAACTATGCTCGGAGGGGATCGCATACATTTCCATTGATGCCTTTAGCAAATGGATCTCTCCTTTCTTATCAAACCCTAATTTATAAAATAATTTTAGAAGGTCGTATGGTCCTTGACTTTTCCTTTTGAATGAATAAAATAGGTCCACATTACCACTTGCTTGTTGGAAAAACAGAGGGGGATGAATCAATATTTCACTTACAATTAGTTAATTATAAAAATTTAGAGCATGAACAACAAAACAACAACCATCAACACATCACAAGAGAAGTACACAAAAGATTTTTAGGTGGAACCCTTACAGGAGAACCACTGAAAGATTTTCTAATAATATATAAGTACAAAAATTTCTCAACTCCAACTAAAAGGGAAGCTCCAATTTCTTAGTACTCTAGAAAAACATTCAATTTATCAGGAAGCTTCAATTCCTGAAAGGATGGTTCTTACACCCTAGTTTTTCCAGCTCTAACACTTTAGTTTTAACAACTCCAATTGAAAGGATGCTTCAACACCCTGCAAGTTCCAACTTGCCATAGCACCACCCTGCAAGTTCCAACTTGCCATAGCACCACCCTGCTACCCTGAAGTATTTCCAGGCTCGAAGCTGAAGGAGACTTTAATCTCCTGCCTTGCTCCACTCAACCACCCTGAAAATATATATAGGAAAATAAAGAAACAATTTGTGGGCTCCTATACCAAGAAAAATGACCACATACAAAGATATTTAATGAAGTTTCTTTGCTGCTGATATATGTTCTAGATACACAATGATGTGCCATACTTCAAAACTGCTCCTTGTCTATTGCCAACTCAAACATAACTGAATCATTAACAATCCATACTTCATACCTCAAGACTGCTGATGTATACCTCAAATGTACACTGATAAGTTGTACTATGTCAGTTGCAAGACTTCAGAGAGCTACACTTTATATATACTGTCAATTCTTTTGCCAATCACAACTCAATAATAAACAGATTTATTTCAACTTTGTTCCATACCTTGTTAAGCGTGCTCATGAAGATAAGCCACTTGAATTTGCTTCATATTTGTCAAGTACTCTTCCTAAAGATTCCCTTGAGTGGTCAGAAGATTGCACAACATTCAATATACTTCCTCAACACTTGCTTCAGATATAACCTTTACTTAACTTCTGATCCAAGAAGCCTAGACCTTAAAATTTGCTTAGATGCAACTTCAAATAATTCACAAGATCATGAGAAGATTGGTTCAGGCAACCTTTTCACAAATGTTTAACAAAACCTCTGACCATGTCTTGATGCAACCTCAACAATGACTCAAAATAGCAGACCTCCACGCATCAATCTTAGACTCAGTATTGGACTGGGACTTAAACAGGCCTCTTCAAAGAGCAATCATAGAACTGACCACAAAAGATCCACGGATCTGGTTTCTAACACGTCCAATATGCTTTTGCAATTTCCATCACTGCAAACCTTAGACCTCAAACTTGAATTGAAACATATCTTGAATAGGCATATACCAAATTTTGTGATTTCCCTTCAAGTAGCCTTACTCCAAAAAAAAATAACACAATGATGCTCTGTCAAGCGAGACCGAAAACATGTGCCAAATACCCAAAAAAATATACCACAAAATGCCACGGATCAGCTAAAATAATTCTAGGCCAAACCGTCACAAAGATCTGTCAAGAGTGAGGGGTCCAAATAGGCTTCAACACAGGTTCGGAAAAGACCTTGACATACTTCAGACTTGGCCAAATTTATGCCGCCGAGAATGGCCTCAGGCAGGCTGAAAATATCACAGAGATGAGGCTCTGAATGGGGTCAATCACAGTCCGCAATATGCCTCGGATCTTCCACAAAAAAATGCAACAAATAAACCTAGAAATGCCCTTCCATAGGGGGTCGAATATTCTCAGCAATCAGCCCTAGATCTATCCAAAAAAGGGCCTGAGGAATGGTCGCGGTCTCCCATGAAAAAGCCTCGGAAAACACCTTAGATGTACCTCAAAAAGGCCTAATGGCCTCATAAGATTCTCTATAACCTAGTGAAGAAACAATACAGATAATCTTTAAATGCCCAAACTATTTCCAAAAACTCGATCTGCTCCTTTGGATAGACGTGAAAAAATTAGGTCTCAAAAACCGCATAAGATTAATTTTCCTTTCCTCTTTTGCAAGCGAATTTGACTAGGAGGCCCATCATAATTTAATTTAATTTTCTTGAATTAAAATGCCACTAACAAACCAATCAATAAGCTGCTAGCTGCTTGTAGTATGGAGGCCCATGATAATTTAATTTATTTTTCTTTAATTAAAATGCCGGTAACAAACCAATCAATAAGCTGCTAGCTGTTTGAACTTTATAGTATCTTCTTTGGGTCTTTTGGATCACAAAATGGGGCTCCAATTTTTAAAGAGGCATATCTCCTGGTTGAGGAGTAATGAGGTGTGCCACCTATCGTTAGAATCGACATGATGAGTAGAATTAAATGAAGATGGTTTTGAGCCCAACATACAGATCTTGCAATCAATTTCCTCAATGAAAATAGGGCTTCTTTTGGCTGCTGCTTGGGTTTACATCAATGGCAACCAAATTCCAACATTGTCATCTTTCTATTTCATGAGATCCTCTTAAAACATGCATTTATTATTTTTTGAGGTTTTGACCATGTTAACAATGCCACATGGCATCTCCTCATGCAAAGATTTTTCTTCCAAACAGGTAGAAAATGACAAACAAGGTGTTCTCATCCCAAAGCCCTCCTCAAAGGTGAAACATGCTTCCAAATATGTAGAAGAGGCTTTGAACAATGTATCTTTACCCCCAAGTATGTCAAAAGGTGAAATACACCTCCAAATATGTGAAAATGGATTAAATAATGTGCCCCCACCTCCAAAGGTTATCTTCATAGGGGGAAAATGCCTTCAAATATGTTGAATTGATCCGGATTTAAACAGGAACGCAACAAATTACAGAAATAACAATAAATACAGAGATGCGGCGCAAATAATACTTCATTTCATTAATGTAAAATATTGAAATATGCTTATAGACAGAAATGGAAATAAACCAGCTACGACGATGGTAGCTTATCTTTGAGAAGAGATGTGGTGGCTACATGCCTCTGAACTGTGTTACAATGAGGCTTGAAGGCCTATTTATTGTTGAGAAACAATGGAAAACTCTAAACATCCAAAAACCTAACCCTAGGAGATGAAACGCCAAACTGTGGGCCCCGTTTTGGGTAAATTGGTACATCAATTTCTTGGGGTTGTAACTTTGGCATACGATCTCCGTTTGACGCACACAATAGCTCGTTAGAAAGATCTATCCGAGGACTACAACTTTGGAAAGAACAACATCGGTCCATGGACCCATGTTGCTTCCAGATTTCCCAAAAAACATCGTTTAGGGCCTCAAAACGGCTCCAGAAATTCAGGACCCGAAAAACTGCTAAAAATAGTAAATTGTGCTACAATTAAGGAAACTGAAAAACTAAAAGAGACAGTTGTGGGGGTCCAAGTGGGATAGGTGGGTGGCCACCAACATCCACCTGGATCATTCCTCCCCCCTTAGGAAGCAATGGTCCCCATTGCGTTGAGTTCCTCCTTGAGATGAGGAAGCTTTTGCTGAGCTGGGTCCTTGGTGAGCTGTTCTGCAACCTCTGATGTGTCCAGCAATGGTGGGAAGCATGGTCAAGGGTAGTCTACATTGAACACTTGGTGCAAGCGAAGGAATGAGGAAATGCTATGCTCCAAAGCATTGTTGCCCACAGCCTTGGTAATGGTGTAAGGACTATGTCGGAGTGGTCTGAGCTTCTGATGGGCTCTTGTAAGGCGTTCTTTCTGCAGATGCAACCAGACTTTGTCGCCCACTTGAAACTTGTGTGGTACCTCTGTGGGTGAGGAGAAGTTGTTCCTGAGTTTTGTCATGACCGTATCCCTTTGTTGCTGTTGATGCGTGGAGGCAGGGGTCATGGATGTGGCAACGATCTTCCCCTTACTTTGGGAGCGGACCAGACATAAAATAAATTTCTTAGTTTGTGAGATGATCTTATTGCCTTTCTTAGCAGAGATCAAAGAGGTGGCGGCAGGTGGGGCTACCTCTGGTATCCTGTATAATGAATTATTCAAAGAAATAATTACAGTGCGAGGCCTTGACTCATACACAGCATGTTGCCTCCACAAGTATGGTTGGCCTAATAATACATCATAAACATCCAGAGGTGCAACATCACACAATACCTCGTCTGTGAAGGGTTTGATGCTGTAGGGATGGCGACGCTGTTGGCGGACTCAGAGATCTCGTCCTTGGTGAAGCCACCCGATATTGTATGGCTGCGGGTGTGGTGTAGTTGGTAGGCCCAACCGCTTCACGACTTCTGCTGAAATGAGGTTCTTTTGGTTGCCACTGTCGACAATGAATTACAGCGGCGAACCCTCCACCCACATTTGTGAGTGGAAAAGATGCTCCCCCTCTTTGGACCTTCAGGCTCATTCTTCTGGATCTTGGCAGTGGCAATAGTGGCGCTGGGCTCCACGTCAATGATCTGCTTCCCTTTGCCATTCCCCTTGTCGGGTTCTGACTCAGGGTCGGAACATGCATCTGATTCCGAAGCCTTCAGCTCGGCCACCAGCCACTGCTTGGTCTGACACTCACTTGTGTTGTGAGTGGGGCTCTTATGGAGCTCACACCACTTCCCCGTGTCCTTCTTTGACTTCGTGGTGTTGTTCTTTTCTTGCGGCTTTGACGAGTTGTCTTGGGTCACCCCGCCTTGGCTTTGTCCTTTGTTCTTTGGATTCACAGATCCAAAGTCTCGCTTCTTTTGTTTAAACTTCTGCGTGATTTTGACAGCGTATCGATATGCCATGCCGAGCAAGGAGATGTTAAGGAACTCCATCTCGTCTTGGATGTATTTGTGTAGGCAGTCGTGGTATTTGAGTACCAAATGCAGCTCAGAATCCTTGATACCCAACTGTGTGCGAAGGGTATGAAAAATGTTTGTGAACTTCGGCACATCTTGGTCCCTTTCCTGTCGTAGCGTGGTCCACTTTATGTATTTTTCCTCATAGCTTTTGACAGGGTAGTACTGCTCCTTGATGGCATCTTGGAATGAATTCCAAGTGGGTGTGGCTGAAAATAGTAAGCCCGTACTTTTAGCCTTCTGCTCGCAGTAGGTTTCCCACCAGTCCTTGACATGGGGGGCTGCTTTCAGAAGAGCGAAAATAATCTTTTCCTGACTGGAAAAATCATGAACAAAAAAATACCCATCTAGCAGATTTAACCATTTATCTATGACATTTGCGTCTATCTGGCCCTCGAATATGGGGATTTCAAAATTAACTTGTACCTTAAAGGGTGTGGTGTTTCCAGAGTAGCTGTTGGAAGCCGATGCGTCACCTCTGGGTAGCTGTTGAAGGATCTGGGCAAAGCTATCCATCATCGTGTTCCTTTGTCACTCGAGGGCTTCTTCGAGCAAGATTTTGATAGGATCTCCTGCCCCCTCGTCTTTCTTTTCATCCGCCATGGGAGGCCATCAGGATTTGCGAGGCTGGTCTTGCAAAGGTTCGACTAGTTCAAGCCCTAACTCCTTATATCCCGACCTTGTTGGGAACATGCAAAGAGAAACAGAGGAAAAAGCAGACTGCTCTGATACCATTGGTCCGGATTTAAACAAGAACGCAACAAATTACAGAAATAACCATAAGTACAGAGATGCAGCGGAAATAATATTTCATTTTATTAATGTAAAATACTGAAATATGCTTACAGACAGAAATGGAAATAAACCAGCTACGACGATGGTAGCTTATATTTGAGAAGAGATGTGGTGGCTACATGCCTCTGAACTGTGTTACAATGAGGCTCGAAAGCCTATTTATTGTTGAGAAACAATGGAAAACCCTAAACATCCAAAAACCTAACCCTAGGAGATGAAACACCAAACTGTGGGCCCGGTTTGGGTAAATTGGTACATCAACTTCCCGGGGTCATAAATTTGGCATACGATCTCCGTTTGACGCACACAATAGCTCGTTAGAAAGATCTATCCGAGGACTACAACTTTGGGAAGAGCACCATCAGTACATGGATCCATGTTGCTCCCTAATTTCCCAAAAAACGTCGTTTAGGGCCTCAAAACGGCTCCAGAAGTTCAGGACCCGAAAAACTGCTAAAAATAGTAAATTGTGCTACAATGAAGGAAACTGAAAAACTGAAAGAGCCAGTTGTGGGGGTCCAAGTGGAATAGGTGGGTGGCCACCAACATCCACTTGGATCATGAATACACTTTGAATAAGGTGTAATGACCTATAAAGCCACTTTAATACGCTTCAGTGCCTTCTTGCACAAAATTTGCCTCTTAGAGGGGGGATATTCATGATGAAGCAACCAAATATTATTTCACCCTTGGATTGGAACACTCCTCATTAGACGATGTTTATTTGATCATCTAAATTCTTTTAGCACCACATATCATCATTCTTGGCAAGGCATTTCTTCTTTAGATTCTTTCTTCACCACTTGTCATGCCTTGAGGTTCCTATGAGATAAGGTGTTTTGCACCTCTAGGCTCTTTATTGCCAGATGTCATTCTTTGGACCTCTTGTAATGTAGGGCATTCTTATTTTTTGGGTTGTTTGATGAGAGAAGAAAAGCTTAATGAAAATGCTAAATGAACTATGCATTTTCAAGGGGTAATAATTGACTCCACATGGGACTGTGCTCCTTGGTAGGGTGCAAGAGAACTCTAGAATATTTGTTGGCTATCTGTGACAGGATGGATCAAAAACATGCACTTTTCTCGACCACATAGTATAGAATATTTTCAATCCCAGTTCATTAGAGAATTGCAATCTAATTACTCATTCCTAAGGGATATTGCCAATAAAGGTGTGAGTTCAAAATGGAAAAGGAAGCATAATGAAATATATTGCTCATGAGCATCGAGCTTATTCTTGTTACCCTACTCTACAACATGAAGTTGCAATGCTAAGTGAAATTAAATAGCTAATGCAACCACTGTATCATCTCATCAACAATATGAGCATGTGTTTTGCAACAAACCAAAACAAGACTCCATCAAGCATCTTGCACATACAGGTTGGGACCTCTGTCATTGTATGGTTGAAAACTAAGGTGAGCTCCTGAGAATGGAAGAAAACGCCAAAGTGACTGTAACGTTGGTTTGTGTTGCTACATACTTCCTCTATCCAATGTTGGATAGGGCTTGTTACCGTTCAAACTAGCAGGGGTCCTAAAAGGGGATCCTGGAAGGGATACTACTAGGCTAAGGACAACAATGGAGCAATAGCCCACTGTTACCCCGGCTAAGGCTCCATGCTCTTTACTTACTTTCACTAATGGGAGGAGACTCGTTATGATAAGGATTGCGAAATGGATGGACCAATGATAAGGGTGAGGGGTGGTCCTAGAAGCCTATTCACAAGAGAGGCTCAAATATGTGGCTTCCTTTCTTTAGAAGGCAAGGTTGTAAGCTCTCAAGGAAGGGCTTAAGGTGGATTTCAAGGTTTAGGGTTAGGGTATGTATCTTATAATGGAGGTCCCCAGGCCTTAAAATTCTTGTGAAAGCTTGGATCCCAAGTGATCCTTGAAGGATTATCCTTAATAGTGTATGGGACCACACGGGACCAAATGGACCCGGGGTTAGGTCAAGAGGGGAGGGTTTAGCAACCAAGGATATGCTTGACCTATTCCAGAGTGAGAAAGGGATCGAAGGAAGCATATTTAGTGCAAGACAATGTGAGGATCCCATTGACGTCTTTGGCCTAAGGAACCCAAGGGCAAGATTGATCTTGAGGCTAGGGCTTGAGGTATCTCATAATCCCACCATAGAAAATGTGCTTAAAAACTAGAGGGTGCCTAGGAGAAACCCTAGCGCAGAGGATGCCAAGAGATCAAATTTTTTCAATGGGTGAATTGCAAGATAAATGATGCCCTAGGAGACCTAGAAGACTAGATCTGGAGAAGAGGAGAGGGGAGAAGGAAGATAGGTTTAAGGTGATCACCTTATGGTGGTCCAGTGCCTAATCCAAGAGTAATTATGACAATGGATGTTGAATTTTCTATGTCAAGGAGGCCTCAAAGACAACTTTGCATGGAATTAGGGCAACAACAAAAACAACTTCAAGAACTTTATACTTCGTTTTGCAAAATATATGGCTTATCAAGATAAATTTCAATGAAGAAGCATCTCTAGGAACATTCATTCATAATACATGGCCCATACATGAAGCATCACTATCTAGAAATCAAATTTCCACAACTTCGCATAAAAGGATGCAATAAATTAGCCCTAATATAGGGAAATCCCAGCAACAATATGTGTGACAAAAAATAGAAAGAGAAATAGCATTAGATTGCACTTACATGTATTAAGAGTATATCCAACCATCAAGACTTTGCCAATCAAGAAGCTCCACGACAAGAGAAAATAATCCAAACATCAAAATTCATTCCATGCTCCAAAAATTTGTCCTCCAAGAAGTTAAAGTCCAATCCAATTGATGATGCTAAAATGAATTCATATCACTTGTATTTATACACTTCAAATGAATTCGATTTAGCTAATTAGGACTAATTAGCTCCTAAAATAAAATAATGTACAAAATAACTAAATTTTGGTGACAAGCTCACCAAACTAGCTCATAAACAAAAATATAAGCCTCTCAAGAGGTCGAATGATCAATAATGCATGTTGTTGGGCCTAAGAGGAGGTCTGATGAAGTCCATGGGTGCCAAAATGTGAAATAGGACTCCCGAAAGTAGTGGACAAGGTGTTGGCCCCTTGTTCTCCAAATAGTAAACCTGTGGTGCTCCCAATGGATGTGGGGCTACACAAGTGTCCTCATGGGTCTCCAAATAGATCAAAGATGTTGGGTCCCTATAATACTAGTGATTACCCCATTACTATTGTAGTTGTATCCCTTATTAATATTGTTGTGCCCCTATTTGTCCCCATATTGTTATTACTGTGCCCCATAGAATCCCTCTATTGTTATTTTTGTGGCTTTATATTATTATTGTTAGGTCGGCTGGATTATATTGTGACTCCTTAGACTCCTATATATAGAAAGGAGGTTTTGTCATTTGAATCATCCGAGAATTGTTCATTTATGTAATGTAAAGGAGGTTGCCCCTCGAAGAGGCTGAATTCTAAGGCGTTGATCTATCTTTTCTTGCGCCGGTTTCTTAACATTTGGTATCAGAGCTTTGGATTCTAGGGTTTCGCTGCTCCAAACAGGTCATCGTGGCATTTTCGCTATAACTTTTTTTCTGTGACGTTTCAGAAGTTGCAAAAAAACCCATTTGAGAAGGAATCACGCTGAACCTCGGGTCCGAATTTCAGAGCTTTGCGCGCTATATTTGCGGAGATATGATCTGAGGAAGTTGGTCTTTTTTCAGACTCCTGAATTACATTCCAAACAGGTGACCTGGGGAAAATCGTCATAACTTTCTCTCTGGGGATCAGATTGAAATTTCGTAAGAAGGTACAGAAAGAGGACGGACTGTAGTTTCTTGTATGCATTTTTCAGATCCAAAGGTCGAAACAGTGACTCGTGGCACGTCGTACAATTTCGCTCTACTGAACTAGTCTATAATCAAGTCACTGTGGGAGATTTCGCATAACTCTTCCTTGGAGAATCCAATTTGGGTCAGACTTGTGGCATTGGAAAGAGGATGCAGAAGGCTACTACAAGTCGCAATTTCAGAACTGGAGGATTTGAATTTACAGAGATACATCAGATTCAATATCAGGCTTCTACAAAGTGAAAAAAGGTGTGTAGTTTTTTTTTTTAATTTTTGCGTAAGCTTGGTTTGAAGGAATTCAAAGGGCATAGTAAAGCATTATTATCGGTAACTGATGCCCCGAGGAAAGAAAATGCAAACACCTAGTAAGGAACCTGAAAGCTCTAGCATGACTCATGAAGAAGAGGAAGAAATGCTACATGATATATCAAAATTACAAGAACAAGTGCAACAAATGTCACGCTCACAAAAGCTAACAGAAGTTAAGATAAATGGCGTGGAATCTAAGATAAATGGCATGGAATCTAAGATAAAGGGCATGGAAGCTAAGATGGATGATTCAAAGATAGATTTGAAAAGAGACATGGCAGATTTGAAGACAGACATGGCAAATTTGAAGACAGAATTGACAAATTTTCTACAAGAAATACTTACTAATGGTGAAAAGGTTGTAAAGGAAACTCATGATGTGAACAAAAGAAATGTTAATCATGATTCCATAGACTCTGATGTTGGATCGAAGACCCACCATATTCCAAAAATCGATATGAGGAAGTTTGATGGCAAGGATCCCGCCACATGGATATTACAGATGGAGCAATTCTTCGATCTCAATAATGTGCAAAACACACAAAAGGTACGTATGGCAACTTTATATTTGGAACCAAATCAGTTTGTATGGTATCAATGGCTTTGCTCTCGTAAACAATTTATCACTTGGGCAATTTTTACGGAAGAATTGATAGCACATTATGAGGATACAAAAAGCAACACTTTTTTTAGTCAATTGATAAGTCTCAAACAAAAGGGTTCAATAATGGAGCACATTGAGGAATTCCAAAAATTGAACATAAGGGTAAAAGATATTCCAGAGGAGCATAGGATTGATGTGTTCATAGGGTCTTTAAAGGATAATATCCAACATGATGTTCGCCTTTGGGAACCTGATTCATTAGAGAAGGCATTCAGGTTAGCAAGAAAAATGGAAAGCAAAATTATGGCAACCAGGAAGCATACCACTCACAACTATAAAGACGGAAGTGTTGTTGCCCCTAGTCTTCCACAACCTATAAGGTTGATACCACAACAATTGGAAGAAAAAAGAGCAAAAGGGCTTTGTTACAGTTGTGATAGCAAATACACTAAAGGTCATAAGTGTGCTGAGAAGAAATTATTCTACATAGATTGTGAAGAGGAAGAAGAAAAGGAGCAAGAAAGGTCAAAAGAAGAGGATATACTCCAGGAACAAAGCCTAGATGAAGAACAAATAAATCCGACCATATCTTGTAATGCATTGGCGGGAATTACCACTCCTCAAACCATCAAGATAGAAGGACAAATCAAGAAGAAAAAGGTAATAGTGTTGATTGATTCAGGAAGCACCCACAATTTTATTCATTGTAAGGTAGCAAAAGAATTGAATTGCTTCCTATATCCAGCACCAGAGTGTCAAGTGATGATTGCAAATGGAGGAACAATAAATTGCTCTGGAAAGTGCCATAATATCAAGCTATCCATGGGAGAATATGTATTGACTAGCCCAATGCTTTCCATTCCAATGGGAGGTGCTGATGTTGTACTAGGAGTCCAATGGCTACAATCCTTGGGTACAATAGCTTTTAATTTTCAAGAACTTTTCATCAAATTTTCTACGGAAGGAAAGGAAGTTGAATTAAGGGGTATTGCAGGGAAACCAGGAAAGATAATCAGCTCTAATGGTATGACAAAGCTTCTAAAAAAGGAGCAAAGAGGTGTAATTGCACAATTATGTTCGCTAGATGTTTCCACATTGGAATCATCTATTTCTCCAGATCTCCAAAAAGTCCTGGACAATCATTCCAAGGTATTTGAGACTCCCAAAGGTCTCCCACCTATGCGTGATCATGATCATGCTATTCATCTGATTCCAGGAAGTGTTCCTCCAAACATCAGGCCGTACAGATATCCCTATGTCCAAAAGAGTGAAATTGAACGTATGGTTGCAGAAATGCTAGAGGCTGGTATAATTCAACCGAGTCAAAGTTCTTTCTCTGCTCCAGTAGTATTGGTGCACAAGAAGGATGGATCATGGCGCATGTGTCCGGATTATAGGGAGCTCAACAAGCTCACTATTAAAGATAAGTTCCCCATTCCTGTCATTGATGAATTACTGGATGAATTGCATGGATCAATTTACTTCACCAAGTTGGATCTTCGTTCAGGATATCATCAAATCAGAATGAAGATTGAAGACATTCCGAAAACAACATTTAGAACTCATGAGGGTCATTATGAATTTTTGGTCATGCTTTTTGGCCTTACCAATGCACCTTCAACATTTCAAGGTTTGATGAATTCAATTTTCAAACCATTCCTTAGAAAATTTGTGTTAGTATTTTTTGATGATATACTAATCTACAGCAAGTCTTGGAAGGATCATGTTGAACATGTTGACAGGGTGCTACAACTATTGGAGGAGAAACAATTATATGCAAAAAGATCCAAATGTTTCTTTGGAGTCCAGGAGGTGGAATATTTGGGTCATATTGTATCTCATGAAGGAGTTAAGGTAGACCCTAGCAAAATTAAAGCCATTAAGGAATGGAAAATCCCCACATCCATAAAGCATCTGCGAGGATTTCTTGGGTTGACAGGGTATTATCGCAAGTTTGTTAAGAATTATGGGAGAATAGCAGCACCTCTAACAACATTATTGAAGAAAGATGCATTTTCATGGACTCCGGAAGCAACAAAGGCCTTTGAACATCTTAAAGAGGCAATGTGCCAAGCACCGGTCTTAGCTACACCGGACTTCACAAAAACCTTTATTGTGGAATGTGATGCTTCAGGAAATGGAATTGGTGCTGTTCTAATGCAAGATGAAAGACCCATTGCTTTTGAAAGTCGTCCAATCAAGGGAAAGTTTTTAAGCAAAGCTATTTATGAGAAGGAAATGTTGGCAATACTCCATGCACTTAAGAAATGGCGACCCTACCTAATGGGAAGACACTTCAAGGTAAAAACGGATCATGATAGCCTTAAATACTTTTTAGAACAAAGATTATCCTCTGAAGAGCAACAAAAGTGGGTCACAAAGATGTTGGGTTATGACTTTGAAATCATCTACAAAAAAGGGAAGCAAAATGTGGTGGCAGATGCACTCTCAAGAAAGGATGAGGATGTGGAAGCATTGTTGTGTGCCATTTCTATTATCCAACCAGATTGGATAAACGAAGCAAGGGAGGAATGGAAGAATGACGAAGAAGTGTGGGCACTTATTCGAAAGTTACAACAAGATTCCAGTACGTCTGATACATTTAGCTGGAAAAATGATTCGTTATGGTACAAAGATCGCTTATACCTCTGTAAGAATTCCCAGCTAAAACAAAAGATTCTTATGGAATTGCACACTTCTCCCTTAGGAGGGCACTCAGGATTTTTAAAAACTTACCACAGGGTTAAGAAGGAATTTTTTTGGGATGGCCTTAAATCAGATATTCAAAAGTTTGTGGCAGAATGTTTGGTTTGCCAACAAAATAAAGTTGAAACAATTAAGACACCGGGTCTATTACAACCTTTATCCATTCCAAGCCAACGTTGGGAGGAGGTTTCAATGGATTTTATCACAGGTTTACCCAAGTCTGAGGGAAAGAGTGTCATCATGGTGGTAGTTGACAGACTTACCAAGTATGCACACTTTTGTGCATTATCACATCCATTTAAAGCCAGTACAGTTTCTACTGCATTTATGGAAACAATTCAAAAGCTACATGGAAACCCAAAGATTATTGTAAGTGACAGAGATCCCATTTTCACTGGAAATTTTTGGACAGAATTATTTTCTTGTCTTGGTACTCAGTTAGCTCATAGCTCATCTTATCATCCTCAATCTGATGGGCAAACTGAGATAGTAAACAAATGTTTGGAAGGATATCTTCGTTGCTTTGTATCTGATAAACAGACACAATGGGTCAAATGGTTGCCTCTGGCTGAATGGTGGTATAACACTTCCTTCCATACAGCAACAAAAATGACCCCATTTATGGCACTTTATGGGTATCAACCACCATCCATCACATCATATTTAAGAGAAAATTCTAAGGTTCAGGCAGTGGAACATCACATCGAACATCAACAACAAGTCCTCCAACTCTTAAAGGATAACCTCGTGTTGGCACAAAATAGAATGAAACAACAGGCAGATCAACATCGCAGTGAAAGAAGTTTTGATGTAGGTGATTGGGTATTCCTACGGCTACAACCATATAAGCAAATGTCCCTCAAGCAAGCTAAGAAGGATAATAAATTATCACCAAAGTATTATGGTCCGTACAAGGTGTTGCAAAAGATTGGTACTATGGCATACAAATTGGAGCTTCCTGCAGCTTCTCGATTGCACCCAGTTTTCCATGTTTCATGTTTAAAGAAGGTTATAGGCGACAAGCTCCCAATTCAAACAATATTGCCAGAACTTGACGAGGAAGGAAAAATTATATTGGAACCGAAAGCAGTCACAGAAACAAGAACTCGACAGCTACGAAATCGATCAATTTCAAGTATCTTATCAAGTGGAAGAACTTATCCGCTGAAGATTCCACATGGGAGGATGAGAATTTTATGCAGAAGTATCCAGAACTACTCAAGCGTTGAGGACAACACTTTTTTGAAGGAGAGGGGCATGTTGGGTCCCTATAATACTAGTGATTACCCCATTACTATTGTAGTTATACCCCTTATTAATATTGTTGTGCCCCTATTGCCCCCATATTGTTATTACTGTGCCCCATAGAATCCCTCTATTGTTATTTTTGTGGCTTTATATTATTATTGTTAGGTCGGCTGGATTATATTGTGACTCCTTAGACTCCTATATATAGAAAGGAGGTTTTGTCATTTGAATCATCCAAGAATTGTTCATTTATGTAATGTAAAGGAGGTTGCCCCCTCGAAGAGGCTGAATTCTAAGGCGTCGATCTATCTTTTCTTGAGCTGGTTTCATAACAAAAGATGCTTGTAGACCATTTGCAAGGGCTTAGATGATGGTATAAGTGATGCCACATCGTCATACAGGTCTTGGGTCATCTGCCAATTGCCTTATACCACTGTGGGGCTGGCTGGGCATGGTGAACCGGGTGCATCTTCCTCGTCTAATAGATGAAACTCGAGCAATCTCTGAACATCTCTGGGATCCATGGAATGTTGTCTACTGTTGTGGAGGCCCATGGCATTCTACACACACCCTACATGTGCCAATGTAGCCCTATGGAGAGTTAGAACCCCATATAGGGAGGCCAAACCCAAAATGGAGATCATATGCAATCCTGCATAGGACCCAATGTGTCCCCTTGCCTTCTAGTACAACAAGTCATTTAAAGAAATAGAGTTAAAGAGCTTACGGACCATGGATAACAAGTGGGCACTTCATAATGGCATGCCCTTCCATAGTGGGCTTTGGCATGTGCGTCCCCAAGCTCCAAGAGGGGCTAACCAAGTACACTATTAGGTTCTTTCTACTTTTAAAGGGGATGATATGTCCAAGGTACATCATTCAAATGGTGGTGGCATGTGATAAAGTGATCGAATGAAGTAGGGGATGGAGGGGGCAATCCTGGTTCACATGCTAAGGTACAAGGGTAGCTAATAAAGGGGAAGCCCACTCTTGGGTATATAATGTATAGGAGGGAGCAATTGTGGTACATGAGTTACCCTGATCTTGATTTTTCCATCCTCTTCATAAGCCTTTTGCCCTTTATGATTTTTCTTTGGTTAACTGCTTGGGGCTCAAGGAGTAAGAGCATGATGTGTAAAGTATAGTAGTGGATACCCCTTTGAGGTGGGGTGGTTCATTTTCCACCATGGTTTGGGACAATAATGGGTTCCTGAATGATAAAAGAGGCTCATCTAGGGCCTATAGGAACAGTGATGGCCATGAGAATGGGGTAGAGCTCATACATTAGCTTTTTCCCACGTGCTAAATGCGTTTGTCTTGGCCATCTTTTGCATCAACCTCCAGGGCATTGTTCAAGGCCCGATCCAAGGTGTGGGCAAGGGGAAGGGGAGGCTAACCCTACGTGGACCCAGATGGGAGAAATGATGAATGGGGTTATAATGAGCGGAGGGGGAGTGATGTATGTGGATGAGGGAGTGGGACCATGCAACCAAAATCAGGGTTTCCCATGAAGTACCATCCCGAGAGCCCAAAGGTCAGTAAAAGAGATCCCATGGGACTAGGGTCCAAGGGTAACATCCAAAAGAGGTCTAGGGGACAAGAGCATAGACCTAGCCCGCTCTTTCTGCCAAATCCCCCCATTAATTCATGCCCAATTTTTTCCACAATAAATAAACTACAATACTCAATTACCAAATGACAAGGCATACCTTTAGGTTTGGGAGGCCCACCTTCAAACATACGATCATGAAAGATGGATGAGGGACCATATGGCTGGCTCAGGCGGCGGAGAAGTGACACAACGAGCTAGTTGTTGGTTGCAAGGGGTTGCTGGCTGCTGGCTAAGGACCATCTTGGAGAAACTTTTTCTCCTAGGGATACCACGCACAAAATGTTGGGTAACATCTGGCTCCAACTTCGATGTGATCTATCGAACAGTGGGCGAAGCTACTTGAACGGGAGGCCACGAGAACACCAACAATGTCGTGGTACACTACGGACCTGTTACCTGCACATACAATAGATGAAAAACACATGGAAGCATGCTTTCCCAACATCTCATGATCGCACGTGCTTGGATTAGACCCATAAAATCGACTCATAAAAATAAATTTTCAAATGCAATTTCAAATCTAAATGCATCTAATCTATCATGAGAAATATCGTATGACATTATTTCTAATGCGAAAATAAGTATGCAATGCATCCTACTTTAACATGCATACATTACAATGTCAAGTATCAAGGAAAGGGGTGATACAACTTAACTTGACTGGTTGTGGCCAAAGTTCGTCGTTGAGTTTAGCAATGTAGTAATAGTCCTCCCCAACTTTCCCATGGATCTTGATAAGCATCAGGTCTTTATCAACTAAGACTAGGTCCCCAACCTTGTATTCTTTCTTAGGCTTCCACATTTTGTGGTTTGGTCGTTTGAGGATGTGGATTTCTTGTGAAGGGAGAATGGGAGAAGGAATTTTGACCTCATGTGCTTCATAGTAGGGGATTGGTCCAGGCTTGATCACATGAGAAAGGTAAGTTGACTCTCTATAGATGATAAAAGGGGTTCCATCAAATTGTGGGATAGTAGCGTTTGACAAGTCCATTTGAGCATGACCCCCAACAGTGGCTCCCCACTTCCTAGACACGAGCATTCCCCATACACCACGAATATCTATGACGACAATATCCATGAGAAGGGATATATCACGGTTACTAGCCAAAGAGACCTTAAGATCTTTTATGAGGCCTTCTAGCTCTACAGGCTTAGAATTAAAACCACATACCTTCTTATATGGCCGAGTGATGTTGAGACCTAGTTGCTTCATAAATTTTAAAGGTATGATGTTGGCGGAGGCCCCTGAATATAACATACAATTATGCAACAAGAGGTCATTGATAGCCAAAGTGAGCATAAATGGTTTGTGCCCGGGGTTACGATCGAGAATATGAATGTTTTGCATGTATTCAGGTAATTCTTTCTTCTCGAAACCTAGGGATTTCTTAATTTGCTGTTGTTGCTCAAGAAGTTTTGCAATTTCTTTCAAAGGAATGGGTATAGTGAAGTTCAACTTTTTTTCCCTTCTCCTTCTTTTTAATGTTCTCTTTCTTTGGAGGATCGTTTTTAGGGTCATCCTTTGTTTGGGGATCCTTTTTAGCAAGATTTTTAGAGGGGACATCCTTTGGAGTGGCTTGCTTGGGAGGCGATTTGTCTTTGTTGGTTTCCTTTGAGGTTGCAGGGTCCTTATTGTTATCCTTTCGTTAATATTGCATCCCTTTGAATCTCCTAGAGTCCTACTATTATCAACATTAAGAATAGGCTCCTCCTTTTCTCCTTGGATTGTAACCTCATTAATGGGAGGATGAGTGTATGAGCCTCCCAACAAAATGTTGAAGACATCAAATTCTACAAGGTTGGCCTGCTCGTCTGCCTTTTCATCATCACTCTCATCACTCTCACTTTGCTCGTATTTGGAGGATGAATCCCTCTCTATGACATTGGTTGGAGCCAAAGTGTTCGGGACTTGAGATGAGCTTGGTTTCTCTTCATCACTTTGCTTTTTAGGAAAAGGTTTACCTCTTGGAATGTAACTAGAATTTTGGGCCTTCTCTAATGCGGTGATTTTATTCATAACTACCCCATCTTGTGAGTGGAATTCTTCACTAAGATTTTCCATCTTTTTAAGGATGGCAAAAAGGTTTCTTCATGTTGATCTTTGGTCTTTTCCTTCTTGATCTTGGCTTTGGCTCTAGGAATGTCATTGGCATCCATTCTTGAAATATACATGTTCTCTTCAACCTCAATTGCTATTTCTTTGGCTTTAGCCAACATGGAGGGTTTCTTATCTCTCAATGTACAGGTGAGGTGGCCCCCAACAACTTTTATGAATTTGTCGAGGATGTTAGCATCAGAGGGCTTCAAGTGATCAAGGATATCTCGAACTACCCTATCAAACCTCTGAATGAATTCTCGAATGTCTTGGCTCCTTTGATTTATTTGATAGAACTTTTTGATGTTAAAGGTTCCTTGGCCATTGCATGACCATCTTTTCATGAGTAGGTCTTCAAAATCATCAGAATCCTCGATGCATGTTGGGGGAAGACTAAGGTACCATGCTCTTGCTTGTCCTTCAAGCGATAGAGCAAAAAGCATCATGAGCTATCTTCATCAAAGATCATTCTAGGGGACATGTGCCAATAGAATTCTTTAACAAAGTCACAGCACTCGTGGTAGCATCCCCCTTGAATTTGGGTAACCATTGGTTATGCTTCTCAAGTAATGGTTTAGGATCATCACTCAACTTCAAAGGGTGTCTTTCACTCTTGATCATCTTAGGACGGTCAGTGGTAGAACTAGTTTTCCATCTTTGGGGTAGGATCACTAACCTTCTCAAATTCAGGGAGGAGAGCGATCCCAACAGGTGATGGGGCTCTTTCCTTCTTTTTTGTAGCAACCCTAGTTATAAGAGGAATGTCACCATTTTCAAGCAAACTAAGGGTTTTAACAATGAGTGGAGTCGCTAGGGGAATACCCAAATTGTCACCAATGAATCAGTGATTCACTAGGGAGGCAGACCTGCTTCCTCCTCGACAATGATGCCAAAAATGTTACCGCTCAAACTAGCAGGGGTCCTAAAAGGGGATCCTTGAAGGGCTACCACTAGGCTAAGGGAAACAATGGAGCAATAACCCACTATTATAATTCCCTAGGCCTTAAAATTCTTGTGAAAGCTTGGATCCCAAGTGATCCTTGAAGGATGATCCTTAATAGTGTATGGGACTACACGAGACCAAGTGGACCCAGGGTTAGGTGAAGGGGGAAGGGTTTAGCAACCAAGGATATGCTTGACCTATTCCGGAGGGAGAAAGGGACCAAAGGAAGAATTTTTAGTGCAAGACAATGTGAGGATCCCAATGAGGTCTTTAGCCTAAGGAAACCAAGGGAAAGATTGATATTGAGGCTAGGGCTTGAGGTATCTCACAATTCCACTATCGGAATTGATTTAAAACTGGAGGGTGCCTAGGAGAAATACCAACGCAGAGGATGCCAAGAGATTGAATTTTTTCAGTGGGTGATTTGTAAGATAAATGATGCCCTAGGAGATCTAGAGGACTAGACCTAGAGAAGAGGAGAGGGGAGAAGGAAAATAGGTTTAAGGTGATCACCTTATGGTGGACCAGTGCTTAATCCTTTGGGGAGATTTGGAGTCAAGAGTAATTATGACAATGGATGTTGAATTTTCTATGTCAAGGAGGCCTCAAAGACAACTTCACATGGCGTTAGGGCAACAACAAAAGAAACTTCAAGAACTTTATACTTCGTTTTGCAATATAGATGGCTTATCAAGATGAATTTCAATGAAGAAGCATCTCTAAGAACATTCATTCATAATCCATGGCACAGAGATGAAGCATCACTATCTAGAAACTGAATTTCCACAACTTCGCATAAAAGGATGTAGTAAATTAGCCCTAATATAGCGAAATCCCAGCAACAATATGTGTGACAAAAAATAGAAAGAGAAATAGCATTAGATTGCACTTACATGTATTAAGAGTATATCCAACCATCAAGACTTTGCCAGTCAAGAAGCTCCAAGACAAGAGAAAATAATCCAAACATCAAAATTCATTCCATGCTCCAAAAATTCGTCCTCCAAGAAGGATAGTGAAGTTCTCTAAAGAGATACAAGTCCAATCCAAGTGATGATGCTAAAATGAATTCACATCACTTGTATTTATACACTTCAAATGAGTTTGAGTTAGCTAATTATGCCTAATTAGCCCTTAAAATAAAATAATAATGTACAAAATAATTAACTTTGGTGACAAGCCCACCAAACTAGCTCATAAACAAAAGAATAAGCCTCTCAAGAGGTCGAACGATCAATAATGTATGTTGTTGGGCCTAAGACGAGGCTTGATGAAGTCCATAGGTGACAAAATGTTAAATAGGACTCCCGAAAGTAGTGGACAAGGGGTTGGCCCCTTGTTCTCCAAATAGTAAACCTGTCGTGCTCCCAATGGGTGTGGGGGCACACAAGTGTCCTCATGGGTCTTCAAATAGATTGAAGATGCATGTATACCATCTGCAAGGGCTCAAATCACTGTCTAAGTGATGCCACATCATCATACAGGTCTTGGGTCATTTGCCAATTGCCTGATACAACTGTGGGGCCTATTGGGCATGGTCAACCAAGTGCATCTTCCTCGTCCAATAGATGAAACTCGAGCAATCTCTAAACATCTCCGGGGAGCCATGGAATGCTGTCTACATTTGTGGAGGCCCATGGCTCTCTACACACACCCTACATGTGCCAATGTAGCCCTCTGGAGAGTTAGGACCCTGTATAGGGAGACCAAACCCAAAATGGAGACCATCTACAATCTTGCATAAGATCCAATGCGTCCCTTTGCCTTCAAGTACAACAAGTCATTTAAATCAATCGAGTTAAAGAGCTTACGAACCATGGATAACAAGTGGGCACTTCATAATGGCATGCCCTTCCATAGTGGGCTTTGACATGTGCTAATGTCTTCAAGCTCCAAGGGGGATTAACCAAGTACCCTATTAGGTGGTTTCTACTTTTAAAGGGGATGGTATGTCCAAGGTACATCCTTCAAATGGTTGTGACATGTGATAAAGTGATAGAATAGAGTAGGGGATGGAGGGGGCAATCCTGGGTCGCATGCCAAGGTACAAGGGTAGCTAATAAAGGGGTATATAATGTGTAGGAGGGAGCAATCGTGGTACATGAGTTACACTGACCTTGATTTTTCAACCCTTCTTAATATGTCTTTTTCCCTTTATCATTTTTCTTTGGTTAATTGCTCGGGGCTCAAGGAGTAAGAGCGTGATGTGTAAAGTATAGCAGTGGATACCCCCTTTGAGGTGGGGCGGTTCATTGCCCACCAGGGGTTGGGACAATCATGGGTTCTTGAATGATAAAAGAGGCTCATCTAGGGCCTATAGGAACTTGGGTGATGGCCATGAGAATGGGGTAGAGTTCATGCATTGGCTTTTTCCCATGTGCTAAATGTGTTTGTCCCGAGTCCCGACCATATATTGTGGTACATTTTCATGTTGAATGTGGTCAATTATGCTTTTTTTTTTTTGAGCTGCATCAACCTCCGGGGCATCGTTCCAAGCCCAACTCAAGGTGTGGACAAGGGGAAGGGGAGGCTAACCCTATGTGCACCTAGTGGAGGAATGTGGACCCAAGTGGGAGAAATGATAAATGGGGTTATAATGAGCGGAGGGGGCAATGATGTATGTGGATGAGGGAGCGGAACCATGCAACCAAAATTGGGGTTTCCCATGAAATACCATCACGAGAACCCAAAGGTCAGTAAAAGAGGTCCCATGGGACTAGGGTCCAAGGGTAACATCCAAAAGAGGTCTAGGGGATAATAGCACAGACTAAGTCCACTGTTTCCGCCGAATCCCCCCATTAATTCATGCCCAAAAGTTTCCATGATAAGTACATAGCAATACTCAAGTACCAAATGACAAGGCATACCTTTAGGTTTGGGAGGCCCACCTTCAAACATATGATCATGACAGATGGGTGAGGGACCACATGGCTGGCTCAGGCGGTGGAGAAGTGGCACAACGAGCTAATTGGTGGCTGCAAGGGGCTATTGGCTGCGAGCTGAGAACCATCTTGGAGAAATTTTTTCTCCTAGGGATATCACCCACAAAAAGGTGGGTAACAGGGCTGATATAGTCATCATCTTCAACATATGAATAGTGCAGCCCATTGTCTAGCTATGAATCACCTTCAAGCACTACAAAATGACTTGCAAACACTGATGTACATATTCCAAGAATAGCCCTCCTTTGCTCCCATGCAAGTCTTTATCATAACTTTTAGCAGCAAGCTTTTAGAATGTGGCTCCAAGATAAACTTTCAAAAAATTTGCTGCCCATCTTTGCTGTCCTCTATCAACATCCACATGAAGCATGTCAATTTTAGATCTAGACAAATAAATCAGCTCATGACTTGGGGCTTGGTTCCCTCTTCTAGAATGCTGAAAAATGCCATAATACATCATTGGTTGAGCATGCTGCCATTCCAAATATATTGCAGCCCTGAATTACATTGCATTGCTGATTTTTCATACACAAATTGGGTTCAAACTGAAGATATCCATGACTACAAAATTTATGCATGTGTAGTGGGCTGAAAATGCTACCTTGGAAACCCCCAACTGGGGAAAAGCCAATCAATAATAGATTCATTATTGTCCTTGGCTAAAACAAAGCCAAGCCAACCAACAACCTGAGCTTTCATCGCTCAAGTCTAGCTCAATACATTGGAGAATCCTCAAGCTTGTTAACATCTTCAACTACATGTAATACCATGAGTCACCAATACTAGGTGCCCAAAACCACAACTGTTAGCCATAACTGTCGACACAACATCAACTCCATCACTAGGTCAAGTTTATCTTACAATCCCCCTTTTAAACTTGACTTTGGGTTTTCCTTGACCAAATCTAGTCAAACCAGCCAAGTGAGCCAGCCACCCGTCACCTCCAGTGCCTACCCAATCAGCCTTAAGGTATTCTCACATGCTTCATCATACTTCCTTACATCACTTAGGTCTACATCCAGACTTTACCAGTGATTTACCAGAGGTACACGTCGTACTAAGTCTTACAGTGGTATGCCCATTTACATACAAATTCATCTTCACTAATAATTTTTTTATTTTTATTTTTATTTTTATAGTTGTTGCTAACTAGGCACTTATGCCATCATTCTCTCATTTTGAAACATCCGATGCTCCTTGTCTCAATGGTCTCTACTTTTCGTTTTCTATTAAAAAAACAAAAAATTGTTTGCAACTTGTTATGTCACATTTACTTTCAAAAAAAAATAAAAATAAACAGTCACTTCAATCTCTCATCCACAAAATCCATCTTTGTCCCAATGACATGCATAAGTTCCCTGGGATCAATGTGCATTCAAATACCTTTATCTTCCACCATGTAGGAATTTACAGGGTAAGTTCCTCAGATAGAACACTAAAGGACACTTCTCACAAACAGATCACAGATCAATACACCAATATTTTGACGTGGTTAAAACCCTCAAAGAGGGAAACAATGCACGACCTGAGCCAACGCGGCCACTTCAGGCAATTTATTAATAAAAGAATGAAAATTTACATAAGCTTATCTCATGAACGGTTACCCTACAAATGACCCTCCATGCTCTTTAAATAGAGATCATGGACCAATCGGGTGTTAAGCCATGGATCAAGTGTCGGTAATATCGATGAGAGAATGAACCGTCGGATCACTACATATCGTGACCGTCGAATTGTAAGTTACAAAAGTACATAGTAAAGAAACACACTTTACCTAACTCTACACTAGGTCAAGTTATACTTAACTATTTCCTATGTGTCAGAATATCCTAACATCCCCCCTTAAGAACAATTTGGGATAGGATTGAAGGATGTACAAATTGTTGGAAATAATACTGAGAGGGGGGGTGAATCAGTATTATCAGATTAATCAAACTTTTTAAATGCTCAGAAACATATACGCTACTTCAGTTAAGTGAACCAGCGTGTACACGCTACTGTGACGAAGTAAAACAGCGTATAAGAAGAAAACTCACAATTTAGTTAGCTTAATCTTCAATTAAGTGCATCAGGACATTATTCACCACATTAACAGTAAACATGTGCAGTATAACAGAACAGATAAAAAGCCACACACATGAACACCAAGATATAAGGTGGAAACCCAATGTGGGTGAAAACCACCTGCTGCAAGTTGTCTCTATCTTTCTTTAATATGAAACTTCAGTTTACAATCTTTTGTACTGGTGCAGCCTTATACCAGTACGCAGGCTACAACCTGCAGAAGGCTACAACCTTCTCTCGTTCTCCAAACTTCCTTGGAAGGGAGCTCCAACCCCCTTTGCTCTTGTACTAGCCAAGATACTAGTACGTAGGTGCTGACCTACAATCTTCCTTCTTTCAGATATCACTTTTCATACATTTTCAGACTTGGATATTCCTGAAGCACAACATTACAATCTGAAGACCACAATTCATTCAATTTCCACAACAGATCATTGAAGCATAAAACAACCAAACTTTGAATCACTGAACCACTGAACCCTGTCAATCACCAGTTACCAGAACACAGAGCAGACTACAGAACTCTGCAATAACAGTCAGACCCCACTGTAAACCCAAAATCAAGCTTCAAAAGATATACGCTACTTCAATGAGCAAAACCCGCGTATACACGCGCTTTTACCGAAGCCAACCTGCGTACAGATCTAAAAATAAACTTTCTCAATTTGCAGCTGTACCAGACATTAGTTAGATCCAAAACGTAACATTGCGACAATATGCAGATCTAGAAATACGCATAATCAACCATATCATGATAGTGCATTTCAAACCATTAGATCCCGATCTATCCTTAGATCTAGTCTTCCATCAACCGATGTGATCTCTCCTTGGCTTAGATCAAGCAACCCAGAACCTGCATATCAGATCTCTTTCTCTCTTAGATATTCAAGCCTTGTCGAAAGATGATTTTGCCTAATGATCTTCTTCTCCTTATATAGTCTTAGGCCTAGCTCAATACCAAGAGCCAAAACCATAGTAACACAATACCATCAACTTCAAAACTAGGGATCGACACGCCCGTCGAGACACAATGGTCCGAAATCATAGGCACAACTTCCAAGGACTAACCACCATGGACCAAAGGAACCTTTCCACATACACGCGCTTTTTATGAATCGAACTTGCGTGTACACGCGACTTGGGCTTAACAAAACGGCGTGTATGAGCTTCCTTGGCATGCTGTACTGAGATCTGTCTTCTGATTAAGTTGCCATCACCTGTACCAACCTCTGAGCACCTGTACCATCCTCTGAGTGAGTTGCCATCAAGGACAACACTTGAATCATAATGCCAACAATCTCCCCCTTTGGACTTGATGGCAACCATCACACAACCATCACACCAAGTCACTCTCCCCCTTTGACATCAAGGGCAAAGGGCTGTGCTCCCCCTGAGGACATGCTGATATCTCTGTTTGGCTGTGCTGACTTGTGCTCCCCCTGACAGTAGGCCAGATCTGCAAAAGATGTTCTTCAACAAGAACCAAGACTTATACACCATAAGGGACCTTCCTATCACCAAAAGACTCAATACATACATCCATACTCCCTACCAAGAGGGGACATAACAGAAACAACCAATTATATTACAGCATTCATCCCAGGCATAGTGGGGAAACCAACAAAGGCCGTTACATGACCTTGACACCATAAAAGAGATATGACAAGAGAGATACATGACATAGAGACAACAGATCTAGACCAAGACTTAGGAAATGCACCAGCAGCATCTGATAAACATCTTGTTAGATCAGCAACCAGAATTTCTTTCTGAGCTCCTTCTCCTGAAACCAACAACCAAAACATCTGAATGCCAACAATGCTTTATGAGACTTTTAAGCTGCTCCCCCTGAACCTGTGCCTGTTGCACTCCCTGAAACTGTGCCTGAAGAATTCTGACATTCCCATTGCTGTTCAGAACTTCAGAGTTTTCCCTTGCTGTTCAGAACTTCATATACGCGTTTTATCCTGTATAAAACAGCGTATGTACGCGGATATTCTTTCTGCAACAAGCGTCCAGCATACACGCGACTTACCCATCATGAATCCGCGTGTATACGCTCATATCCCTTCCGTAACCTGCGTATACCAACTTTTCTGTAGAACAAACAAACTTCAACAACAGGATGAAGCATCAACTACTCCCAGCTTTTGTCTGAGATATTCAAAAGTTTCCCTGGGCAGTGGTTTTGTGAGAATATCAGCAACTTGCTCCTTAGAAGGAACATACTCCAACTTGACCTTCTGCTCAAGCACTTGTTCCCGAAGAAAATGGTACTTGATTGGTATGTGCTTGGTCTTTGAGTGCATGACTGGATTCTTTGAAATGCTGATTGCACTTGTATTATCACATAAGATAGAGACAGGTGGAGTGCAAGTGATTTGAAAGTCCTGCAAGGTCTGCATCATCCAAAGAAGTTGTGTGCAACAAGATGCTGCAGCCACATATTCTGCTTCAGCTGTAGATAAGGCAATCGAACTTTGTTTCTTGCTGAACCAAGATACTAATCTGGAACCCATGAAGAAAGCACCTCCACTTGTGCTTTTCCTATCATCCACACTTCCAGCCCAATCTGCATCTGTGTAAGCATGAAGAGTGAGATCAGTATTTCTAGGATACCATAAGCCATAGTTTTGGGTCCCTTGAAGATATTTGAAGATTCTTTTGACTGCCTGAAGATGAGTTTCCTTTGGGTTGGCTTGAAATCTTCCAACCATTCCTACTGCATGTGTAATATCTGGTCGAGTACCTGTCAAATAAAGCAAACTCCCAATCATGGATCTATAAGTGGGTTGGTGAACTGCTGCTGATTCATCATTTGCACTGAGGCTGCATCCTGTAACCATGGGTGTACATACTGGCTTTGACTCTTCCATGCCATACTTCTTCAAGATCTGCTTGAGGTATTTGGTTTGAGACAAGAAGATACCTCCTTCATTTTGTTGGATTTGCAATCCAAGAAAATATGTCAATTCTCCAAGAAGTGACATTTCGAATTCTTTCTGCATAACCAAGGCAAAGTTTTGACTCATGGTCTCTTCATTGCTGCCAAAAATAATATCATCTACATAAACAACAAGAATTAGCAATTTGTTATTTTCAACTTTTATATAGAGATTGCTATCTGCTGATCCTTTTGAAAAGCCTTGTTGGTGAAGATATTTGTCCAACCGATAGTACCAAGCCCTTGGAGCTTGTTTGAGCCCATAGAGTGCCTTTTTCAATCTGCATACAAGGTTTGGATCATTTCCAAGAATGAACCCATCTGGCTGCTCAATATATACTTCTTCTTCTAAGTCTCCATTCAGGAAGGCTGATTTCACGTCCATTTGAAATACCTTGAAGTTTTGAAAGCTTGAGAGAGCAAGGAACATTCGGATGGCCTCTAGTCTTGCCACAGGAGCAAAGGTCTCTTCAAAATCTATTCCTTCTTGCTGTGCATACCCTTTACAAACAAGTCTGGCCTTGTTTCTAATTACTTCTCCATTTTCATTTAACTTATTCTTGAAGACCCATTTTGTTCCTATTACATTCTTATCTTTTGGTCTAGGAACTAATTCCCAAGTGTTGTTCCTTTCGATTTGCTCAAGTTCTTCATCCATTGCTTTGACCCAACATTCATCTTTGCATGCTTCTTTCACATTTTGTGGTTCAATGGAGGAGAGTAGAGCCAAGTAGCTTGAAGCTTCTGCAAGTGTCCTTCTTGTTTGTACTCCTGCTTCTTTCTGCCCCACAATCTGAGTTTCTGGATGATTCTTTTGGACATATCTGGATGGAGTCTTCTCTTCTATTCTTGTCTGCTCCTCTGGTTCTTCTTGAGATTCTTCTTCTTCTTGAGGTTCTTCTTCTTCATCATTTCGCCTTTGAGAGTAACCTTCATCTTCTTCAATGTCTTCATGATGAACTTGCCTAGGAATATATCCCTTCTCATCAACCACTATATCAATACTGTCAACAATTCTGCCAAGTCTTTTATTGTAGCACTTGTATGCTTTGCTATGTGGAGAATAACCAAGAAGAATGCCCTCATCTGCTCTAGGTTCAAGTTTGCCAAGTTGCTCATCAGTATTCTTAATATAACATTTGCTCCCAAAGATTTTGAAATGCTTCACGGAAGGAGTTTTACCACTCCAAAGCTCATGAGGTGTTTGAGTGCTGTTTACTCGGACATTTGTTTTGTTAAGAATGATAACAGCAGCATGTGCAGCTTCACCCCAGAAGGTTGCAGGAGTACCTGATTCATCGAGCATAGCACGAGCCATTTGTTGGATAGTTCTGTTCATTCTTTCCACAACCCCATTTTGCTGAGGAGTTCTAGCTGTAGAGAATTCTCTTCTTATCCCATGTTCATCGCAGAAATCGAAAAATTCATTTGATGTGAACTCCCCACCTCTGTCAGATCTGAGGCACTTAATTTTGTGTCCTGATTCATTTTCAGCCAATGCTTTGAAGGATTTGAATTTTTCGAATGCTTCATCTTTGTGCTTCATAAGCCCTAACCAAACAAACCTTGAGAAATCATCAATGAATAATATCAGATATTCTTCTCCTCGAGGTGTCCTTTTCCTAAATGGACCACATACATCTGTATGGACTAGCTCAAGAGGCAAGCTAGCTGATCCTTCCTTTTCTGGAAAGTTAGTTCTGGTTTGCTTTCCAAACTGACAAGATTTGCATATGGTGTTGTCTGGAATTTTGATATCTGGAAGATCGCGAACTGCCTGATATTTGCATGCTTTTCTTATTTGTGAGAAGCTTAGATGTCCCAACCTTCGATGCCATAACCAGTGCTCTTCATCCTTGCTAAGATAGCATTGTTGTTGTCCTTCTTCAAATATGTACAGATTATTTGGAGTTCTTTTGCCTTTGAGAACTGTTTTACCTGTATCAAGATCACGAACAAGACATCCATTCGATCTGAAAATAACCTCGGTTTTTTGATCACACATCTGGCTGACACTTAGAAGATTATGCTTCAATCCATCAACATACAAAACATTTCCAGCCTTGACCTTTTCTTTCAAAGGAGCAATACCTTTTCCTTTTATAGTTGCAGGAGTATCATTTCCAAAAGAAACTTTCTTTCCCTTTTCTAAAGTAGAATAAGATTCAAGTTTTTCTTTATCACCTGTCATATGTTTCGAACATCCACTGTCAATGTACCATAGATTTTCCTGTCCTTCTGCATAAAACGCTATCCCACATCTTTCTGTCTGAGGTTCTTTTATTCTCCATTTTTTGGTGCTCGTGGCTTGTTCCTTTTTCTCCTGAAACCTGCTCCTGCATTCAGATTCTTTATGACCAAAATTATTGCAAATAGAACATTCAACTTCATTTTCAAGAACCGAAAAGTTGTTATAGGTCCTCTTTGTAATCCCTGTCATACTTCTTTGTTTTTGAGCTTCCCTAGTCATGATTGTTTTATATGCAACACATTGAGCTGCTTTGTGACCAAAGTTATGGCAAGAAAAGCATTGTCCATTGAAGAAGCTTCTGCGGTTATTGAATCTACCAGCCAACTGATTGTAATTTCTATTTTCATCTATTCTTGTGCCAAACTGAGAAGATTTTACCTGTGGTTGGTTGTAGCTTTTGTTCACCCTTAAGAAGGATTGTCCCTGATAGTTTCTGTTTGTAATTCGTCCCTGCTTTACCTGATTATCTTCATTGTTCTTCTGCTCATTTCTTCTTGCTGCATCAAGATAACTTTTTGAGGTGGATGCTTGAGAGGTTTCTCCATTATAGCCCAAACCTGTCTTGTTTAGAGGAGACCGCTGCACATTGATAATCTCATCCAAAGTTTCAGATCCTTTGACAAACTTAAGATTAATAGCTTTTGTTTTCTCAATTTCTTTTCTGAGACCAACAATTTCACCTTCTAGTTTTTCAAGATGTTTTTCCTTTTCATCAATTTGAAATTGCAAAGTATCAATGATCACACTCTTTTCTTCTATGCATCTCTTGAGTCTAGTAATTTCATTATAGAGATTATCCACATCTACAGCATCCTCATAATCATCATCTTCAAATGCCATTAATAGCTTATATTTATTACCTTGTTCATCTTCATCACTGTTTGATAAGCCATCACTATCTTCATGGGTGTAGTAGCTTTTCTTATTTGCACTTTGTTTCTTATTCCATCTAGCAGGTTCTTTTCCTTTATCCTTATTAGGACATTTTGCAGCATAATGACCTACTCTTCCACAAGCAAAGCATTTGAAAGGTAGCTTACCTCTGAACCTTCCAGCACCCCTTTGAAGATTTCTGACAAAATTTGATTCTTCTTCCTCTTCTTCTGGAACATGGCTTGCTTCATAGTAATCTTCTTTTCTTGATGCCTTAAAAGCAGCTTCCCTTCTGTCTGATGGACCTCCCTTTCTCATTTCATAAGCAGTTAGAATTCCATGTAGCTGAGACATAGTGAGAACTTTGAGATTTTCCTTTTCTTCTATTGCAGATACTTTAGATTCAAACTTGGGGGATAATGATCTTAGAATCTTTTGAACTACTATAGTCTCTTTTATTTCTTCACCCAAATTTTTCATACAATTAACAATCTCATCTACCCGAAGAAAATAATTAGCCACACTTTCATCATTATACATCTTGAGGGTCTCATATTGAATCCTGAGAGTTTGAAGTTTAGCTTGCTTTACCTGTTCATCTCCTTCATAGCTAGTGATCATTTTGTCCCATATCTCTTTTGCTGATTTGAAGTGCATGACCTTCATGAATTCTGTTTGAGATATACTTCCTAATAGAGTACTGACTGCTTTTGCATTTGTTTCATATGCCTTTTTCTCAGCTGGATCTGTAGGAGTAGCTGAAGGAAAAACATAGCCTGTTTCTACAATGTCCCAAACTTCTGTACCAAGAGATTGAAGATATGCAGTAACTCTTACCTTCCAATAATTGAAATTTGTTCCATCAAAAACCGGTGGCCTGATTGATGCTTCTTTCTCGTAGTTGCTCATGATGAATGATCTTCCTTCAAGCGATCAAGCTTCTCTGAAGGACCTGCTCTGATACCAATTGTTGGAAATAATACTGAGAGGGGGGGTGAATCAGTATTATCAGATTAATCAAACTTTTTAAATGCTCAGAAACATATACGCTACTTCAGTTAAGTGAACCAGCGTGTACACGCTACTGTGACGAAGTAAAACAGCGTATAAGAAGAAAACTCACAATTTAGTTAGCTTAATCTTCAATTAAGTGCATCAGGACATTATTCACCACATTAACAGTAAACATGTGCAGTATAACAGAACAGATAAAAAGCCACACACATGAACACCAAGATATAAGGTGGAAACCCAATGTGGGTGAAAACCACCTGCTGCAAGTTGTCTCTATCTTTCTTTAATATGAAACTTCAGTTTACAATCTTTTGTACTGGTGCAGCCTTATACCAGTACGCAGGCTACAACCTGCAGAAGGCTACAACCTTCTCTCGTTCTCCAAACTTCCTTGGAAGGGAGCTCCAACCCCCTTTGCTCTTGTACTAGCCAAGATACTAGTACGTAGGTGCTGACCTACAATCTTCCTTCTTTCAGATATCACTTTTCATACATTTTCAGACTTGGATATTCCTGAAGCACAACATTACAATCTGAAGACCACAAATCATTCAATTTCCACAACAGATCATTGAAGCATAAAACAACCAAACTTTGAATCACTGAACCACTGAACCCTGTCAATCACCAGTTACCAGAACACAGAGCAGACTACAGAACTCTGCAATAACAGTCAGACCTCACTGTAAACCCAAAATCAAACTTCAAAAGATATACGCTACTTCAATGAGCAAAACCCGCGTATACACGCGCTTTTACCGAAGCCAACCTGCGTACAGATCTAAAAATAAACTTTCTCAATTTGCAGCTGTACCAGACATTAGTTAGATCCAAAACGTAACATTGCGACGATATGCAGATCTAGAAATACGCATAATCAACCATATCATGATAGTGCATTTCAAACCATTAGATCCCGATCTATCCTTAGATCTAGTCTTCCATCAACCGATGTGATCTCTCCTTGGCTTAGATCAAGCAACCCAGAACCTGCATATCAGATCTCTTTCTCTCTTAGATATTCAAGCCTTGTCGAAAGATGATTTTGCCTAATGATCTTCTTCTCCTTATATAGTCTTAGGCCTAGCTCAATACCAAGAGCCAAAACCATAGTAACACAATACCATCAACTTCAAAACTAGGGATCGACACGCCCGTCGAGACACAATGGTCCGAAATCATAGGCACAACTTCCAAGGACTAACCACCATGGACCAAAGGAACCTTTCCACATACACGCGCTTTTTATGAATCGAACTTGCGTGTACACGCGACTTGGGCTTAACAAAACGGCGTGTATGAGCTTCCTTGGCATGCTGTACTGAGATCTGTCTTCTGATTAAGTTGCCATCACCTGTACCAACCTCTGAGCACCTGTACCATCCTCTGAGTGAGTTGCCATCAAGGACAACACTTGAATCATAATGCCAACACAAATATGACACAATAGGAGAAGGAAGGAGGCATCCCCCCTTAGTGATAACTTCCTGAACTCCAACCATAAATCGAAGTTTAGTAAACTTCGCCTCTGTGAGAGCCTTTGTAAAGATGTCTGCAACTTGATCATCTGTTGAACAATATTGCACTTCAAGAACATGGTCGTGAATGAGCTTTTCGATGAAGTGCATGTGCAGTTCAATGTGTTTACTGTGCTGATGTTGGACTGGATCTTTGCATAGTTGAATGGCACTTTGATTATCACACCAAAGTGTAGTCAGATGCTGCTGCTGAAAGTCAAACTCTGACAGGATTTGACGAAGCCATAGGGATTCCTTACTAAACTTCTACAACACCATGATACTCTGCTTCTGCTGAAAAAAGAGAAATGGCACTTTGTTTCTTGCAAGCCCATGTAATAGGTCCTGAACCAAGAGTGAACACATAACCTGCAGTAGACTTCCGATCATCAAGGTCACTAGCCCAATCAGAATCAGTGAAACCAACCAATAGAGGAGATGCTTCTGCACTATAATGAATCCCAAACAGAACTGTACCTCGAACATAACAAAGTATTCTTTTAGCTGCTTTCCAATGACTTTCATGTGGGTTTTGCATAAACCGAGCAATAAGGCCAACAAACGAAAGGTCATGACGAGTATGGGTCAGATACAAAAGTTTTCCTACAAGTTGACGGTATAAGGTAGCATCAAATTTAGGGGAAGCACAAGTGACTGGAAGTTTGGCTCCAGACTGAAAGGGAGAAGGGGTTGTCTTACAGTCTTCCATGTGAAAATGGCATAGAAGATCACAGACACACTTGGACTGGGAAAGGGAAATACCTTCCTTGGATTGCAAGACTTGAAGACCAAGAAAATAATGCAAATATCCTAAGTCTGTCATTTCAAACTTCTTTTTAAGGCTGGACTTCACATGGTTTATAAGGTTGGGATCACTACCAGTGAGGATAAGATCATCAACATAAAGAACAAGAATGATAAGAGACTTGCCCACTTTCTTGGTGTAGACAGTATTGTCAGAATGACACCTAGAAAAGCCAGTTATCCATTTTGGCATACCAAGCCCAATGAACTTGCTTGAGACCATAAATGGATTTCTTAAGCCAACATACAAGGTTGGAGTTTGTTTGTATAAAGCTAAGAGGTTGTTCCATATAGAGTTCTTCATGCAAGTCCCCTTGCAAGAAGGTAGATTTAACATCCATCTGATGGACTTCCCATTTGAAAGAGGCAGCAAGGGAAAGAACAAGGCGGATAGAGTTCATTTTGGCAACAGGGGAGAAGGTTCCAGTATAGTCAATGCCTTCAACTTGTGAAAAGCCCTTAGCAACAAGACGAGCTTTATGTCTATCAACTTTTCCATCTAGTCCATACTTGGTTTTGTAAACCCATTTGCATCTAACAAGTTTTCGTCCCTTTGGTAGAGGAACAAGATCCCATGTATCATTTGTCAATAATAAACGATATTCTTCATTCATAGCTGCGTCCCAATCTGGATGGGCTGAAGCTTCTGTAAAGGTGTCAGGATCATAATTCACTGAAGCTTAAGCCAGTAAAGAAGAGGCTCTATCGAACTGAGAACATGTACGTTGCTGATCTGTAGGATCACCGGCAAGAGCACCTGCTGCATTTCGAGTAGCACAGACCCATTTTGGAAGCTGAGGAGTTGAAGGAGGATCCTGAGAAGGTGGGGGAGGATTGTCATTCTCGCTTTCATCATCTGAAGAATAAATATTTTCAAAAGTAGAAGAGATAGAGAGAGGTGGCACATCTGCCGAACTAGGCTCGTAGGCCGATATATTTTCAGCAAACTTTACATCTCTTCTAATGATAACATTTTTGGACTTAAGTGGAATAAGTCTATATCCTTTGACATCTTCAGAATATCCAACAAAAATACATTTTTCACTCTTAGGTTATAAAGCTTTATGTTTCTCATCTGGAAAATGGGCCCATGCTTCACTTCCAAAAACACGAAAGTGACTTACATTTGGTTTAATTGAGTTCCATGCTTCTTCTGGAGAGATATTCTTTAAAACCTTAGTAGGAGTGCAATTTATTATGTAATTTTCACAATTAATTGCTTCTGCCCAAAAATTAAGACTAAGTCCTTTAGATTGAAGCATACAATTAGCCATTTCCTTTAAGGTGCAATTCTTCCTTTCAGCAACACCATTTTGTTGTGGAGTATATGGAACAGTATGTTGCATTTGAATTCCATTCTCAGTGCAAAAGTTGATGAATTTGTTGTTAACATATTCTCCGCCATTATCAGATCTTAGCTTAAGAATTTGATGTCCAGATTGTTTTTCAGCAAAGGCCTTAGAGGCCAAGAACATGTTAAATACTTCACTCTTGAGTTTTAAAAAGTATACCCAAGTGCCTCTGGAGAAATCATCAATGAAAATTAAGAAATACTTGTAGCCAGAGAATGAAACCACTGGAAGTGGACCACATAAATCACTATGCACAAGCTGTAAAGGGGCTGAGGCGTGCCAAGAGGCACATTTTTCAAAACTATCTTGATGATGTTTTTCGAGTACACATCTAGAACAAACACCATCTCTACAAGATACCATTGGAAGACCTGTCACCATATTTTCTTTACATAGATTCTGAAGGGAGCGATAGTTTAAGTGACCAAATCGCTCATGCGAAAGTTTGTTCACTTCATCATTATGAGCAACAAACACTGAGTGAAGATTTGATGACCCAAAGTTGTTAAACTTATACAACCTTGTAGAATCATCAACAATGCCAGTAGCTAAAATCTGTCTAGGATCTCTTAGGTCCTTAATTACAACATCGTGAGGTGAAAATTCAATGATTTTATCTTCACCTAATTGAGTTATCTGATATACAGATAGAAGGTTGTAGGATAAGGTTGGAACACATAATACATCATTAAATTGACCATTGTCTATATGAACAGTTCCAGTCCCTATAACACTAAGAGATCTATTATCACCAACATACATATTTTTGGTGTTACAATCATTTAAATAAGAAAACATGGCTTTGTTTTTGGCCATGTGATAAGAAGCTCCAGAATCAATGAGCCACTCATGAGAATTAGAAGAAGAAGATACATTTAGTGCATATCCAGACTGAGATGTTTGACAACCACATGCAAAAATTGCTATTCCTAAAAATGAAGTTGAAGTTGAAGAGTGCTCCACATGGATGTTATGCTTCTTCATTGCTGCTTCCAAGGCTTCCTTCTTCTTAAAGCATTTGGATTCTAAGTGGCCATCTCGATTACAAAAGTGGCAATGTCTATCAATCTTCTTCCCTTCGTTTTTATTTGCCTTATCATTTTGTTGAAATGGTTTTTCATTTTGAGGCTGAAATTGCTTAGGGCCCTTGTTTGGTTTAGGACCATTCTTTTTAGGATACAGCTTTTTAAGATTCTTTGAATTTGGTTGCTGTTGGGAGGCTAAGGCTTTCTTAGAAGAGTTTCTAAGATTAAGAAGACTAAGGTGTAAGAGTTTTTCTTGTTCTCTTATTAAAGAATCACAAAATGCATCAAAGGAAGGGGACTTGTAATCTTTTTTTTGAGAAATGAAGGCTTCTCTTGTAGAATGGAAGGTGGAAACAAACACAGTGTATGCTGGTCCCAACTTAGTAAGAATGGAATAGATAAGGTTACCATCTTCTTTCTTAGAAATTAACATACTTAATTCATCTTTCTCAATTAAGTAAAATGCATTAATCTTCATACACGTTCATAACCAATATGCAATTAAACCAAGAACATAACAATTGCATACAATTATAGAGGGAGGGGCAACTCCCGAACGAGTCCGCCCGATAATAATATATTATGAAAGATTTCAATAATACATCATACAAGTGTGCCTGGCAAAGTCCAAGGCCAACACTTAGAAATTATTACAATCACGGCAAGACAGCCTTTGCATATACATGCCAACCTCACTTGGTAGGAGCGTGCTCACCCGAGCCACCAGAACTCCTCCAAATCAGTTCCGCACCAAAACTGCCTTTAGAATGACCTTCGTACGACCTCTGCCAAGTCCCGGTAAAACTGCGCCTTTCTGCTTCAGCGCATGAGCTATGCGCAGCTCAAAACTGCGCACTTCCTTTTACCCCTCGCTCTAAGTCGCAGAAGAGATGATCGAACTTGCTTGATGTCCAAATGGAGCCTCTGCGCCATCTATATATAGGCTTGCTATCATTTGGTGAAGGGGTGTCATGCCTCTTGGGCCGACCCCATAATTCATGCTTAGGAGCCCCTACTTTACGTTTTAGTAGGTCGGCCTTTGCCCAAGTGCAAGGCCTCCCTACGCCCCTTATAAAGTCTGCAAAACTCCATCGCATAATTCTTAAGTGTAATATGTGCGCCCCATAACGTCGCAGCCAGCTCGCCCTTACGTCGCACTGCTGTCCGCCCTTTGTCGCACGCTGCCCGGTTGCTGTCGCATTGTCCGCCCGTCGTGTGAAGGGGCGCCCGCCCGGGTCGCCCTTCCTCCGCACTCGCCGTCCGCTGCTCGAACCGTGCCGCCCATGTTGTATCGCGCCTTCGTCGAACCATACCCGCGTTCACCACATAACCGTCCATCGCATATGTCTGTCGCTCGGTCGTCCGCCCATCGGGCGCGGGTCGCCCACGGGTCGCCCGCCCATCGTGCGCGGGTCGCCCACGGGTCGCCCTTCTGCCTAACGCATCGGCTCGTCGGTTCGTCGCGCCCGAACCTCAACCGCCATGCCTGTTCGCCGGGTCGGGTGGCCGCACCCGCATATCAACTCGCCGCAGCTCGTCGGGTGTCTGCGCCCGAACCTCAACTCGTCAGCTCGTCCGCCGGGTCGGGTGACCGCACCCGCGTATCAACTCGCCGCAGCTCGTCCGCAGCTCGTCGGGTGTCTGCGCCCGAACCTCAACTCGTCAGCTCGTCCGCCGGGTCGGGTGACCGCACCTCGGCTCGCCGAGTGACCGCACCTGCGCCTCGGCTCGTCGTGCCCGCCCACCGTGCAAGGGCGCCCGCCCGGGTCGTGCCCACGGTCCAACCGCCGGGTAAAGGGATGTTCGCCCGCCTCGTGTCTGCCCAGGACTCGAGGGCCTTACATCCTCCTCCACCCGAAATCGTTGTCGTCCTCGACAACACACCATCTCAGTAGCTCTCCACCAAGACTGCATCGACCATGATGTAGACTCCTCCATATAAGGCAGACATCACTGCAACATATATAAGGACCCGCCTCCATCAAGTCATCTCCATGTGCAAACTGCCCATGTACATCAACAAGTGCTACACATCCTAGCCATGTGTCAACACTCATCTCCACGATCCCATGCTCAGGTCCATGGGAACCCCATCTTTCTGCCGCATGTCATGATCACCATACCTGCTCAAAACATGTCTAAGGGCTCACTGCCTTGAGCAGCCAACAATGAGCCCCATCTTCTATGTCATCTAAGAAGATGTGGAGGGGGAGGAGCCAGGTGGCTCTCTCTCACTAATCAGCTCAATCCATTTGTCAGGATCCTCAAACTCCATCCTTTGTAGATATGCCTCCCGATCTTCCTTCTGGATGTTCGGCCTCACATATACCTCATCAACATCATCATCATTGTCCTCCACCAGCTCTAGCCTTCTTGACAAGTCCAAGATGCTATCTGAAAGTGATCGGATGACTAATGACTGCTCCACAAGCTTTGTCTCAACGGTAGACAACCGCTTGTTCACCTTCTCCTTTTCTTCCATTTGCATACCTCCTAATTTATGATTAGGCTTTGTCACACCAATGGTTGGAATGCCAATGAGTACATCTTCCCGTCCATCATAAATGAAGAGTTTCCTCAAATGTGGTACGACCATAGCCTCGTACTGTTTCATGAACTCCATCCCCAATACGGCCTCATAGTCATCAATCCTCGTAGAGACTTGAACAAGGTTCTTGAACTTGGACTTGGACAGAAAATCTTCCAAGAGAAGTCTAAAGGTCTTGAACTTGGACAAAAAATCTTCAATGGAAGAAAAATTATTGGGGTTCCATGTAAGCAACTCATTTTCTAGTTGATGGGCTCTAAGTTCATTTTTAATTCCAAAAACTTTAGTGATCTGTTTCATTGCTTCATTAGGAGTATCAAGTTCTTCAATATGGAATCTAAGGTCTGGAGAAATAGACATCCCTATCAACCCACGTGCTTGATCTTGCCTATTTTCCCATTTGGCTGCCTTATCTTCATCTTTCGGTTTGGTTTTTCGGCCTGAGACTATTCTGTAAAGACATTTACTTCTAAGTAAATCCACAATGTAGGACCACCATTGGAAGTAGTTGGTGCTGTCAAGAATAACTTGGCATGGACTTTCCATTTTAACAGAAATTGAAGTTGTAGATGTTGAAAATAAGTGCTCCAATGGAAAGATTTCGAAAAAATAGGCTGATTAAAAAAAAAACGGCTTTCGGATGAAGAAGTTATGGCTTTTTGAAGAAAAGTTGTTGAATGTCAACGAAGTGCGAGAATGTGCGGAAATGAATGATAATGTTATATTTAAAAAAATCCGCTCTCTTTCCATACTTAATCGAATTAGCTCAACACAAAAAAAGACTTGAACTCAAGACCTCTATTCTCATAAAGTAGGTTTGGAACAAGTGAGCTAGATTAAAAGGTTAGTAATTTTTGGAAAAGAGGAAGGGGTTTTTTCTTTTTTCTTTTAGTCACTGAAGCTTTGGGGTGCGTGCTTACTTGGGAAAGCTCTTTTTTTCCTACAAAACAAAAAACACAAAATCCAACACGGACATATAAAAAAAACAACCTTGCGGCTTGAAGTTACCTTTAGCCGGAAATTAAATATTTTCCTCAATGTTTCTGATTTTTCAAGATCACACTAAGGCGCGGCGGAAAAGAGCATACGCATGAGAAAAATCTTTCCTTTCTGTTTCTGATTTGCCTAGATTGCACAGAGTCGCGCGGCAAAGAGAATACGTAGAAATGAAAGGTATAGATCCAGTAGTAAAAAAAACAAAGAGCTAAATAAACCGAAATAAACAGAGAGAAAATAACTAAAAACTGCAAATAAACATTGTATACCTCCAAATCTTAAAAATGACGTAGCTAGGGCTACCGGAAACCTTTTCGCGTGAAATGAAAAGGGTTCCTCACTGGAACAGATGCTTCTAACACAATAGAGCAGTCCTCTCGGCCCGAAAGCAGTCAAAAACAGTAGATCTAGGAAATGGCAGTCAGATGCAGTTCTACCGGCTTCAGATTTCGATCACCAATGAATGCGGCCCTCAACTTGGATTTGATACCATGTAGGAATTTACAGGGTAAGTTCTTCAGATAGAACACTAAAGGACACCACTCACAAATGGATCATAGATCAATACACCAGTGTTTTTTATGTGGTTAAAACTTTCAAAGAGGGAAATAGTCCACGGCTTGAGCCAACGCGACCACTTCAGACAATTTATTAATAAAAGAATGAAAATTTACATAAGTTTCTCTCATGAATGGTTACCCTACAAATGATTCTCCATGCTCTTTAAATAGAGATCATGGACCAATCGGGTGTTAAGCCACAGATCAAGTGTCGGTAATACTGAGGAGAGAATGAACCGTTAGATCACTACATATCGTGACCGTCAGATTGTAAGTTACAAAAGTACATAGTAAAAAAACATACTTTACCTAACTCTATACTAGACCAAGTTATACTTAACTATTTCTTGTATCAGAACATCCTAACACACCAATTCAACAAAAAATTTCCCTTTTTTCCTTACACATAATTAAATGTATATGAAGATCCTTATTGCCTCAGCAAACCCTAGGATTAAAACTCCAACCAACCACTTTTTATCTTCTTGCTCCAACTCTCATCACAAGCTAAGCCTAGCAATCACGTGACCGTGTTATGCCATTCGACCCTCAACAAATAAAGCATACTCAATTAAATTATTTAACAATGAATGACAAACCCCACATTATTGTCCTAAATTTCATGGATTCTCTGATCCATTATCCTCATCGACCAATTCCTCAATGGTTGTAGCAATGGGATCCATTATCCTCTTCGACATTCGCCTTGATCTCTTCATTGTCGTCCTCAAACAAATCCCATGCATTCAGTTTAATGTTTAGATAAGTTTCCGGTGCCTCGACAGCTTATTGGTGGCCTGAATCACAACCAACCTTCATTGTAGTTCCCAGCTTCGCTCCTCAGTTCCTCCATGGCTCAATCCCTTTGAGTGTTAGTGCACCAAATGTAACTTGTCACAATCCATGTTTGTGGGAATTCATCTGGAGCAAACACAGACCCCTCTTAAAATCTAGCGCAATTTCTCTAACTAGTCTCTGAAAAAAAAAAACACAACTTTCGAGTTTAAAAAAAGAAAAGAAAAGAGAGAGCAATGGTTCTGGGTCAATATCTGTGTAGCTGCTGCTGCTTCCATCACATGTCTAAATCATCACAACAACATCCTGGGAAGGCACCTCCTTCCCCTAATTACAACTCAGTTTACCGGTTTCTGCAGCTCTCTTTCTGGCAAACACACCCTGGATTTTCTTGAACGCAACCTTTTTTAAATGATAACAAAACACCACCATGTTCAAGAGGCCCTCATACTACTCTGCTGCCCTGTAAATAGCAACCGCCGCCTCTAGGAATATCCTCGGCCCCTTTGAAGCACACGTCGCATGTTCAAAATTCATGGGTCCCGCCCAACGCACATGGAATTACTTTTCCATCGCGAGGACCGCCGGACATAACCCAGTTTTTTACATGCACACGTAGGCGGTATAATATCGTATCATCGCCCGTCAGTTTGAATACCAGGCCTAGGAGAAGTATCTCGATATTATCTGCTTGTTATTCAGCGCTCGACATTAACTGACAAGTCAAGTTCTTGGACTTCTTCTTGTGATGCAACTGCCATTCTTTCTTCTCATCCTGATAAAATAGATTGGTAGCCTTGAACCTTGCATGATGCTTCGTTGAATTTATCTTTTAAACTGGCTTAGCAAACCGTCGTGACTACAAGTTCCCGTGGCTCTGATACCGTTTGTTATGATTCAAAACATTAGGAGAGAAATAAATATAATAATCAAGTAACAAATATTCAAACCATGTACATGATGATTTATCCCAAAAAATCCAACTAGGTAAAAACTAACCAATAATGGATCTATTATTGTCTTTGGCTAAAACATAGCCAAGTCGGCCAATAACTTGAGCTTTCACTGTTCAACTTTGGCTCAATATATTGGAGAATCCTCGAGCCTTTTAACGGCTTCAACTACATGTAATACCGTGAGTTTAATACCATGAGTCACCAATACTCGGTGCCCAAAACCACAACTGTTGACCATAATTGTTGACACAACCTCAACTCCACCACCAGGGCATGTTTATCTAACAATCTTTTTATTCTTTCAAAACATTATGAGAGAAATAAATATAATAATCAAGCAACAATATACAAACCATATACACCATGATTTATCTTGGAAAATGCCAATTGGGGAAAAACCAACCATCAATAGATCTATTATTTTCCTTGGCTAAAACATAGCCAAGCCGGCCAACAACCTGAGCTTTCACTGCTCAACTTTGTCTCAACACAATGGAGAATACCCAAGCTTTTTAACAACTTCAACTACATGTAATACCATCAACTCAATACCATAAGTCACCAATACTAGGTGCCCAAAACCACAATTGACACAACCTTAACTCCACCACCGGGTCAAGTTTATCTAACATACCAAGCCTTTCAAACCATGCTTTTGCAAAATATTCCAAAGTACATATGAAATTTTTCATCGTGGCATCCTCATGGACAACATACTTGAGAAATCAAATGGAGCATACCACTCGGCCTCCCAGGGAGGCAATTCCATTTCTGTTCACTTCCAAGTCTTCAATATGAATAACTAATATGAAAATTTCAAAGACATAAGAGAAGCATACCTTATTTCAATATCACTGGAGTACCTAAGCGAGTATTCAAATTTGTTGGATGTCTTCACCTCTACAAATAACAAGTCACTTCAAAATCTTCTAGAACAGAGCTTTGTTCCTATGTGGGGTTGCCATTTGAGAAAGAAATCTTCATGGAAATGCTTTCATTAAATCACCTTAGCCAGCTGCCAGTGTATTCAATATGAGGAACTAGACTTTGTCCTTGGAAATAGTGGCAATTTATTACCTCTCAAACCTGCACTCAAAGATATTCATGTCCTTGAATGAAGTGCAACCCTGGAGGCACTTAAGAAGGTTGCTCATTATCACTACACCAACTCTCCCTTTCACTTAAGCTAGTTCTTTTCTGGCACAAGGGTGCAAAACCCTTTAGAATTTAAGGAGGGTGGATTGTTAAGACCGATGCCTATTCAATTGAATGGTGGAGTCAGGATCAACAGTCATGACAATTAGAATAATATGGTAGGAGGTATGGTTAGGCTATTACAAACATGCTCTAATCAACCACATGGATCTACGTCAATATGCAAAAAAACTAAAATAAGACCCTTCCAAAGATTCATCCCACAACAAGTACAAAATTAGTCAAGCAATAACATGCAAACATGGATAATCAAAGGACAGCCACATATGGAACGATAAATGAAGTAGACAAAATAAGGAACTCTTCTTATTTAATGAACAACCAATAATAAGTCATTCTTCAAGTGTGATTTGACCAAAGATCAAGAGGGCCTGAATGTGCCACACTTTACTTTCAACTCTAGCTATAGGGCAACCCTCAAAGAATAGAGTGGACAGCCCTACTTAAGAAATTACAAGCAAATATCCTTCAATAAGCACAATCATTACAACAAGAAAAAGAGAGCGTCTCACATCAACCTTAATGTCTTGTGATTGGAGCACACTGTCATTTTTCAAAATTTATATTAGCATATTTGTGCAAGTGATTTTCAGCCATCAAATCAACCCAATAAGAGTTTAAGAAAGATGAAGAGCATCATGTTGAAATGCTCCTTAACTTCCTTTACAAAAAAACTAAGCTTGGAGGGGATCTCCTATGCTTCCATCCATACCTTTAGCAAATGAATCTCTCCTTTATTTATATCCTTCCAATCAAACTATATTTCATAAAATAATATTTCTTTTTAGAAGGCCCCAAAATTCTCTTTGAGTTTTCGTTTTGAGTTTTCTTTCATAAGATCCTTTTAAAACATGCATTTATTATTCATTTGAGGGTTTAACCATGTCAACAATGCCACATTGCCACATTGCCACATTGCCACATGGCATTTCTTCATAAAAAGATCTCTCCTCCAAATATGTGGAAAATGCCTCAAACAAAATGTTCTCACTTCAAATCCGTCGAAGGCAAAATACATCTCCAAATATGGAGAAAAGGCCTTCAATTACCTGCAAAACCTCAAAAAATGAAATATGCCTCCAAATATATGAAAATGGATTAAAAATTATATCGTTACCTGCAAAAGTTCTCTTCAAAGAGGAAACATGCCTCATATACATTGAATAATGTGTAATGCTCCATAAAATGAATTTAACATGCTTTAAATGCTTTACTGTACAGAACATCCCTCTTAAAAGTGGGTATATTCACGATCAAGCGACCAGATGTTTTTCCTTTACCCATGGAGTCGAGTACTCATTAAATGACCCTTATCTGACCATCCAAATGCATTCAGTGATATGTCATCATTCTAAGCCAAGTGTTCCTTCTTTAGCTTCTTTCTTCACCGTCATGCCCTGCACTTCCTCCATGGTAGGGGTTTCTGTTCCTCTGGGTATTTTCCTTCTGCATGCCATGCTTTGAACCTCCTGTAAGGTTCGGCATTCCTTTTTTTGTTGTCTGGTCAAAGAAGAGAAAGGCCTATGAAATTGTGAAATGAACCACGTATTTTAAAGAGGTAACAATGGGATGAATTGTGAAAGCCCATTATTCCCGTTTGCTGACCGTGATAAAAAGGAAGACCCTACTTGTATGGGCATCGATATCATTTTTTTGAAATGTCACCCTTGTACTCAAACTTTATAGTTCATATGAAACCTTCTTTTTGGCCATTTTGGTTATTAATCTTCATGAAAGAGAAATCCAATTTGGTTGAATAGGCTATTATATAGTATATACTACTACCTAAACTGGAATGTAATTCCCTTGCCTTGTGATTGAATTTGAATTTTATTTTCTTTAATAAGAGAAAATGTTGTGTTTCTGCGAAGTCCATATTTATATCTATATGCTTGTAATCTAATATATAATTTCAAATTTGTTATTTTTAATATTAGCAATATGATGTTTCTTCTTTAACTTCTTTCTTCACCACTTCATACTTCCTCCATGATAGGGGTTTCTGCTCCCTCGGGAATTTTCCTACTACATGCCATGTTTTGAACCTCCTGTAATGTAGGGAATTCCTTTTTTGTTATGTCTGATCAGAGAAGACAGGCCCATAAAATTGTGAAATGAACCATGCATTTGCCAGGGATAACAAGGGAATGGATGGTAAAATCTCATTATTCCCCTTTGTCAACCTTGATAAAAAGAAAAACCCTACTTATATGGGCATCGATTTCATTTTTTGAAATGCAACCCCTGCACTCACACTGGATAGTTCATCTGAAACCTTGCTTTTTGGCCATTTTAGTTTTTCATCTTCTTGAAAGAGAATAACCAACTTCATCGAATAGGCTATGGTATACTATTACCTAATCTGGACAGTAATTCCCCTGCCTTGTGATTGAATTTGAGTTTTGTTTTCTTTAGTAAAGAACATTTTGTTTTACTGCAAAGTCCATATTTATATCTTTATGTTTGTAATCTAGTATGTATTTTTAAATTTATCATGTTCAGTATTAGCAACATGGTTGGATATCAATTGGAGAACACTTTTGGTTATTAACAACTGATTTTTTAATTTTAACTGACTTTAATTTTTGCATTGACCTCATTTCTGGAATGTATAGGACTCCAGATATATCTGCTATGCATAGTGACACCTCTTCTGATTTCAAAGTCGCCGGAAGAATATTAAAGGATGTCTTGGGGGTATGTTTTTCTGCATTTCATGTTGAACTCAGAATCGCTATATTTCCTTGTCGATACTTAAAAATCTTGCAGAAACCCATCTAAAACTAGGTCTGATATGCAATTTGAGGTTGCATATGTTGATTTTCAATGTTTAGTACATTGAACAATTGTGGGAGTTCAACACATGCACCCTTAAGCTTCACACCCTCATGCAGCATATCATATCGGGGTAGAGATGGTTCTCCTCTAATGTCCTTATTTAACACACCCAAAAGCATCATCTAGATTTGATGCACTGTTACTCTCACTCGCCTTAGTACATACAAACAACACCTTCTCTTACAGCAATTAAAATTGGTAACATAAATGATTCATAGTCTTGATGTAAAATGTATTGATTTGTATCCTTTCTGCATGCCATTCAGATTCCATACTCTTCAACGAGTACTCGAAAAATTGTTGTTGAACTTTGCCGCATTGTAGCAGAACGCGGTGCCCGTTTGGCCGGAGCTGGGGTGGTTGGAATATTGAAAAAGATTGGAAGAGATAATGTAAATGAAGCTGCAGGAAAAAAGAGGACCGTTGTTGCAATGGATGGGGGGCTTTATGAACACTACCCCCTCTTCCGAGAATATCTGCAAAATGCAGTTATAGAATTGCTTGGAACCAAGATCTCAGAAAGTGTGGTTATAGATCATTCAAAGGATGGCTCGGGTATTGGAGCTGCTCTCCTTGCTGCATCTCACTCGATATACTTGGAGGAGCAGTGACTGGGATAGTCACTCGTCTTTTTAAAACGCACGTTCTAGTGTTACTAAATCACACATCTGGTTGTAATACTAAATCTCACTCGGAGATAATCTCTTTTTTCTAGAAGCAGGCTTCTCAGGAGCCATAATTTATGCCCCTCATGTATAGTCCTTTACAATAAAAATATTAGTTCAGAATCAAGTATAAATTTTTCGGTCACCAATTCTATTCCAAAATATCGTATTGATATAAATAATAACCTTGAATTCCTTAGTTTAACCAGGCCAAAATTGCCAATTTAAAGACGAAATGTTCTTCCGGTGAAGATGCTGTTCTTTAAATTGTCTTCTCTGGTTAAGCGGACACTGAAAGTGAACGTTCTCATAAGCATATAGTGAAGCAAATTGGAATAAATGTATTCATACAAATTTGACAGAGGTTGTAATTGGACAATCATACCTGATGTGCAAAATTACACCCTTTGTCATGAAATTCTTTGTATACAGTGATGGGAGTAGCTTGTATTCTTTTCACTTCCGTTTATTTGATATAAGCTGGAAGGATGTGAACAGGTTAAACCTGTATTTGAATTTGACTGTGAGATTGCTCCTCATGCGTAAATCGCTTTAAAAATCATTGAACATTGAACAAATACGTGTGACAGTGTCATATAAATTTCCATACACCTTTCAGTACTGTTTTGGATATTTAAATTTAAATTACTGAATCAGTTTTATTAGACGGTAAGTATACTTTACTGTACACTTTTGTTGTTATTATTAGATTGTAGGTTAAGTAGCTCACTGTAGACTTTTGCTGTTCTTAATTTTCTATTTATTTTGTAAAGAAATAATAACAGGTCATTTTAAGGTCTATACCGAATATATGGTAGCATATGTGGTAAAGCAGGGGTGAAATATTAAAATAGATTAGTATAACCCGATATAGATGTTTGTTTATTTTGTTTTTTGTTTTTTTGTTTTTTTTTAAATGGGTAGGTTTAATTTAGGTTTAAAAGAAGATAATTTATTATAAGATAGGCCGTAAGTCACTTGACATGGGGATTCGAGATTTGTAAGATACGGGGATTTGAGTGTCGGATTTAGACACGTTGACCCTCCGGAACAGGACACATATGATATATATATATATATTAAAAATTAGATATTTCTTACACAAATTCTAATTAATGATACAAATTCATTGATTTCAAACAGAGAATTTCATCTATAGCATGCATAGTACATACAAAATTCAAATAGATGTCAGTGGTCACATAATTCATGATTCATAAATGAAAGACAACTTACAACGACAAGATAGTAAGATAAAGACATTGACAACTGTAGTTTTCTCACAAGTCATCAAATCAAAATGTGTCATATAGGTAGTGTTGGTGCAATGCCAATGGCAAATAGAAATAGAAAATATAAAACAACTACAGGTATGCAAGCCTCAAGGCAATAGGTAGCCCATCACTCATGAGTCATCAATCCTCAGAATCAGCATCAATGTCCTCATCATCATGGTCACCACTGCTCTCTTCTGCATCCTCCTCCTCCCTTGTATCCATAGTCGCATTTGCATCTGCTGGTGTGGAGGATGACCCCTCTAAAATATCATTGTCATCAAATCTAACAGGTTCTAGCACTGGATTATTGAGATCCATGTTGGCTAATGCCAACTCAACCTGGTGCTTAAATCTCCTTGCTGAACGCTCCACACCCTTAGCTCCTTGCTCCAAACCCTTAGCTCCTTGCCCACAGCTCAAAGTATGCCAAAGTGAAAGAGAAATATGGTAAAAAACATAAGGAACAACGCCTTTTTTTATGCGCGCGGATATCAATTTAGGGGATTCGAATCCTAGAATCGGGACACGTTGTGTCCTAATGGGATTCGTACGAGATTCATATGAATCCCATTAGGACACGACGTGTCCCCTTTTGGGATTCGAATCCCCAACAAATTGTGTCCGATTCGTAGGATTCGAACACGTGGCCCCTTTATAACGAATCTGGTTACTTAGGATAAGAGTTTACTAGAGTTAGAGTATACAAACAATATGAAAGCAAGTCCTATCACCATCTCTGGTTTCTGGAGTTTTGATGTTTGGAATCGATTTGCAAGTAGTCTCACTCGTGTTCAAATCTCTAGAGGCATCACCCATGCGCTCGTAGTGTAGGAAGATACAAGTAATAGGAAAGCAAGGCCCATCACCAAATCCGACCGAGCTTTAGTGTTTGGAATTGATTTGCAAGTAGTCCCACCTGTGTTCAAATCTCTGAAGGCGTCATCCATACACTCGCAGTGTAAGAGGACACAAGCAATATGAAAGCAAGTCCCATCACCAACTCCGACCTTTGGAGTTTTGGTGTCTGGAATCGATTTGCAAGTAGTCCCACCCGTGTCCAAATCTCTAGAGGCGTCACCCATATGCCTGTAGTGTAGGAGGATACAAACAATATGAAAGCAAGTCCCATCACTAACTCCGGCCTGTGGACTTTTGGTGTTTGGAATAGGTTTGCAAGTAGTCCCACCCGTGTAACATGTATATGATATACTTAATAGAGTTTGATGTGAAAATTTACTAATAAAGTGAGTGGATGCATAGAATTTGATTTTCCAAAGAAAGAACACCAAAGGATTGTTCATTGATTTTTCATACCAAGGATTAAAGTAATAATATACCATTTATTTATTAAAAACCACTAAATAATTTGTTTTTTGGTGAATAAAATGTACCTAGGTTAACATAGAAGATAATATGTGCTAAGTTTTAATTTGATGTGCTTCATACTTGTGACTAAGGGTGCCTACAGATGGGCATGCCAAATGTCAATTAAAACACAAAAGGAGAGACCTCCATATGATAAAGATCATTTTGGACATTGATTAGAATATTAAGGCTTTTGATCAACGACTATTATGATGCTCATGGAAGTCACAAATCCACAATAGGCTCCCCATAAACCAAAACGAAAAACAAGATACTCCATGATTGTTGGTAAGAGAAAACAAATATGTTCTTCATTCCTATGATTAAGTGTGCATACAAATAGACATAACAAATGTTAATTGAAAAAAAGAAGAGAGCTCCATATGATAAAAATCCTTTTAGACATTGATTAGAATATTAAGGCCTTTGACCAATGACTGTGATGCTCGTGGAAGTCATCATCCATCATAAGGGCCTAGAAGCCACAAAAATGATACTCCATGGTTGTTGGTGAGAGAAATGGTGCAAATTTGTTGGCAAAAACATTTGGTGTTTGCTGGATCACAATAGAGGTCTGAATTTCAATAGGCCTGGCCGTATACCCGCCATTATAATACGTGGAACATGAAGGCGTGGTCGTGTTATTCTACCGTGGTGTTTGGTCGAGCCAAATTGACATTAGATAAATGTGAATGAGTGGTGTCCCCTTGGTTTGGAATTTGAGCTCTCCAACCCACTCTTGCTCACTTAAATTGCAATAAACACTGTGGAAGAAGTAATATGGTATGACTAGGACAAATCATTGTTGTACAATAGAACTAAAATGCTTGTTGAATAATATTGCTTTGTGAAAAAAAACATGATTTGACCTCACCTAGAAAAGCACTTAAGAACAAAGTTAATTATGAGTAAGTGGCTTGATTGTACAACTAAGTTAGCAACCGAGACAAGTTTAATATGTTGTCCCAAATCTTTAGTTATATCTCCCTCCAAATGATCTTTTGTTATAACTCCTTCCAAATTGTATCCATTACTCAACTTTCAAGTGATACTAGAACTTCAACACTATCTATAGGTAAGAGAATCCCAAGATTTCTATCTATGAAATGTCATAAGAAGTTTCATTTCTTAGAGATAAAAAGCAACTTGTTGCCTCTTAGGTTGTTCCCTTTTGTCTCAAGTTCCCAATGCTTGGGCACCTTCCTATGCCGTTTTAGACCTTCGAGCAAGTCCTTAAGCTAGAGGGTAGGTGCCTTGAGTTTATCCTATAATAATTATTCTTGCCTATCAATAAAACTTGGTCTATGAAACTTGGTTTGGATTTATTACAAGGGTACAACGGTGTATGGTGTTAGTTTTGCAATTTATTTTGAACAAAATAAGAAGAAATTGAGTTATATTTTGGGGTGACCAAGAAATGACACAAGAAGGTGATGTAATGAGTTCCAACTGTAGGAATGATCTTTTGAACCATATGCACTATGATACGATTTTGCATGACAATATCTTAGAAAAAGTGAACAAATATGAGGTTAGAAGGAGGCCTTAACTTTACTTACCTAACACACACATTCATTAGACAAAGAACCAAATGGGTAAGGCTAGCATAAATCCATTGGTTTATTCAACACCATGCGAAATAGAAAATGAAGAGCATGTTGGAAACAATGTTAATACTGATAGGGGGGTGAATCAATATTAAGGCTAATTTAAACTTTTATGCAAATTTTCCTTTACTCATTCAAACTTGGCATCCACTAAATGAGAGAAACCATTAACAAACCATAACAACAACCATATGAATCAACACAAGCATACGCATCATGAGCAACAAACACATGAGACATAGAGGTTTAACGTGGGAACCCTTCTAGGAAAAACCACCAAATCTTGTTGTTGTTATTGATGTAAAAATAAGAACACCTACTCTTAACATCAATATGTTTGTGAGCCACCTCTCACGGGAAGCACCAACTCCTTTTGATTGTTTTAGCACCCACTAGCAGGAAACACCAACTCCCTCCTTTTGCAGACACCTGATCAGCCTACCAGAAGCACCATCTAAAGCACCAACTTCATGGATTTGTTGCAAACATCAACTTGTAGCTCCTTGGATTTATGCAAGCACCAACTTGCAGGAGGCACCAACCCCCAACCCTTCTTAGACACCCACTAGAGATAGAAGCGCCAACTTCTTGTATGCAGGCTCCAACCCATGCTCAAAAGAAAACTTATTGCTCATTGTAATTAGCATCCTCTCTGTCTGTTTTCAGCGCTTTGTTCTTCTTTGCCCTTGGCCCACACAACCTTTTTTCCTTTGCTCACTTTGCAGTAGCTTGTTGTTCTGCTCAATAACATTCACTAACACACAACTCTCTCAGCGCTCTGTCCACACCACAACATCATATTGCTCTCGACCCTCTGTTCTCAACAACATACATTCCACACTTGACCCCTTCTATTCCATAGGCTCTCTCGAACTCCCACATAGTAGCACATGCTCTTTCAGGGTCTCTTTCCTCTACATAGGCACTCTCAACCTCTCTCTACAACATTGGTGGACTTGGCCTCTCCTCAACAGTGCACATACACCCACAAATCTCTCCACACAGCTCACTAGCAACAATGCTACTTCCCCCCATTGCGCAACTGTAATCTTGGGTTTTATTTCACCGAAACATAGTGATAGATGTTGTCTCTGTCAGCCATCACTCTGCCATTCACACTATCAGAGTGTATCTCTGCATGGATTCTCCATCCTGTTGTTGCGCCTCTTTCTTGAATTATGTCGCTGCATTAAACATGCAAATGGGCACCTGAGTGTTTCCATGTTGAGACATAAATACTTAGTTAATCCTTCACACTCCAACAAGGCTCTTGTTCTTTTTATGAACAAATATCCTGTACCTAAGGCTCTGATCTTCATTCAATTTCTCTATAGCGTGCACATAAGATTAGGGATGGCTTGTCTCAGCTCATGACAAACTCCATTATTTCATCCTGTGCAGCCGTGGTCCTTGCTGCCTTGACTCAATGATCTCTACAGTTTCCATTAATCCATTAAATCATTCGTGCAATCGTGGTCTTTGCTGCCTTGACACAACGATCTTTGCAGTCGCCATTACTCCTGCAACACCAACCTTACTAACCACATTTACTTAGTTGTCGACTCTTTCATCTGCCATACACCTTTGTGCTGCAATTTTGGAGTCCAATCATTTCATAACTTTATTAAGGAGATGTTACGAAATCACAAGATTCTGATTTCCCTTTAGCCCCTTTTTCTTCGCACCTTATTGTTTTACACCATAGGACCGAGTGCTATGACTGGTGGCATAGTACTTAGGTCCTAAGCCCTTCAAGATTTTGCCGGGGGCCTATTTCTTTGTGTTCTTTGCTCTACGCCCTTGGTTCTTTGGGCTTACACGACCAAGCGTCAACAATATCGAAGCTCCCTAATATTGAGATTTTTCTCAAAATGCAATTACGATGGAGTTACAAAATCCCGACCTCCGGTATACTCTCTTGGTGTTTCCATAGCACTTAGGTGTTAAGCCCTTCACTATGCCCTTGGTTCTTTAGGTCTCCACGGCCAAATGACAATCTACATCGGAGCTCCCTGGTATTCGAACTTTCTCAAAAATCAATTACAACGGATTTACGAAATTCCAACCTTCGATATGCTTCTAGGATGACATCATGCTCTCATCATCATCCCCATGCGGTGTCTCCTTAGTGGTGACACGTGTCACCAATATTTGCCCCATTAGGCCTCCTAGTAGTGCTGAATTTGATTGCCATGTGTCCTCTGTATTTCCACGTCATGTTGATGTCATCTGCCACCGTTAGCTCTCGAGGGCCAATCAACGGTTGCCATGTGTCTTGTCGGAGGAGAGAGAAAGGGTCCCTCGGTCCTTGGTTTCACAAACAATTTCTTTTTAATTCCCTGCCCCTCGCAACCCTTGGTGCTTTCAAAAGAATTCAATTTATAAGAACTTACAAAATCCCAAAATTTCAAACCTCCAAGGTTCCGAAGTTCCGAGGGGTCCGAAATTCGGCCTGCTTCTGATATTCAACATGCTCCAATATTTCGACCTTCTGAGGCCTCGAGGTTTCGACCCTCTGATATTTTGGCCTTTCGAGATTCCGACTCTTTGAGGTACCAAAATTCGGCCTGCTTCCGTGGTTCCAAAATTCAATCTTCTCCTAAGGACTGCAAGATCTTTACTTCGACTATCAATAAATTTTGATCTCGAGATCCATTTGTCCATTTCCACATATCGTTGGAAAGCTCTTTATCGAACATAACCAACTGCGCTAACTGCAAGAGTATTTGAGTTGATCTCTTGAGGTAGAATCTCCTCCAAAGTCTGGGACTCCCAACCATCATAATCATTGTTTTATGGCTTTTCCAATAGGCTTGATACTATGGTGATTCTTTACTAGAGATTGAAGCAACCATATGGCTCCCCCTGAACTTTATACACCAAGCACATCAATGCTAGCATCTACTACTATCATAGTTGGCCTAGTGGACATCAATGTTGTCTTGCATAATCATCGTGCTAGCACATACATCCATGCTAATCTGGTTGACATCAATGCCAACACACTTGCTTACTATCAAGCAATGCTAACTGCGCAACTTGATCTCCTAGCAAGACTGTTAACATCAATGCCAACACACTTATTGACACTAGCCAAATAGACAATGCCAATTGTCCAACAGAGAAAAACACAAATAACTTTTTTGGATATGTTATTTTACTAGTGGAAACCAATTTGGTGCCACATATAGAATAAACCCAACAATTTATTTATAAAATTGTAAATTAACGTGTGGGGACTATAAAATTTCAATTTTGACAAAACTATTTATTTATAAAACAAGTGTAGTAGGGATTAGGATTGTAAAATCACAATCCTAGACCTTATTGCATCCCTTTACAATGCCTATTTCTCAAATAATGCTTATAAAGAGAGAATGAAAGAAGAGAAGGCAAAGAAGAATAATAATCACTTGATTTTGCAAAAAATGTGACTCTCTAGGTAGATTTTTTTCTTTTAATGACCTCTTCATTTATTTTTCCCTTTTACGTTGCTGATTTGAAGACTATAATCCTTATAGATTATAAAAACCGCTATGTTAAACATTGCGAGGAGGTAAATATGAGCCACAAATTAGGCTAGAATCTTTTCTCTCTCCACCAATGAGAGTGTTTTCCTTTTTCTTTTGTCACATTTACTTAGAATGAGTGTTTTTATCCCTCCCACAAATTTGTGACCAAATTTTGGGCTTATTTGAAGCTGTTGTGTTTTTCTCCCCTAATGGATGTAATGAATTTCTTTGCAACTTGTTATAAGCATTGGTCCATTTTCTACCCAAACTAACTCGAAATTTGTACCTTATGTCAAATACAAACTTGTTAAGTGAAAATAATTAGTTTGGTGAAAGAATGGAATAAATTGATGCTTATTTGGTCCTATTTAGCCTTCAAAATATTGTTGTAGCAACTTTTATTAATCTATAAACTGCCGTGGATATTCCATTGGATAGTTTATTACAACAAATTTGATAGATTATACTTAAAATCCCAAAATCTAAACTATGAGGGTTTATTTCTCTTTAGATTTATGGATATGTAAATTATTGTTTATTGTGTATGCATGCAAATTATAATTACGTAAAAAAGAGAGAACAACAAATAAAATCTCTCAAACCATGGATGACACAAGATATACCCTAGAAAACCCTTCTGGGAGAAAACACAACTAGAAGGTGAGGCTACTTTGCTCTTTCTCTAAATAGAAAATGGTTGTGAGTACAAAGAAGAAAGGCACGTGGCTTGTGGGCCACTACAATGCAAAAATCCTCCTTGTGCTATCTCTCTACCCCTCTTAGCTACTCTGCTTGTTTATGGAACAAAATGCCCTCGAAAAGAATGTAACCCATTTTCCTCCCAGTGGCTTGGTTATAACACAACTCAACAGCCCACCGTTGGTTAGGTTTAACACCTTCAACTCTTAACTAGAGTTACAATATGGATTATTTTAGAGCACTCTTTATCATGATTACATGGCTAGCCCCTTTTCTATGAATAATGGGAGTTAGCATGGCATCATCTTGAATTATGGTTGCCAAAATAGGAGGTTAAGTTCTGAGTGACATAACTTTTGAATATGGAATCCGGTTGAGGTGATTCTTGCGTCATTGGAAAGGTATTTGTGTGTAAAAAAAGAAAAAATGGCGCCACACTAAATCAATAAAGTTATTTTCCAAAAAAAAATGCCATTTGATGCCTTAAAATGCTCCTTGAAGGTCTCAGATCCCAATTTTCCAAATTGGGTCCCACCAGTAAAAATGGTCCTCTGAGTTGATTCCTACACTTTTTCCAATCTAAAAGCATCAATATGGATGAAAAACAATATAATGGTCCATTTCAAATCACTTATAATGGCCAAGAATAGAACATGAAGCTCCTTTACCTCTTATAATGTTTAATCACATCTTATAATATAAACCCACTTTAACACTAAAACCTACTTATATTTTATATAATGTTACTTTATGAAATGGAAAATGGGAATTGAGTGGTTCACTTTCGTGATGGCATGAAACACATAAAAAACAATTTAAATATTTGCAAATGAGTACTAACCATAATGCCTATGTTGGTTATTGGTTGGATGACATATTGATATGTGTTTTAACCTTTGTTATAACCCATATTTTATAATTGTGATAAAAATTGAACCCTTTCTAACCCTTTTAAAGGGCTCAACCCTGTCTTAGAAGAGGGATTTCAAAAATACCCTTCAAAAGAAATGTAAGGTTTTGAAATCACTTGTCATCTATTAAGGATAACAAATATTATAAAATGCCAAAAGAAGGGCCATATTTTTAATAAGCCATCTATGTCCTCATTTTCAATGTCTGGCTAGTCAATGAGCATTAGTTCATCCTATGATATTTTCTTTTGGCATCTAAACACTAAAATTAATTTCTATTCTAGTTGGCTCCTATCTTTTCCTTGATACAATGTACCTACCCACAACATTATATCCATCACATAACTCACCTCTAGATAAATATCCTACCATTGTATTGGTATATGCACTATTTTATGTGTCACTAAATGAAAGCTTCCCAATGAAGCTTATATGTCTTGTCTTTATGAATCCCCATTTGAATTCATTTGTTACGAGCATTGTAAATTCTTGTTAACATGGGAATTGACATCACATTTAATTTACATACTTTTCACTTCTAAATCCCACACTTGCCATGATGCCATTTCCTTTGCTATTGCTTCCTTCAATAGTTGTCGTGATGACGTTTACTTTGTTATATTTTCCTCCACTGTTAACCCTATAGAAACCCAACCAATTAGTCATAGGTTATGGATGTAAATTGTAATTACATTGTGAGCTTATTAGTGACATTAATAACAATGAGTTGTGGAATGCCAATTTTGAAGAGCAAACAATAATCATTGAGCAAAACTAAGGAAATTAGGTCGTCCCTCTTTTCTCATGTTTACATATTCCTTCTCACTAACAATATGGAACATGTTGGTTCATAGATTTTGAATTCATGATATGGTTATATCTTTGATATCTAATATGATTATTATTTAACACATTGGCAGGCCCCTTAACCACTTAGTCTATAATTAATGACGTCCCCACTAATACAATAGATAACAGGAACAAAACACACAACTGAGAATTCAATGTAAACCTCTCAACAATCCACCAATCTTGTACAATTTTCGTAAACCTCATCATATAGATGATGAATAGGTTTTTTTGTTTTGTTTCACATAAACTATTTAATAATCATGTTTGCAATTAAGAACTTTGTTAAGCTTCGTGAACATTTCTAACTTATATGCTCTTGATTAAGTTAGATATGAATCTATTCAAAATGGACCTTTTCAATATTACAAAACCTAAAATTGGGATTACAATAATGAGTATTGTGATTCTTTTCATTCAATCTATAACATTATTAAATTATCATTCCTCTTTCCCCATTCCATTCATCTTTATCTATCACACTCTTTCATTTTCTTCCTCTTGTTCCTAGCAACATTGCCATCAATGTGATGACAATTTGAAAGTACTTTGAGAATGCCTGATAACTCTCTTTCCTTTGCCTCATAGCAAGCCCAAGATCAAGGAGATGTATCCTTTGTAACATTAATACTTGGAATAACATTTTTGAAACTAGGCGGGATCTATAAGAAAGCTAGCGAGAAGGTACCATAAACAATTTTGAATCTAGGTGGTCTTTTTTAGAAAGTTAGGGAGAGGGTAGCATAATTTTTCTTATAATCAAACTTATGCATTAGGGATTATGATCTAACATCTCATACTTACATGGTTTGAGAGATAAATTCAAAAACCAACATCCTCAATAAAAATAACATACTTGGTGGTATTGATGAGTAATTTCCTTTAGTTTGTGTGTCTATGGATCTTAGAAGGCTCCACATCATAAACATATTAGGCTAAAAAATAAGTAATGGATCAATCATGCTAGATCGCATGTTCCTAGCTGCCTATGATGTAAGGAGGTTCTCTTTATTTATTTTATATTATTTTGATAGAAGAATCATTGTTTTTCCACAAAGGCCTCAATATCAAATACAATTTCTTCTTTTTAAATGAGATCTTAATGACTCCCATCATTAAGCACGATTGAGATATGATCAAAATATGAATATAAGATGCACAACTCATGCCTCATATGGACACAAATTTATATGAGTGTTCAAAAAATGTTTGATTTTGTGATTGTGTGTAACATTTTATATTACCATTTTTAACATTTTAAAATTTTGCGAAAGAAAGTATGGTTCAATGGTTATGGATTTTTATTATTAATCTTATATATAATGTATCAAAAGATTATATTTGAAATTACAAAGCATGCATGTTATTACTTTTTATTGAAATTTCAAGTTATTTATTCGGTTTTTTTTGTTAAATTTCAACATTCTAAATAATTGGATGGACACTATTTAGAATATTTGTTTGGAAGTGTGTACCTAGTTTACTCTTGCCAGTTGAAATATGACTATTTTTTTCAACTTTTTTTCATGGAAAGGTTGAATGAATATATACCCTTCTACATGAAATTTAGAGTAACCCTTCAAATTTGATTGTCAAGTTTTTACAACCCCTTTGAAATACCATGTCATCCTTTGAAAGGAGGTCACCCATCAAATATTTTCCTTGAAGAGAATTCGATCGATTGATCCTAGCACCTAAACCAAACCCTTGAAATTTTTATATGTTTTTGGATGGATTCTAGTGGGGGAATCTATCCACCTTTTGCAGGGATGAACTTTATCCACCCCCCTCTTTGTTAGAAACCTTATATCAAAATTGGGCCATATTAATTTGGTTGAGGATCACATTGGTCATTCCCAACTCCATTCAATCGTAAAACCCTGAAGTGATGAGAGTCGTTGATTTGTGACAAAAAAAAATGAGGGTTGTTCATTCCCTTTCTTATTATTGGAGCCCAAGTGCAACTTTGGGTTAATTAGAAAATAAAATGAAAAGTGTTCATTTGAAAGTAAAATGAATACATAAATTAAAATGCGAGATGGAATGTAAATAAATTGCAAATGACATGTAAAGGTAAACGTACATGAAATGAAAATGGAATACACATGCATTTGCCATGGAGGGGAAATATGTTATGAAATATTTTATTAAAAACATAAAAATAATCCCTCCAACTTATAGGGTTAGGGATTATGTACGAGGGTGGAAGTGAGGATTCGAGAGAGTCTTTTTGGGGCCTCTTTGGAGAGTGTGTTATAGGAGTGTTTTTGGAGGTTGTGTGAGGAGTGGTGAAGGCTACGAAGCAGAAGAGAGAGCTGTATATGTTGTAAAAATCTATTCATGGTAATAGAATCCAGATTCTCGTGTTCGTTTTAAATAGTCTCGTGGGTGTATTGCAACAGTTTCATGTTATGTTTTCATTTGCAACAACAACGTGGAATGCAATATATTGGGTTAAAGTTGTTGTTAGTGTTATTTAGCTACCCATGTATTGTGATTGCTACAACGAGTTGAGTGTTATGGGTCTATTTCCAACTTGTTTTGGTTGCTTCCAACAATTTCTGGTTATGTGCAACAATGGTTTTAATTGCAACAATTTCTTGTATGTTTGGTACAACATATTGTGAAATATAACTCGTTGGTTTTATGCAGTTGTCTATACATTATGCTGCTAGTCTTATTTTGTTGTCTGTGCATTTCTACAACTAGTTTTTGTGTCTGAAATTTGTGCTAAAGTATAGTAGCATTATTTGAATATTTTTGGTTCAGTCGGCTTACTTAGCAATATCAAACCCTGGTCATTTTTGTTAGGTAAACTTGACTCGGGATAGAGTCAAAGCTGACGAGGTTAAACAGTGATGGTTTTGGAGCACATGGTATTGTGCACCCATAGTATTCTGCTCGTGGTATTCTATGTAATGGAGCTTATAAAAGGCTGGAAGAACTTCATTGTAATGCAAGGCCTGGAGATGAACGGTGAAGGCTCACTTGGCTGGATTGGCCAAGGATAATGAAATTTAATTATAGTTGGGTTTTTCCCCGGATTTGGGGTTTTCCTGGATAAACATTTGTGTTTATGTGTTTATGGTTGTTGTTGGTTATTTTTATATTTATTCCTCTCAGTAATTCTCCGTAATTATTTATGTTATGCAGTAAATTTCTTAACAATTGGTATCAGAGCCAAATATTGGCTTCAAAGGGATTCTTTGATGCCAGGGGTTTATAGTGCCTGATGAGATCAATGCAGCCTTTTTTCAGATCTGGGTTTGGAAAATAATGGTGGAACAATTGTACGTGGAAGAACCTCGAGGAGAATGTGCGGAAGATAGTGCCGTAACTGCCAGGGATCGCAGTGCATTTACGATATTTACCGGTTTGGAACATGCTAACGAATTGTTTCATGCGGCTATTTAAAGAAGGCCAGTAGAAGAAAATTGTTCATGCGACTTTGAAAATTGTCCGTTTTCTACTACGTGAGGCCATCGATGCTAGAATCTATGAGCTTCTTGTCATACTCGCAGTTGGAGCGGTTTGATAGAAGTTTTTGGGAAATCAAATTGAGAGAGGATGCCTTCTAGGGCAAAAAAAACCCTAAACTAAACATAAGTTCTATCGTCAGATCATCCACCTAATGAACGGCCCAGATTGACTAGAAATTGTTATACTTTTACAAGGAAATTTTACATCTATTTTTGGCTTCAAGGGCGCTGCCCCCGAACCCCCGCCAGGGGACCGCTGGCCCCCGGACCCCAAAGTCGGGGGGGGGATCGGCCCCCCTGGACCCTCGCGGGGGGGACAAGTCCCCCTCGCACCCCCCCGCGTGGAAGGGTGTACAAACTTCTTGGGGTATACATCCAGCTGAAACAAAGACCTTTGAACAATCATTCTCCACACACAACAATTTTCAACTATATGGGTTGATTTCCATAGTAGGTGTGTTTTTGCAGTGTTGGGTTTTAGTTACGACATTGGCATAGTCTGTGTTTTTGCCACTGTCGGTGCGCGACACTGTCAATGCGTGACTCTGTCGATGCCTAACACTGTCGGTGTGCAACACTGTTAGTGTGGAACACTGCCAGTGCACAGTGTTGTTGGTGCACGACACTTTTAGTGCATGACATTCTCGGTGAGTAGCACTGTCGGTCACTGTTATGCAACCAACTCTCAAAAAAGATAGATGAATGACTTAAAAATTATCCTCTTCGAGGGGGAAGCCTCCTTTACATTACATAAATGAACAATTCTTCGATGATACAAATGAAAATACCTCCTTTCTATATATAGGAGTCTAAGGGGTCACAATGTAATCAGAGCCTACATAACAATAATAATTGAAGGGCACAACAAAAACAATAGTGGGATTCTATGGGGCACAATATTAACAATATTGGGACTACACGGGCACAACAATAATAATAAGGGGGCTATACTAATAATAACAATAATGGGCTACACTAGTATTACAGGAAACCGATAGCGACAATTACACTGTCAGTGACAACATTTGTGATGACAATAATGTTTGTGTTGCCACCATTGTTAGGGTAGCATTGTTTAGGATTTTGTAGTCGTGTTAGTGTTTTTGTTTCAAATTTAGTTTGTCCTTGTCTTTTTATTTTTTTATTTGGTTGGTCCTCATGGTCAGAGCATCGCCAACAATGTGAACCAGTTGGGAAAAACTTGGTTCCCATCTCCAAAATGGTGGCAACATCGACGGAGAGAAGATGAATTGTGGCTTGAGTGAGGCTATGGGATTGACCATCCTGTAACTTCAAGGAGAACTCTAGTTTCTTGGTTGCAAATTGTGTAATGAATTATGCCAGGGGGAGGTACAGTCCAGTCCAGAGTATGCAACACAAAAAATGAAATTTGGAAAAATATTTGGGAAGTCTTTATTAAAACCCCCATTAGTGTCATTACCTCGTCATGATCAAACTAGCTAGAACACTACAATTTTTAGATGCCCAGAATAAGCAAGAAAATGAAGAAATAGAGACAAATTTTTGTAGCTGAATACTCTAGCCCAATAGAGGCAAAGAAATCCAAAAAAACTAGCAGTGGTGGAGGATAGAGTGTCCAAGCAGATGCAGTGGACACAAATAATGGAAGAAGGGAGAGCAAAAACGAGCTAATTGCAAACTTCAGTAGATAAAGTAGAGAAGCAAAGAGTGGGGTCTTATGAGTAGGAGGTTGGGGCACCCACAGAGGAGGAAGAAGTGCACAAAGAGGATGTGTGGTGTAGAGTAGAGTAGGGAAGCAACTTGCAGTTTAACATTTAGAGGAGGATTTGGATCATGCAATAGTAGTGCAAGTGAGCATGGATGTCCACCTGCAGCTATCTTGGGTTGAGCGAGGTTTCATGCCAAGGGCATGTTTGAGCTCAAGTGCAACTTTGGGTTAATTAGTAAATTAAATGAAAATTGCTCATTTGAATGTAAAATGAATACGTAAACTAAAATGTGAGCTGGAATGTAAAAGGAATGTTAATAAAATGCAAATGACATGTAAAGGTAAATGTACATGAATTGAAATTGGAATACACATGCATTTGTCATGGAGGGAAACTATGTTATGAGATATTTTATTAAAAATATTAAAATAATCCCTCCAACTCATAGGGTTAGGGATTATGTATGAGGGTAGAAGTGAGGATTCAAGAGAGTTTTTTTGGTGTCTCTTTGGCGAGTGTGCTGCATAAAGGTTTTTGGAGGCTGTGTGAGGAGAAATGAAGGCTACAAAACCTCTTTTCCACTATGTAAGGGAGTGTTATAGCACCATTTACCTCCCTTGGTATTTGTGATGCTTGGTTTATGTCATAGGGCAACCCATCCTTCCAGAATTGGTCCAAATATTTTAAAAACAATGTTTTATTACTTGTACGCTACTTTGCCCTGAGATAAAAGCATGTACACGCGGGTTAGTCAATACCCAACCTGCGTATATGTGTTAAAACACTTAAAAAAATAAATTTCCTTAATTATGGGTGGAGTTCACGGTTTTTACCTGTTGATTACCTCTTATTTCTCGTGGTCCAACTGTTTCCCAACTAAAAAACTAATTGGGAGGAGTATAAATAGACTTCTATGGGAAGTCCTTAAGGAGGAGAAGAGATAGAGTTATTATACTAAGATTATCCTTGACTAAGTCTGAAGTATCCCTGTGCTTCAAGCACTTCCTCAAGTTTCAGGAAACCCTTGTTTCCTTGATTGTTGATATTCTCCCTCTTGTTTGAGATATCATGGTATTGGTTATGGAAGGAGGTTGTTGAAGACTAGGAATGGATAGATCTGGAGGACGGTTCCACTTGGAGCCTGAAGAAGAAGACTCAAGTGAATTCTCTCCATGTTAGTTATAGCTTTCTAAAATAAAAGGAAGCGTTGTCTTGTTTCCAAGATTAACCGTGTTTATGCATTAGATACTGTTGTAATTCATATATGAATGTTATTTTGATGTATAACTAATCATTTGCTTATATGTTATACAGTTAGTTTCATTAAAATGCTTTATTTATATACTGCTATGTATGTTCAAATTGAATAATTTTCAGGTTTGGAGAACATTAGGAGTTGCAGAGGGTCTGAACCCTGTGGGATCTACCTGAACGAATGACATCTGGGTATGGTCGTTCCCACATAGTTTGTTTAAGCATTTTGCTTGAGTTGTATAAGTGTTTCTTACTGTAGTTTTCTCTTGCTCTGTTGGGGTTCCAACCCAAAGCCCTAGGGTACTTATTCCAGTAATAGAATTGGCGACTCCACTGGGGATAACAATCTCGTTATTCCTAGTTTGGGTTGTTCAGTGTCAATCAGGGCTCAGTTCTTGGTTTGCTTGTTGTGACAGTATTATTTGGTCCAGTAGGTATGATCTTTTTGATCTGGATTTGTTTTTTTATTTTTATTGCAAAGCTTTGTATACGCACTTTAGTCTGTTTACAGTAGTGTACACACAGTAGTTTCTGTGAAGTGAACCTGTGTATATGCAAGTTTCCTTTATCAGAAGCGTGTGTACACGTCTCTATGCTTGAACACAGTCGTGTATACCATTTTTTGCATTTTTTTTAAATCTCTCTGCCTAGAAAGATTTGTTTCTTGGTCTGTTTAGTCTCTGAGTGGTCAATTTCTGTCTCTAGAATTTTATTATTCTACAAGCTTATTGTTTTGAAGTCTCTTCTGCTTTGAAAAGATTCGGCCTAGATTTGCTTTTGAGTGAGTTTTATGATTTGTGTTTTGGCACACAAGACTTCGTACAGAGGTTCTTAATTGTTCTGGTCCTCTATAACAGCAGATTGTTTTCAATCTTAGTGTCAAGCTCGATTATTGGTCTACGTGCTTTGCTTTCTGTCATTTTATGGCCTTGTACCTTTTCTTGCTTTTTGGAAGTATTTTTTGAAGAATTTGAAAGTATTTCTTTCCTGGCTTCTTGGTCAGTTTGTCAAGCTCTTTGTTGCTTTTTGGGTCGTTTAGTACAAGTTGAAGCTTTTTTGTTCAAGTTTTCATTCGTTGTTGAATTTGTAACTTGCAAAGACTCCTTGTGCTCTTCTTTCAGTCTTTGAGTCTTAGTGGCATTTAGAGTGCTTTCAAAAGGTTGTTTTGATTGTTTCTTGAAAAAGAAAAGATCTTAAAAAACATTTTTTTTGTTTTCTTTTGCCAAGTTTGATTTTGGTTTCTTTTGATTTTTTGAAAGTGAATTGTGATCTTTTGGGATTTGTCCTTCTTGTTTGGAGAGAATTTTGTATTCAAAATTTGTATTCTTTTCAACAATTAAGTTGGCTTATTAATAGTTATAAACAATTGCTTTCATTTTTTTTTAGAGTAATTTAGGATCTTGCATCTTCATTACACCTTGCATTAGGGTAGTTTTGCATTATTAAAGCATAAATAGTCTTTTTAGTTTTTGTATGTGTGAAGTGTGTTTTAAGAAAGGAAAAGAAAAAGTTTTTTTTCCTTTATAGAAGTTTTGTAGAACCCACGTAGAGATCTCTTTTCATCGAAGAACAAACGATTGCATTCATGTAAGTTAGTTTTTCATTGATTTCTTTTGTGTCATACAAACACCATTGGTTTCATTTCCATTTATACCCTTGACTTAAAAGAACAACCATTAAAAATCAAGCGCTTAATTAAAATAAACTAAAACTTTTGTATTGTCATCAGAAAACACCAACAAGTTTAGGTTTATTAGGGCCTTGGATTAGGTGAGAGGAGAGTTAACTCTCCAAGGCCGCTCTAAATTGTAAAACATAGAAGCTTGCTTAAAGAGAAAAATACAATAGCATTACGAAGACCGGGAAAGCTCCGTGAACGAGAGATACCCCCTCTCTTACTTGTCAGATCCTAACTCACGACTGTTCCGCCTGGCTGCTGATATGAGTTGGTGACCATAGTTTCCTATCCTAGGAACCACACAGGAGGCTGCAGAGAGGAATCCCGTGGCACCTGAGGTTGACGTTGTATCACATTCAAAAGTACTTCTGGAGGGCACCCTTGTGAAGCTTGGGGGCTTGCACCGACAAAGGATGTTGTCTGGAGGTTAGTGTAACTACCTCTGATACCTTCGCTAGTAGGCCTGGGGCGTAATTACCCCAGTCTATTTTTAGAAGGCCCTTATTATTAACTTTCTTGTATTTTGGTGTTCGGTTCATCCAGAGTGGAAATACTTGGAAGTTGTTTGATTGTTGATATATTCAGGGACATTTTAGTGAGTGTTCTGTGCTCCTAGTCGGCCTAGCTTTATAATTTTCTTGAGTCTTTAAGTAGATCTTTTAAATAATTGAAAGTGGTTGACCGACCATCTCGACGGTCTCAGAGATTTCGTGGGATTTCACCTACAAGTCCGGAGCCTTCTCCTAGAAGGCATAGGAGCGATTGTGCCAGTGGTTTCTAACCAGTGGCAACAGACACATCAGAGATTGATCCTTCGCTTGGGGGCATTAGTTCACAAGATAGACTTGGTACTAATACAGAGTTAGAGAGGAACACACCAGTTCTTTCTCGAGTACTCTTCCAGTCAGAAGATAGTATTGGAGTAGAAGAGATTTCAGAGTCGGTTGTGGCTCTGAATTCTCCTCTCCCTCCTGATCATCCAGACGTTTTGTTATACGTTGGAAATCCAACTCACAGGCCTTCGAGCCCAGGTTTACATACATATATCCCTTCGATGACCACTACTGGAAGCATGACATCCACGACGAGTGTTGTGAGCATGCAGACTCCCATATACGTACAAGGGGGAGGAACTATTTCCATCCCTTCTAACACTCCCAACACAACTACATTTGGGTTCACTTCCATTCCGTTGACGAGTAGAAGTTCTCAAGCTAATGCATCCAGTTTTGGATTTTTCCCTTTTGGAATGCCCTCTCAAGGTATTCCTTCGGTTCCTTTGAATATACCATCAACGGCCTTTACATCCATGATGAGTGTATCGACTTTTTTTCAGGGTTTCCCATTTGGAAGTAGCCATATGCCACATTCCAATTTTACAGTAGGATCAATGCCTTTTCTTTTTACAAGTCAAGGTAGTAACCCCTTTGAGAGTTAGACAAACCCTGCGATTAGTGGGATAGGAGTTGGGAATCAAGTTTTAGGAGAACAAGGGAATGTGCCGTATTCTTTGGTTATTTCATTTCAAAGTTTTTCACCCTTTGCTAATGCATGGAACCCTTATCAGGGGCTGTCAGCTCCTTTCAATACTTCGTTAGGAGTAAGTTCATTGGTTACAGAGGATTTTTGGCAGGAGTTGGTCAAACTACGAATTTTGCTGGACCAAAAAGATCACCTTTTGGTTCAGTAGGCTCTATGAGTTAATTCGGGCAACTTTGTGCCTTTCAAAATCTAGGTCGTTCTTTTCATACCTTTGGGAACCCCGCCCATTCTGGATGGAATTCCCAAGGTCCTCCACGACTTCCTTTTCTAGCCACGCTTAATTTTCCAGACTTAACTAAATTGATGAATGATCCAATTAGGTACAATTCGGCTTGGCCTCTGGTCCCAATCAAACTTCCATCGAATATTCCAAAGTTCGAAGGGAAGAGTGGTGAAGACCTGGGAGACCATGTGACCACATTTCACTTATGGTGCTCATCCAACTCCTTGATAGATGATTCGATCAGGTTGAGCTTATTTCAGTGCACCCTAACCGGGAATGCCAGGGGGAACCTATACTTCTTTCACTACTGAGTTGCCAGGGGGAACCTATACTTATTTCACTAATTTGACTAATATTTTCTTGAACCATTTTTAGTTGCCTGTCCACTATGAAGCTGGAATTGAGATTCTGGCCAATTTTCATCAAGACACAACAACTCACATTTTGGATCATATCCAAGAATGGAGACGGAGAAAAAGGCTTATCAAAGTCGAAATTCCACCAGAGTTCCATCTCGAATGGTTTCTCAAATCATTACAACCTGAGATCTCAAAGGATGTTTCTCTTTCTGGTGTTTATTCAGAAGAGCAGGCTATTTTTTGAGCCTAGCAATTAGAATTGATATATTCTCAGCCTAGGACTCTTCAAAAAATCCTACCTGATGCTCCTAGATCTAAGTTTGATTTAGCCAAATCGAAGCCAAGCCCTCACGCCAATGGTATATTTGGATCCATTGACATTAATACGGTGAACCTTTTGAACCAATTGCAGCAGTTGTCTCTACAAACTGCTTCTTCTAACCAGGCATCACCATCTACACCTTCACCTTCCTAACCTACCTCTATAAATGCTGTCCAGGCCTCTAACCCCAAATGAAATCAACAATCCAATGGGAAGAAGAAGGGACGAGGTAAGAAGAAGAACCAGGAAGGGAAGGGTAATGCGAACAAGCCCGACAACGGTGCCGGTGAGGGTAGAAAAGATTCCAAGAAAAAGGTTAAATATCCATGCAAGTTATGCAATGGAGATCATTTGACTCACCTCTGCCCTAAGATTCAAGATGCTCAGTGCTTGTTAATGCAACAAGGGTCCTCTATCTCCCAAGCTATCCTGACTAACCCTTTTCCCCAAGGGCAACAATTACTTGCTGGTGCGAACTCGAACGCTGGTACCTCTGTAGGGGGCAACCAGGAAGGGGAAAATTCCTCAAATGTTTATATGATGAACTCTCATGTCGATGTTGCTACACGAGCACGCGATTATGGTGAAATGGAACATCTAAGGCTAAATCTATTCCTGAAACCATAGACCCACTTCATATTGAGCGACCCTCTGCTGAGTCTATACCTCGGATACCGAAAGGTTCCGCAAAGCACTCGACTATTAACCCTAATGCTAGGGCAGCCCAGAACTACTCAATTGTAGAAGATCTGGCTCAAAGTCCTTGTGCTATGTTTGCATTGGAGGTATTCTAGTCGTGTCCTGCTCAAAGAAGTGCTTTGCTTTCAACAATCGGGGCAGTGGATCTAAAGAATTCTTTAGTGCTCACTTTTGATATGCTGAATGTCAAAAAGAGACTTCCTCATCATATGGATTTCCAAATAAAGTCCACTTACCGAAAAACCAATATTTTTAGGACAGTTATAGATGAGTGAGCTTCCACATGTGTAATGTCTATGTCATGTTGGAAGGCCATTGGATCACCTTCAACTGTTCCTTCACCGGCTCTCTTAACAGCGTTTGATGGACATTCTCATAGGCCACACATAATTATCCCAACCTTTCCTCTATGTGTTGGAGGATAGGTCGTTAATATTGAGGTAGAAATCATTGATGCCAACCTGGATTACAACCTCCTCTTAGGAAGGAATTGGATTTACGAGATGGATGCCATAGTTCCATCTCTATTCCGCATCCTTTGTTTTCCTCATGGGGGGAGAATTGTTAAAATTGATCAGTTAGATTATTCTCCAGATGACTCCCGTGCAACTTCGGATTCTACTCTTCCATTGGTGGATAATCCTCGTCAACCTATTGAGAATTTAGGAGTTGGGATGTACTCTTCCTTGATGGGTATATTTGACCTTCCCCCTCCTACAGCTAGAATCAATGCAATTTCATCTTCCAAGGGGCCTTCACAGAAAGAGTTCTTTCGAACTCATTATTTTTCAGACCCTTGGACCTTACCTTCATCTACGACAACATTAGATGGAGTGAAGGTTGGTGGAATGGCATTTCCCATGTCCGCAACAGAACTTAGCTGTCAATTTATGGTTAACTCTATAGACAACCATCCCACTCCTTTTTCAGAGGAGGAGTTAGATGGTGATGTGGCTCCATCTTGGACCCTTGACTCTACTTCTACTCTGGATTTCTTAGATACAATTTTACCATCTGAGGAAGAAAACTTAGAAGCAACGATGGGTGTAGATTGACCGTGGGAAGATTTAAATCATCGTTCATATTTTCTTCCTCCATTGCATGAAGTCGACTCTACATTCTCCAATCTGCTTACTAGCGATGTTTGTACAGTTTCAAACCCTTTGGCTCCAACACAATTATTTGCCGAAGGTAATATGTCAATTATCTCAAAAACTGTACCTATAAACATCTATAGGAATCCTAACGTTATAGAAAATGTCTTCATCAGAGCCAATTGTTCGCCTGGAGAGATTCAAATTTACACCAACCTCTTTAAAGAGTTTCGAGATGTGTTCGCTTGGTCTAATAAGGAAATTCCTGGTATTGATCCATCTCTAGTCCAGCATGAGATCAAGACGTATGAAAACACCAAGCCTATTCATCAGAAGCTTCGACCGGTCAATCCTTGGAAAGAAACAACTATTAAAGCTGAAGTTGAAAAGCTGCTTAAGGCGGGTTTCATATACCCTGTTCCTCTAACAGAGTGGGTTTCCAATCCAGTCCCGATAGATAAAAAGCAAGGAATGATCCGAGTGTGCATCGACTTTAGGGATGTGAATATAGCTTGTCTAAAAAAAAATTACCCCATGCCTTTTATTAATCAAATTGTTAATGAATGTGCGGGTAATGAAATTTTTTCACTCATGGATGGATTCTCTGGTTACAATCAAATTTCTATCCGTCCAGAGGACCAGCATAAGACAACTTTTATTTGTCCCTGGGGCATGTTTGCATACAAGAAGATGCCTTTTGGTCTTAAAAATGTTGGAGCTACGTTTCAGCGGGCCATGTCTTATGCTTTCCACGACATCAAACATGTTATCGAAGCATACTTGGATGACTTAGCTGCTCATTCTCAAAAGAGAATTGATCATCCCAACCACCTTCGGTTAGTTTTTGAGAGATGTCGATTTTATAAAATCCGGTTGAATCCGAATAAGTGTGTTTTTGCGGTCGCATCTAGTCGGTTGTTAGGATTCATTGTATTAACTGAAGGGATTCGAGCAGATCCTTTCAAGGTTGAGGCAATAATTCAGTTGCCTCCCCTGTCTTCCATCCATCAACTTCAAAGTCTCCAAGGAAAGGCAAATTTCTTGAGAATATTTATGGAAAATTATGCCGATATTACCAAAGGATTTATGCGTTTGCTTAAGAAAGGAGTTCCATTTTTATGGGATGACTTTGCGCAACGATCTTTTGATGCCTTGAAGAAGGCATTAATCTCTGCCCCATTGTTGATTCCACCAGATTATGACAGAGATTTCCTTTTGTATCTTGCGGTAGCAGAATCAGTAGCATAATCAACCATAGGTATGGTTCTGGTTCGGGAGGATGATGCTCTCACTAAACATGTAATCTATTACTTGAGTTGAGGCTTAGTAGGTCCTGAACTACACTATTCTCCTATCAAGAAATTGGCCTTGGTAGCTGTCCAGCTACTTCGTCACTATATTTTGCTACGCAAAACGTTCGTCTTAGCAGATTTCAATCCTTTTTAGTTTATCCTTAGTAGGCGAGTGATTGGGGGCAAATACAATCGATGGATTGTTATTTTGCAAGAATTTGATCTCAAGTTCTTGTCAGCCAAGTCTAAGAAGTCATTGGTTTTTGCGGAATTAATTTCCGAGCTGCCTTGTGAGGAAAACATTGTTTATGAGGAAAATTTCCTTGACGAACATTTATTATTCATTTCTTCACAAGATCCCTGGTATGGAGATATCATCATATATCTCCAGACTTCGAAGTTCTCGCCTGCTTCCTCCAAGGATGAGCGTCGAAAGTTACGTCACCTTGCCAAAAAATATGTCATCATTGGTGATACATTATATCGCAGAGGGGTTGATTCGATCCTTAGGTGTTGTTTAAATTTGGAATAATTTGAATATGTACTCAATGATTGCCACAATGGAGCTTGTGGTGGTCATCTATCAGGGCTTGCAATGACCCAGAAAATTTTGTGTGCCATCTAATTTTGGCCTTCAATTTTCAAAGATTGTATTGAAGCGGTCAAACGTTGCCACCCTTGTCAAATTTATACTTGGAAACTGCGTGCGCATCCAGCTCCACTTTTTCATGTTATCACTGTCGGTCCATTTACGAAGTGGGGAATTGACTTTACTACTTGTAATCCGCCTTCGGTAGCGAATCACAAGTACATCATTGTGGCCGTAGACTACTTTACGAAGTGGGCTGAGGCCATGCCTACTTACAAAAACGATAGTGAAACAACAACCTTGTTTCTCTTCAATCAGGTTATTTCATGTTTTGATATCCCGAGAGAGATTCTCACTGACCATGGCAGTCACTTCTAGAATCAACTGATGACCGAATTGGCTCTCAAGTTGGGCTTCCGGCATGAGAATTCGTCTTTGTATTATTCTAAGGCCAATGGACAAGTCGAAGCCGTGAATAAGTCCCTCAAGACTATCTTGCAAAGGACAATTGACAAAAATCGCTCCAATTGGCACATCATGTTTTACCCAACACTCTGGGCATACCGAATCTCGGTGAAGACTGCCATCGGTTTTACTCCTTTTCAATTAGTTTACGAGCTCGAATCTATTTTTCCTATTGAATGTGAAATTTCGTCCCTTAAACTAGCTGTAGAACTTCTTCCAGAGACATCTATTCTCGAAGAATGCCTCGTTCATTTGGAACATCTTGATGAGCAGCGTCGAGATGCCGCCATAATACATGATGCCCATAATAAAAGGGTTAAAACTCAATATGATAAAGTTGTTTGTCCTTGTGTCTTTTCTGAAGGCGACCTTGTCTTAGTCTATAACCAATATAAAGACGCCTTGGGGGCAGGCAAATTCAAGTCTATGTGGTATGGTCCCTTTATAGTAAAATGAGTTTTGGGAAAAGGGGCTTATGAATTAGTTGATTTTGAAGGGAACAAGCTGGTGGAGCCCTGAAATGGGCTCTACCTTAAGAATTATTTTGCTTAGGTTCCGGTCGAGCAATTGCTTGCTTGTATATATTGTATTTTTGTACATATTTGTCGAGCATTTTGTGATATCGAAATTTTTTGATTTGCTTTGGCAGGTGTTGATGGATGATCTGATATATTTTGGATTCACCGATGGTGCTAGTCGGCACACTCGGAATCTTGCTTCCGCAGCTTGGGTGATTTATTATCCATCTGGATAGTTGATGGTGTCGAGGGGATTATGTATTGGTCCTGATTCAAATAACATTTCCGAATACACTACCATTATTAATTTTCTATCCGAAGCAATTTCTTATGGGATTGATTCATTGGTAGTTTATCTTGACTCATGACTGGTAGTGTCACAAATAAATAACATTTATCGGGTTCGTGATCCTTATTTATATCACCAATTTTTGAGAGTGAGAGTGTTGCAATGATCATTTGTTTATATTACATATGTTCACATTCCATGATCTGAGAATTCATTAGTAGACTCTATTGCTAATCAAGCATTAGATTGACATATTAATCATTCATAAAATTAAACAAACATAAAAATTTGGATCTGTATATATATCATAAAATTGCCTATGTATAGATAAAGTGTTCAAAAAATAATATACAAAATTGGGACGAAATGCCCATAATCATGTCCAGTTTGTTTATCAACCTGGCTTAGGATGAGCAGCTAAAAAGTTAACTACTGCATTGGCTACACGCCGAAGTATGCGGACCCAGTCCCGTGGTACCCCTACCATGCGGCGCTGCATCTCCTCAGGTAGATCCTCTATGGCTATCATCGGTACTTGGTGAGTCAGTCTCACCAAGTTTCTCTGAACTGCATATAGGACTCTATCTGTCTCAGTTGCTGCCTCTTCGGCACCTCTTCCGCGACGCCTGTGCCTCAGAAATCCATCTGGTCTCACTGGACCCACATCTGGAGCATGGTCATTTTGTTAGTATTTTGTCCCATCAAAAATATTTCTAAATTCATTTCATATTTAAAAAAGAAAAAATTTAAAAAATTTACAAAAACTTAAAAATTATTATCTATGTCTCCCCATGGTGCGTTTTGTGGCAACACCAAGTCTGTATCTCCTCGGAAATCCATACCAGCATACAAGTAGTCATCGACTGTGATGATCTATTGGCCCCAGAAGGTGAAAAACTCATCATCGAAAGTCATCCTAGGCACGTCCCCACCTCCAAGGTGTTTCATTAAGTCAGCCCATCTACCCATCCGAGGATCTTGAGGGATGATAATAGAGACATATACTTTGGGACGTAGTCCAGGTACCTTCTCGAAGAAGAAGGAGCATAAAATAGTCCCATATCCAAAGTTCTTTGTCTGACCCTTATGAATAGAGGTCAGTTGGCTCTTCATGTTGGTCAGAAGAGGCATGCACCAGTCGAAAACCGTGGTAAGGCATTCCACTGTCAGGCTCATGGACACTTGTGAAGCCTAATGCAGTGAAGCTGATCCATTTACCATCGCAATGGAAAACAACAGAATCCTTAGAGATAAACTATCCACGTTTTTGATTGGAATCTGACTTCCAATCTTTTCCGTGTGTCGAGGACAATATATATGTACATAGTCTTCTACTGAAAGACTACTTCTTGTCCTACCAGTCGAATGCACAACCTCCCCTCTTTGGGAGAGACCTGTAATAAAGTAGATGTCTTCAACCTCAATCCGTAGAGGCATTTGATCTATCATGAAGGCATCATCCTCTACACTCTAGTAGTGGATCAACAATTCGAGCAGGCGTGTGTTGGCTTTCATGTTCGAAATTTTGAAGAATTTCAGTAAGCCACACCCTCTCAATGCATCTAGTGCATTTTGGTCATTCATTACCTCATTGTTAATTGTGGTATGCTCTCTCTCTCTCCATGTGATGGTCATCCTGAAAAAATTTGAGTTTCAACTGTTAGATTTTGTGTTTAAACTTCAACTCGCGTACACACAGGTTCCCTTTACACACAGTCACGTGTAGGGCCGTCGTATATGCGGGTTGATCACATCCAACCTGCATGTACGCAGAGTTGGATTTTTTGGCATGAATTCCCACGGTCAAATCTTAATGAAAACTTCTAAAAACTATCACAAAACATTGCAAGCATGATTTGAGGGTTACCTGATAACTTTGGTGCGATTTGAATGGTCCAATTGTTCAGAGGCAAGTTTGCTCCTTTTTGATCCACAACTTTTTGCTCCAAATAGAAATAAAAAAAATTGTGAGTCCAAAAGTCATTATATAGCTTTGAAATTGCAAAATATTTTTCAAAACTTGATTTTTTGTCTCATGAGTTTTTCGACTTGTGGGCTTGGATTGTTGAGAATGGGTTATTTTCAAGATATTTTGGAGACTTCTTCGAGATGTTTTTTCAGTCCCATGACCGCTGACCCGCCATGGTAGGTATCGTTCACTCATTGGCATATAGGTTAGGGAAAACCATTTTTTCCATCACATCTTGCATACTAGCCTCCGTTCAGTGATACATTAGCCATAGGGTTGACCCCATCGTGTCTTGGTTAGCAAACAATGTTCACTCATTGATTTTTTAAATCATGATGCGATGGTAGAGCCATCCTTTACATGGTGTTAACGGGAAAAGTTTCTACTCAGAACGCCCCTATCCCACTAAGGTGTGACAATACCTTAGAAACAAACAAGGAAAACTACTTTCGTATTCTTCTTTATGAACTATAAATGAAGAGGAATAGGATGAACCAACCTGTGTCTTGCGCTAGTCCTTTGATCCAATCTCTGTCCTCTTTGACAGCTTCCAGCTACCTACTCCCTTACTTGCCCAGCTTCACCAAGTTCCTGCAAGATCACAGAAGAGGAAAACTACACAAAGACATAGATTTACATTCATAAATAGCTTAGGATCAGATATAAGCTAAACATGCAAATATAACAAAACATCATTGATACACAAGCATGTAGGAGAAACTCAAATAGTTTTATTGATATAACAAGAAGGTCCAGGAGGAGTTACAACCGATGATTCCTGATCCAGCATCAACCCCCTAGCAAAGGAATCTCCTCTTCACCTCCAACAAAGCATAAATCACCCAATGCCCTGATCTCTATCTCAAAACCAACAGCAATTCTCTGCAAAGTACAAAATTCCAGCCTCCTGGATCTCTGGGATGAGGGATCCATATATAGATGTATGCAAAGAGGATGAGTCAGCTTATGATTTGACTAGTGGCCTCTCTTTGTCAGTTCTTGCTTCCACTTGGAGACTGAGAGCCTCTTACTCATCCTTGGTCGAACTCAGTGAGGCAAGTGTCATTGGGGAAGATTCTGGAAGCTTCCATTGTCTGTCCAACTCGCGGAATGACACTGCCGTTTGTCATTTCCCGCTCAGCGCACCCTGGTAGTGCATTTAGGTGCGTTGCAACACACCTAGCTAGTGTACTAGGGTGCTATGCAACGCAACTAGCAAGTGGAGCAGCTGAAATGATCCTGATTTGACTGATTCTAAGCAATTTCTGGTGGAGAACTTCTGGGAGAAGCTGTAGTTTGTTGACCTTGTTCCTTTAGGGGCAGGAACAAGACTTTTAGGGACTTAGGATCCCTTGGTTTATGGACATTTCATGCTTAGAGCTGTAAGGCACAAAAATGTCTATAACAGTTGCCCCCTAAAGTATGAGGCCATTTATCGGGTGAAATGCTTTATTAGGAGGATCCGAAGTTCTTTCAATGTTGGGAGGAGACCTGTAATAAGATACAATACAATACATTATCTTCATACTGTTTTCATGATCTAGCTGAGGCGGGCATTCCCATGCTCAACTTTATAAATTCATTTTTATGTACACAGGACAGACAATCGTCTGATGGTAGACTGATGATTCTGATGAAGTCATCATCCTTTTGGTAGGATGATTATCTGTGATGCAATGCTGTACATGTCGATGTATTTATTTTTCCTGAATATATATCGCAGCCCAGATGGATGAAACTAGATCCGGGGTCTTCAATCTCGTCTGATCTTCACTCGAAGTACAAGTCGATCCATGTGAAAAATGTTTTGAAGTCGAACATGGAAAGACATCGCTTGATTACCAGTCGATGATGTAAACTGTTAACAAGCGCGAGAGGTATCACTGATAATGATGATGACCCTCAAGGTACTGCAGTACAATTCACGTGGTGTGAATAAAGGACTTGGCATCGACCACCACGCAAAATCTTTCGGTCGAAGGTCATTGATGTATACCTGTTGCCGGAAGCGAGAAACTTGCCATTGAGGCATGCAAGTTTCAAAGTACTGAATAGGGTGTTCCTAGATCAACTTCTTGGATAATGAGCTGATGCCGACAAGAAGCGATCCGTCAAAGGAGGACCTTGATGAATCCCACATCAATGACACAGAACAGAGTAAATGATTTTGATGGAGGTGAAAACGATCTGATGATATCTGGTTCAGGATGGCGGTCATGAAGGAATGAAGTATAATGTATGGTAGTGGATGGGACACGGGTGACTTCTCTGGATGACTTCTCTTGAACATGTCAGCGACACTTATGTGATGGATTGGTAGCATTTACCCCAAATGTGGATGGTATGGCGTGACCATGGTGATGTGTCCGGTGAATGAAACAACCCAACCCGACTCAGGCACGGAGTGGAAGTGTCATGTTCAAGAGCGACTTGCTACCAATAAAGATTCTTTGAGTTTCTTCCCAATTTTTCCCCAGTCATTGCTGACCAGTACCTCTTTATTTTTGTCAATCTTGAGGAGGATAACATATGCTTGTTCTATAATTTGCCCTTCGGGAAAACCCATCGCTATGTTTTAACGAGCCTAGCGATAGTGAAACTCGTTCTCGTCTAAAGAAAAGTTTGTCACTATTAATCTTTTTAACGAGTTTAACGACAAAGATAACTCGGTCCTTTTCATTTTTAGAGAGTCTGAAAAGGTACGTAAAGGTAACTCCAAAATTCGTTTTTCGTCATCTAATCCCTCAAGTCCGAAAAATTATAAAACAATACAGAAGGGATGAATTTTCGATAGTTTTAACGAGCCGAACAAAAAAAGCGCTCGATCTTTTTGTGCAATAATCCCTCAGGTCCAAAAAGATTAAAATCTAGAGGAGGGATAGCACTTCCGGTCGCTTTAACGAGCTGGAAGGCCAGAACTCGGCAATCTTTTCATATTTTACGAGTCAGTTGAAAAGAGCTTAAAGAAGACTCGTCTTTTGAGGAACGAGTGATAAAAAGGGTAGCAGCTGATTCCAGGTAAGGGTTGGAATTTTCCAATCACGGCAGTGTCACAAGGATGGCTAGTGAAATCACTCTTCGCAGCTGTTCCTCAAAATGGGTAAACAATCAAATGGAGGTGAATGATCGGCCAATGGAAAAGTGGAGGTGACGGTGCAAACACGACCAAGGCTTTAATGGCTGAAATGCTTCATTCACGGTGGTTATTTACCGGGGAATAGTTCATTTTTTAACGAGCTTAAACGCGGGTGGAAACACTTGCTCATGTCTTATGTTTATTTTTTAACGAGCTTGAACTATGTGCTAAAACTGCTCGATTAGATGGTCTTGTTTTGATTTTTTACCATAAATAGCTTCGTCTTTCTAAAGATAGTACTGTGTTTTCAACTGCTTCATCAAACTAGTTAGAAATGAACAACATTTGCTTGAAAATGAGATTAAAACACTAATATTTTACTTTGAACTACGTAAAAAGCAATTAAAAAGTTTTTTTACCTCTCATTTTACCATTTCATTTGAACTTGGTTTGTTGGAGCTTTGGAGGTGCCTTTTCCCCCTTGATTTTCATCAGCTGATTTCGGGAGATTCTGTGGACGATTCTCGGCGCCGTCTGGACCAGGTAGGAGCTAAACCCGAGCTCTTTCATTTCATGGTTTCCTTTTTGCATTCTGTGCTTCATTCTCTGCTTTTCTGAGCCCCTGGGGTTTGATGGGTTCGTTCTGCCATCAACTCACCCTGAGTGCATCGAAACCTGCGTTGAATGTTGGCCAATATGAAGGTAGTTTGACATTCAATGCAGGTGGAACACTGCTGCAGGTGCGTTGGGCGCAGAAAAGGAATTTGTTGCACAGTTTTTTGATGAAATTTTTTTCCTGTTTCTCATCAAAATCAGGATCTAACTCCTCTCTTGTTTGTTTTTCAGAGATCTCAGAGCAAGATGACCCTTACATGGCGAGAACGAGAACATGAAGAAGAGGACATGATTGCCCTACATGATCCGGTTACAGTGAACGCGCTGCCGAACTGTGGCTTGCTGAAGTTCTTCCGCATCTCTAGCATGAGACAGCAGATCAACCTACTGCAGTATTTGCTCGATGCTTGGGATCCTATCAATCAAGTTTTCCAGATTAGGGGCAAATCTATCCCCTTGATTGCAGTAGACATTTACTTCTTGACTGGTTTGTCGAGGCGGGGTGCCCCCATCTCTTTGTCAGGTTCGGCCCGAGAAGGTGACTCTGTGAGAGATTATGTCCGCCAGTATTGCAGGGAAGGATCTCAACCGAGTAAAGACGACACGATCATCATCCGTGATGTCACTGAGAGGTCCCTTAGGTCTATCCTGTTTACTTTTGCTAGGATGGCCAGTAGTGCGTCTCTTCATGTAGCCAACAGATCCTATATGCAACATGCCTTGGAATGCCTCCAATCGAAAGTATTCAACTGGTGCGACGCAGTACTTCTTGTGATGAAAGATCAGTTGACCAAGATAAAGGACGGGAGGTTGAAGAACTTTGGGTTCGGTTCTATTTTGACCGCGTTTGCCTTGGAGAAGATACCACTGATGCAGCCGCAGTACATTGCACTCGACTTACCTTCTCCTACTGAACTACGTATGCAGAGATGGGTTGACCATACGTCTAAGCATGCTGGCCAGTCTCAGATTTCGTTTTCTGATACCTTCTTCAGGTGGTTTGATCGTCAGGAGATGGTTTACGCCGAGTATCTATACGCTGGCATGGACTTCCGGGGTGATCCAGATTTAGTACTGCTGGAGGGTGCTATTGGTAAAATCTTTGACCATATCACTGTTTACTATTTTTTATTTATAATGTCCTTGTGCTTTATTCTATCAAGACTTTAATCAAACTCATGTGTACATGCAGATGTTGGTCCTGTTCGTCCAGTAGTTCGCCTGAGAGTGCCAGCCATTGCTCCAGCAGGCGAGGCCGTCGGGAGGGTTATTCTTCGTGACCTCGATGTGGCCGAGACTCTCACAACTGTGCAGGAGCAGGTTGAGAGCCTTACTCTCAGTATCCCAGATGTGAGGATTGACGATCTACCTTTGCAGTTACAGCGGCATACTACTGGTGTGCCTAGATGATGGACTCGTCTCTTACGCATGATCGCACAGGCTGTGACTTGCTATCACGAGCATCATTAGACTAGGGTGCCCCCTAGCATTTTGAGTTTTTGGGTCATGTGACCGATTTTGTCTTGGTTACAGAACATTATATGTAAACCATAAACAACTATATATATATTTTGATTTTCGGGGTTTTATTTTGGTTGAGCTATATGATCCATATGTAAAACATTGATGATGTGTTTCTTTTTATAAATGTTGCAAATGTCTATCTAACACATAGTTTGCTAATGAGTCGGTTAATGTGTTTAAGTTTCTGGAAATATGTTGGTATTGAATAAGATCAAATTGTCTTTCCAAAATCTTAACCTTTAGGAACATGCGATAAATAGCTGGGTTTCAGACGGAATATATACCATTGAGTTGTAGTATTACGAGTTGTGAGTCTAGCCTGACAATTAGTCGGCGTATACCATGGGTGATGGCATCAGAGAGAAGTTCTATCAACGCGCTATACTCAGCGATGTTATTCGTTGATTGACCAATACATACACCTCTGAAACTTACTAACTCGCCGCTTGGATCAAAAATGGCCCAGGCTGCGGAGGACAGGTTCCACGAACTACGACTCGCTCCGTCGGCATATCCAACACATGTCTCCAAAAGGTTTGACATCTGCAATAAATGTAAAAAGGTGGATTACTCGACCAAAACAAACACTTTAGCGAAAACAAAATACAACAAAAGCATATTGGTTACTATTTAAGCATAGTAACGCTTGAGGTACAACCCATTACGAGGTTGCGCCAGTGGAACTCCATCATAATCCATTAACTCGTAGGCTCCTTTTGCTAACACCCGTTTAACAATATAGGGGCCCATCCATAAAGACTTAAATTTACCTGCTCCCAATTTATCGGATTCTTGGTCATAAAGCAAGACCAAGTCACCTTCTGAGAAGACAAGGGGTTTGACATTTTTGTCGAACTATGCCTTGACTCGTTTCTTATGGGCTTCATTAGCCAAAGCGGCATCACGACGAGTTTCATCCAATTGGATTAATTCCAAGAAACGAGCCTCTTCTTCTGAAGTTCCGGGGAGGAGATCGATTGCGAGTTTAAGAGACGAGATTTCGCACTGGACTGGTAAGACTACTTCCAGGCCATATACCAATTGGAAGGGTGTGAACCCGGTTGCATTCCTTACCGATGTTCGGTAAGCCCACAAGGCTGAGTACAGGATTAGGTGCCACCTTCTTTTGTGAACTCCGGTCATCCTTTGCAGCATGCGCTGCAGGACTTTGTTGATCGCTTCAACTTGTCCATTGGCTTGCGGATAATATGGAGTAGAGCTGTCGTGAGACAACCCTAGTTTTGCAGCTAATTCGAGCATCATGTGTTTGTGAAAATGCGATCCATGATCTGTGACTATAGCCTGCGGTACGCTGAATCTGGCAACTACATGATTGAAAAAGAAAAGGGCAGTTGTTTCACCAGTATTATCTAATGTAGGCATCGCCTGCGACTATGATATACCCATGCCCCCCGGTCGAGGTGGGGTTACATGTCATGAAATCGATGCCCCATTTGGCGAACAGCCCAATAGCAACTATTGGCTGTAGAGGTGCGGGTGGTCTTCTGGTTTTCCTATCAAAAATTTGACAAGCATGGCAACTTCTGACTGCGGTTATGCAATCTTTGAACATTGTTGGCCAGAAGTATCCTGCTCGTAAGATTTTTTGTGCTGTAGCATATCCAGATTGATGCCCCTCAAAGGCTCCTGAATGACACTCATTCAGGGCTTTTTCGGCCTCCTCATGGGTGAGGCACCTTCTCAGAACTGTATCGATACCACGACGGTAAAGTGTATCACCGACGATCATGTAGTCTTTTGCTTGGTATCGAATACGTTTCTGTTCATAGTGTGAGGTATTAGACCTAAACTTTTGGGTTTGGAGATAAATTATTATATCTCCATACCACTCATTGCTTGTAGATATCAGAAACAAATTTTCATCCACGATTGATTCTTCGGATGTTTCATCGTTGGACGACGATGGGAGATCGCACAATAGTTCCGCAAAAACTAGAGCTATCTTTGATTTGCATTTTACGAATTCCAGATCAAACTCTTGAAGGATCACTATCCATTTTGAATATTTCCCCCCCAGAAACTGTCGCGACAATATATAAGTCATGGGGTTGCAATCGGACACAATGGTAGTTTTCCGAAAGAGGACATAGTGTCGAAATCTTTGTATCGCTTGAATAGCTGCAAGCGCTAGTTTTTCAACGTAAGAATATTTGCTTTCTGTATCATTTAAGTTCTTACTTAAATAATATATAGGATGTTCAATTCCATGGACTTCTTGAACTAAAACCATTGCGATGGTTGTATCTGCTACAGCCAGATACAGGTTAAAATCTCTTTGATAATCGGGGGCATACATTAAAGATGCTTTCATTAGGGAATCTTTTAAAGCATCAAAGGAAGCTTGCGCGACCTGATCCCAGACAAAGGGTACCTCCTTTTTCAAAAGACGTGTATAACCTTTAGCAAGTTCTGTGTAATTTGGAATGAACCTCCTCAGAAAGTTTGCTTTCCCTTGGAGTTTCTGAATCTGAAGAAAATTTGAAGGTGGAGGAAAATTTATGATTGCCTGGACCTTGCACGGGTCAAGACGAATCCCATCCTTGGAGACTACGAAGCCAAGTAAACGACCAGAACTGACGCAAAATACACATATGTGTGGATTGAGTCGTATCTTGTAGTGTCGGCAACGTAGAAATATCGCTCTTAAATGCTGCGGATGATCAGTCCGCTTTCGCGAATGAGCCGGAAGGTCGTCGAGGTATGGTTGAACGATGTTTTTGATGTCATGGAAGGCATAATTCATTGCCCTTTGAAACGTCGCCCCTGTGTTCTTTAAACCAAAGGGTAATTTTCAATATGCGAATGTGCCCCACGGACAAATGAATGCAGTCTTTGACTGGTCCTGCAGGCGGATATTTATTTGATTATACCCCGAAAATCCATCCATGAATGAAAAGATTTCGCATCTGGCGCATTCATCAATTATCTGGTCGATGAAGGGTGTAGGGTAGTTGTCTTTTAGACAAGCTTGATTTACATCCCTATAATCGACACACACTCTAATCATCCCTTGTTTCTTCATAACAGGGACAATATTGGATACCCAATCGGTCAAAGGAACCGGGTAGATAAAACCAGCATGGAGAAGTTTTTCAACTTCTGCCTTAATGGCATCGGCTTTCTTGGGGTGCACCTGCCTTAGCCGTTGTCGTACTGGTTTGACATCTGGATACATCTTAATTTCGTGTTCAACAATACTTGAGTCGATGCCTGGCATTTCACTGTATGACCAAGCAAAGACATCTCTGAATTCGCGAAAAAGAGCGTTATATATCTCCAGTTCTGAAGGAGAACAACATTTGCCAACATAAATATTCTCTACAACATCTGTTTTAGTCGAGATATTTATGGCTATAGTCTCTTCAATGTTGGATAAGTTTCGCTCATAATCCACCGTATTTACAGTATTTGAAAGAAAATCAAATACTGAGGGATGATAAAGGTCATGTTGAGTCTCTTCTTCACAATCCGGAAGAAGGGAACGATGGTGGGAATCATTCCATGGTGCTCCTTCAACTACCATGGCTTGGAGAATTCCTTTGTCGGTGACATGCACTTGCGACCAAGGATCTGAAGAAGTACCATATTCTCTAGACCTATCTATCCAAACGCTTGATGAGCGTTGATTTGGGTTTGCCTCCCATGCTAGAAACATTGATTGCTATAATATTTCTATTGGGCTTTGGGGCAAAACCATTGCATGATCCATGTTGAAATCGTTTTCTGAGATCTTTGTGGAAGATATCATATTGCAGGTTCCTATCGACGCTACTTCCGCCAGATTTATTGGAGGTGGAAGAGTGAAAGTTCCCATTAGTATAGGATCTTTTAGTAGGCCTACTCCAATATTCTGAAGCGAATAGGGGCTTCCATGGATCATGGGAATGCTTCCTGTAACTTGAGAACCATTGGGGAGGAAGTTTTGTTGATCGACGATTGTAATCCCTCCTTGAAAGGGAAATGCAATCTGTCTAAAATAGGTCGACACAACAGCTGCCATGGCATATATCCATGGTCTTCCTAGTAGGATGTTGTAATCAAGATTCCCATCGATGACTTCAACATCTATTTCTACCGTTTTTCCCCCTAGTTCAACTTTCAAGTTATTTAGGATACCATATGGGGTATATGTCCTTCCGTCGAATGCTTTTAATGTCATCGAGGATCGCGACAAGGTTGGAGATCCTAAAGTTTTCCAGCAACTCACAAACATAATGAATGTAGATGCCCCCTCATCAATAATTGTTCGATGAACAGTTTTGTTGAGGGCTTTCACTTTTACAAGGAAAGCTAGTTGAGCCGGTAACTGAGGATCGTATCCTTTGTGGTCGAAGGATACAAGATTGGAATCCTTTGGGTCAATCCCACCAATTGCCAATAACAAGGCCTGCCTTTGGGATGGACAATTTTGTAGTACTTCAAGAGTCGACATAGCGGATGGCGATTGGGCCAAATCTTCCACTATATTATAATGCTGCGCCGCTCTAGCGCGAGGATTAAATGTCGACTTGTGCACTACTCCCTTCGGCGGTTTTATTGTTAATTCAGGTATGGTGGGTGTTACAACTTCTGTCGAAGTTGTTGTCAAACTACTTGGTTGATCTTTATCCTTGTTGTTCGACAGCTGTGGATTCCCGTAATCTTTGTTCCTTGTCGAAATCAAAGCATCATTCTGTTGTTTCGAAATTGACAACATTAGCACTTGAGACGGGGAAGCATTTCCACTTTCAACCAGATTTGCTCCTGGATTTGGAAACGGATCAGTTAACACAGCTGAGGTTTTCGAACTTTTAAAGAATCTCTTAAGCTCAGCTTTGTATGGACATTCTTTCGTCCAATGATCCTCATCACATATGTGACACCCTGTAGAGGGTTTCCTATTCCCAGGAGGGTTTGAAGAAGATTTTTCAGGTGATGATTCATCCTGTTTCTTCTTCTTCCCTTTGCCTTTCTTCTTGCTTCCTGGTTGTTTGGTTTCTTTTCCCTTATCTGTCAATACGACATTTACTTCCGAAGCAAGAAGTTCATCTTTTGCATTGTGATCTGAAATCTTACGGGCCTTCTTAGATGTAGCCTTTGTCGATTTCGTGTCTGTTTTTCCAATCACGCCATCGCCAGCGTGAGAGTCATTGTTCGATTTAGGAGGAGGAGGAATTGAGAATTCCGGTCTAGGGGCGTCAGGTATTTTGTCGTAGAGTGTGCCAGACTGAGTATAAATCAAGTCTAGATATTGTGCACGAGCGATAACTTGCTCTTCCGTTACGACTCCCCCCTTTGCCACATCTTCTGTAATGGAAGGTAGTAATGACTTGATAAACCATTCAGCTAATAGCTGATCGGGAACGTACGGTTTTACCATCCTACGACGACGTCGCCACTCATGTATATGATCATATATGTGAGTGGCCGTTGTTTGTTTGAAGTTGGTAAGGAGTTTTGTTCCCGTTTCATACCTTATCGGTAATTGAAAATGGGTTAAAAAGGTTGTGGCTAAGGTACTGAAGTTGTCGAATGAAGCTCTAGGCAATTAAATGTACCATTTTGCCACCGGACCCGTTAATGTCCTCTGAAAGAGGCGAAGCCTTATCGAATCATCGTTTAGGGTGTTTGATGAACACCATAGATGAAATGTCATCACGTGATTCGATGGATCTTCGCCTGGATTTCCATTAAATTTAGGAATATCTGATGGAAGTTTATGAGGAATCGCTGGCCACCAAGGGGCGTAAGCAATTGGATCATTTGTTAACCGGTTTAAATCAGGTAACTTTAAAGTTGCCACGAATGGTAACTACTGATTCAGATTAGGTGAAGCATACCCAGGGTAAGATGGGATTGCCTGAGTAGTTGGTCTTTGCATGCCAGCATAATGCATTTGATGCTGGTATGACTGATACGGTTGGTGGACATGACCATTGTAAAATGGTTGATTTTGACCGTTTTGAATGTATGACAGTTCACTGTTCGCAAAGATTTGTTGCTCAGAACCTTGGTATACTTGTTGGAATTGTGGTTGTTGGTATTGCACCAGCCAGGGTTGAGAAGCCATGTGCTGTTGTGCTATACTAACCGTTGGACCAAGGTGTGGGGTAATTGTACCCGTCTGGACCTGTGTCGCCCCACTAGTTGGCGATTGTGGTTGAGTCACAGGGTCAAGGGGCTGTTGCATTACAACCTGAGAAATCTGAGGTTGACATACAACAGGCAGCGTTTGAACTTGTGACACTGTCACAATAGCTGGTGTAGTCGGGATATTCGACATAGGTACACATTGTTGCATTGAGTACACAACCCTTGGTTGTTGAGGTAGTATAGGTACCCAACCACTTGAGGTAATTCCAGTATAACCTGAATATTGCTGTGAACTTCCATATGGATATCCTCCCGGAGGGGATAATGAAAGGGCATACTGCCCCCCATACGGTGGTAATCTAGAACTCAAGGGGATTGTTTGCCCTTGGGGACCAGACTACCCAAATTGACCTCCAAATGGATCAATTTGTTGAGACTCAACACAAGAGTTTCCGGATATTATTCTGGATGAACAAACAGGAATGGATCAGATTGTCGAAATAGCCCCTGAGTGGGCTCCTTCTAGCGGTTGAGAGCTAGTTGGGACAGATGGTATGCCGGCGAACATTGTCGGAGTGACGACAGGGAGTTCTGCTGTCGCTGTGTCAGACAACACAGTCCTAGATGTTGACGGTTGTTCAGACATTTGGAGTCTATCCAAAAGATTACCTAGCGATTCTACAGGAACTTCCACTAGTGGTAGACTAACTTCTGATGAAGAAGGATATAGAGTGACCCCGACTCCAAAGTGCGTTGGAGTGCTTGTTTGAGGATCTTCTACAATTTCTTCGATCGCAATCAAACCAGGTGGAAGGGGAAGACCGTCAGGTCCGTAAAATATTTCTGGTGCTGAAGAAGGGGTGGAATCGACAGCGACAAATGTTTGAAGAGCAAGACTCTCCGAACCGGTTGTAGATGGAATTGGTTCGGTAACACAAGTGTTTACTCTCAGACTAGGATCAGTACCACTGTCCCTCTGTGGCTGTTGAACTTCTTCTGTAGAGGCAGGGTTTGCAGAAATGTTTGGAGTAACCGGAATCTCGAATGTTGTTGGAACACTTGTTCTAACTTTAATAGGAGATTTCGAACCGGTTAAACGAGTTCGCTTTGTCCGTGCTGGTTTCGATTCCAGAGACAAAGACGGTTGACTCATAAGCCTCCGCGAACGACGGGGTTTCAATTGACTTTCTTCCACGATTGCGGATTACTCAATCAACTAAAATAAAAAAGGGGAATTATGTTTCCGCATTAAATGAATTTTAGATGCTTTTGACACAACTTGTTTTTTCAGTTTTAAAGAGTCGAGAAAAAACAAAAGATGACTCTAGTCTCCTTCGATTTTTAATGAGCCTGAAGTGGCAAGTGCTCAGATGGACCTTTTCTGTTAAGGAGTCTGAAAAGGAACGAAAGGGACTGCTCTGGAGATCTAGGTAGAGGGAGTACCAAACCAATCGCAAAACTCCAGAATACTTTTTACGGTACGGCAGTCAATCTTCTCGAATGCTGTGTTCGGTGCATTTCGATCAGTAGGGCGGCCGACACGACTTCCTATGGATAAAAGGTTTTAAGCCTATAGGGGTCTCCCAATATATACTCGACGGTACGTGGGAGCACAAGTCCGTACTGGCACTTATCGTCTCAAAGTGGAGGAATCACCCAACCATCAGTGAGGACAACAGTTACCAGGCTTTACGATGCCGGAATATGTCTCTAGCCTAGACCTCTAAATGTTGTGCGTTAAGTTCCAAAGCGTTGTTAGATTCATTCAATTTATTTTAAGTCGATCTTTCTTGGAAGTTTTCCTTTTGGGATCACCACGAGATGTAGATGTAATTCCTAAAATGCAATCTAAAGATGATAAGAAATCTTTAATCTCTTTTCAGCAATGAAAATCCTAGCTACAAGGGGAAAAGAAAGACACAAACTTTTCTCAAAGAGCAAAGAGCACACTGTAGATGCACTTTTCCTAAATCAAGCCAAACAAACTATCAATATGAAAATGCACATATGCATGTATTTGTTTTCACTTTCTTAATATTGATGTCTAAAAAGAAAGTTGATGTACAAATCTGAATTTTCTTTCAAGTGACAAATACAAACAAGCTTCTTTTCGAAATCAAAAAGGTAGAGAAGATTACGACACTTTATGATTTTGAAATAAACACTCTTTTCGACACTAGAAAGTGACAAATTCAAACCAAAGGTAAAAGTAAAAGCATAATCAACTGCCAACAACAAACAAACTTTCTCCTAAGATCAAAATCGACACTTACGACAGATCTAAATCCAAGGACGACAGTATGACTATTCTACTTTTTCAATGGAAAACTGTAAATGATGTAACAAACACACAAAGAACATCTACAGTATTTTTTTACAAAGGAGGCGGAATTAAGGCAAAGAAAAGGGGTTTTTAAACAGACACACACTGATCACAGGCTGCAAAATCAGAGACAAAACTAAAAAAATGAAGCAAAGAACCTCAGCTGCACAGGGCTAAGCTGATCAGCGCACCTGTTACACAGAGAAAATGAATTGCAGCGCAGGTAGCCCTCTCGGGAACTGCGTTGAAATGCAGAGTCTCTTCACAGTGCTTGCGCTGGGGCAGAAACGAGACTTCTATCCGGGTTCTGGGTCACGGTTTGCAGTTTAATCTATGGATTTTGGCCGAGTAAAAGCAATCAGTAATGCACAATCAGAGGGTGGATTTAAAGGAGGTCTAAGAGCTATCACAAAGGGTAATCAGATCATTTGTGAATCAGCTGTTCAAATCATAAACAAATCCAGTGAAAGGATTGAAGTAGCAGGTGTCTACTTTGCATTTGATAATGGCAAATGCAGTTCGATTGCTACTTCTGTGTTTATGAAACAAACAACAAGAGAAACACAAACAAACTAACTAGACACGTTCCCCAGCGGAGTCGCCATTTTGTTGACGGGAAAAGTGTCTACATAGAACGCCCCTATCCCACTAAGGTGTGACAGTACCTTAGAAACAAACAAGGAAAACTACTTTCGTATTCTTCTTTATGAACTATAAGCAAAGCAGAATAGGATGAACCAACCTGTGTCTTGCGCTAGTCCTTTGATCCAATCTCTGTCCTCTTTGACAGCTTCCAGCTACCTGCTCCCTTACTTGCCCAGCTTCACCAAGTTCCTGCAAGATCACAGAAGAGGAAAACTACACAAAGACATAGATTTACATTCATAAATAGCTTAGGATCAGATATAAGCTAAACATGCAAATATAAAAAAACATCATTGATACACAAGCATGTAGGAGAAACTCAAATAGTTTTATTGATATAACAAGAAGGTCCAAGAGGAGTTACAACCGATGATTCCTGATCCAGCATCAACCCCCCAGCAAAGGAATCCCCTCTTCACCTCCAACAAAGCATAAATCACCCAATGCACTGATCTCTATCTCAAAACCAAAAACAATTCTCTGCAAAGTACAAAATTCCAGCCTCCTGGATCTCTGGGATGATGGATCCATATATAGATGTATGCAAAGAGGATGAGTCAGCTTATGATTTGACTAGTGGCCTCTCTCTGTCAGTTCTTGCTTCCACTTGGAGACTGAGAGCCTCTTACTTATCCTTGGTCGAACTCAGTGAGGCAAGTGTCATTGGGGAAGATTCTGGAAGCTTCCATTGTCTGTCCACCTCGCGGAATGACACTGCCATTTGTCATTTCCCGCTCAACACAACCTGGTAGTGCATTTAGGTGCGTTGCAACGCACCTAGCTAGTGCACTAGGGTGCTATGCAACGCAGCTAGCTAGTGGAGCAGCTGAAATGATCCTGATTTGACTGATTCTGAGCAATTTCTGGTGGAGAACTTCTGGGAGAAGCTGTATTTTGTTGAACTTGTTCCTTTAGGGGCAGGAACAAGACTTTTACGGACTTAGGATCCCTTGGTTTATGGAAATTTCATGCTTAGAGCTGTAAGGCACAAAAATGTCTATAACACATGGGCATCTTAGTTAGAACCTCACTGACATTGGTTGCCCATGCTGTTATATTGAGTAGGCTTGGGAGTCCTCTTTAGTCCCGCCATGACTTGTGCGTTGAAGCAAATTCTCCTTGCTTCTACGCTCATTTCTGGCCTTATACCCTAGAGTTGTACTGCTGCATTGCGTTTTGACTATTTGCACCTTTTGGCCTTGAGACGGCTTCACTTAGGCTCGTGTTTAAGCCACTTATTTGACCATGTTTTCTACAAAATCAACCATACAATCACTTAGCTTCTGCAACTTGACACATCCTTTGACCCGTGAAAGGAACATCCCTTTGAGTGTCCTTGACCAGTTTCGCCTCCCTACATTGAGCATAGGATTGTTCCCATCCTAGGAACTAGATCATCTGTTTCTCTGACACTCGTTCTTTCCACTGTACTATAACATTCTTTATTATTTTTCCAGCTTAAATAAAAAGACAAAAAAATTATATATTCCAAAAAGAGAGGGAATGGGACAATATTTCCATATATTGTTGGTAGCTAGAGTCAGTCATGTCTCCCTTGAACAAAGCACTCAAAAGAAAGTATCTCCTCCATTTTGGGCGGGATTTAGTTTGAATTAGGTACGCCTTAACCTTGTTATTGAGTCAGTTCTCCTCTGATTGGTTACCTCTTCCAATCATATAGAGAGTTTGCTCGTGCCTCATGCATGACGAACTTATACAGGGTTATCATATGTTGCCATATAGTCATCATTGAGTCATGCTTTTGTTCAAGGGAAGTAAGCCTGAGTTGGCCTCTTTGCGATGTCTCTTGACCTATTTTTCAGTCAGTAATCCTTGGTTGTCAGTGTCATGTTTATCATCACATCAGTTATATTGGTCCTTTTCTCATGCCATTTTGAGAAGGTCTCCATTGACTTCTTGCTGGTGGGTCTTGTCCTTATCGACGACGACATATTGCTCTAAGGGCAGGCCTAGGGCCGCACCCTGGCCCTATTTTCATTATTGATAGGTCACCTTGTGCTTAGCATCGATCAGTATCATGGGTCTTTGACTGAGTGGTTTCTCTTGTGTTCAACGTCAGCTTTTATTATCACACATTGGGATTCGTGCAATACCTTAGTTTCCATTTGACCCTATTGGTGGATTCTTCACCTCTATGTCAAATTTCATTATTGGTTGGTTCAGAGGGTTTCTATCGTGCGCTAGCTACATCTTGTGTACACCAGAAACGTGCTTCAGTTGGGTTACTACATCTTTTTCGCCCAATTCCTTCCACATTATCGGCCTACGGGTTACACTCGCGCTAGATTGATGAAGGATGCCTTAATACCTTCCTTCTAGCGGATCGTTTCCTATCGACTTTGGCTCATTGCTTTGGGACAAAGACCTAGAGTCCATTTGGCAGTACCTTGGGGTTTGCAGTCATCAGTGGTAGATTCCTTCGCTATCGACAATGGGAAACCATCATTGTCCCCTGATTGATAGATTCTTCCAGGTGTTCGACTTCAGCTCATTCATTCGCACTTGTTAGATTGTACTGGGTACCTTGACTCTCATTATCATTATCAGTGAGTAGTCTCGCGTTTGTTAATGGTATACATCAATGAATGGTAATCAAACAATTTCTCACATGGTCGACCTCAGATCATTTATTCCCATTGTGTAGAAATGTACCACGATAGTTGGTGAAGACCTCGGGTTACATCAGCATGTTTTAGTTCACTTGTCAGTTGCTCCTGTTACTGCTAGTTGACACCATCCACCATATATGTTGCAGTTCTTCACAGTGACATATTATATGCTGGCATCCGAGTTACGATGTAGTATCATTTTATTCCATCATGTTCATTTGGTACTATTGGGATCAGTTTTTGACATCAGTGATCAACTTCATCTTTCAGCTTCATTGATCATCTTCTTATATGTGATATTCAGACATGTACTTTTTCGATCACGATCAGATGATCCATTATGTACTTTCAGTTCTTTATACTTGTATACATAGTGGATCCGCTTGTACTTGATATGCAGACATGCTTTACTTTCTCTGAGCATGGGTATGCCTGCCTCAGACAACAATTTATTTCTGATCTCTTTTTGATGGCTTGGCAGGCTAAATTCTGATGAAGTCCTTCTTAGTATTGGCAGGGTTCTTTCCATATACTTAATACATTTTGGCCATCATGTACCCCTTATGACCTCATATATTAGGGGGCATCTGTTATAACACCATTTACTACCCTTGGTATTTGTGATTCTTGGTTTATGGCCTAGGGCAATCCCTCCTTCCAGAATTGGTCCAAATATTTTAAAAAAAATGTTTTGTTCAGGGTTGATTGCTTTGACATGCATGTAATGCCATGTTGACTTGAAAGAATTTGGTCTCCAAATGGAGATGATGATGAAAGTGTCATCTTTTGAAAAAGAATCCTAATGGTATTTTTCTACATGCTTGACTTGAAGGGTCATTTGTTTAAAGGCATGTTTTGTGGGATTGTTATCTAGTCCATCATTTGTATGCATATGTAAGACACAAAGGTGTTCACAAGATGTGAAATCTGTTTCTTTTGTTGAGGTAGGAGTTTAGTCCATCTAGTTTTTGTCTGTATGCCTGTTGTTGTTAACAATTATCGTTGGCAGCTTGTCAAACCGGTACAAATGAAAGTTTTGTGGAGCAGATTTACTTCACATTTGTTGAGCCACCTTGGGTCAATGGTCAAGGAAAAGAAGCTCAAACTACCTTCTATGACCATTTCAATAGAAGTTCTGTAGGAAGGAAAGGAGGAAGATAGTTCTTCCCAAGAAGACCAACACATCCAAAGAAGGGAAGTTGTCAAAAACATTGGTTCAGAGACACTATGAAAGGAAAGTGTAGGGAGGCTGAAAGAAGATGGTCACTCTCATTTACTATTTAGATCAGTATATCAGTCTTTTGGAGACAAAAGGTTCTTTTAGTGGGAAGGCATGATCCAAAAATGGATCCTGGATAAACCTCTAAGTCTAAAAGACTTCATGCAAGAGGTGAAAGGTGCCAAATGGCACGAACCCTTTGTAGATCATAGGAAACTGAAAGTCATAGGATTCTCTTATAAATAGTCTCATTGCAGGGATCCCTCCATTCTGAATCCAACGCAACTTAAACGGACCAAAATGGACTTCGGATGAAGGAGTTATTGTAAAATGAAAATTGCCCAATGTCCTTAGAAAAGGAGGCAATTTCATTGAATTTTGAACTATATTGAAAATTTTGTTTTTTAGTATAGGCTCACGGGCCAATCCACAACTGACACATGGCAGGCTAGGATTGGGCCACGTGTCCTTGTTTGATTGGTCAAAGAGGAAATATCGCATCGCAAATGTGCCAAAGGGAAGGACTTAACCATAGGCCTTAAAACATTGCGATATGCGATTACAACTTTATCACATTGCAAAAAGCCAAAGAGAGGACTTAAGAAAAGCCCGAGGCCAATGTGACATGCAATCGTTGGCGGATCAAAAGTCGCAATTGGTGGTGACAGGCGGATCGGCAATCACAATCGGCATTGGCAATAAACCATGTTATATGGGAAGGCCGTGGGCTTATGCGATATGCGATTGCAATAAGTTCCATCACAATATCGCATCAACACGTTACAATGGAGTTGGGACACACACACACACAGATATATATATATATATATATATATATATATATATATATATATATATATATATATATATATATATATATAGGCGATCCGATGGACCGGACTTGAGGCACTCTCATTGAGTCACCTTGGATCAATGATCAAGGAAAAGAAGCTCGAACTACCTTCTATGACCATTTTAGTAGAAGTTTTGCAGAAAGGCAAGGAGGAAGACAATTATTCCCAAGAAGACCAACACATCCGTAGAAGGGAAGTGGTCAGAAACTTTGGTTCAGAGGCACTATGCAAAGGCAAGTGTAGGGAGGCTAAAAGAAGAGGGTGAGTCACTCTCATTTACTGTTTAGATCAGTATATCAGTCTTTTGGAGACCAAAAGTTCTTTTAGTGGGAAGGCGTGATCCAAAAATGGATCCTAGATAAACCTCTAAGTCCAAAAGACTTCATGCAAGAGGCAAAAGGTGCCAAATGGCATGAATCCTTTGTAAATCATAGGAAAATGAAATTTACAGGCTACTCTCAGAAATAGTCTCATTGTAGGGATTCCTCCATTTTGAATCCAACGCAACTTAAATGGACCAAACAGACTCCGGATGAAGGAGTTATTGTAAAATGAAAATTGCCCAATGTCCTTAGAAAAGGAGGCAATTTCATTGAATTTTGAACTATATTGAAAATTTTGATTTTTAGTATAGGCTCACGGGCCAATCCACAGCTGACACATGGAAAGCTGGGATTGGGCCACGTGGCCCTGTTTGATTGGTCAAAGAGGAAATATCGCATTGCAAATGTGCCAAAGGGAAGGACTTAACCATAGGCCTTAAAACATTGCGATATGCGATTACCGCTTTATCGCATCGCAAAATGCCAAAGGGAGGACTTAACAAAAGGCTAAGGCCAATGTGACATGCGATCGTTGGTGGATCGACAATCGCATCGGTGGTGACAGGCGGATCGGCAATCACAATCGGCGTTGGCAATAAACCATGTTATATGGGAAGGCCGCGGGATTATGCAATATGTGATTGCGATAAGTCGCATCGTAATATCTCATCGGCGCGTTACAATGGAGAGGGGACACACACACACACACATATGGGCGATCCAATGGACCGGACCCGAGGCACTCTTACATTACAGAAATGGTGGCCAAATCCCCTTTCAACATTAAGTAATGATTGTATAACACTTGGAAGAGGGATTCAAAGCGGACGAAGGCCAGGGAGACCGAGAGACGAGAATCTAAAATGAACAGGCAGCGCAGCTTTGGCTTTAAAGCCACCGAACAACAAAGTGAGTTTTTGTTGGTTGCTGAAGGTGTTTTTGGGGTTTGTATTGCTGAAAGCCAAGACAAAGCAGGCATCTAAGGCAAAAGAGGCAGTGTAGAAGCCAAAGAGGTAGCACAAAAGTAAAAGAGTAGCTGAGGGAGCCTTTGGGGTCACTTGAAGTTCAAGTGAGAATCCAGTGAGCTGAAGGTTGCACAGGGCCAAGAAGCCAGATCTGAAGAGCCAAGAGCCAAGAGCTAGAGCCAAAGAGCCAAGAGCTAGAACCAGAGCCAAAGAGCCAAAGTCAGAGCCAAGAGCCAGAACCAAGAGCTAGAGAGCCAGAGCCAAGAGCCAGAGCCAAGAGCCAAAGCTTCAAGAGCCAGGGGATTAAATGGTGTCTGAACCCATTGTTTTTGTGTAGAACAATAGGAGTTGAGTCAAAAACTTGTAAAATACTTACACCATAATCCAAGAGAGCCTAGTTGAATTAACTAGAGCTCACGGAGATGTAGCCCAGGAGTTGTGGGTGAAATTCTAATTAATTTGTTGTCTTATGTGTTTGTTTTTACTACTGCATTATTCACTGTTATATGCATTTATATATCAGTTTAAGCACATTCACATATCGGCACAAACAACATATTTTAAAGAAAATAATCAGCTGAAAAAAACTACAAGCATACACCCATATTTTCAAACATTTCTTAATTCTGCATTGGTTAATCAATAAAGACTTAGGAATATTCAAGCTTTGGAAGTGAGAGAGGTTCTTGTAAGGAAGACAAGAAGCCTAAGAGCCCCATTTTCAGATCAGGTGGTATCGAAGCTTAAGATTGATTAACCACACCTTCAAGGAAGGTTATATCAGAATGCTTGATCGACAAAGCAAAGATTGCTTGTCTGAAAGGTGTTTGGGTAGTCAAGGATTGATTGTCTGATTGATGTATGCTTGTTGTAGACTGACTATTGTTTGAGTTTGCAGAGGTGAAGGGAAAGTTATTGATAGCTCAGTCCAGGAAGGACAAGAAGGAGAAGGGCTGAAGGAATTCTTCTATCCCAAAGGACCTCAAGGAAATCCAAAGCACAAGAGGTTTGTTGCAAGAGGTTGCTTAAATAAGCTCTTTATTTACCTTGTTGATTTTTTTTTGTTCATTGGCATAATGACAACTTCTACAAGTGGGTCCTCAAATTATGCTCTCTTCACAAGAATCTTTGATGAAGATATGAAGCAAGAATTGTCCACCATGATGGATATGGTGAGAGAAATGTATGAGGATGGAAGGAAGAGCAACATGCTTAGGAAGCAGCTGAATTCCATGAAGGAAGAGAAGTAGTTTCTTGCTGAAAAATTGCAGGAAATGGAGAGGCAACTTCAAATTGCAAATATGAACCTGAAGAGGATGCATGAGCTAGAAACACAACTCTTTGTTGCCCAAGAAGCCTTAGTCAAGTATCAACTTGAAGAAGAGGTAAGCCATTCCAGTTTGTCTTCAAATTCCTCTAAGAATGCTTGTATTGGTTCTTTTGAAAAACATACTAAAGGCATAGGTTCCAAGCTAATGTCCAAGATGGGATATGAAGGAAAGGGCTTGGGAAAGAATGCACAAGGTATTTTTGAACCAATAATGGTTGAGGAAAGGCCTAAATATTTAGGTCTTGGCTATGGACAGTCTTATGGAGAGAATTCCAATGCTGCCATGAAAGCCATTGAAACAGTCCCAAGAAGGAGTTTCATTTCATGTCCTCTACCTCAGAAGTGTGAAGGTTGTATCCAAGAGGAATAAAATAGCTTGAAACATCAATTGCATGATGTAGGTGTTCAGAAGCACACACTTGAACCAAAGAGTTGGGGAGACTCTGACAACCTTGAAGAGTTTGATGGTGTTCTAAAGGGAGCCACTTCTTCATTTGCTTCACCTCCTCACGAAGGCAATAAAGGTGAAAGAGGCAGGTATAAATCTAGTTCTAATTATATTCCTTTGATTTTGCAAAGCATGATAAATTTCCGCATAAGTATGGGGAAAGAATTGCATGTTCCTTTTGTGGTTTGGATAACCATGATGTTTCTAGATGTTGGAAGAGAATGGCAACATACAAGAAGCAGAAGAAGGAAAAGAAGCAAGAAGCCAAAGGTCCATTGGACAAGGCAAATCATGCTGTCAAGAGAATGCACATGTAGTGCACTTACTGCCATAAGCAAGTACATGTTGCTGCAAAATGTTGGACACTGAATCCAACAATGCTTCCACCAAAGCTGACGAAAGTGGAAAGAGAAGATGGCAGAAATGGAAATGAAGATTCCATGAATTATGTGTCTCAAAATGATTCACATGTTGATGCTGATGTGTAGGAAAGGGTAGTACCTTTGAAAGGGATTGGTAAGGAACAGTTAGAGTTCTTATCCCATTAAGATTGCATGTCTATTGATTCATCTACATTATATTTCATTACAACTTCGAAAGTACAGTGTGCTTAAGTGAAAGTTAAAGGATGAAAAGCATGCATGAGCACAGGGATGTTGATGATTTCCCTGTTTTTGAACATGTATGTATAATTAACTTGCAGGGTTGATTGCTTTGACATGCATGTAATTCCATGTTGACTTGAAAGAAGTTAACTTGGTCTCCAAATGGAGATGATGATGAAAGTTTCATCTTTTGAAAAGGAATCCTAATGGTCTTTCCCTACATGCTTGACTTGAAGGGTCATTTGTTTAAAGGCATGTTTTGTGGGATTGTTATGTAGTCCATCATTTGTATGCATATGTAAGACACAAAGATGTTCACAATATGTGAAATCTGTTTCTTTTGTTGAAGCAGGAGTTTAGTCCATCCAGTTATTGTCTGTATGCCTGTTGTTGTTAACAATTATTGTTGGCAGCTTGTCAAACCGGTACAAATGAAAGTTTTGTGGAGAAGATGTACTTCACATTTGTTGAGCCACCTTGGATCAATGATCAAGGCAAAGAAAGTTGAACTACCTTCTATGACCATTTCAGTGGAAGTTCTGGAGGAAGGCAAGGAGGAAGATAGTTCTTCCCGAGAAGACCAACACATCTAGAGAAGGGAAGTGGTCAAAAACTTTGGTTCAGAGACACTATGCAAAGGCAAGTGTAGGGAGGCTGAAAGAAGAGGGTGAGTCACTCTCATTTATTGTTCAGATCAATATATTAGTCTTTTGGAGACAAAAAGTTCTTTTAGTGGGAAGGCGTGATCCAAAAATGGATCCTGGATAAACCTCTAAGTCTAAAATACTTCATGCAAGAGGTGAAAGGTGCCAAGTGGCACGAATCCTTTGTAGATCAGAGGAAACTGAAAGTCATAGGCTTCTCTTAGAAATAGTCTCTTTGCAGGGATCCCTCCATTCTAAATCCAACGCAACTTAAATCGACCAAAACAGACTCCGGATGAAGGAGTCATTGTAAAATGAAAATTGCCCAATGTCCTTAGAAAAGGAGGAAATTTCATTGAATTTTGAACTATATTGAAAATTTTGATTTTTAGTATAGGTTCATGGCCCAATCCATAGCTGACACATGGGAGGCCGGGATTGGGCCACGTGGCCCCGTTTGATTGGTCAAAGAGGAAATATCACATTACAAATGTGCCAAAGGGAAGGACTTAACCATAGGCCTTAAAACATTCGATATGTGATTACCTATTTATCGCATCACAAAAAGCCAAAGGGAGGACTTAACAAAAGGATGAGGAAAATGAGACATGCGATCGTCGGCAGATTGACAATTGCAATTTGTGGTGATAGGCGGATCAACAATCACAATCGATGTTGGCAATAAACCATGTTATATGGGAAGGCTATGGGCTTATTCGATATGCGATTGCGACAAGTCGCATCGCAATATCGCATCAGCGCTTTACAATGGAGTGGGGACACACACACGCACACACACACACACATATATATATGGGCGATCCGATGGACCGGATCCAATAAGATTATAAACCATATTGTATGGATCTTGAGATCCGTCAAACACCATTTTTTTTTATGTATTTTCAAATGTTTTAATGTATTGCAAAATACAAAGGGACAGAGCCATTGCGATAAGTGAAAAGGACCAATAGGTGGACCCGATGAGAGAATAGGGTGCAATTATGAATGTTTGAAAGTATGATACATTGGGCTTTGGCAAATTTTCTCCGTTAAAATACATTTTCCTTGTGTAAGTAGAGCGCGACTGTTTCAGGAGTTGCAGAGGCCCGAAGCACTCTTACGTTACAGAAATGATGGCCACCTCCCCTTTTAGTGTTAAGCAATGATTGTATAAAACCTAGAAGAGGGATTTGAAGCGGACGGAGGCCGTGGAGACCAAGAGATGAGAATCTGAAATGAACAGGTAGCACAGCTTTGGCTTTAAAGCCATAGAACAACAAAACGAGTTGTTGTTGGTTGTTGAAGGTGTTGTTGGGGTTTCTATTGCTGAAAGCCAAGCCAAAGTAGGCAGCTAAGGCAAAAGAGATAGCGTAGATGCCAAAGAGGCAGCGCAGAAGCAAAAGAGTAGCTGAGGGAGCCTTTGGGGTCACTTGAAGTTCAAGTGAAAATCCAGGGAGATGAAGGTTGCAGAGGGCCAGGAAGCTAGAGCTGAAGAGCCAGAGCCAAAGAGCCAAGAGTCAGAGCCAAGAGCCAGAACCAGAGCCAAAGAGCGAGAGTCAGAGCCAAGAGCCAGAACCAAGGGCAAGAGAGCCAGAGCCAAGAGCCAAAGCCAAGAGCCAGAGCTTCAAGATCCAGGGTATTAAATGGTGTCTGAACCCATTTTTTTGTGTAGAACAACAGGAGTTGAGTCAAAGACTTGTAAAAGACTTACACCATAATCCTAGAGAGCCTAGTTGAATTAACTAGAGCTAACAGAGATGTAGCCCAAGAGTTGTGGGTGAACTCCTAATTAATTTGCTATCTTATGTGTTTGTTTTTATTGCTACATTATTCACTGTTATATGCATTTATATATCAGTTTAAGCACATTCAAATATCAACACAAACAACAGGTTTTAAAGAAAATAATAAGCTAAAAACAACTACAAGCATACACCCATATTTTCAAACATTTCTTAATTCCACATTGGTTAATCATTAAAGACTTGGGAATATTCAAGCTTTGGAAGTGGGATAGGTTCTTGTAAGGAAAACAAGAAGCCTAAGAGCCCCATTTTCAGATCAATGTTCATGTAAATGGATCCAGGTATGGGCGCATCCATTTGTCAAGAAGGATCATAACGAAACCAAGGTATGGTTGCAGCCATCCAATAATGAGAAGGATCACATATGATAACTCATGGTCTGTTTGCAACCAGCCATCTGAAAGAGACATGCATATCATCATAACCATGTCATATCACTTTGAAACCAGGACTTTTGTGATCTGAGTCCAGGGTCTTGCGCTCCAACACAACCCAATCAAAGTACAAATCCTAGCATGCAAATATATGTTTTGACGTCAAACATGCTAGAAAGTCACTTGATTACCAGTTAATGATGTAAACTGTTAATAAGCGTGAGAAGAGAATGTTGAGATTGCAACAAGATGATGGAGCTTAGTGAAAAGAGTCGCCTTCACTAAGTGGGCCCACAGGCTATTTTTGGCGCAAGTCTATTTTTAGACTATGTTTATTTTTAGACATATGGATCATGTCTATGTTTATGGATGATTGATCAAGTTGGGAAAAATAGATGGACTTCTATTTTTGATGAAAGTGTGAGTGATCACAGTGTGAGTGATCAAGTCTATTTTTAGACTGGCTGTCAAAAATAGAAAAGTCAAATATTATTATCTCACAATAATATTTGGACTATAAACTTAATCTTATTCTCTTGGAGCACTTCAGTTTGAGCTACGGAAGTGGCACATGTAGCTGTCAGAAGGAAATTCGTTTTTCTTATGAGTCAGTTGAGTTGTTGCATGCATGACTTCAGTTAGAACTCAAGTGAGTTGAGTTTAGTGGACTGGAGGTACAGTTGATGGAGTTGTGTTCAGTTTAACTTAGTTAAACTGGTTGTAGTTAGTCTAACTGCAGATAGACTAATGATGAGTTGTTAAACTAATTATTAACTCATAATACAACTAAAGAATACATCAGTTAACTCAGTTGCATGTCAGTGCATGTTCAGTTCAACAGGGACAGGTGGTAGAGAATCAGATTGCTATCAGTTGTGACTATAGTTGTGCACCAGATCTTGCACAATCAAAGGGATTGAGTATGCCAATGAGTTTGCTCACGTATTTGGCCCACATTTTAGCCTTTGCTCACGTCCACAAAGAGTGAGTGACTATTTTGCAGGTGAAAATCGAGTTTGGGAAGCAATTCTCATCAGTTCTTGAGCAGGTATTGAGCAGTGGAGGCAGGCAAGCAGTGGAAGAGATTTGGAGATCAGATCTGAGCTGTATTGTGTGTAACAGAGGTGGAGATACTTGTGAGAAGTATTATGCTGTGTAATGTTACATGACTCAATCATTAATATACAGATAGTGTGGGGTTTTTAGCGAGATGCTTTCCCCGTGATACATACTGTGTTAATGTGTGAATGCTCTTGATGTTTTATTGTTATTGATGCTGCTATATTCTTGATCAACGTAGAGGAGATTATGTATTATACATGTTCCGCTTAAATTGTATGATCAGGATAATCTCTGTTGAATATGTGTTAAATTATTCAAAATTTCTACATGGTATCAGAGCTAGATGATTTGTAGAAAAATTTCTACATGGTATCAGAGCTAGATGATTTGTAGAAAAATTTCTACATGGTATCAGAGCTAGATAATTGTAGAAAAAGTTTCTACATGGTATCGGAGCAGCTTGATTTGTAGAAGATATTTTTACAGGATATCAAGCGAGGGTTGATCGGAAGCAGTTGAGTTGGTTGCTGGTGGAATTCGAATTTGCAGCAGTGTTGTTGAAAATGTCTTTCAACGGATTGCAAGTGTTATTCCAAAGCAAGAGCGACTTGGCGCTCAAGGATAAACTCAGTAACAATAAAGGTGAGAATGGATCTTCATCAAAGGTATCTGATGAAGAGAATTGCGCTTTGGCTCCCAAAGCAAAGAAAGGGAAGAACGAGAAAGCTTCTCATTCCGGTGCGAAAGGCAAGAAGCAGGATATGTCCAAAGTGAAGTGTTTTCACTGTCACCAGCATGGACACTATGCCACAAATTGTCCGCAGAAGAAGAAGAACAAGCAAGCTGCTGGATCTGCAGGGGGAGAGGCCTTAGCTTCTCAGTTTGAGCTTGATTTTTCATTGATCACATGCTTGGTTTCAAGTGTGATGGGATCAGTGTGGTTCTTGGACAGTGGTGCGTCTTTTCACATGACGGGAGATAGAGATTTGTTCTCTGATCTGGAGGACAAAGATCTTGGAGTGCACATCGAGATGGGCGATGATGGTAGATACAGTGCGACCGGTATCGGTACCATTTCCTTTGAGAGGGAGTCTGGTAAACCCTTTGTATTGAAGGAAGTCATGCATGTTCCAGGATTGAAGAAGAATCTCATCTCAGTGGCGATGTTAGAAGACAAGGGGTATGATGTTGTTTTCAGCGAGGGAAAGGCCTTCCTGCGCAGCAAGACAACTGGTGAGACCCGGAAGATAGGGGTTCGAGTGAGGAACCTTTATCAGTTGCATGTAGATGGATGCGCAACAATGGCAGGCAAGGCAGAAGGATTGGTGAGCCGGGATGATGGTGAGTTGTGGCACAGGAGATTGGTTCACCTTCACCATGGAGCCTTGAAGATACTGCAACAGATCACTACAGGGCTTCCTAAAGGCACACTTGCGCAGTCAGATCAGTGCAAGGGGTGTACTTTGGGGAAGTTTGTGAAAGCCACCTTTCACGAGAAGGATAGTCGCGCCACGACGATCCTTGAGAGAATTCACACAGACGTGTGTGGACCTTTCTCAGTTGCTTCGACAGCAAAACACAGGTATTATGTGATTTTTGTTGATGATTTCTCTCGTAAGTGCTGGATCTTCTTCATGCAGAAGAAGAGCGAGACATATTCAAAGTTCTGTGAATTCAAAGCATTGGTCGAGAAGGAGTCGGGGAAGAAGGTGAAGGCTCTTATGAGCGATAATGGTGGTGAATACATCTCGGACGAGTTCAAGGATTTCTGCAAGGCAGAAGGGATTCGTAGAGAGCTCATAGCTCCCCATAACCCACAGCAGAACGGGGTAGCTGAGCGGAAGAACAGAACGATTGTGGGTGCTGCTCGGGCAATGTTGCATGATCAGGGCCTACCCCTTCACTTGTGGGCGGAAGCATGCAATACAGCAGTTTATGTGCAGAACCGTTGTCCTCATAGGATACTTGGCATGAGTACACCCGAGGAGGCTTATTCTGGTAAGAAGCCTGATCTTTCTCATTTGAGGATTTTTGGTGCTAACGTTTACATGCATGTGACGAAGGATGCCAGAAAGAAGTTGGAGCCGACTGCAGAGGTTGGGATATTTGTGGGGTACACTGATACGCCCCACAACTATCGTGTGTATTTGCCAGACAGTGGTAAAACTGTTGTGCGACGGGATATAAAATTTCAGGAGGAGAAAGCCATGAAGTGTTCGCTTGAGAGGGAGCTACACTTGCATGCAGATGAGGAGCTATTAGTTACTAAGGATGAGCTTCAGGACGTGGATCAGCCACAGGACGAGGTTCATGGAGTGGAAGAGACCACTCATGCAGCGCCAACCATCAGAGGGCAAAAGCGCTTGACAGAAGCTGAGCGACTGGCTCAAGATGCAGAGAAAGTTGTAGGACCACCTACAGCCCAACGCAGGCAGAGACAGTCACCTGATCCGTACACTGGATACATGGCTCTTATGAGCAAGTGTGTTGTGACTGAGCCATCCTCTTTCGAGGAACCTGTGGAGGATCTCACATGGGTAGACGCCATGGTGGAAGAGTATGATTCTATTGTCAGAAACAGTGGATGGGAGATTGTTCCTAGACCGGAAGGGAAATCAGTGGTGGGTTCGAGATGGATCTACAAAGTTAAGCAGGCAGCTGACGGGAGTGTGGAGAAGTACAAGGCAAGATTTGTTGCCCGAGGCTTTTCACAGATTGAGGGGATCGATTATGAGGAGACCTTTGCACCTGTCGCAAGGTATTCTTCCATACGGACGATTCTTGCTCTCTCAGCGCAGATGGGATGGCACATTCATCAGATGGATGTGAAGACTGCGTTCCTCAACGGAGTCATTGAGGAGGAGGTGTACATTGAGCAACCCGAAGGCTTTGAAGTCTTCAGCAGCGAGTCGCATGTGTGCAGGCTCAAGAGAGCGCTGTATGGGTTGAAGCAAGCACCACGTGCTTGGTACACACGGATAGACAGCTATTTCACAGGACTTGGATTCTCCAAGAGCGAGGCGGATCCGAACCTATACCAGATTGTGGTGGAGGGTAAGTTGCTTATCATTGTACTGTATGTTGATGATTTGATTCTAACGGGTGATGAGCTGTTGATACTGTCATGCAAGAAGGATCTTGCTACAGAGTTTGAGATGAAGGACTTGGGCCTCCTTCACTATTTCCTAGGATTGGAAATATGGCAGCGCAGTGGTGGACTGTTTGTTTCTCAGGGCAAGTATGCTCGGGAGATACTGGAGAAGTTCAACATGCATGGTTGCAAGCCTGTTGATACTCCTCTTCCTGGAGGTTGGAGGAAGGAGGATGCCACTTCGGGAGAAGAAGTGGATGCCACTGTTTATCGACAGTTGGTGGGGTCGCTGATGTATTTGGTCAATACACGACCTGATATATGCTATGCAGTTAACCAGCTTTCACAAGCTATGGTTAAGCCTACCAAGCTCTTCTGGAAAGCGGGCAAGCATGTATTGAGCCACTTGAGAGGCACATCGGGATATGGATCTTGGTATAGACAGGAGGATGAGGTGAAGCTATGTGGCTTCATGGATGCAGATTGGGCAGGGAGCCCAACAGACAGAAAGAGCACATCAGGAGGGGTCTTCAGTATCGGATCGACAGCAGTTTCTTGGTACAGCAGGAAGCAGAGATCCGTGGCACTCAGTTCAGTGGAGGCCGAGTATATGGCAGCAAGTTTGGCTGCATGCGAGGCTATATGGATGAGGAAGATCCTGGTTGGTTTGTTCGGTTCTCATTTGGATCCTACTGTGATTTACTGTGATAACCAGAGTTGCATTAAACTCTCGGCTAATCCTGTATTTCATGATAGATTTAAACATATTGACATCAGGTACCATCATATCAGAGATTGTGTGCAGCGGAGGATCATGTTACTTTCGTACATTCCAACGGAGGATCAGGATGCTGATATTCTGACGAAGGCTCTCACCAGGAGCAAATTCGAGTACCACCGAGGCAGGATAGGGGTTGCTGATAATCCATATCTTGTCGAGAGGGAGTGTTGAGATTGCAACAAGATGATGGAGCTTAGTGAAAAGAGTCGCCTTCACTAAGTGGGCCCGCAGGCTATTTTTGGCGCAAGTCTATTTTTAGACTATGTCTATTTTTAGACATATGGATCATGTCTATGTTTATGGATGATTGATCAAGTTGGGAAAAATAGATGGACTTCTATTTTTGATGAAAGTGTGAGTGATCACAGTGTGAGTGATCAAGTCTATTTTTAGACTGGCTGTCAAAAATAGAAAAGTCAAATATTATTATCTCACAATAATATTTGGACTATAAACTTAATCTTATTCTCTTGGAGCACTTCAGTTTGAGCTACGGAAGTGGCACATGCAGCTGTCAGAAGGAAATTCGTTTTTCTTATGAGTCAGTTGAGTTGTTGCATGCATGACTTCAGTTAGAACTCAAGTGAGTTGAGTTTAGTGGACTGGAGGTACAGTTGATGGAGTTGTGTTCAGTTTAACTTAGTTAAACTGGTTGTAGTTAGTCTAACTGCAGATAGACTAATGATGAGTTGTTAAACTAATTATTAACTCATAATACAACTAAAGAATACATCAGTTAACTCAGTTGCATGTCAGTGCATGTTCAGTTCAACATGGACAGGTGGTAGAGAATCAGATTGCTATCAGTTGTGACTATAGTTGTGCACCAGATCTTGCACAATCAAAGGGATTGAGTATGCCAATGAGTTTTCTCACGTATTTGGCCCACATTTTAGCCTTTGCTCACGTCCAAAAAGAGTGAGTGACTATTTTGCAGGTGAAAATCGAGTTTGGGAAGCAATTCTCATCAGTTCTTGAGCAGGTATTGAGCAGTGGAGGCAGGCAAGCAGTGGAAGAGATTTGGAGATCAGATCTGAGCTGTATTGTGTGTAACAGAGGTGGAGATACTTGTGAGAAGTATTATGCTGTGTAATGTTACATGACTCAATCATTAATATACAGATAGTGTGGGGTTTTTAGCGAGATGCTTTCCCCATGATACATACTGTGTTAATGTGTGAATGCTCTTGATGTTTTATTGTTATTGATGCTGCTATATTCTTGATCAACGTAGAGGAGATTATGTATTATACATGTTCCGCTTAAATTGTATGATCAGGATAATCTCTGTTGAATATGTGTTAAATTATTCAAAATTTCTACAGAGAAACCACTAATAATGACAATGGTCCTCAAGGTACTATCAACACAATCCACAGAATGTGAATAGAGGAAATAAAGTCGAACACTCGTGAAATCACTTGATTGAAAGCCAATGATGTGAACCTAATGTTGAGTGCGAAGAACTTGCCATTAGGGCATGCAAGCTCTAAGGTACTGGAAGGGAGTCTGTTGGTCAACTTCCCGGATAATGAGTTGAAGTCGATGGAAAGCGATCATGTTGAAGGAGGGCCATAATGAATCCCACATCATCAACGCAAGATTAGAGGATGCAAAATGATTTTGGATGATACAGAGAATTAGAGGTAAGTGTAACTGCAGAAGGACAACTCTTGAACATATCAACAACACAACTTGAAGTTTGGTAGCTTTTGGATCCATCCGATCGGTGGTCACGATGACGTGGTAGAGATAAAATGGAAGGAAAAAATGAATGGACCAAACCCAGGAAGGTCAACAATACAGAGGAGGATGTCCCAACCTGACACGAAGCAAAAAGTGTCATGTTCAGGAGTGAGCTGTCGACACAACTGATAGATTTCCAAACTTTCCCCCACCTTTTATGGTAGGTACCCCAATTATTTCTTAATCGCAAACTTGAAGGGGATAACATATGCGTGCACTATAAGTTCATCCTTTAGATGAATCGGACCTAGTAAGTTTAACGAGCCCTAGGAAGGAGAAGCTCATGTTTGTGATGGTGACAAATATGGTGTCGTTTAATATTTTAACGAGTCCGAAAAAGGTGTAACTCGGTATCTTTTTCATGTTTAGAGAGTTTGAAAAATACATGTAAAAGAAAAATCCACATGGTCCTTTTCGTACATTTGTGTCTCTTGAGCCCAAAAAGGTAGAAAACAATACTTGAGAGAACTGCTTGACCATTTTAGTCAAGGAGTACCTTTTTTGTAAATAGTGCCTCCTAGCCCGAAAAAGGGGTAAACTTATACTAGGTGCACAACATTTTGCATCTGTTAATGAGTTTGAATGACAAGGGCTCAACCATATTTTCACTTTTAAAGGGTCAGAAAAGAGCTGAAAGTGGACCCCCTAGTTTTATTCTCTTTAACGAGTCAAAAGGGAAAAATACTCGGCAATATTTTCATTTGAGTTTTATGAGTCGAGAAAAGAGCTTAAAGGTGACTCATCCTAGAGGAATGAGTGGTATAAAGGGTAGCAACTGGTTCTAGCAATGGTGGAACTGCTCAAAACATGTAATGGTCAAGAGGCTAGCTAACAAAACCACTCATCGCTGTGGTCCCTCAGGAATGGAATAACAACCAAGTGAAAGCATATGACCGGCCAAAGAGAGGGTGGCGATGGAATGAAACAACCAAGGCTAATATAGCATAAATTAGCTGATGAAAATGGCAATCACAAAATGCAAATTGGGCATGGGTTCATTTTTAGACAAGCTTGAACCATGGAGAACTCTGCTTGGATTCAGTTTCATGTTTACACAAGATTGAAACGAAAAACTATGCTTGTTATAAGATTGCATGCCCCCAACATAATGACTCAATCGAGGTACATGCCCCCCAAGGTTCATTTCAGTTGACTAGGCGGATGAAATGAAAGTTGACTTTTGAGATCTAGGAAAGAATCGACTGGGATTTTACAAGATATTAATCAAAGACTTGATTTGGAAAAGGGAGTTGTTTCTTTTTTTAATGAGGTTGACACAGTAAAAGAACTATTCTCATAACTTGTTGTTTCATTTTTTAACGAGCTTGACACAAGACAAGGAACTATGCTCACACATTTCTTTCATTTTTTAATGAGGTTGACACAAGACCAGGAACTATCCTCATGACTCATTGTTTCATTTTTTAACGAGGTTGACACAACACCAAGAACTATCCTCACGATGCCTTGTTTCATTTTTTAATGAGGTTGACATAAGACCAGGAACTATCCACACTAAACTAATCATGGACCATACGAGCACATGGATCCCAAGAGATCTTCACTAGATGGAAGAACCACACTCTGGGAAGAATACATGTCATTTGGTACCATAGACAGATCGGGTTCCAATGCCCCCAGTACATAATGTACTATACCATCTGTGTGATCATCAACAGATGTGGAGACGGAACGGGTAGCCACATAATTGACATGTGGTGAGGAAGGTACTGCTTGCAAACAAGAGCCAATAGGGGACGATGGTTGCAAAGGAGATGCCTTGTGACCAATGAGCGATAGTTGATCAATAGTCACAATTCTCCCTTCATGCAGAAAACAAACCACACAGAAAAGCAAAGAAACAAGAGCTCCCATGACATAAACATAGTCGCGTCCAAGGGGAAGATTGAAATCTAACGGACCTTGGAATACCATCACATCTATATAGATGGTCTTTCCTCCCAAAGTAATAGGGAACTTCGGAAGGATCCCTAAAGGTTGACTGGTTCCTCCATTGAAAGCCAACATATTTTGGGTGACAGGCACAAGCTGTGGGGAACCCAAAGCTTAACAAGTAGTAGAAGACATGATGCTAACATATGTGCCTTCATCTAATATAGTTCCAGGTACTACCATGTTATAGGTTATCATTGTGATATGGAAAGGCACATAAGATGGGAGGCAGAAAAAAGTCAATGGACCCCAATCGAAAGAGACGACATAACTACTTGGTGGAGGTATCATATGATTCCCCCCATGCTGTACAAGAATAGGAGAAGGACTCTCCTAAACAAATAGGATGGGAGGGTCACTCTTCGATTCATGATAATCTGAGGAGACAAGAAGAACATGAGCACTATGATCACCACTGTCTTCCAAAACAGAGTGAACAACTGAAGGCGGAGCCAAGTCGACACTCTTTTCGACCAATGGTTGGTTAGGGATAGACATAAGAGAGTCTTGATCATGAAGAGCAGGACGGGCAAGAGATGAATCCAAGTGAATCTCTCCACCAATCAGGAGAGGGTCAGAAGAAAGCCTTGGATAACCAACATGAAGTTTGTTGGGTTGTGTTATATTCTTTCCACGACTAGCCCACATAGTTAATCGAGGGATTAGAAGGGGGACGGAGCCCCCCTTCGTTGCGCCAATTGCGTAGTGGGGGGAGTCACAAGGGGTTTGAGGGGTGCAGGTAACCCCACTCTATGGGGTTCAGGGTGGCGCCCCGGAAAATTTTGGTTTTAGACCATATTTTAGGTTGGGCGGACCTACCTATGGTTTTGTGCATGTTTTTTGCACATGGTTTTGGATGCGATGGTTTTCGGTCCATGGTTTTGGACGTGATGGTTTTCGCTCCATGGTATTGGATGCTTCGACATGTATAAATATGCATTGTAACATTGAAAGGAACATAATGAAAAATCAAGCTGATAGTCCTGGTTTTGGGATCCAGGGGAAATCTCTGTGTATATGTGTTTTATGTCTTATTCTCTCGCATTATTTATTTTCTGTGTTTTAGAATCCGTATGCAGGTAATTTCTGTACAGATTTAAAACCTACAAAGTTGGGGTTGATGAGCTACAAGGTTTTCCAAAACTTTGGAATAGTTATCCATATGAGGACAAGGGTGAAGAAGATGCTTCCCTTCACATATCCTACAGGGGAATCTAATATTTCCCTTCTTCTTACCATAATTAGCTGAGGGTGTAGCAGTAACATGATCTCCAGAGGTCGATGTGGATGGTCGGTTTAGGTTTTGAGACCATATCTCTAAGACTCTAGGAATGACAGGACAGTCCCGAAGGAGATAGTCATCCTTACATAGCCTACAAGGGAATTTTATCTTCCGCGAAGGATCATAAGGTTTGTCGATGGGGGGTGCATTTGGAGTAATAGCTACATGGTTGACCTCTCACTTATCTCAATTCTTCTTCTTCGTCTTCTTCTTATTCTTCTTAGCCTCCTAGTTATTGGATTTCAAACTTTCACCAAGCGAAGTAGAAGAGGAGGGTGAAGAAATGGGGGAAGAAGATAAGGGATCAACCTTAGAATCATCGTGACGTGATTCAAATTAAGGAGACTTTTGCACAGGAGTCGGGACACTTGGGACCATCGAGGTCGAAAATAACTAGACAGGTAAACCAATGGTTAAACCAGGGAGGGAAAACTTCGCCATATAAGGAGCACCAACATTTCCAAAAGACGGAAAAGGACCATGATTCCTATCTGAGGGGAACCCTTGACTGGTAGACTCTGGGAATGTTGCCATTGGAATCAACCCTAAGGAATCACTAAGGAAGATAACTTTAACCAAGAATATTTCATGGGCAGTTAATTTAAAGACACTGAAACAAAACTTTTTCTTTTCATATTTTAAGAGTCAAGAAAAGGAGGAAAGGTGACTCTATAACTTTTGATTGGAAGCGAGCTCGAAAGGAAAAGTTCTCAAATGATCTTTTAAGTTTAATGAGTCAAAAAGATCAAGTGACTGCTCTAGATGATCTAGGTAAACAGGATTACCAGGCAACCATGAACTGCAGAATACCTTCTGGCAAACCAAGAAGTACGAGCAAGCAATCTCCCCGAATGTTGTGTTCAGTGTATCACGTTTGCAAGGCGGCCGACTTGACTTCCTAAGTATAAAAGGATTGTAGCCTAGTGGGGTCTCTCGTTATATACTCGACAGTACGGGGAGCACAAATCCGTATTAGCACTGTCTAACATCGAAGCTAATGAAAAATTCTAGGTTTAAAGACACCAGAACATGTCTCTAGCCTAGACCACTAAATGTGAGCGTTAAGTTTCACTGCTTCCTTAGGTTAATTCAATAAATTTTAACATTTGATCTTGAATTAGGTTTCAATTACAAGGCCCTACCGCTGTCATCTAAAAACTCCTATATGTAGCTATATGAGAAAAGAGATCTTTGTCTTCGATGAAAGTTGTCACTAATTGAGAGATAGAGAGCACACAACCAATGCAACAATCAAAGAATGAAAGCTTTCACTTATGCATGTCCTAAATGCACTTAATCTTCCCTTAACAAAAAAAGAAGTTTCATTTCATTTCCATGCCTATGATGATGCAATTCTAGCTTCTCAATAACGATACTCATGCAATATTTTCGCTTAAGTAAACTAGAATGATGTTCTTCTTTTCATAAAATGCAAAATGAATCTTTCACATAAAGCACTTTAATGAAAATTTCATAGTTCCGAACAAACAAGCATCAACCAAATCCAAAGCATGATAAATTAAACTAAAAGCAACTTCTTCCTTGAATCGATAAAACCAAACAAATAAAAGCTTCAATTGACAAACCAAGCAATGTAATCTATGATCGGAATGAGAAAAGAGACACTTGAAATAAGAGAACAAATGAGACTCTTTCACTCATTCAATTGAAAACAAAGCATCCTAGTCACTTCGAGGAGGAAGAAGAGAGTATGAGGGTCAAGACACACTAACACTGGAATGGTAGAAATTCTGATTTTTTCTTACCCCTGAGACCGGAGCAACTTTTGGACCAAAAGTAGCGCCAATGGGCACGACTGACCAGTACTACAACTAGCGCTAATGGATGATCGGCGTGACTTTTTGGCCAAAAATGGTGCCGATCAAGGTATTCAAAGAAAAAATAGAAAAGAACTTCACATAGGGACAGACTTAATGCATTAGAGGGTGGGCTAAACCAAGCAAGCAGACAAAGCAAGCTAAATGAATCTTTCTAGGTAGGGAGAAACACAGTGAAAACAAGCTACAAGGCAAAAATCAAAGAGCAAGACACACTTGTCAAGATTCAGGGAAAACCCTAATCTTCATCTATAGGCATCAGCACAACTGCCTAACTGACAACAAATGCCAGAAGGGGGTCAGTGCGACTATTTTTTAACATAACGCGCTGGTCGGCATGACTGTCAGATAAAAAACCATGCTGATCGAGAAAACAAAGGAAAAAATAAAAATTTCCAAAAATAGAGACTAGACTTGCTACTGTGAAATTTAAACCCAGAGCAGTAAACAAAGAAAAGAAAACAGATCTAAAGGGAAATGGTGAAACTAGAAAATTTTGCACAAAATCATGAAATCTCAAACAAGACAAATAGAAGGATGGTTCCCCAGTGGAGTCACCAATTTGTGGTGAAGTAAAATTATAAGTGCAAACACAAACAAATTCCTCTAGCCCGATGATGGGTCTAGCCACAACAGATACATTCTATGGAATATTTCCTTAGGTTAGACTCAATTAAGAGGTCCTACCTCTTGGTCGCTTATCCTACTTGTTTATGTCCTTGCTTGCTCGTTCCAGCTATCTCTCGCTTCCTTCTTCAAGCACCTGAAACAAGTAAACAAAAAAAGACAACAAACATAATAATAGACAAATTGTAGTTCAACCTACTTAACAAGTCAAGAAACATTAAGCCATGAATATGTAATATTACAAAATATGTAGGAAATCAATCGATAGTTGCATATATTAATATCAAAGAGAGATTACAACCATTCATCTTGACGTTGCAGTTCGCATCTGACAAGACCAGGTTCCCACACACTTCTGCTAACATTCAACGATGGCTTCAAACAACAATTGTTTAAATCACTTCCCTTTAGGCTTCACTCCAAACCAAATCACTCTTCTCCCTCACACAACTAGATAGCTACAACTAGTAATAGCTTGCTTGTCTACTCCAAGCCAAAATAGCATCAACACTCAACCAAAAACTATGAGTAGGACTAGTTTGTGCTTGGGAAGAAGGGAGGTTTATATAGGAAATATGGATGGGAGATGGATCCTCTTCTCATGGGAGAATGACTTATTCCTTGAGGTAGTTCCATCATTATAGGGAAAAGGAGCCCAAATTGTCATCCTCAACCCCATCCGGCCAAACCATTTAATAGAATTTTGTTATGAAGCTTCTAGAGCTGGAAGATTCGGCTCTAATTTAAAATGTAGAAATTCTGCAAATTCTCTACAAATATCACTCTAAGACCATGTAGAAAATCTGACTGTAGATTAACCCGATAGTGCAATATAACCAAAGAAGAACACTATAACCTACTTCTACTATCAATTTGTAGAAGCTTAAAGATCGAGATGAACACATATAACTAGAAGAAGAAGAATCAATGCACAATACACATGAGAATACTTTGGGGAAAGCCTCAACTAAAAACCCCACTGTCTGTATTATCATACAAGGTGGAAATACATAGGAATTATACAAAGCCTTAGCTCTCACAGCTAGCCAGCTCTCAGTACAATCCTCACAGATGCTCACAGGCAATCCTGGCTTCTCACAAGCCTTCCTCTCTGCCCTCCAAGCTCCTATTTCCTTGTGCTGTTCCTTTGGGATGATTCTCACCCCACCAAGTGGAACACTACTCTCACACACTATCAGAACTGCACAATCCTCAAGGAATTGATTCCTTCTGCATGCATGAGTTTTCTTTATAGGAAAACACATGCAACTGATAGTACACTGTCCTTGTCTTTAATCTCAACTGGGTCTTTCTCAGAATATACATGCATGAGTTTCTGATGAGAAAATATTTAGTTAACTGGAGTACACTAGTTGAGTGCATGCATGCATCAACTGATTGTTAACTCTCTATTAGTTCCTCAAACAGTTTGGAACTAATTTAACTGGACTTAACTCAGTAAACTGAGTTAACTAATTACAACTCAAATATAACTCAATCTTATCCCCTTAATTTAAGGCTCATCTCCTTAATTTAAGGGATAACTCTTGCATGTCTATAAAAATACTTCTAACTTGAATTTCTCCAACTAATTAAGTCAAAATAACTTAATTAATTATTTCCAAGTAGCTGTTAAGACTAAATTTGATTTTAATTCAAGGACAAATTAAATTGGATTATTCTTGTTGCCACATTTCAACATAAAGAACTTTCCATAACAGGACCGATGCAAATGGAACACAGCGTAGTCGCTCCAGTCGGTGCAAGGACTAGTGCTAATCTCTACACATCGGCACGGGGGAGACAAAGGCCATTAGCACCGATCTTGTAAACTGGGCAAAACAAAATTTTCAGGGGAAATGGTGCAAAAGGGAATTTATCTGCTCATGAAGAGGGACACAATGGGAGTTTCTTCATGAAGACAAAGCATGTGGGGTTCACTATAGAGGTCCTCCAGGATCAAGGAATGAGTACAGGGACAGTGAAAAAATGTTGTGTAACAACGTAGGAAGCCTTTCTCTTCTTTCGCCTTTGTATTATTTTTAAGAGGATTGTGCATAGACACTTATTTATTTTTGGGGCGGAAGAGGGATCCCGAATTATTGAGAGCAAAAGTGGTTGTTCCTTCAGAGAAGCATGTAAGACTTCTGACATAGGTTTATTCATTTAGATTTTTCCCCTTCCCTGTTTCTACTAGTTGGATGACCTTGAACACACAGAGCAGGAGGCTGAGTGTAGGCTTCCCAGTGTGGACACAGGCTCGTGGTTGGACCAAAACTTCCCTTGCAGACGGCTCGTATTTTATGTCAAGACTTCATCGGCCAAAGGTTGTAACCAAGCAAAGATAAGACAAAAACAAGATTGGCCAAGTGCTGTAGTGTCACAAGTCTCTTCCTATTTCAACCACATACTCTATTCAAAAGCCAGAATGTAGTAGCTAGCAACAATTTTTTATGGAAACAAAAATAGTAATGGTAGAAGTGTCATCAAACATGTAATTTTATTAATCAGAAAAAACAATTACATTTGGAATTTTGCAAGAGTTTACACCCGAACAAACAAACACTCTTGCAATGTGCTATTTATAAGCTAAATGTCCTAACTACCTCTAATTATGGATCACTTATGCAATAACAAGTGTCCACTTACAATAAAAGCTATTCAAACAATATTACTAACAATTCTCCTAAAATAGAGCCTAAGATACGACACATTTGTAGAGTCATATATTTTACAACAATATAGTAATTCTAAATGTTCCATTAAATATTAAATATTCTAGATTAATAATTATCAATTTAATATCTTAAATTAATAATTATTTTAATTCTAACTTATTAACCTATGATAATATTTATTTTTGGATCATCTAACATTCCCCCCTATGATCCAAAGATACATTACAACAAATACCAAGTTCATCCATGAACTTAGTAAATTTTATTCTGCCAAGCGGTTTTGTGAAAATGTCGAAGATCTGATCTTCTGAAGGACAATAAATTGGCTTAAGGACATCTTTGGTAATGAGAGATCTGATATGATGATACTTGGTTTCCACGTGCTTGTCTTTGAATGAAAAACTGGGTTCTTGGAAAGTTTGATGGCTGACTGGCTGTCAATGAATAATGATGTAGCTTCTGCCTAAGAAATGCCCGAGTCCTGCAAAATTCTGCGGAACCAAACAATTTCACATGCTGCTTCTCATGCTGAAATGTACTGTGCTTCTGCTAAAGAAGTGGCCACTGTAGCTTGTTTCTTACAACTCCAAGACACTGCTACTGATCCCATGTTCACTAAATAACTTGATGTTGATCATTAATACTTCCAGCAAAGTCGGCATCTAAATATCCACCAAGTACGAATTTTTTAGTCTTTGTGTAAAGAAGACCAAAATCTTTTGTTCCTTGGATATATCGAAGAACTCTTTTGGATGCATTCCAATGGCTATCTCGTGGTTCTTGCATAAAATGTGAAAGAATATTGACTGCATAAGATAGATCAGGGTGAGTATTTGTCAAATAAATCAAGCTGCCAATCAACTGTCTATAAGTAGTGCTATCCACTATTTCCCTCCCTTCAAATTTTGAAAGTTTCAAGTTTTGCTCCATGGGGGTAAGAACGGGCTTGCAATCCTGCATTCCAAATTATTGAAGAACCTCTGCTTCATACTTACTCTGAGAAATGAAAATATGATGTGGATGTTGGAAGACTTCAACTCCAAGATAGTAGTGAAGTAATCCCAAATCTGTCATCTTAAAACCTGCATGAAACTCCGTTTTTACCTGTGCAATGTGATCATCATTGTTTCCAGTGATGATCAAATCATCTACATACACAATAAGAATCACCAGATATTTTCCCTGTTGTTGAACATATAAAGTATCATCAGATTCACTTCGTTGAAAACCAATTTTCCTAAGGTATTCATCCATTTTTGCATACCAAGTTCGGGGAGCTTGTTTTAACCCATATAAAGACTTGATCAATTTGCAGAATTTATGTTCTTTCCCTTCAATTTGAAAAGCTGGTGGTTGTGTCATATACACTTCTTCCTGTAAATCCCTGATGAGAAAAGAACTTTTCACAATGTCCATTTGATGAAGTTTCCATCCTTTCTGAGCAGCCAATGCAAGTGTCAATCGGATGGTGTTCCATTTAGCTGTAGGAGCAAAGGTTTCCTCATAATCAATGCCTTCCTACTACGCAAAAACTTTAGTGACAAGTCTTGCTTTATACTTTTCAAGTTATCCCTTTTGGTTGTACTTAATTCTGTAAACCTATTTGCATCCTATGGGTTTAACATTTTGAGGACAATCAACAAGTTTCCAAGTGTTGTTATCAATTACTGCTCGATATTCTTCAATCATAGCCTGTTTTCAATTCTTTATGTTTTACTGCTTCGTTGTATGTGGAAGGTTTAGTAAAATCATTTACTATCAAGGAAAAATTTCCTTCACTTTTGTGTGACTTCCTTGTTCCTATTTTATTCTACTCATCAGGTTTTACATCTTTCAAAAGTTGAATTGCCCATTTTGGTAGTTGATTCTCACTTGTTTGAGATTCTAAAAAGTCACCATCATTGTAAAGAGGATTAATGTAAACTGATGTTCATCGATCAGATGAAGATTCTAGAGAATCATTGTCAGAAGAACTGCTGCTGCTTAAAGATGTGGATGAACTTCTAGAAGATCCTGATGGTGTTGTTGAAGTAGATGGACTGGAGGAATCATCTTTAGATGAAGGAAAATCAAGCTCATACCAATTTGGTGAATTTGGTTGACTTTACATATTTCCTTTTCTTTGACTGCCTTTAATTTCTAACTTTTCAAGAAGACTTTCAATTTCTTCAGCACTCTTAATCTTTGTTTCATCAAAAATTACATCCCTGCTCACAATAAATTTTCCATTGGTCAAAAGACGGTACCCTTTCTCCTCATTAGAATAGCCAATCATTGTGCATTTCAAACTTCTTGAGTCAAGCGTAGTTCATTTTTCTTTCGGAACTAAGGCATAACATACTGATCTAGAAACTCTAAGATGTTTAACTCGAGGTTTGAAACCAAACCAAGCTTCATAAGGTGTGATTCTGTCTAAAGAAGCAATTGGAGATTTGTTTCTTAAGTAGACAGCTGTATGAATTGCTTTTGCCCAATATGTTGGACTTAACCTTTTAAAAGTTAACATAGATCTTGCCATTCCTAACAAGGTGCGATTCATTCTTTCGACTACCCCATTTTGCTGTGGAGTGTAGCCATTTGTAAGATGTCTTCTTATGCCATTATCACTACAATAAGTTTTGAATTCATTTGAAGTGAATTCTCCCACATTATTTGTCCTGAGAGTACCTATCTTTTCTTTGACTTAATTTTCAACAAGTTGGCGAAAAATTTTAAACTTTTCAAATGCTTCTGACTTTTCCTTTAAGAAATAAACCCAAGTCATTCTACTGAAATCATCAATGAATAGTAAGAAATATTTGCAACCACCGAATGAAGTCTGTAGTGGTCCACAAACATCACTGTGAGGTAATTGTAATAGCGTGTTTACGTGCCATGAACTTGTTGGAAAGCTTTCTTGACTTTGTTTTCCATAAATGTAAGCTTCACATTTTGCATTTTCCTTTTTGAAAGTGGGAAGTCCTTTAGCCATCCCTTGTTTCTGCAATTGAGAAATACTATCAAAATTTAAATGTCCATTTCTTACATGCCATAATATTATAGGTGAAATTCCTGTAGTCACTACCCCTGCAAAATCCGAATACCTTGGAATAAATGTTCCTTTCATCCTTAACAATTTTCCATCTTCATAACCTGTCATCACAATTTTCAAGCTCTGTTTGACTGAATTAATATTAACTAGGCCATCTTCCATAATTACTTGATGTCCCGCTTGTCGAATCGTGACTAAAGACAACAAATTTTTCTTAAAGGTTGGTACATACCATACATTTGAAATCATTTTTTCTCCAATGCCAGGGAGAAAATCTTTAACTGCTCCTTTTCCATAAGGAGTATGTTTTGTATCATCTGCAAGAAAAATGGAATTAAGTTGGCAATCTTGAAAATTCCAAAAAAAATCACGTCGACAAGTCATGTGCTAAGTTGCCCTTGAATCCAATATCCACGTATCTTCATAATCACTTCTAAGATGGGATGAAAGTTGTAATGCCGACGAAGAAGTAAAAACATATTCTGAGTTATCGTCATCTTGATCATTTGAAAATTGTGCTGAGTGCTAATGAAACTTGGGAATTTTATTAAGAGAAGTTCGACAATCTTCAGCATAATGGCCAACTTTGTTACATCTTCAACACACAATTTGACTTAAGTCTCTTCCTCTTATTGGAGATTGTCGTCTGCCTCTGATTTGAATTCTGTTTTGAGGTTGTCCTCTACCTTGATTATTATTTCCTCTTCCTTGAAAATAACCTCTTCCTTGATTGTTTCCTCTGCCTTGAAAAGTACTCTTGCCTAAAGTGTTTCCATTGTTAAAGTTGTTTCCTCTATTTTGGCTTTTGTTTTGAGTTTGTCCTCTACCTTGATTATTATTTCCTCTCCCTTGAAAATAACCTCTTCCTTGATTGTTTCCTCTTCCTTGAAAATTACTCCTGCTTGAACTGTTGCCACTGTTAAAGTTGTTTCCTTTGCTTTGGCTTCTACCTCGACTTTGTACGTTATTTGTTGCTTGATTATGATTGAAATTCCCTCTGCCTTTGCTTTGAGAACTATCAATTGATGATTTACTAGTGCTAGCCTCTATGAAAAAAAATCTTCACCAACTTTCTTTTTCTTCCCAAAGGTTTTATCATGTTGGGTCAACATTTCACGGAGCTCATCAAACTTTAGCTTCTCTAACTTTCCATTTAATTGTAGAGTTTCCAAAAAATGTGTGTAGGAATAAGGAAGTCCAGAAATTAAAATTGTGACCATAAAACTATCGTCTATTGTTTGAAAACCAACATTAATGATTTCCTGCCTAATATTCTTAAGTCTTGAGATATATTCAAGAACATCACCTCCTTCAGTCAATTTTTGTTGCAATAATTTTAACTGTAGATCAACTTTCTTGGATTCAGGTTGAGTATCAAAGAATTCTTTAAAATTTCTCAAAGCAGACCATGCATATGTAGCATTTGCTATATGTGTTATAGACAATTTTGTGCCTTACAGCAACAGGTATGAATTGTCAATAATCCAAGGGATCCAAAGTTCCCTAAACATGATGTTCCTACCCCTAGAGGAACAAGGTCAGCAAACCAACAGCTCTCAGATCAGTTCTCCACCTGGAAACACTCAAAAACAAGCAATCCTGAAATCAAAGCAGGTGCTCCACTAGGCTTCTGCGCTGAAACACAACTCCTCCATGGTGTACCTGCGTTGCAAAGCAGGTAGAACAAAGGCCACCTGCGTTGAGCGAGATTGGACAAGTGGCACACTGAGTCATTGTTCTGGAATCTTCCAAAAATGACACTTGGATCAGGGATTTCGCCTTGTGATGAGTCAGAGGCTCTGTTTCTCCAAGTGGAAGCAAGGTTCTCCAAGTGGACTCAAGAACTGAAGATCAACTGAAGAGAGAGAGGACACAAGGCAGCTACACATCAGTTGCAAGCTGACTCATCCTTTCTCAATTCATCTATATATTGAGCTCTCTCCTATGAGCTCAGGAGGCTGGAATTTTGTGCAAAGTAATTATATGTTGTTGGTTTCACTATAGAGCTATTGGGTGATTGCTTGAAGGAGGTGAAGAGGAGAAATTCTTTCTGCTGGGAGGTGTTGCTGGATTGGAGCCTTCAATGGTTGTAACACTCTCAGAACCTTTACTTCTTCATTAATAAAATCTATTGAGGTTCTTCTATATGCTCTTGTTTCAATGATATATTGTGATAATTGTATATTTGATTTACACTAATCCTTGAATCAGTTATGATTGCATGTTGCTTGTAGTTTCCTTCTTTGCTATTTTGCAGGATCTCATTGTAGCTGGGCCAACAATAGAGCAAGGAGCTGGGAGCAAGCAACCATAGAGAAGAGTTTGGATTCGACATTAAGCGCAAGGCAACGGTTAGTGCATTCTTTCATTCTCTTTTGCTTTCATAAAGAAGTAAACTTTCAGTAGTTTCCTTTACAGTTGTTGCTGAGGTACTACAACATCCTACTCGGAAGACCATGGATTTATGCCATGCAAGCTGTTGTGTCGACTTATTTTAGGAAGATTGCATTCCCCTTTGAAGGAGGGATTACGGTCGTCGATCAACAAAACTTCCTCCCTAATGGTTCACAAGTTACAGGAAGCGTTCCCATGATCCATGGCAACGACCGGTCGATTCAAGATATTGGAGTAGGTCTGTTGAAAGATCCCACTATGATGGGAACTTTCGCGCTACCACCTCCTATTTGCATAGGAGATGTACCATTTGTAGCGACATGCAATATGGTATCCACCTTGGAAGTCACAGAAGGCAGAGTCGCTATGGATCATTCGATGGTTTTGCCACCAAGCCCCATTGAAATATTGTAGCAATCAATGTTTCAGGCCTGGGAGGCGAACCCCAATCAGCACTCATCGAGCGTTTGGGTAGATAGATCTAGAGAAAATGGTACCCCATTAGATCCTTGGTCAAAAGTACATGGGACTGACGAAGGAATCTTACAATCAATGATGATTGAGGGAGCACCATGGAATGACCACCACCATCGTTCCCTTCTTCCAGAATACGAAGAAGATACTCAAAAGGATCTTTACCACCCTTCAGTCTTTGAATTCCTAACAAATACTGTAAACACGGTGGATTCCGAGCGAAACTTATCCAATATTGAAGAGACTATAGCCATAAATATCTCGACCAAAACAGGTATTGTAGAGAATATTCATGTTGGCAAAGGTTGTTCCCCTTCAGAACTGGAAATATATAACGCTCTCTTTCGTGAATTTAGAGATGTCTTTGCTTGGTAATATGATGAAATGCCAGGCATCGACTCGAGTATCGTTGAACATGAAATTAAAATGTATCCTGATGTCAAACCAGTAAGGCAACGGCTTCGACAGGTTCACCCTAAGAAAGCCGCTGCCATTAAGGCAGAAGTTGAGAAACTTCTCCATGCTGGATTCATCTACCCGGTTCCGCTAACTGATTGGGTATCGAATATTGTACCTGTTATGAAAAAACAAGGAACAATACGAGTGTGCGTCGATTATAGGGACGTAAATCAAGCTTGTCCGAAGGACAACTACCCTACACCCTTCATCGACCAGATAATTGATGAATGCGCCGGATGTGAAATCTTTTCCTTTATGGACGGATTCTCCGGGTATAATCAAATTAATATCCGCCCACAGGACCAGTCGAAGACTGCATTTATATGTCCGTGGGGCACATTCGCTTATCGAAAATTACCCTTTGGTTTAAAGAACGCAGGGGTGACATTTCAGAGGGCTATGAATTATGCCTTCCATAACATCAAGAGCATTGTTCAACCATATCTCGACGATCTTCCGGCTCATTCGCGAAAGCGGACTGATCATCCGCAGCATCTAAGAGCGATATTTCTACGTTGCCGACACTAAAAGATAAGACTCAATCCGCACAAATGTGTATTTTGCGTCGGTTCTGGTCGTTTACTTGGCTTTGTAGTCTCCAAGGATGGGATTCGTCTCGACCCTTGTAAGGTTCAGGCAATCATCACTTTGCCTCCACCTTCGAATTTGCTTCAGATTCAGAAACTCCAAGGGAAAGCAAACTTTCTGAGGAGGTTCATTCCAAATTACGCAGAACTTGCTAAAGGTTATACACGTCTTTTGAAAAAAGATGTACCCTTCGATTGGGACCAGGTTGCGCAAGCTTCCTTTGACGCTTTGAAAGAATCTCTAGTAAAAGCATCATTAATGTACGCCCCAGATTATCTTAGGGATTTTAACCTGTATCTAGCTGCAGCAGATACAACCATTGCGATGGTTTTAGTTCAAGAAGTCGAGGGAGTTGAACATCCTATATATTATTTAAGTAAAAACTTAAATGATACATAAAGTAAATATTCTTACGTTGAAAAGCTAGCACTTGCTGCTGTTCAAGCGGTACAGAGATTTCGACATTATATCCTCTTTAGAAAAACTACCATTCTGTCAGATTGCAACCCCATGACTTATATACTGTCGCGACAGTTGCTGGGGGGCAAGTATTCCAAATGGATAGCGATTCTTCAAGAGTTTGATCTGGAATTTGTGAAATCCAAGTCAAAGAAAGCTCTGGTATTCGCAGAATTATTATGCGACCTCCCTTCGTCGTTCAACGATGAAACCTCCAAGGAATCAATCGTGGACGAGAATTTGTTTCTGATATCTGTAAGCGATGAATGGTATGGAGATATAATTATCTATCTCCAAACCCAAAAGTTTCGGCCGGACACCTCGCACTCCGAACAGAAACGTATACGATACCAAGCAAAAGACTACATGATCGTCGGTGATACTCTTTACCGTCGTGGTATCGATACCATTCTGAGGAGGTGTCTCACCCATGAAGAAGCCGAAAAAGCCCTGAATGAGTGTCATTCAGGCGCGTGTGGGGGGCATCAATCAGGTTTCGCTACAGCCCAAAAGATATTAAGAGCAGGATATTTTTGGCCAACAATGTTCAAAGATTGCATAATCGCAGTCCGAAGTTGCCATTCTTGCCAAATCTTTGATAGCAAAACCAGAAGACCGCCCGCACCCCTGCAACCAATAGTTGCAGTTGGGCCTTTTGCCAAATGGGGCATCGATTTCATGCAATGTAACCCCACCTCGACCGGGGGGCATGGGTATATTATAGTCGCAGTAGACTATTTTACCAAGTGGGCCGAGGCGATGCCTACATTGGACAATACTGGTGAAACAGCTGCCCTTTTCTTTTTTAATCATGTAGTCGCCAGGTTCGACGTACCCCAGGCTATAGTTACAGATCATGGATCGCATTTCCGCAATCACATGATGGTCGAATTAGCTGCCAAACTAGGGCTATCTCACGACAGCTCTACTCCGTATTATCCACAAGCCAACGGACAAGTTGAAGCAATCAACAAGGTCCTGAAGCGTATGTTGCAAAGGATGATCGGAGTTCATAAAAGAAGATGGCACCTAATCCTGTATGCAGCCTTGTGGGCCTACCGAACCTCGGTAAGAAACGCGACCGGATTCACACCTTTCCAATTGGTGTACGGTCTAGAAGCAGTCTTACCGATCCAGTGTGAAATTTCGTCGCTTAAACTCGCAATTGATCTCCTCCTCGGAACTTCGGAAGAAGAGGCTCGTTTCTTGGAATTAATCCAATTGGATGAAACCCGTCGTGATGCCGCTTTGGCTAACGAAGCCCATAAGAAACGAGTCAAGGCTCAGTTCGACAAAAATGTCAAACCCCGTGTCCTCTCAGAAGGTGATTTGGTCTTACTTTATGACCAAGAATCCGATAAATTAGGAGCAGGTAAATTCAATTCCTTATGGATGGGCCCCTATATTGTTAAAAGAGTGTTAGCAAAAGGAGCCTACGAGTTAATAGATTACGACGAAATTCCACTGGCGCAGCCCCGGAACGGGCTGTACCTCAAGCGTTACTATGCTTAAATAGTAACCTGCATGCTTTTGTTGTATTTTGTTTTCGCCAAAGTTCTTGTTCTGGTTGAGTGATTCCCCTTTTTCATTCGTTGCAGATGTCAAACCTTATGGAGACATGTGTTGGATATGCCGACGGAGCGAGTCGTAGTTCGCGGAACCTATCCTCCGCAGCATGGGCCATTTTTTATCCAAGTGGCGAGTTAGTAAGTTTCAGAGGTGTATGTATTGGGCAATCAACGAATAACATCGCTGAATATAGCGCGTTGATAGAACTACTCTCTGATGCCATCACACGAGGCATACGCCGACTAATTGTCAGGCTAGACTCACAGCTCGTAGTACTACAACTCAATGGTATATATTCTGTTCGTAATCCAGCTATTTATCGCATGTTCCTAAGAGTAAAGATCTTGGAAAGACGATTTGATTCAATTCAATATCAACATATTTCAAGAAATCTAAACACAATAACTGACTCATTGGCAAACTATGTGTTAGATAGACATTTGCAACATTTATAAAAAGGACACATCATAAAAAGTGTACATATGAATCATCCAAATCAACCAGAATAAGACTCGAAAATCAAAATATATATATAAGCTGTTCATAAAGTTCATACATAATGTCCTGTAACCGAGACAAAAATTGGTCATATGACCTAAAAACTCAAAATGCTAGGGGGCACCCTAGCCTAGTGATGCTCCTGATAGTAAGCCACAGTCTGTGCTATCATGCGCAGAAGACGGGTCCATCGTCTAGGCACACCGATAGTATGCTGCTGCATCGGTAAAGGTAACTCGTCAATCTGTACATCCGGAAGACCACGGGTAAGGTTCTCAACCTGCCCCTGTACAGCTGTAAGGGTCTCTGTGTCGCTAAGATCACGGATAATAACTCTCCGAGCAGGCTCCTCTGCCGGAGCAGCAACAGGTGGTCTCAGACGAACAGGACCGACATCTGCAAGCACACATGAGTTCAATTAAAGTCTTGAAAGAATAAAGCACAAGAACATTATGAATGAAAACAATGAACAGTAATATGGTTGAAGTTCTTACCAGTAGCATCCCACTGAGCACCGTCTGGCAGTACCATATCCGGATCACCCCGGAAATCCATACCAACATATGGGTACTCGGAAAAAGCCATCTCCTGGCGATCGAACCACCTAAAGAAAGCAGCATTGAAAGAAATCTGGGATTGACCTGCATGTCTGGACATGTGATCGACCCATCGCTGCATACGTGGCTCGGTAGGAGAAGGCACTCCGAGATCAATGTACTGAGGTTGCATCAGAGGGATCTTCTCCAAGGCGAAGGCAGTCAGAATCGAACCAAAACCAAAGTTCTTCAGCTTCCCGTCCTTCACCTTGTTCAATTGATTTTTCATCTGACCAAGCACTGCATCACTCCAGTTGAAGATTTTCAGTTGGAAACATTCCAAGGCGTGCTGCATATGAGACCTGTTGGCAACATGTAAAGATGCGCTACCGGCCATCCTACCAAGAGTATACAGAATGGACCTGAGAGGCCTGCTAGTAACATCACGGATAACCACCTTGCCGTCTCTGCTCGGCTGGGACCCCTCCCTGCAATTCTGGCGAACATAATCTCTCACGGAATCATTCCCCCGAACTGTACCTGATAAAGAAATGGGGGCACCCCGCCTTGACAGGCCAGTCAAGAAGTAAATATCTGTCACAGTCAATGGAATAGGTTTGTTCCTGATCTGGAATACTTGGTTAACAGGATCCCAAGCATCAAGCAAATACTGTAGCAGTGAAATCTGTGCTCTCATGCTAGAGATACGGAAAAACTTCAGTAAACCACAGTCTCGTAATGCGCCCACCGTAACAGGATCATGAAGGGCAATCATATCTTCTTCTTCATGTTCTCGTTCTCGCCATGTTAGGGCCATCTTGATCAAGAATCCCTGCAAAACAATCAAGAGAATGAGTTAGCTCCTGAAATTGATGAAAAACTGGCGAAAATTTCATCAAAATCTGCAAAAAATTGTTGCTTTTATGCCCCAAAGCAGGTGCCCAGTGTACTACCTGCGTTGGGAGACAAGCTGCCTTCAAACAGCTTGGATCCCAACGCAGTTTTCGAGTGGGGAACCTGCGTTGATCAGAGGGCGCCCTGGCAAAACCCCAGAGGCTCAATAGAACAACAAAACAGGCATGAAATAGGAAAATGAAACCATGAAAATGAAGAGCTAAGGTTTAGCTCCTACCTGGTCCAAACGGCGCCGAAAATCGTCCGCAGAATCGCCCGGAATCAGCTGATGAAAATCAAGGGGAAAGAGGCTCCTCCAAAGCTCCAACAAGCAAATGCAAATGAAATGGTAAAATGAGAGGTAAAAACCCTTTTTATTTGCTTTCTTACATAATTCGAGGTAAATATTAATGTGTTAATCTCATTTTCAAGTAAATATTACTCATTTCTAACTAGTTTGTTGCAGCAATTTGAAAATGCAGTGCTATCAGTGAAAAGAGAAGCTAGTTATGGTAAAAAATCAAAAGTAAACCATATAATTGAGCAAGGTTTGAACGCATTCAAGCTCGTTAAAAAATGAACTGCCCCTTAAAGTTTAGGGGGAATATGCCTCGTCTGCATTATTATGCTGGGGGCATCCATAATCGAGCAGTTTTTGTACAGAGTTCATGCTCATTAAAAAATAAACATAAATTGTGAGCAATCTTTCCCTACAGTTCAAGCTCATCCAGAAAAAATGAACCGGTAAATAACCTTGAGGAATGTAACCTTTGACAGCCATATTAAAAGCCCTTGGTCGTGTTTATATGCCATCACCTCCATCTGTTGATTTGGCCAATCGTTCATCTCCATATGTTTGTTTACCCATTTTGAGGAACAGCTGCGAAGAGTGATTTCACTTAGCCATCCTTGTGACACTGCCGTGATTGGAAAATTCCAACCTGTACCTGGAATCTGCTGCTATCCCTGTTCATCACTCGTTCCTCAAAAGACGAGTCTTCTTTGAGCTCTTTTCACTGACTCGTAAAATATGAAAAGTTTGCCGAGTTTTGGCCTTCCAGCTCGTTAAAGCAACCGGAAAGCTATCCCTCCTCTAGATTTTAATCTTTTCGGACCTGAGGGATTATTGCACAAAAAGATCGAGCGCTTGTTTTGTTCGGCTCGTTAAAGCAATCGAAAATTCATCCCTTCTGTATTGTTTTATACTTTTTCGGACTTAAGGGATTAGATGACGAAAAAGGAATTTTGGAGTCGACTTTATGTACCTTTTCAGACTCTCTAAAAATGAAAAGGACCGAGTTATCCTTGTCGTTAGACTCGTTAAATTTATTAAATAGCGACAAACTTGTCTTTAGACGAGAACGAGTTTCCCTATCGCTAGGCTCGTTAAAACATAGCGATGGGCTTGCCCGAAGGGCAGGTTATAGAACAAGCATATGTTATCCTCCTCAAGCTTGACAAAAATAAAGAGGTACTGGTCAGCAATGATTGGGGAAAAATTGGGAGAACCTCACAGCATTAATGGTAGCAAGTCGCTCTTGAACATGACACTTTGTCCTCCGTATCACATCGGGTTGGGTTGTTTCATTCACTGGTCTCATAACCATGGTCCTTGCCAGACCATCCAAATTTGGGGTAATGCTACCAATCCATCACGTCAGTGTCGTTATATGTTCAAGAGATGTTGTTCTGCAAAGAGTCAACCGTGTCCCATCCACTACCATACATTGTCCTTCATCCATTTCATGACCGCCACCCTGAATCATACATCACAGTTTGTTTTCACCTCATCACAATCACTAGCTCCGTTCCGTGTCACTGATGTGGGATTCATTAAGGCCCTCCTCTGACGGATCGCTCCTTGTCGACATCAGCTCACTATCCAAGGAGTTGATCTAGGAACACCCCCTTCAGTACTTTGAAGCTTGCATGCCTCAATGGCAAGTTTCTCACTTCCGGCGACAGGTATACATCAATGACCTTCGACCAGAAGATTTTGCATGGGGGTCGACGCCAAGTCCTTTATTCCCACCATGTGAATTGTACTGCCGTACCTTGAGGGTCATCATCCTTATCGGTGATTCCTCTCGCGCTTGTTAACGGTTTACATCATTGACCGGTAATCAAGCGATGTCTTTCCACGTTCGACTTCAAGAAATTCTCACATGGATCGACTTGTACATCGAGTGAAGATCGGAAGAGATTGAAGACCCCGGATCTAGTTTCATCCATCCGGGCTGCGATATATATTCAGGATATAAAGACATTTGATATGTACATCATTACAGCAGATGATCATCCTTCTCAAAGGATGATAATTTTAGCAGAGAATTATCAGTCTACCATCAGACGATCGTCTGTTCTATTTACCAAAATGTAATTATAAAGCTGAGCATGGGAATGCCCGCCTCAGCTAGATCATGAAAAAGTATGAAAGAATAATGTATTGTATTGTATCTTATTACAGGACACTTCTCAGCAGATTGAATGAACTTCGGATCCTCCTAATAAAGCATTTCACCCGATAAACGACCTCATACTTTAGGGGGCATCTGTTATAGACAATTTTGTGCCTTACAGCAACAGGTATGAATTGTCAATAATCCAAGGGATCCAAAGTTCCCTAAACATGATGTTCCTACCCCTAGAGGAACAAGGTCAGCAAACCAACAGCTCTCAGATCAGTTCTCCACCTAGAAACACTAAAAAACAAGCAATCCTGAAATCAAAGCAGGTGCTCCACTAGGCTTCTGCGCTGAAACACAACTCCTCCATGGTGTACCTGCGTTGCAAAGCAGGTAGAACAAAGGCCACCTGCGTTGAGCGAGATTGGACAAGTGGCACACTGAGTCATTGTTCTGGAATCTTCCAAAAATGACACTTGGATCAGGGATTTCGCCTTGTGATGAGTCAGAGGCTCTGTTTCTCCAAGTGGAAGCAAGGTTCTCCAAGTGGACTCAAGAACTGAAGATCAACTGAAGAGAGAGAGGACACAAGGCAGCTACACATCAGTTGCAAGCTGACTCATCCTTTCTCAATTCATCTATATATTGAGCTCTCTCCTATGAGCTCAGGAGGCTGGAATTTTGTGCAAAGTAATTATATGCTGTTGGTTTCACTATAGAGCTATTGGGTGATTGCTTGAAGGAGGTGAAGAGGAGAAATTCTTTCTGCTGGGATGTGTTGCTGGATTGGAGCCTTCAATGGTTGTAACACTCTCAGAACCTTTACTTCTTCATTAATAAAAGCTATTGAGGTTCTTCTATATGCTCTTGTTTCAATGATATATTGTGATAATTGTATATTTGATTTACACTAATCCTTGAATCAATTATGATTGCATGTTGCTTGTAGTTTCCTTCTTTGCTATTTTGCAGGATCTCATTGTAGCTGGGCCAGCAATAGAGCAAGGAGCTGGGAGCAAGCAGCCATAGAGAAGAGTTTGGATTCGACATTAAGCGCAAGGCAACGGTTAGTGCATTCTTTCATTCTCTTTTGCTTTCATAAAGAAGTAAACCTTCAGTAGTTTCCTTTACAGTTGTTGCTGAGGTACTATCACCCTTAGAGTGGGATAGGGTCATCCGAATCGGATACTTTTCCCTACAACAATATGGACATACATTTCATCATTGGCAGAATATTTAATAAGAGCTAATGCTTTGGCATCTTAACTACCCATTTTTCTTGTGCAACTGCATCTGTGGGTTTATTTGGCTTAATATCACCATCACATATACCTTACCACAATTCATTATAAATGAGAGTGCTTTCGATGAGGTGTTGCCATGTTTTATAAGATTTTGACATTGTAGTGTTGATGCTTTGCACCAAGAATCAGGCTCAGAAAAAAATATCAAGATGGGAAACACAACATGCAACACACTATGCAAAAACGATCTATCGGGGCTTGGCCTTGACCCTCGTATAGTCGTTGAAATAGGAGAAAAATGACTGAGCTTTGCACTTGGCTCTAGTCAATTTCTCAAATATTTACAAGGTAACTTTCAAAATTTGACTTTTACAATGATGCTCTTGCAAAACCTGGTAAAAAAAATGTTACCCCCCCCCAAAGTAAAATTACTTTGAGTTACAATGCCACACTTATCTCTCCAAAAACAAATTACAAATAAAATCACCTTATTACTCCAAGAAATTTATTACCCTAAACATTTACAAATACCCCCTGACACCTTATTTCTCCAAAAATATTATTTTACAAATAATAAAAAATTCCTTATCTCTCCAAATTACAAATTACAAAGTATAGAAAAAACCTTATCTCTCCAAATTACAAACTATTAAAAACTTTATCTCTCCAAATTACAAATCAAATATGGCAAATAACTAGTGATTAATACAAATTTAGAGTCAATATTTCCTTCACTCAATATAGTGTGTTTGCACTTCCACCGATAGCATACGTTTTTCCCGGTTTCAACAGAAGACTCTAAATCTGTTTTATCTGAGAACCTTCCTGATCTTTGCCCTCTTGGCGGTTCTGTCCCATTTCCATTTGTGCACGATCATAAGACCAACTAGGATCACTATGACTAGAGCTAGCAAATAGTCTGAAATGCCAAATTCACTATGCTTGGGTATTTAATTTGCCCCTTGAACACCAACCCACAAGCATTCAAAATAAATATATATGAGATATCTCCTTCGCGGATGAGGTACACATGGATGCAGTATGGGTATGGATGGGTGCTAAGCATTTCATGGTAATTAGAATAATGGAAAAATGGTAGATGCAATGAAAAAGTAGAAGTCTTTAATGGCAGAAGTGTTTACGACACAGTGCTCAAACGAATATTCCACACAACTAGCAAACTTTATTTCTCCTTGGCCGCCATGCAGTCAACTGGCAACGAGTTTGCTGGTCAATCAACACAACTCCTCCCTCCAAATTGGCATTGATGGTCCTCGCTGAGGGAAATTAGTGTAAGAGAATTCCCAACAACACAATTTTTTATGCTTGATCTTCGATTTGGTGGCCTTTGCTCGAATTGTTTATTGGTTATTACTCAACATACATTCATCAGAAGTGAGTACAATAGCCATGAGGGATCTCTAGCGCTTTCGTGCCAAGGCAATCATGGCCAACATCATATTGAAGTGGAGTAGATAACAAAAGTTCCAGAAACAGAGGAAATTTTTGATAATACTAAAAAATGATTTTCAGATTTTAAAAATCTAAAAACAATGATAAAATTTATTTTCTTTTTTAAACAAAAAACTGGACAATTTCCATACCAATCATTTGCTGGTCAATTGAATGGAGTTTTCCAGGACGTTGTTGAGTTGGAATATCCTCCTCACATCCACTGCAACATTACTAGAGCTCTGATACCACAATAATGGTAGAAGTGTCCTTAGACACGTAATCTTATTAATCATAAAAAACAATTACATTTGGAATTTTGCAAGAGTTTACACCTGAACAACCAAACACTCTTTCAATGAGCTATTTATAAGCTCAATGTCCTAACTACCTCTAATTATGGATCACTTTTGCAATAGCAAGTGTCCACTTACAATAAAAGTTATTCAAACAATCTCACTAACAATTCTCCTAAAATAAAGCCTAAGATATGACACATTTGTAGAGTCATATCTTTTACAACGATATACTAATTCTAAATGTCTCCATTAAATAATTAAATATTCTAGATTAATAATTATTAATTTAATATCTTAAATTAGTAATTATTTTATTCTAATTTAATAACCTATGATAATATTTATTTTTGGATCATCTAACAAATAGTAATATATCAAGCAAACAAAATGAATGTAAACAAAAATAGCAAGCATAACAAAAAAAAGTGAAAACAAAGATAGTAAGAAAAGAAAACAAGATGAAAACAACAAGTAGACTATGTACATGGCACGGGGCGCGGACCGACCTATGGAAAGTAATGCTTGAGATCTTGGCGGTTGAAATGAAGGTTGTCAACCCTCCTGTCAAGTGATTGCAGACAGAATGTGTGTGTATCAGGTTTATCATGGACCAGTATAAGTCTGTCAGGTTCCACTACCGGAACCTGGTGGTATTCCAAAAGACCTTTAAGTGAAGACGACACCAATGCTTCAGATACTGCATGAAACATAGGCTCAGATGATGGCACGGGGTAGTTGTTTTTTATTCCCGGAGCGGTTCAAGTTCCTGAAATCAACACATAAGTGGATTTTCTTGGATTTTTTATGTGATGAATTTAAATTAGAAACCCAAGTATGATGACAAGCTTTGCAAGTAATCCAATCATCCAAAATCTTAGTCAATTTTTTTTGTATAAGGAGTTCAAACGACATATGTGTTTTACCTGGCCTTTGTTGTAATGGCTTGGTTCCTCATTTACCTGGAATACCATGTTGGATTTCTCGTGTGTAGTGTGTAGTCAAGACATCATCTTCCCATGTAGACACATCCCAGTATTGATTGATCAAGCAATCAAAGACTTGTCGCTGTTGCGGTGTGTAGTTTGTACTGAGACTAGCTATCTTCGGATCGTGATTGGTTCCCAGGTTGCCCTGTTTGTTTGTAGTGGTGGTCTTGTGGGTTTTGTTGTTTCTTGACCCTCGACAGAAGTTCCTCAAGTCATAGAGCTTTTTGAGGCAAACCACACCCTTGGGGGTGGGTTTGCCTTTCTTGCCCTCAACTGCAGTTTTCAGGGACTGCTCGTGCTTACCTTCATCTGTTGTTATGTATTTGAAAGCATAAACACTATTTGCAGGGTGTAGTATCACTTTGAATGCGACCATGTTGAGGCTGATGGTCCTTTCTAAGCTCAACACGAGTGCTTCATACTCAAAAATGTTGTTTGTGCGCTTGAACTTCGAGCATATTGAAATCATGTATTTTCTGTTATTTTGGGCAACTGAGATACACCCGATCCTTGAGCCGTCATGTGTCTTTGATTTTTCAAAATCCATGGCCCACAAATTGTCTGTACACAGACCGTTTGACGCACTTGTACTGCTGTTACTGCTACTACTAATAATGTTACAATGTTCTATACATGTTTCATTTCCTTCAGTTGGGCAAGGAAGGAGTCCCAACCGTGTGTTATGTGGGGTTGGAGCTAGCCGTGCAGGATAACACCCCAACGTTGTTTCCAAGAGGAAGTTGCTAAACATGAGTTCTGCGAAGGCCAACGGTTCATTATCGCCGTTAAGGAGAGTGACATTGTGCTTCATATACCTCTTGGACACTACCTAGATTTGGTTGCATTTTCCCTTGTACGGAAGCCACATGTGCGACCAGTCTGTAGCAAAATATTCGTCCAACTTTCTGGACTAGTCTCTACTGAGTAGTAGACCATATGCTTCTGGGATGTCCACAACAACTATGTTGATGCATTGGTGGACTCGAATGTCATGAGATAGTCGGATGATCACATCTTGTAGTTCACTAATGGCTGGTACCGATGTTCGATCAAGTTGGATGATCGCACAGATGTGTCGCTCCATTGTGCATTGATCCTTTTCGCAATGGAGAGCGACATGGCATTGGGTTCTGCACCTGAATTAACTAAGAAATTGTGAACATTGCAGTTAAAAATTTCAAATGATAGAAGGAATGGAGGGCAACCTGAGTTTTCTTCTTCCATCCGGAGTGTGTTGAGCACAATGTAAGGTGATCTGGGAGGTGTGCTTGCTCCCTTGCTGGTAGAGGCCGCACTGTCCATTGTTGTCTGTCCCAATGTGTGCAATAAGATGTATCAATGACTTTGGATCTTAGCTAACTCAAACAAAATGATGTTCACCCAAGTTTTCTTCATGTCATCTACAATGTTGTATTCCAGAGGTGGTAGGCTCACCGAGGTGTCCGGGGTAGAACGAATGTCCATGTTGTCTGGCGGAGTGTTTTCTGGCTTGTTGCTTATGGATGTTCGCCGCTATCTTCCCGAACTTGTTTTGTGTTTTCTGCTTTGGGGTGGCTGGTGGGTCAACCTTCCTCATTAACAGTCTCATCTTTTCTTGCATTCCCCAAGTGTAGGGGGAGCACATTTACTCCTAATATTGTAATAGTAAATTTTCTTTTGGGGCTTCTTCTAAGTGTTCGTCTTCGACATCGCTTGCAAGAACTGATATGCATTCACCACATTCCCAGAACTTGAGGCTTCATCAAGTAAAATACCTTTGTCATTATCTCTGTCATCCAGCTGCTCCTACACAGGTTTTTGAGTGAACCAGTTGCTGCCTGAGCTGCTTCCTTGTCTCTGTTTGGGCAGATGACTGCTTGCAGATGTGTCTGTTTTCCATTATTTAAGCTCGGACACTTCTGTCGTCATGTTCTTGATGAGGTGAGTGAGGGTTTCAATATCATTTTCTTCCTTGTCTCTACCTATTCTCGCCACCGATTGGGACTTCCTTATCGCATATTTGGAGCATTTTGCTGGTTCATCATCCTTCATAACTCCAATCAAACGCAGGTCTTTCTCTACAACAATAGCCTCTCCGCGGTTTTCCAAAAGTGTTGGTTTCACAGCTCGCTTGACGAACTGCACAATGCTGGTTGGCTATGCAGACGTGTAGTAATCAACAGTGATGGAGTCATGAGGTTTGGTGTCCACTGCAAATTTTTTCAATATGCGTGTAAAAATTTGGTTGAAGTCTTTTACCTTTTCTTTCCCCTCCATCTTTAGGCTTCCCAATTCTTTCAGTAACATAGCTGGGGTCTTGTCATCAATAAAACTTTCAAGGAACATGCTTTTGAATGCACCCTAGTTCTATATGGAGTTTGGTGGAAGGTTGTGATACCATGCAGTTGCGTGACTATCCAAGGTACATGGGAACAATCTTAAAGCTACGTCATCATGCCATACCTAAAGAGTCTGCAGCTACAGGTAGAAGTTATCTAAATGGTCTCCTACCTCCACCATGCTACCAGGGTCGTACTTTATGTTCATTCTCTCCGTCCGCTTCGACATCTTGTGCAAAACAGCCGAGAGGGCCAATGGTCCCTGAGTCATCCATTCTAGATTTGGGTTAGTCATCTCCTCTTCTTCTTCTTCCTCCTCTCTTTCAGAATCAGATGGTTCCAGCTCTGAGTTCGTTGGTTCGTCTCCGCCTCCATCTCCTCTGTTGCCTTCCCCTTTGCCTCTTGTACTAGAGTCTGATCTCAAGATTATAAGAGTGTCTTTTCCAGCTTACTGGAAGACCATAGGTTCCTCTCTGTCTTGAATAGCTTCTGCTAGACCTTCAAGTGTGGGAAGGACTGATTCTTCCACTGATGATGCAACAACTCCTTGTAGGAGTGGATTTTGGCTTTCTTGACGCGTATGGAAGATGTTGTATGCCTAGGACCAGTTCGACTCCTTTCGCAAACTGGCGAGTGATGGGATGGATGGAGTGAATTTGATGATATGGAATCTCATGTTCAATCCTGGGAGGTGAGGAGTAACCAATTGCAGGGTCGTGTGTAGGTGAGAGGGAGTGTGAGTTACTGCCTTGACCAGATGGTTGATGAATGAGTGTGATAGGATGTTCAGCCATATACAATTGGCTTCCCTCCTTCTAGTTCCATAAATGTTGACGGTGCTGGACCCACCAACATGTTAGGGGATCTCCTCGGTAAGATGTACCAATTAGACCTCAGACCGTTTGGTGTTGGATTCCCAGCAGTGGGTCATATGGTAATTCCTTAACCGTGATTTCACACAGAGGTAAGTAAGATGTCCCTGTTGGTAGCAAGGGTGTGACAACTGTAGTGAGTCAAGGAAGGTGCATGAGAGGTTCTAACACATGGGGAGTGAGGTGAGTGTGCCCCTTGGAAACTTATAATAGAACTCGACTTGGAAGGGAACACACGAGAAAAGATGCATCACCAGCTGGAAATAAATATATCGAGTAATCGAAAGTGTTGTTTAAACCAACAACACATCTGCAACAAGATTCATATAATTGTATACAAAATAGTTCATACACAAATGTGTAAGTTAAATAACATACATTTCTAAAGCAACCAGAATAGTCCAACTACAATAACAACATATGCATGAAAACATGTTGGCTCTGTTATATTAAGAAGTGTAATTTCCAGTGATACAATACATCCATGTCCAACCACCAGTCCCAATAGTGGAATGTTACAGCCATAATCGCCTGCTCCTCCAAAGAGATATACTAGCTCTGTTCAGTGGAGAAGCCAAGGTGTGTTACCATACTGTCCAAGCTTTCTCTAAGATAGTCCTATGAAGCTTGGCTGACCAAAAGCGTATACATCGAGTTATGAGGTACTATTTATAGCAAAGGGTGGGGTGACCCTTGACATTCCCCTTTGAGACTATTCATCTATCCTCATGACTCTTCAACTACTCTATGACTGTTACATTCAACTATCGACACTTGAACTTCCACTTGATAAGACGTTACACCACAATGCACATGTGCCCATGTGAGACAAAATGGCTTGAGCAAGCCATGCAGGATATCATTGACACTTGACCATTGTGGTGAGACCAACTCTTTGACATGCTTGTGATGGTCGAAGGTGGTGAGCTGATGCCAAGCTTGGTTGTCCATGATGGTGTCCATGCGCTCAATGGTGACATCTTAGTGAAGTGAACTCTCGCCTTCGTTGCATTCAGGTGCATTGATATGGTTCCTCTATCAAACTCGTCTGATAGCACGCACATGGTCATCCAGGTGTGACAAGATCATAAACATGTTGATGCATAGTGTCTACGGTTCTCTCCAAGCATGTGCTGATGGCCGTGCGCATCAACTTGTCGAAGTACATGTTCAACTCTAGTCACACTTGCTTCTTGTCTTCACGTTGGTGAGTGTGCCGAATGGGTGGGATCGCATGCGTGTGTGAAATGACATGCATGATACTGCATTCCCTTGCATGTGATCAACAACACTGCTCACCTTTTCTACTTCGTGCCAACTGCTGGGATGGATCTATAACTTGTACAGGTGCAGTTTCATCTAGGAGTGCATGTTGCGCCCCCTACTGTACTTGTTCCTACTACAACTCATTCTCTCATCTATGGAGCTCCTGTTCTTCCTTGAGTTGCTGCTTCAACACATGCAACTCCTTCTATGTTCTGTTCTTTGCCTTCACGCGATCTTTATGTCGCGTTGTCACCTCATAGCATGAGTCTCCAAAGTTTCTTTCATCAAATTGGACCTGCATGAGCTTGCAACTTTGTTCCGCCTCTATGTTGTCAACAACGTTCCTCTTGCGTTCGTTGCATCCGATATGCTGCCTTTTGCTACTGTTGATGGTGCTGCTTGTTGTGATGCTGCTGCTGTCACATCTTGATGTCCTTATCTACGAACAACTTGATGTCTTCATGGGTAGGCAAGTTCATAGAAACTTGACTGACTGCATCCCCAAGTGTGCTCTAAACGGTGTCTTTGACTCTGCTCTCCTGGAAACCATTTTACCTATGTTTCTGAGAGGCAAATGAACACTTGTGGTACCTGTAGACATGGAAACACTCATGGAAAGCAATATGTTAGTCGAAAACCAAAACGAGCTTGAGAACTGACTTGCAACATACCTGTGTGACTCATCATGAAGGATGCGCAATTTCCGCCGGGAGGTCGGGAGACTGACTGCCAAAACTGTGCAAGGCATAGTCTGAGTAGTTAGGAGGTTGACTGACTGTTGGAACTGCGCAATGCATAGTCTAGCAACACAATGCGCAATTTCAATCAGCAGTGACATGCAACCAACAAACTGCATTGCGCAGTTTCAGGGGCCAATAGGACACTGCCTCTAAGAATTGTGCAATGCAAGCCTGGAGGTTAGTGCTTAGCTAGACTTGCGCAATTTCTACAGGGTAGGCAGAGCCTTCGCTTCCTGAAATGCACAGTGCTAGCCGGGCAAGGCATGGTCCGGGCCAAGGTAGCCCAGTCTGGCCGATGGCCGACTAAAAAAATGAGAAGTGTGAATGCATGATGAGATGAGTGAAAACAAGAGTGAATGATTAAACATGCAAAAAAAAGGTGCAAGATTTAGAAAATGGGAAGCATGCGTGTGTGAAAAGTGAGTCACCGCAACGACGACCGTTTGTGCAAAAAAAATGTCATGCATGTGATAGTAATGCGATGCAAATGAAAATTGAAATGATGCTTCTACAAGATAACATACATCAAAGTGTCAGACATCAAGCACTCACTGAAATCAAGTAGACAAAAATCACACAAAGTGAAACATAAAAATCAACAGAAATGCAACACAAGACATGGAAGGCGGGCTTACCCCAAAATAGCTGAGCTGAATGTGCCGATGACTCCTAGATGTAGTTTGGGATGTCAGAGCTGCAAGGTCGATGTGAGTAATAATCTCTACAGTGTTCGGTTAATTAGTTTTGATAAAATCGAAGATGTGACATGCATGCCACAAATCTAGGAAGAGCGACACTTGGTGGGAGGTTTCTGAAATGATCCTTGCATGCAACCTCCAGCTACTAAATTAGATCCCTGAATCAAGGGATGCCTTCGCATGCTGCCTTGGGAGAAGAAGCCCATGCATGAAAATAAGCTTTTCTTGGTCCTAGAGGGAACAAGTCAACCCAACTTCACATGCAACAGTCTGCTCAGTTGGGAGGAAAAAATACGCATTTCTAGGAGGGAGCTAGGTTGGATACCCAAAGGGATTGCATTATTTCTAGGTAGATCAACTGACTGCTGCCCAAAATTGTGCAATTTATGGGCTGAGCAGTCTTGCTAGGAGGAATTGCGCAATTTTTTCAGTGAACTTCAACAGTGACAGGCTGATTTGCGCAATTCTGGAGCCCAACAGGTTGCCAGACATAATTGTGCAATTTCTGGAGGGAAGGCTAGTTCGCCTCTAGAATTGCACAATTTATTGAGGGAGATTCTCAACCTACAGTTGGACCAAGACTAGTGAAACAACCTATGAGGGGGATGCAACAAGTTTTGATGGATAGACTATCATTTTGCAAGAAAATCGCTGAAGCTCATGTACTTGAAAAGGAAAGACATGTTGCTGTGAAAGGTTGGTAGGAGGCTCCAAAACGAAGCTAAGGAAAAATTTTGGAGGGTGGTTGTGGCCGCTACAACACTTGGTGACACACTGGTAGAACTCCAACTCTCTGAATGGACCTTGTTCGTGAAAAGCAAGTCTAACACCTCCGAAAGTATTATTTAGTTCTCAGTTCATCTTGGTTTCCACACTTGCTTGATTGTAAGATGTAGTATCTTCCAAGCTCTTTGTCGATTGACACACATTCCAAGCCAAATCAACACAGTTGTTTATATTAGGGTTCAAGGGTATATTGGTGCACAAGCAGTATAGTCGTCAGAGTCTTAGTTTCATCTCTGGTGTTGCGCTGCTGCCAGCAGGCCTGGACAGTACCCCGATGGAGTCATGTAGGAACACAATCTTCACTCTGCTGCCAGCAAGCCTGGTCAGTACCCCGCCAGAGTTACTTGAATCACTTCTCTGCATAGGAAGCCTTTCTCGTCTTTTGCCTTATTCATTTTTTATTTTTTTCATTTTTCACTTTTCATTTTTTTATAACTGTGCATAACACTTATTCATTTAAGAGACAGAAGAGGGTCCTGAGTTATTGAGAGCAGAAGAGGTTGTTCCTTCAGAGAATTATTTTATTATATACCTCTGACGTGCTTGTTAAGGTTTTACCCCTCACCTTTCTCTACTTGACTGAGATGACAAGGGTTAACGTAAAAACAATAGACTAGAGTAGGTGACACTAGTTAGTGCACAAGTGTTGTGTTTTCACCAAGGTTCACTTTGAACAATACATATTTTCCTTCGACGTATCATGGAATAAAAGTAACAAGTTCTTCATACAGAGGCGGGATGACAGATAACCAAAGAGTGATAGTTGTATAAGGCCTCTTGTACTTTACCCAACTTGTTTCAAGAGTCATACATGGTTTCATGCGAAACTAACCTACGAACAAAAACAAGCAAACAAACAATAATGCAAAGCAGAAGTAGAAGTAAATGCAAAAGGAAAGAGATTAAGAAAACAAGAAAGCAAGCAAAAAAACAAGAAAAGAAGGTAAGCAAACAAGCATGCAAGCAAACAAACTCAAAGAAAACACTACTCCTACTCCTAAGCTAACGGTGCATGGTCCTGATCACATGAAGTGATATTTCCAATAAAACCACCCACACATTGGTTGACCCATGTTGGTGAAGGCTTGGTCCGTGAGCAACTCGGTTGTGTGGACCAACAAACAAGAAAGATATAACAATGAGACAAACACACTTCATGTTTAAAAGTGTCCACAAGACATAAGGGAGTGTAAGTGCATGATAAGAAGTCCGTGGACTTATCACAGTGCTATGCGACACCGTGTGCAGCTTTGAATCATATGCATACTCTTGACTATGACATGCAAGCAAACAAAAGAAACAAAGATGAATTATGTTGTGCACGTGTTCTTGCAATGTAAGATTCCTCCAATGCGTGAGCGATTGGATCGTGTATTTCAAGTGGAGGAAGCATGATCTGTGTGTGACATTGATCTTCAATCATACAGATGAGTGATGAGGAGCCTTGGGGGATTGAAAAATATCTTGATCAAAAGCGAAACCAACCTCAGGACAACGTGGGCCTGACATAACCATCAGCTGGGGCTGAAGTGCCTCGACAATCTTGGGTGTTTCGACTTCATCATCAGATAGATCATCATAAATCGACAACCTCGAAAAATCAACTACAATAGAATCATGATCGTGATCGGATATGGAAGTAAATGGATCACGAAAACCATGATAAGAAAAATCAATGATTTCATCGGCATCCTGATGATCTGATGAATCAAACAGAGGGGTAGATAAGAAGCGAACCAATTCATCCACTATGTTTCCGGAAAAGGAAGATGAAAGATCAAGTGGATTTTTAATGAATAACTTATCCTCTCCGTTGTCAGATGATGGACTGACATCCGGTGTATCCTGCAAGTGATCAACAATGGGTGCATCCATGGATGAAGATACACATGAAAAATCATGGATGGCAGGTTCACCAAAGATGTTAGGATAAAATGGAGGAGGCTAGGATGGAAGGGAGTCATCCTTCGCAGAGTGTTGATACTCAAACTCCCACTCATACTCTTCATGAATGACAGCGCATGTTGGTTGTGTAACATCAACTTCGTTAGTGGCTTGATCCTCGTTCATAACAAGTGTAGAGTCTGGAATGGAAGAACACAAGACAATATCATCTGGAGGATTATCTGAGTATAAAGACGGAGGTTTTGGGAGAAAATGCATATGACGACTCGATGGACTCACAACCAAATCTGCGGGAAAAGTAAGTGAAGTGATGTTGGGAGGATGTGGCAACTGAACAAATGTGTGAGCATAGTCTCCCACATCACTCTATAGTGGTGGAGCTGTTTGATGAGGGGACAACAGACAGTCACTTGTGACAATGACAATATCCATTTGTGATTGTGCAACTCCATCAGTGAAGAATACTAAGCAAGGCTTGATTTCAAACTTCTTCTTTGGATGAGCATATTTCTTAAGACATTACTCGAATCAGTCCCAAAGATAGAAAATTTCATCTGGCTCTTCGGAGCTTGAAACTACAAATCAGGGAAGCGCTGCCAAAAATCCATAGGCGATTCATGTGGAGCCTTCTATTTTTGTAACAATTTTTGGTCAAGATTTTCTGGATCAAAATGATAGAAAGTGTCTTAAATGAGAGAAAAAAAGTTCTGAAGTGAGTGCACGTTGTCAGCCGGCAGGCTGCACAACAACTGATGTGGAGATTCACGAAGTGTGTATGCAAGCAGAAAACTGGCCTGTTCATCAAAACATCCATCTTCCTCATGAAGCATGGAAATAAAGTCATGTAATAACTCAAGCCAGGCCACTTTGCCTTCACCATCATACATGTATGTGGACAAGAGATCGGAAAACTCACTCGTGATGGTGACATCTTCGACATGCAAAAAAAATTGTGGAGGGAGTAGAGTGAAAGACTCCATGATAGATATGAAAATGTTCAAAATAGGATGAGAGGACACAACTTGTCACCTGACCCTCCTTCTAGCGCTAGAAATGTTGATGGTGTTGGACCCACCAACATTCAGGGGATCACCCTGGTATGATGTCCCAACTAGACCTCACACTGTTTGGTGTGGGTGTCCCATGTGCTATGATGGCCCGGTTGCCATTATCTTAAGATTTGCCTCAACTCTTGCTTGTCAGCACATGAGAGTGGTCTGCTTTGTCTTTGAGAAGTGAGGTTCACTTGCCTGGTGAGTGTAAGTGCTACTTGTGTGAATGGTTCTTTAATTTTAGAGGGAGAGAGGATGAGAGTGAGCCCCAAGTCGGTTGGGAGAAGTCCCAACTCTGCTAGGAACACACAACACAACAAGACATGCACAACTTCTAGTGGAACAGTCCACACGGATGCGACAGTCACAACACACAAGGGAAGATAACACATATAATACTCAACGGATTAGTCTGCATGAGTATAATGGTTGTTATAGCAAGTTTTATTTGAAAGATCTATTTGATGTCTAAGAGAGTAGTCTACATGGGCGAGACAACATTAAGAACATATACAACACATTTTCTTAACATATGTGTGTTACAACAAGTGAATTAGTTCAAGTTTTAAACACAGGTTCAAGCAACATGCATTGCAAGTGTTAAATATTAGTCTTACAACAAATAAAATACATGCGTGAAAACGTGTTGGCCTGTTAGTAGGCTTCTGAATTAAGCGAAAGGTCCAAAATGTTAGAATTTCTAAGTCTAACCCATTAGAAACCCTTCATGTACTTTCTGATTTATTCCTACCTACTTGTTCTGTTAATTAACAATTTATTTACCATGTAAATAATGGAAATAAATACAATTACATGCTCAACACATTACAGATCATCAACTGAAGGAAAAAAAACAATCACACAAGTGACACCGTTGTTTTTGGACCAATTTTCCCAGGAAAAACCAATGAGGGAAAACCGGTGCAACTATCTGAGAGTTTTATTATTATGTTGTTTTTGAATACAATCTGGGTGCCAAAATCAGCTCAACCAACAGAGAATTATCTCGGCAGTAGTACCTCTCCTTCAGAGACAGATGCTCTGACTGAAATCCTGGATAAACACTCCAGCAACTCCTCAACTCTAATCTGTGCCACAAAAAACCCCAGCGTCAGCCTCTAGGTACTGCGTCAACCTCTTCTGCCCTCTGCGTCAGCTTTCTCGACAGTTTTGGCAGTTCTTGGTAGTTCCTTCTATTTTCGGCAGTTCTGGATTCTACTATCTACATCATATTTCTCCATTATTCCAGCATTTCCCAGTAGTTCCAACTGTTCATGGCAGTTCTAGCTGTTCCTGGCAGTTCTGACTTCTTCCCTCTACGTCATCTTTCTTGGATGTTCTAGCAGTTTCGGCTTCTGCCCTTTGCGTAAGCTTTCCCGACCACTGCGCTGATCCTCCTGGCACTATCTCTGCCTCTCTGCTTCTGTATTCACTTCCCCTCAACTGCAACTCCAGATCACTCTCTCAGCTTTCTCAGCAAACCCAGCCCTAAAAAGTCAAAATCTTGATCTCTTGGTGTGTTCTCGAAGTGACCCTCAAGCCTCCTCTTATACTTTTCTTGTTAACAAATCAACGGCCGAGATTAAGTCTCTAATCAATGGATAAGATTAGATCTGGCTTGATCCATGACTTTCAGACCATTCTAACACAATTTTATATTAATTCACATTAATATTTTATTTTCCCTAAGTTAGACTTAGGGACTCCACTAAAAATATTAATTATTTTAATATCTCCCAAGCTGTTTAGAATCTGCCCAAACCCTTTCTTGGTATTGGAGATCTCATGTGCCTTAGCCTCTCCACCAATTTTTGTGGCTAGAGCACATCCGATTCTACCCCAAATCAACACAAGCCACATCGTTACACCATACATCACTAACCCCGTGTGAGGGGTGTTGGAGCCACTGATTACTTCTCAAAGAAAAGATAACATACTCTCTTGGCTATGTGGGAGGAGCTAAGGTGAAAAGGTCCCTTGCATGTGCAAATGAGGGGGTAGTTATATCCAAGGGTGAAGCTAACCCTTGTGGCTATTCAACTACCCTCATGACTGTTTGACTTTCATGACTTTTCCACTTTACATGACTCTTTGTACAACAAGTGGGTCCCTTGGACTTCCACGTTACATTTCATTGATAGAAAGTATGTCCCATAGTAGAGATGTGGATGTCATGAATCGTGACATGACTCAAAATGATAGTGCTGGTAGATTCATGTTGCTGCTAGTGTGCATGTTGAGTTGTAGTGCTGCTGGGTGATGGATGTCCTTATGGTGTGTCACAACTTTACCTCTGCATGGCAAAGGGCATGGAGTCTTCGATGTTCGTTGGTTCACTTGATTTTTCTTTTGCACGTTTCTCCTTGCTTGTATGTTGAAAGGCTTGACATGTTCTTCTATTCGCAAAAGGTGCATGTTCATTTGTTCATTTGTTAGTGAGCACATATTGCATGTTTACTCATCCATCTGTCCTTTTGCATGTGCTCCCCTTCGTTCATCCCTTTCGTTGTCTCACCATGTTTGTTTGTGTACCTGTTCCCTATAGTCACTCATGATGAGACGACATCAAATCCAAAAACCTCCTAGTCTACCATCATACATGATCAATTCAGATGCAGGTGACCGGGAGAGGCAACAAGGTTGTGAGGCAGGATGGAGGCTTTGGGCATTGCTAATGAAAACTACGCAAGAGTCACTGGGTGATGGATATGGGAAATCTGGATCGACAATGACTGCCCGCGAGGAATGGCCCAGCTGGAGGGAAAAACTGCACAATTTTTGAGGGGAATAGTCTGGGTTGTAGAAAGGTTGGGAAAGCAAAATCTGCATAGTTTCTGGAATGAGCGGGAAACGGGGCTTGATAGCAAAAACTATGCAATTTTTTGGAGGAACAAGTTGGGTTGCAGGGAGGCTTGGCAAAAAAAATTGCGCAATTTTTTGGAGGAATTAGCGAGGAGGCTGGCAGCCAAAACTGTGCAATTCCTGGAGGGAACTAGAAGCTGGCTGTTGGGTCAATGGCAGTAGAAACTATGCAATTCTTGAGGGGAACTAGCAATCAGCTATCGGGAGCTTGGAATCAAAAATTGTGCAATTCCTTGAGGGAATGGCAGTCTGCTACTTGGAGCTATTGGCGAGAGAAATTGCATTAATGCTTGGAGGCCAGACTGCTGATCATATCTACGCAATTTCAAAGCTGAGTGGAAAGCTGGGCAACAGAGGGCCTGCTCATGGAAATTGCACAATTTTTTTGATGAGCAGCTGGTCGGCTGTCAGAAGGGCTGGCTGGAAAAATTGTGCAATTTCCTGAGAGAGACAGGGACAAGCACAGGGTGTCTGTCTAGCCTGCCTGTGCAATTTTATTAGTCAGTAGAGCGGGAAATTCTTGCAGACTCTGTGCAATTTTTCAGGGGAGTCAGTCCCGGGGTGGCTGCCAGGTGAATCTCTCTGGTTGACCAGCATGGAGACTGATTGATTTTCTTGCGGGTAGCGCAACTTGAAATGAATTTCTTGGTGCTCCTACTTTGTTCTGGGTGACAGTCGATTGAGTCAATGGTGGGGTGATCGTCTGGCTGTCAAAGGGGAGTCCAATCATCAGAACTTCAACAAAATGACTAAGTGTTCGAACGAGTGAAAGATGCATATGTTATCTTGCAACACACACTTTCATGACTCGATGACAAGATGACTCAAACCTTCCAGACACATATGTACAACATGACTGACCGATAGTGTATGTGACAAGTGCGATACTTATGATTGATTGTTGGTTGACTGTAACGACGCTTGCACAACAGTGAATGTGACTCCGTGTGTGAGTGCGACAAACGTTTTCATGGTGAGCACAACAAATAGACATGAATCGAAGACTTTGAGCATAACTGAACATGGTCACAAGCATGAATTTGATATCAACATGCAAGACTTTGTGAAATGAATAAGCAAGGTGAATGCGAAGACTCATGCGAGCTCATGGAGTGAACCTGAGTGTGTGTAGTCATCAAAGTGAAACTCTTAAGGGAGGCTCCAAATTTGTGTGCAAACCAAAATTTTGGAGGGTGGTTGTAGCCGCCACAACACCTTGAAATATTGAGATTGCATGATGATCCTTTGCAAAATGGGGGAGAGAGGGGTGGCGTATTTTCCTTTGGCTTTCCATACCTATTGAATCACAATCATTGAGTCAAAAAAGACAACCCCTCGTTATATCTAATTATAAACCTTGCCACAAAGCTAGGTATTCTGCTTGGTTGTTGGTTGAAGTACCCAATCCCTAAGAAAATTGTAACTCTTTTTGATAATCGGGGGAAAGGATAACCCCTCCCACCCTTGTCACCCCTAGGTTTCCTTTTGAGGCTCCATAAAAAAAATACAAGAAATACTCTTTACTTAATCATCATTTTTGAAGTTCAACTAGATCATTTCTTATACAAAATTTCTGTTTGGGAGCAAACGATGATTGAAGTTTGTTAGCATGACATGGAGGTTTTCCTACTTTCATCCACTCCTTTTCTATTGGAGTCAATTCCTCCAGCTCAAATTATTTGTAAGCCATAGGCTATGATGGCTTAAAATAGGAGGCTTATTATTTATTTGCTATCATTTCAGAGTTCAACTATTCCCCTTTGAAAATTTCTCTATTTTGAGATAATCAAACCAACTAGCATATGTGTTTGGGTGAGCTTCCCAAAAGTGAATTGGTAGAGATGTAGCTTTTCTTTGCCATGGGATTTTGTTCCTCCATAATTCAAACATATCATCCCAACTTTTAGGAATGACATCAATGTGAGTTATCTTAGCAAAGGCTTCCTGCTAGACTTCCAAAGTATACAAGCAATTCCTAAATAGATGAGGAATGTTTTCTTCCGCTGCCTTATAGAGAATGCACCTTGATGTTCCTTTAATCTTCTTTTTCTTGAGGTTCTCAACAATTAATATTTTTAGATGAACCATCGTCCAACAAAAAATACGTACTTTGGGAATCCCATCCCTATGCCATATTTTCCTCCTCAACTTATTGGGAGTAGGATGCAATAACCTTTTGAATAATAGTTCATACACTTCTTTAATTGAATATCTATGATGAGGAATGGTCATCCAAGAATGCTAATCTATGGAAGTTAAAGATATTGGAACTAAGCCCTTTAGAGTTTGTAGCAGTGTTTCTGATTGTGACTGAATATTTGTAGGCAGATCCATAAATGTCCATCCTTTCTAAGTGCCTTGAGTATCCCAATGAGATATATTTTTATCTTATATATCCTTGCTTTTCATCCAATTTTCCAGTCCACTGAACTCTTTTCATTCTCACAATGGCCATGCTGAGGAGAGGTTGTCCCTCCATATATTGATTCTTGATCCATTTCCAGTTCGCCAACTCAGATTATCTAGGATTAATGGAGTTCCAATTTTGTACGGTTTCCAAATTTTGGAACCCAACCTTGGCCATTCAACCTTTACCCCATGAGAACTCAATTTGTGTGGAAATATTTATGAAGGAATGCTTGTTTCTACCAGTCCTTTGAATTGGATAGGAGATGCCAAACTATTTTGGCTCTTAGTGCGAGATTAATTAATTGTGGCTCTTTAATCTGCAATCCTCCATAAAGTTTAGGGAGTCAAATTGCATTCCATTAGGCGAGGTGGAATTTTTTTCTCATTGTGTTTCCCCCGCTTCTAGAGAAATTTCCAAATTATGGTGCCTATATGATTAACCACGTTCTTGGGAGCTAAGAGGCACGAGCATAAATAGATCGGGAGCAAGGAAGGATTGATTTGATCAACACAATTCTACTAGCCGCATTTAGTCATTGCACTCCCCACGACCGTATCTTGTTTTTAAACTTCTGTAGTACTTCATCCTAGCATTCCATGTTCAATACTCCCAATTAAATTGGGACTCCTATATACTTAAAGAATTTCCACCCAATTTCCACAAGAAATTTGATTGCTTTGGATATCTCTCTTAGAGTGGATTTGGGGCAGTTCGATCCATATATATGGCTCTTTCTTTTTTTCACTAGTCCAATTGATATTTCCTATGTTTGAATGTTGAATAATTTGTTGTTAGAAATAATGCATGGTAGAAACATAGATATTTCCAATGACTAACCACATGATGTTAGACCCAAGAGCACACTAGGGGGGGCGGGGGTGAATTACTATACAACTATATTACTAATTGGAAACTTTTCATCAATTAGAAATGTAGCAACCAATCATAAACACTTCCAATATATCAATAAGAATAAAAATTCATCATGAAACTATCATCATAACAATAGTGAATCAAGAGGCCACCACATCAAAGAGACACAAGATTTTACGTGGAAACTCACATGGGAGAAAACCACAAATTCCTCTTCTTCATATACTTTAATTAATTACATAGATTTGTAAGATATGACCTGTAGGAGGCACCCACTCCCAAATACTTTCTTGTAGGCTACAATGTGACAGAGGCACCAACCTCGAAAGTCTGCAAGTAGCCTCTCATTGTAGGCCACAACCTACTTTCTTGTAGGCTACAATGTGACAGAGGCACCAACCTCGAAAGTATGCAAGTAGCCTCTCATTGTAGGCCACAACCTAATTGAGGTTCCAATATTGGTGATGAGTGGGCTTCGACCTACTTGAGGCTCCAACCTAATTGAGGCCCCAAACTCAATGATGAGAAGGCACTGAATTTCTCTAGGATCAAACCTAATTGAGTCTCCAACCTTGGTGGAGGCACCCACATCCTTCAATTCCTTGTGGACCCATTTTCAAAATATTTCACACTATGTCCACCTTTCTTTTAAGAAAAATAATTCATCAAAATTAATAGGTTGTTGTTGTCAAACTATTGTCCATACTCTGTCATACCCTGTCATAGTTCTACTGCACATGTTTATTAATCTAGTCACAAAAACTTCTTCTCAGAACCTATTTTCACCATATATCCAAAACTATTGCACCCTACTCATAAACCCTCGAAACCATGCGATAAAGATTCTAGTCATCAAATATTTGTTATTAAGGCATTCCATGCCTCTGGAAGCATCCACCTCTAAGCCCTAATCATCATGATTCTTCTGAAATCCAATTTGGACCAATAATGACCCCAAAAAACTGTACAAAACAATATATTAAATTAAAGTCTCTACAAATTGCCCCTTTCTAGGTGCGCTTCTACAAAATGCCCAAATTTGGGTACCAATACTACAAAATGTACACCATTGGCATGCTAAACATTCAATAAATAAACCTTTATGGAATAAATAAAAATATTTTGACTTGACTACCACTGAGACTCAAACTAGGGTCTCAACTAGTACAATGACAATGTGCTACCAACTATGCTATACATGATCCTTGCAATGCTATACCTCCAACATTATTATAACATTAACTCTAAGCCATGATAAGGGCATAGGAACACCTTATGAACTAATGTATTACATTGTGTCCACTATAATCCTCGGTCTGATGTGTTATAATTCTCTATTTTCTTTGTGTCCTTACCAATACATCATATATATTATGTTAATATTCCTTGTATGGAAGACATGGGGTCCACCGTGGCTTGCATGGAACGGTCCTCATACAAATATCTATTTTATGTTGTGTGCTCACCAAATATGCCATATATCATATGCAGATCTTCCACATAATATTTTCAAGGGCCATCGTGGAATTGGTCGTGGCCTGTATGCACTATTCCAACCTTAAATGATATGTTGCGCCTCGGCCATGTAAACTAGAGATTGAACTAGGACTTCGAACTAGAGTTACGAATCATATACACCATGAAAGCTGAATAAAGCCACTGAGGGATGATGCCATAGACATAACCAAGAAAAATTAACTCACATTGCAACCATGAAAAAATCATGAGAAACTCCATTTGTTTCATTGAGATTTGACCTTCACTGATCAATAAAGCTTGTATTTGAACTATGAAAGATTTGCTTTTCTCTTTCTTGCCTTTGGAATGAATGAATGGGTGTGTATTTATATTTGTCTAGTGGTCCTGCACTTATGGAGGGCTGACCATAGGCCATAAATGATGCCTAAAATTAAAGTGCCATAGAGTCGACTCATACGCGCCATAGAATTTTTAGTTCCATGCCAAGCCCATGCAACCAAAGGATAGGCCCTATCATGCCTCCATACATTTTATTTAAAGATAATTTCTGTGTCAGGAGCCATATGCCTTTGAGATGGACCCTATCATGAAACCATACCACTTCTTTGGGTTAACCGCTTGGCTCCATATTAGATGTCATATAACCAAGGTTTGGGACTTATCATATGACCATACTCCTTTGGTTTAACTGCTTGGCTCTGCTCCTTAAACTCAGTACCTTGGTTCGATATAACCAAGCTTTGTTGATCCAGGTGGATATTGGTGGCCACCCACCTATTCCACTTGGATCCCCAACACTGCTTCCTATCGGTTTCCTAATTTTCAACACAATTTCCTATTTCGACAATTTTCTATTTTGGCAGTTTTCAGGTCTTGAACTTCTGGAGCCATTTTGAGGCCCAAAACAACGATTTTTTGGGGCAAAGGGAAAACATAAGTTGAATACTACGTTTGTAGTTTAAAGTTTTTTTCCTCAGATAAACCTTTCTAACATGATATCGTGTGCTCCAAATGGAGATAATATGCCAAATTTACGACCCTGGGAATTGACATTCCAGCTAACCCCTTCAGGGCCCATAAGATTTTGGTGCTTCATCTCCTAGGGTTAGCTTTTTGGATGTTTAGGGTTTTTCATGATAAAAAGGCATCAAAGCCTCATTGTAACATAGTTCAAAAGGCATGTAGCTGTCACATCTCTTGTATGAGACAAGCTACCATCACCCAAGCTATCTTGCTTTCATTTTGCATGTAAACAATTTTTAGCATTTTCTATTTATTAATTGAATTTAGTTCAATGTATGTTTATGTTTATTTTTTAAATATGTATTTCATTTTGTTCATTCATAAATTCAGGTCAGCGGTGTAGGGCGGTCTTCTCTTTCTTTGTCTTTTTGTGCATATCCCCAACGAGGTCTGGGTAAGGATTTGGGACTTGAACTGCTTGAGCCCTTGCAAGATAGACCTTGCTAACCCAATGACATCCCACAATAGAGGAAAATAAGTATGAGGGAGCAAGAGATCCTATAAAATTGTTGCTTGAAGAATCCCTCAAGAGACAAAGGAACATGATGATGGATATTTTTTTACCAAATCCTCAAATGGATACTAATGGGTGATGCATCTTCATCTAAAAATCACTTTAGAGGTGTTGCCCCCTTTAAGGTACATGTTAATTTTTATATTTCTATATTTGAAGGATAGATAGACGTAAATGATCAATATTAATGGTTAAATCTGTTGGAAGGATATTTTTTGGTCCATAATATTTTCAATAGAGAAAATATTACTTTTTCACTCCTTAAGGCTCCCGTCCATGTCAAGGATTGGTGGGAAACTTACTGATGGGTCCCGTCAATAGGTGTATTTTGAGGCCCATTGTGTTATCCCCCAACCCTTAAATTCTCTTTTTATCACATTAATTTTCATTTATTAGACATATTGTGCTTAGTAAGAAGACTAAGGGATGCTTGTCATATTTCATGGCCTAATGTGGTTAATATGTAGGAAAAATAAACATTTTTAGAGACATTTAATATGCAGAGGCTTGTTGGAGGCATCTAGAGAGAATATAGGAGGCTTGTCCACTACATTAACTCTCCAACTTGACTTGAGCCCCAATATTTCTCACCAACAACACGAAGTCCACTGGTAGTCGAGGACCTCAAGTGCAAGTGGATATCTAAGGGAACTAGATCCACCAATTTTAAGATGTTGGAGGGAAGCAGTTGTCCTCTCAAGGGAGCTGCCCCTGAGTCACTTTTTGTATAAATAAATAGGCGTAAGAGCTCATTAGGATTCGAACACCTAGAGCAAAGAAGAGCTATTGAAGGCTGAGTACCTGAGACTGTTATCTCCATTATGAGATTAAGAAGGCCAAGTACCTGAGACTGTTATCTCCATTATGAGATTATGTATTGGCACTCTATTTTTTGTTAATGAAAGGAATTTTGTTGGTCTACATCTGAGTTAGCTTAGGAGGGATGAAACCCTTGGGTTAGGGCCCAAACTAGAGGCTTTAGTCCCTCTCATGTATTTTTCCTTTGTTCATGTTGTTGTATTTCTTTCCTTGTTTAAGTAGGAATTAAATTGCAAAAATTGTAGTTGCAAGTTTGATCACCACCTCTCTTGTGGGAAGTGTGGAAGAAGAGTCTACAACAATACAACAAAAATATGTGTTTATGATTCCTTGGAAATTGCTAGGCTTTGGAGTAAAATTATTTTGCAAGCTTGGTTTCTGCACCTTGGAGGTTAATATCATGATTTGGCAAATGTATTAGATGCATGTTGTAGGATATAATAAATCTTGAAGAATTAAATTTCAACTCATCCTTTCCACTTTGATTGATTTTGCTGCAATATTGATCATTAGATGTATGTTCTTGATTGTTAGTCTTTAGGGGATGACAATGAATTGCAGGGTTTGACACACTCATCCACATCCACTTTGTCATTACCATCCTCCTCCTAGACACCTCATACTTCTCTCAAGTACTTCCACCAAGATAATCTTTTCAGGGTCAACAAGGACACCGTGGGCACAAATTTTTGTGCAATATGGGCCTCTGAGAGGTGATAAGCTTGGAAAAAGGCCTCATAAATCCTTCATCCACCCTCATCCACCTTCCTCTACCTTCATAACACCTTCCGTACCCTCAGAAATCTCTCAGACCCAATCCTGTAGCAAAACATGGTTTCCTATAGCAACCTATAACAGTCCTGTAGCACTACCCAAACCCAACCATATTTGCTCTAGGATCTTGATTTTTTCATTTTGAGATTGAATAATGATCCTCAGCCTTTGAATCCTTGATTGGGAGACCCAATGACTACTCTATACCCATCCCTCAACCATTGCAAGCACAAGACAACAAATAGAGTTAGGAAGCAGATTTTCATATTTGAATCACAAAGAGTATTCTATTATGTAGTGAGTAAAGACGTTGTTCTTAAGGCTGAAGTTATCTTACACTGGGTGACATGAAGGGAAACTATTCAATGCAAATAGATAGACTTAGTTTTTTGAATTTACTAGTTATGTGTTGTAGACTGAATTTCTTCTTTCCAAACAATTTGCAATTATAGTAATGATTTACATTCCGCAAGTAAAATGTACATTTGATTGGTCTACAAGTAGATTAGCATGGTTATTTTTGCAACTACTATAGTCTTTCCCCTTCATGTAGTTACAATTAGTCTCTACATTTGATGTATGGCACTTTCATTTCTACAATTAGGCTAATGATCCTTTCCTTGCACTTAGGGTATGTTTTTGTCTCCTCATCAAAATTATCTCTGTAGTTAGTTGAAGGAGTGGTCTCTGCATGCCTTGAACAATCCAATGACTGAGGGTGACATGAGTAGAACTTGACCTACTATGCATATAACAATGTCACCTCTAAGTTTGTACAAACCTTGGGTTGTGTTGTGCTATTCAACAACCCCCCATTTATTAATGGTAGTAGTTAATATTATGTTAATAAATGGGGACCCTTTAAAAAATACATTAAAAAAAAACAAAACTAGCATTTAGGCATTTCTTTTATTTTAAGAATAAAGCAAGACATCAATCAACCCCCCCTTTTCTAGAGAACTACTAAATGCTTACCTTCCCACATACAACATGGTTAAGCATCATCAAAAGATCTTCCTAACCCTCCAAATAAATTAAAATGATTAAAAAAGGACTCTATGTTCAAAACTATCATAATTCTGACATAAACTCAGTCCTTAAGCTTTTTGTTCAAAAGCTGAGTCTTGCATCACATATCGCCATGTATGAAGGACCCAATTTAAAAAGGTTATTTCGAAACATGCGAGATGCTAAATTGTGAAGGCGTTATAACCTTTATCGCATCGCATTTTTGGAATTCAAACAAACACCACAAACATACCACAAACCAATATTGCGAAATGCAATAAAGACTTGGACCCACTCCTTAAATGTATCATAAGCAAATGTTTTAGGTCCGCCACCCATTAAAAGGGTCTTTTACATAGAAAAACCTGGCAAGTAGTTACGTTTTGAAATGATAAACGAGCAGCTCGCATCTCGCATCTCGCAGAAACACAACAGAAGGTAAGAAAGGTGAAAAGGAATAATGCGATATTGCGATTTGCGATATTTCTTTGCAAATCACATAATCGCCATCATTACAGTTCAAAGGTTCGCCACCCTAGAATCTTTCTTCCCATTTTACGATTGTTACACTAAAAAATGTCACCATGGCTATTTACAGTCGGTATGGCTCAATCAACAGTCATACTACCCTTTTGAGCAAGTCTTATGCCTCTGCTATTCATGTCAAAATCCAAGAAAGAGAGAAAGTCCTTATAAAATATGTTTATCTCTGGGTACGCAGGTTCTCTCAAGCCTTGCCTGCGGGTACGCACCTTTTGTTCACAAGGTCTGCGTCCAAGGACGCTCTGTATCTAAAGGGGTAGGTGCGTCCCTCTGAAAAGGTTAAAATGCGCGAGTTTCATCTTCAAAAACTTACTTGTGGTCACTTCTAGAGCTTTCTAGAAGGTTCTTGGATGAATATTGAGCGCCTCCAGATGGTTCATGCACTCCTATCAAAGAGGAACTTATCCCATCAATAAGGGAGTGATCCCATCCAAAGAGGGGACTATCCCATTGATGGTGGACCTGATTAACTTCCTCTTGAGCACTATAAAAAGAGGCATTGAGCCAGAAGGAAGAAGGTTGAAAGCTATAGATTTCTAAGGGTAAATGCTGCAGGAATTAGGACTCCCATTTAGAAGTTTGTGAGGAGAGATTGTCACCCTTGCTTGTTCTATTTGGAAGTGGGTGAGCTTTGTCAAAGTAGAGGAAGACTCTTGTGGACCCTGGAAGGAGCTTGCACAACACCAAGGCTCAGGTTGTAATGGTTCCTTTTGATTACCTTTAATGCAAATTGGTCCATTCTTCTCAATAGCTTGTTGTTAATGGGTTATTTCATGTACTCCTTGGTCTATATGTTGAATATGCTTTGTTTTATGTTATAATCAGGTGCTATTTAATTGTTTGACTGTTGGTGATTGCAGGTTTTGGAGAACGGGAGGAGCTCATCCGGATCAACAAAGCTTGGACTTCTACAAAATCGTTTGGACAGAGGTAAGAACGAAACACCTTGATTTCTCATATCATAATGTATGTTTAGAGAAGGATAGCTCCAGTTTGTTTTGTTTGTCATTAGAATGTCTTAGACTTCTAGGAAGGTCAGCTGTGTCCGCACCCTTGACCGATTCCGTGTGACAAATTGGTGACTCCGTAGTCTTGAGCATAGTTCCTTATCTTGTGTCAAGCTCGTTTAAAAAATGAAACAAGGGTAGGTTAAGTAAGTAGATTGTAGAGAGTAGTCATGAGCATAGTTCCTTGTCTTGTGTCAAGCTCGTTAAAAAATGAATCAAGGATTTTATGAGCATAGTTCCTTGTCTTGTGTCAAGCTCGTTAAAAAATGAATCAAGGTTTTTTAGGTATAGTTCTTTGTTAGGTAGATTGTAGAGTAGTAATGAGCATAGTTCCTTATCTTGTGTCAAGCTCGTTTAAAAAATGAAACAAGGGTTATGAGCATAGTTCCTTGTCTTGTGTCAAGCTCATTAAAAAATGAAACAACTCCCACAAGTCTTTCCAAGATCGTGAAAGTAAAGCTTCATTCCATCCACCTCATTGAATGCAATGAAGCTTGGGGGGCATGTACCTTGGTTTGCATCTTTATGCTAGGGGGCATGTGAACTTATAACAAGCATAGTTTTTCGTTTCAAGCTTGCATAAACATGAAACCGAATCCGAGCATAGTTCTTTTCCTGTGTCAAGCTCGTTAAAAAATGAAACAAATCCTCCTCTACTTGAGTCGAGAGTTTGACGAGATCTTATAAATGTTAAGTTTTTAGGTTAGTTATTTCAGTTTTTTGCATAATTTTCTTATAGTTTTAGGTCGAGTCTTTCAAATGATCTCGTAACTCAACCTTCATTTCATCTGGTTGAATAAAACATGCGCTCTAGCAGTTATGCTCAGGGGGCATCAAGCACAGTTTTTTCTCTGTTTCAAGCTTGTGTAAAAATGAAACTACTTTGAAGCATAGTTTTCCTCTGTTTCAAGCTTTTGTAAAAATGAAACCTATCTTGAGTCAATTTCAGTTATTTTCAAGACTCGTTAAACTCATGAAAATCTCGAGATTATTTTGCTATCTTTCACTCTCGTAAAACAAATGAAAATGCCGAGTTCTTTCCGTCTATTCCTGCTCGTAAATTAAATTGAAAGTCGGTCATATGAGTACATTTTTATCATTTTTTCGAACTCATTAAAACTTACGAAAAAGTGAAAACCATGAGTACATTTTTATCATTTTTTCGAACTCGTTAAAACTTACGAAAAAGTGAAACCTCGGAGTTCTCTTTTAAGCCCTTTTCAGACTCCTAAAACATGAAAAGATTGCCAAGCGTTTCTTTTACACTCGTTAAAACGGAATTAAAAGACGGTCCCCTTATAGCCCTTTCTGACCGTAAAAACAGGAAAAGGTTGCCGGGTTTTTGTCGTTTCAAACTCGATACTGGAAATAAAACGACGTGTCCTTGATCGCTTTTTACTTTTCAGGTCAGTGGCACTAATTATGAAAGTACTCTTTGGTCGCAAGATCAAGCGGTTCCCCCAGGTATTATTTTATACTTTTTCGGGCTTGAGGGACACAAATTTACGAAAAAGTTCAACTTGGAGTTTTCTTAAGTTTTTCAGACTCTCTAAAATTGAAAAACACCGAGTTTCTCCTATACTGGGCTCGTTAAACATTTCACAGTAAAGGACCTGTTCAATTACAAACAGGAACGAACCACTCCTTCCTAGGGTTCGAATCAAAACTAGGTTGGCCTCATCCGAAGGATGAGCTTATAATCAAGCATATGTTATCCTCCTCAAGCTTGTTAAAAATAAAGAGGTACTTGCTAGAAATGGTGGGGGAAAAGAGAGAAGAATGAGCCTATTTGTTACCTTTTGTCTCAGAAGAAACTTTATTACCACTCTTGGACACGACACTTTTCATTCACCTGGGTTGGGAAATATTTCACCTCACAGTTGATCAAACCACTTTTGAAAGTCTTCAACCGGGTTCTGGGGATTAACTTTGAGTTATTTAGCACCAAACCATCTGTCGTGTCGTTATGTGTTCAAGAGGTCTGCAAACAAAACTTTCATCTGCAAAATACTTGTCATCCATTTGACCATCCTTGAGTCAGTCCTTACAGCAACATTTCTTCAACTTGAACAATGATTTCGTGTTGTGGGCTTGCCTACGACGGGTCACTTTCTATCGACATCAGCACATTATCTAGAGAGATGACTTAGAAATCGTCAGTACCTTGAAGTCTGCATGCATCAATGGCAGGCTTCTCGCCTTTGACGTCAGTTTACATCATTGACTTTCGATCGAAGGATTCCGTGAAATGTTCGACATCAACTCATTCATTCACATCTCATGGATTGTACTGGGTACTTTGAGAACCATTGACATTACTGGTGGTCTCTCTCACGCTTGTTAACAGTTCACGTCATCGACTGGTAATCAAGTGGTTTCTACCATGTTCGACATCGACTCATTTATTCGCATGGCTAGAATCGTACCAATTCGAGAAGTAGGAATGAAGACCCTGGATCAAATCTTTACCATCCAGGCTGCGAGGAGTTTTGTATTCATTATCTAAGTAGACTAATCATAAACAGATGGCTGTGCCCATACTGTGTCTACAAAAGTCTATGATTATGATGTACTACAAAATCATTTCTGTATCAGAGTAGTTTAGTCTGTTAGTTAAAGTTTTTATCTGAGTATGGGAATGCCTACCTCAGTGATGATATAATCTTATCCATGTATTTTGTGTTGAAAATTGCAGGTTCTAACCAGGTTCTCCACGAGATAATCCTCGAAATGATAAAGCGCTTCACCCTTCCTAGATAATACAAAACCCTAATCTATTCCAGGCTTCGCACTTTAGGGGGCAATCTGTTACACTAAAAAATGTCACCATGGCTATTTACAGTCGGTATGGCTCAATCAACAGTCATACTACCCTTTTGAGCAAGTCTTATGCCTCTGCTATTCATTTCAAAATCCAAGAAAGAGAGAAAGTCCTTATAAAATATGTTTATCTCTGGGTACGCAGGTTCTCTCAAGCCTTGCCTGCGGGTACGCACCTTTTGTTCACAAGGTCTGCGTCCAAGGACGCTCTGTATCTAAAGGGGTAGGTGCGTCCCTCTGAAAAGGTTAAAATGCGCGAGTTTCATCTTCAAAAACTTACTTGTGGTCACTTCTAGAGCTTTCTAGAAGGTTCTTGGATGAATATTGAGCGCCTCCAGATGGTTCATGCACTCCTATCAAAGAGGAACTTATCCCATCAATAAGGGAGTGATCCCATCCAAAGAGGGGACTATCCCATTGATGGTGGACCTGATTAACTTCCTCTTGAGCACTATAAAAAGAGGCATTGAGCCAGAAGGAAGAAGGTTGAAAGCTATAGATTTCTAAGGGTAAATGCTGCAGGAATTAGGACTCCCATTTAGAAGTTTGTGAGGAGAGATTGTCACCCTTGCTTGTTCTATTTGGAAGTGGGTGAGCTTTGTCAAAGTAGAGGAAGACTCTTGTGGACCCTGGAAGGAGCTTGCACAACACCAAGGCTCAGGTTGTAATGGTTCCTTTTGATTACCTTTAATGCAAATTGGTCCATTCTTCTCAATAGCTTGTTGTTAATGGGTTATTTCATGTACTCCTTGGTCTATATGTTGAATATGCTTTGTTTTATGTTATAATCAGGTGCTATTTAATTGTTTGACTGTTGGTGATTGCAGGTTTTGGAGAACGGGAGGAGCTCATCCGGATCAACAAAGCTTGGACTTCTACAACAGCGTTTGGACAGAGGTAAGAACGAAACACCTTGATTTCTCATATCATAATGTATGGTTAGAGAAGGATAGCTCCAGTTTGTTTTGTTTGTCATTAGAATGTCTTAGACTTCTAGGAAGGTCAGCTGTGTCCGCACCCTTGACCGATTCCGTGTGACAACGATGCAAACATTTATGAGCATTAAAGCTAAGGGATAATGAAGCATTAGTGGGCATTTAGTAAGAGATAACTGCATTTATGTGTGAAAATCCATTTAGCGTGATATGATATCTTCTTATGTACGTTCAAATAAAACTCCTTTTATCACCTTTACAAGTTATCTACATTATTTCATTTTATGTTCATTATCATCTTTGTGTATCCGATAGCTGTTGTTCTTCACTTTCAGGGAAAATCCACATAGAAAATTGTTGAAAGAAATGGTGAATAAAGGCAAGGCAGTCATCTCTAAGAAGTTAGAAATGATTCCTCTGTTTACAGATACTACATGCAACAAAGAAGGAGGAACCTATACATGGGAGGCCATGTATAATATACTAGAGGAAGAGGAACCAAGGATTCTGGAAATGAATATTACAGTTGATGGATGTGATTCCTCATATGCTTCCATGCTAGAGACAACATGCTCGTTTTTGCAACGCATAGCCGCGTGCCCAAAGATAATCCCTTATACTAACATGGTTAAGTGGGTTATTGATGAAGTTGACATCTCAGACAGAGAATTCAAGACAAGAATCCAAGAGGTTATGGGATCTTTTACTCCAGACAACCTACGGATTATGTACCACCTACCAGAGCCATAAGTCATCTACAACAGGCAGTTCATCGAGAAGTTTGCAAAAGAGAACGACGACCCAATAGACTGCACCCGAGCCTGGTCAAATAATGAGGACAAAATCAAGAAAGACAAAAACAGTATGTACAATACTTTGTTTATTTTTCCCCCTCATAGTTTTGCACTGGCCATGCTTTATAAACTATTTGGCAAACCCGTTAGTACTAAATTCTCCCTAGAGTGGTTGCCGTTAAAAGATGTAGCCGTTAACACAACTGTAATGAATTGGGCATAAATTTTGTCTGACAATTTAGCAAGAACAAGAATCGAGTATAGAAGGAAAAGAAGTGTTACTTCGAGGGTTTACCCTCCATTTTTTATGAGTGCCTATGTAATGGAAGCAATTCATTTTGGTTCCCATCGTTTTGGTTGCAAAATCCACTTCCCATTCACATATACCATAAGGACATGTGGGAATCCAATTTTCAACCACATTTTTTCAAGATTTTTCATGGAGTTATGCTCCCTATTCAACAAGCAGCTTTATAACTGAGATGCCCCCAGGTTTTCCCAAGAATCTGAAGTAGATATCCTCTCGGTGGCCAGATGTTTTGGGGAGGATACATTTACGTATATCAAGGTATTTGGCAGTATCATGTCCCCCCATGTCCTCCCATACTATGTTCCAGACAAATTGATGGCTAGCCTATCAAACAGCTAGTGAGGGAGGGATGAGCAAGACATTAAAGGAATCAAAAAAGGCCATTTGACCTACATTCCCTTTATAATGTGGATCATTTGCATTACACGACCTAGGGCATGCATTTAAAGAAGCAGAGAGTATGTTATCTCTGCAATTACCTAAATTCTCTGGAAGGCAATATGACCCGTTCGACACTGTCAAATATTTCACCACTTTGGTGAAAATAAAAGTATTCAGTAATGAGGAAGATGCCTTTGATGACATATTTTTGTAGAAAACCACCTTCACAGAGTTGAAGCATATGGAGCAATTACATTTTGACCGTGAAGATCTTGAAAACTTTATAGCTACAAAGAAAGGAGATTATCAAAGGTCCCATTGGACCAATTATTGATTGAACCAATAAGGGAGCCTACTGCCAGTGTAGGTATAGAAGGTGACTCCAAAGAAAATTATAAAACTAATTCTGGGGAAGAATCCCAAGAGAAATCTACCAGGGAATCAGAGAAGTCATCACAAGATGGGAAAAGTAGAAGTAGAGAGTCGGTAAAGGATACAACCCAATCTACATAGAAGATAGCTAAAGAAACTTCAACCAGCAAGAAGGCTGAAATCCATGCCGCCTCCACACAGCCAATAAAACCCCTGATAATTGATTTAGAGGAAGAATGGGACAATTTTAATAAAAGAATCAACACAAAGGATCAAACGCTAGAGTTGTAAACTCCACAATAGAAAACAACTTAGGAAATTACAACAGATGAGACTGTAAATACTCAAGAGGTAGAACACATCCCTGTTATCCCCACCTCTGAAATAGTTTCGAGAATAGAGGAGATTCACCCTCTAGATGTGTTTTATAGCCCACAACATAAGGCCATGGTTAAAAGACAAAGGAAGAAAAGGAATACAATGCAAAAACTATTAAATTCCCAATATCCCTTTTTGTGAATGAAAATTTTCAATTTCCAATGACCCAAATGTAGAAATTAACCTTTAAAATTTCATTTGCCCAATAACTCAAAAACCATGAAACTTTCCTTTAACATACAATCACTCAAAATTTTTCAAAATGAACAATGAAACCAATCAAAACCTCAAAATGAATTTCTTCTAATGAATGATATTAATTTAATGTTATCTAGAGTACAATTCTAAGAAACTTCAGTATTGAAAGAAGAATAGCTTTTCATTTCAAGTTCAGCAAAATAAGCACTTTCATAAAAAATACTCATTCTCAAAAATCGTTGTTTTTCATTAACGAAATAATATTTCACAAAGGAGTAAAATAAACACAATATATGGTTTTTTTGGAAGAATAAATACATGAAGACAGAAAATCAAGACTAACCAATCCTTCTTTTGGTAGATCTACAACACACCAAATGATGCTTTTACCCTAATTTGTGAAAACAATAAATTTCTAAGAAGAATCTTTCACAACAATCAATTGAACTAATATAGAATTTTTGAAGGTGTAAACAAGTGTAATCAAGCATAAAAAATAAGATTTCCTAGACTTAGTGAAAGGAAAATTCAAATTTAAAAATAATCAGGTATGTGTGTAGGCAACAGTTTAATCGAGTGCACATACACACTATTGCTAAAGTCTTAATGCGTAGATATAGGCTCTATGGCTAAATATAAAGTGCAAACCTTGGGAAAATTAAAAGTAAAATAAAAATAAGCAAAAAAAATCACAAAATATAAACTTTCATTATATTTCAGAACAAGGAGATGATGCAGAAATCAACGTTCCCTAGTGGAGTCACCAATTCATTAGGCAGACTAATCCTTCTTGCGGACAAGATGAATCTCCCTAGATTTCAAACAAAACCTAATAACAAACGTGAAAATAAGTTTTACCTTTTTTTAGCTTATGATTGATTGAAATAATTAGTATGTGAATAATCACTTACCTATTTAGCAAAGTGCCTGTTGAATTCCTTTCAGTTCTTTCCACAACCAGCTTCTCCTTGATGATTTAGAGGCCTTTCCAATGCTTTCCAAAACTTCTCCATGATTCTCCAAAAGAGATATGCACAGACATAAACATACAACGGATCACAACATATAACATATAAAATAGAAGGTAAATGAAGTTGTTAACTCAACATGCATCATAAGTTGAATCAATAGCTAGTTATAAACCTTATGAGTGATCACGAAATCTCATAAATAATATAAAAATAGAAATAATAAGGAAAGTACAATTGTTTTGTATTGAATTCAAAGGAGAACAAACTTACAACATGGTTTCATTGATGTCACAAGCCTCTTCACATGATCTCCAACATTCTACTTGAATGAAAATCCTTACAGCCCTATTTCTACAACATAAGCCTACCTTCATGGTCCCCTCCAACCCTCTAGTCTATGTTTGATTTATAGGCCACGAGCAGGAGGTTTGAAATCCTATTCCTAAGGGATGAGATCCACAAATCGTGGGATAAGAGATACACAAAGAGAGGAATCAACTCCATGATGATAGAGATCATGGTTGAATATGCCTCAACTTGAAGCTTTTAGTTGGAAATGATTCACCCAACAAAGCTTCTAGAATTTAATTTTTATTTTTTACTTGTGTTGATTCATGTGCATAGTCTATAGTGTAAGACAAAGTGCACTTTTGTGATGAATTTAATGGTCAAGTTTGTGTATGTGTGGAAACTAGCTAGGTAAATTCATAGATAATCAAAAATAGGTTTTTAGGCCTTGTAATATAGAAAATTTATTTTCTTTGGGATTGTTTAGGTTCTAGCCTTGCAGGGGAAAGATTTGGAACACTTTGATGGATAGTGAAAGATCCATATTGGCAGTCATTTGGGTAATGGCAACAGAATGACGTGTAACACCTATGACACCGGATAATCACTATGAAGCTCTCTATAACCGTACTCTTCCCAAATCTATGCTTCCTTCTCTCTCTGGTGCTCTTTCCTTAGCTTGAAATTCATCCTCATTGAAGTTGTGAAATGGGTAGCTCGATCTGCCTCTCCCAACTCAATCACCCTTGATACCATATCCAATCCCTTTAACCTACACTTATAATCTCTCATTGAGTCTTCAAAGACCATGAATTAATCTCCATCGATAACTAAGATCAATTGGAATTCATCAATAGAATCCTCTAGAGTAATATCGAAAATCCTTAATTAATTATATTTAATTTACCACTTTTCCTAAGTTAGACTTAGGAAATATTTTAATTATGGAAAATTAATTTAATTAAGTTTTTTTCTAAGCTTATCTTGTGAAACTTTTTCTAGAATTTGGAGATCTAGTGTTCCTTAGCCTCTTGGCATCATCTGAGACTAGAAAACCTATCTGATGATACCATAAAATGGCACGCCCTCTTAGCGAGGAAGGTGTTATACACTTCACTATTTGTTATCTAAAGTATATTAACTTGGATCTCCCTAGAGCATTCATGAGTATATCTAAAACCTGCTACTCTATGGGAACATGCTATAGCTGGACAACTCCACACTACATACAATCCTTGAAGATGTGGTATTGTATGTCTATATGTTTTGGCCTATCATGGAACACTGTAATTTTAGAGAGCTTGATGCAAATCTCATTATCACAGTAGATATTAGTTGCATCCATCTTCTAACTAAACAAAATCACTAGCATCTTTTGAAGCCAAATACGTTTTCATGTGGCCATGCTAGCTGCCATGTACTCTACTTATGTAGACCTCAGTGCCATAAAATTTTGCTTCATACTGCACCAAGACACAACCCCTTATCCAATGTTGAAGCAACACCCTGATGTGCTCTTCTGATCCACTAAATTACTTGCTCAATCTGTATAAACACATAACGTAACACTACCAGCTCAAGTATACTTGTTAACACCAAAAAATCGTACAAATGTTTGTACAACCCAGAAGATGATTAAAGTCATCTAGCAGAATGCACAAGTGAATATTTACAAGCTGAAGAAATTATGAAGTTCAAAAAAATTAATTTCTCATAAGGTCCAAAGTATATGGAATTAAAAAATTGAAGTTTACAAGGCTATTCGATGATATCCATGCATTACTTGGTATTTCATTCGAAAGTTTCATAGTTGAGAAAAGGGTTGAATCAACAAATTTGGGACCACTTCTCACACTTGGGAGATGATTACCTAACATCACTTGAATCAAGTGCAGCTGAAATCAAGTCACCCTGAAGATATGCAACCCTCAATGGAATCATCTTTTCCTACTCATGAGTCATTATCATTCATGAACCAAAAGAGGGAAGATGGATTCAAAAATTCTATATAAACATGCCATGGGAGAACCAATATATGAGACAATGTTATGTTAGACATATTGCTATCAGAGCAACTCAACATTTCATAAAATAATGTAAGAGAACTAGCACGTTGGCCATATTTCTTCTAACCAATCCAACATATTAGTGAGAGGAGAATATTCCACCATTGAGAGAGTCTTCATAGTTCTTTGAGCGAAAGGATAAGCTTGCAAAGAAATTGAGGAAAGGAACCTCCTTGTTGTGGATATTTGAGCACCGTAGCTCAAATAATTTGCTTCAATTGTTTAGTATTCATGTATTGTATCCATATTCTACCACCAAAAATCAATAAAGGGAGATTTTTTCCATTATTTTGTTGAATTGTTTGCTTCATTAAGAATTATTTGTGTATTTATTTCTTTGTTTTAGTTTATATTTGTATATGCATTATTTTCACTATTTTCAATGCTTTGTTTATCTCAGTTTTTTCACTAACAGCACAAACTTTGGTTCTATTCCTTTGCACGGAAAAACCAACTTCTAAGGAGGTGTCTTTTGGTACACCATTTGATTAGAATCTATATTATTGGAAAAAATTTGCTCAAAAATCAAAGTTCTCAAAATCGCTCAAAACCTAAACGACCACATCCGTCTCGGCGATATGATCCCAATTCGTTTCACTCAAAATGAATTTCATATGAGAAAGATATCACATTTTGATCGTTTGGTCAAACAAGAAATTTTTTTATGACTAGGATGCTGAATAGGCATCTATACAACCTATTCAACAAAAATAATAAGCCAGGGAATATTCCCCAAAATATTCCCACAGGTGGCCCAACCAGATTGTGACACTTGGCGGCACATTATTGGTCAAAGTGCATTGGGAGGACCAATGAGAGGATGACACATGGAAAAATCAGAGGCCTCCATGTTCCCTCTCAAAGGTCATGAAAAATTTATTGGTAGGCCAAGGAGTCGAACCCATGACCTCGCTTGCACAAGCCATATGCGCTACCGCTACAACACCACTATGTTTCTTAACTATTATGGAGTGCATGTTCCATTTAAAGTTAAACTTTGGCGGATTTGGAGTTAACCACTAGCATTAACCACTAGCGGTAAACCCTCACATGTGACCAACATGATGCTAACTGCCAACATTAATGTTAACCACCAAGCATCCAAACTAGTAGCATTCACACCGCATGTGAACGCATAATCCTTAACCATTAGCATTTTATGCTAACCGCACCAGCTTAATGCACTAATGGGGTTTAACATTAATTAATCCATATTTATCATTAATTAATTTTAGGATTATTTTGGTATATTTTTTGGCAGAGCCAAAAAATCTGGAGCTAACTCCAAATTTTGCGGAGTTAACTAGAGTTTTTCCAGAGTTAGTGGAGATTTCCCAGGAAAAACTGAAGAAGCCATAACTTTGACAATTTTTGACCAATTTTGGCTCAAAAAGAGTCATTCCTAGATGATTTGGATGTTATGAACACAATGGAATAGGTTGTAGAGGCACAAAGGCACTTTTGTATGTGATTTTTCTACACTTAAGTTTAAGGAAGCATAGGGCCACCACGAGAGGAGGTCAAGCCTAGATCAGTTGAAGTCCAATTGCAGAGCTTGGAGAGTCATTTTTGGGGTTTTTGGGTGTTCTGAATCCAATGGATCAAGTTGAAAATCCATTGGAACACTACAGATGCATGTAATCAGATAATTGACCATTAATCCAAAGAGGCCCTAGCCATTGAAGGAGGTCTAAGGACATGTAGCCCAGGAGGGGTCAACTCGTTTATCAGCTTTGTGTTATGAGTTTTATGTGTTTTATTTTTCTGAAATTTTACTTGTTGTACATGTGTTTTTAAAAAGCTAATTAACCTCATACATTGCTCATAAAAGACACTCAATACTTGACACATAATCCTTCACAATTTGGCTAATTTGAGACAATCCTAAACACATTTTAAATTACTGATGAGGGAGCTTGCATAGAATTAACACGTTTTCCCAACATTTCAGATCAAGTGGTATTAGAGCATTGTTTTGCTCATTTTAACCCTAAGATGATTTTCCAAGGTTATCTAGAAAATTAGCTATTGGTTTTGTATTTGTGCAAGGATAATTTCACTGTGTGGAAGTTTATGTAATGGCAGCTTCAACAAGTGATGTTTCTAATTCATCTTCCTTAGCAAGACTCTTTTATGAAGAGACGTTTCAAGAGCTTATCATCATGAGAGATATGGTGCAAGAGCTGTATGAAGATAGGAAGGAGAACACTATACTTCAAGAGTAGTTGATGACCATGGAGGAGGAGAAGTAAGAGCTTCTTGAAAAAATGCATGAGATGGAGATTCAAATCCATAGTGTCAAGGAAATCCTAGCCAAGTATGTGAATCAAAATGAGGTATGAAATTCAATTTTATCTTAAATTTCCTCTCAAAATTAATGTTTTGGTGCTTTTTAAAGACACACTAGAGGAATAGGGTCCAAATTATTGATGAAAATGAGCTATGATGGTAAAGGGTTAGGAAAACATGCACAAGGCATAGTTTGGCCAATTAATGTTGAGGAAAGGACTAGGCATTTAGGTCTTAGTTATGGAAAACATGATGGAGAATGCTCCAAAGCCAAGGAGGCACATGAAGGTGTTCCAAAAAGGAATTTCATTATATTTTCATCACCTCAAGCTTGTGAAGTTTTTTTTCATGAGGAATATAAAAGTTTTATACCCACTTTGCAAGATGATGCTCATAAGCATGCAACTAGTGGAAATGGAAAACAAGAGGATGTTGAAAGCTCTAAGGTCATTGAAACCATTGTTGGTATCCCAAAGGGAGCCACTTTCTCATAAACTTCACCTCCTCAAGAAGGCGACAAAGGTGAATTTGCAAGGTATAAATCTACCTTTAATCAAGTTTCTTTTGATTATGATAAACATGGTAAATCTTCACATATGATTTGGACAAAATTTACATGTTATTTTTGTGGTTTGAATAACCAGGTGTTAGAAGGGGATAGCCATACACATGGAACTTTCAAAACAAAAGAGACAGAAATCCAAAGGTCCATTGGATAATGGAAACCATGTTGAAAAGAAGATGCAATTATTTTTCACTCGTTGCCATAAGCAGGGTCATCTTGTAGACAAGTGTTGGACTTTGCATCCAACAAGTCATCCACGACATTTGAAGAAGGTGGAGAGATATTTTGGCATGAATGGAAAAGAGGATTCCATAATTGATGTGGGTTAGGATGATACACATGATGAAGTGCAGCTGAAACAAGAACCATTGAAATGGTTTCGAAAGAGATGGTTAGATTTCTTAACCCATTAAGGCATTACATTTATTTTGATAATTGATGCAAATCTTGCCTTGTTGATGCATTTCCTTAAAACTTGGATGTGTTTCTTTTTTCCTGAAAGTATGTCGAATATTGCATGAAGCAAGATGTTGGAAAAGTAGAGTTATGTTGATTCACTTAGATGTAGCAAAGATGGAAATTTTCAATTACAAATTTGATGCATGTTGCATTCATGAAGTTTCATGTTTACGCCAAGAAGGCGTTCAAAATTTGAGTATGTTGACTCACTTTATTGCAATAAATTTGGTCATTTAAGCTCTTTACATACTCGTACATACTAATGGAATTCTTGTACTTGTGATTGTACTTGTGAGAGAATTGAGAATTGTTATACATGCATGAGAGTTTGTGTGTGTGAATAGTGGAATCTTTTATAGTTTCATTGTGATTGAACATGCATGAGTGATTGACTTGTGTTGGTTGATTGCTTTGTTAACATGTATGTTGTAAACTTGAGAATGTTAACCATTTGCATATGCATGAATGTTAGCTTGTGTGGTCGATTGATTGTTACATGTATGCTATATCGTCTTGGAAGATTTGATTTTGTCTCCAAAGATGAAAGGGAGATGTCACAAATTGTTTCATGAGAATGTGGAATCATTTTTGTAAATCTCCAAGTTGTTGTACATGCTTCTTCTCGATTTGAAAGGAAATTGCTTTGAAGAAGCATGTTTTGTCAACTTGTGTTTATTAAACCATCAACTAAACACCAAGATGGTTTATACACCAAGATGTAAGAATACGTGGTTGTGGAGCGATAAAAAGGTGTCTTTTTAACTCCTAATTACCTTCACATTAATTGTCAACCCAGGGACAACTTTTTATTTCAAGAGTGTACTCAGTCTGAGGCGGCTATTTATTCAAGAGTAATGTTTTGCAGTATAGTGTTTAAAAGCCAAAAGTAAATGAATGCTGGAAACAGAATATAATCGGAACAGAAAGAAACTCAAACGCTCTGCAACTAAATCATTCACTCAAACAACCATCAATCGATGATACAGTAGCAATAACTCATTCCTCTAGAGATTGATGCAATTGAAATCAAACTCGAACAAGACAATCAATCTGAGAACGAGGAAGTAGTAACCAATGTTCTCTACAGTTGACAACCCTGTATTAAAGCAATTAAAAGGAAATAGAATTTGAACTAAAGCTGCTATTGAAAGTAAATTAGGAAAACTCTTTAAAAGCGAACTCTTGCAATTAACCAATGGAAATGAACAACAAAGTAAATGGGCAGCAAACTGTAATTAAAGGAATCTGAACAACAAACTCTAATTAATTAAAATGAACAACCGCAAAGCCAAATTAATAGCAATCTGTAATGAATAGCAAAACCTTGGTCTAAGGAAAGAAATGTAGCAATCGTATCCTACAGGAATCAGATAAGAACCTTTACTCTAAGAATAAACCGGACAACAAACATAAATAGAATGGAAACTAATTAGAAATGAAATATAGAACAACGCTTGAAAGCCAAACAGAAATACAAAGCAACGTAACACACGGCACACCTTAATGGTAATCTGATCTAGTAATCCAATTATCAGTCTTATAAATAATACGATTGTCTTTTTAGAATGGAACAACAACATTTATAAGTTCAACAATCATAAGGAAATATAATTTTCAAGATGAATTCAGTAATACCAATGGTCAAATGTTACAACACAGATATTCTATAATTGATCAGCAATGGTATCCTGTAAAAACCATTTATATCAGCACTTAAAGAAACAGCAATGCGTTGCAAAATCGATATGATATTTTTGTCTCAGAAAATGAGATTACGTGACAGAGCTGTGAAGTAAAATAATAGAACATACCAGATTACCAAATAAAGCTGATAAACAAAACCACGCATAAACCAAAAATATAATATACAGCAGCAACAACGTACTCCACCAGAGGCTGGGCCCTTAGCCGCTAGCGGATGCTGCTAGGTTACTTCAGATGAATAGAATGAACATCAACTCCGAAATCATGTATTAATCATCAAATTGTGAAATCATTACAACAGAAAAAGCTTGAGAATTACAACATGCAACAATCCCTTCTTCTTCCTATCCTATCATGAATCATGAATCCTTAATTCTCCATCATTTTTCCATCTTCATTTTTTCATCCCCATCTCTGATCTCTGTTTTCATTTAAATAGAGAGATCAGAGAGAAGTTACAATAAATATACGTACAATGTGATTTCTATTACAAAATTGGTTTTCTTCTAACCAATTGATCAACAAGAACAAGGCGAATTTGGCTTTGCAGCTAAGATTTGGAGGACGGCCGCAACAACAAATCTGAGAAATCATGCTCAAAGAACCCTACGTTTCTCTTAGTAAAAGATGAATTTGGGCAAACCATTCTTCATTAGAGTTAATTGGGTCCATTCTGGACAAAACTCATGTTTTGAATTTTCCAGATTCTGCTTCATTTGCTCAGAATCTCAACTGCAAAACTGTCACTTCTTATTCCAACGAATTTCTGAGTTGGCACTTTTAATGATCAAATCTTCAATCTGGAAATTATCTTGGAGGCTAAAAATGGTGAATAATGTTACAACTGATTTATTAAAACTATCATGGATAAAATCATGCATAATCATCAATTTATTAGAAATAAAGTAGAATAAATAACATTTGTTCATAAGAGCATAAATCATCATAAAATGGATTTATATAATAAATTATAATAAATGACATGATAAAGAATGGTAGAAATTGGTGAAAGAAGTGATCAAAAGTGATAATAATAATGGTATAACAACGGCCCAACATAACCCCACACTCAATATGTTGCATGTCCTCATGCAACAAAAACTGAAATAACCATATCCTCTACAAAGTATTTTTAACTCAAATAAGAATGTATCTAGATCTTCATTTGTCAAGCCATGAAAATTTGGTAGAGAAGATGGGGGAATTATGTGCATTTGTGTCACTCCTCCTAGATCTCTGATAGGAAATTCAAAAGTAGCAATGTGAGTCATTTCTTACCATAATAGAAGATGTTCTTCATGTGTTTCTTTGAGGCTCCTTTTTCAAATGTTCCTGTCAATTGGTTAGTGAAATGGGTGGTGCTTACATCACCACTTAAGTGAAATCATGAGATTTGTTTTTTGAAAATTTTTATTTTTTTGTTTTTTGGTCATTCACACAAAAATTCAAACATTTACCCTAAGTTCTTTAACAGTTCTATTGGAAAGCGAGTGTGGGAGCAGGGCTTTTACATGCTCCTCTACGTAGGTTCTTACCTTCCGTTTTTAATACTCAATTCTTTCCTAACAGGCACTCATCAGATGCACACTACTCTTTAAAAATGGCTAGAATCTCCCCGACAATGATGCCAAAATGTGGAGCGATAAAAAGGTGTCTTTTTAACTCCTAATTACCTTCACATTAATTGTCAACCCAGGGACGACTTTTTATTTCAAGAGTGTACTCAGTCTGAGGCGGCTATTTGTTCAAAAGTAATGTTTTGCAGTATAGTGTTTAAAATCCAAAAGTAAATGAATGCTGGAAACAAAATATAATCGGAACAACAAGAAACTCAAATGCTCTGCAACTAAATCATTCACTCAAACAACCATCAATCGAGGATACAGTAGCAATAACTCATTCCTCTAGAGATTGATGCAATTGAAATCAAACTCGAACAAGACAATCAATCTGAGAACGAGGAAGTAGTAACCAATGTTCTCTACAGTTGACAGCCCTGCATTAAAGTAATTAAAAGGAAATAAAATTTGAACTAAAGCTACTATTGAATGTAAATTAGGAAAACTCTTTAAAAGCAAACTCTTGCAATTAACCAACAGAAATGAATAGTGAAGTAAATGGGCAACAAACTGTAATTAAAGTAATTTGAACAACAAACTCTAGTTAATGAAAATGAACAACAACAAAGCCAAATTAATAGCAATCTGTAATGAATAGAAAAACCTTAGTCTAAGGAAATAAATGTAGCAATCGTATCCTACAAGAATCAGATAACAACCTTTACTCTAAGAATAAATCGGACAACAAACGGAAATAGAATGGCAACTAATTAGAAATGAAATATAGAACAACGCTTGAAAGCCAAACAGAAATACACAACAATGTAACACACGACACACCTTAATGGTAATCTGATCTGGTAATCCAATTATTAGTCTTATAAATAATACGATTGTCTTTTTAGAATGGAACAACAATGTTTATAAGTTCAACAATCGTAAGGAAATATAATTTCCAAGATGAATTCAGTAATACCAATGGTCAAATGTTACAACACAGATATTCTATAATTGATCAGCAACGGTATCCTATAAAAACCATTTATATCAGCACTTAAAGAAACAGCAATGCGTTGCAAAATCGATATGATATTTCTATCTCAGAAATTGAGATTACGTGACAGAGCTGTGAAGTAAAATAATAGAACATATCAGATTACCAAATAAAGCTGATAATCAAAACCACGCATAAACCAAAAATATAATATACAGCAGCAACAACGTACTCCACCAGAGGATGGGCGCTTAGCCACCAGCGGATGCTGCTGGGTTACTTTAGATGAATAGAATGAACAGCAACTCCCAAATCATGTATTAATCATCAAATTGTGAAATCATTACAACAACAAAATCTTGAGAATTACAACATGCAACAATCCCTTCTTCTTCCTATCCTATCATGAATCATAAATCCTTAATTCTCCATCATTTTTCCATCTTCATTTTTCCATCCCCATCTCTGATCTTTGTTTTCATTTAAATAGAGAGATAAGAGAAAATTTACAATAAAGATAAGTGCAACATGATTTCTATTACAAAATTGGTTTGCTTCTAACCAATTGATCAACAAGAACAAGGCAAATTTGGCTTTGCAGCTGAGATTTGGAGGACGACCGCAACAACAAATATGAGAAAATCATGCTCAAAGAACCCTACGTTTCTCTCAGTACAAGCCGAATTTGGGCAAACCATTCTTTAGTAAAGTTAATTGGGTCCATTCTAGACAAAACCCATGTTCCAAATTTTCTAGATTCTGCTTCATTTGCCCAGAATATCAACCGCAAAACTGTCACTTCTTATTCCAGCGAATTTCTGAGTTGGCACTTTTAATGATCACATCTTCAATCTGGAAATTATCTTGGAGGCTAAAAATGGTGAATAATGTTACAACTGATTTATTAAATGGATAAAATCATGCATAATCATCAAATTATTAGAAATAAAGGAGAATAAATAACATTTGTTCATAAGAGCATAAATCATCATAAAATGGATTTATATAATAAATTATAATAAATGACATGATAAAGAATGGTAGAAATGGGTGAAAGAAGCGCTCAAAAGTGATAATAATAATGGCATAATAACGGCCCAACAGTGGTGATGTTCACATGATGTGACATTTGTTGCTTTGAAGAAGCAAAAGGAAGATGTCGTCAAGTTATATTATTTCGTGAGTGTTTTTCAAGGTTAATGGTGTTTCTTGTGACAAGATGTCACGGGATTTTAGAAGGTCCATGCATGAGCAAGAGGCTCATGATTAGCCTTCATTCTCAAATCATGACATGAGTAGCATCTTAATACTAGAGGATGATGGAATCAAGAGCGAAAGTGGACAAAAATGGCCAAAATTTTTGCAGCCCTTGTAAAATATCAAATGGTCTACAATGCGATTTGATGTGTTGATGCCAAGAAGTGAAAGAAATGGAGAATTCATTCTTCTAGATGTGGAATTTGGAACCATGGAGGTAAAATAATGGTCATTTTCTTTCTTGTTATTAATAATATTGGAACTCATTGTTGTAGTTCACTCAGATGAGATAAACTCAAACAACTGGTTTACAAGGAGAATCTTGCATTAAATGCATGTGTTGCAAAGGAGGAATATGATTCTCAGTGGGAAGGCCATCAATCATCTTTCTAAGAACTGAGGGATTGATTTGGTATAGCAGGGTGTTTAATCAGAAAGCAACCAACACATGTTGGATTGGGTTAGCAATAAAAGGAGAACATATGTTGAAGTGCCAAGCCATTTGCAAGGCAAGGCATGCTGGTGAACCCAAGTGGCTGTCATGGAGATTTTTCTAGGTAGAATTAGTTGATAGAACTTGGGAAGGAGAAGAGTATTCAACTATAATTAGATAACCATATTTTGTGGGTCCAAAATCCTGTCAGTGGGAAGGAGTGATGGGAATCTGGATTAGGGGAAAAAGTTTCTAAAAAATAAAAGTGATCAAAATCACTCAAAACCCAAATGACTACATCCGTCTCGGCAATATGATCCCAACACAACTTATTTCACTCAAAACGGAGTTCGTATTAGAAAGATATCATTTTCTGATCATTTGGTCAAACATGCATAATTTTATCACTGGGATGCTGACTAGGCATCCGTATAGGTCAGTAACCAAAAATAATATTCCAAGAAATATTCCTTGGAATACTCCCCAAAATATTCCCACAGGTGGCCCAACCAAATCGTCACACTTGGCAGAACATTATTGGTCAAAGCGCATTGGGAGGACCAATGAGAGGCTGACATGTGGCAAGCCCAGAGCCCGCCATGTTCCCTCTCAAAGGTCATGCAAAATTTATTGGTAGGCTAGGGAGTAGAACCCGTGACCTGGCCTACACAAGCCATACATGTTACTGCTACACCATCATTATGTTTCTTAACTATTATGGAGCACACGTTCCATTTAAAGTTAACCTTTGGCGGATTTGGAGTTAACCACTTACATTAACCACTAGCGGTAAACCCTCGCATGTGACCAACATGAAGCTAACCACCAACATTAATGTTAAATGCCAGGTAGCCAAACCGCTAGCATTCACCGCTGCATGTAAACACATAATCCTTAACCACTAGCATTTTATGCTAACCGTGCCAACTTAATGAGCTAATCGGGTTTAACATTAATTAATCTGTGTTTATCCTTAATTAATTTTAGGAATAGTTTGGCATATTTTTAGGTGGAGTCAAAAAATCTAGAGATAACTCCAAATTTGGCGGAGTTAACTGTAGTTTTTCTAGATTTAGTGGAGATTTCCTAGGAAAAACAAAAGAAGCCATAGCTTTGGCAATTTTCAACGAATTTTGGCTCATAAAGAGTCATTCATAGATGATTTAGGTCCTCTAAACATAATGGAACAGGTCACAATGACAGAAAGACACTTTTGTACGTGATTTTTCGACATTTAAATTTAAGGAAACTTAGGGATACGAGGAGAGGAGGTCAAGCCTAGATTAGTTGAAGTCCAATTGCAGAGATTGGAGAGTCATTTTTTGGGTTTTTGGGTCTTCTGAACCCAATAGAGCAGGTTGCAAATCCATTGGAGCACTGTAGGTGCATTTAATCATAGAATTGACCAATAATCCAAAGAGGGCCTAGCCATTGAAGCAGGTCCAAGGAGATGTAGCTCAAAAGGGGTGAACTCCTTTATCAACTTTGTGTTATGAGTTTGCTATGTTTTATTTCTCTACAATTTTACTTGTTGTATATGTGTCTTTAAACAACTAATTAACCTCATACATTGCTTATAAAATACACTCAATACTTGACACATAATGCTTCACAATTTCGTTAATTTGAGACGATCCTAAACACATTTTAAATTACTGATGAGGGAGCTTGCATAGCATTAACAAGTTTGCCCAACATTTCAAATCACCATTTCTAGAAAAAAACTACTACAGAAATGGGTACCATACTATTTTATTTTCTTCAATCTAAAGGTTGTGTTTGGAAGACCCTCTCTATGCATAATGGAGTTACAAGGTGTTCAAAACCTCTTTGGAATTTTTGTAGGACCTGTTGTCATCTGAAGAAGCTTGCTAATTTGCAGTTTCTTGACTTCTTCTTAGATAGACATGAACTCCTCAAATTTTCCTTTGATAGATCCATCACCATGTCTATGCATAGTGAAACCTGCATAATTTCTAGAAAGTGAAAAATATCTTGTAATTTCTAATTTTTCAGGTGATTGGCATCCTTTAGTGAATTTCCTTCACCTTGCAATTTTTTGCCAGTGAGTTTAGATTACTTAATTTCTCTACTAATCATAATTAGCTAGGTAATTAGATTATATTTAACTTTCAATTTCCATATAGATTTATTAGAGAAAAAAGTAAGTGGCCAAATTCCACACATATTTTTCAATCTATTTTACTAGTTTTTCACATAACTTAATTAGTAAAGGAGTAAGTGGCACATCATCCACAAATCTTGTTACTAACCAAAGCATTAATTTATTTCATTTTGTGGGACTAGGAGCAAGTGTTATTATAGAAATTAAGTAATATTTTCTTCCCTTGTGTTGTATTAGGGGGCCTTGACCCAGGTTCAACGTTAATTTAGCCAAACAAATCCCTACTCTACCGACCCTTTTGGCATCAATCCACAGAGTGCGGACATAAGTCTCACCTGAAGCAGTATGGAGGGATGTTGGAACCAAGTTTCCACACCCAGAGATGGTAGTGATGTCATTTTATGCCTTAATTCTACCCTCGCATAGATCGATAAGTCCTTTAGGGCTTGTCAAAATACTTCTCTTAATTGGCCTCTAGACCTTCACAAAGGTCTACGACTATTGTTCACAGACCCTAACCAGGTGAATCAACCACTTACACACTTCTGTAATTACTCTTACTTCCATATTTACCCAGATTGGCTTAAGTATATGATGGCTTCAACATGCATTAATATGTTCTTCATGTAAATAGATATTATTACTTGCGTTCAGATAAAAATGTAAAACATATAGATTTGCGCATCAATATAGCATTAAATCATGAACCCATTATTCAGCATAACATAACCGCATTTATTTATAACAGAAGTAAATGATCAAACACAAATATTTCCAGAGTAATCTTCTTTATTAGTACTTTATATATTCTTATAGACTCTAATTACCCTATGCACTCAGTTGAAGGGGTCTGCGCACACAGTTGCAGAGCCTCTCTTCTACTCTAAAACTGTTTTCTCTTTTCGCTAATGACCCATTACATTCATCATCATTACTGCTACTTCTTCCTTAGAATCTTCTAAGACTCTCCTTTTTATACAATTGATCTTCTAAAGTTGACACAACTTACATATAATAAGGGTGGAAACCCTTTATGACACTTTACATCTACGCACTCCGTGACCATAAATTATGGAGACTTTACACATTATATACAAAAACTTGGGTTTTCTGCCCCAAAACTTTGGCTTTTAGCCCCAAAATTAACCCTAGGGGACCCTCTCCCAACAGGCCCCAACCACAAATATGGTGATTCACCCCAGAGTCACTCTGCAGGTGCGGATATCTTACTGCGAAGAATTCCCAACTCCACTTGTGCCACTGCAACTTTAGTTGTGCACTGTGTAGCTATCTGCTTGGCCTGCTCCACCAGCTGCTTCATTGTTGGTCTTGTGGAAATTTTGAATAATTTAACACATATTCACAAAGATTATCCTGATCATACAATTATAAGCAGAACATGTATAATACATAATCTCCTCTACATTGATCATCACTTTACAGAAGCAGAAACATTCATAGGCACACATAGAAGCATCAATCAAACTCATTAACACAGTGTGTATCCCGGGGAAAGCATCTCGCTAAAAACCCCACACTATCTGTATATTATATTGATTGAATCATGTAACATTACAAAGTACAATGCTTATCACAAGCAATCCAGTACCATCTCCACCTGTTACACACAATATAACTAAGATCTGATCTCCAAATCTATTCCACTGCTTGCCTGCCTCCACTGCTCAATACCTGCTGAAGAACTGATGAGAATGGCTCACCAAACTCGTATTTCACCTCAAAATAGTCACTCACACTTTTTTGGATGTGAGAAAAGGCTACAATACTGGGCAAATACGTGAGCAAACTCATTGGCATCCTCAATCCCTTGATTGTGCAAGATCTGATGCACAACTATAGTCACAACTGATAGCAATCTGATTCTCTACCACTTGTCCCTGTTGAACTGAACATGCACTGACATGCAACTGAGTTAACTGATGTATTCTTTAGTTGTATTATGAGTTAATAATTAGTTTAACAACTCATCATTAGTCTATCTGCAGTTAGACTAACTACAACTAGTTTAACTAAGTCAAACTGAACACAACTCCATCAACTGTACCTCCAGTTCACTAAACTCAACTCACTTGAGTTCTAACTGAAGTCATGCATGCAACAACTCAAATGACTCATAAGAAAAGCGTATTTCCTTCTGACAGCTGCATGTGCCACCTCTGTAGCTCAAACTGAAGTGCTCCAAGAGAATAAGATTAAGTTTATAGTCCAAATATTATTGTGAGATAATAATATTTGACTTTTCTATTTTTGACAGCCAGTCTAAAAATAGACTTTGATCACTCACACTGTGATCACTCACACTTTCATCAAAAATAGAAGTCCATCTATTTTTCCCAACTTGATCAATCATCCATATGTCTAAAAATAGACATAGTCTAAAAATAGACTTGCGACAAAAATAGCCTGCGGGCCCACTTAGTGAAGGCGACTCTTTTCACTAAGCTCCATCATCTTGTTGCAATCTCAACACTCCCTCTCGACAAGATATGGATTATCAACAACCCCTATCCTGCCTCGGTGGTACTCGAATTTGCTCCTAGTGAGAGCCTTCGTCAGAATATCAGCATCCTGATCCTCCGTTGGAATGTACGAAAGTAACATGATCCTCCGCTGCACACAATCTCTGATATGATGGTACCCGAGGTCAATATGTTTAGATCTATCATGAAATACAGGATTAGCCGAGAGTTTAATGCAACTCTGGTTATCACAGTAAATCACAGTAGGATCCAAATGAGAACCGAACAAACCAACCAGGATCTTCCTCATCCATATAGCCTCGCATGCAGCCAAACTTGCTGCCATATACTCGGCCTCCGCTGAACTGAGTGCCACGGATCTCTGCTTCCTGTTGTACCAAGAACCTGCTGTCGATCCGATACTGAAGACCCCTCCTGATGTGCTCTTTCCGTCTGTTGGGCTCCCTGCCCAATCTGCATCCGTGAAGCCACATAGCTTCACCTCATCCTCCTGTCTGTACCACAAACCATATCCCGATGTGCCGCTCAAGTAGCGCAATACATGCTTGCCCGCCTTCCAGAAGAGCTTGGTAGGCTTAACCATAGCTTGTGAAAGGTGGTTAACTGCATAGCATATATCAGGTCGTGTATTGACCAAATACATCAGCGACCCCACCAACTGTCGATAAACAGTGGCATCCACTTCTTCTCCCGAAGTGGCATCCTCCTTCCTCCAACCTCCAGGAAGAGGAGTATCAACAGGCTTGCAGCCATGCATGTTGAACTTCTCCAGTATCTCCCGAGCATACTTGCCCTGAGAAACAAACAGTCCACCACTGCGCTGCCATATTTCCAATCCTAGGAAATAGTGAAGGAGGCCCAAATCCTTCATCTCAAACTCTGTAGCAAGATCCTTCTTGCATGACAGTATCAACAGCTCATCACTCGTTAGAATCAAATCATCAACATACAGTACAATGATAAGCAACTTACCCTCCACCACAATCTGGTATAGGTTCGGATCCACCTCGCTCTTGGAGAATCCAAGTCCTGTGAAATAGCTGTCTATCCGTGTGTACCAAGCACGTGGTGCTTACTTCAACCCATACAACGCTCTCTTGAGCCTGCACACATGCGACTCGCTACTGAAGACTTCAAAGCCTTCGGGTTGCTTAATGTACACCTCCTCCTCAATGACTCCGTTGAGGAACGCAGTCTTCACATCCATCTGATGAATGTGCCATCCCATCTGCGCTGAGAGAGCAAGAATCGTCCGTATGGAAGAATACCTTGCGACAGGTGCAAAGGTCTCCTCATAATCGATCCCCTCAATCTGTGAAAATCCTCGGGCAACAAATCTTGCCTTGTACTTTTCCACACTCCCGTCAGCTGCCTGCTTAACTTTGTAGATCCATCTTGAACCCACCACTGATTTCCCTTCCGGTCTAGGAACAATCTCCCATGCACTGTTTCTGACAATAGAATCATACTCTTCCACCATGGCGTCTACCCATGTGGGATCCTCCACAGGTTCCTCGAAAGAGGATGGCTCAGTCACAACACACTTGCTCATAAGAGCCATGTATCCAGTGTACCGATCAGGTGACTGTCTCTGCCTGCGTTGGGCTGTAGGTGGTCCTACAACTTTCTCTGCATCTTGAGCCAGTCGCTCAGCTTCTGTCAAGCGCTTTCGCCCTCTGATGGTTGGCGCTGCATGAGTGGTCTCTTCCACTCCATGAACCTCGTCCTGTGGCTGATCCACGTCCTGAAGCTCATCCTTAGGAACTAATAGCTCCTCATCTGCATGCAAGTGTAGCTCCCTCTCAAGCGAACACTTCATGGCTTTCTCCTCCTGAAATTTTATATCCCGTCGCACAACAGTTTTACCACTGTCTAGCAAATACACACGATAGTTGTGGGGCATATCAGTGTACCCCACAAATATCCCAACCTCTGCAGTTGGCTCCAACTTCTTTCTGGCATCCTTCGTCACATGCATGTAAACGTTAGCACCAAAAATCCTCAAATGAGAAAGATCAGGCTTCTTACCAGAATAAGCCTCCTCGGGTGTACTCATGCCAAGTATCCTATGAGGACAACGGTTCTGCACATAAACTGCTGTATTGCATGCTTCCGCCTACAAGTGAAGGGGTAGGCCCTGATCATGCAACATTGCCCGTGCAGCACCCACAATCGTTCTGTTCTTCCGCTCAGCTACCCCGTTCTGCTGTGGGTTATGGGGAGCTATGAGCTCTCTACGAATCCCTTCTGCCTTGCAGAAATCCTTGAACTCGTCCGAGATGTATTCACCACCATTATCGCTCCTAAGAGCCTTCACCTTCTTCCCCGACTCCTTCTCGACCAGTGCTTTGAATTCACAGAACTTTGAATATGTCTCGCTCTTCTTCTGCATGAAGAAGATCCAGCACTTACGAGAGAAATCATCAACAAAAATCATATAATACCTGTGTTTTGCTGTCGAAGCAACTGAGAAAGGTCCACACACGTCTGTGTGAATTCTCTCAAGGATCGTCGTGGCGCGACTATCCTTCTCGTGAAAGGTGGCTTTCACAAACTTCCCCAAAGTACACCCCTTGCACTGATCTGACTGCGCAAGTGTTCCTTTAGGAAGCCCTGTAGTGATCTGCTGCAGTATCTTCAAGGCTCCATGGTGAAGGTGACCCAATCTCCTGTGCCACAACTCGCCATCATCCCGGCTCACCAATCCTTCTGCCTTGCCTGCCATTGCTGCGCATCCATCTACATGCAACTGATAAAGGTTCCTCACTCGAACCCCTATCTTCCGGGTCTCACCAGTTGTCTTGCTACGCAGGAAGGCCTTTCCCTCGCTGAAAACAACATCATACCCCTTGTCTTCTAACATCGCCACTGAGATGAGATTCTTCTTCAATCCTGGAACATGCATGACTTCCTTCAATACAAAGGGTTTACCAGACTCCCTCTCAAAGGAAATGGTACCGATACCGGTCGCACTGTATCTACCATCATCGCCCATCTCGATGTGCACTCCAAGATCTTTGTCCTCCAGATCAGAGAACAAATCTCTATCTCCCGTCATGTGAAAAGACGCACCACTGTCCAAGAACCACACTGATCCCATCACACTTGAAACCAAGCATGCAATCAATGAAAAATCAAGCTCAAACTGAGAAGCTAAGGCCTCTCCCCCTGCAGATCCAGCAGCTTGCTTGTTCTTCTTCTTCTTAAGACAATTTGTGGCATAGTGTCCATGCTGGTGACAGTGAAAACACTTCACCTTGGACATATCCTGCTTCTTGCCTTTCACACCAGACTGAGAAGCTTTCTTGCTCTTCCCTTTCTTTGCTTTGGCAGCCAAAGCGCAATTCTCTTCATCAGATACCTTTGATGAAGATCCATTCTCACCTTTATTGTTTCTGAGTTTATCCTTGAGCGCGAGGTCGCTCTTGCTTTGGAATAACATTTGCAATCCATTGAAAGACATTTTCAACAACACTGCTGCAAATTCGATTTCCACCAGCTCAAACTCAACTGCTTCCGATCTAAGATTCGTGAGAACACAATATTTCTCGTACAGAGATTGACTGTATGGGCTTTTACCGGATATTTCACCTTCCAAAGGAAGGATGAATCCAGAGGCTACCTGGCCCGATTACAGGCTCTGCCTAGAGAAATAGAATGTAAACACTTCCTGAATAGTAGATCTGATGATCAACTACTCCGATACCATGTAGAAACTTTTTCTACAAATCATCTAGCTCCGATACCATGTAGAAATTTTGAATAATTTAACACATATTCACAGAGATTATCCTGATCATACAATTATAAGCGGAACATGTATAATACATAATCTCCTCTACATTGATCATCACTTTACAGAAGCAGAAACATTCATAGGCACACACAGAAGCATCAATCAAACTCATTAACACAGTGTGTATCCCGGGGAAAGCATATCGCTAAAAACCCCACACTATCTGTATATTATATTGATTGAATCATGTAACATTACAAAGTACAATGCTTATCACAAGCAATCTAGTACCATCTCCACCTGTTACACACAATACAGCTAAGATCTGATCTCCAAATCTATTCCACTGCTTGCCTGCCTCCACTGCTCAATACCTGCTGAAGAACTGATGAGAATGGCTCACCAAACTCGAATTTCACCTCAAAATAGTCACTCACACTTTGTTGGACGTGAGCAAAGGCTACAATACTGGGCAAATACGTGAGCAAACTCATTGGCATCCTCAATCCCTTGATTGTGCAAGATCTGATGCACAACTATAGTCACAACTAATAGCAATCTGATTCTCTACCACTTGTCCCTGTTGAACTGAACATGCACTGACATGCAACTGAGTTAACTGATGTATTCTTTAGTTGTATTATGAGTTAATAATTAGTTTAACAACTCATCATTATTCTATCTGCAGTTAGACTAACTACAACTAGTTTAACTAAGTCAAACTGAACACAACTCCATCAACTGTACCTCCAGTCCACTAAACTCAACTCACTTGAGTTCTAACTGAAGTCATGCATGCAACAACTCAACTGACTCATAAGAAAAGCATATTTCCTTCTGACAGCTGCATGTGCCACCTCTGTAGCTCAAACTGAAGTGCTCCAAGAGAATAAGATTAAGTTTATAGTCCAAATATTATTGTGAGATAATAATATTTGACTTTTCTATTTTTGACAGCCAGTCTAAAAATAGACTTTGATCACTCACACTGTGATCACTCACACTTTCATCAAAAATAGAAGTCCATCTATTTTTCCCAACTTGATCAATCATCCATAAACATAGACATGATCCATATGTCTAAAAATAGACTTGCGCCAAAAATAGCCTGCGGGCCCACTTAGTGAAGGCGACTCTTTTCACTAAGCTCCATCATCTTGTTGCAATCTCAACAGGTCTTGCACTATCTGCCTGGATCTTCTGTTGTGATGTCTGTAGGCTGGTCAACTTCTCCCCAATGTTGGCAAAGAGCACATAGGCCTCATCCATCTAAGGCTCCAATATGGTCTTGAGGACTACCTCTCTTCGCTACGCTACTTTCACTTGTTCTTTGTTAGGTACCTATAGTACTAGTGATTCCCCCATTACTATTGTCATTGCATCCCTTATTTTTATTATTGTGCCCCATAGAATCCCACTATTGTTATTTTTGTGCCTTTATATTATTATTGTTAGGTCAACTTGGTTATATTGTGACCCCTTAGACTTCTATATATAGAAAGGAGGTTTTTTCATTTGTATCATCCAAGAATTGTTCAGTTGTGTAATTTAAAGGAGGTTGCCTCCTCGAAGAGGCTAAATTCTAAGGGATTGATCTATCTTTTATATCTTCTTGTGAGTTGGTTTCATAACATTTGGTATCAGAGCTTTGGATTCTAGGGTTTCTGGTGGGCTATAGTATTGCAGCAATGATGCTGCAACTCTTGGACTCCCTTATTTACTTTTATCAACCTGGTAGTTCATAACAAACTTGGAAGTGACAGTGCTATATGCACAAGTACTAGCTCTTGCCGCATGCTGTCACTTGATCAGCTGGCACAAATCCGCTAGGAGCTTAAGCCAACTTCTATGAGCTCTTATAAGAAGCTTTTAACTATGATGGATGAAAGCTAACTCAAAGGAGGCTAATCTACTTGCAGAAAGAAGCTGAAAGCTGAAAGGAAATGAAAACCCTAGCAAACCCTAGCTTTACCGACTAACCCTACTGGTGCAAGAAAGGAGATGAAAGCTGCTGAAATGGATGCCATTGACTCTTGGAAAGGTGAAATGCATGTGACTAAGCTACTTCTAAAGTGAACTCTGAGAAAAACATCTTTTTGTATTTTTGAGTAATCTTGCAGAATTATTATGCATGTGCTTTAACTGTTTTTGACTGTGCAGAGGTTGATTGGAGAAAGGAAATGGAGTAGGCACTTGCAGGAGGTTGGGAAGGTGAGAATAGGGCCTAATAGGTCTCTAACACCCTTGCAGAGAGTTTCATAGTGATCAGATCTCGAAACACTGCTCACATGAACTTCTACAGGAAGTCTGTAGGGGTTCTATAGGATGTTCTATAGGAAGGGTTGAAAGAGGGTTTTTGAGGGTTGATGGAGGAAAAATGGTGGGAAAGTGGAAATGGAGGATGGATGAGGATGTGAAGGGGTCTAGGACATAGCAAATGAATCTAAGGAGTGATGAAGATAGTTGGATTTGTTCAAGGATGGAGGGAGCAATGGTGCACAAAAATGTAGAAATTAGGTCAAATTGTAAAAGTGTGGCAAATGAAGGGAAGGAATCTGGAATTTGCGGTTGGAGCAGGTTTTATGATGAAGTAAGGATAGGCAAGGATGTATTACAGGTGATCTGCACACTATTTCTCAAAACTGATCAAAGAAAGACTAGAAAAATTAGAGATATATCTACTTTGACCTAATCTGACCTAAAAACTAGGAACATGATGAATAGAAGGTTATAAATAGGAAATCATGCAAGATAACTATGGAAACCTAAGCAAGAACATATCAAAATATGCAAGTACAACTGGTATCAACTTTTCCAACTAAAAATCTAACACTAGCAATTGCATTGAAAGGCAAAAACAATGTTTTTGTGGCAGCAAGTATGCCTTGGTTTTAGCTCATGGTCCCAAGGAGGGAGAGATGAGATCAAGGATTGCTTGATGGCATTTTTGCAGATATTTTCTGTTATCAAACTATCAAATCAACTTGAAGCACAAAAAGCTATTTTAATTATAAAAAAAAACCTAAGTAACAAAGCGAGATCTTAACCTAAATAACAGAAATTATTCTATGAATGCAAGAAAACACATAATAGTACACAAAGAGCTATAGCCTCCTAAGAAAAACTTAAAAATGGTGCCAAGTTAAATTCATCTCCATTACTTAAAAAATAATTATGTCACAAAACTGTTTACAGTGAGAGCTTGAAAATGAGTTGAAAGGCAGAGCAGCACTAAAGTGCGAAAAACAACTGTTCAAGAGCTAAACTGCCAAGGCTAAAGCTTTCCTACTTATGCACCACGAGGACTCCCAATGGAACTCCTTAACTTGAGGGGCTTGGCTGCTCAAATGCATTTAATCAGCCACTTCACGAAATATGCTCGGCTGCCCCTGGAAATCAACTTTGGTGGGCTGTTGAACTCTGAGATGATGGTGGAGAACTCGAGGAAAGGGTCATTTAGTGTAGGAGACACCTTTCCTACCAATCCTCAGCTTTGTTCCTTCGTATTTGGCTATCAACTGGCTCATAAATGCTTGACCTTGGTCCAAAAGATGTCCAAAAATCTGCAATAAGCACGTATTAGACTTTGTGGTCAATTGATTATTCTCATTCATTCAATTAACATAAATATATTCAAAAGCATGCATAAAAATATGAATAATGGTGGATTAATCGAGAATAATAGCAAACATAAGCCTAATAAGTTACCCATTTTTGGGGCTCATCATCACCCCCCTGCTGAATGTGTTGCTCATCCTCTGAGCAACTAATCCAGCTCATCATCTTTGATTACTTTGATTACCTCTCTGACATCCCAGACTTCCAAGGTGATGTCCTTTTCTCAGTCATGAAACCCTACTTTTATCTCTACTTCCTCCCATTGCCTATGCTCTTCTTCTTCTTTGACCCCTTCCAACAGTCCTAAAAGCAATGGAAGACTGAACTTTAGGCCAATCCAATTGGCCTGTAGATTTTGTATGGACTATTTATAAAGTGGTACTCTTCCAAGGCCTCCCTCATCCTTATTGGAGGGTGGTACTCTCTTATTTTCAGACTGTGGGACAATAAGTTCCATCTCCTTGTGCAAGCATGAATGCAGTTATCCACCAACAGTCTTTCCATGTCCTCAAAGTGAGCAACGGCCTGAGCTTTCTTTTCAACATAGTTTAGGAGAACCTGTGGGTTGTTGGCAAGGAGCTGATGGGCATACATTAAAGCTAAGGGATCTTCTGGTTCTGCTCTGATCATTAGTGGCTCACTTAGCTCCCTATTCATAACATCCGAATTTCTACTGCCCTCTTTTCCTCATGGTTCAACCAAGAGGCCATGGCCATAAGTTGCACATCCCCCAATGTAGCATTGGGGTCCCATAGATTCATGTTTGGAAGGGCCAAGTTGTGTAAATAAAATTCTGATAACTTGGCCTTATGTTCTGCTGAGCTACTGTCACACAAATCCATGAACTGATGGTAATTTTGAAATGGAATGGTGCCCCTTTGGGCCAAGGTGTTAATTTGAAATTGCAACAATTGATCTTTAAGATATAAGGCATATGACTTAGTAGGTTGCCTACATTGTAAGGCTTCTACTGCTCAGCTGGCCATGCAGGCCAGTTGGGCTTCTTTATCTTGCACCTATTGTTTTAAAGTTTGTATTTCTTCTGTTACCTGTGACTTCTTTTCGTGTAGAAGTTTTGTCAGCATATCAACATTAGATTGCATCTTGTCCTCTCTCTGTTGTTCCTCAGTTGTTTCCTTGTCTGCTGGAGGCCCTTCTTGCTGCTGCTTCCCTCCCAAAATGGATGGCCTATCTTCCTTATGACCTCCCTGTAGCTGCAACTGCTGTTTCAACAGCTCATTCTCTTCCTGTAATTTGGCTCTTTGACTGCTTTCCATGTATCTCACCATGGCCAACTCTTTTCTTGATTCTTTGAGCTGTTCTTCCAGGTGGCCTATGTCCGCCACACCCTTGGATTTGGAAATCCTCATCCAAGTGTGAATCTGAACCCGTTCTTGTTCCAATGTAAAGAAAAGTGGTACCAAAAACTTTTGTGGGATGATCTTCCCACTTTCTAATAGGTTGTAATATGAGCCCAAGCTAGGCTGAGGTCTTGGTTCCAGTATCTCCTCGGTCTTTTCGTCTCCCTGTGATTGTGTGGCTACCTTCTCCTCCAATTTCTTAGTCTCTTTTAACTTAGCTAGAGTTTCCTGTAGAGATGACTTAGCTTCCTGTAGAGCTGCCTTTGAGTCCATCATCCTAATTCTCTCTCTCCAGGTGGAGGTTCTTGGGCTTCCTCTTTCATACGTGATAGATATCTTTGAAGGAGACTCTTCTTTTGGTTTAGTGGTTGTGTCCTCAATGACAATTGGTTCATTTGATTGTGGCTGGGGTTTGGCCACTTTGATCCTTGTGATTCTCCTGGCTTTAAAGTACACGGAGGTTTGCCACTTTCTCTTTCCTTTTTGTTTTATAGGTGTGCTTAAGGTAGCAAGCACAGTTACTGCCTCCCTTGCCAACGTCTCAGGTGATTTCTCTTCTTGTTGCTCCTTTTCTTTACTTCCTGTAAAAATCTCTGTGTCCACTATTTCTATCTATGTTGCTGATATCTCAGGGTGTGTTTTTCCTTTTCTTTATGGGTGCCTACTTTGGCTATGGCAGCCTTCATTTGGGCTTTCTCAGCCTTTTCTTTTCTACTATGCATCCTCTTTTCCCTTGCTGTTTTTGCTGCTATTTGTTCTTCTGTTTTAGGCTCAACAGTCTTGCCAATTTCTTTCTGTTCTTTCTGTTCTTCAGTTTGCTCCCCCTCCTCACTGCTAGATGGGGTGATGTTTTCAGCCAAAGTTCCAATGTTATCATCCCTAGACATGTTTCTGAATATTTCCCAAGATATGGGGACAGTATAGGTGTGTAAAGCATCTTCCACCAACAATTTGATGAGCCCATGGTGGGCCAACTGATCTGGGATCCCTTCATTTAGCTTTTTACCACATCCAATTAGGGACTGAAGAAGGAAATATGGGATGCTCAGTTTTTTGGCTGGAGACAAATCAATCCCATGCCTTAATTCACATAACAACCTGAAATGATATCCATAGATGATGCTAAACCTCCCTTCACCTGTGATATACTTCATAATTTGAAAACTAACTTCACTCCAGAGAGGAGGCAAGCTGGTTCTTCTAACCCCATTTTTGTCTTCTATAGGATGCTCCTCAAGTAGAAAAAATGATTTCTTGGCAACTTGGCCCAAGGATCTCTCTTCTTTGCTCCAAGAGAGCCCCAATGGTAGACCAGTAATTCCACTGATGAGCTCAGGGGTGAGTTCTAGGGTCAAACCCCTAAAAATAACTCTAGCATGTGTCTTTGAATGTGGTCTCAGGGACATTAAAAACTCTTCAATTATTTCCTCATCATAACCCTGAATTTTGTCAAAGAAGGATGTCCAATTTGCTTGGGTGAAAAGGTCCACCACCTCAGGGTGCTCGTGCAACTTGCTAGAGTCCAAGGGTTCTTTCCTTATGAATCCCCCTGGCATGGTGTTGAGTGATCTTTTATCTTTCAACCAGAAAAGAAAATGCTCAGGAAAACAACAGTCAATCACTGAAACAGGGGATAGTTGAACTCAGTTTCTTCTGAATCCATTGTTGGCATTTTGGCACAGGTGTGGCGCTATGATACAGGTGTTGTCCTTGATGGCAACTCTCTTTGATGTCAGATCTTTGTTCAGGCTACAGAATGAAGAGAAATCTCATATACGCAGGTTAATTAAGTCAAAGTTGCGTATACACGCTGGTGATATGCATACTAAGTCGCGTATACGCAGGAGAGCTATATACGAAGGCGCGTATACACGCAGATGCATGAACAGAAAAGAGCGTATATGTCAGGAAGTTTCCTTTTGGTCCATGGTAGTTAGTCCTCGGTACTTGTGCCCATGTCTTCGGACCAAAGTACCTCGACAGACGTGTAGATCTCTAGTTTTGAAGTTGATGGTTTTGGATTTCTATGGTTTTGGCTCTTGGTATTGAGCAAGGCCTAAGGCTATATAAGGAGAAGAAGATCATTAGGCAAAATTATCTTTTGACAAGGCTTGAATATCTGAAAGAGAAAGAGATCTGATATGCAGGTTCTGGGTTGCTTGATCTGAGCTAAGGAGAAATCACATCGGTTGATGGAAGACTAGATCTAAGGATAAATCGGGATCTAATGGTTTGAAATGCACTATTATGATATGGTTGATTATGCGTATTTCTAGATCTGCATACTGTCGCAATATTATGTTCTGGGTCTAACTGATGTCTGGTACAACTGCAAGTTGAGAGAATTTATTTTTAGATATGTACGCAGGTTGGCTTAGGTAAAAGCGCGTGTATACGCGGGTTTCGCTCATTGAAGTAGCGTATATCTCTTGAAGCTTGATTTTTGGGTTTGTAGTTGGATCTGACTGTTATTGCAGAGTTCTGTAGACTGCTCTGTGTTCTGGTAACTGGTGATTGACAGGGTTCAGTGGTTCAATGATTCAAAGTTTGATGATGCTAGTATTGGTTGTTTTATGCTTCAATGATCTGTTGTAAAAGTTGAATGAATTGTGGTCTACAGATTGTAATGTTGTGCTTCAGGAATATCCAGTCTGAAAATGTATGAAAGGTGGTACCTGAAAGAAAGAAGATTGTAGGTCAGCACCTACGTACTAGTATCTTAGCTAGTACAAGAGCAAAGGGGGGTTGGAGCTCCCTTCCAAGGAAGTTTGGAGAACGAGAGAAGGTTGTAGCCTGCGTATTGGTATAAGGCTGCACCAGTACAAAAAGATTGTAAACTAAAGTTTCATATTAAAGAAAGATAGAGACGACTTGCAGCAGGTGGTTTTCACCCACATTGGGTTTCCACCTTATATCTTGGTGTTCATGTGTATGGTTTCTGTGTGATCTGTTCTACTGCATCTGCTTACTCTTAATATGGTGAATAATGTCCTCATGCACTTAACTGAAGATAAACTGACTGAATTATAAGATTTCTAGTTACACGCTGTTTTCTTTATACACAGTTGCGTGTACACGCTGGTTCACTTAACAAAAGTAGCGTATATGTTTCTGAGCATTGAAAAAGTTTTATAGTTCTGATAATACTGATTCACCCCCCCTCTCAGTATTATTTCCAACAATTGGTATCAGAGCAGGTCCTTCAGAGAAGCTTGATCGCTTGAAGGTAGATCGTTCATCATGAGCAACTACGAGAAAGAAGCATCAATCAGGCCACCCGTTTTCGATGGGACAAACTTCAATTATTGGAAGGTAAGAGTTACTGCATATCTTCAATCTCTTGGTACAGAAGTTTGGGACATTGTAGAAACAGACTATGCTTTTCCTTCAGCTACTCCTACAGATCCAGCTGAGAAAAAGAAGTATGAAATAAATGCAAAAGCAGTCAGTACTCTATTAGGAAGTATATCCCAAACGGAATTCATGAAGGTAATGCAATTTAAATCCGCAAAAGAGATATGGGACAAAATGGTCACAGGCTATGAAGGAGATGAACAGGTAAAGCGTGCTAAACTTCAAACTCTCAGGATTCAGTATGAGACTCTCAAGATGTATAATGATGAAAGTGTGGCTAATTATTTTCTTCGGGTAGATGAGATTGTTGATTGTATGAAAAATTTGGGTGAAGAAATAAAAGAGGCTATAGTTGTTGAAAAGGTTCTAAGATCATTGTCTCCCAAGTTTGAATCTAAAGTATCTGCAATAGAAGAAAAGGAAAATATCTGAATTCTCACTATGTCTCAGCTTCATGGAATTCTAACCACTTATGAAATGAGAAAGGGAGGTCCATTAGACAGAAGAGAAGCTGCCTTCAAAGCTTCAGGCAAAGAAGATTATTATGAAGCAAGTCATGTGCCAGAAGATGAAGAAGAAGAATCAAATTTTGTCAGAAATCTTCAAAGGGGTTCTGGAAGGTTCAGAGGTAAGTTACCTTTTAAATGTTTTGCTTGTGGAAGAGTAGGTCATTATGCTGCCAAATGTCCTCACAAGGATAAGAATGACAAGGGAAAGGAACCTGTTAGATGGAACAAGAAACAAAATGAAAAGAAGAAAAGCTATTACACTCATGAGGATAGTGATGGTCTTTCAAATAGTGATGAAGATGAACAAGGTAATAGATATAAACTTTTAATGGCTTTTGAAGATGATGACTACATGGATGCTATAGATGTAGAAGGCTTTTATGAAGAAATGAAAGATCTCAAAGTTTGTTTAGAAGAGAAGAGTGCTATTATTGATTCTCTACAATGTCAACTAGCTGAAAAGGAAAAACATCTTGAAAAATTGGAATGTGAGATTGTTTGTCTTAGAAAGGAGATTGAGAAAACCAAAGCAATTAATCTTAAATTTGTTAAAGGATCTGAAACCTTGGATAAGATTATCAATGTGCAGCGATCTCCTCTGATCAAGACAGGTCTTGGATATAATGGAGAAGCATCTCAAGCCTCTACCTCTAAAAGTTATCTTGATGCAGCAAGGAGAAGCGAGCAAAGGCCAAATAAAAGTCATCAGGTGAATCAGGGACAGTTTATCTCAAGAGCAAATAAAGACCATCAAGAAATTCAGGGACAAACAGCCTTAAGGACAAACAGAAGCTACAATCATCCACAGGTAAAATCTTCCCAATTTTCTCCAAGAATGAATAGAAGCTACAATCGGTTGGATGATAGATCTGATTATCGCAGAAGTTTCTTTAATGGCCAATGCTTTTCTTGCCATAACTTCGGTCACAAAGCAGCTCAATGTGTTGCCTACAAAACAATCATGACTAGAGAAGCTCAAAAGCAAGGGAGAATGACTGGAACCATGAAAAGGACTTATAACAATTTTTCGGTTCTTGAAAATGAAGTTGAATGCTCTATTTGTAATAACTTTGGTCATGAAGACTCTGAATGCAGGAGCAGATTCCGGAAGACAACTCAGAAGGAACAAACCTCAAATGTTAGAACATGGAGAATAAAAGAATCACAACCAGAAAGATGTGGGATAGCCTTTTATGCAGAAGGTCAAGAAAGTCTATGGTACATTGACAGCGGATGTTCGAAGCATATGACAGGGGACAAAGAAAAGCTTGAGTCATATACCGCATTAGAAAAAGGGAAGAAAGTTTCTTTTGGGAACGATATCTCTGCAGCCATAAAAGGAAAGGGTGTTGCTCTGTTGAAAGAGAAGGTCAAAGCAGGAAATGTGTTATATGTTGATGGATTGAAGCATAATCTTCTAAGTGTCAGTCAGATGTGCGATCAAGGAACCGAGGTAATATTTAGATCGAATGGATGTTGTGTTCGCGATCTTGATACAGGTAAAACAGTGATCAAAGGAAGAAGGACTCCAAATAATCTATATATCTTTGAGGAAGGACAACAATGCTACTTAAGCAAGGATGATGAACATTGGCTATGGCATCGGAGGTTGGGGCATCTAAGCTTTTCACAAATAAGGAAAGCATGCAAATATCAGGCAGTTCGTGGTCTTCCAGATATCAAAATTCCAGACAATACCATATGCAAATCTTGTCAGTTTGGAAAGCAAACCAGAACTAACTTTCCAGAGAAGGAAGGATCAGCTAGCATGCCTCTCGAGCTAGTCCATACAGATGTATGTGGTCCATTTAGGAAGAGGACACCTCGAGGAGAAGAATATCTGATATTATTCATTGATGATTTCTCCAGATTTGTTTGGTTAGGGCTCATGAAGCACAAAGATGAAGCATTCGAAAAATTCAAATCCTTCAAAGCCTTGGTTGAAAATGAATCAGGACACAAAATTAAGTGCCTCAGATCTGACAGAGGTGGGGAGTTCACCTCAAATGAATTTTTCGATTTCTGTGACGAACATGGGATAAGAAGAGAATTCTCTACAGCTAGAACTCCTCAGCAAAATGGGATTGTGGAAAGAATGAACAGAACTATCCAACAAATGGCTCGTGCTATGCTCGATGAATCAGGTACTCCCGCAACCTTCTGGGGTGAAGCTGCACATGCTGCTGTTATTATTCTTAACAAAACAAATGTCTGAGTAAACAGCACTCAAACACCTCATGAGCTCTGGAGTGGTAAGACTCCTTCGGTGAAGCACTTCAAAATCTTTGGAAGCAAATGTTATATCAAGAATACTGATGAGCAACTTGGCAAACTTGAACCAAGAGCAGATGAGGGCATTCTTCTTGGTTATTCTCCACATAGCAAAGCATACAAGTGCTACAATAAAATACTTGGCAGAATTGTTGACAGCATTGATGTAGTGGTTGACGAGAAGGGATATATTCCTAGGCAAGTTCATCATGAAGACATTGAAGAAGATGAAGGTTACCCCCAAAGGCGGAATGATGAAGAAGAAGAACCTCAAGAAGAAGAATAACCTCAAGAAGAACCAGAAGAGCAGACAAGAATAGAAGAGAAGACTCCATCCAGATATGTTCAAAAGAATCATCCAGAATCTCAGATTGTGGGGCAGAAAGAAGCAGGAGTACAAACAAGAAGGACACTTGCAGAAGCTTCAAGCTATTTGGCATTACTCTCCTCCACTGAACCACAAAATGTTAAAGAGGCTTGCAAAGATGAATGTTGGGTCAAAGCAATGGATGAAGAACTTGAGCAGATCGAAAAGAACAACACTTGGGAATTAGTTCCTAGACCAAAAGATAAGAATGTAATAGGAACAAAATGGGTCTTCAAGAATAAATTAAATGAAAATGGAGAAGTAATTAGAAACAAGGCCAGACTTGTTTGTAAAGGGTATGCGCAACAAGAAGGAATAGATTTTGAAGAGACCTTTGCTCCTGTGGCAAGACTTGAGGCCATCCGAATGTTCCTTGCTCTCTCAAGCTTTCAAAACTTCAAGGTATTTCAAATGGACGTGAAATCAGCCTTTCTGAATGGAGACTTAGAAGAAGAAGTATATATTGAACAGCCAGATGGTTTCATTCTTGGGAATGATCCAAACCTTGTATGTAGATTGAAAAAGGCTCTCTATGGACTCAAACAAGCTCCAAGGGCTTGGTACTATCGGTTGGACAAATATCTTCACCAACAAGGCTTTTCAAAAGGATCAGCAGATAGCAATCTCTATATAAAAGTTGAAAATAACAAATTACTAATTCTTGTTGTTTATGTAGATGATATTATCTTTGGCAGCAATGAAGAGACTATGAGTCAAAACTTTGCCTTGGTTATGCAGAAAGAATTCGAAATGTCACTACTTGGAGAATTGACATACTTTCTTGGATTGCAAATCCAACAAAATGAAGGAGGTATCTTCTTGTCTCAAACCAAATACCTCAAGCAGATCTTGAAGAAGTATGGCATGGAAGAGTCAAAGCCTGTATGTACACCCATGGTTACAGGATGCAGCCTCAGTGCAAATGATGGATCAGCAGCAGTTCATCAACCCACTTATAGATCCATGATTGGGAGCTTGCTTTATTTGACAGGTACCCGACCAGATATTACACATGCAGTAGGAATTGTTGGAAGATTTCAAGCCAACCCAAAGGAAACTCATCTTCAGGCAGTCAAAAGAATCTTCAAGTATCTTCAAGGGACACAAAACTATGGCTTATGGTATCCTAGAAATACAGATCTCACTCTTCATGCTTACACAGATGCAGATTGGGCTGGAAGTGTGGATGATAGGAAAAGCACAAGTGGTGGTGCTTTCTTCATGGGTTCCAGACTAGTATCTTGGTTCAGCAAGAAACAGAGTTCGATTGCCTTATCTACAACTGAAGCAGAATATGTGGCTGCGGCATCTTGTTGTACACAACTTCTTTGGATGATGCAAACCTTGCAGGACTTTCAAATCACTTGCACTCCACCAGTCTCTATCTTATGTGATAATACAAGTGCAATCAGCATTTCAAAGAATCCAGTCATGCACTCAAAGACCAAGCACATACCAATCAAGTACCATTTTCTTCGGGAGCAAGTGCTTGAGCAGAAGGTCAAGTTGGAGTATGTTCCTTCTAAGGAACAAGTTGCTGATATTCTCACAAAACCACTGCGCAGGGAAACTTTTGAATATCTCAGACAAAAGCTGGGAGTAGTTGATGCTTCATCCTGCTGTTAAAGCTTGTCTGTTCTACAGAAAAGTTGGTATACGCAAGTTACGTAAGGGATATCCGCGTATATACGCTGATTTATGGGGGGTAAGTCGCGTGTATGTTGTACGCATGTTGCAGAGAGTATATCCGCGTACATACGCTGGTCTATGCAGGAGAAATCGCGTATATGGAGTTCTGAACAGCAAGTGCAAACTCTGGTTTAAAAGATCTGAGATGGGTATGTCAGAATTCTTCAGACACAGTTTCAGGGGGTGCAGCAGGCACAGGTTCAGGGGGAGCAGCTTAAAAGTCTCATAAAGCATTGTTGGCATTTAGATGTTTTGGTTATTGGTTTCTCAGAAAGAAATCCTGGTTGCTGATCTAAAAGATGTTTATCAGATGCTGCTGGTGACTTTCATAAGTCTTGGTCTCGATCTGTTGTCTCTATGTCATGTCTCTCTTTTGTGATATTTCTTTTATGGTGTCAAGGTCATGTAACGGCCTATGTTGGTTTCCCCACTATGCCTGGGATGAATGATGTAATATAATTGGTTGTTTCTGTAGGGAGTATGGATGTATGTATTGAGTCTTTTGGTGATAGGAAGGTCCCTTATGGTGTATAAGTCTTGGTTCTTGTTGAAGAACATCTTTTGCAGATCTGGCCTACTGTCAAGGGGAGCATGATTCAACACAGCCAAGCAGAGGTATCAGCATGTACTCAGGGGGAGCACTGCCCTTTGCCCTTGATGACAAAGGGGGAGAATGATTCTAAGAATCTTGAGGTTGCCATCAAGTCCAAAGGGGGAGATTGTTGGCATTTTGGCACAGGTATGGCGCTATGATACAGGTGTTGTCCTTGATGGCAACTCTCTTTGATGTCAGATCTTTGTTCAGGCTACAGAATGAAGAGAAATCTCATATACACAGGTTAATTAAGTCAAAGTTGCGTATACACGCTGGTGATATGCATACTAAGTCGCGTATACGCAGGAGAGCTATATACGAAGGCGCGTATACACGCAGATGCATGAACAGAAAAGGGCGTATATGTCGGGAAGTTTCCTTTTGGTCCATGGTAGTTAGTCCTCGGTACTTGTGCCCATGTCTTCGGACCAAAGTACCTCGACAGACGTGTAGATCTCTAGTTTTGAAGTTGATGGTTTTGGATTTCTATGGTTTTGGCTCTTGGTATTGAGCAAGGCCTAAGGCTATATAAGGAGAAGAAGATCATTAGGCAAAATTATCTTTTGACAAGGCTTGAATATCTGAAAGAGAAAGAGATCTGATATGCAGGTTCTGGGTTGCTTGATCTGAGCTAAGGAGAAATCACATCGGTTGATGGAAGACTAGATCTAAGGATAAATCGGGATCTAATGGTTTGAAATGCACTATTATGATATGGTTGATTATGCGTATTTCTAGATCTGCATACTGTCGCAATATTATGTTCTGGGTCTAACTAATGTCTGGTACAGCTGCAAGTTGAGAGAATTTATTTTTAGATATGTACGCAGGTTGGCTTAGGTAAAAGCGCGTGTATACGCGGGTTTCGCTCATTGAAGTAGCGTATATCTCTTGAAGCTTGATTTTTGGGTTTGCAGTTGGATCTGACTGTTATTGCAGAGTTCTGTAGACTGCTCTGTGTTCTGGTAACTGGTGATTGACAGGGTTCAGTGGTTCAGTGATTCAAAGTTTGATGATGCTAGTATTGGTTGTTTTATGCTTCAATGATCTGTTGTAAAAGTTGAATGAATTGTGGTCTACAGATTGTAATGTTGTGCTTCAGGAATATCCAGTCTGAAAATGTATGAAAGGTGGTACCTGAAAGAAAGAAGATTGTAGGTCAGCACCTACGTACTAGTATCTTAGCTAGTACAAGAGCAAAGGGGGGTTGGAGCTCCCTTCCAAGGAAGTTTGGAGAACGAGAGAAGGTTGTAGCCTTCTGCAGGTTGTAGCCTGCATACTGGTATAAGGCTGCACCAGTACAAAAAGATTGTAAACTGAAGTTTCATATTAAAGAAAGATAGAGACGACTTGCAGCAGGTGGTTTTCACCCACATTGGGTTTCCACCTTATATCTTGGTGTTCATGTGTATGGTTTCTGTGTGATCTGTTCTACTGCATCTGCTTACTCTTAATATGGTGAATAATGTCCTCATGCACTTAACTGAAGATAAACTGACTGAATTATAAGATTTCTAGTTACACGCTGTTTTCATTATACACAGTTGCGTGTACACGCTGGTTCACTTAACAAAAGTAGCGTATATGTTTCTGAGCATTGAAAAAGTTTTATAGTTCTGATAATACTGATTCACCCCCCCTCTCAGTATTATTTCCAACATCCAAGAAGGAATTTCTCGTGTGTTCAATATCAACTAGCAATAATTCCCTTGTTTTAAGACTGTTGTCACCCAGAATTTGACTGTCTGTTTATGAAAAGAAGAATTTTGTTTTTACAGAACAGAGCATAAGGACACAGGTTCTCTTTTCAGCACATAGATAGGTATGTAAATTCAGTCTTTTCCACAAACACGGCTGGCTCCTACTGCTGCATATATCTTCCTTAGAGGAGAATTTAAAAATGATGAGGAGATTTCAAAATGCAGAGGAAGAACTGGGTAAACTCAGTGAAATATGCAGGCAAACTTTTACGTTTTCTCTCAATGCACAGGCAGACTTTTCCTCTGGTTTTTCAATCTGATGCCATTCAATTCACCACTTTGCACAAACAAATCATGCATAGAGGAGTTTTTTCCTGAGCCTACCTCGTTTGGAGCTTCAAATGCAATGAAAATTCCAGGTTTTCCTTCTCCACAGAGCTGTTTTGCCTTTCCTGTAGAACCCTTCCTGTAGAAGTCTCCCGGCTCCTGTAGAATAGAACTGCGCTTCCGGTAGAGCCCGATAGGCGGGAGATTTTCGAGAACAGGCAAAAAAACTGGTGGAGGATGACTGGTTAACTGTTTCTGGAAGCAGTATCTACAAGACATCCTACAAGAATCCTGTAGTAGTTGATCCCTCTCAAATACATGCTTCAGAGACCAAGCATGCAGTGTGCATGTAGCAACAGCAAACGAAGAAATGGGTTCCAAAACCCAAAATCTACATAACACGGACGCGACCATGCAGGTAAGTGCCTAAACTCGTTCTTCAATTGCATAAATCATATTTTAAGGCTGCATGATTATGGGAATGATTCATATTGAGTGGAATTGGTGGCCAGTCAACTGGACACCCTCGACCAGTTAAAAATCCTCATGGAATCCAAACGAGCCCCATTATATTCAAAATTGCCGATTAGATGGGCATCCAGCACGTGTGGGGTGTCCATTTAGGGAGAAATCATCTGGAATGGTATTGGTGGCGGTGGATAATGGCATAGAGGAGGGGATGGCGGTCAGAAACACACAGAAAACTTATGGCTGTGACGTTGGATCAATGGTCCGATTCGGCCACCTCATCCCTTCACCACGAATCACACCGCAGTTAAAAGATGCCCAGCTGAAACATGCACCACCTTCTTTTCATTCTGCACTCACGACGTTCTCGACTGGAGTATGCATCCTTCTCATCCTGGAATGCAAGCTAGAATGAGCAGGGCTATACTATTGACGAGGGTCTCACTGATGAGGAGTCCAGATGGAGGGAAATAGGTCTGGTGAGTGAAAAATTGTTGCTTGATTTGTCATTTAAAATTTTTTGTTGCCAGTATGAAGAAAACAGGATTTCTGTGTGTGACTGTGCAGGGACATAAGAAAAAATGAGTGCAATGAAGGTGTACAGGGATGGAAAAAGGGTGACATATGGCGATGGATGGAAAGAGGGATGTCTACATGCCTCATAGGCAGATTCCCAACCTTCAGATCCTCTTCTGCGATCAATTTTGGCTTGTCTGTAAATTCTACAAGATCTTCCTATAGAAGACACAAAACTTCTTGTAGAAGACACAGAACTTCCTGTAGAAGGTGAAATCTTAGCCCAAATGAGATCAAATGTTAGGAAAGGATAGTGGTCATGGAGGAATTGATTGTGAGGGATGCATGCAGCCTACGGCTGACCTCTGACTTTGTCTTGGGAGATCCTCCTAACTTGCAATGTCCTTCCTACAACTTGCAATTTATTCAATAGAAGTCAGATTTATTTATTTATTATTATTATTATTATTTATTTATTTATTTTTATTTTTATTTTTTTGAGACAACTGGGGTGCCTTTAGGAGGTTTTCACCCTCACTGTCTACCCTGGGCACCTCCAAGAGGTTTTCATCCAAGGATTTTTTATTCTTTTTCTGTTTTTTTTCTTTCTTTTTTTTGTGCTCAAGGTGTGGGTTGAGTGGAGACAGGGGCCTATTCCACTATCAACACTGATTTATCTAGAGTTTCAATGAAATTATGCTTAGAAAGGGGCTTCATGTAGATCTTCAATCGATGCCCATTGATGAGCATGGGGATGGATTCTTCATCAATGGTCCTAATAAGGACTAAACCATTGTCGTTGCATTTCTCCATTGTATATGGTCCCAACCATCTTGTCCTCAGCTTCCCTTTGAAATCCTTGTATCTTGAAGCATATAACAGCGCCCAATCTCCTGGATGAAATTGCTTCTCTTTAAGGTGTCGGTTATGCCATATATTTCTTTGGAGTTGGACCACCTCTGAGTGGAGGAGGGTTTGCATTCTCTATTCATCTAGCCATTCAGCTGAAGTAATCTTTCCTATTGTGCATGGCTGAGATCTAGGTCCAGCTAAGCTGCCAACCTCAATGTGTTGTATTCAAATTCTGTGGACAACAAAGCCTTCTTGCCATAGACCAGCTCATAAGGTGTGAAACCTGTTGTAGTTTTCCAAGTAGTGTTGTAGGCCCAGGTGGCCTCAACCAAGCGACCTGCCCAATCTTTTCTGCTACTGCTCACCACTTTAGTCAAAATCTCTTCCAAAGCTCTATTAGTGACTTCCACCCGTCCATTTGCTTGTGGATGATAAGGGGTGGAAGTTATGTGCTTAATCTTGTGATGAGCGAGCAGACCTTCAATTAGGTTAGAGGTAAACTAAATTCCTTGATCTGTGACTAGTTCTCTTGGGTAGCCAAACTTGTAGAAGATATGTTCCCTAAAAAATTCAGCCACTTTTTCTTCTGTTGCTACCTTGATTGCCTTTGTTTCTGCCCACTTTGTTAGGTAGTCCATGCACACAATGATGTAAGTCTTTTGTTTTGAAGGAGGGTTGATAGGACCCACAAAGTCCATGCCCCACTTCTCAAATGGCTCAAAATTCACTTGAGGTTGGATGGGCATTTCATCCCTTGGAGTCGGTTTCCCATCCTTTGACATCGGTCACATTGGCTGATGTATCTTCCGACATCTTGATGAAGAGTGGGCCAATAGTAGCTTGCCTGTAGCATTTTGAAAGCGGTTCTTTTTGTTGCAAAGTGGCCTTCACAGGGCCCATCATGACAGGTTAGGAGGATGTAAAAAACTTCATCCTCCCTGACACAATGCCTCAAAATCTATTCTGGGCCAAGTTTGAATAGGTTGCCCCTAATCCAAGTGAATGGGGCACTTTTCCTCACGATCTTGCTCTTCTCTTTTGAGGATAGGTGTGGCGGGAACTGTGCTGAAACCAAGTAATTTTCTATATCAGCAAACCATAGAGAGAGTACTGAAATAGAAAACAGGTGTTCATCTGGCATTTGATCATCCACCATCCCTTCTTCACCTGCAGACAAATCTAGTCTAGACAGAAAATCAGCAACAACATTTTCCTTACCTGGCTTATCAACAATGGTCAAATCAAATTGCTGCAATAAAAGCAACCATCTAATGATACAAGCATTTACATTAGGCTTATTCATCAAATACCTAATTGTAGCATGATCAGTGTGTACAAATGTTTGATAACCAGTGATGTAGTGTCTGAACTTGTTTAGGGAATGGACTACAGCTAGGAGCTCTTTCTCAGTTACAATATAGTTTAATTCTACCTTGGACAGGTTTTTACTGACAAAATATGGCATACGGTAGCTTCTCTTCAACTTTTCCTAAGGCTACTGCTATGGCTTTATTCGAGGCATCTGTGTGGGAAAGGTAGGGCCCAGTTTTGACTTCTCAAGATTGGGGCAGTTACCAGCTTATGTTTCAACACATCCAGAGCCTCTTGACAATTTTCAATCCATATAAACTCAACATCTTTTCCCAAAAGACCAAAAAATGGAGAGGCTAGCTTACTGAAATCTTTAATGAATCACCTATAATATCCTACTAAGCCTAGAAAACTCCGTACATCTCTTACCTTTCTTGAATACGCTCGATAATATTTTATTTATTTTTATAGATACTGGTCCTTAATCTTACTAATTTAACTAATTTAATAATTTTGACCCCGGTCTTATTGTCAAACTAGCCGTTGGTCTAGTTAGCTGTTGAGGCTCCGCTCAGACTATTTAGCATGCTACGCTGGATCTGTTTCTTCAACTTGTCCTGACGATGAACCACACTAGTTGGTTCGAAACGCATCGACAAATGGTACTCCATGTGATTTTCGCTGAAAAATCTCTCAGAATCTCTTACCTTTTGAGTAGGTTGAACCCTTTGGATGATAGCAATCTTGTTGGCATCCACCTGAAATCCTTGCTGAGAAATTGTATGACCTAGCATGGTCCCTTCAGTCATTAGGAATTCACATTTCTCAGGACTGAGGGACAGGCCATCTCGATACACTTGGTTAAAACTTTTCCCAGGTTAGTCAATGCTTCTTGGAAGTTGGACCCATAAGGAGTAAAGTCATCCATATAGATTTCCACTGAATTATGAACCAACTCAGCAAATATGCTCAGTACTACTCTCTGGAAAGTGGCAGGAGCGTTGCATAATCCAAAGGGAAGAACCTGGTAGGAAAAGGTACCCCATGGACAGGTGAAAGTGGTCTTATCTTGGTCTTCCAGGCTGATTTGAATTTGATTATACCCACTAAACCCATCTAGGAAGGAAAATAACTTCTTCCCTGCCAGGCCATCTAACACTTGATCTATGAAAGGAAAAGGGAAATGGTCCTTCTTGGTAGCTTTGTTAATTTCTCGATAATCTACATAGATTCTCCACTTCCCGTTTTTCTTGGGCACAAGCACCAGAGGAGAAACCCACTCATTATTAGAGATGGGCTAGATGAATCCTGCATCCAACAACTTTTACAATTCTTCTTTGACAATGTCCTTAAGGGCTGGATTCATTCTCCTCTGAGGCTGCCTGACTGGTTTACAATCTTCTTTAATGTAAATGTGATAGGTATAGACTGAAGGGTGGACTCCTTTCATCTCCTTATACCTCCAAGCAAAAGCATCCAAATAGCAGTTCAATAAGCTACCCAGCTCCTTCTCCTGAGAGGGGGATAGGGATGAGTTGACCTTCAAGGTTCTTTTAGGGCCAAATTCCACATTCTTAACTCGGGGAGAGGTCGAATTAGCCACATAGAGATCCACCAAAGCACTGGCTTGGGTGTCTTCTACCAACTCTTCTAATGGCAGCGCACTGGGAGGTGGATTTTGAATCAAATTCTCAATAAGGTCATCCTCAATTTGACGAACTCCCCTAGTGGCTTGCACTGTGCACACTGATGCAGAGTAGACTTCATCCTCATCTTCCTCCTCCAACTAGAGAGGTAATTCATGTTCTAGCAGGGGTTGGGCAGGAGGATATAGGACTAGCTGTTTGGACATAGGCCCATTCTTGATGGTCATGATCCCAGCTCGACAACTGATGTGAGCATCTGCAGTAGTTAACCAAGGCCTTCCAAAAATGAGGGGGTATCCAGTGAGTTTTGCCTTTGGCTGAAGGACCAAGAAGTCCGCAGGGTACTCCCAAGAATCAACGGAGACCATGACATCTTCCACAATCCCTTTGGGGGTCACAGTGGAGTGGTCTACTAACTGCAGTGATGTTGAGGTCTTTCTTAGGGAACTCTGAAGGTTGAGTTTGAGCATAGTGTCCTTAGTCATCACATTAATGGTATCCCCTACATCAATCAGAGTGTGAGGGATTATGGTGCCATTGATGCAGACATCAACTACAGGACTCCCAGGGTCCAGATATTTTGGACAGATGACTTGTCCCAACATCAGGTCGAACAATTGTCCTATGACATTGATAGTTGGGGCATCTCTCTTGCACCTGCCTGGGCACCTGAAACACTTCTCTTTGATCAATTTGTTGTAGATTGGTACATCTTTTATGGCCTGGAGAAGTGGTATTTTCACACATAACTGTTTAAGCTCACCCAAAAGTTTAGTCTCTTCTGGGTTTGGTTGCATGGTTCCAGTTAGTCTCTCAGGAAAAGGTGGAATGGATTTGGGTTCACTTTCCTATTTCTCTTCCTCATCCTCCTTAGGAGTAGGTTGGCTATCTGGGAGGACCTTCCCAGATCATAGGTTGATCTCTTGAATCTCCACAGCATAGGTAGGGAATGTTGTCTCTCTAGTATATACCTGTTGGGCCTGTCTGTTGTTGGGGTTCGGGTTCGGTTGAGCAGGCATCTGGGGTTGTCTCGGAGGAGCAGGAGGTAATGGTTGTGGTTGAGCAGGTGGTGGAGGCAAAATAGCGGAATGAGAGTTGTATTGGGGCCTCCACGCCTGTTGAGGTGCATTCCACTAAGGTTGTGGCTGAACATGAGAATGAAATGAATGATCAGTAGGTTGAGTCTGGCATTGAGGTGGATATGACCAAAGAGGGGGTGCAGACCAGGAAGGATGAGCAGGGGGACCCCAAGAAGGTATGTGAGTGGATTGGTTGGGGTTGTAATAAGTCTGGGATGTCCCTTGCATCCCCTACTAGTACAGTCTAGATCCATGTGGCCTCTTTTGGTTGAGGAAGTAGAGTGGTTTAGTGGCTCCGTCAGCCCCTTGGTACATAGCTTTAAGTCTGGGTAAGGTTGGGAACTAGTTTGTAGGGTGGTCTTCCTCACAAATGAAACATACCTCTACTGAGTGTAATGGACACTTCTTTCGAGGATGCTTCCTTGTACATTTGGGACAAAAGATGTCCAAAGCCTTCTCAGCTTCTTCTTTCTTCTATTGGATTCAGAAAGCATCCAATTGCATCACAATGGTCTGTCTCATCTCACTTTTAAGATCTTCCATCTAATTTGTAAACTCATGTTTGGAGAAGGTGGCATTGGCTGAAAGTTGATTCCCCCTACCTCTTTTCTAGGCTGCCCTAGAATGATTTCTAAACACAGTCTTGATGTTATCATAAGGTAGTTGGTAGATGTCTCCTCCAGCCAGCAAATGGAGGGAATCTAGAAGGTCTTCAGGGATTCCTTGGAGTAGAACCAACTTTAGAGATTTGGGGTCAAGTGTGCACTTGGCCCTTTTATAATTGAGTTGGAACCTTTCTTCATAGTCTTCTAAAGATTCACCACTTCCCATGGTCATCTGGAAGATTTCTCGCTTCATTTCCTTTGACCTATAGTAATCCCAGTATTTGTTGTTAAAGGCTTACTGCATCTAAGCCCAATTTGTGATATTGTTTCCAGGTAACCCCATGAACCAGCATAGTGATGCATCCTTGAGGGTAGAGGGAAAGAGTTTCAGCTTTTTCTCGTCTTCTGCATAGTCATAAGTTAGACAAAGGATAGCAAACTCAAACAAAAAGGTATCGGGGTCTTCAGTGGTCAATCCATGGAAGTGAGGTAAGGCTGAGGGACTGATGTTTTTCATTTTTGTGTACCCATTGGTCTCTCAGATGGGAAATGTGCCTTCTATTCTCTCACCATTTCCTCTACCGTTTCTGTTTTCAGCCATGGTCTCAGGAGGAATGTTTTCTTTCTCTTTGTCTGTTATAGGATCTTCATATATCCCTGGAGGTTCACCTAGAAGATCTTCTGGATCACTGCCACTGAAGAAGAGAGAATGGTGACTCAGTGATGTGGTGGGGGCGTTGGGTAAGAATTTTCCTGAATTGTCTCTGTTCCTACGAGGCATGAAAGGAAATCTTTTTGGTTGCTTTTTTTGTTTCTTTTTTCTGCTTGTACCTGCAAAAACTAAAATATATTGTGTTGGATACCTATAGTAATAGGTTTCATATTTCATGATTGATTATTGAAAATCCAAATATGCTCTGCTTTGTTACTACAAAGATCCCATATTTCCAGGAAATCAGAGGTGTGTGAAATACTTCAAATATTGAGGACCTTATTACAAATTTTGTGGATGATTCAACAGTTCAAGCTGGATCATGCCATGTTTCAATTTTGAGTTGTAGAATAGAGAAAGAAGTCTGTCCAAACAGCTTAATCTTGGCAGACAAGTAGTTCAGGTAGAGAAACAAAGGTTCCCAAAAGTCTAATCTGGGACCTTGGAAGAGATAAGGGTAGAAGCAGATAGAGTAAAAAAGGAAAAAGCCAAAGAAAAGAAAAGGCAATTGAGGGTTGCAAGTTCAAGTGCCCCTCCAAGGAGAAACAAAAAATGCTAGGTGAAATAGTGGGGTAGGCAGTTGTGGTTGCAGAAAAGACATGTTCACCATCACATAGTTGTCAAAGATGTTTTGCCAAGGCAATGAACATATCAGCAAAAAAGGTGGTGAATTTCATGGATTCACAGCAGAGAGCATCACTAACTTCATTTTTTCCCCTCTACTCCATCATTAACACCCCCTTTCTAAATCCCCCTCCTTCCCTCATACTAACTCCTAACTCTACTATGTAATTCCCCTATTTTACCCCTACCCCTAATAATAATAACACTAAGGTGTATAAAACCCCAAATGATATATATTTTCCCTCCCCTAGGCATAATAGCCGAGAATTCTGCAAAGAGGGACCATAATGGCACCTGGCCACCATGGTGAACCTATCTCCACTATTTTTCCTTTGCTGCAAATCATTTCCCCAAAAATATACCTTTGCATGGGTAAAACCCCTCTCTAAACCCCTTTGATCTATAAAACCCTCTGCAAACCTTACAAAAATCAAATTTCCGCCTTCAGCACGTTCCCAAATGCAAGCGCGGGTGGTCAGAATCAAAACATTTGGAAAACCATGCCAAAAACCCACAGACGGTTAATATTTCCGCCGCATTATCGGCCGTGCACCTCACACCTCCGCCAGCCGTCGGATCAAGCCTTCCAGATCCGACGGCCCATAGCAATATCGGAGCGCCATCCGCAACCGCACGTTAACTCCCGAGAACGTGACGTTGCGCCTCGTCACGCCTCCGCCACGCGTCGCCCGATGGACCATCTCGGAGCTCCCTCTGACACCCTGGGCGCCGTACTCTAACCGCCCCGAGAGACCGTGACGGTTAGAGCCTTAACCATAACTCTCACGGTTTCACTTCCGCCCGTCCACCATTAACCTTTCTGCCACGTCCAGCTCACCGCTGACTGGACTGCCACCTCACCGCCCTTTGACCGGTCGTCTTCTGCCACGTCCTCCCTGATGACGTCAGCTGACGTCACATCACCGTGACCCACCAATGACGTCATGCTGACGTCATTGTAAAAAAGCGCCAAACGGGTAAAAAACTCATATTAACCAAATTTTACGCGTTTTTTCACCATTTCATCGTTATTCCGTCTGAACTCTCTGCTCAACCATTTCTGCCTGGATTTCCGCCAACCGGTAAAATTAGCTAAAGCGACCACTTCAGCAGCTGCAGTACACCTTGCCACGACCTCTGCACGTCGAATTACAGGTATTTACACTGCCCTGCCTTCCATACGACCTGCATTCAGCTCAAAACTGCTCACAGGCATAATAGGACCATAAGATCGACCTTTTCACCGTTAGAATCTAGTTGTACCTCCACCATTGTCACTGTGAGGTCCAAAAATTCCCTGCAGAGCCGTAATAAGCTGCAATTCATCTAAAAACCCCTCAGTTCTGCGTTTCCCTGGCAAATTCACTACTAAATATCTCTGAACTACTACCAGAAGCTCACTTAGGCCCCAAAGAGGCTCTGTTACCAATTACCAGCAGTATTTCAATTTCTAGCTGGTGAATTCCCCTCTGACAGTTCAGAAAATCAAGCTATTTTCCACTGAGGGCAGTCTGCGGTCTGTTTTTGCCCATTCACCTGTCAGATTGCAATAGTTTACCCCTTCAGAAGCTATGGAGACCCCCATTGCTCTCAATATCAAGCCTATCAATGCTCCCCACCAAGAATTGGCATGGAAGCCCCTGGGAGACATGGACTACCAAATGCTGGACTGGTTTCCTATGGGAACTAAGTATAATATCCTGATGCTAAATGAACTGAGAGCCCAGCACATGAGTGGAGCAGATATCTTGGGGATTTGGGAATCAAATTTGCCCATATACAACCTTCCCCAAGTTAATCCCATGCCAGAGCTTATCTACAGTTGCCAGGAGTGCTATGACCCCAGCCAAAGGGCAGTCATTAGCCCCACAGGCCTAGTCCTGTTTCAGATCACTCCAGAGAGTATAAATCAGATGCTGCATTTCCATACAGCCAAGAAACTGACCCCTCTTTCCATGCAAGATTTGATAAAGAGAGGAAATAACCTGTCTAATGACCAGATTGTGAAGATTAACCAGCTATTTCTCACACCTAGCTCTGAAGCAGTCAGAACCCCTCCCATTGGGTACCAATGTCTGAATGAGTTGGGCAGAATGCTGGTGGACCTAATTAGCTATGTCCTAGGGTTCAGGGGGCTGGAAGATGTAGATGACAGCATATTGGCAATGCTGTCTATATTTGCCCCGGGTAAGCCTCCAGCTGTGCAGTATGACTATGCAACCTACATTGCAGAGAAGATTCATGATCAGTTCATGAACCTGAAGAGAGAGAGACTGTTCAGATACTCCTCATATATCTACCATTTGTTCCTTTTCAATCAGCCAGCCACCTTCTCAGTTCCTTTGAGGCCACTCAATGCCCAAGGAAGCCCAAGATCAGTTATTTTCTGGACCTCTGTGTTTCATTTTACCTCAGTATCACCTTATACATACTGTGAGTTCATTGATCTGTTTGTTCATCCGACCCTAACAGTTCTGCAAGGTACTCCTCCTCCCAGATTAACCGACGAAATGAGGAGGATTTTACATCTGAACAAATCCTACAATATTGGCAACTGGTACTTCTACCAGAACCACACAGTCCTTAGGATATATGGCTGTGAATTGAACCCATTTAGATTGCCAAGGTATGTCCCCATGAGGCTTTTTGCCCTGGAGTATTTCAGGCAGTTTGGGAACTCAGATTACCTTCATTTTCAGAGTAGAAACAAAAAGTCACAGCTGAAGGTAAGAAGCCAGCTAGGTTCCTTCTTGTATAACAAGAAAGAGGAAGGATGGAAAGAGGCACACAGCATGCTAGAAGGCCTCAGATTGCAGACCAGTTTTGAGTGGATTCCTTATGACCCCAATCATAGTATCTCCCTCAGGAGAATTAGATACAGACTGGGCAACTATGCACATAAAAGACAACCGGAAATAGAAAAGTATGCCAATGCACTAGATTGGGAAGAGGGTACACTAATAGAACAACTCACTGAGGTAGAACTGCTTGAGAAAGAAGCCAGGAATGTACAAAAGGAAACTGACTTGGAAACTTGTGCACAGGTGCCTTACTCCTACAGAAGACAAAGTGGAACAGCTGCTGGATCTGCAGCAGCACAGCAGCAAACCACTGAAAAGACATCCCAGGCAGCAAGCAAAGACAAAGGTAAACAGGTGGAACAGCCACCTGTATTGACAGAGGAACAAGTGGACACCTTGCTACAGCAGCAAGAGGAAATGGAACAGCAAGAGCTGGGACAGCAACAAGAAAAAGCACAGTCCAGTGAGCAGCCCTTACAGCAGGAAAAGGGGACAGATCAACCTGGCAGTACCGAGCAGCAGCCTCAAACAAATGTGCCTCCCAGGACAGACACCAATGTTGACACATCAGTCCTCCAAACACCACAAAAGGAGGATGTGACAAGGAAAAGGGATAGAGAGACCCCCCACACCTCATCTTTCATCAGGGGAGAGAAGAGACAAAGACTGAATGACTCCCAAGAGGAGGACATTGCAGTAAGGCAAGCCATGGGTATGGGCCCACCCAGTGGAGAACTTTCGGCCAGCTCATCCCAGCGAGGACATGACATGACAATGGGAGGAGAGGTCAGCTCCTCCAGTGAAACAAGAAAAGGACAGTCAAGTATAAAACAGCAATTCATTGACATAAAAAGGAGGAGTGATCCAATAAAAGTGCAGCTATATGATCACTTGTTGAACCTAGCTCCTAGCAACCAGCAGAGACTCATGTCTACTTTCGATGTGAGCGAAGGCAAAATGATAATGAGCCATTTCATGCCTACATCTTTGCAGCCTCAGTCCACCTCAGATTATCTAAGAACCAACATGGAGGTTCTTGCCAAAGACATACACCCCATGGACAAAATTGAACTACATAAGCAGACTGGGGAAATGGTGTATGCCTCCTTGGCAGATGAGACATTAGAAAATTATAAATTAAAGAGCAGCCTAGACAACACAGCTTCTCAGCTGGAGTTAGAAAGAGCTTCATCACAGGCCAAGGACAACAGGATCAAGTCCTTGGAAGAGGTAATCATAGAGATAGGGCATGACCCTAAAGATGTCAAAGGCATCCAAGAGCTCCTGAAAATAAGGGATGCAGATATGGCAGCCCTAAGAAAGAAGATCAAGCTCCCGGCCACCATCCATCCACAGACCGATGAAGTTGCCCAGCAAAGGCAAGAGAAGGAGGCTACAGATCTGCTGATATCCTTATATAAAGAGCTGGTCAGGACTCAGGACCAGCTAGGACAGACTGAAGCTGCAAAGGCAGCACTACAGGAGACACTAAAGCAAAGAGAAGAGGGCCAACCCTCCTAGCCTCCTCCTATCATAATAAACCTTGAGGAAACCCCTCCCAAGATTACTCCTCCTCTTCAGCAAACAGAAACCACAGCACCATCCACAGCAGCAACAACAACAAAATCAGAACAGGCTGCTAGCTTAGACATGCAAAAGCTGCAAGCTGAGATCCAAGCCATGGAATCTCAAATGAAAGAGCTGGATGAGCTTAAGAAAACCTTGACTAAGGTTAATGAAAGGTTTGACAGGAGTAAACAGAATGAGGCAACCAAAGACAGAGAGGTGAAAGCTCTTAAAAAGAGGATTGCTGAACTAGAGAAGGAGCTTGCACTAGAAAGGGTGACAGCTGAAATGAAAGCAGTATTATGGAGCAACATTGGAAGGTCCATTGCCAAACAGTGGCAATATATTGAGACCATGGATGAGCAAATGGTGCTCATCACCAAAGCAAATAAAGAAATACAGAGAGCCAGGGCGAGCCTTGGACACATGCCAGAAGCTGCCACAAGGATAATCAACACTCTGAACTATAAGACTAGCTCTCAATTAGCTGTCATGGGAATCACTAACAGGACAGAAGCAATTGCTGTAGCAAAGAGAGTCGTTACATTAAGGAACTTAGTTGGAACATTGGAGAGGAGGACCCAGGATATGCAAACTGAGATCAATAGATTCCTGGAAAAATTCGTGACTCTGCAGAACAGAGGCCTCCCCAGCATCTTAAGCAGTGTAGGAAGACTGCTCACCCTGGACAATTATAACAAGAGGATTGATGCCCATGCAGTGGCAGAAATTGCACAACCACCCAGCACTTCAGCAGAGCCAGGGCCAGCCACAGGGCAAAGTATGTATGACAGAGTGGAAAACCTGTTTTTCCTAATGAATGAAGTGGACCATCTGTTTGACACACCACCTAACTTCTTCAAATTTACAGAAGCAGATGAAACTCTGGGTGCAATTCTAGCACACCAACTGCCCACTCAGGATGCCTGGAGAAATTTGACACAAACAGTTCTGTCAGGCCAGAATCAGTAGCGCTGTTCCTACAGGCAAATAAGCATCATGCGCAGGCACAGTTTTGAGGAAAAATATCTACAGGAAAGAGGCAGAGGCTGAGCCAACTCAGCAGGACCATTGAGCTCAACACAAGCAACAGTCACAATCACAGGTGACAAGTCCAAGACACAGCGTACAAAGCATTAAAGACAGGTTTTCCAGCATTTACTCAGAAAATCTTGACCGACTTAGCTATCTCCAAAGGCTAAAATATCTTCTGACAGAGCATTTAAATGCCTGTACTCTGTAATCAATGCTGCATTAAATTGTGCCCATAATATCTTAAATAGTTGGTAAGGAAGTAAAATCTGAGATAACTCAGGACTCAGATATTTTGTAAATGACCGCAAGTATATATTCACCCTTCACAGCAGTGAAAGGGGTTGGTTGATAGTTGTTATTTTCTTTTGAAGAGCTCTAGCTCGTTGTAACATTTTCAGAGAATTAATACAAAGGAAGGATGGAATTTCCAAGGCTCGGTGTTCTTTGATGTAGTGTGGTGAAAGATGAATGTTACAGGATCCCAGGGTGTTGCATAAAACAGCAAGTATTCTCAAATCTCTTTGTCATGTGTGTTTTGAGTCTTTTGTTCTCTTTGTTGTTCTAATGTTTTACACTTGATAGCAAGGTGAAAGGATAGTACCAGGATTTAACCATGTTTACCCTGGACTCAAACTGAGCTATCATATATGTTTTCCTCATATACAGTAACAGAATTGTAATTCTTAATTGCTGCAATTCAAAACTGTGTTTTTATTGTAACAGTCATTCTCAGGGATTCAACTTTTGCCCCTAAGACCTCTGTTTTCTCTTCTTAAAGCTATCTATTGGGAACACATAAATAACTAGTGAAAATTCTTAAATGCTTTCACTGTTTGTGTTACCTGTTTCCAGTCTTTTAATCAAAAATCTGTTCTATTAAACACTCAAATGGCCCTGTAAGTCCCATCTTTCATCTCAAAATTTCAAACACATATAGCTACAGACTCCATTGCCCAATGGTACTCAACCTCTCAGAAAACCACTTCACTAGAACCTAAAAGGAATTTCATCAACCAAACACAAACAAAAAACAGTGCATAATAGCTAGCCTAAAACCCTATAACAAACAGTTACAAATCATAAAGAGAGAGCCCTCTCTGATCACAGTTTGGCTAGAAACAGTGATCCAAAGATTGGTTAGTGGTTACCCCGGCCGTATTCCCTTGGGAGTCATAGGGAACAACCTGGGTGTTAACATATTGAACTACAACTAACTAAAATCTATCTTGCTGAAATGAAAATGTAGAATTGAAATGGAAGCAGGAAAGGACTAATCTATGTTGTTGAAATGAAATGCTAGGCTACGCTTGCAGAATTGAAATTGCAGAAATGAAATGCTAATCTACATTTGTAGAATTGAAATTGCAGAAATGGAATGCTAATCTACGCTTGCAGAATGGAAATTGCAAAATTGAAATTGTAGAATTGAAATACTAATCTATGAAAGCGGGAAATGTCTAATTTATGCTTGCTAGAATAAACTACTTAACAGAAGGTTGTAGTAGGAAATAGAAGAAAAGCAGCAATCAAAAATACTCTGACGCTTCCCCGGCAAAGGTGCAAAAAAAGATGGCGGGCTCTAGTATTACAGCAATGATGCTGCAACTCCTGGGACTCCCTTATTTACTTTTATCAACCCAATAGTTCGTAACAAAATTGGAAGCGACGGTTCTATATGCACAAGTACTAGCTCTTGCTGGAGGCTGACACTTGATCAGCTGGCTCAAGTCTGCTAGGAGCTTAAGCCAACTTCTATGAGCTCTTGGAAGAAGCTTTTAACTATTATGGACAAAATCTAACTCAAAGGAGGCTAATCTACTTACAGAAAGAAGCTGAAAGCTGAAAGGAAATGCAAACCCTAGCAAACCCTATCTTTACCGACTAACCCTATTGGTGCAAGAAAGGAGATGAAAGCTGCCCAAATGGAAGCCATTGACTCTTGGAAAGGTGAAATGCATGTGACTAAGCTACTTATAAAGTGAACTCTGAGAAAAACATTTTTTTGTATTTTTGAGTAATCTTGCAAAATTATTATGCATGTGCTTTAACTGTTTTTGACTGTGCAAAGGTTGATTGGCGAAAGGAAATGGAGTAGGCACTTGCAGGAGGAAGGAAAGGTGAGAAGAGGGCCTAAGAGGTCCTTAGCACCCTTCAAAAGAGTTTCACAGCGATCAGATCTCGAAAAACTGCTCACATGAACTTCTACAGGAAGTCTGCAGGGGTTCTATAGGATGTTCTACAGGAAGGGCCGAAAGAGGGTTTTTGAGGGTTGATGGAGGAAAAACGGTGGGAAAGTGGAAATGGAGGATGGATGAGGATGTGAAGGGGTCTAAGACCTGGTAAATGAAGCTAAGGAGTGATGAAGATGGTTGGATTTGTTCAAGGATGGAGGGAGCAATGTTGCACAAAAATGTAGAAATTAGGTCAAATTGGAAAAGTGTGGCAAATGAAGGGAAGGAATCTGGAATTTTGGGTTGGAGCAGGTTGTATGATGAAGGAAGGATAGGCAAGGATGTATTACAGGTGATCTGCACACTATTTCTCAAAACTGATCAAAGAAAGACTAGAAAAATCAGAGATCTATCTACTTTGACCTAATCTGACCTAAAAACCAGAAACATGATGAACAGAAGGTTATAAATAGGAAATCATGCAAGATAACTATGGAAACCTAAGCAAGAATAGATCTAAATATGCAAGTACAACTGGTATCAACTTTTCCAACTAAAAATCTAACACTAGCAATTGCATTGAAAGGCAAAAACAATGTTTTGGTGGCAGCAAGTATGCCTTGGTCTCAGCTCATGGTCCCAAGGAGGGAGAGATGAGATCAAGAATTTCTTGATGGACTTTTTGCAGATATTTTTTGTTATCAAATTGCCAAATCAACCTGAAGCACGAAAATCTATTTTAATTATCAAAAACAACCTAGGTAACAAAGCGAGATCTTAACCTAAATAGTAGAAATTATTATATGAATTCAAGAAAACACATAATAGTACACAAAGGAGGTACTGGCACTTGGGTTGGGCCCAAATCCAAGAGCTACAACCTCCTAAGAAAAACTCAAAGCTAGTGCCAAGTGAAAGTTATCTCCATTACTAAAAAAATAATCATGTCACAAAACTGTTTATAACTAGAGCTCGAAAATGAGCTGAAAGGTAGAGCAGCACTAAAGTGAAAAAAACAACTATTCAAGAGATAAACTACCAAGGCTTGAAGCCCTCCTACTTATGCACCATGAGGACTCCCAACAACCCTCCTTAACTTGAGGGGCTTGGCTGCTCAAAACTGCAGTTAATCGGCCACTTCACAAAATTTGCTCGGCTGCCCCTGGAAATCAACTTTGGTGGGCTGTTGAACTTCGAGCTGATGGTGGAGAACTCGAGGAAGCGGTCATTTAGTGTAGGAGACACCCTTCTTACAAATCCTCAGCCTTGTTCCTTCGTATTTGGTTGTCAACTGGCTCATAAATGCTTGACCTTGGTCCAAAAGATGTCCAAAAATCTGCAATAAGCACGTATTAGACTTTGTGGTCAAGTGGTTATTCTCATTCATTCATCAATTAACATAAATATATTCAAAAGAATGCATAAAACTATGAAGAATGGTGAATTAATCGAGAATAATAGGCAAAATGATCCCAATAAGTTACCCATTTTTGCAGCTCATCAGTTTCGCTGCTCCAAACAGGTCATCGTGGCATTTTCGCTATAACTTGTTTTCTGTGACATTTCAAAAGCAAAAGAAAAACCCATTTGAGATGAAATCGTGCTAAACATAGTGTCCAAATTTCAAATCTTGTCTCACTATATTTTTGGAGATATGAGCTGAGGAAGTTAGGGTTTTTGCAAAGATCCAGAATTTCATCTAAAACATGTCATCATGGAATGCTCGCTATAACGCTTTCTCTACGAATTTTCAAAAGGAAAAAAAAATTGATTTGAGAAGAAATCGGTTTGAACCTCGGCTCCAAAGTTTGGATATTTTCTCACTATATTTTCATAGATATAATCTGAGGAAGTTAGGGTTTTTGTAGATCCCCGAATTACATTCCAAACAGGTCACCCTAGGAAAATCGTCATAACGTTCTCTCTGGGCATCAGATGGAATGTTCATCAGAAGTTACAGAAAGAGGATGGGCTGTAGTCTTTTGGGTACCATTTTCAGAACCTAAGGTTGAAATAGGGACCTGCAGCACGTCGTACAAGTTCGCTCTACTGAACAAGTCTATACTCAGGTCATCATGGGAGATTTGGCATAACTCTTCATTGGAGAATCCAATCTTGATTAGACTTGTGGAGTTAGAAATATTACTCAAAGGGTTACCACAAGAAGAAATTTTAGACCTTGGAGATCCAAAATTACAGAAATACATCAGATTCAATATCAAGCTCCTACAAAGTGAAAAAAAGGTGTGTAGTTTTTTTTTAATTTTTGCATAAGCTTGGTTTGAAAAATTAGTTTGAAGGAATTCAAAGGGCATAATGAAGCATTATTATCGGTAATTGATGCCTCGAAGAAAGAAAATGGAAACGCGTAGTAAGAAACCTAAAAGCTCTAGCATGAATCATGAAGAAGAGGAAGAAATCCAACATGATATATCAATATTACGAGACCAAGTGCAACAAATGTCACTTGCACAAAAAATAACAGAATCTAAGATGGATGGTTTAAAGAAAGACGTAGAAGCTAAGATGTATGGCGTGGAAGCTAAGATGGATGGTTTAAAGAAAAGTGTGGAAGCTAAGATGGATAGTTTAAAGAAAGGCGTAGAAGCTAAGATGAATGACGTGGAAGCTAAGACAGACGGTGTGGAAGCTAAGATGGATGATTTGAAGATAGATTTGAAGAAAAGCATGGAATATTTGAAGACAGATTTGAAGACATATTTGACAAAGTTTCTATAAGAAATGCTTACTAATGGTGAAAGGGTAGTAAAGGAAACTCATGATGAGAACAAAATAAATGTTAATCATGATTTTATAGACTCTAACATTGGATCAAAGAACCACCATGTTTCAAAGATTGATATGAGGAAGTTTGATGGCAAGGATCCAAGAACATGGATACTACAGATGGGGCAATTTTTCGATCTCCATAATGTACAAAACACACAAAAGGTACGCATTGCAACTTTATATTTAGAACCAAATCAGTTTTGTATGGTATCAATGGCTTTACTCTTGTAAACAAATTGTCACATGGGCTATTTTTACAGATGAAATGATAGCACATTATGAGGATACAAAAATCAACACTTTTTTTAGCCAATTGATAAATCTAAAACAAAATGGTTCAATGATGGAGCACATTGAGGACTTCCAAAAATTGAATATAAGGGTAAAAGATATTCATGAGGAGCATAGGATTTATGTATTCATAGGGAATTCAAAAGATAACATCCAACATGAGGTTCGCCTTTGGGAACCAGATTCATTAGAGAAGGCATTCAGGTTGGCAAAAAAAATGGAAAGCAAAATTATGGAAACAAGGAAGCCTACCACTCACAATCATAAAGATGGAAGTGTTGTTTCCCCTAGCCATCCATAACCTACAAGGTTGAAACCATAACAAATGGAAGAAAAAAGAGAAAAAGGGCTATGTTATAGTTGTGATAGAAAATACACTAAAGGTCATAAGTGTGCTGAGAAGAAATTATTTTACATACATTGTGAAGAGAAGGAAGAAAAGGAACAAGAAATGTCAAAAGAAGAGGATATACAATAGGAAAAAACCCTAAAAAAAGAAGAAATGAATCCGACCATATCTTGTAATTCATTGTATGGAATTACCATTCCTCAAACTATCAAGATAGAAGGGCATATCAAGAAGAAAAAGGTAATAGTGTTGATTGATTCGGGAAGTACCCATAATTTTATTCATTGTAAGATAGCCAAGGAATCAAATTTCTTCCTATATCTAGCACCAGAGTGTCAAGTGATGGTTGCAAGTAGAGGAACCATAAATTGCTCAGGAAAGTGCCATAGTATCAAACTATCCATGGGAGAATATGTATTGAATAGCCCAATGCTTTCCGTTCCAATGGGTGGTGTTGATGTTGTACTAGGAGTCCAATGGCTACAATCATTGGGTACAATAGCTTTTAATTTTCAAGAAATTTTCATGAAATTCTTTGCAGAAGGAAAGGAAGTTGAATTAAGGGGCATTGCAGGGAAACTAGGAAAGATAACCAGCTCTAATGGAATGACAAATATTCTAAAGAAAGAACAATGAGGCATAATTGCACAATTATGTTCACTAGAGGTTCCCACATCGAAATCATCCATTTCCCAAGATCTCCAAAACATCTTCGACAATCATTCCAAGGTATTTGAGACTCTCAAAGGCCTCCCACCTATTTGTGATCATGATCATGCTATCAATTTGATTCCAGGAACTGTTCCTCCAAACATCAGGCCTTACAAATATCCCTATGTACATAAGAGTGAAATTGAATGTATGGTTGCAGAAATGCTAGAGGCTGGTATAATTTAGCCTAGTCAAAGTTCTTTCTTTGCTCCAGTAGTGTTGGTTCACAAGAAGGATGGATCATGGTGCATGTGTCCAGATTATAGGGAGCTCAATAAGCTCACTATTAAATATAAATTTCCCATTCCTGTCATTGATGAATTATTGGATGAATTGCATGGATCAAGTTACTTCACCAAGTTCGATCTTCATTTAGGATATCATCAAATCAGAATGAATATTGAAGACATTCCAAAAATAGCATTTAGAACTCATGAGGGTCATTATGAATTGGTGGTCATGCCTTTTGGCCTTACTAATTCACCTTATACATTTCAATCTTTTATTAATTCCATTTTCAAACCCCTCCTTAGAAAATTTGTGTTAGTATTTTTTGATGATATACTAATCTACAACAAGTCTTGGAAGGATCATGTCCAACATTTTGACATGGTGCTCAAACTATTAGAGGAGAAACAATTATATGAAAAAATCTCCAAATGTTTCTTTGGAGTACAAGAGGTGGAATATATGGGTCATATTGTATCTCATGAAGGTGTTAAGGTAGACCCTAGCAAAATTAAAACCATTAAGGAATGGAAAATCCCCACATCCATAAAGCATCTACGAGGAAGTCTCGGGTTGACAGGGTATTATTGTAAGTTTGTTAAGAATTATGGGAGAATAGCAGCACCTCTAACAACATTATTTAAGAAAGATGCATTCTCATGGACTCTAGAAGCAACAAAGTCCTTTGAACATCTTAAAGAGGTAATGTGTCAAGCACCAGTCTTAGCTACACCAGACTTCACAAAAACCTTTATTGTGGAATGTGATGCCTCAGGAAATGGAATTGGTGCTGTTTTAATGCAAGAAGAAAGACCCATTGCTTTCAAAAGTCATCCTATCAAAGGAAAGTATTTACACAAAGCTATTTATGAGAAGGAAATGCTGGAAATACTACATACACTTAAGAAATGGCGACCCTACCTAAAGGGAAGACACTTCAAGGTAAAACCGGATCATGATAGTCTTAAATACTTTTTAGAACAAACATTATCTTCAGAAGAGCAGCAAAAATGGTTCACAAATATGTTTGGCTATGACTTTGAAATCATCTACAAAAAAGGGAAGAAAAATGTTTTGGCAGATGCACACTGAAGAAAGGATGAGGATGTGGAAGCATTTCTTTGCTCCATTTCTATTATCCAACCAGATTGGATAAATGAAGCAAGGGATGAATGGAAGAATGATGAGGAAGTGTGGGTACTCATTCAAAAGATACAACAAGATCCTAGTACATCTCATACATTTATATGGAAAAATGATTTGTTATGGTACAAGGATCGGTTATACCTATGTAAGAATTCCCAACTCAAACAAAAGATTCTTATGGATTTGCACACCTTTCCCTTAGGAGGGCACTTATGATTTCTAAAAACCTACCACAGGTTTAAGAAGGATTTTTTTTAGGTTGGCCTTAAATTGGATATTCAAAAACTTGTGGCAGAATGTTTGGTTTGCCAACAAAATAAAGTTGAAACAATTAAGACCTCGAGACTATTAGAACATTTATCGATTACAAGCCAATGTTGGGAGGAGGTTTTAATGGATTTTATCATAGGTTTACCCAAGTCTGAAGGAAATAGTTTTATCATGGTGGTAGTTGACAGACTTACCAAGTATGCACACTTTTCTGCATTAACTCATCCATTTAAAGCGAGTACAATTTATACTTCATTTATGGAAACAATTCAAAAGCTACATGGAACCCAAATATTATTGTAAGCGACAAAGATCCCATTTTCATTAGAATTGTTTGGACAAAATTACTTTCTTGTATTGGTACTCAGTTAGTTCATAGCTCATCTTATCATCCTCAATCTAATGGGAAAACTAAGATAGTAAATGAATGTTTGGAAGGATATCTTCGTTGCTTTGTATCTGATAAACAGACACAATGGGTCAAACGGTTGCATCTGGTTGAATGGTGGTATAACACTTCCTTCCATACTGCAACAAAAAAGACCCCATTTATGGCACTTTATGAATATCATCCACCATCCATCACATCATATTTAAGAGAAAATTCTAAGGTTCAAGCAGTGGAAGATCACATCGAGCATTAGAAACAAGTTCTCCAACTCTTAAAGGATAACTTCACCTTCGTGCAAAATAGAATGAAATAGTAGGCAGATAAACATCATAGTGAAATATGTTTTGATGTGGGTGATTGAGTATTCTTACTGCTACAACCATATAAACAAATTCCCCTCAAGCAAGCTAAGAAGGATAATAAATTATCACAAAAGTATTATGGTCCATACAAGGTGTTGCAAAAGATAGGTACTATGGCATACAAATTGGAGCTTCTTGCATCTTCCTGAGTGCACCCAATTTTCCATGTTTCATGCTTAAATAAGGTTATAGGTGACAATATTACAGTTCAAATAATATTGCCAAAACTTGATGATGAAGAAAAAATCATATTGGAACCTAAAGCAGTCAAAGAAACAAGAACTTGACATCTACGAAATCGATCAATTTCAAAGTATCTCATCAAGTGGAAGAACTTACCCGTTGAAGATTCCACATGGGAGGATGAGAATTTTATATAGAAGCATCCAAAACTACTCAAGCGTTGAGGAAAACACTTTTTTGAAGGAGAGGAGCATGTTAGGTCCCTATAATACTAGTGATTCCCCCTTTACTATTGTCATTGTATCCCTTATTGTTATTATTGTGCCCCATAGAATCCCACTATCATTATTTTTGTGCCTTTATATTATTATTGTTAGGTTGGCTTGGTTATATTGTGACCCCTTAGATTCCTATATATAGAAAGGAGGCTTTTTCATTTGTATCATCCAAGAATTTTTCATTTGTGTAATGTAAAGGAGGTTTCCCCCTCGAAGAGGCTGAATTCTAAGGCAATGATCTATCTTTTCTATATTTTTGTGAGTTGGTTTCATAACATTATTTCAGTTCCTTTGCCTCCTGCATCTTTGCCAATCTCTGCATGATAATGATGGTACACGCTATCGCTCTTCCCTCATCATACCATTACTACAATTCCATTGCCTCAATGTTTAACCTCTACAGGTTGGGATCTTCCTGCAGACTCGTGAGTACTTTGAGAGATTGCTGAAAGAGCATAATGCATTCTACCACCACGGCATCTAGTGCAACGAATGCATCCTTGGCAATTGCCTTGCATTGTTCTTTGAGCTCTAGTGGAGTTGAAGGTTGTACCCTCAGCTCGAGCTCTGTAATCTTTAGGTTCAACTCAAACTAAACCTTGGCCATCTCAGTCCTAGCATCATGCTCACTTGTAGCCAACTTTTGAATCTTGGCCTCCAAAGGTGCCTGTTCTGGGATGTGCAGTTCCAGAATGGTTCTGCATACTTCTGCTACCACCACTATGGTGTGCTAATTCTTCTCCTGAACCATTTTCCAGGTGTTTATCGTTGTCAATTTCTCAACAAACATATGTTCATTGTTAACCTTCCGCTCACTGATCACACTCATTGTACATTGCTGTTGGGCCCTAAGTTCTGCAATCACACCTGCTTGTAGCGTGTGAAGGAATTCACTTCGGACTGTGGCCATGTTGAGACAAATGTTCCTTAAAGCAGCCTTGTCAGCATCTTTCTCCACACTTAGGGCTCCATTAGGTAGTGCGACAGACCAAGGAACCAAAGAGCGAACCATCTTCGTGGCTTCAATCATTCCCGATGCTAAACTAGTCGACGACACGCTTTTCTTCCCTACCTTTGCCTACAGTTGAGTGGTTTAGATCCGTATCTCGCATAGACCCGTCTATATGGTGACCAAAGCTTTCTTTTGTTGCTGCTCTAATTGTTGTAGCAGTTCTGCTGTCATATCCCTAACCTTATCCCCAATTTTAGGCATGTCACCTTCTGTCATGGTGATTGGGTCTTTGGACGACTTAGTGGTTTGGTCTTTTTGCATGGGCCTTCCTTCTCCTACTCCCTATTTTGCTTCACCTAGAAGGGAGTGCTTTCCAGATATGTACCACCCTTCTTTGACCACTCTTCTTCTTCTGTCTGTAGTGAAGGGATTTTTGACTTCTGATAGAATCATGCTCTTCCTCTTGTTCCTTCATAGTGCGCTCCGCTTCTACTCTGGATTTTTTGTCAGCCTCCTTCTCTTGCTTTTCAGCCAACTACTGAAACTTTGACTGGTCCTCTTCCTTCTTCTGCTTTCCTGTGGAATTACCAGACCTGGTAGAAAAATCTAATGTTATGCACCACTCGGCTAGCGAACAATCGAGAACTACTCCTATGGCATCATTCATCACAAGGTATGGTAGATCATACCACTTCTTTTTTGGGTCCTTGCAGATCCAGATGGAGATACAGTGGAAGTCCACTTTGAACTCCGCATATCCTAACAACTACTTAAAGACACTTGGTGATAGTCGTGGCTTGCGGTTGATGGTTGCGCGGATGCTTGAGTCCTTCAACACCAAAAATATTTTACTCTCCCGGACCCATCGAGTGTCCTTTGTGCCCTATAGCGATGAAAACTTCACTGCTTCTGGCAGATCTTTCATGATCTGAGGAAACTAGTTGTCCTTTGACAATTCCCATGCAACCAACACAATCAACAACAACATCCATGAGTAGTGGAATGTTTTCTTGTGGTCCTGTTCCTCCCTGTAGTTCATGAGGAATTCGCTGCATAGGTAGTGTGCTCAATTGAATTGTACGCCCTCCACGCACTGGACCACTAATGAAACAACCGGTGCCGACACCTCATCTATGCGACACTTCCTCATTGCCCTCCTAGCCAATCTCTGGGTGGCCAACTTCACCATGGGTTCCGTAATACTTGAAATTGAATATCCGCATGACTTCTTAACAAGATTAAACTTGTCCTTCATCCTTTCGGTGAGGTCACGCTCACCCGTATTTTTTCCAAATTCCTTGGCCGAATTCAACCCTTAATGGGGTAGTAGGGTGATCCTATGGATTAGAATTTCAGTTATAGGGATCGTCTCTCCCAACCACAAGCACCAGTCATGCACCAGGCACAACAACTGTTTGATAACTATCAAATTTATGGGAGCATAGTGGTTGTTAGTCTCCTATACCAATAGGGTTTCATTTTTCATGATTGACAGTGGAAGTGCCAAAAATGTTCATCTTTGATGATACAAAGGTTCCATATTTTGTTAAAGAAACAGACAGTTAAAAAATGTAAAGAGGGTATGCCTTAAAAGAATAATCAAAAGGCAAAGAAAATGAATTGGTCAGAAAAAAATAATTGAAATGAACCCCAAAGAAAGACCAAGAAAGTGGCCAACCAAAATGCCACTGCTATCTTGATGGATGGCCCAACAGTTCAAGCTGGGCCATGCCATGTTTTAAATTGCCTGTTCTAGACTAGAGAATGAATACCTGTTCAAACAGTTCAAGCTTGGCAGATGAGTAGCTGGATAGAGAAAGGAAGGAGCCCAATTGCTTAATCTAGGCCCTTGGAAGATATAAGGGTAGATTTAGATAGGAGGGCAACAAAAAAGAAAAGAGGATTATCACGGTTTGCAAGGCTAAGTGCACCCATCCAAAAGAAGAAAAAATGTTAGGTCTATTAGGCAGGGTAGGCAGTTGTAGGCCGCAGAAGCAAGGTTTGATCACATGATATGTTGAAAATCATATCTTATATCATCAATAAGAGAAGGGCAAGAACAATGGTCCATATGGAAAACTACCAAACCATCTCTAACTTCCCTCATTCCCTTCAAAAGGTTTCTTATTAACATCCCCTTGAGGACTTTAGGATCTGCCTAAACAGTCCTCCTTGCATTTCTCCCTTGACAAAATCAAGACAAGATGTGACCTTCTTCTTCAAGAAGAAGTCACATTTCTTCTGAAAAGCCCTCACTTCATACTTCATCTATCTCTGCTTTCCCACTTCACCTCACATACCCATATTAACTTCTAACCCTATTATATAGCTCCCTAGTACATCCCCACCCCTATTTCTTACAAAAAACTATAGAAAATTCCCAAAAATATATTAAATATCCCCCCCTTTAGCATTATAGCTAAGTAACATGTTATGGGAGACATTAGTCCATCTGGGGCTATAGTCAACCCTTCGGCGTCCTTACCCCGGAATTAGTCTAACCCCTGGTTAAGACTAATAGCCTATGCCTAAACCCTTGCAAAAATTGTCCCCTCAGTTGAAATCCAATGTTTAAATGGTAAAAGGTTTAAATAGTTTGTATTAAACCTTGTGGCGCCATGACCTGCATTAATTCGAACCCCAAAACCCACCAGAACTAAAGTTTTAAACCCGCGCCACAAAATATTATTTAAATAATGGGCGGGTCCCGCTCCGAAACCTGCACGCTGCGCCGGAGGCCCCGCCAGCCGTTGATCTCCCACCGCGCCCGATCCAATGGTGGGCGGGTGATATGAGCCGCCAACATGCCGGGCTTTAACGTCCGGGGGATGGGCGGTTTTGCCGCCGTACCCCTGCCACGTGTCGGCAGCCCGGGGTGTTCGGAGGCCTCCCCCCCGAAACCGCTTCTCCCCAAAGGCGGTGCGGGGAAACCGGAAACCGCCTTCCGCAAACCGGCCACCCCCCATTACGTCAGCACTCTCGTCACTGTGACGTCACGCCCGGGCCCCCGCCACTGTCCCACGTCGCCCGCCACGCTGTCTTTGCGCCCCCCACATTGTGCCACCGTGTCCCGCCACGTTGTCATCCCAGTCAGCATCCACGTCACCCGTCCGTACCCGGGGCCCGCTGATGACGTCATGCTGACATCATCACGGGAAAGTGCCAAAAGCGCATATGCACCAAATTTATCGTTAAAAGGCCGAAAGTGACCGTTTTTTATCATTTTCACTATACAATTGCGGCTACGCTGTTCTGCTGGTAACTGCCAATTACCTCCAGATTTCAAAATTCACTACTTTGGACGCCGTCACCCGCAAATTCGACGATAGTCTTCGTCCTCCAATCAACTCGACCACCCTCGGCATTGGCTAATCCAGGTATTTGCCAAATTCAACCTGTTTGCCCGTGTTCTTCCTGTTCTCTGCAAATTTTTCCACTAAAGTGCCTACAAAACTCCTTAATTTAATGGTGTTGTCCTGTAAATGTTGGCCTAAATAATCTAAGGCACCCCCTGTTTAAGATAGCCGAGCACTATACATAATTTCACTGTCACAGAATCGTTTTCGGGCTTAAATTTTCGACGTACTCTCACACCTGCCCGGCATTGTTCCCTTTTGCCGTGTTTTGATTCAAGCTCTCAGTATACTAAGCCAGAATCCTTTTTTCCTCTGCATTTACCCTCACTGTCTCTAAATTCTAAGAGTTCACTAGAAGAAACCAAAGCTCAAATCAAACTCTTCAAGTTGTTCTTTTCAAAAGGCAACTTTGGCTCCAGCTACACTCATTCTGCCACTCCTCTTCAAATCCTCATAAGCCATCATCTTCAGCCTGTTATACTCAAAAACTTCATTCTAAAGATAACACCTGAAAGTTATACAATGGCTACACCATCAGCTCTCAGTGTCACTCCTATGAATCCACCAAACAAGGAGCTTGAAGCCATGCCTCTTGCTGATAGAGATTACCTTATCCAAGATCTTGTTGGTGACAGAAACCACTTACAGACCTTCTGCCAGTTGAGAAACAAATACCTAAGCAACAATGACACATATGGTATATGGGAGTCCAATCTTCCTTACTATTTCCTCCCATCTATCAATATCTTTCCAGAGCTCATCCGCTTATGTGCTGAGAACTACGATCAAACTCAGAGAACTGTTAAGTCTCCATCTGGGAGCATACTTTTTCACATTAATCCTGAATCCATCAATCAAATGCTCAATTTCAAGCAGACTCAGCTGTTGTTTCCCTTATCCATGAACTATTTGCTGGATGCAGGCGCTAAACTCTCTAGTGCTGACATTGAAAAGATCACCAAGACATTCATGAGGGCAGACCGCTAGCCTACAGGGCCACCTCCTTTCTTATATGTCCATTTCAATTAGGTAGGCAAGCTCCTTGTTGATATGATATCCTATGTGCTGGGCTTCAAAACCAGTGAGCACATTGATGAGACAATGTTGGTATTATTAGCTGCATATAGTCCAGGCCAGCCCCCTGCTTACAAGTATAACTTTGCCAAGTTTATAGCCAATAAAATACATGACCAGCTTTTGAAAGTGGATAGGGAGGGAGTATTTAAATATTCATCATATATCTACCACTTATTCATGTATTATCAGTCTGAAATCTTCCAATGCCCCATCAAGAAATTGGATTCTAGGGGTGAAAAGAGGTCTGTCATCTTCTGGTCATCAGTTTTCCACCAAGTTCAAGACTCTCCATATTCTTACTGTGAGTTTGTTGACCAATTTGTTTACCCAGTCTCTTGCCTCTTAATGAGATCCCCTCCTCCCAGACTGTCATTTGAGATTCAGAAAACCTTGCAGCTGTCCAAGAGTTATAAAATAGGTGATTGGTACCTATATCAAAACCATACGGTCATTAGAATCTATGGATGTGAGCTCTATCCTTACAGGCTCCCAAGGTATGTACCGATAAGATTGTTCGCCTTGGAATACTATAGGCAACTCATTAGTTCTGACCTCACCCACTTTCATAGTGTCAAAAAGAAAGCCCACCTCAAATTTAAAGACCATCTGGGCCCCTTCATCATGAACAAGAAAGAAGGTTGGCAAGATGCTGATCAAATTCTCAGGGATAAATATAAACTAAAGAGGAGCTTCTAGTGGGTCCCTTATGACCCAGAAGGCTTCATCAGTGCTAGAAGAGTCAAATACAGGCTGCTAGGTTATGATCACTGTAAATATCCACAAATTGAGTAGTATGCCAATCAAGATGAATGGTTGCAAGGCACATTAGTTGAGGAATTAACTCAAGAGGAAATAATGGAGAAAAATGTCAAGGATTTAGAAAAAACTCTTGACTTGGATTCTGTGCAGCAGGTAACATTCAAACAACCACATCAAATTGGAGAAGGTACATCCACTGCTGCAACCGCACCAGCCACCCAGGGGCCATCTACATCAGCAACAGGTACAGAAAAGGGCAAGGGGATAATGGGTGCAGAAAAAGAAGTGGTCACAGAGCAGCCTGCCTCTTCAACTAAGCAGCAGCAAGAACATACTCCTCCACAACAAACAGAGGCACCAACAGTGTCTGCCTTGCAAATTCCTACACATGAGGAAAGAGGCAAAAAATGAGACCGAGAGGAGTCTACAGCTGCTAGTGGATCCACTCAGCAAACCGAAGCCAAAAGGAAAAAGGTTGATTCTCCAGTTATATAAGAAATCAGTGAAGAGATCCTTGGAAGCCCAAGGAAAGATAAAGAAGATAGTCAACAAATAGCCATAAGCTCTTTTCAACAAGAGCAGGAAAGACAACATGGCATGGAGGTGTCTTCCTCCACTCAGCAAAGCAAGAAGCCATCTAGCACCAAGGCCACCCTAAAAGAAATTAAGGCACAAAATGAGCTGCTAAGAGTGCATTTATATGACCAATTTCTCAAGGCAACACCGGCCAAACAAGAAAGGCTGATGGTAGCATATGACATCAAAGAGGAAAAGATGATCCTCAGCCATTTTAAACCCAAAGTACAACAGCCTCACTCAGCTGCAGATTATGTCAGAACAAAGTTGGAGGTCATGGCAAAAGACATTCACCCCATGGATCAGATAGAACTGCATAAGCAAACAGGGGAAATGGTCTATGCCACATTGGTAGACAAGGCCACAATGGCCCATGAATTAAAGGAATCTCTGAAGAACACCAACACTCAGCTTGATTTAGAAAGAATGTCCTCCACAACTAAAGACAACAGAATCAAAACATTGGAGGACATTATTGTGGACTTAGGACATGATCCTAAGGATCCTAAGGGTGTGAGGGCCCTTATGAAAAAGAAGGATGATGACATTGCTGCATTGAAGAAGAGATTGAGATTGCTTCCTACTGAGCACCCTCAAACAGGAGAATTGCAGAAAGAAAAGGAAGCTGAGGATCAATTGGATCTAATGATGAAGCTAAACCAAAGAGTAATTGATCTGGAAGGGGATCTGGAGAAAGCACTGCAAGACAAACGGGGAGAATCAACCTCCCAACCTCCTCAAACTGCTCCAACTACTATAACAACTACAGATGCTGCAACAACAATAACAACATCTCCTGAGGCTAGCATAAGCATGGATGATTTGACCAAAGCTATCAAAGAGCTGGAGCTTCAGGCAACAGAGATCAAACAAGCCAAAGAAAAATTGGCTGAGCTGGAAACAAAATATGACAAATCCAAAATGACAGTAGCAGAGCAGACCAGAGAGATTAAGGCCCTAAAGGACAAAATAAAGACCTTGGAAAAGGAACTAAATTTAGAGAATACTCTGGAGGAGATAAAGAAGATTTTGTGGACTCGGATTTACCACTCCATTACCAAACAGTGGAATTCAATCAAAACAGTGCATGAGCAGATGGAGTTAATAGGGCAAGCACAAGTTGAAAGCCAGAAGGCCAGAGCAACACTAGGGAATATTCCTGAGCAGGCCGGCAGGTTGATACATTTCCTCAACACTCACACCAAGGAGGAGTTGGCAGCCCTAAACATCAGCAGCAGAACAAATGTTGTTCTAACAGTTAAAAAAGTGCTGACCCTCAGAAATTTTGTGCAAACTTTGGAGAGAAAATGTCAGGAAATGCAGGCTGAGGTAGATGACTACAAGCTTAGAATGGGTGCATTACAAGACAAAGGATTGCCCAGCCTATTGACCGGCGCAGGAAGACTGCTCACCCATGAGAAATATGCCACTAGGATGACCAATTTCATTGCAAATTAGATCACAACATCCACCAGCACTTCTGAAGAAGCAGGACCTCCATCAGGGCAGAGCCTCTATAACAAGCTAGAAAATTTATTCTACATTGAGCATGAAATTAATCACCTGTTTGAGATCCCACCAAATTTTTACAGGTACACAGAGACAGATGAAACTTTAATAAAAATACAAAGACACCAACTACCTAAGGAGGATTGGTGGCAATCCATGCTGCAAATTTTGCCCCACTAATCTCAGTTCGGTCTCTTCTAGTCAGCCTCAGGTCAACAAAAGTTAATGCAACATGAAGACAGCAAGCAGAGCGGGTGAAAATAATGACTCAGCCAAGTACTGGGACAGCAAGCCAAAGAAAGGAAACATGCAAATTTTGGACAGCACGGCTCCAGCCGACTCAATGGGTCACAAAAGTCAAAACCTTCTGACAAAGATGGACAACTAATGCACTAAATAGTTATTTCAACATTTACTCTCTCATATGTAATTCCTCAGGGGTTGGCATAGAATTTATGAGCCATTAACTCATCAACTAGATATTTTGTATCTAAATTTTGTATATATACCTCCCCATACAAGGTGTTGGGGGTTGGTGATTTTCTCTCTGAGACACTGTTTTGTATATTTTCAGACTGTCTAATACAAATGGCTGGAAAAGTTCACGATCTCTGCACTGTTTGATGTCTAAGTGATGATCTGCATTCTACTACAGAATTCCTATGTTGTCTAATGGAACAATAAGTTATCCTAAACTATGTTTTGTCTTTCTATGTTTGCTTAACTTAAATATATGTGTCATTAGCTTAGCAATAGAGAAAAAGAATAGTACAGGAATTGTTTAGATACACCCTATGCTCAATCTCTGTTGTTAAAAATGTTTTCTTCAGAACTAATTATAAGCATGCATTCTTAACTGCTCATGTTTGTATTTGTTCCATCATTATGAATGTTGTTCAGGAATTCTTAAATGCTCCTAAGTAATGTACCCACTATTCCCCCCATCAGTTCATTGAAAGATCCTTAGTTGCCTTTCACTCCCTGATTTCATCCCATCATATTACAGATTTGAAAAATTGTTCCATAGATGCTTCTTTGGCTCTGTAGCATAACCTTTTCCTCAAAAAGATATTTCCAGCAGTTCACCACCACCGACTCCATGCCCAATGGTCTAGATTATTCAGCAAAAACATACCTGTTCTGATTGAAATCATCATCCCAACAAGTTCAAAACAAAATCCTGTGCACCATAACTAGCCTAAAAATTATACCAAAACAATGCTAAATCAGAAAGAGAGAGCCCTCTCTGGTTACAGGTAGGCTAGAACCTGTGGCCAAAAGATTGGTTAGTGGTTACCTCGGCCGTATTCCCTTCGGAGTCAAAGGGAACAACCTAAGTGATAACAGTGGTAATGCGACACCCATTGAAAATTCAACAATCTTACCTTTTCCACCCCACGAATCTACTTCACTGGCTCCAACGCGATGACACCTAAGTCCTTGTAGAATACTCTCTACATGAAATTATTAGTAGCTAGGTGGGGGAACCGCTTAGTGTCCCCCAAGTCCCAATCTTCTGATTTTAGATGTTGGATGCGTGCCAAGCATGAACCTTCAAATGTTATGTTTTCTGGTAGAAGGGGTGCGTTAAAGAGAAACTTTCCTTCTGTTATCACTCAGGTTGTCCTTAAAGCTCCTTAAAGGATATGGCCGAGGTAACCACAAACCAATCTTTGGACTGCAGGTCCTAGCCTACCTGCAGTCAGAGAGGGCTCTCTCTTTATAATTTAGCTTTGTTGAAGATGATATTAGGCTAGTTATTGAGTTCAAGGGGTTTTGTTTATGTTTGGTGGGATGGGGGATAATTTCAAACAGAGTTGGGATGCATAGTGTGAGAAGTTCAAACCATTGGGCATGGAGTCGTGGATTAGGCTTGCTGTTGCATTTTCTTGGTCACAAGAGGAATACAGAGCAGGATAGCTACACATAAAACAATATCGAGCTGGAATAAAGATGGAACGAAGGTCAGTGAATGAAAAGGAAACTAAGTAGCTCTCATTATGCTAACAGAGGGAAGGTTAATGAACATTTATATAGGAGCAGTCAAGAATTCCTAAACAACATTCATATATGAAGGAACTAGTGTAAATATGAGCAAATCAGTATTCATATTCAGGACTAATTCAGAGGAAAACATCGATAAATCACAGAAATTGAGAACATAATACAACTAAGTGAGCTCTGAACTATTCTTTCTTTCTGCTATTTAGATAGTGAAACAATGATGGCATAAACACAGATAAACTGTAAACAGAGATAAGAAACACTTATTGGGCTATGTAGAAGCGTTAGGATTCCATAGTCACTCTTCAGACATTAAAACACAACAGTTAGTTCATCTCCCAAACATTCCAGCGATCTTTGATTATAGAGAATCTCAGAAAATACAATGCAAGTCTAGAGAGGAAGTTATTGACCAACCAACCCTTTACATAAATACAGAGGGTTGTTTAAATAGAAAATATTTACAAACATCCTTTGAATAGGTGTCAAGGGAGAAAATATCTCAAAATATCTATCAAAACAGATTCAAAAGAGATCTGTGCAATAACTGCTTCTAATGCCAAGTTGTGCTGGAAATAAATGCAATAAAATATCTAAAACAGGTGTTCATGAGGGAGTAGCCTCATCAAAATGGCTCTTTAGGGCTGCACATGGTCCTGCAGCTTCAAAAAATGGACTGAAAGAGTGCCTTGAGCCACACGCTGTCCTCTGTGTGATAACTGTGCTTTTAAGGAAGCAGCGCTGCTCGAAAAACATAATTGGGTTCATGTATTTGCCAATATCTGCTTTGAAAACCTTTATCTGTGTCTTCAAGTGGTCTTGCTGCCTTAAATGGCCAAAATCTGTGAGTTGGTGAGCCATTACAGCTCAATGATGCCTTGCTGAATCTGCTGGGGTCCCTCTTGCTTCATCTGCCTTGGAAGATCTTCACTGACACACTCCGCCACTTCCCTGATACTCTTTGACATGCACATGGTCCCTTCTTGACCTCCGAATGCCTTTGAACTGTCCAATCACCCATTTATGGCTGCTTCTCAGCCTTCTGCTGCCTTTGGAGTCGTTATCAGCCCTTGTCGATCAGCGAATGCCTCAAAAAATGGCAAAAAATTGCAATCTAGATGACTAGAGGATCATTGGAGGACCGTCGATGTGAAAACCCTGCATTTAGAAGTATTTTGGGCCTAGAGAGATTTGAAAATGGTTGAGGAAAGCATCGTTCCTTTGTAATTGGGCGGGCGTGGGCACCACATGATTAAATCTTTGAAAAAGGCCTATTTCATTAAACAGGCGGAAAAGCCTTAAAAACTGCAAAATTGATGAATTTTTGGCTCTGCCGCAACACTATTCATTTCTTTAAATCATGGCCGTTGGATCCGGCGCGGGCCGATCCAACGGCCTAGATCATATCACTATATCGCATCGGGGCTGACCAGGGGGTGGCACATAAACCATCGCCGAAATGCGCGGACCCGATATGCTATAGGCCCTTCCTTTTATTTGGAATCGCATCCGGCCCATCTGTGATGTCATATCGGCGGACTTACAAGAATTTGGTTTGCGGACCCAAAATGCTAATATACCATGCTTTATTGTTATTTCGGCTCCGCCAGTTGGAGCGATACATGGGGAGTGTTGCGATTAAATCAGGGCCATTGATCTGGGGACCCGGTCTGACGGCTGGCGCTAAATCGCATCGGGGCGGACCATTGGTCCCAATACATAAAACCTCCGAAATGTCGCGGACCCGAAATGCTTATATGCCCTTTCTTTATGGAGATCGGGTCCGGTCCGTCAGCGATTTCATATCGGCGGATTTTAACAAAATCAATATGCGGACCCGAAATCCCTTAAAACTGCCCTTTATAACTTTTCGGCTCCACAGTATCGGAGCTTTCCCATTTTGCTGTACAAAGGCCTCCTTTCGGACTCGATAATTTATATGCTGCATTTTATTAATACTTCGGCTCCGGAATAAGCAATGCTATATATGGGCCGCGACTTAATAAAAACCGTTGATCTGAGGGCCCGAATGGGCGACCGCGATTAAATCGACATTTTGCTATCGGCGGGGACATGGGGCAGGACTTTATATTATTGCGATCGCCGAAATGGGAGATCGCCGACAAGATCTGGGTCGTTGATCTGAGCGGGGGCGATGGACGGCTGCGATGCGATATTGTTGAAAAATGCGGGTTTTTACGTTATAACTTAGGTTTTATAAAAAACTTGAGTTTAAACGATAAAACAAAAAAGGGGAGTTGCGATAAAAAAGAGTATATGCGGGATATATGGGAAAATATAATGGAGGAAGCCTCCAATAGTGATATCGCATCGGGGCAAAAAGGAATGGGGGCATATATATATGGGCCAGCACTGTTATTACCTCCGACAGCAATATCGCGTCGGGGGGGGGAGAAATCCATCGGAGGAGGGTTTATATGTATAGAAGGGGGCTATAAAGCATCGGAAGGGTTTTTTGCCTTTGAAGAAAGGTAAAATGAAATCGGAGGAAGGTTGTTAATGCATCGGAAGGGGTCCAAAGCATGGCGAGAGGGTTTCGAGCCTTAAAAAAAGAAGAAGGTTAAAACATGGATAATGGAGGGTTTTTATGCATAGGAAGGGGTCCTAATGCATTTGGAAGATGGTTTGAGGGGGGAAGTGAGGGTTCTTGCTCAGTTTCAGGTAAACTTAGCAATTCCCAAATGTACTTATGGTTATTTTTCAACCAGGGGGAGGGGATAAGTATATAAGGGAGTTATTAACATAGTTTTAGTAGGGGAAGGGGAAATAGATAGGGAGCTACATAGTAAAGTTAATAGTTAACATGAAAAATGATCAGAGAGCGCTAAGTATGCAGATCTTAGGTTATTAAGGGGGAAAATGGGAAAATGATTCATAGAAGCAGTATGGACATTACTTGAGTGAAGCAGATCTTCACCAAGGTAAATGATATGGAGAATGATGAAACTAAGAGGTACCAAGCAGATCTTGACCTCTTTTAGGGAAGTTAGTGAGTGATTTGGGGGAAAGAGGAAGAAGGGGAAGTTAGACATGCATTTCTTGAAGTCCTTCAACTGAACAACTGCCTTCAACTTGTGATATGATAGATATAACACTTGACAATATGAAATGGATCACAAGCCATGATTCTGCAACCACAAAGCTACCTACCCGACCTACTCACCTAGAATTTTCTCTTCTTTTGGTTTGGGTGCACTTGAACTAGCATACCCATCTTTTCATTCTTTCTTGTTTCTTGTGCTCCTATCTACTTCTACACTTATTTCAGCCAGGGGCTCAGATTAAGCTGTTGAGCACCCTTGTTTCTCTACCTAACTACATATCTGCCAAGATTAAGCTGTTTGGACAGATGTTCATTCTCTATATTCTACAACATGAAATTGAAACCTAGGGAGACCAAGATTAAGCTGTTTGGACCTCCCTTAGCTGAAAACTCATCGAAAATGGAACACAACAGTGGCATTTAGACTAGCAAACTCTCATGGATACTTCTCTAGCCATCTGTAGCAAATATGGAGCATTGTAGCAAGCAAAGTATGACATATTTGGCATGTAAAAATGTCGATCATGAAAGATGATTAACCTGCTGTAGTAGGAGGCTAACAGTGGCTCCACTTGGGGATGGCTTTTCCTTGTGACAAGCCAAGAACAGCAGGTCAGAATGCCTTGATCCTCTGTAGTTGCTGTTAATTGAAAATCTCTTTCGTGCTAACTGCTGAATGACTAGAACTTTAACTTCTGAATGCAACACTCGCCCTTATTTGAAACACTATGAAAAATAAAGCATCACCTGCTTTATTTTGCGTGCTTTATATTGCATAGACTTTTGCTTGAGCACTGCGTTGTGAAATAAACACAAAAAGGGAATAAAACTGGAGCTCTTCTTTTCTTGTCTTTGAAAGGGTGCTGAAGTAAACTGAAAATCCTCCTTTATTTTTGATATTGTTGACTTGAAGACTACAAGCTGCAAACCGTTTCTCTTTAACATAAATCACTGTGACATGACAATGCTGCCCTTGCTGTTTTGCTGAGATTACTGCAGAGACAGAGCTTAAAAATAGAGGACTTGCATCAGTTGTGTCTTCACAAACTTTGTTGCTGCTCCTCTAACAATTGGACTGTTTATACAAAATAAAAACAAAAGTGCTGATATATACAAATATCAATGTACAAAGAGATATATACAAAGTCGCGTTATGTTCAACAAAAGGGATCATGATAATGCTTCAGCATACGGCCATTTACAGGGCCTTCTTCAGCAGTGCTGCCCTCTACAGATTTGAGGAAATATGTGTTATTTCCCTGAACAACAGAAATAACAAATGGCCCTCTCCAAAGTAAATCAAATTTTGCATGTTTTCCCTTGTATTCTCTTCGTGAGTCCCACCTTAGAACTTTGTTGCCAACACAGAAATTCTCAGCTTTAGTCCTCTTATCGAACATCCTTTTGAGCTTCTCTTGCATAATTCGAGCTCTGTCATAGACTTGCTATCTTGTCTGCTGCAAATGAATTGTTTGGTTTATCCTCCTTTGTATATCATTTGGCTCAGCTTGAATCTCTTGCAACAACTTGATAATAGGAATGCCCAGTGATGAAGGAAATCTGGCCTCCATGCCATATACTAGCTCATAAGGGCTCATCCCAATGGATTTCTTGGTTGACAATCTGTCTGCCCATAGGGCATTTGTGAGCTTTCTATGCCAGTTCTTCTTGTTTTCTTCTAAGGTATTCTTGATAATACTGATATGGCTTTTGTTAGATGACTCGGCTAAGCCATTAACTTGAGGGTAATAGATTGTGGAATGGCCTAAAGTGATATGGAATTTATGGCAAAAATTGATCATCTTTTTGGATTTGAAAGCAGCGGAATTGTCAGTGATGATCTTCTCAGGGAAGCCAAATCTAGAAAGGATATTGCACTCAAGGAACTGGATAATGGTGGTGTCATTGGCTTGCCTACATGGGATGGCCTCAATCCACTTGGTGAAATAGTTGGTGGCTGTTAAAATCCACTTATGCTGGCCTGAGGAAGAGGGATGGATTTCTCCAATGAAGTCAAGACCCCATTGTTGAAAAGGCTTTTCGGTTGAGATGGGCTTAAGAGGCAATGGGAGCAGCTTTCTTTTTCCCTCAAAGATTTGGCATTTGTGACATGAGATAGGAAACTTCTTTACATCTGCAAACAAAGAGGGCCAATAGAAACCAACCCTTAAAATTTTATCAGCAGTGGACTTCCAATATAGATGTCCTCCAAAGTCCCCTGCATGGAATTCTTTCATGACATTATTAGTTTCATTCATGGTCAAACAATTAAGCAATATGCCTTCATGATTCTTCCAAAATAAAGCACCATCTAAGACACAAAATTTCAAAGCCTTCATTCTTAAAAATCTCTTCTTGGTCCTGGACAATCCTGGGGGAGCAAATAGGTTTAACAATACAAAGCATATATCAACATACCATGGGGATTGCAGAAAGGTGTCACTGATATGTGGAGTCGCCAGCTCCTGTTCATTGTCCAATTGGTTGATGTCTAAGGCTTGAAAGTTTGTTTCGGACATCAGTTTGGCTAAACCTTGTCCCTTTATTAGCTTGGTTGGTTTTATTTCTATGTCATACTCAAGAATGTTAGCAATCCACTTGCCTCTTTTTCCTTCTAGCCCCTCTTGGGTTAATATGTCTTTTACAATAGCATTTGACACATAAGCAAGCACATGTGAATATAAAATGTAAATCTGAAGTCTTTGATTGCTTTAACAAGGGCATAGGCCTGCTTCTCCATGATTTGGTACTTCAAGGGTGAATCTCTTAAGGCTAGGCTGAAAAAAGCAATTGTCTTTTCATTTCCTTGGTCATCCTTTTGCAATAGGACAGCAGCTATGGTATTATCAGATGAAAATGAAAATATGATAAAGTCCCTATAAAATTGAGGACTTGTGAGGACTGGGGCTTGAGTTAAGGCAACTTTGATACTCTCAAATGCTTGCTTGGTTTCAAGAGACCATTTTACCTTGGCATCCTTCTTTAACATGTTGCTCAACAGTCTTATCACCTCGGCTAGATTTGGGATAAATCTCCTTAGGAAATTGATCTTTCCTAGGAATGCTTGCAGCTCTTTTATGTTTCTTGGATATGGGATTTGGAGAATGGCCTGGATCCTTTCTGGATCAATTCTAATCCCGTCTTTTGAAATGATATGTCCAAGTAATTTGCCTTCTTCAAGGCCAAATAAAGACTTCTTGGGGTTCAAGGAAATGCCATATTTCCTACATGTTAGGAACACTTGTCTCAAATGTCTTAGGTGCTCTTTATCAGATTTGGAAAAAGGGGTAAGATCATCAAGGTAGACAACCAAGAAAACATGGATTTCCTTGGCAAATGCAATGTCCATGGCCCTTTGAAAGGTGGCACCTGCATTCTTTAGGCCAAAAGGCATTTTCACATATTTAAATGTTCCCCAAGGTGTTGTAAAGGCTGTCTTGTCTTGATCATCTGGGTGAACCAGTATTTGATCAAAACCTGAAAAGCCATCTAGAAAAGAGATTCTAGATGACCCCACTACTCTCTATAGGATGTGGTCCATTTTGGGCAATGGGTAGTGGTCTTTAAGGGAGACTTGGTTTAGGTTTCTCAAATCTACACAAAGCCTAATCTCACCTGTTTTCTTTCTTGTGGGAACAAGATTGGATACCCATTCAGAAAATCTAATGGGTGCTATGATACCTAATTCAAACATTCTTTTCACTTCTTTCTCAATTAAAGGGAGAAGCACAGGATTGATTCTCCTCAGTTTTTGTTTGAAGGGCTTTTGATTTGGCTTTAAGGGAATGGTATGTTGAATAATTGAGGTGTCATAGGACTTCAAGTCCTCATAACTCCAAGCAAATACATCTTGAAATTCTTTGAACAAATCCACATACTTTGGTTTTTGATCAGGAGGCAAAGATTTAGACAGTTTGATCATTTTGGGCTTCTCTGCTGTTCCAATGTTGTATTCTTCTATGGCAGTTTTTATAGGCTACATTTTTGGCTTTTTGGGCACATCATTTGCATCAAACATGTCTTCTAGTGGAGTGAGGCCAACCGGGAGAAAGTTGTCCTTTATATCAATGATTTCGGCCTCTGTTTTGGCTATTTCCTCCAAATGCATCTGTTTCAGCTCTTCTATGTTTTCTTCATAAAAAATGGTTGGCTGTAGCAATTTTCTAGCTGTTTGAGTTGTTATAGTTTGTTGGATTTGGTTTATTGCTTGCAGTGGATGATCCATGGCATCCATATCAATGTTTAAGCTTGAAAACTCATGATGTAAGGTAAGAAAATTGTTGATTTGAGCATCATCCTCAAACACTTGCCAATCCTTAACATTGTTAGGGACAACAGGCCTGTGCTTTATCTCAGTAGTAAAGTGGTGATTGGGCTCAAAAGGAAGCTTGCAAGTGCTAGCAAAAGTAGCTAGGCTGTGAGCATGCATGTTATTGCTTCTAGAAATATTAGCAAGTTTGGATTCAGTGAAGGTATCAATTATTGCAGTGGCAGTAGTCCTATAAGCTCTTAGCCTTCTATCATTGGTAACAAAGTTGCCTTTCATTTGTTGGATTACTAGGGCTGAGTCACCTAGAATGGAGACTTTAGCAGCTCCTAAAGCTTTGAGCAGCTTAAGGCCTGAAAGGAGAGCTTCATACTCTGCCATGTTGTTGGTGCATCTGAAATTCAGTCTATAAGCATGACCCTCTGCATGGTTGTTATGTGTATTGTGAATCCATATTCCTGCCCCTGCTCCTAACTTGTTAACAGAGCCATCAAACTCTAAATACCATTTGATTTCTTGCTTGTGGTTAGTATTAAGAGTTTCATTCATTTTAGGATTGGGCAGACCCGAGTCTTGTGTTTTGGGAGGTTTTTCTTGTGTGCTGGTTGCATTGGCTGTTGTGACAGTCTCATGGGTATGTTCAACCGATTCTTCATTGATGTGTGCTTGTTGTACTAAAGCCATAGGCTTATCATCAGTTGGAGGACTTGTTTCATCATTAAACAAAATAAAAGAATCCATATCAGAATGGATTGAATAGATAGGGAAATTCTAGGGCTTTTCCTCACTACTTACCACATACTTCATCAGTGTTTCTCTATACAATCTCTTTGGTTGCCCAAAGACTAAAATAGTGGCATAGGAGAGGTCTAATTGGAGAGATCCTTGGAGTTTTTCCCCCCTAGATCTTGACAACAACATGCCATACTTTGGTGGAATGTCAGCAACCACCACATCCATGAGGATTGTCTTGTTTGGGTATTGGACTAAGGATACACACAAGTCTTTGATAAGGCCTAAACATTTGACCTGACTTGAGTCAAAGGAGAATAGATCTTTGTAGGGTCTTGTGACATCAAGGTTTAGCTTCTCCATTACAGCTTTGGGCATAAGGTTGTGTGAGGCACCTGAGTCAAACATTGCATTATGTAAAACTTTATCATGTATGTGCAGACTGACATAAAAGGGTAGAACAGCTCCATGTACTGATTTGCCATCAACTTCTGGACCAAAAAGAAACTCAGGTGTATCATCTAAAACATTCACATCATCCCTATTCTCTGGCATTTGCAGTGATCTTTGGATTTGTTGCCTATACACATCATGCTTTGCAAGTTCAAATAAGGGGATGGAAATCTTAAGTTTGCTTATTTCTGCTTCTAAGTTGAATGGTTTCTCCAATGGAGTCTTTTTGTTGGCAATAGCAGATTCCCCTTTTCAAGTGTATTTTCTTCGTTTTCCTCTTGATTATCAGTGTTATGGTGAATGATACCTTGCGGTATTTCTATTTTGGGAAGGCTTTTAGGAGTGTTGTTCAAGTTCTCTTTCAAGGAAGAAGGTGGCAGAGGCTGATCAATAGAAGGCTGTATGTCTGTTATGTCCTCTACAGTCACTTGGTGCGGGTTTGGGACAGTTATATCAGTTGTTTCTGTTATAATAGCCTTGCCTCTAATCTGGTTGGGTTGTTTGCCCTCCTTTGGTTTAACTCTTTCGGGCACATCTATGGTTCTTGTCCTCAGCTTATACTGTTTGTGGACTTCATAAATAGCTGAATCATAACCTTGTTTAAAGTCAAAAGACTCACCAGAGTTAGTCTGAAATTGATTTATCTCATGGTCATCTTGGTCTTCTTGGGTTAGAAAAATTTGTTGCTCACCCTTCAAATCTATTAATTCATGCGAGTGTCTTCTATGGCATCACTAGATGTGGATGCTTCTGTATAGTTTTCTTGGAAAGGGGGTCTTATATCATGGTCTGGGCTAGACCTACCAACGTTTGGATTTTGAGTTTTCCTGAAATTTGGGTTCCTTATGGTATTGGGCTGTTGCCCTTCCCATGATGATTTCCTCTCAACACTCTCTACTCTGTCTCCCAGCCTGTGCATGCCATTGATAATAGCATCTAGCTTTTGATCTAAGGCTGAGGGTTCTTCCTTGAAGGTGGTTCTTCTCTCAGTTCTAGCTCTGTTTCTTTTGGCAATTAAATTTGCCTCCACAATGATAGCCACATTTTGCATGTTTGCAAGGCTGTTAGGGGCTCTTTCTTTTAATTGGTAGGCCATATCTGGGTCGAATCCATCAGGGAATTTATATAAGGCAAGGTCAGGTGGGGGCCTTAAGTTTTTTGGGATAGCATTATAAACGCTATTGAACCTTGCAAAATAGTCCAAGACTGTTTCTTGTGGACCTCTTTTGATTGTATCGTATTCAACTAGTATGTGCAAGGGGTCTTTCTTTTTCTCCCATTTGTTGATAAATGACTGGTATAAGGATTATGGGTCTGCTATGGAATTGGCTGGAAGTGATCTAAACCAAGTCCTGACATCACCTGACAAACTTTGGACAAAAATCTTCATTCTCACACCATCATTGTCAATCTCATAGCTTTCAAAGTAATCCTGCATTTTCTTTGTATGCTGAAGGGCTGTGCAGGCACTTGTGCCATCAAAATATGTGATTTTAGTTTGGTAATCCTGAGGCATAGCCCCGGGATTCGCACGTAATTGCAATGGTGCATATCTGTTCGCCATATTCACAGGGATAAGAGGGACAATAGGAACAACTGGGATAATAGGAGTAGTAGTGGTAGTATGTGCAGTGAATGGAGGTGTGGAAAGAGTGCTTTGAGACGTGGATGATGAACAAGGGGAACTAGGGGTTGAATGAAATAGAACTTTGACAGGGGTTGGGCCACAGTTTGGCTGAACTATCACAGGAGTAGAATCAGCAAAATCCTCCTATAGCTCTAATTTCCTGAGGTTTCTTTGGATCAAATTCGGATTTTCAAAGGCAGCTGTAGGATTTGGGTTTGGATTTGACCTTGTATAACGTGAATTCTTCCTGGGAGCCAGCTTCAGGCTTGTTTTTTGGGGATTTTCTAAGAATGTATTGGTTAGAAAGAAACTTTTGAAGGTTTGGTTCTTTCCCAGTGGAGCTTTCCACCTTGATTTGTGAAATTATCTGAGGATGGTCCCCAGTGGAGTCGCCATTATGTTATCACTCATGTTGTCCTTAAAGATCCTTAAAGGATACGGCCGAGGTAACCACAAACCAATCTTTGGACTGCAGGTCCTAGCCTACCTGCAGTCAGAGAGGGCTCTCTCTTTATAATTTAGCTTTGTTGAAGATGATATTAGGCTAGTTATTGAGTTCAAGGGGTTTTGTTTATGTTTGGTGGGATGGGGGATTCTTTCAAATAGAGTTGGGATGCATAGTGTGAGAAGTTCAAACCATTCGACATGGAGTCGTGGATTAGGCTTGCTGTTGCGTTTTCTTGGTCACAAGAGGAATACAGAGCAGGATAGCTACACATAAAACAATATCGAGCTGGAATAAAGATGGAACGAAGGTCAGTGAATGAAAAGGCAACTAAGTAGCTCTCATTATGCTAACAGAGGGAAGGTGAATGAACATTTATATAGGAGCAGTCAAGGATTCCTAAACAACATTCATATATGAAGGAACTAGCGTAAATATGAGCAAATCGGTATTCATATTCAGGACTAATTCAGAGGAAAACATAGATAAATCACAGAAATTGAGAACATAATACAACTAAGTGAGCTCTGAACTATTCTTTCTTTCTGCTATTTAGATAGTGGAACAATGATGGCATAAACACATATAAACTGTAAATAGAGATAAGAAACACTTATTGGGCTATGTAGAAGCATTAGGATTCCATAATCACTCTTCAGACATTAAAACACAACAGTCACTTCATCTCCCAAACATTCCAGTGATCTTTGATTATAGAGAATCTCAGAAAATACAATGCAAGTCTAGAGAGGAAGTTATCGACCAACCAACCCTTTACATAAATACAGAGGGTTGTTTAAATAGAAAATATTTACAAACATCCTTTGAACAGGTGTCAAGGGAGAAAATATCTCAAAATATCTATCAAAACAGATTCAAAAGAGATCTGTGCAATAACTGCTTCTAATGCCAAGTTGTGCTGGAAATAAATGCAATAAAATATCTAAAACAGGTGTTCATGAGGGAGCAGCCTCATCAAAATGGCTCTTTAGGGCTGCGCATGGTCCTGCAGCTTCAAAAAATGGACTGAAAGAGTGCCTTGAGCCACGCGCTGTCCTCTGTGTGATAACTGTGCTTTTAAGGAAGCAACGCTGCTCCAAAAACATAACTGGGTTCATGTGTTTGCCAATATATGCTTTGAAAACCTTTATCTATGTCTTCAAGTGGTCTTGCTGCCTTAAATGGCCAAAATCTGTGAGTTGGTGAGCCATTACAGCTCAATGATGCCTTGCTGAATCTGCTGGGGTCCCTTTTGCTTCATCTGCCTAGGAAGATCTTCACTGACACACTCCGCTGCTTCCCTGATACTCTTTGACACGCACATGGTCCCTTCTTGACCTACGAATGCCTTTGAACTGTCCAATCACCCATTTATGGCCACTGCTCAGCCTTCTTCCGCCTTTGGAGTCGTTATCAGCCCTCGCCGATCAGCGAATGCCTCAAAAAATGGTAAAAAATTGCAATCTGGATGACTAGAGGATCATTGGAGGACCGCTGATGTGAAAACCCTGCATTTAGAAGTATTTTGGGCCTGGAGCGATTTGAAAATGGCTGAGGAAAGCATCGTTCCTTTTTAATTGGGCGAGCGCGGGCACCACATGATTAAATCTTTGAAAAAGGCCTATTTCATTAAACAGGCGGAAAAGCCTTAAAAACTACAAAATTAATGAATTTTTGGCTCTGCCGCAACACTATTCATTTCTTTAAATCGTGGCCGTTGGATCCGGTGCGGGCCGATCCAACGGCCCAGATCATATCGCTATATCACATCGGAGCGGACCAGGGGGTGGCACATAAACCATCGCCAAAATGCGTGGACCCGATATGCTATAGGCCCTTCCTTTTATTTGGAATCGCGTCCGGACCATTGGCGATGTCATATCGGTGGACTTACAAGAATTTGGTTTGCGGACCCGAAATGCTAATATACCATGCTTTATTGTTATTTTGGCTCCGCCAATCGGAGCGATACATGGGGAGTGTTGCGATTAAATCAGGGCCATTGATTTGGGGACCCGATCCGACGGCTGGTGCTAAATCACATCGGGGCGGACCATTGGTCCCAATACATAAAACCTCCAAAATGCCGAGGACCCGAAATGCTTATATGCCCTTTTTTTATGGAGATCGGGTCTGATCCGTCGGCGATTTCATATCGGCGGATTTTAACAAAATCAATATGCGGACCCGAAATCCCTTAAAACTGCCCTTTATAACTTTTCGGCTCCGGAATATCGGAGCTTTCCCATTTTGCTGTACAAAGGCATCCTTTCGGACCCGATAATTTATATGCTGCATTTTATTAATACTTCGGCTCCGGAATAAGCAATGCTATATATGGGGCCGCGACTTAATAAAGACCGTTGATCTGAGGGCCCGAATGGGCGACTGCGATTAAATCAAAATTTCGCTATCGGCAGGGACATGGGGCAGGACTTTATATTATTGCGATCGCCGAAATGGGAGATCGCCGACAAGACCTGGGCCGTTGATCTGAGCGGGGGCGATGAAAGGTTGCGATTCAATATTGCTGAAAAATGCGGGTTTTTACGTTATAACTTAAGTTTTATAAAAAACTTGAGTTTAAATGATAAAACAAAAAAGGAGAGTTGCGATAAAAAAGAGTATATGCGGGATATATGGGAAAATATAATGGAGGAAGCCTCCGATAGCGATATCGCATCGGGGCAAAAAGGAATGGGGGCATATATATATGGGCCAGCACTGTTATTACCTCCGATAGCGATATCGCGTCGGGGAGGGGGGGGGGAAATCCATCGGAGGAGGGTTTATATGTATAGAAGGGGGCTATAAAGCATCGGAAGGGTTTTTTGCCTTTGAAGAAAGGTAAAATGAAATCGGAGGAAGGTTGTTAATGCATCGGAAGGGGTACGAAGCATGGCGAGAGGGTTTCGAGCCTTAAAAAAAAGAAAAGGTTAAAACATGGATAATGGAGGGTTTTTATGCATAGGAAGGGGTCCTAATGCATTTGGAAGATGGTTTGAGGGGGGAAGTGAGGGCTCTTGCTTAGTTTCAGGTAAACTTAGCAATTCCCAAATGTACTTATGGTTATTTTTCAACCAGGGGGAGGGGATAAGTATATAGGGGAGTTATTAACATAGTTTTAGTAGGGGAAGGGGAAATAGATAGGGAGCTACATAGTAAAGTTAATAGTTAACATGACAAATGATCAGAGAGCGCTAAGTAAGCAGATCTTAGGCTATTAAGGGGGAAAATGATTCATAGAAGCAGTATGGACATTACTTGAGTGAAATAGATCTTCACCAAGGTAAATGATATGGAGAATGATGAAACTAAGAGGTACCAAGCAGATCTTGACCTCTTTTAGGGAAGTTAGTGAGTGATTTGGGGGAAAGAGGAAGAAGGGGAAGTTAGACATTCATTTCTTGAAGTCCTTCAACTGAACAACTGCCTTCAACTTGTGATATGATAGATATAACACTTGACAATATGAAATGGATCACAAGCCATGATTCTGCAACCACAAAGCTACCTACCCGACCTACTCACCTAGCATTTTCTCTTCTTTTGGTTTGGGTGCACTTGAACTAGCATACCCAGCTTTTCATTCTTTCTTGTTGCTTGTGCTCCTATCTACTTCTACACTTATTTTAGCCAGGGGCTCAGATTAAGCTGTTGAGCACCCTTGTTTCTCTACCTAACTACAAATCTGCCAAGATTAAGCTGTTTGGACAGATGTTCATTCTCTATATTCTACAACATGAAATTGAAACCTAGGGAGACCAAGATTAAGCTGTTTGGACCTCCCTTAGCTGAAAACTCATCAAAAATGGAACACAGCAGTGGCATTTAGACTAGCACACTCTCATGGATACTTCTCTGGCCATCTGTAGCAAATATGGAGCATTGCAGCAAGCAAAGTATGACATATTTGGCATGTAAAAATGTCGATCATGAAAGATGATTAACCTGTTGTAGCAGGAGGCTAACACCTTCATCAAGGTCCTTCTAGACCTCTACCTTGCCCTAGCATGGAGGGATGTATTTTGGCAGCTTTGAGATAGGGTCTACTCCATCAATATCAATGTCCTCTGAGCCCATATCAATTTCGTCTGCACCCTCATTGGCTTGTAGGTTTACCACCTTTCCTTTCTCCTACGTGGTGGGCTTATATTTTCTTTGATGCTTCCTTGGTGACTCACACACCAACTATGTCGCCTTCTATTTATCCTTCTTCATCTTGGAAGCCTCTCTTGCCAGTGTAGGCTTCGACCTAGGTGACCTTGGTGATTTTGGCACTACTGTGGGCACCTCCACACTTACGACCTGAGAGGTAGCTCCCTCAGAGGCCACATATCCTCCAACACTTGCAATTTCCATGGGCACCGACATGAGGCTAGTAAGGAGTTCTTAAGTTTCCTTAGGTAACTTTTCAAACATTGAACTGGTCACCAAAACCTCAAAAAATGAAGGATTCATGCGATCTAATAACACGACACATCAAATCTCCAAATGCAAAGTGTTTTTCGTTGGGTGTCCATCTGTAATTTATAGGAAAATTCGAATTCAAATCTGATTGTTCCCCCCAAAATCCACTCACAAATGGTAGATTGGCAGTAGATTTTCAAAGATCTCGCCCTTAATTTTAGCCTTCAATGTCACCCCCCCACTGCTGTTAGCCATTTTCTCACTGTCAAATCATGAACATTGATAATAATGGTTACTTTCTCACTGCCCTGTGCATTCTCTCCTTCTATAGTGCAACTCTGTCACACTTTTATTGATGCTGTGGCACTCTTCCATCTTGCGCAGTTCCCTAGTCACGCAGCTCTACAAGCCAAGCAGTGTAGTTTATAGTCCTGTGCCTCCTTACAGGCCTAGAGCACTAAGAATGTGCTTCCATCATATAGTCATTTGGCCAGATCCCTGGTGTATGGCTTCAATTGGCTATCATTTACCTTTCCGAGAAATGGATCTCCATTCAATTTCACTAGTTAAATTGCTCCACCGTTGGGAATCTCTTTGATGACATATGGCCCCATCCAATGCATCTGAAATTTTCCTAGAAATTTATCAAACTTGCTATCGTATAATAAAACTAAATTGTTTACCTTGAAGGTGAATAGTTTGATGTGTCGATCGTGCCATGCCTTTTCGCGCTCCTTTTGAACTTGTTGATGGAATCCAGCCAAAAATCTATCTTCTTCAAGCTTTGTCAGCTGCGCGAGCCTCTCTTCCAGGACTCTACAATCCACCATTCCTATGAATCCCACTATGCGTAGACTAGGCACAATATACTCCATTGGCATCACAAATTCTACACCATAGACCAACCTCAAGGGTATCTGTCCAGTCATCTTCTTACAAGTAGTTCTATAAGCCCATAACATCGCAGGTACGTGCACTACCCAATCATTCCTTTGTGCATTGTAAACCTTCATCAACGCATTCTCCAATATCTTATTAAATGCTTCAACCATCCCATTAGCCTGTGGGTGATATGGCGTACTCTTCTAATGATAAACTTGGAATTCCTCTGTCAGCACGTTGATCGTCTCATTAAGGAAATGTGTATCGCGATCACTCATCAAAACCTTTGGGCAAACGAACCTAGTCAACACATACTGAAAGAGGAAATTTGTTGTTGTTTCCCCTATACAGTCCTTCATGGGCTATGCCTCTGCCCATCTGGTCAAATACTTCGTCGTGGTGATGATATACCTCACACCTGTCTTCTTTCCTGGAGGCTGAATTGGGCCCACAAAATCAATCACCCATTTCTCAAATGGTTGCAACATTTGTGAATTCAAAGGTAGCTCATCCCTCTATGATGGCCTACCAGTTCTTTGACATGCATCGCATGTCCTACAATAAGCTTTGGAATCCTGATGCAGTGTCGAGCACTATAACCCAGCTTGTAAAATCTTATGCATTATTTTTTTCCTTCATAATGTCCTCCCGCAACTCCTCCATGAGCTTCAACGAGGATTTTATTCCGTTAAAACTCTGGCACATAACATCACATAATTTCATCCAACCCCATTTTATATAAGTGTCCTACAATGACATAAAATTTTGCTTCATGCACCACTAGTTCCTTATTTTGTTGACTAGTATACTCTTCTGGAGCCATTCCCGGCATCAGGAAGTGTATGAAATCTGCAAAGTGATTTTCAGCTTTGCGCACTGTAAAGCGTTGCGCGTCAAGAAGTCCTTCCTCCATATTAGTAGGTTCGTCTCCTGTTTCAATGCGCGACAGATGATTTGGTCCTACATTCAATCGTCTTGGCTTCACAATGACTTTTAAATCATATTCTTGAAACAGCTACAACCATCTGCATATTTTCCCCACCAACACAGGCTTGTTAACCAGGTACTTCAATGCAAAATGGTCTGTATACATCTTAAAGTGTCATCCTAGCAAGTAGTGTCTAAACTTCTGTAGTGCATACACAATAGCCAAACCTTTGTGCTCTGTTGTTGAATAGTTCTTCTCATCTTTAAACAACTTTATGTGAGATTTTTCGGCGTAAATCACATGATATTTCATTTGTCAACGCGTTTCGAGCCAACTAGTGTGGTTCATTGTCAGGACAAGTTGAAGAATCAGATCCAGTTTACATGTTAAATAGTTAGAGCAGAACATCCAATGGCTATACTTTTTTACCAGGCAACGACTATATTGACTAACAGCTAAATTTGACTGGGAAACAATTAGTTGGATAGGACCCGAGGCATAACTATATTTAATTAAAAATTAAAATAAGTTAATTTAAATGATTATTAAAATAATAGTTAGTTATACTATTATTAAATTAAAAGTTAAGGGGACTAGGAAATTATATAAAGATTTTAACTATTTTGTAATTATTTTAATTTTTATTATTATATATATATATATATATTAAAATAAATAAATTTAAATGATTATTAAATTAATAGTTAGTTATACATAAAAGGTATTAACTATTTTATTTTTATTTTTGTTATATATATATATATATATATATATATATATATATATATTAAAATAAAATAATTTAAGTATCATATAAAAAGAATAAAACTATAATATTCATTTAATTATTTATTTAATAGTTAAATTGCTTAATTATTTTAATTACAAATTAATAAAAACATATTATCATAGATCGATTTCAATATTAAAGTAATTATTTTTCTTTTATTAATTAAGTTAAAATTATTAGTATATAACTAATAGTATAAACTAAATTCTATTAAAATATTTCATACTATATAAACCAACTCAACAAAGAAGAAAGGCCAAAGAAAGAAGGATATGAGATAACAAGGGGAAACTAACTTATAAGAAAACAAGAACAAGCTATAAAAAGAGGGAGGGGAGGAAGAGAAGAATACAACTAGGAAGAGAGGGCTAGGATAGGGAAGCCCTTGAGATTGAAAAAAGGTTGAGAAATCTCAATAGAGAGGATGGCTGGAAGATCAGTAGTTGTTGGGTCCCAACCCTCTCTTCCTAGTCGTATTCTTCCCTTCCTCCCCTCCCTCTTTTTATAGCTTGTTCTTGTTTTCTTATAAGTTAGTTTCCCCTTGTTATCTCGTATCCTTCTTTCTTTGGCCTTTGTTCTTTGATGAGTTGTTTATATAGTATGAGATATTTTAATAGCATTTAGTTTATACTATTAGTTATATACTAATAATTTTAACTTAATTAATAAAAGAAAAATAATTACTTTAATATTGAAATCGATCTATGATAATATGTTTTTATTAATTTATAATTAAAATAATTAAGCAATTTAACTATTAAATAAATAATTAAATGAATATCATAGTTTTATTCTTTCTATATAATACTTAAAATATTTTATTTTAATATATATATATATATATATATATATATATATATATATATATATATATATATATTAAAATAAAATAGTTAATACCTTTAATGTATAACTAACTATAATTTAATTTAATAATCATTTAAATTAATTAATTTTAATATTTATAATAAAAATTAAAATAATTATAAAATAGTTAAAACCTTTATGTAAATTCATAGTCCCTTTAACTTTTAATTCAATAATAGTATAACTGACTATTATTTTAATAATCATTTAAATTTACTTATTTTAATTTTTAATTAAATATAGTTATGCTCCAGGTCTTGTCCAACTAATTGTTTCCCAGTCAAATTTAGTCGTTAGTCAATATAGTCATTGCCTGGTCAAAAATTATAGCCGTTGGATGTTCTGCTCTGACTATTTAACATGCAAACTGGATCTAATTCTTCAACTTGTCCTAACAATGAACCACACTGGTTGGTTCGAAATGTGTCGACAAATGAAATATCATGTGATTTACACCGAAAAATCTCTCATAAACTTGATATGGATCATAGAAGCCTCAATTAAACAACTTCCTACTTGCAAATGCTATAGGGTGATCCAACTCTCCCTCACTGGCCTATGTCGGTACTATTCCAAGTGCAATACATGACGCATTCAAATGCACATGAAATTCCTTCTTCCCATCCAAGAAGACTAGGATCAGCGCGTTGACCATATTTTCCTTTAACACACCCAGGCTTTGCTTACGTTCTTCATTCCAACAGGATGTAGCATCCTTCTTTAGCAGCTTCTTCTTCAGTGTGGTAATATGGGCATAACTCACGATGAACTTTATATAGTATCCTGTATGCCCCAGCTTTGCGCATAGTTGTTTCACACTTCTTGGTGCCTCCAAATTAATTATAACTGCTATCTTAGCTAGGTCCACCATTAATCCCTATTTTCATACCACATGGCCTAGAAAGATTCCGAAAGGAACACAGAACAAACATTTCTTCAAATTGAGCGCAGTCTGATACCTCGAGCATGTATCTAGCATCAATCGGAGGCTAGCTACATGACGCTTCACTAGCACAAACATATCCAATCATCGAAATATACCTTCGAAAACTTGTGAATGAAGTCCTTGAACATCGCGATGACTACGCATGAAAATATCGCAAACGCGTTCTTTAGTCCAAAAGGAATTATAGTATACTGAAAGAATCCCCATTCAGTTGTGAATGTTGTCTTACTTCTATCCCCCGATGCGATCTTGATCTGATGGTACCCCAAGAACCCATTAATGAACAAATATGCTTCCTAACCTCCTACATTATCTAACACTTCATTGGTGAACGAAGTTAGAAAAGGATCATGCACAAAAGTATCATGCAGCTTCCTGAGATCTATATTCATCCTTCTGCTTCTTTTCCTGAACTACCATAGGACTTACCCTGTCAGACTCCTCCATTGGTTCAATGATTCTTGCCACTAACATATTTTCCAATTCTAAGCAGACCCTTTCTTTGTACTTAGGATTGAGGTGATATGGCCTCTTCTTCACAGGCTTCACGTCTAGTTTCAATGTTATCCTCATTAGTCCTAAATTTCCTATTATCCCTTTCGGGTCTCAAAACTTTGTAGGGAACAAGTCCTGGTACTTGCGGAGCAACTCAGCGACCTTATTCACCGTAGCATCATCCTAGTAGTCACATATTTTCGCAAACTTTGGTGCCACCTCTGTCCCAATATTCACTTGTCTCGTTTTCAACGGTGCAGTGATATCTGGATTTTCTATCTATAGCCCCTCAAATTTGCAGTGTCCTTTTATTTCTAGGATATTAATGTTCCTTAGATCCTTGTCTTCCTCTTCAGTGGTCACATTGTAGCACCCTAGTATGCGGTGCAACTTGGTGGTCCAATCTGGTTGAATTAAATCGAAGGGATCCTGCGATATTTTGAAGATCGCTGCTTTGACCTCTTGCAAAACTTCATCAATGCACTCAAATCCATATTCGAAGCTAAATGTCATAAAGAATCCCTGTCTCAAAATATCCCATTCATCTGTTCCATGGAAAAGCTCTGTCTCCAAGTACCAATTCATAGGAATTACATCCAAGGTGTCACAGAACAGATGCACCCACTTTGGTTGTGGTTTTGCTACATAATCATCGGTCCATTTGGCTAAGTGATCACGTGGATCACTCCTTCCATCATATTTCTCTATTAATCGTATCTTTGGGTGACCAAACCGCACCTTCATCATTCTTCTATATTTGCGCCATCCATCGAAGTTGTCTTTATGCGTACCCCACCATATTGCAGGTGTAGTGCCATGTCTAAGGCTTGGAAGTGATGCTTCTCTAGCACTTCCCTTTCAAATGCATCTAGAAATTTATCCACATCAGTTAAACCATCATAGTAAGGCAGACTTATTACCTCTGATGATACGCAGTGCAGTGATTTGGTCATCATGTGACAGCGTAGCGTAGAAACTTTGTGCAATCGATTATTTCAGTGTTCCAATTCCTCATCCAAATTTGAGGTGCAAGATATCTCGCGGTCCCATGCAATATGTCCATCAGTTGTGGGATTCACCTAGTCTTGATCTCACGCCATTATCTTATAAATCTGGTCCAAATCATCATCACTTTTGTAATTGCGAACTAGTTCAGTGTAGCGCGGTCCTTCTATAGGGTCCAACGGTACTGCTACGCAGAGTGATTTTCTTTCAAATGACATCATCGCTTCTTCAAATTTATCACCCCATTCATGTTGATAGCTTAGTTTATCCTAAGGAGCATAGGGTAGGGATTGCTGTCATCCACAATCTATATCACTTCAAAATCGGCCAACGTGCTCGTGCCTTCAATATTGATTATCACTCCCTGTAATCTTCCCATGGGGATAATCTTTTTTTGATTCACCATCCTCAATTGAATAGGAGACCATTGCAGTGTAGGTCTCCCCATTCTCTCCCATGCTTGTTTAAGCAAAACATTCAAGTCAGACCCTAGATCCAGAATAACTTGGTCCATTTCATATTCTCCTATTTGCACGATGAGCCTCATCTCACTTCCTGTTCTTTCCTTATGCTTACTAATTTTCCTTACCAAGTGCGGTCCCTCGGGAGTATTACCAGCACATTTATTGATCAACTCCTGTAATCCATTTATGGCCTTGCTATCTCGTAGCAGCTTCATACAGGTATCCAAAAATGTAGTAAGCTTGGATGGGTCCATTTCTTCAGACTGCTTATCCTTAATTCCTGAGGTAGAGGCCTCAACGAAGCTTTTCTTTTCTTCCATGAAAGTTTCCTTCGCATGCTCCAAATCAAAGCCAACCTCCTTCTTTGGAGCTTTGTGGACCCTCTTATTGAGGTTTAGCACTCATCATCTACAGGTTCTGGGTAGGCTACTAAGGTTGTGCCCCTTTTTCGTGTATCTTACATAGTAATATAGGGCAGTTTTCTGTGGCGTGGTCAAATTGAGTGTAGTACCTACACGAAAGGCACATTAGGTTCATGCATTCTTGCGCGTAGTGTCCTGGTCCCCCATGGTTGTAACAAATAACCTATCCTCGACCTCTACCACGTCCTCCTCCTCCTCAGCCTTGTCTGCATCTATGATATCCTCCTCGTGCTCCCCTAACACCTTGATCCAGATGGCGAGTTTCTTCCTACACTCTATATGCGGGTGTCCTATCCATCATTATCTCATAGCTACGACATTTATGCTCATTATGACCTACCGATTGACAAAAGTTGCAGAAGAGTTGTTGCAGTGTCTGTACAAATTTATGCGACAAGTGACAATTGTCTGTCACATGTTTTCCAGCTACCTGACAGATAGCACACCATAGTTTGGGCCCTATACTTAGCCCTGCTTGAGATTACGGCCTCAGAGACATCGACCCTCCTGCTGCAACATAATTTCCAAAGACTGGACAATGATCTTTGTTAGGCCCCTGACTTTTTCATTTTAGGCACCAAAATTCTTTGCGCACCTCCGGCCAAATTGCTCTATCCTTCGTGAGGCTTTGAAACTCTAGGAAAAGTTTATACAACTGCACGCGGATCTACTAAACTCCCAAATTAGCATTTCGCATTAGTGTCTCATGCAATCTCATCATAATCTCCAGGGATTCCGCCTAGATCCCAATTCTTTGTTGTGATAAAGAAACCCTCAGATGAGGCATGAGTGAAGCCAAAAATCATTCGCAGTGCTTCCCATCCGTAAGATTCATGTTAGCTTCGTGGATCATGAACTTTAATCTTTGATCTAGATCCCAGGATGTTTCCCAGGCTTCATCATTATTTCCTTGAATCCCATAATTGATTGTGCTTCAGACATAGGCCTGCTGAGTTCCTTATTCAGTGTCTGAATATTTGCTAATGAAGCCATCGGGTGATCAACGCAATACTTAATGTACCATTTCAGTGTACATTCCTATAAATAAGTGACCAACATTTCTTTCTTTATTTGATCATCTGTTATACCCTAAGATTCCCATACTGCCTTCATGATGAACCAAAACTAGTCTAGGTCCTCATTTCCCGAACTCTTGAAAACAGGGAACTTTACTGCATTCGCCATATTGAATGGTGGCGAAGGTGGTTGCGGTGTGGGTGAAGGTGTATGATGTGGAGGTGAATGCAGAGGTGGGGTGGGTGGATGGGGTATTCGCAGGAACCCTAATATTATTAACTAAACAACGCTCTATAGTGAAGCCTGTGTTGTTTCCTCGTCGTCACTAAGAGGAGGTTCGATCAGTGGGCTATATTCAGGGCCTATTCTCCCTCTATCCCTATGGATATTTCCACTTTGTGTATCTCCAAACATCAACGTAACTGCATAATCTAATTTTCATAAAAGAGCATCTTAATTCAAGTATTTAAAGACCTTAAATACTTACCTCGTGGTCCCTTGAAGAAGCAGTGCTCTACTTCATTGTAACTGACCAAAGTATTGATCAGAAACTCTATCATGAATCCCACTATGATATGATCAAGCCAGTGATTGACAACACATGCAATCTTATCTTTAGAGGCTTCCAATCTCCGCACTAACTCCAAGGTCCACACTCTTGAACCGTCAAGCCTCCACCTTCCTTGGTCGTTTGCCAATTTAGTGATCCACTCATATAACTAAATTGGGATGGAACAAAAGAAGATTTCATGTATCTTTGTGTATAGGTATCTGTCCAACCACTGTTATTTTAAAAATCGGGAATTTCTATTTTCTTGCACTACGAATTCATGGATATTTCTATCCAATCAGTCTTCAATTTCTTTCTTAGTCAGATTCCAGTTATGCAACATCACACATCTCTTTATGTAGATCTCGATCCAGGCAACGGAACCATTTTTTGGCTTAGGTGGCCCTGACAGAGGTTCATCGTTAATTTAGCCAAACAAATCCCTAAAATACTGGCCCTTTCAGCATCAATCCGCAGAGCGCGGACTGATGTCTCACCCGAAGCAGTATGGGGGATGCTGGAACCAAGTTTCCACACCTAGAGATGGTAGTGATGTCGTTTTGTGCCTTAATTCTGCCCTTGCGCAGATCGATAAGCCCTTTATGGCTTGTCAATATACTTCTCTTAATATTCCCCAAGACCTTCATGAAGGCCTACGACTGTCGTTCGTGGACCTTAACCATGCAAATCAACCACTTACGCGCTTCTGTAATTACTATTACTTCTGTATTTACCCAGATTGGCTTAAGTATTTGATAACTTCAATATGAATTAATATGTTCTTCATGTAAACAGATACTATTTCTTGCATTTAGATAACAATGTAAAACTAATAGATTCGCACATAAATATAACATTAAATCATGAACCCATTATTTAGCATAACATAACCGAATTCATTTATAATAGAAGTAAATAGATGGAACATAGATATTTCCATAGTAATCTTCTTTATTAGTTCTTCAGATCTTCTTATAGACTCTAATACCCTGTGCACTCAGCTACAGGGGTCCGCGCACTCAGCTGTGGACTCTACCCTAGGCCTCTGTGCACACAACTCGAGAACCTCTCTTCTACTATAAAACTCTTCACTATTTTTGCTAATGACCCATTACATTCATCATAAATACTACTATTTCTACCTTAGACTCTTCTAAGGCTCTCCTTTTTATACAATCCCATGGTCCACAGACCATGGGTAGATCTTCTAAAGTCAACACAACTTATATACAAGAAGGGCGGAAACCATTTATGACACTTTACATCTACGCACTCCACGACCATAAATTGTGGAGACTTTACACTTTACATACAAAAACTTGGGCTTTCTACCCCAAAATTAACCCTAGGGAACCCTGTCCCAACACCTTGCGTCTCTTAGACAAATATGGCTTTTCACACGAAAACTTTCTTAAATCACTTGAATTTTCATCTCCTTGTTTTGAAATTTATATAGTGTAATAGGAAAAACAGTAAGTGACCCATTAACCGCATATCATTTATTTTTCATGTAAGGAACAATTTAAATCTAGTGTAATTAGGAGGATATTTAAATGGATCAGCGAATATCCACATCTTCTCACACTTTACATGCTCACTTGATCACTTGCACACAATTACAGATCACACACTAAGCTTCTATGAATTTTGTATTAGAAGGCATCCAATTTATGGAGCTTTTGATACATAGTTTATTTTAGCCTACATATCACACCCTAAAGAAAAGTAAGACCCTTAAAAGCAACCATAACTTGAACCATTTAAATTCCCCACAAGGGCCACCACAAAATTTATAGTTCAGAGTAGGACCACTGGGGGTAGGCATCCCATAATTCGCGATGGTCATGTTACATATTTGAGGCATAGAAATTGAATTTTTAGGGAGCTTAAAATCCTTCAAATATCCCATGGAAAAGAATACCCAATCATGGTAGAATCTTGATTTATAGGGTGTTTGGCTTAGGTCCACTGTGTATTGTACTCTTTGGGGCTACCTAACCCATCTAGTGCTTTGTACTAGTAACTGAATACCAAGAAGCTAAAGACTTGAATACTCACTTGGGAAGAAAGTATTTTAGTGTCCAAAATATAGGGCATCCTTTCCCTATAGGTGAAGATGCGTGCAACACTTGAACCTCATTTTATTACCTTAGTTGATTCTTCGACTACTAGAAGGCGTCACCAGTACTTTCAGGTCATTTCCGCAATGCCCATTAGAAGATATCTTCACAAGGCTCATTTATTTTGATAGTGGTAATGATGAATAGGTCTTCATAGGATCTTTTATCATACATAGAAACTAACGAAAATGATTTTCTGTTTGATTTATCACATAGGCTAAAGTTAAAGGGAATGTAATATTTTTATTTTTTCTTTGTTTTATGTATGTGATTTATTATCTCTAAGAATCATCTCCTTCCATCACAACAAAAAAAGTATCACATGTTCTACTTGAGACCATAGGGGACCCACGACTCCCCATTGATATAGACATTTTTTAAATCCCCCCCCCCCCATTACCGGGAGGTGTGCGAAGCCTCCCACCAATTAGGTGTAGAGGACATCATAAAACCACCGTTATAGGATCTTCCTTTATCATTGAAAATTTTCTCAGGACCCCTCCCAATCAAATCACACCTTCGATAACCCACAAGGGTCCCCACATGCTACCCCTTTTGGGAGCCCACATACCACTCCTCCAAAAATTCCATGAGACATCCATCAAGGAAGTTCTCTTGATGCTTCCCAACAGAGGAATCCTTTACATATAACTATCCAAAATTGTTTTGCGATGTCAGAAAACTCACAAATCATGTTCTTAGCTTATTTAAACATGTTGTATTTGAGTAAGATAACCAATTACCTGATTGCACATGACTAAAATTGGCCAACCATGGCCACCAAACTCCCTTCTGACATTCCAAAATTTGAAGGGAAATAGAGAGAAGATCCAGGATACCATGTCATGAATTTTCACTTGTGGTGTTCATCTAATAGTATCATATATGATACAATTTGATTAAGACTATTTCCACACACCCTTACTGGGCCAGATACGAAATGGTACATTGACCAAACTTCTACCTCACATGGAAACTTTAGCTCACTATCTATATCATTCCTCACATTCTTCCAACTCTCAGTTCGTCATGACTTGGGCCTAGAGCTTCTCACCTGCTTCACACAAATACCTACTACACACCTATCAAATCATATCAATGAAGATTGGAAATGTCGTAGCTTGTGTAAATCATAGTTTGAAGACAAATTTCTCCTCAAATTATTTTTGAGATCCCTCACATCGTAAATTTTAAAAGATGTGGTAAATTCATTCCTGCATAATGAGGAAGAAGCCATCAACAAATATCAACAATTAGAGCTTATATACACCCGGTCTGGATATATCTATCATGTGCTTCCAGACACCCCATGCTTGCATAATTATAAAAAGACACTAGGCACATTCAATGTTTTTGATGGTTTGATAGGGTCCATAACCCAAAATCAAACCAACAACACCTACCGGTACCCTAGATACTCGTTCAATGGCCAAGAATTTGATTCTACGCAACACGCACCACCACTACATCATACAGGATACTACCCCAGTCAACACATGCTAATTCAAAATATCGTGAGTAGGGTTAACTAATATCAGCCCCTACAAGGAGGCTCATACCCTCCTCCATAGGTAAACCAATACTCCTCTAGGAATATAGGAACATTATCCTCTTCCAAGAATCCATATAACAATCAAGGGCAAGGAAATCAATATTCTCTTTTCCCCGCACAACAATAGAATAACCCACCAATGCAAAATAATGCAAGGGTTAATCTAGTGCAACCTTCTCTTGCTAAAAAACAACAATCAAAGGAGCATCTAAACTCATCTAACCTACTTAATGTTTCTAAGAATATACCAAAGAGAAAACTAAAGGGAGAGTCTAAACAGGGGGGCATCAATTAGAAACAACCCCCGTGGGCACCATCAAGGGGAAACCCTAAACGGAATCAAAATCAGGGGTCAACCCATAACAACCTATAGAGGAAAAAAAAGAAAACGAGTCCATGGACTAATAATTTTATTCCATCTATAGGGAATATGGTAATTATACCCATCATTTTCCTCAACTCCTTGAGTTGGAAAGGATACAGGACAATAGGGGGAAGGGAGGAAAACAAACTGCACTAATGCATGATCCTTTCCCCCATTAGGGAGTGATTAACACTCAGCAACAACCATCCCATCAAAATACCTTTCAAGGGAACCCCCATAATAATTATAATCATGACATTTTTATGATAGGAGAATAGATTATCGTGCAAATGTGAAAAAGAAGTTATGGATCTCCTCCAAAACCCAACCCATCCACCTCAACCATGACAACACCTATAGTGTCATTGACCATCCTTTGAGTTCCTATAGAACCCATGTCGAAGATGTTTAAAGGACCTTTACAACAATCAGGACATAACTCGAAATTTGTTCATAGCTACAACATAATCGATGACTTAGCATAATCTCCCTCAACTATGTTAGCATTAGAGGCCCTACAAACATGCCCAACCCAATGGAAATCCCTACTTTTTGCGTTAGGTGTAATCAACCCAACTGATTCTTGCTTAATGGTTTTTGACTTGGATAAATCTACCCCATGACTACCATCAACCGTTTCTTTTCAAATCCCAGTCTCAGTCTAGAATATCACCATCCATTATTGCATAGTCAACGAAGGGGCATCCACATGTATAATGTATAAATCAGTTTGGTAGAAACTGGGATCCCCTGAACTCAAACCTTCTAACATCGCTCTTAGAGTGTATAACGGGTGCCCTTAAGCTCCTGTAGGCATATACAAAGGTGTTATAGTACAACTGACCTGCAAAACTATGTTAATAGATATCAAAGTATTGGACGCACCATTGGATTACAATATCGTGCTAGGCCGAAGTTACATGTATGAAATGTCAGCAGTAGCCTAATCTTTATTCAAGGTAATGATGTTCCCCCATGACGAAAGAATAATTACAATAGATCAAATCACACATTATGAGAAGAAGACATTACCTGTACCAAATGGTGCGCTACCTTTCATCGCATCTTCTCTTGAATGGATCACCACATACACTAAATTCAACCCAAGCTAATTTAAGCCATCAAAAATCCTAGGGACACTCCCAGGAGATCCACTTGTGATAGAGGATATTTCTCCAACCAAAGGTAAACTAGTGCATGATGAGTTCATCAAGCACCCCCCAATATCAAGAACCCATTTTAGATACCAACAACAATGTTGTTACCGATCCTACTTTCTTATCATATGTCATCACTCAAAGACCATTCTTATTCCCCCCACCTGGTTTTGTCTCGCACCAAGTCATTGCAACACTCTCATTGCCCAATATGGCTCTGGTGATATTGGCATGGTATCTGGCCCCTTAGGGCATGTTGACAATCTCAGGTACCACTAGAACATGTGTCAGTCCTATTCCTCCTCAAGATAGCACACCACAATAAGCAACACCTGCACCGATACCAGTCGATGCCAGAAAAAGGGATAAGTAAAAAGGAAAGAAGGCGAAAGCTTCAAACACTCCCTCCTCTAGAGTTTCAACCTTTTTATTTATGAGAAATAGTTGGGAACTCCACTAATATATTACCTAAGTTAGACGAGCTCAAATCTCTTCTGCATGCCCCAAAATCGCTAATAAACCCTAATGCCCATGTCGGAGAAACTAACACACCAACATGTTATAAGGCATTGTACAACAACTATGTATGTGCCATATGCATGGAATATGGGCACTAGACTCATCACTGCCCAGAAATCCCTCGATATATAGATGCATTAGGTGCACTCACCCAAATCAATACCCCATTACTCCCAGTAGAGGATGGCTCTAAAACCATTTTTATGTCACAAGGGAAGAAGCTTCTTGCTCCTATCCCTCTTCTGGTCCCTCAAGATATTTCCATGATCAGAGGAAACCTGGATCAATGATGAACCGTATCATTTGATCAACCAATGTCCTGAATTAAGAGCACTCAACTGATTGTATTTGGCTACCCGTGTTTCCCAAATCACCAGATTCAGGCACAGACATCACACTTGCCATATTTGTGCAAGAAATCATCACGTGTGAAACTACCCCCATATTTCCCGATTCCACTATATGCTAGTTTTCATGCAATGATTCATCCCTGAGAATTCTAATTTAGACAGATCAGATACCAGACCATCGGATCACACCACACCATAAGGGAATGAAGCATCTAGGTCCATTTTATGTGTGTTTGAGGAAAACAAGCCACCAATAGTTTAACAAGCCCCCCATCATCACTTCTCCTCTCACCATCATTAGTCTATATTAGGTAAAAAATGGTCTAAGGTTGCCTGGATAAAAAGATCATCCTCACACATGCCCTATGTGATAGACCCAATTACTTGATAAACCAATGCCACAAATTGGGTAATTTTATTGACATCTTTCACATAGTGGTCAAAATTCCACAAACCCATCTCTCGAATCAAGGTAAAATCACATGTTTCTATTGTCACATCTTCTCTCAATCACATCATATGAGGAATTATCAGTACCTTCCACTTTTTCGCTCAACGAGAGCAACATTAAGGCAAACCGACACTAGGAAGTCACATCATGCGAAGACTAAGATACAAACATGGATACCACCCAAAGATGCCCCATCTCATGACGTCAGACATGTTTCATCCTCTCATACTATGAGAAATGATGCCACACACACTATCTATTCTGTTAGTACTAGTCTTGTGTGCAGTATTTGCACCAATACCTCTCATAGTGCCGAGACATGTCATATGTTACAAGAATTTTGACATCTTATGATTCAACGTCAACGTCCTATTGAATAAGTTACCTTTTCTTCTTGTACACTAACAAGGCCATAAGAAATTCCTCCTACTCATTATCAACCCACCATTACAGAAACTATACCACCACCTAATGTTGATGACACATAACATCCTATACAATTCATTTCCTCATACATAGGAACCCTGATTCATTTTTTCTACTCAACATTTTTTAGTGTTGAGACTATAAAACCTACCACACTAGTGGTAACACCATTGACAGTGAAGACCCATCCCATATGCACATTGTCAACCTTTCTTGGTTCTATGGCATCAAACAACGAATCATATTCGTGCTTGTCAACTTGCACAACTAGGACTAAACCCTAGCCTTAAGGCCTAGAACAACCTAAGTCAATGCTAGATAATATTTTTCACTCAGATGGAGATATTATTGAGGCCATGATGGAACCCAAATGTCCATGGGACTCCATGCACCATCGTTGTTTTTTTCTACCTGAAAACGTGTTTATGCCTACTAGCGCACCAACCCACGATATTTGTGCCTTAGATTCAAAAGACTTCCTACCACTAGGAAATGTAGATTTGTTCAAAATATCATCCCATTACTTGATGCATTTGAGGAAGGCAACATGTCAAATATTTCACCTGCCACCAAGGTAAATATTGTGAACAAACCTGGAAAAATTGAAGAGATCTCTATGGGGGAAACATGCTCTCCAAAGGAAGTAACCGCATACACATCCTTGTTCCAAGAATATAGGGATATTTTTGCAAGGGATTACTCTGAGATGCTAGGAATCAATACCAAAATTGTGGAACACCATATTGACATGTGCCCTGACACCCATCCCATTAGGCAAAAACAAAGTCACTTACATCCCTCTAAGGCAGAAGCAATCAAATAGGAAATTGATAAACTCCACAAAGTTGGATTCATCTATCCTATCACTTACATGTCTTAGGTTTCTAGCCCTCTACCCATCATGGAAAAATAGGGCACCATCCTTGTTTGTACTAATTTCTGACATCTAAACAAAGATTTCCCCAAAGAAAATTATTCTACACCATTCATCAACCAAGTCATCGATGCTTGCGCCAATCACTAGATCCTATCCTTCATGGATGGGTTCTCTGGGTATAACAAGATGCATATTCACCATACATATTAGTACAAAACTACATTTACAACCCCTTGGGGTACATTCACATATCAATTTATGCCTTCCAGACTTAAAAATGTTGGCACCACCTTCCAACATGCCATGAGTTACATATTCCACGATTTGGATCATTTTATCCTCGCTTATTTGGATTATTTTACAGTATGATCCAAGAAGCATGCTAACCATTTGGAGGATCTCTGCCTAGGTTTTCAAAGATTTTGACAGTATAACCTATGCTTGAACCCTCTCAAGTGTGTGTTCTGTGTCAACGTCAGAAGACTACTAGGATTTATAGTTTCCCAACAAGGTATTAGAGTTGACCCTCTCAAAGTCTAGGCCATTAAGGAAGTACCACCTCCAAGTATATTGAAACAATTACAAATATTGTAGGGTAAGGCCAATTTCTTATGATTCTTTGTTCCTAATTATGCTACTTGCGCATAAGGCTTTTTACACCTCCTTTCTCAAGATATTCCCTTCAACTAGGATGATCAAGCTCAAAAATAATTTGAAGCTTTAAAAGATGCATTATCTCAAGCTCCTTTGATTAGCCCACCCAACCACAATGAATAATATATCCTATATATATCAACATTACATGTAGCTATCATTGGGGTATTATTCTATGACGAACCAGATAATAAGAAGCACGTAATTTATTACATCAACAAGAACCTATCCAAGCCTGCATTGAACTATGAACTGGAAGAAATAAATTCCTTAGCTCTAGTACATTTAGTACAAAAGCTTTGACATTATATTATCATTCAGACCACTACTGTAATAGAATCTATTAACCCCATGCAATATCTTCTCACTCGGTGTATGATGAACACAAAATACGCTCAATGGATTGTTATACTTTAAGAATTTGATCTATAGTTTAATTCTCCTAAAAGAAAAAAGGTGCTCATCCTCATCGAGTTCATCATTGATCTCCTAACAAATACCTAAGGATTGCCCATTAATGATTCCCTTCCCAATGAAAATCTATTTTTAGTATCAACAGATGACGCCTGGTACAGTGATATCCTCCTCCTTTTATGAACTCAAAAGTTCAAACCCCAACTTACTCGTGAAGATAAAAGGTGTTGTTATAGCGGCTACAAGCACCCTCCAAAATTTTTCCTTAGTGTCGTTTCGGAGCCTCTCTTCCAACCTTCACAACAACTTGCCTTGCCTCGTCAAGTTCACAAGATTTAGTGTCTTTCTTGCACAAAGGTAGCCTGTCCATCATAGCTTGATCCATTCCACTCATAGGCTTCTCACTGAGACTTTATCCAACTACAGGCAAAGAAACTTCCCCTTGAAAATTGGGCATTTATAGAGGGCAATCAACATTCCCTCCAGAAATTGTGCAATCCTCTTTGGTAGCCTGCTGGGCTCCATGATTGCACAATCTTGCCAGTCAACACTCCCAACAGGAATTACAAAATTTTCCCCAGTAGAGCTACTTAGCCTATAATTTGTGCAAATCTAGGTAGTAGTCAGCTACTTTATCCATAACTTACGCAAATCTCCTGGGCAGTCAGCCCAACTCCCAGCTAGAAATTTGCATTTCCTTCAAGCATTCGAACAACCTCTTGCATGTGCAACTGAGTTGACTAGTTCCCTATGGTAATGAGAAAAACAAACTTGCATGCATAGTTTGCTTCTCCTAAGGCGGCGTGCAAAGGCATCCCTTGTCTCAGGGATCTATGTTTAGCAGTTGGATGTTACATGCAAGGAGCAATTCAAAAACCTCCCACCAAGTGTCTCTTCCCCTAGATTTGTGGCATGCGCATCACAAACTCGATGTTATCAAAACTCATCAACTGAACATTATAGAGCTCATTCCTCACACCAACCTTGCAACTTTGACATCCCACATCACATCTAGGAGTAGTCAAAACATTTAGCTCAGCTGTTTTAGGGTAAGCTTGCTTGCCATGCCTTGTGTTGCATTTCTATCAATTTTTGTGTTTTCACTTGTGTGAGTACTATTTTCATGATTTATTTGAGCACTCTCTGTCATTTACATGTATTTTAGCTTGTCCTAGCTCTGTTTCAGTTTTCTTTTCTATGTCATTATTGTGGCATGCATGAAATTGTTTTACACAGATGTTCGCCCAACCGGTGAACTACCTCACTCACATGCATGTTGATCTGTCTATTGAATCTTTCATTCATGTTTTGCATGAAATATAGATCACTTCTGCTATCACTTAATTTTGCCATGCATTCACTATCTTATTTGCTTTCAGTTGCCCGTTGGTGAGTCGAGCCAACCTTGGCATTGACTCTGCCGCCAACAAGGCTGCATTGCGAAATATGGGGAAGGAAGGCTCACCTTCCTCTCCATACATAAAAATTCTTGCCCAACACTCACCTCTAGGACTATTTTCTCATTTATGGAGGACAGTGGCAAATTTCTCAAATTTGTCCCTAGACCAGTAGTCCTTCCCAGCTAGAATTGTGCATTGTGAAATCCAAACAGTCAGCAGCTAGACTGGACTATGTATTGCATAGTTCCAACAATCATTTAGTTTCCTAGTAGCCTAGAATGTGCCCTGTGTAGTCTTGGCAGTTGGTCTCTTGACCTCTTGACTGAAATTATGCAACCTTCATGATCATTCACCCAGGTATGTTGCAAGTCAATTCTCATGTTCATTTTGGTTTTCGACTGACAAATTGCTTGCCATGAGGGTTTCCATTTTTCCAGGTATCGCAAGTGTTCATCTTCCTCTCATCAGTATAGGTATAATGGTTTTCAGGAGATCAGATACAAAGACACCATTCAGAGCATAATTGGGGATGCAATCAAGCAAGTGTTTATGGACTTTCCTACCCACAAAGACATCAAGATATTCGTAGACAAGTACATCAAGACATGACAGTAGTAACATCACAATGAGCAACATCATGAATAGAAGTTGAAGACAACATATCAAATGCAACGAATGAAAGAGGAGGGTTGTTGAAAACATAGAGCTGGAACAAGGTTGCATGTTGAAGCAAATCCATTGATGATGAAAGCAACTTTGGAGACTCCGGCTATGAGGTGACAGTGTGACATGAAGACTGTGCGAAGAAAAAGAATGGAACAAAGAAGGAGTTGCATGTGATAAAGCAACAACTTAGGAATAACATGAAGTTGTACAGACATATGAATGAGTTGCAGCAGGAATAGGAACAACAATGAGCACAACATGCAGTCATGGATGAAACTGCACCCGTACAAGTTAATGATCCATCCCAGTAGCTGATACGGAGTAGAAATGGTGAGCAGTGTTGTTGATCACACGCAAGAGATCAACAACATCCATGTCATTGAGCGCATGCATGAAATCCAGCCCATCCAACACACTCACCAAGGCGAAGACAAGAAGCAAGTCCAACTGGAGTTGAACATGTACTTAGGCAAGTTGGTGCATGGTCACCAACACACACTTGAGTATTAGCATGAACATTATGCATTAGTGTGTTTCCGGTTCAACTACAAACACGAAGACCATGTGCATGTTAGAAGACAAGTTGGATGAAGGAGATGAACCAATGCACCATTTGCAAGGGAGGAAAGAGTTTGCTTTAACAATATGTCACCATCAGGTGCTTGCACACCCTCGTGGATGACCAATCTTGGCATCGGCTCACCACCTTCACCATCGCAAGCATGTCAAAGATTTGATCTCATCACAATGAATTGAGTGTTAGTGATGTCTTGCAAGGCTTTCTCAAGCCTTGTTGTCTCACATGAGTACATGTGCACTGTAACGTTGAGTCATGTCAAGTGTAAGTCAAGTGTCAATAGTTGGACATAACAGTCATAGAGTAGGTGAAGAGTCATGAGGTTAGTTGAACTATCACAAATGGGAACGTCAAGGGTCACCCCACCCTTTTCTATAAATAGTACCTCATAACTCATTGTATAGGCTTTTGGTTAGCCAAGCTTCTATTAAGACTATCTTGAAGAAGGCTTGGACAATATTGTAATGCACCTTAGCTTCTCCACTACACAGAGCTAGTGAATCTCTTTGGAGGAGCAGACGAATGTGGCTGTAACGTTCCACTATTGGGGCTAGCAGGTTTACATGGATGTATTGTATGATTGTGACTTACACTTCTCTATATAATAAGAGCCAACACATTTTCATGCATATGTTGTTATTGTAGTTGGACTATTTTGGTCACCTTAATAATATATGTTGTTTAAATTATGCATTTGTGTATGAACTTATTTGTATGCAATTATATGAATCTTGTTGTTAATGTGTTGTATATGTTTTTAATGTTGTCTCGTCCATGTCGACTGCTCTGCCGGACACCAGACAGATCCTTCACATGAACCTTGTTGTAACAACTGTTGCACTCGTCTTAGACTGATCCATGAGTGTTGTGTGTGTTATCTTATCTTGTATGTTGTGACTTTCGTGTCTGAGTGGACTACTCCACCGGAAGCTATGCATGTCCTTTTGTGTTGTGTGTTCCTAGCCGAGTTGGGATTGATCCCTTTCATCCTGGAATTCACCTTCACCCTCATCTCCCCTTTATGTGTTAGAACCTCGCATACACCTTCTTTGAATCACCACATCAGTCACACCTTTTCTACTGATAGAGTTATTTTACTTGCCTCTATGTGACATCACAGTCAAGGTATTACCTTATGACCCACTGCTGGGACTCCTACACCAAATAGTCTAAGGTCTAATTGGGCCTTCTTACTATAGAGATCCCCTTGACATGTTGGTAGGTCGATCACCGTCAACATTTCTGGTGCTAGAAGGAGGGCTTTATGACAAGCTATGTCATCTCATCCATTTTTGAACCTTTTCATATCTTTCATTGGAGTCTTGAACTCTTCTTCCCTCGAGGTGTTTTTTGAATTGTGAAGATGTCTCCATCTCAGGGAAGCTTTTTGATCTCTTTTCTACTCACACGTATGGCGGTGAAGGTGAAGTGGCCTGGCCTGAGAATTTACATAACTTTCTTTCCATGATTCATGAGGAAAATGAGTTTTCTGACAAACAGGCTGGTTTGCTGCTTGCATACAAGCTTCACGAATCTCCACTTCATTGGGTGCTCATCCTGCCAGCTGACACTATGCCCTCATTTGAGCACTTATGTGATCTTATTGAAGACATGTTCTATCATTTTGATCCAGACCATGTTGACCAAAAACTGTTAGAACAATGGAGGGCTTTGCATAAATCCGTTATTGATTTTTGATAATGCTTCCATGATGTGTAGTTTCAAGCTTCGAAGAGCCAAATGAAATTTTCTTATCTTTGGGACTAGTTCGAGTGCTGCCTTAAGAAATATGCCCGTCCCAAGAGAAATTTTGAGATCAAGCCTCACTCAACATTCTTCATTGATGGAGCTGCACAATCTCTTGTGGAAGCAGGCACTGTCTCATTGACTATCCGCCCTTCTCTTATTCAACTGCTCCACCACTACCTAGTGATGTTGAGGATCATGCTCACACACCTGTTCATCCTTCACACCCTCCTAACATCACTTCACTCATTTTTTCACACAAATTTCGTTGTGAGTCCTTCGAGTCCTCATATGCATTCTTTTCTACGACCTCTGTCTTCACACCCGAGTGTTCCTCCGGATGATGTTGTCCTGTGTTCATCCATTCTGGACTCTTCACTTGTTGTGAATGAGGAACAACCCACTAACAGAGTTGGTGTTGCACAACCAACATGCGCTATCATTCATGAAGCGTATGAGTGGGAGCTTGAGCATAAACACTTGGTGAAGGATGACTCCCTTCCATCCGAGCCCCCTCTGTTCTTTCCTAATATCGTTGGTGAACCTACCATCCATTATTTCGCATGTGTGTCTTCATCCACGGATGCACCCATTATTGATCTTTCGTAGGACACATCATATGTTATCCCATCATCCAACAATGGAGAGGACCAATAATTCATTCGGAATCCACTTGATATTTCATTTTCTTATTCCGTAAATGCAGAGGGTAAACATCCTTCCTCCTCATCTACCCCTCTGTGTGACTCATCAAACCATGAGGATGCCGACCAACATCCTGAATTTTCTGATCTTGGTTGTCGTGATCTCTTTAACTCATCATCCCATCATGATGTTGTTTCACTCGTTGCTAATCCATCTAAGCCACTAGTCTATGAAGATCCATCTTTCAATGAAGTTGAAACCCCATAGACTATCGAGGCACTTCTGCCCGAGATGATGGCTATGTTAGGCCTTCACTGTCTTGAGGTTGATTTCACTTCCAATCAGGAAATTGTTCAAACACTCAAGGCTCCTCATCACTCATCTGTATGCACTCAAGATCATTCAAACACTAAAATTTTACTTCCTTCACTCTAACTCAAACACTAAAATTTAGGAGTCTTACATTGCAAGAACTCGTGCATGACACAAGTTATCTTTGTTTCTTTCGTTTGCTTGCATGCCACAGTCAAGAGTGTGCTTATGCTTCAAAGTTGCACGTAGTGTCACACAACACCATGATAAGTCTGCAGACTGCTTGTCATGCACATGCACTCACTTATGTCCTGTGGGCACCTTGAATCACGAAGTGTGGTTGTCTTCATTGTTATATATTTCTTGCTTGCTGGTTCACACAACTGGGTTGCTCGCGGACCAAGCCTTCACCAACATGGGTCTACCAATGCGCCAGTGACTACTTTGGAAGTATCACTTCACATGATGAGGCCCATGTACCATTAGTGTAGGAGTAGGAGTAGTGTTTTCTTTCAATTGTATTCTTGCATGCTTGTCTTCTTACGTGCTTTTTTTGCTTGTTGTTTACTTGCTTTGCTTCTATTATTGCTTTGCTTTGTTGATTGTTAGTTTGTTCACTTGTTTCATTCATAGGTTAGTTTTGCATGAAACCATGTATGACTCTTGAAGCGAGTTGGGTAAAGTACAAGAGGGCTTGTACAACTAAAAATAGTTGGTTATCTTTCAGCTTACCTCTGTATGATGAGCTTGTTACTTTTATTCCATGATACATCGAAGGAAAATACGTACTGTTCGAAATGAACCTTGGTATAAACACAATGCTTGTGCTCTAACTAGTGTCACCTTCTCTAGTTGATTGTTTTTGGGTTAACCCTTGTTAGCTCAGTCAAGTAGAGTGAGGTATGCGGGAAAAACTTTACATGCATGTCAGAGATACAATAAACTACTTCTCTACTGGAGCAACCTCGTATGCTCTCAATAAGTCGAGATCCCTCTTCCACCTCTAAAATGAATAAGTTCTATGCACAGTGGAAAATGAAAAAATGAAAAGTCAAAAATTCAAAATGAAAATGAATAAGGCGAAAGAATATAAAGGCTTCCTGTGCAGGGATGTGATGCAAGTAACTTTGACAGGGTACTAACCAGGCTTGCTGGCAGTGGAGCCATGCTTGTGTTCCTATGTGACTCCACCGGGGTACTGTCCAGACCTACTGCCAGTGGAGAAACACCAGAGATGAGACTAAGACTTTGATGACTATACTGCTTATGCACTTATATACCCCTCAACCCCAATCGAAACAACTATGTTGCCTTGGATTGGAATGTATGTCAATCGACCAAGGGTTTGGCAGATGGTAAATCTCACAATCAAGTTAGTGTGAAACCAAGATGAGCTGAAAATTAAACAATACTTCCGGAGGTGTTAGAATTTTCTTTTCACGAAAAAGGTCCATTTAGAGAGCTGTAGTTATACCAGTGTGTCGCCAAGTGTTGTAGCGGCTACAACCACCCGCATAAATTTTTCATTAGCCTTGTTTTGGAGCCTCCCTTCCAACCTTCATAGAAGCTTGCCTTGCCTCCTCAAGTTCACAAGCTTCAGTGTCTTTCTTGCATAAAGGCAGCCTGTTGGTCACATCTTGATCCATTCTTCTCACAGGTTGTTCACCCAGACTTGGTCTAGCTGCAGGCTGAGCAGCTTCCCCTTGAAAATTATGCATTTTTGGAGGGCAACTGGCCTTCCCTCTAGAAATTTCACAATCCTCTCTGGTAACCTATTGGCCTCCCAGATTGCATAATCCTGCTAGTCAACACTCTCGACAGGAATTGCATAAGTTTCCCCAGTAAGGTTTCTCAGCCTAGAAATAGCTCAAATTTCCTAGGTAGTTATCCCAGCTCCCAACCATAAATGCGCATTTCCTTCAAACAGTCGAACAACCTCTTGTGTGTGTAGCTGAGTTGATCGGTTCCCTCTAGGACCAAGAAAAAATACTTGCATGCATAGGCTACTTCTCCTAAGGCAGCATGCAAAGGCATCCCTTGTCTCAGGGATCTATGTTTAGTAGTTGGAGGTTACAAGTAAGGAGTAATTCAGAAACCTCTCACAATGTGTCACTTCCCCTAGATTTGTGGCATGCGCGTCACAACCTCGATGTTATCAAAACTCATGAGCCAGATGCTGCAAAGCTCATTCCTCACATCAACCTTGTAGTTCTAACATCCCACATCACATCTAGGAGCAATTAGCACATTCAGCTTAGCTGTTTTGGGGTAAGCCCGCTTCCCATGCCTTGTGTTGCATTTCTGTCGCTTTTTGTGTTTTTTCTTGTTTGAGTATTGTTTGCTTGATTTCTTTGAGCGCTTGCTATAATTTACATGTATTCTAGCTTGTCCTAGCTCTGTTTCAGTTTTATTTGCTATCTCACTGTTGTTGCATGCATGAAACTATTTTTCACAAATGTTCACCCAACTGACAAACTACCTCACCCACATTCATGTTGATCTATCTATTGAATCTTTCATTCATGTTTTTCATGCACTATCGATCACTTATGCTATCAATTAGTGTCGCCATGCATTCATTGCCTTATTTTCTTTCAGTTTCCCATCAGTGAGTCAAGCCAACCTTGGCCTAGACTCTGCCCCCACCAAGGTTGCATTGCAAAATTTGGGGAAGGAAGGACCACCTTCCTCTATAGAAATGTGTATTCTTTCCCAGCACTAGCCCCCAGGATAGTTTTGCGCATTTTTGGAGGACAATGGCTGCTTGGCCCAAGAAATTGCATAAATCTGTCCTTGGACCAGCAGTCCTTCCCAGCAGGAATTGCGCGTTGCACAATCCCAACAGTCAATAGCTAGATTGGATTGTGCATTACACAGTTCTAGAAGTCAATCAGTCTCCTAGCAGCCCAAACTGTGCCTTGTGTAGTCTTGGAAATCAGTCTCCCGACCTCCTGGCCAAAATTGCGCAACCTTCATGATCATTCACCCAAGTATGTTGCAAGTCAATTCTCATGTTCATTTTTGTTTTCAACTGATAGATTGCTTGCCATGAGTATTTCCATATCTCCAGGTATCTCAGGTGTTCATCTGCCTCTCATCAGTACAGGTACAATGGTTTCTAGGAGAGAAGAGATGAGGACACTGTTCAGAGCACACTTGGGGATGCAATTGATCAAGTGTCTACGGACTTGCCTATCCACGAAGACATCAAGTTGTTCGTAGAGGAGGACATAAAGACATGACAACAACAACATAACAACGAGTAGCATCATGAATAGCAGTTGAAGACATCATACCAAATGCAACTAATGCAAGAGGAGGGTTGTTGACAACATGGAGGCGGAACAAGGTTGCAAGCTCAAGCATATCCATTGATGATGAAAACAACTTTGGAGACTCCGGCTATGAGGTGACAGAGTGACATGCAAACCATGTGTCATGTGGAAAGAGTCGTTAGTGTAGACACAAACGACCTCCCTAGAAGCCTAAGACTTTCTAGTGACAAACAAGACAAATAAGAGCAATCCTTCACTAAATATGCATTTACAATATGAGAAATCAAGTGTTTAGATCCTACCTGTAACCCAACGCTGTTGTAGTAGTCCAGCTTCGTTGATCTGGATGAGCTCCTCATTCTCTTCGAAACCTGCATTCACTAACAATCAAACGATTAAATTGCACCTGAATATCACATAAAATAAAACATATTTAACATATAGACCAAGGAGTATATGAAACAACTCATAAATAACAAATTGTTGAGAAGAATGGACTTATTTGTATTAAAAGGTAACAAAAGGAACCATTACAATCTGAGCCTTGGTGTTGTGCAAGTCCCTCCCAGGGTCCACAAGAGTTCTCCTTTACTCTGATCAGCTCACCCACTTCCAAATGAAACAAGCAAAGATGGTAATCTCTCCTCACAAGCTTCTACAAGGAAGTCCTAATTCCAGCAACATCTACCCTTAGGAATGTTCAGCTTTCAACCTCCCCTCCCTTTGGCCTAATTCCTGTATTTATAGTGTTCTAGAGGAAGTTATTCAGGTCCACCATCAATGGGATAAGCCCCTCTTTGGATGGGATAGCTCCCCTCTTGATGGGATAAGTTCCTCTTTGGTAGGGATACATGAACCATCTGGAGGCGCTTCATACAAGTCAAACAAGCTTCTAGAAGACTCTAGAAATGACCACAAGTAACTTTTTTGGAGTGAAACTTGCGCCTTTTGACCTTTACAGTAGTACGCACCCATTGCTTTACATACAGATCGTACAAGTACGCAGGTATTGTGAACTTGGAGTGCATACACGCAGGTAAGGCTAAGAGAAACTGCGTACCCATAGATATATAGATTTTTAATGACTTTCTCTCTTTCTTGAAGTTTGACATGGAGAGAAGAGGTATGAGGCTTGCCAAGGAGGACAGTATGACAGTTGATGGAGCCATACTAACTGCAAATAGTCATGGTGACAAATTTTAGTGTAACAGATTGCCCCCTAAAGTGCGAAGCCTGTAGTAGATTAGGGTTTCATATCATCTAGGAAGGGTGAAGTACTTTATCATTTCAAGGATTATCTTGTGGAGAGCCCAGTCAGAACCTGCAAGTATTCAACACAAAATACATATATATGATCATATTATTGTTGAGGTAGGCATTCCCATACTCAGATTGAAAACTTTAACTAATTGACAATCTACTGCTCTGATATAGGAATGATTCTGCAATACATCATAATCATAGACTTTTGTAGACACAGTATGGACGTAACCATCTGTTTATGATTAGTCTACTGTATAATGAATACAAAACTCCTCGCAACCTGGATGGTGGAAACTAGATCCAGGGTCTTCATTTCTACTTCCCGACAGGTACGATTCTATCCATGCGAATAAATGAGTTGATGTCCAACATGGTAGAATCCACTTGATTACCAATCAATGATGTAAACTGTTAACAAGCGTGAGAGATACCACCAGTGATGCCAATGGTTCTCAAAGTACCCAGTACAATCCATGAGATGTGAATGAATGAGTTGATGTCAAACATTTCACGGAATCCTTCGATCGAAAGTCAATGATGTAAACTGTCGTCAAAGGTGAGAAACCTGCCATTGATGCATGTATACTTCAAGGTACTGATGATTCCTAGGTCTTCTTTCTAGATAATGTGCTGATGTCGATAGAAAGCGACCCATTGCAGGCAAGCCCACAACACGAAATCATAGATCAAGTTGAAGAAATGTAGCTGTAAGGACTGACTCAGGGATGTTTAAAATGGATGACGAGTATTTTGCAGATGAATGTTTATTGCAGAGACCTCTTGAACACATAACGACACGACAGATGGCTTGGTGACATTTGACCCAAAGTTAATACCCGGCTAAAGACTTTCAATGTGGTTTGATCAACTGTGAGGCAAAGGATTTCCCAACCCAGGTGAATGAAAGTGTCGTGTTCAAGAGTGGTAATAAGGCTTCTTTTGAGATAAAGGATAAAAAATGGGCTCATTTTTCTCTCTTTTCCCCCACCATTTCTGGCAAGTACCTCTTTATTTTTTACAAGCTTGAGGAGGATAACATATGCTTGATTATAAGCTCATCCTTCGGATGAGTCCAACTTAGTTTTGATTCGAACCCTAAGAAGGAGTGGTCCGTTCCTGTTTGTAATCGAACAGGTCCTTTATTGTGAAATTTTAACGAGTCTAATATAGGAGAAACTCGGCGTTTTTCATTTTTAGAGAGTCTGAAAAAACTTAAGAAGACTCCAGGTTGAACTTTTTTGTAAAGTTGTGTCTCCCAAGCCCGAAAAAGTATAAAATAATACTTAAGAGAACCGCTTAGTCTTGCGACCAAGGAGTACTTTCATGATTAGTGCCTCTGACCTGAAAAGTAAAAAGCGATCAAGGACACGTCGTTTTATTTCCAGTATCAAGTTTGAAACGACAAAAACCTGGCAATCTTTTCCTGTTTTTACGGTCAGAAAAGGGCTATAAGGGGACCGTCTTTTAATTCCGTTTTAACGAGTGTAAAAGAAACGCTCGACAATCTTTTCATGTTTTGGGAGTCAGAAAAGGGCTTAAAAGATGACTCTAAGGTTTCACTTTTTCGTAAGTTTTAACGAGTTCGAAAAAATGATAAAAATGTACTCATGGTTTTCACTTTTTCGTAAGTTTTAATGAGTTCGAAAAAATGATAAAAATTTACTCATATGGCCGACTTTCAATTTAATTTACGAGCAGGAAAAGACGAAAAGAACTCGGCATTTTCATTTATTTTACGAGAATGAAAGATAGCAAAATAATCTTGAGATTTTCATGAGTTTAACGAGTCTTGAAAATAACTGAAATTGACTCGAGATAGGTTTCATTTTTACAAAAGCTTGAAACAGATAAAAACTATGCTTCAAAGTAGTTTCATTTTTTCACAAGCTTGAAACAGAGAGAAAACTGTGCTTGATGCCCCCTAAGCATAACTGCTAGAGCGCATGCCCCCCAGATTCATTTCATTCAACTAAGTACAAGCTGGATGGAATGAAGGTTCATGAACGAGATCGTTTGAAAGACTCGACCTAAAACAATAAGAAAATTATGCAAAAAACTGAAATAACTATCCTAAACATACAAACTAACATCTATGAGGTCTAGTCAAACTCTCGACTCAAGTAGAGAAGGATTTGTTTCATTTTTTAACGAGCTTGACACAGGAAAAGAACTATGCTCGGATTCGGTTTCATGTTTACGAAAGCTTGAAACGAAAAACTATGCTTGTTATAAGTTCACATGCCCCCAACATAATGACGCAAATCGAGGTACATGCCCCCCAAGCTTCATTGTGTTCAATGAGGTGGATGGAATGAAGCTTTACTTTCAAGATCTTGGAAAGACTTGTGGGAGTTGTTTCATTTTTTAGTGAGGTTGACACAGGAAAAGAACTATCCTCAAAACCCTTGTTTCATTTTTTAAACGAACTTGACACAAGATAAGGAACTATGCTCATAACTACTATCTACAATCTACCTAACAAAAACTTTACTCTAAAAACCTTGATTCATTTTTTAACGAGCTTGACACAAGACAAGGAACTATGCTCTAAAATCCTTGTTTCATTTTTTAATGAGCTTGACACAAGACAAGGAACTATGCTCATGACTACACTCTACAATCTACCTACTTAACCTACCATTGTTTCATTTTTTAGCGAGCTTGACACAAGACAAGGAACTTTCCTCGTAACAGCCTATTTCATTTTTTAACGAGGTTGATACAGGAAAAAACTATCCTCGCACACACTGATTCATTTTTTAACGAGATCGACACAGTAAAAGGAACTATCCTCGCACACACTGATTCATTTTTTAACGAGGTTGACACAGTAAAAGGAACTATTCTCGCGACTCACTGATTCATTTTTTAAAGAGGTTGACACAGTAAAAGGAACTTTCCTTACTACATTGATCATGGCTTCCAACGGGAAGAAATACATGTCAATGGACTCACCTTGATCATGGCTTCCAAGAGGTCTTCATCAGAAGGAAGAATACTTCTCTGGAAGGAACACATGTCAAGGGACTCAAATGGGATAAGAACATCGTGTTCAAGTAATCCCATAGAGTTTTCCATGTCAATTACCGGATCTAAATCAAAGGAAGATGAGCAAACAGTGAGAGGCTCACTTACATCGGTAACTGAAAACATGGGTGTTACACTAAAAAATGTCACCATGGCTATTTACAGTTAGTATGGCTCTATCAACAGTCATGCTATCCTCTTAGGCAAGTCTTATGCCTCTGCTCTCCATGTCAAACTCCAAAAAGAGAGAAAGTCTTTATAAATGTATTTATCTCTGGGTACGCAGGTTCTCTCAACCTTACCTGCGGGTACGCATCCAATGCTCACAAAAGCTGCGTCCTCGTACGCTCTGTATGTAAAGGGGCAGGTGCGTCCCCCTGTAAGGGTCAAAATGCGCAAGTTTCATCTTTAAAAAGTTACTTGTGGTCATTTCTAGAGCATTCTAGAAGGTTTTTCGATGTGTATTGAGCGCCTCCAGATGGTTCATGTACCCCTACCAAAGAGGAACTTATCCCATCAATGAGGGAGCTATCCCATCCAAAGAGGGGATTATCCCATTGATGGTGGACCTAATTAACTTCCTCTTGAGCACTATAAATATAGGCATTGGGCCAGAAGGAGGGGAGGTTGGAAGCTAAACATTTCTAAGGGTAGATGCTGCAGGAATTAGGACTCCCATTTAGAAGCTTGTGAGGAGAGATTGCCATCTTTGCTTGTTCTATTTGGAAGTGGGTGAGCTTTGTCAAAGTATAGGAGAATTCTTGATGGACCCTGGGAGGGACTTGCACAACACCAAGGCTCAGGTTGTAATTGTTCCTTTTGTTTCCTATTAATGCAAATGAGTCCATTCTTTTCAATAACTTGTTATTTATGAGTTGTTTCATGTACTCCTTGGTCTATATGTTAAATATGTTTTATTCTATGAGATTATCAAGTGTTATTTAATCGTTTGATTGTTAGTGAATGCAGGTTTCAAAGTGAAGGAGGATCTCATCCGGATCAGCGAGGCTGGACTGCTACAACAGCGTGGGACTACAGGTAGGATCTAAACACTTGATTTCCCGTATAGTAAATACATGTTTAGAGAAGGATTGCTCTTGTTTGTCTTGTTTGTCACTAGAGAGTCTTAGGCTCCTAGGGAGGTTGGTTGTGTCCGCACAATCGACTCTTTCTGCCTGACAAATTGGCGACTCCACTGGGGATTCCATTGATGTGAAAGTATTTTCCTTTGTATGCAACTTTGCTCTGAGAAAAGTCATTTATTTTCTGGTTTTTGGCTCTGTGACTTTGTTTTTGGGTGGGTTAGCTTAGGGTTAGTTTCAATTTAGTTTTTCTTGAATTTTCCAGTAGGACGCACCCTCTGAGTATTGCACAGTGCGTCCTAGTACGCACTGTTGCTGTCTGCACAGAGCGGGCCCGCACCTGTCTTAACTGGTTGCCTGCGTCCCCTGCTAAAATTTAAGAAAATTCCATTTTTTGCATTTTTTCTCTTAGATTTTGCTTTTTCTTAGTTTTTACTGCCCAGATCCATTAGTCTCTTGTCAAAGATATTCACCTGAACTTGTTTCGATAGCATTGAGTGTTTTAGTGGATTTCATAGAAGTTTAAGCCCTAGGGTTTGATTTTTGAGTAGGTCTTGTAGTGACTTTGGCGGTAGAAGTTGTCAAGCCTTAGATCTCTCTGGTTTTGTCAGCATTCTTAGAAGTCAGACCTGTCATAAAGTCTACCTGTGAGAGCAACTTACCTTTGAGTTGTTTCTTTGGAAAATTTCGAAGTGCTTGTTGATTAAGTATTGAATTCCATTTTACAAAAAGAACAAAAAAATTTGAGTTTTGTTTTGACTCGTCTTTTGATTCTGCATTAGCTGGTCCTTGACTTGATTTTGGTCAAGTAAAACAACCTAGAATCATCTTTGTAGGCTTTTGCCTCGTTAGGTTTGCTTAGAGTAAATTTCTTTTGATTTGCTTGTGAGTCAAGTTTTCATAGATTTTATAGCTTTTGAGATTGATTTTCGTTAAAATAGATTTATATGCTTTGTTAAATAAAGAGAAAATACAAAAACATCTCCTTTGAAAAGTTTTGTTTCAAGTAGCTTTGAAGAGTTTTGAAAGAAAAAGAGTTTTTCGTGCACGTAAGGAGTGGTCATGTTTGTATGCTTGAAAAGATAAAGAGAATTGTTTCTTTGATTGTCTTTACTAAGAAAGTTGTTTTCTGTAAAATTTGCATTTCTCAACTCTCTTAGTTAGGAATTTCATTGAAAGAGAAAAGTAGCGTAAATCATCTTAGGTGCATCTTTGTAGTGGTTTGAGTCAAGTCTACACACCATTGGTTTCACTTCCGCTACCTTTTGTCTTTAAGAAAAACCATAAAATTAACGCTTAAAGTAAAATCGACGTAGTAAATTTTATTTACTAGGGCTCTGAAACACCAATTTAGATCAGGCTAGTGTCTTGGAGTAGGAGAGTAATTAACTCTCCAAGACAAAAAACCCAAACAAGTAGCTTATCTTGTGATAGAATAAATCCAATTGACTCATTTGTACTCTGGGAAAGCTCCTCTTAAAGGAGAAGCACGAGCTCGTGTCCGAACCATTGAGGGGATCAATCCCCCCTCGTTGGGAACGACGCCAGACACGCACGTATTACAAATGGTAAACCTCGGATTAACCATTGTCGAGGAGCCAGGGGTCACTTGTCGGTAAACCTTGGATTATTGTCAAGGAACCGGCAAGGGGATTGAGCTTGATACTCCGCCCTTGCGTGCTGTCGGAGTGTAAACTGTTCCCCCAGGTGCATTTGTTGTGGTTGGTAATCTTAGTGACCATTATCTTTAGGATTCTACTGAGGTGATGGTGGAGGGAAGATCCCACTGTACCTGGAGCAGACGTCAGCTAGACTCACTTGGATTTTCCGGGGGGTTCACTTCACTCGAGATGGTTAAAGTGGAGGAACTTGTGCCGGTCTATTCATTAAGCAGGTTGCCGGGGTAACTGTTCCACCCGCCACTTCTGTACTGAATCCGGCGATGTTGGGTTTCATCACCAACTAGCGTTTTCGGTCTGGAAGGCTACTGTTTGTGCTTGGTTTGACGCCCTAGATTCTTTAGGCGTGTGATTCAAATTTGTTTGGTTCTTTAGAGACTTTAGGTGGTTTGATTTGAGATTTTACTTTGTTTTCGTGTGTAGTAGTTAAAAGTTTTTAACTGTGGCGGAATTACCGAGACAGTCCCGTAGACTTCGGGGCCAGTCTCCTGAAGTTGTTTCTGTGGCCGAATTGTTGAGAAGATCCCGTAGACTTAGGGGTGAACCTCCTCGAGACGACCCCAGTAATCTAGAGGGTTTGAAGGTCCTTGTAACTCCTCCTAGTGGCAGTAGAGTAGGTTCACCTGAAGAAGGAGAATCTTCCTTGGTAGTCCATTCAGATTACCAAGGCCTAGAGACAGGTTATAATCCCGAAGCTGTTACAGTTTCTGAGCTTGTTGGTATTTTTTCGTCTGCTAGTGATACAGGCGAAGAACCTGAAATATCTGAACCTGTTACTCCGACTTCTAGTGTTCCAGATTCACCAAGAGTAGAACGAGTTATCACCGAAAATCTTCCTACTGGTCTGATTGCTATCGAAGAACTTGCTCCAGAGGAAGAAATAGGCGTCTCTAACCTTGAAGATCAACTTACTATTGATCTCAGGGAGCGTGAATCTATCTTTTACAGTCCTCCTAGAAGTACTACTTGGTACCTTTCGTTAACCAATTATTTAGACAACTCAGGGGTAGGTTTTTCTACACCTCGTACTCCCTTTCCACCTGGAGGTATTTATACTCTTGTAAATATGTCTGGTCAGTCGTCCGTGTTTACTCAAACTCCTGAATCTTTCTTACACGGCGGTCCTTCTGTTCCCACCGGGTATCAATCACTTTCTGGTACCTTTGCGGGGGCATCTCTTCAACCCATTAATCATGGGTTATTAGCTGGAAAAAATGGTAATATACCATTGGGTGTAGGAGACATTTACATGATGTCAGGCTCAGTTCCCATTTCCCAACCTCAAGGTGGCCAATTACCGCCTGGGGGGCAACCTCAGTTAATGCCTGGGGGGCAACCTCAAGGTACACAATTTGTGTCTGGGGGGCAACCTCAAGGTCAGTATGTACCTATGGTGCAATACATGCCTCAAGGTCAACCCCAGCCTCAATATGTACCCCAGGGTCAACCTCAGTATCAATATTCACCTCAAGGATGGCAACCTCAAGGGTATCAACCCCAAGGGTATCAACCTCAAGGGTATCAACCTCAAGGTCAAGGTCAATCCCAGTATCCGTATTTACCTCAAGGTTATCAACCTCAAGGTCAATACTCGGGTCAAGGTTATCAACCACCTCAAGGTCAGTCATATGTTCAAGGTATGGGAACTCCACCTTACAATTATCAACCCTATCCTCAATCCGGTTATGGATCTCAGTATCCTCAACCTGTTACGGGTCAGTACCCCGGAATGTTAGTGTGGGATCCATCACAGGGTCAACAGGTGTTGCAACCAAGTATACAGTTGGTACCTCAAACTGGACAACCCGTAGTTTCTGGTCCACCCCAGCAACCGCAGCCTGTCCAGTCAAATGTTCAAAATTCTGTAACTTCGGTAGTTACTCAGCCGCCAATTGCACCTAGTACTCCATCTCAAACGGCTGCTGCAACTACCGCTACATCTACCACACTTACTTCTGGAGTATCGACAGCTCCGGTTTCTACTGTCTCTGTAACCACTCCTCAGACATCTTTACCGTTGTCTGGATCTACGATTCAAACCATGGTCCAGATGCCTACAGGTCAGCTTGGTATAAGTACGGTTGTCACTACTCAACCTCAATTTGTTCAACAACCGTACCAGGGATAGTACCAACATGGGCAAGCTGTCCAACAGCCGGTTTACCAGTATCAACCGTATCCTGGGTACACTTATCAACAACCTCAACAACCCCAGTACGGTTCGGTTAATCCTGGTTTTCCAGGAGGATATAATATCCCTAATGCGACTCCTGTTCCTAGTTATCCTGGATATCCTCCTCCTGGGACTGGTCTTGTGACCCAGAGTTTTAGAGATCCTAACCGGCAGTTACCGTTTATCGCAACTTTGGATTTACCAGACTTGACGCGCCTAACGAACGATCCAATTCAATATCTTCCGTTCTGGCCGCCAATGCCAAATAAGTTGCCCAGTGATATACCCAAGTTCGAAGGTAAGTCTGGAGAGGATCCGTCCAACCATGTGATGACTTACCACCTCTGGTGTGCTTCAAATTCTATCTCGGATGATTCGATCCGCTTACGTCTTTTCCAGCGTATGCTCATTGGTCTCGCGGCCAAGTGGTACATTGAGTTACCACGGGCCTCTTTTTACAATTTCAGCCAGTTAGCTACCTCGTTCTTAACTCACTTTCAGTTGCCGGTCAGATACGATAACGGCACGAAGTTATTAACTTCACTAAAACAATCGACGTCCACGTATATTTCTGATCACATTCATGAGTGGAGACGTCGAAGAAGGTTAGTGAAAGTTTTTATCCCGGACCAAATCTTAGCTGAATGGTTTGTTAAATTATTATTACCGAAGATTACTGAAGATGTAGCTAAGGCCGGAGTAGTTACTGAGGAGCAAGTCATTGCTCAGGCGCAATACCTTGACTTAGTTTATACTCAGTCAGGTACGTTACACGAGAAGATTCCAGATCTTCCAAAGACGAATCAAATCGCTGCTGCTCCTTCGGGATCTCATGCCGCTGATAGTATGATTGGTATCGTGAATACAAAGAGTAAGAAGAAGTCTTCCAAGAATTCAACTACTCCTATAATCACTTTGCCCGATTCCCCGACGGGAGAGTCTTCTCCTGAACTTTCCGCCGATATTCACGCTGTAGAGTCATCTACGGCCAAATCAAAAAATGGTGGAAAGAAGAAAGGAAAGAAGAAGGCTAAAGCAGGCAAGGCTCCGAAGGAGAAAACGGAAAAGTCAGAAACCAATGACGAAAAGCGCAAACCTCGATATCCTTGTATTATTTTTGAAGAGGATCATTTTACGAGAGATTGCCCTCATCGGGCCGAGGTTGTGAAAATAGTCAAAGGTTCTCCCACTCCTGCTGTGTTAAAAGATCCATTTCCAAAGCAGGAAAGTAAGATGATAGGTTCTTCCTCGACTGCCAGTGAAGAACCCATTTTGATGATGTCTCATGTGAGGATTGCGACTCGATCACAAGATTATGGTAGTAAAGCTCCTGTTGATGGTAAGGAAGCAGAATCTTCTCATTCTAGCCCATCAACCTCAGCTCCTGGTTCCGATCCACTACAGATCGAGAAACCTAACCCGGATCTAGTAATCAAACCGCCCGCCAAGGGTGTACTTTGAAGGTCTGCTTTCAATCCACATGCGAGAGCGACCCAGAATTACAACATTGTTGAGGACTTAGCTGTTTCACCCTCAGCAATGTCGGCTTTAGAAGTGCTGCAATCATGCCCAGCACAACGAAAATTAATTTTGTCGGCTATCGGAGCTGTTGATGTTCAGGACCCGAACCTGATAATCTTCGATCTAGAAAATAGTACACCGCGTCTACCCCATCAAATGGCTTTCCAAATTCCAGTGATAGTAAACAACAAGCCTATTCATCGGACTGTGATTGATGAGGGAGCTTCTACGTGTATTATGTCGATTCAATGTTGGAGATCGCTTCGTTTTCCTTCGTTGAACCAATCCCCGACCATCCTTAAGGCCTTCGATGGCCGTGGGTTCCGTCCGTTTGGTATTCTACAGGAATTACCTATAGGGGTAGAAGGCAAAACCGTTAGTCTGGATGTGGAGGTGGTTGATGCCCCTCTAGACTACAACCTTCTTTTGGGTCGAAGTTGGTCATATGCTATGACAACAGTCATTTCATCGGTCTTCAGAGTAATAAAGTTTCCATATAACGGTAAGATCATGACCATTGATCAGCTGTCATACTTTTCATCCGACCCAGCCTCTTCAGAGAGTATCCAGCATGTCGGCAAGATGACAATCCCTTATAGGGACGTTGGCGTAGGTTTAGTTAAAGGTTCCGGTTTACAGGGAACTTTTCCTTTCCCTCCAATCAACGCAAACCCTTCATTTGCGTCAATTCATATGATTACATCAGACAACATTATTTACGATGATCCTTGGATTGTCCCATCTGAATCTGAGATAGACTCGTTCGGTGATGCTATGCCTTTGAGTCCATATGAAATTGCTTATGAAGCTGTCATGTCTTTTACCGACTCGTGTTCAATCGAAATCGACCAAATGAATGTGGTCAGTGAAGAATCACTTTTCACATCAACCTTAGAACGGATAGCGTTTCCCGAAGTTGTGTCATCTGACGAACAACTTCGCGAAATCCTAAGTGTAGACGATCTACCATGGGAAGATCTCCATCACAGATCTTCGTTTTTACCTAAGGATGATGCTTTTGAAAATGACTTTTCATCTTTATTTACCGCTGAATATGTCAAAGACGCTCAGAATCCAACGAAACATTCTGATTCAGAGTTGAATTTAGGGAATATTTCTCGCACTATTCCCATTGATATTTCAGTGAAGCCCGGAATTGAGGAAAACATTCATATAGGTGCCGCATGTACAGAAGATGAAATCCAAACTTACAAGGCCCTATTCCAAGAATTCCGCGATGTGTTTGCCTGGTCTTACGAGGAAATGCCGGGAATCGACCCTGCCATTGTTGTTCATGAAATAAAGACCTACCCGGATGCTAAACCCGTCCGGCAACGGTTGCGTCAAATTCACCCTCGGAAAGCGGCTGCAATTAAAGCAGAAGTCGAAAAGCTGTTGAAAGCAGGTTTCATTTATCTAATCCCGTTAACGGATTGGGTATCGAATATTGTTCCGGTCAACAAGAAACAAGGAACAATAAGAATCTGTATCGACTATAGGGATATAAATCGAGCTTGTCCAAAAGACAACTATCCTACGCCTTATATCGATCAAATTATTGATGATTGTGCCGGAAGTGAAATGTTTTCCTTCATGGATGGTTTTTCGGGCTATAATCAAATCAATATTCTACCTGCCGACCAACCAAAAACGACATTCATTTGTCCATGGGGGACATTTGCTTATTGCAAATTACCTTTTGGACTTAAGAATGCCGGAGCCACTTTTCAATGGGCGATGTCTTACGCATTTCATGACATCAAGCACATTGTGCAACCATACCTCGATGATTTGCCTGCTCATTCTTTACATCGAGCTGATCACCTTGTCCACTTACGAGCAATCTTTATGAGGTGTAGGCATTATCGAATTCGGTTGAATCCCCACAAGTGTGTTTTCTGTATAGAGACGGGTCGATTGCTGGGATTTGTTGTTTCAAAAGCCGGCATTCGCGTCGATCCCTCGAAGGTCGAAGCTATCATCAAATTGCCTCCTCCTTCGAGTTTGCGCCAACTCCAAAGTTTGCAAGGGAAAGCGAACTTTTTACGCCGATTCATTCCAAACTACGCCGAGGTCACTAAAGGTTTTACACGGTTGTTGAAACAGAACGCTCAATTCTTTTGGGACGAGATTGCCCAACAATCTTTTGATGCACTTAAACACGCGTTGACCCATGCACCGTTGTTGCATCCTCCCAACTACAACCAGGACTACTTCTTATACCTCGCAGCTTCGCATTCCACCATTGGAATGGTGTTAGTTCAAGAAGATGAATTCAGAGCGGAACATGTGATATATTATCTTAGTAGGACCTTAAATCCCACTGAGCTAAAATATTCGCATGTGGAGAAATTGGCCCTGGCAGCCGTTCAAGCTGTCCAGCGTTTTCGTCACTACATTCTTCTCCGTAAAACTACAGTTATTTCGGATTGCAACCCTATGATTTATATTTTGACAAAACAACTGCTAGGGGGCAAGTACTCTAAATGGATCGTTATCCTGCAAGAGTTCGACTTGGAGTTTGAGAAGTCCAAGTCTAAGAAATCCTTAGTTTTTGTGGAATTGATGTGTGATTTCCCGCATGCTGACACAGAAACTGTGGCAGAGAATTCCATTGCAAACGAATCTTTGTTTCTTATCAGTACTTTAGATCCGTGGTACGGGGATATAATCATCTATCTCCAAACCCAAACCTTTCGGCCTGAAGCTTCAAAGTCGGAACGTCGAAAAATTCGGTTTCAATCCCAGCAATACAAGATTATTGGAGATACACTTTATCGCCGGGGGGCAGACTTAGTTTTTCGACGTTGTTTAACTCACGAAGAGGCTGAGAGGGTTTTGAATGATTGTCACTCTGGAGCATGTGGCGGTCATATGTCTGGGTATGCCACAGCTCAGAAGGTGTTGCGCGCTGGCTATTTCTGGCCGTCTATGTTTAAAGATTGTATCATTGCAGTCCGGAAGTGCCACAACTGTCAAGTGTTTGATCGCAAGATGCGCGCACCACCTGCTCCTCTCCACCCTATAATTGCCGTTGGTCCATTCGCCAAATGGGGTATCGATTTTATTACTTGTAACCCTCACTCGGCCGGGGGGCATGCGTATATCATCCTCGCGGTTGATTATTTTACTAAATGGGCCGAGGCGATGCCTACATTCGACGCAAGCGGCAAAACAGCTGCAGTTTTCGTATTCAATCATATTATAACTAGGTTTGGTGTCCCACAAGCAATCATCACTGACCATGGGAGCCATTTTCGAAACATCATGATGATTGAGCTTACAAGCCAGCTTGGTTTGCGCCACGATAGCTCTACTCCTTATTATCCGCAAACCAACGGTTTGGTTGAGTCTATCAACAAAGTTCTGGTTATCATGATCCGACGAACCATTGGTATTCATCGGTCGAATTGGCACAACATGTTATTTTCAGCGCTATGGGCATACCGAACCTCAGTGAAAACCTCAACAGGGTTCACTCCTTTCCAGCTAGTTTATGGCTTGGAAGCTGTGTTACCCATTGAATGCGAAATCCCATCACTTCAAATGGCTGTCGAATTACTTCCAGCTACTTCCGAAGAGGAGAAGCGTTTATTATACTTAGCTAAATTAGATGAGACTCGACGTGACGCTGCATTGGCAATCGAGACTCACGCGAAGCGAATGAAAGCTCAGTATGATAGAAATGTGACCCCTCGAAGTTTTTCGGAGGGAGACCTAGTGCTATTATATGATCAAGCTAACGATAAGCTAGGTGCTGGAAAATTCGTTCCTATGTGGCATGGACCCTACATTGTAAAGCGAAAGCTAGCAAAAGGGGCTTATGAGCTGGTAGATTTTGATGGGGACTCTTTGGGTAAACCCAGAAATGGACTTTACCTAAAGAGGTATTATGCTTAAATGGTGGGTATGGAGAAATTTTAGTTAGGTTAGGTTTTCTTTCTAGCTAGTATGTTTGTTAGTTTAGTTAGTGTGCTTAGCTTAGAGAATGTGTTTTTCGTCGTTATTCTGGCTTATCTTGGTTTTACTCTTGATATTGCAGATGTCGACGCCTCTCCAAACATACATTGGATTTGCTGATGGTGCTTGTCGTAGTACACGGAATATCTCTTCCGCAGCTTGGGTTATCTATTCGCCCTCTGACGAGTTAGTTTCTATGCATGGGGTAAGCCTCGGTCAAACAACGAACAACATTGCAGAATACAGTGCAGTGGTTGAATTATTATCCGAATCTATTTCATTTGGAATTCGACGTTTGATAGTGAGGTTAGATTCTGAACTTTTTGTATTACAGCTTAATAGAGTATATGCCATTAGAAATCCTGTGTTATTAAGGTTGTTTTTGAGAGTGCGTCTCTTGGAACGTGAATTTGATTACATTGAATATCAGCATATTCCAAGGTCTTTAAATACATTAGCAAATGCAATTGCTTCTCGAATGTTGGACAGACATTTACGATAATCATGCAAGTAAATTTAAAAAACATTTCATCATATGTTAAACAAGATAAGCCGGTAATAGTGATATATATATAGATAGGAGTGTGTCAAAAAATATACATCGTCTTCGATCATAGGTTGAAAAACACCTTATGATCGGCAAAAATGATAAGTACAAAAAGCCAAAATGTCATATGTGTCTACAAAAGTGACTAGCCAATCACTGGTGGTGCTCCCTATACGACACCACTGCACGAGCTACCTTAAACAAAAATCTCCTAAACGGTCTAGGGACTGCGACTACATAGTGCTGAAGTCTGATAGGAATATCATCCATGGTAGTCTCAGGTATATCCACCGTCAGACGCTCTAGATCCTGCTCCAACTCAGCTAGTGACTCTGCAGCCGCGTCCTGTGGAGCCGGTACCGGTGCAACTGGATGTCTCCTCTCAAAAGGCCGGAGGTTGGCTGGGCGCTGTGGACCAACATCTGCATTTTGAAAATTTTTACTGTCAGTTTTGAGACGATATATATAAAAAACAAAAAAATATATAATTTGAAAACTTGTGAAAAATAAAGTACCTCTGTCGTCCCATTGTTCTCCCTGTGGAAGAACCATGTTCGGATCACCTCGAAAATCTACTCCGGCATACGGAAAGTCCTGGATCGAAAAAACCTGGTCCTCTAACCAGTGAAAATAACTATCAGGGAATCGAACAACCGCCGCGCCCTCGTCAGGATGCCGGGCCATCACCGTAACCCATCGTATCAGCTTTGGCTCCCGAGGACCCAAGATTTCAACAGTGAGTTGCTGAGGGATCAGCATCAGAACTCTCTCTAAGGCAAAGCTCACAACTAGAGGCCCATATCCAAAGGTCTTCAGTTGTCCGTTCTTTGCCCTAGTCAGTTGGCCCTTCATATTGGCCGACACAGCATCACACCAGTTGAAAATGGTGCCTTGGAAACAGTCAATCGCCATCCGCATTTGGGACCTGGTGGCAATATGTAAAGCAGCTGCACCGCAAATTCTGGTAACCGTGAAAGCTATAACCTTGAGTTCACGCAGAGAGATGTGTTTGATTTCTACGCCTTTCGCATGATGTTGATTGGGTATGCACCAATCTGCCCGGAGACTAGCAAGGGATTGGCCACCCGCCTAGTCCCGGCTAGATTGAGTTGCTCACCCCTGTTTGGCAAGCCAGTGATAAAGTATATGTCAGAGGGCTCTATCTCTAGCTGGTGCCCTCCGATGTAAAAGCATTGCTCATGAATGTTCCATCTCTCAACCAGCCACTCCAAGAATCTCACCTGAGACCTCATGCCAGGTATGGCCCAGTATTTATATAGTCCGCATGCTTTTAGGGCATCAATGGAAGGTTGATGATTAATTGCGGCTAAATCAACATCCTCGTGCTCTCTTTCTCTCCAATCCAACATGGTGAGTGCCCTACACACCAAGAAATGAAGATTAGAATTGATTTGGGAAAATTCAAATGGTTGTTTGTGGAGTTTGGGGTTTCAAATTCCGCCTTTCGCGGGGGACGCACCCCGCGTTTAGGACACAGAGCGTCGGGACGCAGCTGGCCTGAAGGTGGGCTGCGTACCCCGACCTTTTTCCTGTGTGGGAAAAAGTCGGGAGACGCAGGTCACCCTTAGGGCACCTGCGTACCCCGCAGAGCGATTTTTGAAACTTAAAACCCCCCAAAAACCAAAACTAAAACCTAAAACAAAATTTTAATCGGATGAAATTGAAGAGGAGGATGTTGTGAAATACCTGGAAGAGACGGCATTCGATTCTGACGGTCGGATTCTCCGCAACGACCACGGGAAGTTTCTTGCCAAAAGCCCTTTTTTCAACCTCAACAGTAAAATGGTAAAAATGACATGGTAAAAAGTCTTTTTATAGGTTTTTTGGATGAATGAATGCTAGGTTTGTTCATTTTTCACCATGGAAGGATATTTTTCAATGTATTTTTGCCTATCTTAAACAGGTATGAGTAATGTGTCGTTTTTTTGCAGGACAAAGGGATTTAGAGGGAAAATTGTCATTTTTCACGAACCAAAATATCAGAGTCATCTTTTAAGCCCTTTTCTGACTCCTAAAAAATGAAAAGATTGCTGAGCATTTCTTTTACACTCGTTAAAACGGAATTAAAAGACGGTCCCCTTATAGCCCTTTTCTGACCATAAAAACAGGAAAAGGTTGCTGGGTTTTTGTCGTTTCAAACTCGATACGGAAATAAAACGACGTGTCCTTGATCGCTTTTTACTTTTCAGGTCAGTGGCACTAATTATGAAAGTACTCCTTGGTCGCAAGATCAAGCGGTTCCCCCAGGTATTATTTTATACTTTTTCGGGCTTGAGGGACACAAATCTACGAAAAAGTTCAACTTGGAGTCTTCTTAAGTTTTTCAGACTCTCTAAAATTGAAAAACGCCGAGTTTCTCCTATACTGGACTCGTTAAAATTTCACAGTAAAGGACCTGTTCAATTACAAACAGGAACGAACCACTCCTTCCTAGGGTTCGAATCAAAACTAGGTTGGACTCATCCGAAGGATGAGCTTATAATCAAGCATATGTTATCCTCCTCAAGCTTGTTAAAAATAAAGAGGTACTTGCCAAAAATGGTGGGGGAAAAGAGAGAAGAATGAGCCTATTTGTTAACTTTTGTCTCAGAAGAAACTTTATTACCACTCTTGGACACGACACTTTTCATTCACCTGGGTTGGGAAATCCTTTACCTCACAGTTGATCAAACCACTTTGAAAGTCTTCAGCCGGGTTCTGGGGATTAACTTTGAGTTATTCATCACCAAGCCATCTGTCGTGTCGTTATGTGTTCAAGAGGTCTGCAAGAAGAACTTTCATCTGCAAAATACTTGTCATCCATTTGACCATCCCTGAGTCAGTCCTTACAGCAACATTTCTTCAACTTGAACAATGATTTCGTGTTGTGGGCTTGCCTTGCAACGGGTCGCTTTCTATCGACATCAGCACATTATCTAGAGAGATGACTTAGAAATCGTCAGTACCTTGAAGTCTGCATGCATCAATGGCAGGTTTCTCGCCTTTGACGTCAGTTTACATCATTGACTTTCGATCAAAGGATTCCGTGAAATGTTCGACATCAACTCATTCATTCACATCTCATGGATTGTACTGGGTACTTTGAGAACCATTGACATTACTGGTGGTCTCTCTCACACTTGTTAACAGTTTACATCATCGACTGGTAATCAAGTGGTTTCTACCATGTTCGACATCAACTCATTTATTCGCATGGCTAGAATCGTACCAATTCGGGAAGTAGAAATGAAGACCCTGGATCTAGTTTCCACCATCCAGGCTGCGAGGAGTTTTTTATTCATTATCTAAGTAGACTAATCATAAACAGATGGCTGCGCCCATACTGTGTCTACAAAAGTCTATGATTATGATGTACTGCAAGATCATTCCTGTATCAGAGTAGTTAGTCTGTTAGTTAAAGTTTTGATCTGAGTATGGGAATGCCTACCTCAGTGATGATATAATCTTATACATGTATTTTGTGTTGAAAATTGCAGGTTCTGACCAGGCTCTCCACGAGATAATCCTTGAAATGATAAAGCGCTTCACCCTTCCTAGATAATACAAAACCCTAATCTATTTCAGGCTTCGCACTTTAGGGGGCAATCTGTTACACTAAAAAATGTCACCATGGCTATTTACAGTTAGTATGGCTCTATCAACAGTCATGCTATCCTCTTAGGCAAGTCTTATGCCTCTGCTCTCCATGTCAAACTCCAAAAAGAGAGAAAGTCTTTATAAATGTATTTATCTCTGGGTACGTAGGTTCTCTCAACCTTACCTGCGGGTACGCACCCAATGTTCACAAAAGCTGCGTCCTCGTACGCTCTGTATGTAAAGGGGCAGGTGCGTCCCCCTGTAAAGGTCAAAATGCGCAAGTTTCATCTTTAAAAAGCTACTTGTGGTCATTTCTAGAGCATTCTAGAAGGTTGTTCGACGTGTATTGAGCGCCTCCAGATGGTTCATGTACCCCTACCAAAGAGGAACTTATCCCATCAATGAGGGAGCTATCCCATCCAAAGAGGGGATTATCCCATTGATGGTGGACTTGATTAACTTCCTCTTGAGCACTATAAATACAGGCATTGGGCCAGAAGGAGGGGAGGTTGAAAGCTAAACATTTCTAAGGGTAGATGCTGCAGGAATTAGGACTCCCATTTAGAAGCTTGTGAGGAGAGATTGCCATCTTTGCTTGTTCTATTTGGAAGTGGGTGAGCTTTGTCAAAGTAAAGGAGAATTCTTGATGGACCCTGGGAGGGACTTGCACAACACCAAGGCTCAGGTTGTAATTGTTCCTTTTTTTTCCTATTAATGCAAATGAGTCCATTCTTCTCAATAACTTGTTATTTATGAGTTGTTTCATGTACTCCTTGGTCTATGTGTTAAATATGTTTTATTCTATGAGATTATCAAGTGCTATTTAATCGTTTGATTGTTAGTGAATGCAGGTTTCAAAGTGAAGGAGGAGCTCATCCGGATCAGCGAGGCTGGACTGCTACAACAGCGTGGGACTACAGGTAGGATCTAAACACTTGATTTCCCGTATAGTAAATACATGTTTAGAGAAGGATTGCTCTTGTTTGTCTTGTTTGTCACTAGAGAGTCTTAAGCTCCTAGGGAGGTTGGTTGTGTCCGCACAATCGACTCTTTCCGCCTGACAATGGGACCAGTTGCCACATAATTAACCCGTGGCGAGGTAGATACCACTTTAGAATCAGGAACATTTAGGGGTGTCATATTATTGGTAGTTGAAACAAGATTAGGGAACGAAAGCTGGTCTACAGTCACAATATTTCCATTGTGAGGGAAAGACATCACGTGAAAGAGTGTCGATACGACAGCTTTCATTGCATAAACATAGTCTCGCCCAAGGAGTAAATTGAAATCCAAGGGACCTCGAACTACCATAAGATCAATACAGACAGTTTTACCTTCCAGGGTAATAGAAAACTTAGGAAGGATCCCTAAAGGTTCACTAATGGTTCTGTTAAAAGCTTTCAGATTCTGCGTAATAGGCGCAAGCTGAGGGGAACCCAAAGCTTTCCAAATAGTTGAGGATAAAATACTGACAGAAGCACCTTCATCTACCTGAGTACGATGTATGTCCCTACCACCAGCCTTGACAATGATTTGGAAAGGGATGGAGGAAGGAAGACGAGGTTCTGTCAGTCTATTCCAATCAAAGGAAAAGACCTCAGTACTTGGAGGGGGTTCTGTAGAAATAGGTGAAATGCCCCCCGGCATAGAAGAATCTGATGTAACAAGAAGAACCTAAGCGGTATGAAGTTCACTCTCTAAATGGAAAGTGGGATCGACCGAATGTGAAATTGAATCGACCACTTGATCAACTAATGGATCATCAACCTGAGTGACATGAGTTTCACTCTCCAATGGAAGAGTGTGATTGACTGTACTTGAAATTAGATCAATCACTCCATCAGTTGATGGTAGGTTGGGAGAAAGTTTACGGTAACCAGTTGGAAATTCTTGTTGTGGAACAGTAAGGTTTTCCAACAATTTTGAGGCTTCATCCATGTGAGGGCAAATGTGAGTCTGATGACTCCCTTTGCATAACTTACAAGGAAACCTAACTTTACCCTTTTTCCCAGGAACCTGACTATCACTGGTTGATGGATCAATGGAAAGTTGATGAGATTTTTCTGACCATACTTCCAAGACCTTTGGAATACCAGGACAATTGATAAGGAAGTGGTCACCCTTACAAAGCCTGCAAGGGTATTTTGGTTTACGATGCATGTCGGAATTGTCCTAAACACAACTAACACTTACAGCCATGGTTGGTTGGTTGACTTCTTTCTTATCTTGCTTCTTCTTCTTCTTCTTCTTCTTCTTCCCTTTCTTCTTCTTCTTAGCCTCCTGGTTACTAGCATCAAGGCTTTTACCAGGCGAAGAGGAAGAAATGGAGGAAGAAAAATTAGGCGAAGAAGGTAAAGGGTCAACAAAAGGTTGGTGATGTTGAGACGGTGAACTCTGTTGAGGTGAAGCATCCGGTTGAGGTGGAACAATTGGAGTATTTTGGGCCAACGAAGTTGAAAATAACCATATCGGTAAACCTATTGTAAATCCAGGTAATGACAAAGAAGCCATATAAGGAGGACCAACATTTCCAAAGTAAGGAAAAGTACTAGGATTCTCGTTAGGAGGGGTTCCTAGGTTGGTAAATTCCGGAACATTTTCCATTATATTCAACTTCAGTGAATTTTATTAACAATTTTTAAAACTAAAATTAACAATTCACAATTCACACCTAACAATTAAAATTCACAATTCACACCTATGGTCTCTAAAAGTAAAAACAAACAAATTAACACACGCTATCAAATCTAGGAGTCAAACCACACACAAACAGTAGCCTTCCGGACCGAAAACACTAGTTGGTGATGAAGCCCAACATCGTCGAATTCAGTACAGAAGTGGCGGGTGGAACAGTTACCCCGGCAACCTGCTTAATGAATAGACCAGCACAAGTTCCTCCACTTTAACCGTCTCGAGTGAAGTGAGCCCCCCCGAAAATCCAAGTGAGTCTAGCCGATGTCTGCTCCAGGTACAGTGGGATCTTCCCTCCACCGTCACCTTGGGTAGAACCCTAAAGATAATGATCACTAAGGTCACCAACAGCAACAAATACACCTGGGGGAACAATCTACGACCCGATAGCACGCAAGGGCAGAGTAACAAGCTCAATCCCCTTGCCGGCTCCTTGACAATAATCCAAGGTTTTACCAACAAGTGACCCCAGGCTCCTCGACAATAATCTGAGGGTTACCGTTTGTAGTACTTGCGTATCTGGCGTCTTTCCCAATGAAGGAGGATTGATCCCCTCACTGGTTCGGACACGGTCTCGTGCTTCTCCTTTAAGAGGAGCTTTCCCAGAGCATAAATGTAACAGTTGGATTTATCCTACCACATGATGAGCTACTTGTTTGGTTTTACTGTCTTGGAGAGTTAATTAATCTCCTACTCCAAGACACTAGCCTAAGCTATTTTGGTGTTTCAGAGCCCTAGAAATGTAAAAATTACTAGATGAATTTTAATTAAGCGCTGTGTTATTAAGGCTGTTATTACTCAAAGGGGTAAATGGATACGAAACCAATGGTGTTATGACCCGACTCAACTGAATGCAATCGAATATGATAATGTAATCTTTTCAATTCGATGAATCCTATCTAAAGTAAGGAGAGAGTTTCCATTCACTTCCAACAATGCAAAAATTGATCACTAAGAGAAAATATAACAAATTCTCTAATGCACTAATTTTATCAAGAAAAACTAATGCAAATCAATTCCAAACCATTTTTTTTTTTTTTGTGTAAATTCAAATCAAAGAAAACTGATCTAAATCTACAATTGATTTTTCAGAATGTAAACTATGCAATTGTAATCTATGCACAATTCACTTGAAAAGTATGCAAATGTAATCTATGCACATTTTTCATTCATATTCTGAAAATGAGAATTCTAATTATGCAAATGTGATCTATGCAAGAGAATTCTCAAACACAAGATGATTCTAATGTAATCTAAGAACCAATCAAGTGCAAGTCGAGAAAATTGGGTGAGAGTTCCAAAGATCAAAAAATAAAAACACTCAAAGGCGATTAACACTCATACACAATTTAGCCCCCCGGGCGAATGAGGGGGAATTTGTTTTTGCAAAAACAAAAGCAAAAAGATGCAAAATTGTGAAAGGACTGAGAGAAACCTCCAAGTAATGACCAAAGGAAAACAAATCAAGAATTTCTTAAAAAGAGACTCAAAACACCCAATTGATGAAAGCTTAGAATAGGAATGCCAATGAAATTAACCAAGATGAAAGCTTCTGACAGGTGAACAGTGGATCTGGGCAGCAAAAACAAGCTAAAAACAAAATCTAAAAGGCAAAAAAGAAGAAAATTGAAATTTTCTTAATTTTGACAGGGTATGCAGGCGACCTGTTTGCACAGGTGCGGGTACGCTCTGTGCACAAAGCGACAGTGCGTACAGGTACGCACTGTTCTCAACTCAGAGGCTGCGTACTTCTAGCAAAACAAAGAAAAACTAAAATCTAATTTAACCCTAAGCTAGCCCACCCAAATACACAGTCAGACGGCCAAAAAACAGAAAACAAATGACTTTTCTCAGATCAAAAGTTCATACAAAGGAAAAAACATTCACATTAATGGATTCCCCAGTGGAGTCGCCATTTTGTCATGCGGAAAGAGTCGTTAGTGCAGACACAACCGACCTCCCTAGAAGCAAAAGCTTTCTAGTGACAAACAAGACAAATAAAGCTACCTTTCTCTAAACATGCATTGCAAATACAAGTAATCAGGGGATCTTTAACATACCTTTAGTCCAACGCTTTTGTAGTAGTCCAGCCTCGCCGATACGGATGAGCTCCTCCTTCTCTTCGAAACCTGCATTCACTAACAAGCCAAAAGATTAAATAACACCCGACAAACTCATAAAACAATACATATCTATCATATAGACCAAGGAGTATATGAAACAAACCATGAATAACAATCTATTGAGAAAAATAAGTTCATTTGCATTAAAAGGTAACAAAAGGAACCATTACAACCTGAGCCTTGGTGTTGTGCAAGTCCCTCCCAGGGTCCACAAGAGTTCTCCTTTACTCTGATCAACTCACCCACTTCCAAATGAAACAAGCAAAGATGGTAATCTCTCCTCACAAGCTTCTACAAGGAAGTCCTAATTCCAGCAACATCTACCCTTAGGAATGTTCAGCTTTCAACCTCCCCTCCCTTTGGCCCAATGCCTGTATTTATAGTGTTCTAGAGGAAGTTATTCAGGTCCACCATCAATGGGATAAGCCCCTCTTTGGATGGGATAGCTCCCCTCTTGATGGGATAAGTTCCTCTTTGGTAGGGATACATGAACCATCTGGAGGCGCTTCATACACGTCAAACAAGCTTCTAGAAGACTCTAGAAATGACCACAAGTAACTTTTTTGGAGTGAAACTTGCGCCTTTTGACCTTTACAGGAGTACGCACCCATTGCTTTACATACAGAGCGTACAAGTACGCAGGTATTGTGAACTTGGAGTGCGTACACGCAGGTAAGGCTAAGAGAAACTGCGTACCCAGAGATATATAGATTTTTAATGACTTTCTCTCTTTCTTGAAGTTTGACATGGAGAGCAGAGGTATGAGGCTTGCCAAGGAGGACAGTATGACAGTTGATGGAGCCATACTAACTGCAAATAGTCATGGTGACAAATTTTAGTGTAACACCATGTGAAGATAGAGAATGGAACAAAGAAGGAGTTGCATGTGCTAAAGCAACAACTCTGGAAGAATATGAAGCTGCATAGACAGACAAATGAGTTGCAGTAGGAACAGGAACAGTAGTGAGTGCAACATTCACTCAGAGATGAAATTGTGCTAGTACAAGTTAAATATCCATCCCAGTAGCTGACACAGAGCAGACATGGTGAGCAGTGTTGTTGATCACATGCAAGGGATTCAACATCATGCATGTCATTGAGCACATGCATGCAATCCAATCCATTCAACACACTCACCAAGGCGAAGACAAGAAGCAACTCCAACTGGAGGTGAACATGTACTTCGGCATGTTGATGTGCATGATCACCAGCACATGCTTGAAAATTAGCACAAACACTATGCATCAATGTGTTTCTGGTTCAGCTGCACCCAAGAAGACCATGTGCGTGTTAGCAGATGAGTTGGATGAAGGAGTCGAACCAATGCACTGGTTGCAATGGAGGCAAGAGTTTGCTTTAGCAAGATGTCACCATGAGGTGCGTGCACACCCTCACAGATGACCAAGCTTGGCATCAGCTCACCACCTTCACCATCACAAGCATGTCAAAGATTTGGTCTCATCATAGTAGACTGAGTGTTAGTGATGTCTTCCAAGGCTTGCTCAAGCCATGTTGTCTCACATGAGTACATGTGCATTGTAACTGTTATCACTGAAAATTTTGTTGCCAAAATTTTTTTAGCCTAGCTTAAGGGCAAGGTGTTTTCGCAGCGCATGAATCCTTTTTAGCAGTTTCGCAGCGCTACCTGTTTAGGTGATTTCGTAGCGTGCTACGAAATTGGGGATTTGTTCGAGTTTTCAGTGGAGGCCAAAATCCTAGCATGCCTATTGTACAGAGTTCTGCAGATGAGAGAAGCGACAGTGATTTCAAGGAAGCGGTGGTTTCTGCAATGTCTAAAATTTTGCACTCAAATCTTTTGCAGGCATTAAGCTCGTTTGTAGATAAAGACAGGAGTAGTGCTGTCTGGTGACAGAATTGATGCATAAGGATCTTCATAGCTTCATCAACGAATGGATGCAAAGTTAAACATTGTGGGATGGGATGGTTAGAAATTATATACTGCTGAAACAACTGCTGAGGTGTATCTCATCTATAGGCGCTCGGCACTATGTATGGAGGTGATGAAGTCGCAGCTATAGTTCTTGATCTGGGGTCTCATACGTGTAAAGCTGGTTATGCAGGTGAAGATGCCCCAAAGGCAGTTTTTCCTTCTGTTGTGGGATCTATTGAGCAAACAGGAATGGCTGATGCAGTCAAAGTTGAAGGAGATTTAGAATCTTCAGATGCCAAAATGAATGTCAAGCTAGACTCTGAGAAGTCCAAATCCAAGCGGAAATTGTATGTTGGTTCTCAAGCTCTGGGCTACCGACGTGATTTTATGGAGGTGATTCTAGCTCGGAAGGATGGTATTGTTGCTGATTGGGATGTTGTGGATAGCATATGGGACCATGCTTTTCGGGAGCGCTTGCTAATTGACCCAAAGGAGCATCCTATATTGTTAGCTGAACCATCCTCCAATTCACAACAACAAAGGGAGAGAGCAGCAGAGCTTATGTTTGAAAGTCACAAGGTGCCAGCCCTATTTTTAGCAAAGAATGCGGTATTAACTTCCTTTGCTTCAGGACGTCCCACTTCTTTAGTTGTTGACTGTGGTGGTGGATCGACAACTGTTGCTGCAGTCCATGATGGTTATGTTCTTCAAAAGGCTGTGGTGTCTTCTCCCATTGGCGGGGAGGTTTTAACTGACTGCCTTATGAGGTTTTTGGAGAGTAAAGGGATTTTGGTCAAGCCTCGATATTCATTCAAGAGAAAGGAGGCTCGACCGGGAGAATTTCAAATTGTAGATCTTGATTTTCCTAATACAACTGCAAGTTATAAAAGATACTCACAGATATTAGAATTTGGAGCTGATAGATTCAAATTTCCTGATCTTATATTCAACCCGCCCCTACTTCAAACACTGCCTCATATGGAAAAGCTTGATAATTTAGGGCATTCACTTCGCGGGCTTCCCCAGATGGTTATCGAGAGTATAAATAAGTGTGACGTGGATATACGCCAAGAATTGTTTAGCAGTATTCTGCTTGCTGGTGGCACGACATCAATGCAAATCGCAGATGAAGAGAACCGACTTCAATTTTAAAAAAGGAAAAGGATAAGAATGAGGCTGAGGATAAGGATAGATTTAGTTTTCGAAATTCCTTTAGTTATGGAACAAAGGCAGTCAGCGCAACAAGGAACATCTTTACAAACACACATGAGCAACCGCCGAACAAAGTGATGCAAACTGCAGTTGGTACTCCTGGTAGTCTTACTTATCGGCTAAATCTTGAATATTTCTCAGCTAATGCTCGGATGAAAATGTCCATTTAAGCCAAAGGAATATGGTTAGAGTATCTTTGACTACAGAGGATAAACAGAGGTTTTCTGCTGCTTTGGATTGAGTATGGTCTCGAGGAGAATGCATAATTGCTGGTTGCTTCATGCCAACAGTTTTTCTCAGGGATCCTCCAAGGTCTTTACACCATCCACAGGTTGCAAGTCTATTATGTATTTCAAAAGACAGTCGAAAACCTGCAAGTTCAATTGTTAAGGCATATAAATTAGTCACCCCACCTGTAAAGGTGCAATTTTTGATATATTTTATGCTCAAGTATGCAATGGAGATATTGTTTTCTGAGTCGAGTGTTGTCACATCATACTACCAGCTCAGTTGCAATATTCCTTGCATTGCTTGGATTAACACTTTTACCAGTCAATGTTGCTGTTGGCAACTATATCAGCAACATGTTTGAGGGCAGGCAAATTTTATTTGCTGCTGAAGTGTTTACATGCGTTGGTATCCTGCTAAGCTTCAATATAATATTCCCCTACTCAGTTGCACAGTATGTGAGTGGAGCATTTATCACATTTGTATCTGCAGAAGTTCTTGAAGGTGTGAACCTTTTCTTATTATCAAAGGTCATGTCCTCAAGGTTAGCACGAGGGGCCTACAACGGTGGTTTGCTGTCCACAGAAGCTGGAACATTGGCTCGAGTGCTTGCAGATGGTACAATAACATTAGCAGGTTACCTGGGGCAGGGTTTACTTCTGAATGTAACACTGCTGTCTACATTGATCATTGGATTATGTAACTATAGCTGACATGCCAGAATATTTCAAATTTGCTGGCGGGGAAGATCACATTCAGTGTCTCAAAAATGATTGCCATGATGTTTGCGCGGGGGAGTGTCCACTTCCTAGAGAATTGGAGGTTTTAATGGTCAACTCTGTATCCACTCTTGTGTCACACCTGTCTACCAAGGAAGCCTCCAGCATATCAGGAGCATGGTGTTACCCTATTCTCTTGGGTTATTAAAGAATTAAAGTATCCACTGCTGCATACTCGGTGATGGGGGACCAGAACCGAAAATTTAGGGATATTTTCAGCCAATACAGAACAGATCAAAGCCTTCGGTATTCAAAGCCAGCATGGGACATTAATTGCCCATCTTATGCCATCTCATGCCATCTCAGCTGAACGAAGAGAAAGCCAGGTGTCAAAGCTGCAAGGAGGAATCATGATACGAGGGAGATAGAATTAGATATGTAGTTTAATTAGGACTCTTTGTAATTCCAATTCAGCACTTAATGTACTTAATGGGTTAGTTAAACAGTAGATAGGAGTAGTTAATAGCAACCTTCGAGCTCCCCTCATCCTGGAGGAGGAAGCTCAAGGTGGTTAAGAATGTATTCCTATATATAGATCAAATTTGGATGTAATTGAGGTTGGATGTTTTTGGAGAAGACTGTTTTGGTTTATGTATAGCAGATTTCAGTAATGCAAATAGCTGTTGTTTCTTCTCAGGATTCACAATAGATCTTATTGTTCAAATGTATGATGGTTTATTCTCTTTAATGTTCTTTTACAGTTTGGTTAATGCATAATCACTCAGAACTCATGAATCATGCTCTGACTTCCTGTATGCCTAGGCAAACTGTGTTTCATGTAAGTTATGTTTGAACATTAGATGTAAAGTGCCCTGATTTCTATGAAAGGATAGTGTTATTGTTTACTGAGATATTAGTGACTCCATAAGCCCAATGGGAAGCAATTCTGTCCAGCCAGTACATTTTTCATGTGTCTCGTAAGAGTTAGCCATCTTGTTCAATATCAATAACCTATGAGAGAGCCCTCTCAGACTAAGGAGGCTAAGCCTTAGTTAAAAGCTTGGTTTGAAACAGTTACACAGAGTCTTGCTGATTGGCAGCCTTCAGTACCTGATTTTGTGATAACAGTAACATTGAGTCATGTCAAGTGTAAGTCAAGTGTCAATAGTTGGAAGTAACAGTCATAGATTAGATGAAGAGTGACAAGGGTAGTTGAACTTTCAGAAAGTGTAATGTCAAGGGTCACCCCACCCTTTGCTATAAATAGTCCCTCATTACTCATTATATATGATTTTGGTCAGCCAAGCTTCTACTAAGACTATCTTGAAGAAGGCTTGGATAGTATTGTAACGCGCCTTAGCTTCTCCACTCCATGGAGCTAGTACATGTCTTTGGATGAGCAGGTAGATGTGGGTGTAACGTTCCACTGTTGGGGCTAGCAAGTTTACATGGATGTATTGTATGATTGTGACTTACACTTCTTTATATAATAAGAGCCAACACATTTTCATGCATATGTTGTTATTGTAGTTGGACTGTTCCAGTTGCCTTAATGATATATGTTTTTTAACTTATGTATTTGTGTATGAACTGATTTGTATGCAATTATATGAATCTTGTTGTTAATTTGTTGTATATTTTTTTAAGGTTGTCTCGTCTGTGTCAACTGCTTTGCTGGACACCTGTTGATTTGGGGTAGCATCGGATGTGCTCTAGCCATGAAAATTGGTGGAGAGGCTAAGGCACATGAGATCTCCAATACCTAGAAATGGTTTAGGCAAATTATAAATATTTTGGGAGATATTAAAATAATTAATATTTTTAATGGAGTCCCTAAGTCTAAACTTAGGGAAAATAAAACATTAATGTGAATTAATATAAAATTGTGTTAGAATGGTCCAAAAGTCATGGATCAAGCCAGATATAATCTTAGCCATTGATTAGGGACTTAATCTCAGCCATTGAATTGTGAATGAGAAAATTATAAGAGGAGGTTTGATGGTCACTTGGAGAACACACAAAGAGATCAAGATTTTGACTTTCTGGGGCTGGGTTTGCTGAGAAAGTTGAGAGAGTGATTAGAATTGCAGCTGAGGGGTAGTGAACACAGAATCAGAGAGGCATAGATAGCACCATGATGATCATCACAATAGCTGGAGAGAGGGACACAAAATCAGCCAAGGGTTCACGCAGAGCTATCCAGGGCTCACGCAGAGCCAGCCAGGGCTCATGAAGAGCCAGCCAGGGCTCACACAGAGCCAGCCAGGGCTCATGCAGAGCTAGCCAGGGCTCACACAGAGCCATCCAAGAGCTACATAATGGTTCAGAGGGTTAGTGTGGGTGATGCAGAGGGTCAAAGGTCTGACGTAGTGCCTCCAGAGGCTGACGCATGCCAAGCCAGAGTGACGATAGACTAACGTTGGGCCAAAGAGAGGCTAACGCTGGGGTTTCGTGGGGAAGATTGGAGCTGTGAAGTTGTCGGAGTGTTTACCCAAGGTTTCAGCTAGAATATCTGCTTTTGAGTAGAGAGGTACTACTGCCGATATTTTTCTCTATTGGGTGAGCCAGATTTGGCACTCAGATTGTATTCTGAAACTACTTAATAAATCAAACCCTCAGATAGTTGCACTAGTTTTCCCACACTGGTTTTTTTTTTCGAGGACATTAGTCCTAAAACAATGGTGTCACTTGTGTGCTTGTTTCTATTTCCCTCACTTGATGATATGTAATGAGTTGAGCATTACTCCTATTTATTTCCAGTATTTACATGGTAAATAACTTGTTAATTAACAGAACAAGTAGGCAGGAATAAATCAGAAATTACATGAAGGGTTTCTAATGGGTTAGACATAGAAATTCCAATAACACCAAATAGATCCTTCACATGAACCTTACCGTAACAACCGATGCACCCATCTCGGATTGATCCATGAGTGCTCTACGTGTTATCTTACCTTGTATGTTGTGAGTGCTGCATCCGAGTGGACTGCTCCACCAGAAGCTGTGCATGTCCTTTTGTGTCATGTGTTCCTAGCCAGGTTGGGACTGATCCCTTTCAACCTGGAACTCACCTTCACCCTCATCTCCCCTTTATGTGTTAGAACCTCTCATACACCTTCTTTGACTCACTGCATCAGTCACACCCTTGATACTGACAAAGTTGTTTTACTTGCCTCTGTGCAACATCGCGGTCAAAGAATTACCTTACAACCCACTATTGGGACTCCTACACCAAATGGTCTGGGGTCTAATTGGGACTTCTTGCCAGGGAGATCCCCTTCACATGTTGGTGGGTCCAGCACTATCAATAGGTTCATACACCACTAGGCCCCCTGTTACCTTCTTCTAGGGGATGCCCTCTATCGACAAGGCATTGAAACTATCCTTCGTTGGTGCCTCATCCACAAACAAGCTGAGAAGGCCTTAACTTATTTTCAAATTAGGGCTTGTAGTGGCCAACTCATAGGGATGACCATCACTCATGAAATCCTCCGCGTTGATTACTTCTAGCACAACCTTTTCCATGATTGCATATAGGCAATCAAAATATGTGAGCGGTGCCAATGACATGCTCATAAGGAGCGAGCCCCACCTGCTCCCCTGCATTTTTCATCATTTCTAGCCCCTTCTCCAAATGGGGCATATACTTCATGACCTATAACTCCCCATCATCTGATAACCAAAAGTAAATTTTAGTTTTCATTAACTATTTCACTATGTGGGCAGAAGCAATGCCCACATAGAATAACATCGCGGAAACCGCTGCACAATTTTTCTTTAACCATGTAATAACATGGTTCGATGTTCCCAGGGAGTTGGTTTTTGACCATGGTAAACATTTCAAGAATGAAATATTTCAAGATTTATCCCAACACCTTGGTTTTTCTCATGAGTTCACTTCCCCATACTACCCTCAATCCAATGGTCATGTAGAAGTTGTCAACAAAGTCCTCAAAACAATGTTGCATCGTATGATGAACAATAACAAAACCAATTCACACCACATGGCGTGTTCAACCCTGTAGGAGTACTGCACAATAGTCAAATAATCTACAAGGTTCACACCCTTTCAATTAGTATATGGGGTTGAAGCTATATTCCCCATTTAGTGTGAGATCCCGACCTTGGACTCAACCATCGAAGCTCTCACTGACAAAAAACGTTTGGAACAAAGTTTGGTACAACTGGAGCTTGTTGATGAAAGTCGACGAGAATTTCTCCAGCATAAAAAAGCACATAAAATGAGGGTCAAAGCGTCAGTTGATTTCAACATCACCCCTCAGACATTTCGAAGCTGTGTTAGTTCTCCATTACGATGTTTCCTAATAGGGTGTAGGGCCTTGGAAGCTTGAGACATTATGGAAGGGTCCATACATTATCAAACATTTCCTCCTCAGGCGGCATATATCTTATTATAGCACAATGGAACTTACCTAAAAGATCTCAACAATGGACTCTACCTCAGAAACATTCACCCATAAAGATGCTCAAGTAGCCCTAGAATGTACATGTATGAACCATGACTTATTTTTAACATGGTCACCTTGTTAACACCCAGGTTGTTCCCTTTGACTCCTGAGGGAATACGGCTGGGGTAACCACTAACCAAGCTTTGGATTATAGGTTCTAGCCAACCTGTAATCAGAGAGGTCTCTCTCTTTTAGTTTTTAACTTTGTTCTTGAGGATCTTAGGCTAGTTATGAGTTGGGAGTTTGTTTGAGTTTTGGTTGAAGACTATTGTTCAAAGAAGGGCATGCAAATATGAAGGAGAGTTCAATCCATTGGGCATGTGGAGTCCAAAATAAGTAGGTTTTGATGTCTGTAATAAAGAAAGGTTCACTGCATGGCTAGATGGGTATTCATGATACAAAATTTGATTTTTAGCAAAATAAAACAGTACAAATTACACCAGGAAAGGCAATTAAGAGTTCTTTCACAGTGCAATACAAGATGAAGAACAAATCCTACCCAGCAGCAACAAGAATTAATGGATAAGGACTCATCATGAGATTAGAGCAATTTGGAGCATTTAAGAATTCCACAGTTGCAGCTAACCTTGAAGAAAACATATACAGTAGTAAGGTTTGAGTTTAGGGTGTCTTTAATGGACAAATCCTGAACTAGTCTTTTACCTCTCTACCAAGATTAAACACCATACATTCACAGACAGATTAGAAAAGAAATAAAAGATGAATACAGTTAGAAAACACTTATTGTATCAAGCCATAGCACGAGAATCTTGCAGCATTCAGTAATTTCATCACAGCACATCCGAGCCATACATCTCTTCTGGAAACCAACAACTCCTTTTATTATTTCTTTCAGGAAAAATACAGCCGAGTTCTCTTGAACAATATGAGTAACAACAACCCCCAATAAACAGCGCGGGGGTGGATATATACAAAAATATCACAAAAATATCTTAGTGCCGAGTTATTGTACAATAAATGTTCTTACCAACTTTCAAAGATATTTTTACAAAATTGAAAGCTACTTAAATGAATACATAACAGCTGTTTGTTGTTTGTCAGAAGTCTTTGACTTTGAGGGCAGCTGGCTCTGCAAGGTGCTTTGCATCGATTCTGAATATTGCGCTCTTTATTTCTCTGTCGTGCTGTAGCTTTCTCGGCCCTGTCATCTGTACCTGTCAGTGTTGCTTTAGTGGCCGAATCTGTCTGCTGAGTTGGCTCTGTCCACTCTTCTCCAGTCATACTGAATGCATCAATTTTTCTGAACATGATGACTTATATTTTGATGAAAAAACTTGATGAAGACCTGTTTGTTCACAGCAATGTCTGTATCATGCTGGTCCACCATTCCTGTGTAGGCAACTGATGTCTCAAAATCGTGCCTAATGTTTTGTCTGCCTCAGTATATTTGAAGTAATTAGGAGGCGCTTCAAACAGATGCCTGATTTCATTCATGATAAAAAATAAAATTTCTATTTTCTCATAGAGGCTCTTCCCAGATGCAGGCCCTATTTCCTCTGGGATACTTGATCCTGCAATGATCTGATTTGTGGCAAATGTATTCACCCTTTTTGCATAGTTCTCATGGGACATCAACCTACCTGCACTGTTTAGTAGGCTGGGAAGGCCTCTGCTATGCAATGCTGTGAATTTATCTGTGAACTTGTTTACCTCTGTTTGCATTTCCTGGCACCTTCTATCCAATGTCTGCACCAGATTTCTCAAAGTGAGGACCCTCTTTATCAACAAGATGGTGTCAGTTCTATTGGTGATTCCTATTGCTGCCAGCTGAGGGCCTGTGAGGTTATTGAGGACATTGATCATTCTATTGGCTATCTCAGGCATAGTGCCTAGAGATGCCCTTGCTCTCTGACTTTCCTTGTGTGCCCTGCCTATGAGATCCATATGCTCATGAATGGTTTCTATGTATTGCCATTGATCTGTTATTGATTGGCCAATATTGGCCCACATGACTTTCTTAATCTAAGCCACAACCTTGTCAAGAGAGAGCTCTTTCTCCAGCTATTTTATCTTCTTCTCAAGAGCTCTTACTTCCCTTGTTCTTTCAGCTACAGTTTGTTTTGATTTGTCATATTTTTCATTAACTGTGGCCAATTTCTCCTTGGATTCATTCAGCTCTGCCATCTGGGCCTCTAGAACTTGAATCTCTTTCATCATCTTCTGCATGTCAAGGCTTGGAGCCTGTTCTGATGTTGTTGCTGGTGCTGATGTTGTTGGACCTGTTTCAGCTGTCTGTCCTGTGGGAGGAGTGATAATTTGAGGGGGCTCCTCAAGGTTGATCACTGGCTGAGGGGGCTGAGATGTTTGGCCTCCTCCTCTCTGCCGCAGGGCTGCTTGTAATGCATCCTCTGTTTCTACCAATTTCCCTTCTGTTTGTACCAGCTGTTTGTGTAGTGTTAGCAGCATGGTTGCTACATCCTGGTCCTTCCTATGCTGAGCAACCTCTTCTGTTTGAGGGTGAAGGGTTGCTGGAATTTTTACCATCTTTCTCAAAGCTGCTATATCTGCATCTCTTTCCTTTAGTAGTGCTTGTACAGCTTTGGGATCCTTTGGGTCATGCCCAAGCTCTATAATAATATCTTCCAAAGACCTGATCCTGTTGTCTTTGGCCTGAGAGGATGCCTTCTCCAACTCAAGTTGGGCAGTTGTATTATGCAGACTGTTTTGTAATTTGTGCGCAAGGAAGGTCTTGTCTGCAAGAGTTGAATAAACCATCTCACCCGTTTTCTTGTGAAGCTCTATCTGGTCCATTGGGTGGATGTGTTTTGCAAGTACTTCAAGATTAGTTCTTATATAATCTGCAGCTGACTGTGGCTGCAGCATAGTAGGCATGAAATGACTCATATTCATTTTCCCCTCTGTTATGTCATATGCTGACATAAGCCTCTGCTGGTTTATAGGGGCCATTTTAAGCAAGTGATTGTACAGCTGGAGCCTGACTGGTTCATTTCTTTTCTTGATGTCAATAAACTGTTGCTTTATGCCTGATTCAACTCTCCTTTGCTGGCTTGAGGAGCTGACCTCTCCTCCAATTGTTCTTTCTTGTTCCTGTTGAAAGGAACTGGCAGATGCCTCCATACTAGGGGGGCCCATACCCAAGGATTGCCCAATAGGCATCTCTTCTTCAAAAAGGGGATTTAATCTCTGCCTTTTCTCCCCTTGATTTGTTGATGTGGTGAGGGGAATTTCCTACTCTCTATCCCTCTTCCTGCTTCTTTCTTCATTTAGTGGAGTTTGGAGCATCGAGGCCTCCACTATCGTTTCCTACCTAGGAGGCACATTTTTTTGAGCCTGCTGCTCTATAGATATGAGAGCTTCAGCCATTTCTTCTTGCTGTTTGGGATGCTCCTTTTGCTGTTCTGCTGTAGGGGGTGGCTGCTCCTGTTCCATCTCTTTTTCTTTACCTCTGCTGACTACCTAAGGAGTAGTTTGAGCTTTTTGCTGGGGAGTTGTAGAAGACGAGGCAGCTTCTCCAAGTTGAGTATGATAAGAAGAAGAGACTTGTCCACAATGTTCCAAGTCAGCTTCCTTCTCAAGTTTCTTTGCTTCTCTTTGTGCTATTTCTTCTCTACTACTTGCCTTTTCTAGAGTGCCCTCTTTCCATCTTAACAGATTTGCATATTTTTCAATATGAGGCAACCTGACATGATCATAACTAGCCATCTTATATTTGACCCTTCTAAGACTAATGAAGTGATTGGGGTCATAGGGTGACCAGAGGAAACTGGTTTGCAATTGGAAGCCCTCTAGGATCTTATCTGCTTCTTTCCATCCTCTTCCCTTTCATTATAAAGAAATGGGCCTAGTTGGTTTCTGATTATGAGTTGTACCTTCTTGTTTTTGCTGTGGAAATGGACCATGTATGCATTTCCAAATTGCCTGAAATATTCTAAGGCAAAGAGTCTCATAGGGACATATCTTGGCAGCCTATATGGGGCTAATTCACAGCCATATATTCTGATCACTGTATGGTTTTGGTAAAAGTACCAATCCCCAATGCTGTAGGCCTTTGAGAGCTGGAGAATCCTTTGCATTTCATCTGTCAATCTTGGAGGAGGGGTACCCAATAGCAAGGACATAGCTGGATGGATAAAGAGGTCTATGAATTCACAATAGCTGTATGGTGAATAAGATGTGTGATGAAAGACTGAAGTCCAAAATACCACAGACCTTGGGTTTCCCTGAGCATCAAACTTCTTGAGAGAAATAGGGAAGCCATTAGGTTGATAAAATAGGAACAAGTGATAGATGTATGAAGTGTATCTAAACACCTTTTCCCTCTCTAGTTCATCAATTTCTCATGAATTTTATTGGCAATGTATGCAGCATAATCATAGTGCACAGAAGGAGGCATTCCAGGGGAGAAGATAGACATCATTGCCAGAATGGTTTCATCAGCATCCTCAGCTGATCTGTAACCCAAGACATAACTGATCAAATCCACAAGCAACTTGCGCAACTCATTGAAATATACATTCCCTATAGGAGGGGTCCTCACAGTTTGAGAGCCTGATTCAATGAATAGCTGATTAATCTTTATGATTTGGGCACTAGACAGCTTGCCTCCTTTCTTTAGCAAGTCCATCATGGAAAGAGGAGTCAATGGCTTTGTAGTGTGAAAGTGCAACATTTGATTTATAGCCTCAGGGGTGACATGGAACAAGACTGAACCTGAGGAATTGAGGACAACTCTTTGACATGGGTCATAGTTGGCACTGCATCTATGAATTAAATCTGGAAGGACATTGACTTGAGGAAGGTTATAAATGGGCAGATTGGAGTCCCAAATCCGTAGAATATCAGTTCCACTGAGGTGCTTGGCCTTCAGCTCATTGAGTACATGAATATTATATTTGGTGTCCATTGAGAGTGTTTCTGTCATCTGGTAATCTCTATCACCCAGGGCCTGCCAATCTAGCTCTCTGTGTGGGGCATTCAAGGGTGGAATGTTCAATGCTACTGGTGTTTCCATGGTCCACTAACACTTGGAAATGGATTTGAACTTGATTTTCTGGGCACAGCAACACAGGGTAGTGAATTTTGCAAGAGAAGGGCGATTTGCAGAGGAAAACAGGCTGAATTATGGTGAAAATAAGTTAAAATGCTCCTGAAAGAGGTTCAATGAGAAAATGCTGGGACTTAAGAGATGTTTTCCCGGTGAATTTGTGTAGCAGAGGTTTCAGTTTGCGACTGCGCAAACATGCTGTAAATTTGTGAAAATTCAGCTCAATGGGGACTTCTGTAGGTAAATTCGGTCTTATAGTTGGAGATAAATGGTGGTCACCGAGAATTTGTAGGTAATTACAGTGTTGACCTCTCTTTTCTCACTTGTGTTGGTGAATTTATGCAAAAAAGCAGGCGCGGAGGAGAAACTTGGATAAATACCTGGTGTAGACGGCAAATGGTGGCAATGTAGGTGAATTGAGGGCGCCCACGGTCTCTAAAATCGATTTCTGCAGGTTGGCGGCGAGAATGTCGTAAATTACATGCAGAGAGCTCAATAGTTCTTTTGGTGAAAATATGAGAAAAACACAAATTTTGGCGAAAATATGGACATTTTGGGCTTTTGGCGCATTTTTTGGATGACGTCAGCATGACGTCATCGGGTGGGGTCGGGTACGGAAGGGTGACGTGGTGGCCTGTGAGTGGTCCACGGGGACTGATGAGGTGGCGGACAGGTCGGAGCGATGGCGGGCCGGGCACTGATGCGACGCTGAGTTGGCATGACATAGGCATGGCGTGGGCATGACGTGGGTGGGCGGTAAACCAAAGCAGTAAGCGGTAATTTCAGACCGCTTATTGTACGGGGGCGGTATTGGCAGGCGGCCTCCCGATATAACCTGGGAGCGACGCGTGGCACTGCCCTGACGTCACCCTCTGACACTTTTCGGGTGCTATAGTCCGGACATCGGGGGCGGCCCGATATTGATATGGGTTGTCAGATGGGAAAGCCCAGATCCGACGGTTGACGGGTTGCAAACCTCGTAGGACGATACGACAGCGGGGCGAACAATAAATTATTTTATTTCTGGAAATGTGCGCCAGGGCGGGACCTTTGGACTCCGGCGGATTTTGGGTTTTTTCAATGTTTTTTGTGTTCAATGCGCATTATAACAAAACTTTGGATAGGCAGCAGTAGTGGGTTTTTACAAGGTTTTTGCAAATAATGCGGGTAAAACATTTCAAAGGGGTTGTAAGGGGAAAAAGGGTAGGGCTTAGGTTATTAAACCAACCAGGGGTTAGTTTAATCCCTGACTTTAAACAACGCATCTTTGAACAAGACTTTGATTCTGCATGGTTATCCAATATTTGAACATATGGCTATAATGCCCAAGGGGAGGGATATATACATTTTGGGGCATTTTATGCACAATAGTGATATAGTAATAGGGAAAGGGGAACATAGGGAGTTAAGTGTAGATAGAGTTAGTAGTTAGTATTGGAGGGGAATAGGAATGGGAGGAGGCAAAGACTAAGTTGTTAGGGAACAAACTTAGTTAGGAGAGTAGATCAAAATGAAAAGACTTTTACACAGGAAATGTGGCTCTTTATGCAACAAGAATCAATCAATGAGTTTGTTTTCTCTAATGAACAAAGGTGGTATTGGGATGTTAGCAAGGAATGTGATGGGGGATGATTGGGAAGTTAGACATGCTTCATCTTGCTGCTAGAAAACTACTGAATAGGAAGATCTGCACTGACACCATGTTTTTCCTTTGCTTAGGCCAGTGAAATTTCATAAATCATGCTTCTGCAACCCCATCTACCTACCCATTCTATTGCCTAGCATTTTTTGTTACTTCAAGGAGGGTGCACTTAGACTTGCAAACCCTCATGTGCCTTTTCTTTTCCTTTGGCTTTTTCCTTTTGATTTTCTATCTGAGGCTAGCCTTATTACTTCCAAGGCCCCATATTAAACAGTTGGGAACCTTCATTCTCTACCTAACTACTTTATCTGCCAAGATTGAACAGTTTGGACAGATTTCTTTCTCTAATCTACAACAAAAAATTGAAACATGGCATGACCCAGCTTTGACTGTTGGATCACCCATTCAGAAGTAGGACAGCATCAACCAACTGTAGATATGTGTCTTTCACAAGAATATGAGATCTTTGCATCACCAAAGTAGATCATATTGGCACTCCCCCTACCAATCATGAAAAATGAAACCTATTGGTATAGGTAGCTAACAGTGGCTCCACTTGGGGATGGTTTTTCTGCTTGAAAGACCAAGAACAGCAGGTCAGAATGCCTTGGCTTTTGACTTCTTCTCAAAACTTGAAAACTTCCTCTTTGGACTTCAAAACTGGAATTTGTCACCATTGTGGAACTTCTGAAATACAAGCTTTTTCCTGCTTATTTACAAAACTTCTTAAACTGAACTATTCATATGCTGGAAGAAAAACTATATACAACTGATAATTTACAGGGCAGAGCCATGCTATATACATGGAAAATAGTCAAAATAATGCTTTAGCATCCGGCCATTTACGGGGCCCTCTTCAGCTTCAGTGCCATCCAAATTTTTCAGAAAATAGGTGTTATTTCCTTGTACTACTTGAATAACAAAAGGTCCCCTCCAAAGGGAGTCAAATTTGCCATGCTTACCCTTGTATTCTGTTCTTGAATCCCATTTAAGCACTTTATCCCCAATGAAGAAATCTTCAGCCTTGGCTCTTCTATCAAAGGCTTTCTTCAGCTTCTCTTGTAGGACTTGGACTCTGCTATACACTTGATCTCTGGTTTGCTGCAAACATATAATCTGGTTTATTCTTCTTTGTATGCCATTTGGTTCAGCTTGACTTTATTGAAGTAGCTTCATGACAGGGACCCCCAATGATGAAGGAAATTTGGCTTCCATTCAATAAACCAACTCATATGGGCTGACCCCTATAGATCTTTTGGTTGTTAGCCTGTCTGCCCACAAGGCATTAAAAAGCTTCTTGTGCCAATTTTTCTTATTCTCTTCTAGTACTTTCTTAATGATGTTGATAAGACTTTTGTTAGATGATTCAAATAAGCCATTGCCTTGAGGGTAATATGCAGTAGAATGGCCCAAAGTAATGTGGAATTTGTGGCAATAGTTCACCATCTTCTTGGATCTAAAAGCAGCAGCATTGTCTGTTATGCTCTTGTCAGGACAACCAAATCTGGAAAGAATGTTGGTTTCAAGGAACTGAATAATAGTAGAATCATTTGCTTGTCTGCATGGAACAGCCTCAATCCATTTAGTAAAGTAATCTGTGGCTGTTAGAATCCATTTATGTTGGCCTGAGGATGAAGGATGAATTTCCCCGATGAAGTCCAAGCTCCATTGCTGAAAGGGCCTTTCTGTTGCAATAGGCTTTAAGGGAAGTGGTAGTAACTTTCTTTTTCCCTCAAACACCTGACATTTGTGACATGAAGTGGTAAATTTTTTAACATCAGAGAAGACAGTGGGCCAATAGAAACCTGCCCTTAATATCTTATCCACAGTGGACTTCCAGTATAAATGCCCACCACAATCACCTGCATGGAATTCTTTCATAACATTGTTAGTCTCATCCATATTCAAACAGTTCAGCAGTATACCTTCATGATTTTTCCATAGTAAATTACCATTTATAACACAAAATCTTGAAGCTTTCATTTTTAAAAATCTAGATTTGGTTCTGGACAATCCTGGGGGAGCACACAGGTTTTGCAATATATAACAGATATCAGAATACCACAGGGATTGTTCAAAGGCTGCATTTATCTTTGGAGTCGCCAGCTCCGGTTCATTGTCCAGTTGGTTAATGTCCAAGGCTTGAAAGTTTGTTTCAAACATTAATTTAGCCAAACCTTGCCCTTTTATCAGTTTTGTAGGTCTTATCTCAATGTCAAATTCCAATATGTTAGCAATCCATTTTCCTCTTCTGCCTTCTAAGTTTTCTTGAGTTAGTATGTCTTTCACAATGGGACTTGGTACAAAAGCAATAACATGGGAGTATAGGATGTAGATCCTAAAGTATTTGATTGCTTTGACCAAAGCATAAGCTTGCTTTTCCATGATCTGATATTTCAGAGGTGCATCTCTAAGAGCTCTACTAAAGAAAGCAATAGGTTTTTCATTCCCTTGATCATCCTTCTGCAATAAGACAACAGCAATGGTATGCTGGGAGGCAAAAGAGAAAATGATAAATTCTCTGTCAAATTGAGGATTTGTTAAGACTGGGGTTTGGGTAAGGGCCAATTTAATACCTTCAAAAGCTTGATTTGCTTCTACTGTCCACTTCACTTTTGAATCCTTCTTTAGCATGTTGTTTAGTAGTCTGATCAATTCTGCTAAGTTTGGGATGAATCTCCTTAAAAAATTGATCTTTCCCAAGAAGGCTTGTAATTCTTTAATGTTTCTTGGATGGGGCATTTGCAAGATGGCCTATATTCTATCTGGGTCAATTCTAATGCCATCCTTTGAAATGATATGACCTAATCGCTTACCTTCTTCCAAACCAAATAGAGACTTCTTGGGATTTAAAGAAATTCCATACTTCCTACATGTTATGAATATTTGTCTCAAATGTTTTAAATGTTCTTGGTCAGACTTTGAGAAAGGTGTAAGGTCATCTAAGTAAATAACAAGGAACTCATGAATCTCTTTAGCAAAAGCAATATCCATTGCTCTCTGAAATGTAGCTCCTGCATTTTTCAATCCAAAAGGCATTTTAACATATTTGAAAGTTCCCCATGGGGTTGTGAAAGTTGTTTTATCTTGATCATCAGGGTGAACTAGGATCTGATTGAAACCTGAAAATCCATCAAGTAATGAGATTCTTGAAGCCCCCACCACTCTTTGGAGAATGTGATCCATTTTTGGTAAGGGATAATTGTCTTTAAGGGACACTTGATTCAAATTCCTTAGGTCAACACAAAGCCTAATCTCCCTAGTTTTCTTTCTTGTGGGGACCAAGTTTGAAATCCAATCTGAAAACTTGATTGGTGCTATGATACCAGCTTTAAACATTTTTTGTACCTCTTTCTCGATTGAAGGGATGAGCATAGGATTGATTCTTCTCAATTGTTTCTTGAATGGCTTTTGATTGGGCTTGAGAGGGATAGTGTGTTGAATAACAGAGGTGTCATAGGATTTCAAATCCTCATAACTCCATGAAAACACATCTTGGAACTCTTTAAAGAGATCAATGTATTTAGGCTTCTGGTCAGGAGGTAAAGAGGTATACAATTTTATTATCTTGGGTTTTTCAATAGTTCCAATGTTGCATTCTTCAATGGCAACATTAAGGGGTTGCATTTTTGGTTTTCTAGGAACATCATTTGAGTCAAAAATGTCCTCCAATGGAGTTAGGCCTGTTGGTAGAAAGTTATCCTTTAGCTCTATGATTTCAGCCTCTGTACCAGCTACTTCATCAAAATGTAATTGTTCAAGTTCTTGTATTTTTTCCTTGTCAAAGTTTGTTGGACAAAGTATTTGATTTGCTGTTTTGGGTGATATTGTTGTTTGGTCCTGTTCACTCAATGGCTGTGTGTCTTTCACAGAATCAACATCAATGTTCAAGCCTGAAAATTCATGCTGCAAGGTTAAGAAACTGTTTATTTGTGTGTCATCCTCAAACACTTGCCAGTCTTTAATGTTGTTTGGGACAGAAGGTCTGTGTTTTATCTCAGCTGTAAAGCAGTGGTTGGGTTCAAAAGGCAATTTGCATGTACTGGCAAATGTAGCTAAACTGTGTGCATGAAGGTTGTGAGTCCTAGGTATTTTGGTCATTTGAAATTCAGTGAAAGCTTTGAGTATTTCAATAGTAGCAGACCTGTATGATCTTAGTCTTTTTTCATTTGTGACAAAATTGCCTTTCACTTGTTGGATAATAAGGTCTGAATCTCCCATGATTGAAACTTTTGTGGCCTGAAATGATTTTACTAGTTTGAGGCCTAGCAGAAGAGCCTCATATTTTTCCATATTATTAATACATCTAAAATTAAGCCTATAGGCTCGACCTTCTGCATTATTTCTTTGTTTGTTATGAATCCACACTCCAGCTCCCGCCCCTAATTTGTTGACTGATCCATCAAACTCAAGAAACCATAGGATCTCTTGATTTAGGGGATTTTCAACATTTTCTCCATGACTTGGGATTATAAGTTGGAGCTCTTGTCTTTCACCTGGTTTGCCTTCTAGGACAGTTTCATCACTTGATTGCACAACCTTGATTTCTTGGGAACTTGATTGCTCACTCATATTCAGATCTTGTTCAAGTATGACAGCTTTGTTATCACTCATTGGGCTTATATCATCATTAAACAGAATGAAGGAATCCATGTCTAAATGGACTGCATAAATAGGGAAATTTTGAGGTTTTTCTTCACTGCTCACCATGTATTTCATGAGTGACTCTCTGTATAGCCTCTTGGGTTGCCCAAGGACAGAGATGGTGGCATATGACATGTCTAATTGCAAGGAACCTTAGATTTTAGCCACCCATGATCTTGATAACAACATTCCATACTTGGGTGGGATATCAGCAACTAAAACGTCCATTAAGATTGTTTTATTTGGGTATTGGACTAGGGACACACATAGATCTTTTATCAAGCCTAAACACTTAACTTCGCAGGAGTCAAATGAAAATAGGTCCTTATATGGTCTTGTAATATCTAGATTCAACCTCTCCATGACTGATTTGGGCATCAGGTTATGAGAGGCGCCTGAGTCAAACATTGCATTGTGTAATATCTTATCATGAACATGCAAGCTGACATAAAAAGGTAGTATTCCTGTAACTGTTGTCTTTCCATCAACCTCCGGACCGAAAAGTAGTTCTGGGTGTCATCCAATACATTGACATCATCTTTATTATGAGTAAGTTGAAGGGACTTCTTGATTTGTTGCTTGTAAATGTTATGCTTGGCTAGCTCTGAAAGAGGAATGGCTATCTTCAATTTTCCAATTTCAGTGTCTAAGTCAAAAGGTATTTCAGATTGGGTCTTGGTGTTCTGGTTAACAACCCTTTCTCTCTCAATTGAATTCTTAGAGTTTTCTTCTTGATTCTCATTTTGATCTTGAGGCTTGTCCTTTTTGCTCATCTTTTGGAAAGTGCTGCTTGGATTGTGCTGTAAAGGAGGTGTAGCCCTTGGTTCTTGATTTGAGGGAAATGGTTCTGTTACCTCTTCAACTATTACTTCATTTGTAATTGAATCAGTTTTTTTAGTAGGCTCTGTGACAATAACTTTCCTAGGCTGTAGGCTATCCTTTGTTTTCTCAGGCTGTGGCACATTTACAGTTCTGCTTCTTAATTTGTATTGTTTATGAACTTCAAAAACAGTTGTGTCATAGCCCTATTTGAAATCAAATGATTCACCTGATCTAGTTTGGAACTGGCTTATGTCTTCTTCTTCATGATCTTCTTGACTCAGAAAAACTTGTTGATCCTCGTTCAGGACCATCAAATTGATGTGGGTATCATCTATCTGCTCATTAGAAGTAGATGTTTCAGCATAGTTTTCTTGGAACAGAGGCCTTATCTCTGGTTCAGGGCTGGCCTTGCCAACATTGGGATTCTGATTTCTTCTAAAATTGGGATTTCTGATTGGATTATTCTGTGGTGCTTCCCATGATGACTTCCTCTCAACTGATTCTACTCTGTCACCTAACCTATGCATGCCAGTGATTATTGCATCTAATTTCGGGTCCCAGCCTGAAGGCTCTTCTTTGAAGGTAGTCTTTCTTTCAGTTCTGGTCCTATTTCTCCTAGCTATCAGGTTTTCTTCTACACTCACTGCTATGTCTTGCATTTCAGCTAAAGTTCGGGGAGCTCTTTCTCTTAATTGGTATGCCATATCTGAATCAAACCCATCAGGAAAGGTGTATAGAGCTAGGTCAGGTGGGGGTCTGAGATTTTGGGGAATAGCATTGTAGATATTGTTAAACCGAGCACAATAGTCCAAGACAGTTTCTTGGGGACCTCTTTTGATAGTATTGTATTCAGATAAAATGTGAAGTGGATCCTTTTTCTTCTCCCATCTGTTGATAAAGGTTTGATATAGGGCTTCAGGGTCAGCTATGGGGTTTGCTGGGAGTGACCTAAACCATGATCTTACATCTCCTGTTAGGCTTTGCACAAAAATTTTCATTCTAACCCCATCATCATCTATCTCATAATTTTCAAAGTAGTCTTGCATTTTCTTAGTATGTTGAAGGGCTGGATAAGAGCCAGTACCATCAAAATATGAAATCTTGCTTTGGTAATCTTGAGGAATAGGCCCTGGATTGGCAGGTAACTGCAGTGGAGCATATCTATTGGCCATGTTTGGTGGGACAATAGGGATAACAGGAATGAATGGGACAAGTGGAGGAAAGGGGATGAGAGGGGTATTTGTAGTCGATGGAGTGGTTGAAAGGACACCTTGTGAAGTAGATGAAGAGTTAGGAGGTTGTGGCACAGTGGTGTGAGGATGTAGAGAAATCTTAGCAGGGGTTGGAATGTCAGTTTGAAGACCTGCTCCAGAACTTGAATCTGATAGAGTCCCTTCTGATTTGTGTCTCTTAAGGATTCTTGAAATCAAGTTTGGATTTTGGAACTCAGGTGATGGATCAGGATCTGGGTTTGACCTTGTGTAGCGAGTTTTCTTCTTAGGAGCCAGTTTCTGTGATTTTCTTTAGGAGAAATTTCTAAGAGATAGTGATGTTTGACAAGGACTGATCAGGCGTAGCACAACTGTATGGCACTTAAGACTGAATAAAGATTGACTGAGGCAACTTTTATACACTCCTGCAAATGCAAAGCAGAGGCAGTTTCTAAAGCTATCTGGTTGTCACTCAGGCTTTATCTACAGTATTAAGAATCAGACAAGGGGTTACAAAGTTCATTCATTCCCCAGTGGAGTCGCCATTTATGTTAACACCCAGGTTGTTCCCTTTGACTCCTGAGGGAATACGGCCGGGGTAACCACTAACCAAGCTTTCAATTATAGGTTCTAGCCAACCTGTAATCAGAGAGGGCTCTCTCTTTTAGTTTTTAACTTTGTTCTTGAGGATCTTAAGCTAGTTATGAGTTGGGAGTTTGTTTGAATTTTGGTTGAAGACTATTGTTCAAAGAAGGGCATGCAAATATGAAGGAGAGTTCAATCCATTGGGCATGTGGAGTCCAGAAATAAGTAGGTTTTGATGTCTGTAATAAAGAAAGGTTCACTGCAAGGCTAGATGGGTATTCATGATACAAACTTTGATTTTTAGCAAAATAAAACAATACAAATTACACCAGGAAAGGCAATTAAGAGCTCTTTCACAGTGCAATACAAGATGAAGAACAAATCCTACTCAGCAGCGACAAGAATTACTGGATAAGGACTCATCATGAGATTAGAGCAATTGGGAGCATTTAAGAATTCCACAGTTGCAGCTAACCTTGAAGAAAACATATACAGTAGTAAGGTTTGAGTTTAGGGTGTCTTTAATGGACAAATCCTGAACTAGTCTTTTACCTCTCTACCAATATTAAACACCATACATTCACTGACAGATTAGAAAAGAAATAAAAGATGAATACAGTTAGAAAACACTTATTGTATCAAGCCATAGCACAAGAATCTTGCAGCATTCAGTAATTTCATCACAGCAAATCCAAGCCATACATCTCTTCTGGAAACCAACAACTCCTTTTATTATTTCTTTCAGGAAAAATACAGCCGAGTTCTCTTGAACAATATGAGTAACAACAACCCCCAATAAACAACGCGGGGGTGGATATATACAAAAATATCACAAAAATATCTTAGTGCCGAGTTATTGTACAATAAATGTTCTTACCAACTTTCAAAGATATTTTTACAAAATTGAAAGCTACTTAAATGAATACATAACAACTGTTTGTTGTTTGTCAAAAGTCTTTGACTTTGAGGGTAGCTGGCTCTGCAAGGTGCTTTGCATCGATTCTGAATATTGCGCTCTTTATTTCTCTATCGTGCTGTAGCTTTCTCGGCCCTGTCATCTGTACCTGTCAGTGTTGCTTTAGTGGCCGAATCTGTCTGCTGAGTTGGCTCTATCCACTCTTCTCCAGTCATACTGAATGCATCAATTTTTCTGAACATGATGACTTATATTTTGATGAAAAAAACTTGATGAAGACCTGTTTGTTCACAGCAATGTCTGTATCATGCTGGTCCACCATTCCTGTGTAGGCAACTGATGTCTCAAAATCGTTCCTAATGTTTCGTCTGCCTCAGTATATTTGAAGTAATTAAGAGGCACTTCAAACAGATGCCTGATTTCATTCATGATAAAAAACAAAATTTCTATTTTCTCATAGAGTCTCTGCCCAGATGCAGGCCCTGTTTCCTCTGGGATACTTGATCCTGCAGTGATTAGATTTGTGGCAAATGTATTCACCCTTTTTGCATAGTTCTCATGGGACAACAACCTACCTGCACTGTTTAGTAGGCTGGGAAGGCCTCTGCTATGCAATGCTGTGAATTTATCTGTGAACTTGTTTACCTCTGTTTGCATTTCCTGGCACCTTCTATCCAATGTCTGCACCAGATTTCTCAAAGTGAGGACCCTCTTTATCAGCAAGATGGTGTCAGTTCTATTGGTGATTCCTATTGCTGCCAGCTGAGGGCCTGTGCGGTTATTGAGGACATTGATCATTCTATTGGCTATCTCAGGCATAGTGCCTAGAGATGCCCTTGCTCTCTGACTTTCCTTGTGTGCCCTGCCTATGAGATCCATATGCTCATGAATGGTTTCTATGTATTGCCATTGATCTGTTATTGATTGGCCAATATTGGCCCACAGGACTTTCTTAATCTCAGCCACAACCTTGTCAAGAGAGAGCTCTTTCTCCAGCTCTTTTATCTTCTTCTCAAGGGCTCTTACTTCCCTTGTTCTTTCAGCTACAGTTTGTTTTGATTTGTCATATTTTTCATTAACTGTGGCCAATTTCTCCTTGGCTTCATTCAGCTCTGCCATCTGGGCCTCTAGAACTTGAATCTCTTTCATCATCTTCTGCATGTCAAGACTTGGAGCCTGTTCTGATGTTGTTGCTGGTGATGATGTTGTTGGACCTGTTTTAGCTGTCTGTCCTATGGGAGGAGTGATACTTTAAGGGGGCTCCTCAAGGTTGATCACTGGCTGAGGGGGCTGAGATGTTTGGCCTCCTTCTCTTTGCTGCAGGGCTGCTTGTAATGCAGCCTCTGTTTCTACCAATTTCCCTTCTGTTTGTACCAGCTGTTTGTGTAGTGTTAGCAGCATGGCTACTACATCCTGGTCCTTCCTCTGCTGAGCAACCTCTTCTGTTTGAGGGTGAAGGGTTGCTGGAATTTTTACCATCTTTCTCAAAGCTGCTATATCTGCATCTCTTTCCTTTAGCAGTGCTTGTACAGCTTTGGGATCCTTTGGGTCATGCCCAAGCTCTATAATAATATCTTCCAAAGACCTGATCCTGTTGTCTTTGGCCTGAGAGGATGCCTTCTCCAACTCAAGTTGGGTAGTTGTATTATGCAGACTGTTTTGTAATTTGTGCGCAAGGAAGGTCTTGTCTGCAAGAGTTGAATAAACCATCTCACCCGTTTGCTTGTGAAGCTCTATCTGGTCCATTGGGTGGATGTCTTTTGCAAGTACTTCAAGATTAGTTCTTATATAATCTGCAGCTGACTGTGGCTGCAGCATAGTAGGCATGAAATGACTCATAGTCATTTTCCCCTCTGTTATGTCATATGCTGACATAAGCCTCTGCTGGTTTGTAGGGGCCATTTTAAGCAAGTGATTGTACAGTTGGAGCCTGACTGGCTCATTTCTTTTCCTGATGTCAATAAACTGCTGCTTTATGCCTGATTCAGCTCTCCTTTGCTGGCTTGAGGAGCTGACCTCTCCTCCAATTGTTCTTTCTTGTTCCTGTTGAAAGGAACTGGCAGATGCCTCCATACTAGGGGGGCCCATACCCAAGGATTGCCCAATATGCATCTCTTCTTCAGAAAGGGGATTTAATCTCTGCCTTTTCTCCCCTTGATTTGTTGATGTGGTGAGGGGAGTTTCCTGCTCTCTATCCCTCTTCCTGCTTCTTTCTTCATTTAGTGGAGTTTGGAGCACCGAGGTCTCCACTATCGTTTCCTGCCTAGGAGGCACATTTTATTGAGCTTGCTGCTCTGTAGATATGGGAGCTTCAGCCATTTCTTCTTGCTGTTTGGGCTGCTCCTTCTGCTGTAGGGGGTGGCTGCTCCTGTTCCATCTCTTTTCCTTTACCTCTGCTGACTACCTGAGGAGTAGTTTGAGGTTTTTGCTAGGGATCTGTAGAAGACGAGGCAGCTGCTCCAAGTTGAGTATGATAACAAGAAGAAACCTGTCCACAATGTTCCAAGTCAGCTTCCTTCTCAAGTTTCTTTGCTTCTCTTTGTGCTATTTCTTCTCAAGTACTTGCCTCTTCTAGAGTGCCCTCTTTCCATCTTAACAGATTTTCATATTTTTCAATATGAGGCAACCTGACATGATCATAACTAGCCATCTTATATTTGACCCTTATAAGACTAATGAAGTGATTGGGGTCATAGGGTGACCAGAGGAAACTGGTTTGGAATTGGAGGCCCTCTAGGATCTTATCTGCTTCTTTCCATCCTCTTCCCTTTTATTATAAAGAAATGGGCCTAGCTGGTTTCTGATTTTGAGTTGTACCTTCTTGTTTTTGATGTGGAAATGGACCATGTATGCATTTCCAAATTGCCTGAAATATTCTAAGGCAAAGAGTCTCATAGGGACATATCTTGGCAGCCTATATGGGGCTAATTCACAGCCATATATTTTGATCACTGTATGGTTTTGGTAAAAGTACCAATCCCCAATGTTGTAGGCCTTTGAGAACTGGAGAATCCTTTGCATCTCATCTGTCAATCTTGGAGGAGGGGTACCCAATAGCAAGGACATAGCTAGATGGATAAAGAGGTCTATGAATTCACAGTAGCTGTATGGTGAATAAGATGTGTGATGAAAGACTGAAGTCCAAAATACCACAGACCTTGGGTTTCCCTGAGCATCAAACTTCTTGAGAGAAATAGGGAAGCCATCAGGTTGATAAAATAGGAACAAGTGATAGATTTATGAAGTGTATCTAAACACCTTTTCCCTCTCTAGATTCGTCAATTGCTCATGAATTTTATTGGCAATGTATGCAGCATAATCATAGTGCACAGAAGGAGGCATTCCAGGGGAGAAGATAGACATCATTGCCAGAATGGTTTCATCAGCATCCTCAGTTGATCTGTAACCCATGACATAACTGATCAAATCCACAAGCAACTTGCCCAACTCATTGAAATATACATTCCCTATAGGAGGGGTCCTCACAGTTTGAGAGCCTGATTCAATGAATAGCTGATTAATCTTTATGATTTGGGCACTAGACAGCTTGCCTCCTTTCTTTAGCAAGTCCATCATGGAAAGAGGATTCAATGGCTTTGTAGTGTGAAAGTGCAGCATTTGATTTATAGCCTCGGGGGTGACATGGAACAAGACTGAACCTGAGGAATTGAGGACAGCTCTTTGACATGGGTCATAGTTGGCACTGCATCTATGGTTTAAATCTGGAAGGACATTGACTTGAGGAAGGTTATAAATGGGCAGATTGGAGTCCCAAATCCCTAGAATATCAGTTCCACTAAGGTGCTTGGCCTTCAGCTCATTGAGTACATGAATATTATATTTGGTGTCCATTGAGAGTGTTTCTGTCATCTGGTAATCTCTATCACCTAGGGACTGCCACTCTAGCTCTCTGTGTGGGGCATTCAAGGGTGGAATGTTCAATGTTATTGGTGTTTCCATGGTCCACTAACACTTGGAAATGGATTTGAACTTGATTTTTTGGGCACAGCAACACAGGGCAGTGAATTTTGCAAGAGAAGGGCGATTTGCAGAGGAAAACAGGCTGAATTATGGTGAAAATAAGTTAAAATGCTCCTGAAAGAGGTTCAATGAGCAAATGCTGGGACTTAAGAGCTTTTTTCGCAGTGAATTTGTGCAGCAGAGGTTTCAGTTTGCGACTGCGCAAATAGGCTGTAAATTTGTGAAAATTCAGCTCAATGGGGACTTCTGTAGGTAAATTCGGTCTTATAGTTGGAGATAAATGGTGGTCACCTAGAATTTGCAGGTAATTACAGTGTTAACCTCTCTTTTCTCACTTGTCTTGGTGAGTTTATGCAGAAAAGTAGGCGCGGAGGAGAAACTTGGATAAATACCTGGTGTAGACGGCAAATGGTGGCAATGTAGGTGAATTGAGGGCGCCCACGGTCTCTAAAATCGATTTCTGCAGGTTGGCAGCGAGAACGTCGTAAATTACATGCAGAGAGCTCAATAGTTCTTTTGGTGAAAATATGAGAAAAACGCGAATTTTGGCGAAAATATGGACATTTTGGGCTTTTGGCGCGTTTTTTGGATGACGTCAGCATGACGTCATCGGGTGGGGTCGGGTACGGAAGGGTGACGTGGCGGCCTGTGAGTGGTCCACGGGGACTGATGAGGTGGTGGACAGGTTGGAGCGATGGCGGGCTGGGCGCTGACGCGACGCTGAGTTGGCATGACGTAGGCATGGCATGGACGTGACGTGGGCGGGCGGTAAACCAAAGTGGTAAGCGGTAATTTTGGACTGCTTATTGTACGGGGGTGGTATTGGCAGGCGGCCTCCCGATATAACCTGGGAGCGACGCGTGGCACTGCCCTGACGTCACCCTCTGACACTTTTCGGGTGCTATAGTCCGGACATCGGGGGCGGCCCGATATTGATATGGGCCGTCGGATGGGAAAGCCCAGATCCGACGGTTGACGGGTTGCAAACCTGGTAGGACGATACGGCAGCGGGGCAAGCAATAAATTATTTTATTTCTGGAAATGTGCGCCAGGGCGGGACCTTTGGACTCTGGCGAATTTTGGGTTTTTTCAATGTTTTTTGTGTTCAATGTGCATTATAACAAAACTTTGGATAGACAGCAGCAGTGGGTTTTTACAAGGTTTTTGAAAATAATGCGGGTAAAACATTTCAAAGTGGTTGTAAGGGGGAAAAGGGTAGGGCTTAGTTTATTAAACCAACCAGGGGTTAGTTTAATCCCTGACTTTAAACAACGCATCTTTGAACAAGACTTTGATTCTGCATGGTTATCCAATATTTGAACATATGGCTATAATGCCCAAGGGGAGGGATATATACATTTTGGGGCATTTTATGCACAATAGTGATATAGTAATAGGGAAAGGGGAACATAGGGAGTTAAGTGTAGATAGAGTTAGTAGTTAGTATTGGAGGGGAATAGGAATGGGAGGAGGCAAAGACTAAGTTGTTAGGGAACAAACTTAGCTAGGAGAGTAGATCAAAATGAAAAGACTTTTACACAGGAAATGTGGCTCTTTATGCAACAAGAATCAATCAATGAGTTTGTTTTCTCTCATGAACAAAGGTGGTATTGGGATGTTAGCAAGGAATGTGATGGGGGATGATTGGGAAGTTAGACATGCTTCATCTTGCTGCTAGAAAACTGCTGAATAGGAAGATCTGCACTGACACCATTTTTTTCCTTTGCTTAGGCCAGTGAAATGTCATAAATCATGCTTCTGCAACCCCATCTTCCTACCCATTCTATTGCCTAGCATTTTTTGTTACTTCAAGGAGGGTGCACTTAGACTTGCAAACCCTCATGTGCCTTTTCTTTTCCTTTGGCTTTTTCCTTTTGATTTTCTATTTGAGGCTAGCCTTATTACTTCCAAGGCCCCAGATTAAGCAGTTGGGAACCTTCATTCTCTACCTAACTACTTTATCTGCCAAGATTGAACAGTTTGGACAGATTTCTTTCTCTAATCTACAACAAAAAATTGAAACATGGCATGACCCAACTTAGACTGTTGGATCACCCATTCAGAAGTAGGACAACATCAACCAACTGTATATATGTGTCTTTCACAAGAATATGAGATCTTTGCATCAGCAAAGTAGATCATATTGGCACTCCCCCTACCAATCATGAAAAACGAAACCTATTGGTATAGGTAGCTAACAGTGGCTCCACTTGGGGATGGTTTTTCTACTTAAAAGACCAAGAACAGCAGGTCAAAATGCCTTGGCTTTTGACTTCTTCTCAAAACTTGAAAACTTCCTCTTTGGACTTCAAAACTGGAATTTGTCACCATTGTGGAACTTCTGAAATACAAGCTTTTTCCTGCTTATTTACAAAACTTCTTAAACTGAACTATTCATATGCTGGAAGAAAAACTATATAAAATTGATAATGTACAAGGCAGAGCCATGCTATATACATGGAAAGTAGTCAAAATAATGCTTTAGCATCCGGCCATTTACGGGGCCCTCTTCAGCTTCAGTGCCATCCAAAATTTTCAGAAAATAGGTGTTATTTCCTTGTACTGCTTGAATAACAAAAGGTACCCTCCAAAGGGAGTCAAATTTGCCATGCTTACCCTTGTCTTCTCTTCTTGAATCCCATTTAAGCACTTTATCCCCAATGAAGAAATCTTCAGCCTTGGCTCTTCTATCAAAGGCTTTCTTCAGCTTCTCTTGTAGGACTTGGACTCTGCTATACACTTGATCTCTGGTTCGCTGCAAACATATAATATGGTTTATTCTTCTTTGTATGTCATTTGGTTCAGCTTGACTTTCTTGAAGTAGCTTCATGACAGGGACCCCCAATGATGAAGGGAATTTGGCTTCCATTCCATAAACCAACTCATATGGATGGGCTGACCCCTATAGATATTTTGGTTGTTAGCCTGTCTGCCCACACGACATTTACAAGCTTCTTGTGCCAATTTTTCTTATTCTCTTCTAGTACTTTCTTAATGATGTTGATAAGACTTTTGTTAGATGATTCAGCTAAGCCATTGCCTTGAAGGTAATATGCAATAGAATGACCCAAAGTAATGTGGAATTTGTGGCAATAGTTCACCATCTTATTGGATCTAAAAGCAACAACATTGTCTGTTATGATCTTGTCAGGACAGCCAAATCTGGAAAGAATGTTGGTTTCAAGGAACTGAATAATAGTAGAATCATTTGCTTGTCTGCATGGAACAACCTCAATCCATTTAGTAAAGTAATCTGTGGCTGTTAATCCATTTATGTTGGCCTGAGGATGAAGGATGAATTTCCCCGATGAAGTCCAAGCCCCATTACTGAAAGGGCCTTTCTGTTGCAATAGGCTTTAAGGGAAGTGGTAGTAACTTTGTTTTTCCCTCAAACACTTGACATTTGTGACATGAAGTGGTAAATTTTTTAACATCAGAGAAGACAGTGGGCCAATAGTAACCTGCCCTTAATATCTTATCCACAGTGGACTTCCAGTACAAATTCCCACCACAATCACCTGCATGGAATTCTTTCATAACATTGTTAGTCTCATTCATATTCAAACAATTCAGAAGTATACCTTCATGATTTTTCCATAGTAAATTACCATTTATAACACAAAATCTTGAAGCTTTCATTTTTAAAAATCTAGATTTGGTTATGGACAATCCTGGGGGAGCACATAGGTTTTGCAATATATAACAGATATCAGAATACCACAGGGATTGTTCAAAGGCTGCATTGATCTTTGGAGTCGCCAGCTCCGGTTCATTGTCCAGTTGATTAATGTCCAAGGCTTGAAAGTTTGTTTCAGACATTAATTTAGCCAAACCTTGCCCTTTTATCAGTTTTGTAGGTCTTATCTCAATGTCAAATTCCAATATGTTAGCAATCCATTTTCCTCTTCTGCCTTCTAAGTTTTCTTGAGTTAGTATGTCTTTCACAATGGGACTTGGTACATAAGCAATAACATGGGAGTATAGGATGTAGATCCTAAAGTCTTTGATGGCTTTGACCAAAGCATAAGCTTGCTTTTCCATGATCTGATATTTCAGAGGTGCATCTCTAAGAGCTCTACTAAAGAAAGAAATAGGTTTTTCATTCCCTTGATCATCCTTCTGCAATAAGACAGCAACAATGGTATGCTGGGAGGCAAAAGAGAAAATGATAAATTCTCTGTCAAATTGAGGATTTGTTAAGACTGGGGTTTGGGTAAGGGCCAATTTAATACCTTCAAAAGCTTGATTTGCTTCTACTGTCCACTTCACTTTTGAATCCTTCTTTAGCATGTTGTTTAGTAGTCTGATCAATTCTGCTAAGTTTGGGATGAATCTCCTTAAAAAATTGATCTTTCCCAAGAAGGCTTGTAATTCTTTAATGTTTCTTGGATGGGGCATTTGCAAGATGGCTTGTATTATGTCTGGGTCAATTCTAATGCCATCCTTTGAAATGATATGACCTAATAGCTTACCTTCTTCCAAACCAAATAGAGACTTCTTGGGATTTAAAGAAATTCCATACTTCCTACATGTTATGAATATTTGTCTCAAATGTTTTAAATGTTCTTGGTCAGACTTTGAGAAAGGTGTAAGGTCATCTAAGTAAATAACGAGGAACTCATGAATCTCTTTAGCAAAAGCAATATCCATTGCTCTCTGAAATGTAGCTCCTGCATTTTTCAATTCAAAAGGAATTTAAAAATATTTGAAAGTTCCCCATGGGGTTGTGAAAGCTGTTTTATCTTGATCATCAGGGTGAACTAGGATCTGATTGAAACCTGAAAATCCATCAAGTAATGAGATTCTTGAAGCCCCCACCACTCTTTGGAGAATGTGATCCATTTTTGGTAAGGGATAATTGTCTTTAAGGGACACTTGATTCAAATTCCTTAGGTCAACACAAAGCCTAATCTCCCTAGTTTTCTTTCTTGTGGGGACTAAGTTTGAAATCCAGTCTGAAAACCTGATTGGTGCTATGATACCAGCTTTAAACATTTTTTGTACCTCTTTCTCGATTGAAGGGATGAGCATAGGATTGATTCTTCTAAATTTTTTCTTGAATGGCTTTTGATTGGGCTTGAGAGGGATAGTGTGTTGAATAACAGAGGTGTCATAGGATTTCAAATCCTCATAACTCCATGCAAACACATCTTGGAACTCTTTAAAGAGGTCAATGTATTTAGGCTTCTGGTTAGGAGGTAAAGAGGCAGACAATTTTATTATCTTGGGTTTTTCAATAGTTCCAATGTTGCATTCTTCAATGGCAGCATTAAGGGGTTGCATTTTTGGTTTTCTAGGAACATCATTTGAGTCAAAAATGTCCTCTAATGGAGTTAGGCCTGTTGGTAGAAAGTTATCCTTTAGCTCTATGATTTCAGCCTTTGTACCAGCTACTTCATCAAAATACAATTTTTCAAGTTCTTGTATTTTTCCTTGTCAAAGTTTGTTGGACAAAGTATTTGATTTGCTATTTTGGGTGATATTGTTGTTTGGTCCTGTTCACTCAATGGCTGTGTGTCTTTCACAGAATCAACATAAATGTTCAAGCCTGAAAATTCATGCTGCAAGGTTAAGAAACTGTTTATTTATGTGTCATCCTCAAACACTTGCCAGTCTTTAGTGTTGTTTGGGACAGAAGGTCTGTGTTTTATCTCAGCTGTAAAGAAGTGGTTGGGTTCAAAAGGCAATTTGCATGTACTGGCAAATGTAGCTAAACTGTGTGCATGAAGGTTGTGAGTCCTAGGTATTTTGGTCATTTGAAATTCAGTGAAAGCTTTGAGTATTTCAATAGTAGCAGACCTGCATGATCTTAGTCTTTTGTCATTTGTGACAAAATTGCCTTTCACTTGTTGGATAATAAGGTCTGAATCTCCCATGATTGAAACTTTTGTGGCCTAAAATGATTTTACCAGTTTGAGGCCTAGCAGAAGAGCCTCATATTCTGCCATATTATTAGTACATCTAAAATTAAGCCTATAGGCTCGACCTTCTGCATGATTGCTTTGTTTGTTATGAATCCACACTCCAGCTCCTGCCCCTAATTTGTTGACTGATCCATCAAACTCAAGAAACCATAGGATCTCTTGATTTAGGGGATTTTCAACATTTTCTCCATGACTTGGGATTATAAGTTGGAGTTCTTGTCTTTCACCTGGTTTGCCTTCTAGGACAGTTTCATCACTTGATTGCACAACCTTGATTTCTTGGGAACTTGATTGCTCACTCATATTCAGATCTTGTTCAAGTATGACAGCTTTGTTATCACTCATTGGGCTTATATCATCATTAAACAGAATGAAGGAATCCATGTCTGAATGGACTGCATAAATAGGGAAATTTTGAGGTTTTTCTTCACTGCTCACCATGTATTTCATGAGTGACTGTCTGTATAGCCTCTTGGGTTTCCCAAAGACAGAGATGGTGGCATATGACATGTCTAATTGCAGGGAACCTTGGAGTTTAGCCCCAATGATCTTGATAACCACATTCCATACTTGGGTGGTGTTGGATACCTATACCAATAGGTTTCATATTTCATGATTGGCAAGAGAAAGGCCAAATATGCTCTGCTTTGAGTTCACAAAGATCCCATATTTCCTAGAGAACAAGAGGTGGGTAAATGGTTTCAAGTATTGAGGACCTTATTTCAATTTTGTGGATGATTCAACAGTCTAATCTGGATCATGTCATCTTTCAATTTTGAGTTATAGAATAGAGAAAGAAGTCTGTCCAAACTGCTTAATCTTGGTAGACAACTAGTTTAGGTAGAGAAGAAAAGGATCCCAACAGCCTAATCTGGGACCTTGGAAGAGATAAGGGTAGAACTAGATAGAAAAGAATAAAAAAAAAAAGCCAAAGAAAAGAAAAGGCAAGTAAGGGTTTGCAAGTCCAAATGCACCCTCTAAGAAGAAACAAAAAATGCTAGGGAAATAGCTGGGTAGGCAGTTGTGGTTGCAGAAAGGGTATTTTCACCATTACACATATGTCAAGAGGTGTTTTGCCAAGGCAAAATCTATCAATGGACAAAGTGGTTAATTCCATCATATTACAGCAAGGAGCATGACTAACCTCCCTCTTCCCCTCTATTCCATTACTAACACTCCCTTTCTTTCAGCTGAGATTTATGAAGAGAAATCATGGTTTTATGGTGTTTCTAGTTCATTCAGAATCCACATTTCTTGTCTAAGATCTTTTCATTTTGATCTACTCTCAAAACCAAGTCAGTTTCAGATGAACTCAGTAAAATCCCCCTTCATTTGCTCCCTTCATTCATATCAACCTCTAATTCTACTGTATAGCTCCCCTATTTTACCCCTTCCCCTAATAATACTAACACTAAGGTGTATAAAGCCCCAAATCTTATATATACTCCCTCCCCTTGGCATTATAGCCATATGTTCTTCAAAAGGGACCAAAATGACATCTGGTCACTTTGGTGAACCTGTCCCATCCCATTCCCCCTTGCTGCAAGTCAAATTGCTCCTTAAACCACCATTTGCATTAAAAAAAAAGAAAAACCCTTATAAAACCCTCTTCCGCCTTCAAATCCTTTGCAAAAAATTATCAAAGTCAAAACCCGCCTCTGGCGCATTTCCAAAGGTTAGCGCATTATTGGTTAAATGAAAAAACATTCGAAAAACCAATAAAAAACCCACAAAACCTAAAGTTTCCCTCCCGCATATAACCCGAGCACCTTCATACTCCGCCCACCGTCGGATCAAGGCCTGAAGATCCGACGATCCATGTTCATATCGGAGCGGCCCCCACTGCCGTCCTTTACCGCCCGAGATGCTGACGTTGCGTCACGTCAGGGCCTCTCCACGCGTCAAGCGCTGAGGTATCTCGGAGCCGGGCCTGACAACTTCGGCGCCGTACCCAAACCGCCCCGAGAAACCGTAGCGGTTAGCTTTAACCGTAACCGCTACGGTCCTAACTGCCACCTATTTTCCGCTAACTCATCGCCACGTCGCGTCCGCTCGTACTCACCTCTGCTATTCGTCCACCTGTCCGCTGATGTGGTTGCCACCTCATCGCCCCTTGGACCAATAATCTACTACCACGTCACCCGACGACGTCAGCTGACGTCACCTCACCGTGACCCACCAATGACGTCATGCTGACGTCATCACTAAAAAGCGCCAAAATGGTAAAAAACCCATATTTACCCAAAAAAGCCGTGTTTTTCCCACTTTCACTCCTGTCGCTATTGTTCTCCCTGCATGACCGTTTACGTTCGAATTTCCGCCAACCTGTTGAATTAACCCGGGCGACCTCCTCAGCAGCAACCGTGCACACCTGCTCGACCTCTGCTCGCCAATTTACAGGTATTTACAGTTGTTCTGCCCTCCATACGACTGTTATTGAACTTTAATTTTCTCAGAAGGATAAAGGCACCTCAAAAACTATATTTACACCACCCATTTCCCTCTGCAAGTCCACATTTGCCACTGTGAAGTCGAAAAACACCAGCCGAGCCATAATTCCGGTAAATTCACCCAAAAACAATACTCACTGCGTATTCTCGGAAAATTCCTTGTTGGTCTCAATTCACCCGCTGGAAGGGGACAGTCAGACCTTAGAGAAGCTCTGCTCCTAAAAACAAACAGTATTTCAATTGCTGTTGAGTAAATTCCCCTCTGGTATCCAAAATACAAACTGTTTTCACAGAGAATCACCTCCATTCTGTGTTGCTACCATTTTTAGCTATCCACCCACAATTCTTTCACTTTGAAGAACTATGGAGACTCCTATTGCTCTAAATATCAAGCCCCTCAATGCTCCTCACTAGGAATTAGCATGGAAAGCCCTGGGAGACATGGATTACCAAATGATGGACTGGTTCCCTATGGGAACCAAATACAATATCCAGATGATGAATGAGTTAAAAGCCCAGCACCTGAGTGGGGCAGACATCTTGGGAATATGGGATTCAAATTTTCCCATCTATAACCTTCCCCAAGTAAATCCTATGCCAGAACTGATCTACAGCTGCCAGGAATGCTATGACCCAAGCCAAAGAGCTGTCATCAGCCCCACAGGCTCAATCCTGTTCCAGATTACCCCAGAGAGTATAAATGGAATGCTGCACTTCCAAACTGCCAAGCAATTGACTCCCCTCTTTATGCAGAATTTGATAAACAAAGGGACCAAGCTGTCAAATGACCAAATCATTAAAATCAATCAGTTGTTTGTAAGACCAGGCTCTGAATCAGTCAGAACCCCTCCTATTGGGTATCACTATTTGAATGAATTGGGCAGGATGTTAGTGGATTTAATCAGTTATGTCCTAGGATTCAGGGGGATAGAGGATGTGGATGATAGCCTAATGGCAATGCTGTCTATATTCTCTCCTGGTAAACCCCCAGCTGTACATTATGACTATGCAACCTATATTGCAGATAAAATCCATGAGCAGTTTATGAACTTGAAGAGGGAAAGACTATTCAGGTATACTTCATATATATACCATCTATTCTTGTTCTATCAGCCAGCCACCTTCTCTGTTCCTTTGAAGCCACTCAATGCCCAGGGAATTCCAAGGTCAGTTGTGTTCTGGACTTCTGTTTTTCATCATACCTCTGTATCACCTTACACATACACTGAGTTCATTGACTTATTCATCCATCCAGTCATGACAGTATTGCATGGTACTCCTCCTCCTAGACTAACTGATGACATGAGGAGAATTCTCCATTTGAATAAGTCCTACAGCATTGGTAATTGGTACTTCTACCAAAACCACACAGTCATCAGGATATATGGCTGTGAGTTGAACCCATTTAGGTTGCCAAGGTATGTCCCCATGAGGCTTTTTGCCTTGGAATATTTCAGACAGTTTGGGAACTCAGACTATCTTCATTTTCAGAGCAACAACAAGAAGTCACAGTTGAAGGTAAGGAACCAGCTGGGTCCTTTCCTATATAACAGAAAAGAAGAGGGATGGAAAGAGGCAAACACTATCCTGGAAGGCCTCAGACTGCAAACCAGCTTTGAATGGATACCCTATGACCCCAATCATGCTATATCCCTCAGGAGGATTAGATACAAATTGGGTAGCTATGCACACAAGAGACAACCCGAGATTGAACAGTATGCCAATGCATCAAATTGGGAAGAGGGTACCCTAGAGGAGGAAATTACTAATGAAGAGTTACTTGAGAGAGAGGCTAGAAATATGCAAAAGGAAGCTGACTTGGAAACTTGTGGATAGGTGCCCCTCTCCTACAAAAAGCAACTTGGAGCAGCTGATACATCATCTACAGCACAGCAGCAAACTTCCGAGAAAGCACCACAGACAGCAAGCAAGGATAAAGGGAAGCAGGTGGAACAGCCACCTCCATTGACAGAAGAACAAGTGGACACATTGCTACAGCAGCAAGAAGAGATGGAGCAGCAGGAACTTGGGCAGCAACAGGAAGAGGAACAGTTTAGTGAACAGCAGCCCTTGCAGCAAGAAAAAGTGACTGATCCTCCAAGCTCCACTGAGCAACAGGCTCAGACAGTGGTGCCTCCTAGAGCAGAAACTACTGTTGATACCTCGGTCCTCCAAACCCCACAAAAGGAGGACTTAACCAGGAAAAGGGATAGAGAGACTCCCCTGACTTCATCCATCAATCGGGGAGAGAAAAGACAAAGACTAAATGACTCCCAAGAGGAGGATATAGCAGTGAGGCAAGTAATGGGCATGGGCCCACCCAGTGGAGAAGTTTCAGCCAGTTCATTTCAGCATGAACATGATAGAGCTATAGGAGGAGAGGTCAGCTCCTCCAGCCAGCACAGAGAAGGACAGTCAAGCATCAAACATCAATTTATTGACATTAAGAGGAGGAGTGATCCTATTAAAATACGGCTGCACGATCATTTGCTGAACCTGGCTCCTACCAATCAGCAAAGACTCATGTCTGCCTTTGATGTAAGTGAAGGCAAGATGATCATGAGTCACTTCATGCCCACAACACTGCATCCTCAATCTACCTCGGATTACCTAAGAACCAACATGGAGGTTCTGGCCAAAGACATACACCCTATGGATAAGATTGAATTACATAAACAAACCGGTGAAATGGTGTATGCCTCCTTGGCAGATGAGACATTGGAGAACTACAAATTGAAGAGCAGCCTTGATAACACAGCATCTCAGCTGGAATTGGAGAGAGCATCATCACAAGCCAAGGACAACAGGATCAAGTCCTTGGAAGAGGTAATTATAGAAATAGGACATGATCCTAAAGATGTCAAAGGTATCCAAGAACTCCTGAAGATAAGGGATGCATACATGGCGGCCTTAAGAAAGAAAATCAAGCTCCCAGCTACCATCCATCCACAAACAGATGAGGTTGCCCAGCAAAGGCAGGAAAAGGATACTACAGACCTGCTGGTATCCCTGTACAAGGAGCTGGTTAGGACTCAAGACCAGCTAGGACAATCTGAAGCTGCAAAGGCAGCACTACAAATAGCACTGAAGCAAAGAGAAGAGGGCCAAACCTCCCAGCCCCCTCCGGAAGTAATCAACCTTGAAGAAGCTACTCCAATAACTACTATTCCTCCTCAGCAGACTGGAACTACAGCACCATCTACAGCACCATCTACAGCAACAACTACACCAGCAACAGAGCAAACTCCTAGTCTGGATATGCAGAAGCTGCAGGCTGAAATCCAAGTTCTTGAATCCCAAATGAAAGAGCTTGATGAAGTCAAGAAGACTTTGGCCAAGGTGAATGAAAAATTCGACAAAAGCAAGTAGAATGAAGCAACAAAGGAGCGAGAGATAAAAGCTCTAAAAAAGAGAATAGCTGAACTGGAAAAAGAGCTTGCACTGGAAAAGGTAACAGCAGAACTAAAAGCAGTCCTCTGGGGCAACATTGGTCGATCCATCACCAATCAGTGGCAGTACATTGAGACTATGGATGAGCAAATAGTACTCATCACCAAGGCAAACAAGGAAATACACAGAGCAAGAGCAAGCCTTGGCCACATGCCAGATGCTGCCAGCAGAATGGTCAATGTTTTAAATAACAAAACTAGCTCTGAACTAGCTGCCATGGGAATTACTAACAGGACTGAAACAATATCAGTAGTCAAAAGAGTCCTGACACTAAGAAGCCTAGTTGGAACACTGGAGAGGAGAACACAGGATATGCAGACCGAGATCAACAAGTTCCTGGACAGATTTGTAGCATTACAGAACAGAGGCCTCCCCAGCATTTTAAGCAGTGTAGGAAGACTGCTCACCCTAGAAAATTACAACAAAAGGATTGATGCCCATGCAGTAGCACAAATTGCAAAACAGCCCAGTACCTCAGCAGACACAGGGCCAGCATCGGGGCAGAATCTGTATGATAGGGTGGATAATCTGTTTTTTATTATGAATGAAATTGATCATCTGTTTGATACACCACCGAATTTCTTTAAGTATACTGAGGCAGATGAGACTATGGGGGCAATCATAAATCATCAATTGCCCACACAGGAAGTATGGAAGAATTTGACACAGATAATTCTATCAGGCCAGAACCTGTAGCGCTAATTTTCTCCAGTACATGAGCAGTCATACGCAGGCACAATTTTGACGAATAAAATCTACAAGGAAGAGGCAGATGCTGAGCCAATTCAGCAAAGCTATTTACTCACTACTGCAGCAGTCACAATCACAGGTGACAAACACAGCATACAGCGCACAAGCCATAAAGTCGGGTTCTCCAGCATTTAATCAAAGTATCTCAACCGACTCAGCAGATCCCAAAGGCCAAAATATCTTCTGACAGAACATTAAAGCGCCTTTATTTTGTATTCAATGCTGTAATAAATTTCTGATAATAATATCTCAAAGTTGGTAAGAACATTAAGTCTGAGATAACTCAGGACTCAGATATTTTTGTAAACAATCGCAAGTATATATTCACCCCTGGCAGAAGCTCAGGGGGTTGTTGTTATTTTCATTTTGGAGATCTAACTTGCTGTAAAATTCTCAGAGAGATAATACAAAGGGTGAATGGAATTTCCAAAGCTTGGTGTACCTTGATGCGTTGTGATGAATGGTGAATGTTGCAGGATTCCAGAGTGTTTCATGAAACAATAAGTTTTCTTAAATCTCTGTATTACATGTTTTCGAGTCTTTTGTTCTCTTTTGTTGTCCAAATATTTTCCACTTAATAGCAAAGTAGAAGAATAGTTCCAGGATTTAATCACTGATTACCCTGAACTCAAACTGAGCTATTATCCATGTTTTCTTCAGATACAGTAAAAGAAGTGTAATTCTTAGTTGCTGCACTTTAAAACTATATCTTTTACAGTGATAGATATTCCCAGGGATTCAAGTTTGCCCCTGAGACATCCATCCATTTCTCATAACCAGTTTGGTGAAAATACTTAAACATTTAGTGAAAATCCTTAAATGCTCTCACTGCTTGTATTTCCTGTTCATGTTATAAATCAAAATTTGTTCTATGAAGTATCCAAATGGCCCTGTAAGTTGCACTAATTCATCTCAAGGTTTCTTGACACCTACTGCTATAGACTCCATTGCCCAATGATATTTGACTCTTTGAACATTATATCACAAGACCTGAAAGAAAATCTTAAACCAAAACATAAACAAAACCTGTGCATAATACCTAGCCTAAAACACTATCATAACAGATACAAATCATAAAGAGAGAGCCCTCTCTGATCTCAGTTTGGCTAGAAACAGTGATCAAAAGATTGGTTAGTGGTTACCCCGGCCGTATTCCCTTGGGAGTCATAGGGAACAACCTGGGTGTTAACATAATTGGCGACTCCGCTGGGGAACTTCTTAAAGATTTTTCAATTACTATCTATCCTCCAAAGCTACCATCAAGCCTGAACTAGCCAAGAGGCCTTAGGACTGTTTCTGTGCCACAGGAACAGCTTTAGGGAAGAGCTGATTAGGGAATCTTCATCCTAGCTTTGAAACATATATAGCCATTCCAAAATTTTCATCCAGTCCTTGCATATATAAACTTCTTGTACAAATTCAAAAGAATATTTAGAAGCTGGCTCCCAAAAGAAATCCAAGGCACACTAGGGCAAACCCTGACCCTAATCAACCCATCATTGTTGATAACCCAAATATCATTCAAAAGAACATTAGGAGACAGCAAAAGCAGGAGAAGCCTGCCGATTCAGATATAATTTCAGAACAGCCTATCTGCATTCCCACACCCTGCAAAGTTCTGTTCCGGTCCACCCCTAGTTCCCCTAGTTCATCATCAACACCTCAAAGCCCTCCTCTCCCATCTTCGCCATCTGCACATACTCCCTCAAACAGTTCCCCGCTTATTACCCATCCTATTAACCCTGTTACACCTGTAATCCCAGCTGTCCCATTTGTTCCTATTAACCCCATAAACCCCATAAACATGGCTAACAGATATGCACCTCTGCAGATACCAGCCAATGCACCGGCTCTACCCCAAGACTACCAAACCAAAATCTCATTTTTTGACTCCCATGGCCCTTTGACAGCTGTCCAGCATGCTAAGAAGATGCAAGACCACTTTGAGACCAATGAAATAGATGATGACAGTGTCAAGATGAGAATTTTTGTTCAAAGCTTAACCGGGGATGTCAGAACTTGGTTTAGATCCCTGAATGCAAATTCCATTGCAACCCCTGAGGTCCTGTACCAAGAGTTTACCAACAGATGGGAGAAGAAGAAAGATCCTCTACACATACTCGGTGAATATAACACTATTAAAAGAGGTCCCCAAGAAACAGTTTTGGAATATTGTGCTAGGTTTAACAATGTATATAATGCTATCCCCCAGAACTTAAGGCCCCCTCCTGATTTGGCCCTGTATAACTTCCCTGACGGTTTTGACTCTGATATGGCCTATCAGCTGAAAGAAAGAGATCCTCCAACCCTTGCAGAAGCTCAAAGAGTTGCAGTCACTGTAGAGGCCAACCTAATTGCCAAGAGAAACAGGGCAAAGCTGGAAAAGAAGGCTGGCTTCAGAGAAGAGCCCTCAGGTTTTGATCAAAAGTTGGATGCAATACTAAACAGCATGAAGAGACTGGGTGAGAGAGTGGAATCAGTTGAAAGAAAATCATCATGGGAAGCATCACAAAGCAACCCTCCTAGAAACCCAAATTTTAGGAGAACTCAGAACCCAAACATAGGAAAAACAAGTGCTGACCAAGATATCAGACCCCCTTTTCAAGAAAACTATGCAGAAACTTCCTCAGCCAATCAGCTCAATGAAGATCCTGAAATCAACTTAATGGGTCTGGATGGTAAAAGCCATGTTTTCTTAACACAAGAAGACCATGAGGAGGATGAAAGCAAAACATTCCAAACGAAATCAGGAGAATCCTTTGACTTTAAACAAGGATATGATACTGCTGTCTATGAAGTCCATAAACAATACAAACTAAGGAGTAGGACTGTAAATGTAAATCAGCCCGAAAAGATAAAGGAGAAACAGCAATCTAAAGAAACCTTAGTCACTGAACCTAATGACAAAAAAAACTTGCCTACAAAAGAAGTAGTGGTTGAGGAAGTCACTGAATTACTGTCCCCACTACAACAGCCCACGACAACCTCATCCTCCCACCCAAATCCGAACATTACCCCTCAAGACATGAGTATGAGGGGCAGGTTCCAAAATCAAGATGAAATCCAACAAGAAGATTTAATGAACAGAGAAAGGACTGCTATCCGTGACTCTAAAATCCAAGTTGACAAACCTTTTGACCTAGGTACAGAGATTGGCAAGTTAAAGGTAGCAATTCCCCTTTCAGAGCTAGCCAAGCATGACATATATAAGCAACAGATCAAAAAATCCCTTCAGCTCACCAACAGCAAAGATGATGTAAATGTGCTAGATGACACTCCCGAATTACTGTTTGGCCCAGAGGTAGATGGAAAATCAGTAGTCACAGGGGTTTTACCTTTTTATGTCAGCTTGCATGTACATGATAAAATACTGCACAATGCAATGTTTGACTCAGGTGCCTCTCATAACCTGATGCCAAAAGCTGTCATGGAAAGATTAAACTTGGATATAACAAGACCATACAAAGACCTGTTTTCTTTTGATTCTAGTCAAGTCAAATGTTTCGGCCTAATAAAAGATTTATGTGTCTCCCTGGTTCAATATCCCAACAAGACCATTCTAATGGATGTTGTGGTTGCTGATATCCCACCCAAATATGGGATGCTGTTATCAAGATCATGGGGAGCCAAGCTCCAAGGCTCCCTGCAATTAGACATGTCATATGCTACTATCTCTGTCTTTGGGCAACCAAAAAGACTTTATAGGGAAACACTCATGAAGTATATGGTCAGCAGTGAAGAAAAACCTCAAAATTTTCCAATATATGCTGTTCATTCGGACATAGACTCCTTCATCCTCTTCAATGACAGCACAGACCCCTCAAACAATGACATTAGGACCGAAGCACTCATACAAGAACAAAACATTGATCAAACTACTGTCACCTGCCAAACATTAATCAGCCCAACCATACACAGTATCCCTCCTCTAGTTGTCAAAGATTGTCAAAAAAGTGATGAAACTGTCCTAGAAAATAAATGGGAAAAGAAACCTCAACTCATGCTCACATTGCCATCCCATAAACAGAATTTTAAATCTCCTGTTCAGCAAGACATCCTGTGGGTCCTAGAATTTGATGGCTCAGTTAACAAGCTAGGAGCAGGAGCTGGAGTATGGATACATAACAAAGAGGAAGACTATGCAGAAGGCAGGGCTTATAGATTGAATTTTAGATGCACTAATAACATGGCAGAATATGAAGCTCTGTTGCTGGGCCTAAAGCTAGCAAAATTACTACAAGCTCCTAAACTCTCCATCATGGGAGACTCTGATCTAGTAATTCAACAAGTAAAAGGAAACTTTGTTACCAATGACAAAAGATTGAGGTCTTATAGGTCTGCTGTAATTGAAATGTTAGAGACCTTCTCTGAGTGTGTTATCACAAAAATTTCAAGGGGCCACAATCTCCATGCACACAGCTTAGCAACGTTTGCCAGCACCTTCAAATTCCCATTGGAACCCAACAATTGTTTCACAGCCGAGGTCAAATATAGGCCTTCGATTCCAAACAATGTCAAAGAGTGGCAAGTATTTGAGAATGACATGCAGATAAACAACTTTTTAACCTTGCAACAAGAGTTCACAGGATTAAATATTGACCTTGAGTCAGCAAGTCAATCACAAATGTTTGATGGAGCATGTCCATCACAAATACAATTTCAACAGTCTGCTCACCCAATGTCACCCAGAATAGCAAAACAATTACTGAGTCCAACCATTTTCAACAATGAAAACATTCAGCAAATTAACCAAATTGACTGTGAAGAGATGAGTAACGTTGAAGCTGAAATCATACAACTCAAAGACAATTTCCTTCCAGTAGGCCTTACCCCACTAGAGGATATTTTTGACTCAAATGACATCCCTAGAAAGCCAAAGATGCAGCCATTGGATGCAAGAGTTGAAGAATGCAACATTGGTACCACTGACAAGCCCAAAATAATAAAACTATCTGCTGCTTTGCCCCCTGATCAAAAACCCAAATATATTGACCTCTTTAAAGAGTTTCAAGATGTTTTTGCTTGGGGTTATGAGGATCTAAAGTCCTATGATACTTCCGTCATCCAGCACACCATCCCCCTCAAGCCTAATCAAAAACCATTCAAACAGAAATTGAGAAGGATCAATCCTATGCTCCTTCCTTCCATTGAAAAAGAATTACAGAAAATGTTCAAAGCTGGTATCATAGCACCAATCAGGTTCTCTGAGTGGATTTCAAATTTAGTCCCTACAAGAAAGAAAACTGGTGAGATTAGACTTTGTGTAGACTTAAGAAATTTAAATCAAGTGTCACTCAAAGACAACTACCCCTTACCCAAAATGGATCACATTCTTCAAAGAGTAGTAGGGGCTTCAAGGATATCATTGCTTGATGGATTCTCAGGCTTCAATCAAATCCTAGTACACCCTGATGATCAAGACAAAACTGCATTTACAACCCCATGGGGAACTTTCAAGTATGTGAAAATGCCATTTGGATTGAAAAATGCAGGGGCAACGTTTCAAAGAGCAATGGACATTGCTTTTGCAAAAGAGATTCATGACTTCTTGGTCATTTACCTAGATGATCTCACACCCTTTTCAAGATCTGACCAAGAACACTTGAAACATTTGAGACAGATTTTCATAACATGTAGGAAATATGGTATTTCCTTAAACCCCAAGAAGTCATTATTTGGTTTGGAAGAAGGGAAACTTTTAGGACACATTATCTCAAAAGATGGCATAAGAATTGATCCAGATAGGATACAAGCTATCCTACAAATGCCTCACCCAAGGAATGTCAAGGAATTGCAAGGATTTTTAGGGAAAATCAATTTTTTAAGGAGGTTTATCCCGAATTTGGCAGAATTAATCAGATTACTAAACAATATGCTAAAGAAAGATTCAAAGGTCAAATGGACTGTTGAAGCAAAACAAGCCTTTGAAAGTATAAAGTTGGCCTTGACTCAAACCCCAGTGTTAACCAATCCTCAGTTTGACAGAGACTTTATCATTTTCTCCTTTGCTTCCCAACATACTATTGCTGCTGTTTTATTACAGAAAGATGACCAAGGCAATGAGAAACCTATTGCCTTCTTCAGCAGAGCTCTTAGAGATGCCCCCCTAAAGTATCAAATAATGGAGAAACAAGCCTATGCTTTGATCAAAGCTATTAAAGACTTTAGGATTTACATCCTTTACTCCCATGTTGTGGCTTATGTACCTAGTCCTATTGTCAAGGACATTCTCACCCAAGAAAACTTAGAGGGTAGGAGAGGAAAATGGATTGCCAATATACTAGAATTTGACATTGAAATAAAGCCTAAAAAGCTGATTAAAGGGCAAGGTTTGGCCAAATTAATGACAGAAGCAAATTTCCAAGCCTTAGATATCAACCAACTGGACAGTGAAACAGAGCTGGCGACTCCAAAGATCAATGTAGCCTTTGAACAATCTCCTTGGTACTCTGACATCTGTTATGTGTTACAAAACCTGTGTGCTCCCCCAGGACTGTCCAGAACTAAAAGTAGGTTCCTAAAAATGAAAACATCTAAATTTTGTATGATGGATGAAAATCTACTGTGGAAAAACCATGAAGGTATTTTGCTGCACTGTCTAATAGAGAATGAAACTAACAACATCATGCAAGATTTCCATGCTGGAGACTGTGGTGGACATTTGTACTGGAAGTCCACTGTGGACAAGATATTGAGGGCTGGTTATTACTGGCCTACTATGTTCTCTGATGTTAAGAAATTTACAGCTTCATGCCACAAGTGCCAACTGTTTGAAGGCAAAAGACAGTTGCTGCCACTTCCTTTGAAGCCCATTGCAACAGAGAGACCTTTTCAACAATGGGGCTTGGATTTCATTGGGGAAATTCATCCCTCATCTTCAGGGCAACACAGATGGATTCTAACAGCAACAGACTACTTCACCAAGTGGATTGAAGCTGCCCCATGCAGACAAGCAAATGATTCAGTAATCATTCAGTTTTTGGAAAACAATATACTGGCTAGATTTGGCTGCCCAGAGAAGATAATAACAGACAATGCTGCTGCCTTCAGATCCAAGAAGATGGTGAACTTCTGCCATAAATTTCACATTACTTTGGGCCATTCTACAGCTTACTATCCTCAAGGAAATGGCCTTGCTGAATCATCAAACAAAAGTTTGATAAATATCATAAAGAAAGTGCTGGAACAGAACAAAAGGAACTGGCATAAGAAACTAGTAAATGCTTTATGGGCAGACAGACTGACAACTAAAAGATCAATTGGGACCAGCCCATATGAGTTAGTCTATGGATTAGAGGCCAGATTTCCTTCATCACTAGGAGTGCCGGTTATGAAACTTCTGCAAGAAAGCCAAGCAGAGCCAAATGACATGCAAAGAAGGATTAACCAGATAATTTGTTTACAGCAGACCAGAGAACAAGTTTTCAGCAGAGTGCAGATACTACAAGAGAAACTGAAAAGGGCTTTTGATAGAAGAACCAAAGCAGAAGATTTCAATGTAGGGGACAAAGTTTTAAAGTGGGATGCAAGAAGAGAAGAGAAAGGGAAACATGGAAAGTTTGACTCTTTATGGAAAGGACCATTTGCTGTCCAAGCAGTACAAGGGAACAACACCTATTTCCTCGAAAGTCTTACTGAAACTGACTTGGATGAAGGTCCTGTTAATGGCAGGATGCTGAAGCACTACTTTGACTATTCCCCATGAGTGGAACCTAAGGATTCATTGTATATATACAGATGTACATATTGTTTTCTGTCTTAGATTGTAAAATACAATTTTCCAAGTGATTCACCAACCAGCAAGAGGCAAATAGAATCAGGGGTCTTCCAAGAAAAAGCACACAAGTTTGACACATTTATGCAGCAGATTTCAAAGATTGAGATGGGCAGTCAAAGAACAAGGCAATCTGACCTGCTGTTCTTGGTATTTCAGAAGAAAAACCATCCCCATGTGGAGCCACTGTTGGATACCTATACCAATAGGTTTCATATTTCATGATTGGCAAGAGAAAGGCCAAATATGCTCTGCTTTGAGTTCACAAAGATCCCATATTTCCTAGAGAACAAGAGGTGGGTAAATGGTTTCAAGTATTGAGGACCTTATTTCAATTTTGTGGATGATTCAACAGTCTAATCTGGATCATGCCATCTTTCAATTTTGAGTTATAGAATAGAGAAAGAAGTCTGTCCAAACTGCTTAATCTTGGCAGACAACTAGTTTAGGTAGAGAAGAAAAGGATCCCAACAGCCTAATCTGGGACCTTGGAAGAGATAAGGGTAGAACTAGATAGAAAAGAATAAAAAAAAAAAGCCAAAGAAAAGAAAAGGCAAGTAAGGGTTTGCAAGTCCAAATGCACCCTCTAAGAAGAAACAAAAAATGCTAGGGAAATAGCTGGGTAGGCAGTTGTGGTTGCAGAAAGGGTATTTTCACCATTACACATATGTCAAGAGGTGTTTTGCCAAGGCAAAATCTATCAATGGACAAAGTGGTTAATTCCATCATATTACAGCAAGGAGCATGACTAACCTCCCTCTTCCCCTCTATTCCATTACTAACACTCCCTTTCTTTCAGCTGAGATTTATGAAGAGAAATCATGGTTTTATGGTGTTTCTAGTTCATTCAGAATCCACATTTCTTGTCTAAGATCTTTTCATTTTGATCTACTCTCAAAACCAAGTCAGTTTCAGATAAACTCAGTAAAATCCCCCTTCATTTGCTCCCTTCATTCATATTAACCTCTAATTCTACTGTATAGCTCCCCTATTTTACCCCTTCCCCTAATAATACTAACACTAAGGTGTATAAAGCCCCAAATCTTATATATACTCCCTCCCCTTGGCATTATAGCCATATGTTCTTCAAAAGGGACCAAAATGACATCTGGTCACTTTGGTGAACCTGTCCCATCCCATTCCCCCTTGCTGCAAGTCAAACTGCTCCTCAAACCACCATTTGCATTGAAAAAACCCTTATAAAACCCTCTTCCGCCTTCAAATCCTTTGCAAAAAATTATCAAAGTCAAAACCCGCCTCTGGCGCATTTCCAAAGGTTAGCGCATTATTGGTTAAATGAAAAAACATTCGAAAAACCAATAAAAAACCCACAAAACCTAAAGTTTCCCGCCCGCATATAACCCGAGCACCTTCATACTCCGCCCACCGTCGGATCAAGGCCTGAAGATCCGACGATCCATGTTCATATCGGAGCGGCCCCCACTGCCGTCCTTTACCGCCCGAGATGCTGACGTTGCGTCACGTCAGGGCCTCTCCACGCGTCAAGCGCTGAGGTATCTCGGAGCCGGGCCTGACAACTTCGGCGCCGTACCCAAACCGCCCCGAGAAACCGTAGCGGTTAGCTTTAACCGTAACCGCTACGGTCCTAACTGCCACCTATTTTCCGCTAACTCATCGCCACGTCGCGTCCGCTCGTACTCACCTCTGGTATTCGTCCACCTGTCCGCTGACGTGGTTGCCACCTCATCGCCCCTTGGACCAATAATCTACTGCCAAGTCACCCGACGACGTCAGCTGACGTCACCTCACCGTGACCCACCAATGACGTCATGCTGGCGTCATCACTAAAAAGCGCCAAAATGGTAAAAAACCCATATTTACCCAAAAAAGCCGTGTTTTTCCCACTTTCACTCCTGTCGCTATTGTTCTCCCTGCATGACCGTTTACGTTCGAATTTCCGCCAACCTGTTGATTTAACCCGGGCGACCTCCTCAGCAGCAACCGTGCACACCTGCTCGACCTCTGCTCGCCAATTTACAGGTATTTACAGTTGTCCTGCCCTCCATACGACGGTTATTGAACTTTAATTTGCTCAGAAGGATAAAGGCACCTCAAAAACTATATTTACACCACCCATTTCCCTCTGCAAGTCCACATTTGCCACTGTGAAGTCGAAAAACACCAGCCGAGCCATAATTCCAGTAAATTCACCCAAAAACAATACTCACTGCGTATTCTCGGAAAATTCCTTGTTGGTCTCAATTCACCCGCTGGAAGGGGACAGTCAGACCTTAGAGAAGCTCTGCTCCTAAAAACAAACAGTATTTCAATTGCTGTTGAGTAAATTCCCTTCTGGTATCCAAAATACAAACTGTTTTCACAGAGAATCACCTCCATTCTGTGTTGCTACCATTTTTAGCTATCCACCCACAATTCTTGCACTTTGAAGAACTATGGAGACTCCTATTGCTCTAAATATCAAGCCCCTCAATGCTCCTCACCAGGAATTAGCATGGAAAGCCCTGGGAGACATGGATTACCAAATGATGGACTGGTTCCCTATGGGAACCAAATACAATATCCAGATGATGAATGAGTTAAAAGCCCAGCACCTGAGTGGGGCAGACATCTTGGGAATATGGGATTCAAATTTGCCCATCTATAACCTTCCCCAAGTAAATCCTATGCCAGAACTGATCTACAGCTGCCAGGAATGCTATGACCCAAGCCAAAGAGCTGTCATCAGCCCCACAGGCTCAATCCTGTTCCAGATTACCCCAGAGAGTATAAATGGAATGCTGCACTTCCAAACTGCCAAGCAATTGACTCCCCTCTTTATGCAGAATTTGATAAACAAAGGGACCAAGCTGTCAAATGACCAAATCATTAAAATCAATCAGTTGTTTGTAAGACCAGGCTCTGAATCAGTCAGAACCCCTCCTATTGGGTATCACTATTTGAATGAATTGGGCAGGATGTTAGTGGATTTAATCAGTTATGTCCTAGGATTCAGGGGGATAGAGGATGTGGATGATAGCCTAATGGCAATGCTGTCTATATTCTCTCCTGGTAAACCCCCAGCTGTACATTATGACTATGCAACCTATATTGCAGATAAAATCCATGAGCAGTTTATGAACTTGAAGAGGGAAAGACTATTCAGGTATACTTCATATATATACCATCTATTCTTGTTCTATCAGCCAGCCACCTTCTCTGTTCCTTTGAAGCCACTCAATGCCCAGGGAATTCCAAGGTCAGTTGTGTTCTGGACTTCTGTTTTTCATCATACCTCTGTATCACCTTACACATACACTGAGTTCATTGACTTATTCATCCATCCAGTCATGATAGTATTGCATGGTACTCCTCCTCCTAGACTAACTGATGACATGAGGAGAATTCTCCATTTGAATAAGTCCTACAGCATTGGTAATTGGTACTTCTACCAAAACCACATAGTCATCAGGATATATGGCTGTGAGTTGAACCCATTTAGGTTGCCAAGGTATGTCCCCATGAGGCTTTTTGCCTTGGAATATTTCAGACAGTTTGGGAACTCAGACTATCTTCATTTTCAGAGCAACAACAAGAAGTCACAGTTGAAGGTAAGGAACCAGCTGGGTCCTTTCCTATATAACAGAAAAGAAGAGGGATGGAAAGAGGCAAACACTATCCTGGAAGGCCTCAGACTGCAAACCAGCTTTGAATGGATACCCTATGACCCCAATCATGCTATCTCCCTCAGGAGGATTAGATACAAATTGGGTAGCTATGCACACAAGAGACAACCCGAGATTGAACAGTATGCCAATGCATCAAATTGGGAAGAGGGTACCCTAGAGGAGGAAATTACTAATGAAGAGTTACTTGAGAGAGAGGCTAGAAATATGCAAAAGGAAGCTGACTTGGAAACTTGTGGACAGGTGCCCCTCTCCTACAAAAAGCAACTTGGAGCAGCTGATACATCATCTACAGCACAGCAGCAAACTGCCGAGAAAGCACCACAGACAGCAAGCAAGGATAAAGGGAAGCAGGTGGAACAGCCACCTCCATTGACAGAAGAACAAGTGGACACATTGCTACAGCAGCAAGAAGAGATGGAGCAGCAGGAACTTGGGCAGCAACAGGAAGAGGAACAGTTTAGTGAACAGCAGCCCTTGCAGCAAGAAAAAGTGACTGATCCTCCAAGCTCCACTAAGCAACAGGCTCAGACAGTGGTGCCTCCTAGAGCAGAAACTACTGTTGATACCTCGGTCCTCCAAACCCCACAAAAGGAGGACTTAACCAGGAAAAGGGATAGAGAGACTCCCCTGACTTCATCCATCAATCGGGGAGAGAAAAGACAAAGACTAAATGACTCCCAAGAGGAGGATATAGCAGTGAGGCAAGTAATGGGCATGGGCCCACCCAGTGGAGAAGTTTCAGCCAGTTCATTTCAGCATGAACATGATAGAGCTATAGGAGGAGAGGTCAGCTCCTCCAGCCAGCACAGAGAAGGACAGTCAAGCATCAAACAACAATTTATTTACATTAAGAGGAGGAGTGATCCTATTAAAATACGGCTGTACGATCATTTGCTGAACCTGGCTCCTACCAATCAGCAAAGACTCATGTCTGCCTTTGATGTAAGTGAAGGCAAGATGATCATGAGTCACTTCATGCCCACAACACTGCATCCTCAATCTACCTCGGATTACCTAAGAACCAACATGGAGGTTCTGGCCAAAGACATACACCCTATGGATAAGATTGAATTACATAAACAAACTGGTGAAATGGTGTATGCCTCCTTGGCAGATGAGACATTGGAGAACTACAAATTGAAGAGCAGCCTTGATAACACAGCATCTCAGCTGGAATTGGAGAGAGCATCATCACAAGCCAAGGACAACAGGATCAAGTCCTTGGAAGAGGTAATTATAGAAATAGGACATGATCCTAAAGATGTCAAAGGTATCCAAGAACTCCTGAAGATAAGGGATGCAGACATGGCGGCCTTAAGAAAGAAAATCAAGCTCCCAGCTACCATCCATCCACAAACAGATGAGGTTGCCCAGCAAAGGCAGGAAAAGGATACTACAGACCTGCTGGTATCCCTGTACAAGGAGCTGGTTAGGACTCAAGACCAGCTAGGACAATCTGAAGCTGCAAAGGCAGCACTACAAACAGCACTGAAGCAAAGAGAAGAGGGCCAAACCTCCCAGCCCCCTCCGGAAGTAATCAACCTTGAAGAAGCTACTCCAATAACTACTATTCCTCCTCAGCAGACTGGAACTACAGCACCATCTACAGCACCATCTACAGCAACAACTACACCAGCAACAGAGCAAACTCCTAGTCTGGATATGCAGAAGCTGCAGGCTGAAATCCAAGTTCTTGAATCCCAAATGAAAGAGCTTGATGAAGTCAAGAAGACTTTGGCCAAGGTGAATGAAAAATTCGACAAAAGCAAGCAGAATGAAGCAACAAAGGAGCGAGAGATAAAAGCTCTAAAAAAGAGAATAGCTGAACTGGAAAAAGAGCTTGCACTGGAAAAGGTAACAGCAGAACTAAAAGCAGTCCTCTGGGGCAACATTGGTCGATCCATCACCAATCAGTGGCAGTACATTGAGACTATGGATGAGCAAATAGTACTCATCACCAAGGCAAACAAGGAAATACACAGAGCAAGAGCAAGCCTTGGCCACATGCCAGATGCTGCCAGCAGAATGGTCAATGTTTTAAATAACAAAACTAGCTCTCAACTAGCTGCCATGGGAATTACTAACAGGACTGAAACAATATCAGTAGTCAAAAGAGTCCTGACACTAAGAAGCCTAGTTGGAACACTGGAGAGGAGAACACAGGATATGCAGACCGAGATCAACAAGTTCCTGGACAGATTTGTAGCATTACAGAACAGAGGCCTCCCCAGCATTTTAAGCAGTGTAGGAAGACTGCTCACCCTAGAAAATTACAACAAAAGGATTGATGCCCATGCAGTAGCACAAATTGCAAAACAGCCCAGTACCTCAGCAGACACAGGGCCAGCATCGGGGCAGAATCTGTATGATAGGGTGGATAATCTGTTTTTTATTATGAATGAAATTGATCATCTGTTTGATACACCACCGAATTTCTTTAAGTATACTGAGGCAGATGAGACTATGGGGGCAATCATAAATCATCAATTGCCCACACAGGAAGTATGGAAGAATTTGACACAGATAATTCTATCAGGCCAGAACCTGTAGCGTTAGTTTTCTCCAGTACATGAGCAGTCATACGCAGGCACCATTTTGATGAATAAAATCTACAAGGAAGAGGCAGATGCTGAGCCAATTCAGCAAAGCTATTTACTCACTACTGCAGCAGTCACAATCACAGGTGACAAACACAGCATACAGCGCACAAGCCATAAAGTCGGGTTCTCCAGCATTTAATCAAAGTATCTCAACCGACTCAGCAGATCCCAAAGGCCAAAATATCTTCTGACAGAACATTAAAGCGCCTTTATTTTGTATTCAATGCTGTAATAAATTTCTGATAATAATATCTCAAAGTTGGTAAGAACATTAAGTCTAAGATAACTCAGGACTCAGAGATTTTTGTAAACAATCGCAAGTATATATTCACCCCTGGCAGAAGCTCAGGGGGTTGTTGTTATTTTCATTTTGGAGATCTCACTTGCTGTAAAATTCTCAGAGAAATAATACAAAGGGTGAATGGAATTTCCAAAGCTTGGTGTACCTTGATGCGTTGTGATGAATGGTGAATGTTGCAGGATTCCAGAGTGTTTCATAAAACAATAAGTTTTCTTAAATCTCTGTATTACATGTTTTCGAGTCTTTTGTTCTCTTTTGTTGTCCAAATATTTTCCACTTAATAGCAAAGTAGAAGAATAGTTCCAGGATTTAATCTATGATTACCCTGAACTCAAACTGAGCTATTATCCATGTTTTCTTCAGATACAGTAAAAGAAGTGTAATTCTTAGTTGCTGCACTTTAAAACTATATCTTTTACAGTGATAGATATTCCCAGGGATTCAAGTTTTCCCCTGAGACATCCATCCATTTCTCATAACCAGTTTGGTGAAAATACTTAAACATTTAGTGAAAATCCTTAAATGCTCTCACTGCTTGTATTTCCTGTTCATGTTATAAATCAAAATTTGTTCTATGAAGTATCCAAATGGCCCTGTAAGTTGCACTAATTCATCTCAAGGTTTCTTGACACCTACTGCTATAGACTCCATTGCCCAATGATATTTGACTCTTTGAACATTATATCACAAGACCTGAAAGAAAATCTTCAACCAAAACATAAACAAAACCTGTGCATAATACCTAGCCTAAAACACTATCATAACAGATACAAATCATAAAGAGAGAGCCCTCTCTGATCTCAGTTTGGATAGAAACAGTGATCAAAAGATTGGTTAGTGGTTACCCCGGCCGTATTCCCTTGGGAGTCATAGGGAACAACCTGGGTGTTAACAGGTGGGATATCAGCAACTACAACGTCCATTAAGATTGTTTTATTTTGGTACTGGACTAGGGACACACATAGATCTTTTATCAAGCCTAAACACTTAACTTGGCTGGAGTCAAATGAAAATAGGTCCTTATATGGTCTTGTAATATCTAGATTCAACCTCTCCATGACTGATTTGGGCATCAGGTTATGAGAGGCGCCTGAGTCAAACATTGCATTGTGTAATATCTTTTCATGAACATGCAAGCTGACATAAAAAGGTAGTATTCCTATAACTGTTGTCTTTCCATCAACCTCCGGACCGAAAAGTAGTTCTGGGGTGTCATCCAATACATTGACATCATATTTATTATGAGTAAGTTGAAGGGACTTCTTGATTTGTTGCTTGTAAATGTTATGCTTGGCTAGCTCTGAAAGAAGAATGGCTATCTTCAGTTTTCCAATTTCAGCTTCTAAGTCAAAAGGTCTTTCAGATTGGGTCTTGGTGTTCTGGTTAACAACCCTTTCTCTCTCAATTGAATTCTTAGAGTTTTCTTCTTGATTCTCATTTTGATCTTGAGGCTTGTCCTTTTTGCTCATCTTTTGGAAAGTGCTGCTTGGATTGTGCTGTAAAGGAGGTGTAGCCCTTGGTTCTTGATTTGAGGGAAATGGTTCTGTTACCTCTTCAACTATTACTTCATTTGTAATTGAATCAGTTTTTTTAGTAGGATCTGTGACAATAGCTTTCCGAGGCTGTAGGCTATCCTTTGTTTTCTCAGGCTGTGGCACATTTACAGTTCTGCTTCTTAATTTGTATTGTTTATGAACTTCAAAAACAGCTGTGTCATAGCCCTATTTGAAATCAAATGATTCACCTGATCTAGTTTGGAACTGGCTTATGTCTTCTTCTTCATGATCTTCTTGACTCAGAAAAACTTGCCGATCCTCGTTCAGGCCCATCAAATTGATGTGGGTATAATCTATCTGCTCATTAGAAGTAGATGTTTCAGCATAGTTTTCTTGGAATGGAGGCCTTATCTCTGGTTGGCCTTGCCAACATTGGGATTCTGATTTCTTCTAAAATTGGGATTCCTGATTGGATTATTCTGTGGTGCTTCCCATGATGACTTCCTCTCAACTGATTCTACTCTGTCACCTAACCTATGCATGCCAGTGATTATTGCATCTAATTTCTGGTCCCAGCCTGAAGGCTCTTCTTTGAAGGTAGTCTTTCTTTCAGTTCTGGTCCTATTTCTCCTAGCTATCAGGTTTGCTTATACACTCACTGCTATGTCTTGCATTTCAGCTAAAGTTCGGGGAGCTCTTTCTCTTAATTGGTATGCCATATCTGAATCAAACCCATCAGGAAAGGTGTATAGAGCCAGGTCAGGTGGGGGTCTGAGATTTTGGGGAATAACATTGTAGATATTGTTAAACCGAGCACAATAGTCCAAGACAGTTTCTTGGGGACCTCTTTTGATAGTATTGTATTCAGATAAAATGTGAAGTGGATCCTTTTTCTTCTCCCATCTGTTGATAAAGGTTTGATATAGGGCTTCAGTGTCAGCTATGGAGATTGCTGGGAGTGACCTAAACCATGACCTTACATCTCCTGTTAGGCTTTGCACAAAAATTTTCATTCTAACCCCATCATCATCTATCTCATAATTTTCAAAGTAGTCCTGCATTTTCTTAGTATGTTGAAGGGCTGGATAAGAGCCAGTACCATCAAAATATGAAATCTTGCTTTGGTAATCTTGAGGCATAGGCCCTGGATTGGTAGGTAACTGCAGTGGAGCATATCTATTGGCCATGTTTGGTGGGACAATAGGGATAACATGAATGAATGGGACAAGTGGAGGAAAGGAGATGAGAGGGGTATTTGTAGTCGATGGAGTGGTTGAAAGGACACCTTGTGAAGTAGATGAAGAGCTAGGAGGTTGTGGCACAGTGGTGTGAGGATGTAGAGAAACCTTAGCAGGAGTTGGAATGTCAGTTTGAAGACCTGCTCCAGAACTTGAATCTGATAGAGTCCCTTCTGATTTGTGTCTCTTAAGGATTCTTGAAATCAAGTTTGGATTTTGGAACTCAGGTGATGGATCAGGATCTGGGTTTGACCTTGTGTAGCGAGTTTTCTTCTTAGGGGCCAGTTTCTGAGATTTTCTTTAGGAGAAATTTCTAAGAGATAGTGATGTTTGACAAGGACTGATCAGGCGTAGCACAACTGTATGGCACTTAAGACTGAATAAAGATTGACTGAGGCAGCTTTTATACACTCCTGCAAATGCAAAGCAGAGGCAGTTTCTAAAGCTATCTGGCTGTCACTCAGGCTTTATCTACAGTATTAAGAATCAGACAGGGGGTTACAAAGTTCATTCATTCCCCAGTGGAGTCACCATTTATGTTAATACCCAGGTTGTTCCCTTTGACTCCTGAGGGAATACGGCCGGGGTAACCACTAACCAAGCTTTGGATTACAGGTTCTAGCCAACCTGTAATCAGAGAGGGCTCTCTCTTTTAGTTTTTAACTTTGTTCTTGAGGATGTTAGGCTAGTTATGAGTTGGGAGTTTGTTTGGGTTTTGGTTGAAGACTATTGTTCAAAGAAGGGCATGCAAATATGAAGGAGAGTTCAATCCATTGTGCATGTGGAGTCCAGAAATAAGTAGGTTTTGATGTCTGTAATAAAGAAAGGTTCACCGCAAGGCTAGATGGGTATTCATGATACAAAATTTGATTTTTAGCAAAATAAAACAGTACAAATTACACCAGGAAAGGCAATTAAGAGTTCTTTCACAATGCAATACAAGATGAAGAACAAATCCTACCCAGCAGCGACAAGAATTACTGGATAAGGACTCATCATGAGATTAGAGCAATTGGGAGCATTTAAGAATTCCACAGTTGCAGCTAACCTTGAAGAAAACATATACAGTAGTAAGGTTTGAGTTTAGGGTGTCTTTAATGGACAAATTCTGAACTAGTCTTTTACCTCTCTACCAAGATTAAACACCATACGTTCACAGACAGATTAGAAAAGAAATAAAAGATGAATATAGTTAGAAAACACTTATTGTATCAAGCCATAGCACGAGAATCTTACAGCATTCAATAATTTCATCACAGCACATCCGAGCCATTCATCTCTTCTGGAAACCAACAACTCCTTTTATTATTTCTTTCAGGAAAAATACAGCCGAGTTCTCTTGAACAATATGAGTAACAACAACCCCCAATAAACAGCGCGGGGGTGGATATATACAAAAATATCACAAAAATATCTTAGTGCCGAGTTATTGTACAATAAATGTTCTTACCAACTTTCAAAGATATTTTTACAAAATTGAAAGCTACTTAAATGAATACATAACAGCTGTTTGTTGTTTGTCAGAAGTCTTTGACTTTGAGGGCAGCTGGCTCTGCAAGGTGCTTTGCATCGATTCTGAATATTGCGCTCTTTATTTCTCTGTCGTGCTGTAGCTTTCTCGGCCCTGTCATCTGTACCTGTCAGTGTTGCTTTAGTGGCCGAATCTTTCTGCTGAGTTGGCTCTGCAAGGTGCTTTGCATCGATTCTGAATATTGCGCTCTTTATTTCTCTGTCGTGCTATAGCTTTCTCGGCCCTGTCATCTGTACCTGTCAGTGTTGCTTTAGTGGCCGAATCTGTCTACTGAGTTGGATCTGTCCACTCTTCTCCAATCATACTGAATGCACCAATTTTTCTGAACATGATGACTTATATTTTGATGAAAAAACTTGATGAATACCTGTTTGTTCACAACAATGTCTGTATCATGCTGGTCCACCATTCCTTTGTAGGCAACTGATGTCTCAAAATCGTGCCTAATGATTCGTCTGCCTTAGTATATTTGAAGTAATTAGGAGGCACTTCAAACAGATGCTTGATTTCATTCATGATAAAAAACAAAATTTCTATTTTCTCATAGAGGCTCTGCCTAGATGCAGGCCCTGTTTCCTCTGGGATACTTGATCCTGCAGTGATCTGATTTGTGGCAAATGTATTCACCCTTTTTGCATAGTTCTCATGGGACAACAACCTACCTGCACTGTTTAGTAGGCTGGGAAGGCCTCTGCTATGCAATGCTGTGAATTTATCTATGAACTTGTTTACCTCTGTTTGCATTTCCTGGCACCTTCTATCCAATGTCTGCACCAAATTTCTCAAAGTGAGGACCCTCTTTATCAGCAAGATGGTGTCAGTTCTATTGGTGATTCATATTGCTGCTAGCTGAGGGCCTGTGCGGTTATTGAGGACATTGATCATTCTATTGGCTATCTCAGGCATAGTGCCTAGAGATGCCCTTGCTCTCTAACTTTCCTTGTGTGCCCTGCCTATGAGATCCATATGCTCATGAATGGTTTCTATGTATTTCCATTGATCTGTTATTGATTGGCCAATATTGGCCCACTAGACATTCTTAATCTCAGCCACAACCTTGTCAAGAGAGAGCTCTTTCTCCAACTCTTTTATCTTCTTCTCAAGGGCTCTTACTTCCCTTGTTCTTTCAGCTACAGTTTGTTTTGATTTGTCATATTTTTCCTTAACTGTGGCTAATTTCTCCTTGGCTTCATTCAGCTCTGCCATCTGGGCCTCTAAAACTTGAATCTCTTTCATCATCTTCTGCATGTCAAGGCTTGGAGCCTGTTCTGATGTTGTTGCTGGTGCTCATGTTGTTGGACCTGTTTCAGCTGTCTGTCCTGTGGGAGGAGTGATACTTTGAGGGGGCTCCTCAAGGTTGATCACTGGCTGAGGGGGCTGAGATGTTTGGCCTCCTTCTCTCTGCTGCAGGGCTGCTTGTAATGCAGCCTCTGTTTCTACCAATTTCCCTTCTGTTTGTACCAGCTGTTTGTGTAGTGTTAGCAGCATGGCTACTACATCCTGGTCCTTCCTCTGCTGAGAAACCTCTTATGTTTGAGGGTGAAGGGTTGCTGGAATTTTTACCATCTTTCTCAAAGCTGCTATATCTGCATCTCTTTCCTTTAGCAGTGCTTGTACAGCTTTGGGATCCTTTGGGTCATGCCCAAGCTCTATAATAATATCTTCCAAAGACCTGATCCTGTTGTCTTTGGCCTGAGAGGATGCCTTCTCCAACTCAAGTTGGGCAGTTGTATTATGCAGACTGTTTTGTAATTTGTGCGCAAGGAAGGTCTTGTCTGCAAGAGTTGAATAAACCATCTCACCCGTTTGCTTGTGAAGCTCTATCTGGTCCATTGGGTGGATGTCTTTTGCAAGTAATTCAAGGTTAGTTCTTATATAATCTGCAACTGACTGTGGCTGCAGCATAGTAGGCATGAAATGACTCATAGTCATTTTCCCCTCTGTTATGTCATATGCTGATGTAAGCCTATGCTGGTTTGTAGGGTCCATTTTAAGCAAGTGATTGTACAGCTGGAGCCTGACTGGTTCATTTCTTTTCTTGATGTCAATAAACTGCTGCTTTATGCCTGATTCAACTCTCCTTTGCTGGCTTGAGGAGCTGACCTCTCCTCCAATTGTTCTTTCTTGTTCCTGTTGAAAGGAACTGGCAGATGCCTCCATACTAGGGGGGCCCATACCCAAGGATTTCCAAATAGGCATCTCTTCTTCAGAAAGGGGATTTAATCTCTGCCTTTTCTCCCCTTGATTTGTTGATGTGGTGAGGGGAGTTTCCTGCTCTCTATCCCTGTTCCTGCTTCTTTCTTCATTTAGTGGAGTTTGGACCACCGAGGCCTCCACTATCGTTTCCTGCCTAGGAGGCACATTTTCTTGAGCCTACTGCTCTGTAGATATGGGTGCTTCAACCATTTCTTCTTGCTGTTTGGGCTGCTCCTTCTGCTGTTCTGCTGTAGGGGGTGGCTACTCCTGTTCCATCTCTTTTTCTTTTCCTCTGCTGACTACCTGAGGAGTAGTTTGAGCTTTTTGGTAGGGAGCTGTAGAAGATGAGGCAACTGCTCGAAGTTGAGTATGATAAGAAGAAGAAACCTGTCCACAATGTTCCAAGTCAGCTTCCTTCTCAAGTTTCTTTGCTTCTCTTTGTGATATTTCTTCTCTAGTACTTGCCTGTTCTAGAGTGCCCTCTTTTCATCTTAACAGATTTGCATATTTTTCAATATGAGGCAACATGACATGATCATAACTAGCCATCTTATATTTGACCCTTCTAAGACTAATGAAGTAATTGGGGTCATACGGTGACTAGAGGAAACTGGTTTGCAATTGGAGGCCCTCTAGGATCTTATCTGCTTCTTTCCATCCTCTTCCCTTTTATTATAAAGAAATGGGCCTAGCTGGTTTCTGATTTTGAGTTGTACCTTCTTGTTTTTGTTGTGGAAATGGACCATGTATGCATTTCCAAATTGCCTGAAATATTCTAAGGCAAAGAGTCTCATAGGGACATATCTTGGCAGCCTATATGGGGCTAATTCATAGCCATATATTCTGATCACTGTATGGTTTTGGTAAAAGTACCAATCCCCAATGCTGTAGGCCTTTGAGAGCTGGAGAATCCTTTGCATCTCATCTGTCAATCTTGGAGGAGGGGTACCCAATAGCAAGGACATAGCTGTATGGATAAAGAGGTCTATGAATTCACAGTAGCTGTATGGTGAATAAGATGTGTGATGAAAGACTGAAGTCCAAAATACCACAGACCTTGGGTTTCCCTGAGCATCAAACTTCTTGAGAGAAATAGGGAAGTCATCAGGTTGATAAAATAGGAACAAGTGATAGATGTATGAAGTGTATCTAAACACCTTTTCCATCTCTAGATTCATCAATTGCTCATGAATTTTATTGGCAATGTATGCAGCATAATCATAGTGCACAGAAGGAGGCATTCCAGGGGAGAAGATAGACATCATTTCCAGAATGGTTTCATCAGCATCCTCAGCTGATCTGTAACCCAGGACATAACTGATCAAATCCAAAAGCAACTTGCCCAACTCATTGAAATATACATTCCCTATAGGAGGGGTCCTCACAGTTTGAGAGCCTGATTCAATGAATAGCTGATTAATCTTTATGATTTGGGCACTAGACAGCTTGCCTCCTTTATTTAGCAAGTCCATCATGGAAAGAGGAGTCAATGGCTTTGTAGTGTGAAAGTGCAGCATTTGATTTATAGACTCAGGGGTGACATGGAACAAGACTGAACCTGAGGAATTGAGGACAGCTCTTTGACATGGGTCATAGTTGGCACTGCATCTATGAATTAAATCTGGAAGGACATTGACTTGAGGAAGGTTATAAATGGGTAGATTGGAGTCCCAAATCCATAGAATATCAGTTCCACTGAGGTGCTTGGCCTTCAGCTCATTGAGTACATGAATATTATATTTGGTGTCCATTGAGAGTGTTTCTGTCATCTGGTAATCTCTATCACCCAAGGCTTGCCACTCTAGCTCTCTGTGTGGGGCATTCAAGGGTGGAATGTTCAATGCTACTGGTGTTTCCATGGTCCACTAACACTTGGAAATGGATTTGAACTTGATTTTATGGGCACAGCAACATAGGGCAGTGAATTTTGCAAGAGCAGGGCGATTTGCAGAGGAAAACAGGCTGAATTATGGTGAAAATAAGTTAAAATGCTCCTGAAAGAGGTTCAATGAGCAAATGATGGGACTTAAGAGCTGTTTTCCCGGTGAATTTGTGCAGCAGAGGTTTCAGTTTGCGACTGCGAAAACAGGCTGTAAATTTGTGAAAATTCAGCTCAATGGGGACTTCTGTAGGTAAATTCGGTCTTATAGTTGGAGATAAATGGTGGTCACTGAGAATTTGCAGGTAATTACAGTGTTGACCTCTCTTTTCTCACTTGTGTTGGTGAATTTATGCAAAAAAGCAGGCGCGGAGGAGAAACTTGGATAAATACCTGGTGCAGACGGCAAATGTTGACAATGTAGGTGAATTGAGGGCGCCCACGGTCTCTAAAATTGATTTCTGCAGGTTGGTGGCAAGAACGTCGTAAATTACATGCAGAGAGCTCAATAGTTCTTTCGGTGAAAATATGAGAAAAACGTGAATTTTGGCGAAAATATGGACATTTTGGGCTTTTGGCGCGTTTTTTGGATGACGTCATCGGGTGGGGTCGAGTACGGAAGGGTGACGTGGCGGCCTGTGAGTGGTCCACGGGGACTGATGAGGTGGCAGACAGGTCGGAGCGATGGCGGGCTGGGCGCTGACGTGACGCTAAGTTGGCATGACGTAGGCATGGCGTGGGCGTGACGTGGGCGGGCGGTAAACCAAAGCGGTAAGCGGTAATTTCAGACCGCTTATTGTATGGGGGCGGTATTGGCAGGAGGCCTCCCGATATAACCTGGGAGCGACGCGTGGCACTGCCCTGACGTCACCCTCTGACACTTTTCGGGTGCTATAGTCCGGACATCAGGGGCGGCCCGATATTGATATGTGCCGTCGGATGGGAAAGCCCAGATCCGACAGTTGACGGGTTGCAATCTTGGTAGGACGATACGGCAGCAGGGCGAGCAATAAATTATTTTATTTCTGGAAATGTGCGCCAGGGCGGGACCTTTGGACTCCGGCGGATTTTGGGGTTTTTCAATGTTTTTTGTGTTCAATGCGCATTATAACAAAACTTTGGATAGGCAGCAGCAGTGGGTTTTTACAAGGTTTTTGCAAATAATGCGGGTAAAACATTTCAAAGGGGTTGTAAGGGGAAAAAGGGTAGGGCTTAGGTTATTAAACCAACCAGGGGTTAGTTTAATCCCTGACTTTAAACAACACATCTTTGAAGAAGACTTTGATTCTGCATGGTTATCCAATATTTGAACATATGGCTATAATGCCCAAGGGGAGGGATATATACATTTTGGGGCATTTTATGCACAATAGTGATATAGTAATAGGGAAAGGGGAAAATAGGGAGTTAAGTGTAGATAGAATTAGTAGATTGTATTGGAGGGGAATAGGAATGGGAGGAGGCAAAGACTAAGTTGTTAGGAAACAAACTTAGTTAGGAGAGTAGATCAAAATGAAAAGACTTTTACATAGGAAATGTGGCTCTTTATGCAACAAGAATCAATCAATGAGTTTGTTTTCTCTCATGAACAAAGGTGGTTTTGGATGTTAGCAAGGAATGTGATGGGGGATGATTGGGAAGTTAGACATGCTTCATCTTGCTGCTAGAAAACTATTGAATAGGAATATCTGCACTGACACCATGTTTTTCCTTTGCTTAGGCCAGTGAAATGTCATAAATCATGCTTCTGCAACCCCATCTACCTACCCATTCTATTGCCTAGCATTTTTTGTTACTTCAAGGAGGGTGCACTTAGACTTGCAAACCCTCATGTGCATTTTATTTTCCTTTGGCTTTTTCCTTTTGATTTTCTATCTGAGGCTAGCCTTATTACTTCCAAGGCCCCAGATTAAACAGTTGGGAACCTTCATTCTCTACCTAACTACTTTATCTGCCAAGATTGAACAGTTTGGACAGATTTCTTTCTCTAATCTACAACAAAAAATTGAAACATGGCATGACCCAGCTTAGACTGTTGGATCACCCATTCAGAAGTAGGACAACATCAACCAACTGTAGATATGTGTCTTTCACAAGAATATGAGATCTTTGCATCACCAAAGTAGATCATATTGGCACTCCCCCTACCAATCATGAAAAATGAAACCTATTCTTATAGGTAGCTAACACACCTTATCATGGACCCACTCTAAAATCAGTCTCTCATCATATGTCACAGATGGATCCTCCGTTAGTTTATCATTATAGAATTGCTGATGGTGCTTCTCGATAGTCACAAAACCTGGCTATCGTAGTGTGGGACATATACTCTCTTGAGTTGAGACCCTGTCTCTTCAATGGAATTGTATCAGGTCAACCACCAATAATCAAGCTGAATACAACACTGCCATAAGTCTCTTAGCTAATTCCGCCCACTTAGGTATCTGTCACCTTCATGTATTCCTCGATTCCCAACTTGTTGTATCATAGTTAAACAAAAGCTTTCAAGTTCATGATACACACCCTTTTAAGAAGTATCTGCATGCACAAAGGTTAGCTCAAAGTTTTGATCATATCACATTTACACATATACCAAGGGATCAAATTCACACAACTGATTGCAGAGCTAATCATGTCCTAGACTATCATGCATCACATATATATAACCATCAAGATACATAAACCATAAGCATAATATCCATCTCAAAAATGCAGAGATACATCAAATGTATAGAAGCATAAGACACATCATAAGAGTCACCAAAAAATCTCATCTCGTATATACATATAAAAAAAAATATGAGCACAAAAAATAGTTGTACATCCACTAGCTCATGGCTATGTAAAATAAGTCCTCAAAAACATGGGATCATCCTCATAATGGGTGCATTCCTTGGTACATACATCATATAGTCTACATCTAGTGACAAGGCCCTACGCCCCTCTCCTGAGGTCCAATCTCCACATCAGGTGCAAAACTAGGACTGGTGGTGGCCACTGCCATAGGAAATCACCAAAGAACATGTCTTCATGCCCGATCATGTGCTATCATCGTCTCCACCACCACCTCTCCTATTCCTATCCAACCATCCTTGATCATCCCCATGGTTAAGACCTTGGCTCTTCCCTAGAAATCCTCATAGCCTTTGAGTTGTGCTGCCAAAGTTATTGACTGAGTCTCCACTACCTTGGAACACTCTCGTAATATTTCCATCTCCCTAGAAATAGAAGATTTGGATCCCTCCCAAGAGGGACCACCAATATCGAGTAGTCGGTCATGTGCCGACCTATGAAGTCCCTCATCCTCTCGAACATCTTGTCGTCACTGAGCTACAATAGGATTACCAACCACTCTCATCCACTGTGGATCATTTCCTACTAAGTAGGAAAGCAGTCTTCCATGCAACCCCACATCTGCAAGTACAAATACATAATTTCATCATCATATAAAAGATGCATCATAAAGCATACATGTCAAAAAATTGAAATGAAAAAGTAAATAGTCACATACCTACTAGCCCCCAAGCATCACCAGGAGGGAGCCCCATATCTAGATCACTCATAAAGTTCACTCCACGATACGAGTACTCAAGAATAATCTTAGGGTTAAACCAAAACCAACCATCCACCTCAGCATTCCAGTAATGCCCTGCTACATCCCCATTAGCCCGTGGCATCACGGACACCCAATGTCTTATCTTGGGGTCCATAGTAGGACCCAGGGACACTGTTATAAAAGGTCATAGCATGACAACCCTCTTGTATATGATGCTACATAAGATATTGGCATAGTAAAAGGTGTGAGCCTCTCTGTGCCAAAACTTTGTCAACTGGGAGACCATCCCCCTATACACAAAATTGGCCTAGTCTAGCAAATGCCCTACCTGTAGCCCTTGTAATACTATGATCTCCCTGATACCCGGTGTGGGGCCAAAGAACCTTCCAAGTGCACAGTCATCACCAGTGTTGCTCACTCGACAAGATCTAGGATAGAAGATGCACTAGTGCACCCATCCTCAATAGGTTTGGGCCCGTAGTGGGCCTCTACACATCTCTAAATATCTACCTGCCCAACAGATAGGGGATGTAGAAAAACCTCTCCACGAGGTACTAGCCCTATCACAAAATATGCATCTACCTCCTCACTTATCATTAAATCAGTCCCTTTGATGATGAAGATATACTGATCTATGTCCCACAACTAGATCAAAAGGAGTAAGAACCTATTATGTGACCTCAAAATGGGGTCCTGAAGGAACTTCAATAACCCCCACCCAACTAGTGTCCTGCTAACTCCATGGTCCTTTGCGATTTATATTCATAAGGGCTATCAATCTTGCTCTCATCAAAGCATGCCCATCTTGTCATCAAGGATAATAAATTTTAAAAATCGACCTCCAAGGTTGTAAAAAGCCATTTTTCATGCACCGCGCTTTTATAGACATAACAGTTGTGTGCAACGCAAATTTATTTCTCAAACAGATGCGCACTATGCACGTCTACCACACAATAACCCATGGTGATTCCATATCCAGGCTTGCACATCTGCTCGTTGAGAAGATGCACTGTTCGTGTTTCTACCATTGATACAAACTTGTGGAGAGTGTGACCTAGGGTGGACAAGCTGTGGTGTTGTCAAAACAATGACGCCACAACTTTTGGCTGATCAGCCACACCATCAATGCAGCTGTTAACCTTTTACTTATGACGTCTTCGCGTAAATCTCTATGAAACACATGGAGACTATGAAATTGTAACTTAGTCGCCCACACAGTATAAGATTGTTAACCCTAAAAAGGTCATACAGGGCACCCTTATATTGCTTACCTAGCCGAGTCTACCAAATTAACGAAGATAGGGTTTAGTGTTCAACCTGTCTATCCCCATGCACTACCCAAGTGCACAGGCTAACCATGATGGCAAGAAACAACTCTTGGATCAACTATGGACTCCCAAAATAGTAAGTGAAATTGAAGTGGCCTTGGGCCCACGTTTACCTATATATTTCCCTTTTTGACATCTTCTCGATCCCAATATAGGAGCTCAAGATCTTTTTTTTCAAAACCATCAGACATAAGGATCATAATCACATAATCTTCATCATGGTACCCTCCATTCTATTTCAACTCGAAACTCATTTTTGGACCCACCATATGCTCAAAGTACCACTTCAAGTGCACCTTCTATTATTTTTTCAATTCATATTGTTCAGTTGCTTTCAGATTATTTATATAATAAAAAATGATGTTTTCACATGAGGTATTGGCTATTAAGTTATAGGCACATTAACAAACTTCCTACCATGCTCAACACCTCGATGGCCAGTAACAGAGTAGGTATCATTAATAACTCATCATGATAGGCTTCTAACAAAGCTTTTCATTTCCTGACATCATTTCTCTAAAATGCATCATAGGATCCATCATCTTGACCATGTTTACCACAACCTCCCCTTGCATATGGTAAAATTCCATGCTAGTCGATAGAGCCTTCCCAATCATGGATCACCTCATGTTATAGACCCCTACATATTAGTGGGATCCATGAGAATATACCTAGGCTCAGGAACCACTTCAGAGTGCATGCCTTGAATATTAGCATCATTATTCTTCTCTCATTTCTTACCAACCCCATTCCCAGGCCACCCCTTTTATGTTGCAGCATATCAATATTGACACACCACCGCATTCTACAGTTGGCCTACCATTCACCCATGTTACAATAGAACATTTTCATCACTTCATTCGCCTCATTAAACCAACACATAGACCAACCAATGGGCCCCCCTCTCTCAGCAAAAAACAACATACCTCCATCATGATGCAGGTCACCATTTCCATGGGGCACCCATATCCATGTCTGTACATCCAAACTACCTTCATATTCTTTTCGCAAGTGTACAAATATTTTTTAGGAAAACTATTCCCACCTATATTTTCATGTCTTTTTTTCCTAATGAAAATTTATAGTTACCCTTGGTTAGGGCTCACACATCATCCACATTCATTTACCCTCTTCACACTAGTTGGAACATACTTACACCTACCCTAGGAGTCCTACCGACTCCTGGGCCATCCAGGTTATAAAAAGTGTTTTGACTACTGTCAATTGCATTATAGCTCCTACCTTAGGCCATTTATCTATATTCATTCATATCCTCAAATTTCATTATAATTCCTTTTGTTAACCACGATATTACGGTTTGTTTTCACTTTATGTTGATTCCCTGAATCAACATGTTAGGGGGTTGAAACTTCTTTTCTATCAACTTCAACACCCATATTCTAGGATTGAGTGTGATAATGGGAATCACTATTCCCCACTGATGTCATTGGCCCCCCTAACATTTGACACAAACACAAGTTTTCATGTCAAGGTGGTACTGTACTTAATTACCATTACAATTATTTCATTTATTGGAAGACCCACATATCACTAAGCACCTCATTCAACAATTCTTACATCATGATGCTAGGGAGGTACCAAATTTCAAAGACCCATGCATACTTCAACACCTCACTGTCGAGATAAAAAGGGTCTTTTTCACCTCTAATTACCTTCACATTAATTGTCAACCCAAGGACGACTTTTTATTTCAATAGTGTACTCAGTCTGAGGCGGCTATTTATTCAAGAGTAATGTTTTGCAGTATAGTGCTTAAAATCCAAAAGTAAATGAATGCTTCAAAAAGAAATCTAACAATAACATAAACTCAAATGCTCTAAAATCCAACTATTCGCTCAGCAAACATCAATTGAGGATATAGTAGCAATAACTCATTCCTCTAGAGATTGATGCAATTGAAAAGACACTCAAATGAAAGATCATCAAACTGGGAACTAGACAGCATATGTCAATGTTCACTACAGTCTCAGACCTTCTGCACACCAAAGCAAAGATAATGAGAATAACAAGAAATGGAACATTGTCTACTTCTATAAATATGATTGAACAACAAAACTCTATCCTGATATAAATTAAATCAAGCATAAATAAGATCCACAATCTAAGAACTTAGACAGTGATAGCCAATGTCCTTTACAGCTGTTGATCTCTCACACCATACTAAAGCAATAAATTGAAAATGATAAATCAATAATGCTGCTAACAGAAATGGAATAAACACGCTTGCTGTAATAACATTTAAAAGGCAAAAACAAATCCTTGCGGAAAAGGAACAACAACTAAATCTATTGGAAAACTGAATAGCAAAGCTAATGAAATAGAAATACGCAACAACTACAAATGTAATTGAATCAGCAACCTTAACCCAGCAACATGAACATTAATCGCAGTTATTGAAGCAACAACAATTGCAGTTATAATTGAATAGTAACATAATTGAACAACAATTGCAATTACAAATGAACAACAATTAAATGAACCACAGTCTTAATCAGACAACGCAGTATTATATTAGAATTAAGAGCAGGACAATTCAAGTTATGATTAATAATTTTGTCACTACGCAATCCAATTATGATTTCACAATTCTGCAAAATGTTCATAAACAAAAGATTGCTGAATAACACAATTTGAAGAAATGAGAAGGAAACCAAACCATCACACGGCAGAAATTGGAAAGATAAAATACAGCAACAACGTACTCCACCAGAGGCTGGGCCCTTAGCCGCCAGCAGATGCTGTTGGGCTACTTCAGATGAACAACTCCTCCCAAATCAGGTATTAATCGTTAAATGGTAAAGTCATTACAAAAGCAACAGCTTTGAGACTTACAGCATGAAACAATCCTTTCTTCCTCCTATCCTATCATGAATTCTTAATTCTAAATCTCTAATTCTAAATCCTCAATTCCATCATTTTTCCATCCCCAAATCATCCCCATCTCTGATCTCTGTTTTCATTTAAATAGAGAGAGATCAGAGAGAAGTTACAATAAAGATAAGTACAACATAATTTCTATTACAAAATTAGATTGTTTCCAACCAATTGATCAACAAGAAGATATATTTCCATCCATCTTTCAACAAGAGCAAGACGAATTTGGCTTTGCAGCTGAGATTTGGAGGACGGCCGCAACAACAAATCTGAGAAAATCGTGCTCAAAGAACCCTGTGTTTCTCTCAGTACAAGCCGAATTTGGGAAAGCCATTCCTCGGCAAAGTTAATTGGGTCCGTTCTGGACAAAACCCATGTTCCGGATTTTCCATATTCTGCTTCAGTTGCTCATAATCGCAACCGCAGAACTATCACTTCTTATTCCAGCGCATTTCTGAGTTGGCACTTTTAATGATCAAATCTTCAATCTGGAAATTATCTTGAAGGCTAAAAATGGTGAATAATGTTATGACCAATTTATTAAACTTTCATTGATAAAATCTTGCATAATCATCAATTTATTAGAAATAAAGGAGAATAAATAATATTTTGCATAAGAGCATAAATCATTGTAAAATAGAATTATATGATAAATTATGATAAATGACGTAATGAAGAATGGTAGAAATTGGTGGAATAAGCGTTCAAAAGTGGCAATAATAATGGTATATTAACGACCCAACATACCCCCACACTCAATATGTTGCATGTCCTCATGCAACCCAAAGACAAAACCCATGTGTTAACTAAGCAATAAAAATTTGAGAACAAATGAATGCTTCCTTAATTAATGAATATTCAATTTTAGCAATCTTGATGAAGGCATAACAATTTTTACATTGACATTCAACTATATGTATGAAGTTGCAGCAAAATATGATATAGATAACAACAAACTTCATTAACCATTTTCTCAAAAATTACAAACCTGATTTTGTTGAAATGTTGCAAGTAAATTTACAATATATGAATGCCTCTGTGATCCAAAAATCAGATCGTTTTGATGCACGGATCATGAGATATAAACAAAATGGTTGTAGGTGAGAGTGCATGATTTCCAAAATTGTATGAACCAATTTAATTTGAAATTATCTGGGTTTGTGTATTTTAATGATGTGTCCAGAAATCACAAGAATTGAGTTCATAGTTTTAAAAATATTATGAAAATCAATTTTTGCACTGTGTGAAAATGAAATTGTATGCCTTAAATGAGAAAGAAAGTAGAAAACATCCATCATGCATAGCAATTCCTCCCCCTCTCTGAAAAAATAGCATGTCCTCATGCAATGCTAGAAGACAAATAGAGGTGGTTGCTACCAGCTGTTGAATTTTATGCCTGGTGTAAAACAACATGGAATAAGGGAGGTGTTGAGAAGGAATAAGAATAGCAATGGATGATAAAGAAATGAATGACATGGTTATAAGAAAGAAATAAATGAAAGCAACACTCCCCCAAACTGAAAGATGATATGTCGCTGAAAAATGGGAAGTGGTACAGATGTGGACTGAAGGATGATAAGTAATGCTCAAAATGGATTTTTATGAAATTCTCCTAAATTCGTAATAAATCAGAAAATTATGTGATTTTACTTCAAGTTTTACCTCCAAAAATGTGGAATGACATATATGGACTGGCAGTTGTTGAAGCTGATGTAGGCAGAGTTGGCACTTAAAGTGATGCAAAAGGTGGAATCCAGGCAAACACATCATGTCTGAACAATTGTTCACATTTGCAAGCCTTTTCTGTGAATTGCAATAGTGTGGTCATGATGCAAATAGAGTTTCCCCCCATACTTGTTGTTCTCCTGTAAACAAATCACTATTTTGCATACAATGTTCTTGAATCCATAGTGTTAGTTTTGAATAACAACAGATAAGATGCATGCAAAAATTTCAATCAGAAAAACTTATGTATACATGCAATATTAATATTTTTGTGAAATCAAGAAGTAATGGCAGAGTGCAGTAATCATATCGCATGTAAACCCATAATGCATACATTCCCCCCTCCAATTGGAAAAGGGATCCCATGACCATAAAGCATTTGAAAAGTGTTGTGTTGATGACAAGGCAAGGGAATGAACAATACAATAATAAATGAAGCAGAGTACACCTATCAATGATAGGATAACGGGAGTTATGGTTATAATGAAAGCAGAGTGTGTAAAGATAGTTATGAATAAGAGATAGGACACTTTTGATTGATGATAAGTTATGCGAAAAAGAAAAAGAACAACAATATGTCAAAAAGATGCTTTACTGATGGTATTCTAGCTGAAAATGATGTGATTGATCTGAAAACAATTTCTAATGCATAAAGGTTCAAAAAAGGGAAAATTAAGGAAATAATTTCTCTCATAAAAAAGAAAAAATAAGAAAAGGGTATTATAGTAATAATTGGCGATAAGATATAACTTCAATACCATAAGCAGAGCCTCTCCTTCCAGCATGCGTCCATAGCCTCGGCAGGGTTGCTTTCTAACCCATATGAGCCAGGATCCTCAATTTATAAATGGAGAGTTACAGTGCTGTACCACAGAAGAGATCAGTGTGCTGGCGTGGTAACCAGATAACCACACTGCCATTCACTGGGATGTAGCAAAAGTGATAAGGCCGGCTCGTGATGTGACCTCCTGTTCCAAGGATAATTTGTCTATCCAATGGATCATAACCCTGGTGTGGTGGCCATAATGGGAATGTCACTCTGTTACAGCCTTATGAACATGGTAGGCTGGCTCGTAATGAGACCCCCTATCCTCCATCTGTGAACAAAATTTTGTTGTTATTACACATTTTTATGATAAAAAGAGGGAGGCTCAGTACTCCTTAAGAGCAGGGATGGTGGAAGAAGTTGAACATGTCAATAGAAAAAAAATATACCCATAATCTCATTTATTACAGACAGAGAAGATTATAACCAGGAAGGGTGGAACCAGCATGGTATTAAGATGATCAACCAATATCATGTTCAACAGAAAAGAATGCAGTAAAGTAATATATAAATAATTGTGTCCCTTTTGAAAAGATTCTATCATCAAGGAGCTTTCTTATTAAAGATCATAACGTGAATGATATTAACTCGCTTCAAAAGAATCCATAATTTTTGTCCTTATAAAAGTAGTGTACTTCATGCCATGAATGGGAATCAGTAAAATGTGGTTGAGATGAATTAGGAATAATCCTACAAGAGGAAGGAAGTGTTGCTCTCGAAAATAATCCCAAAGTGTTGCTTCTTTGAAGGAACAACAAAAACACTCAAAAAAGTGTTGTTCCTTGTAGGGAACAACAAAGGAAATGCACACCAAAAAGCAAAAATACACAAAAAAGTGTGAAAATGCAAATGACGTTCTTTTGGAAAAAGGAACAGCAAAAACACTCAAAAAAAGTGTTGTTCCTTGTAGGGAACAACAAAGGAAATGCACACCAAAAAGAAAAAATATACACAAAAAAGTGTGAAAATGCAAATGTCATTCTTTTGGAAAAAGGAACATCAAAAACACTCAAAAAAAGTGTTGTTCCTTGTAGGGAACAAAAAAGGAAATGCACACCAAAAAGCAAAAATATACACAAAAAAGTGTGAAAATGCAAATGTCTTTCTTTTGGAAAAAGGAACAGAAAAAACTAAAAGTGTCGTTCCTTTTGAAAAGGAACAGCAAAAACGCAAGTGCCGTTACTTTGGAAAAGGAACAACAAAAATGAAAAGTGTCGTTCCTTTGGAAAATGAATAGCAAAAACGCAAGTGCCATTCCTTTGGAAAAGGAACAACAAAAATGAAAAGTGTCGTTCCTTTGGAAAAGGAACAACAAAAAACGCAAGTGTCGTTCCTTTGGAAAAGGAACAACAAAAATCAAAAGTGCCATTCCTTTGGAAAAGGAACAACAAAAATGCAAGTGTCGTTCCTTTGGAAGAGGAACAACAAAAACGAAAAGTGTCATTCCTTTGGAAAATGAACAGCAAAAACGCAAGTGCCATTCCTTTCGAAAAGGAACAACAAAAATGAAAAGTGTTGTTCCTTTGGAAAAGGAACAACAAAAACGCATGTGTCGTTCCTTTGGAAAAGGAACAACAAAAATCAAAAGTGTCGTTCCTTTGGAAAAGGAACAACAAAAGACGCAAGTGTCGTTCCTTTGGAAAATGAACAACAAAAATGAAAAAGTGTCGTTCCTTTGGAAAAGGAATAGGAAAAACGAAAAGTGTCGTTCCTTTGGAAAAGGAATAGCAAAAATGAAAAGTGCAAAAGTGCTGTTCCATTCAAAAATGAAGAACAAAACGTGAAAGTGAAGTGTTGTTCCATTTCGAAAATGAACAACAAAACATGAAAGTGCAGAAGTGTTTTTCCATTTTGAAAAGGAACATCAAAATGTGAAAAAGCAGAAGTGTTGTTCAATTTGAAAAGGAACAACAAAACATGAAAGTGCAGAAGTGTTGTTACATTTCGAAAAGGAACAGCAAAACGTAAAAAAGGAACAACAAAATGGAAAATCATAAAATGCAAACATGCAAAAAAAAAATTAGTTGTTCTTGACATTGATGCTGAAGATATGTTACAATTTGAATGAAGCAACACCTGAAACACAAAATATAAGAGAAATCAGAAAAGAAACAACATTTTATTTAAAAAAAAACAGTATGTAAATAAGTAAATTAAGTTACAACAGCTATGATATTATGTAAAAAAAATGATCTCTTTGAAAAATGTTTTGGTAGCAGTAATAAGACATGAATCTTGAAATGGAAATCAATTCTTCATTTCTTCTATTATGAATCTGTTGGGTAATGAGTTAGATGAAATTCCTTTGTTTCATTTAAAATTTCTTTCAAAAATCACTCGTCCATAAATTGACCTTCTTTATTTTCCCAAGACCTGCAAAAAATGAGTATCTACCTGCAATAAAACAATAAATCATGGAGAAAGAGAGGTGCGCGGGCTCCCCTAATCCAAGAATTATGCAAAAACCTAACAGGTAGTTACTCTGTAAAACAAATCCACAGAGAAAATAACAAAGTAAAATTTATTTGTTACCTGCGGAAGAGCAGTGGCCAATCATGCTAACCTGCAGTGTTTTAATCACAACTTCTTTGTTTTCGTCAAAATTGAGTGATTCCAAAGCCAAATGAGAGCTAATTCAAAGGTTTATCTCCAGTAGATGTAGGTTTTAAAGATTCAATGATATGATATGTCAATTTTAGTTAGAACAACCTGCATAATAGAGTCATTGTCGATTACCCGGCTTAGACCAACAGTTGATATTTCAAGCGTAACGTTTTTGTTTGATGTCAGATTCGAATGATTCAAATTGGAAATGAAAATAGATTCATTTATTTATCTCCAACAGAAACATATTTTGAAGACAAGAAGAATTGATAGGTCAAATATTGTAAGGAACAACAAAAAAGACAGAGTTTTAAGAGTGCTGATTTACGATAGACAGTCAGTATTTTGATCATAACTTCCCCATACAATATCGAAAATGAGTGATTCAAATTTCATTGTAAACCATACTCATAGGGGAATCTACCATAGAAACGGGTTTTAAAAATGCATTCATTTAGGCCTCCAAAAACTGACTATCCCAACTCTGTTCCAGAGCTGCCCACTAGACACCCTGTCAATGTTTTGTTTCTAACTTTTTCGTTTCAAATCCAAATTGAGTGGTTCAAATTGGGTTAGAAAGTAGATATCAAGGGCTACCTAGGGTAGAAACAGATTTTAAAAATATTCACTTTTGGTCCCTCAAAACATGACTGTCCCGACTGTTTTTCCAGAAATCTCATCAAGCCCGCAAGCCAAAAAAATGATATTCAACCATTTTTTCATATTGATGATAAAAATGAATATAAGTGTTTGTAGAATTGTTATTTATATTATAAATCATCTACATACACAAATGAATTGAAACATTTATCATCGATGTTGATTTCGATAGCGTGTTGCAACAAAAGAAACAACCAGTTTTATATAAAAAAAACAAAATGCATTTATTTATTCCCTTATTTATTTTATTTTCTACACTAACCTATTTTGATTTGAAAAATGAATATGACTACGTATATGTATACTTCCAGTGGATCCATATTCGAAATAGGGCCTCATGTATGCACATACCCAAATTTGAAAGATGCATATTAATGGATATTAGGGTATGAGAAGCCAACTTCCCTTGAAAAGATGGTATCAAAAATTGTTGAAGCATAGAGTGATGTTGCAAACAAATGATGGAGTGAAACCAATCTTTAATGTATCCTTTACTTTCTTGATTTCTCATATCCATCAGATCATGAAGTTCTTTAGCTTTTAAAATAGCTTGTTGATACATACTATAAGAAACCTCATTTTCTTCCATAGCTTCTACAATTTTTGAATTTAAAACATTCTGAATCTCATTGTAAGTTTTCTCTAATGTCGCATGTGAGATAGAATGGGTGGGAAGGGTGGGTAAATTTGGCAGTTCAACATTGTAAGCATCTTGTACTGGTTTATTGTGGTGAGGGTGTGGAATTAGTTGAGCAGGAAAATGTGTAAGGAATGGAGCATTGTGATGATGTGGTTGGTTGGGTTGAGTGGATAAATTTGATATGCAAGCAGGATGTTTTGGAAGAGCCGGTGGAGAATATGGAGAATGTGGTTGTGCTACAAGATGAGGGAGAGTAGTCATGCAATCATAAGGTGAACCATGCCAAACTTGTAGATAAGATTGGTGGTTATATTGAAATTGACATAGCTGCCCTAGAACATGAGTATTCCATAATGGATTATGCAAGTAAGAGAATGGAGAAAAAGTGTTTTCAGCCATACCTGTAGGCCTTGTTGCAGCTTTCCCATCTCTTTGATATGCCACTTCCATCCTAGATAAGGAAGAGTGAGTATCTATGAGATTCTCCTTTTAGTCATGAGGGCAAAACACTTCATCAAATTCTTCATTTTTATGAACATACAAAACGTCCAATTTTTCATTTAGAGAGCTAATAAAATCAACTTTAAATTTTCAAATAAAGCATTGATTTCAGCTCTTATGTCTCCTATTCTTGTAGCAGATTTGGAAAAGAAAGAACAAGCATCTCTAGAATTCTTACCAGCCTTGGAGATTCCTCTTGAATACCTTATGCACAATTCACAAACATCATCATATGATAACTGAAAAACATCACCTTTTCCTATCAGATTTAAGAGTTCTAAAAATTTATCTTTGATTCCTTTAAGAATGAGTGTTTTTAAGATCTCTTTCTGTTATAGACATTTTTGTGCCTAACAGCATGGAGCATGAAATGTCAATAATCTGAGGGATCCAAAGTCCCTAAACATGTTGTTCTTACCCTTAGAGGAACAAGGTCTGCAAACCACAGCACTGAAAATCAGTTCTCCACTCAAAAACACTCAAAAACAGGCTATTTCTGGATCATGTCAGCTGCTCCACTGAGCATCTGCGCTGAATGTCAACTGCTCCTCCTTGTACCTGCGCTGAAGGTCAAAACCAATGAAGGCTACCTGCGCTGGGCGAGATTGGCCAAGTGGCACAGTCATTCTGCAAGGTGTCAACTGCCCAGGAAGCTTCCAAGCTGACACTTGGTTCAAGGAATTCACCCTATGATGAGTAAGAGGGTCTTGATCTCCAAGTGGAAGCAAGATTCTCCAAGTGGACTCAAGAACTGAAGATTAACTAAAGTGGGAGAGGACACTAGTCAGCTTTATGCCAGCCTCAAGCTGACTCATCCTTTCTCCAAATCTCCTATATATAGAGCTCTCTCATGAGGTCTAGGGAGGCTGGAATTTTGTGCAAGTAAGGAAGTGCTGTTGGTTTGTGTATAGAGCTATTGGGTGTTTTGCTTGAAGGAGGTGAAGAGGAGATTTCTTTTAGCTGGGAGGTGTTGCTGGATTGGGCCCATTGTGGTTGTAACTCTCTCAGAACTTTACTTCTATTATCAATAAAGTATTTGAGGTTCTTCTATATACATGTGTTTTATGATGAATAGATGCTTGTATATTTGATTTATGCTAATCCTATAATCGATTATGGATGTATGCTTCTTGTAGTTCCCTTTTCTTGTGCTTTTATAGGATCTGTGTGTAGCTGGTCCAACAAAAGGACAAGGAGCTAGGAGCAAGCGGCAAGGAGTGAAGACTGGATCGACTATTAGCGCAAGATAACGGTTAGTAGATCATCCTTTTCTTCCCTCTCTCATCTCATAAAGAAGAAACTTTGAATAGCTTTGCATTCAGTTGTTGCTGGAGTACTATCACCTTCAGAGTAGGGATAGAGGCATTCTGCATTAGATACTTTTCCCCCCAACACTTTCTCCAAATTCTTATATTTTGATTTTTGAAGGTTATAATGAAATTGATCTACATATTCCTCCAAGCTTTCATTTTCCCCTTGTATCATATTGAAAATATCTTCATTGGCCTTGCAATAGTCTTGGTACTTCTTCAAGAATATGTTCTTCATGTCCTCCCATGTTTGGATGCAATTCCCACCTAGGCTCATGAACCATCGGAGAGCTGCTCCTTTTAGAGTAAGAGGAAACACTTTCAATCTTTGATCGTTAGTGTAATAATCATATCCTCTACAAAGTATTTTGAACTCAAATAAGAATGTATCTGGATCTTCATTTGTCAAGCCATGAAAATTTGGTAGAGACAATGGGGGAATTATGTGCATTTGTGTCACTCCTCCTAGATCTTCGATAGGAAATTCAAAAGTAAAAAAGTGATCCATTTCTTACCATAATAGAAGATGTTCTTCACGTGTTTCTTCGAGGCTCATTCTTCAAATGTTCCTGTCAATCGGTTAGTGAAATGGGTGGTGCTTACATCACCACTTGAGAGAAATCATGAGATTTGTTTTTCAAAATTTCTATTTTTTTTCTTTTAAGTCATTCACACAAAAATTCAAACATCTATTTCTACCCTAGGTTCTTTAACAGTCCTGCTGGAAAGTGGGCGAGGGAGCAGGGCTTTTACATGCTTCGTACGCAGGTTCTTACCTTCCGTTTTTAATACCCAATTCTCTCCTAACAGACACTCATCAGATGCACACTACTATTTAAATATGGCTACACTCTCCCCGGCAACGGCGCCAAAATGTCGAGCGATAAAATGGTGTCTTTTTAACTCCTAATTACCTTCACATTAATTGTCAACCCAGGGACGACTTTTTATTTCAAGAGTGTATCAGTCAGAGGTGGCTATTTATTCAAGAGTAATGTTTTGCAGTATAGTGCTTAAAATCCAAAAGTAAATGAATGCTTGAAAAATAAATCTAACAATAACATAAACTCAAATTCTCTGAAATCCAACTATTCACTCAGCAAACATCAATTGAGGATATAGTAGCAAGAACTAATTCCTCTAGAGATTGATGTAGTTGAAAAGGCACTCAAATGAAAGATCATCAAACTGGGAACTAGACAACATATGTCAATGTTCACTACAGTCTCAGACCTTCTGCACACCAAAGCAAAGATAATGAGAATAACAAGAAATGGAACATCGTCTACTTCTATAAATAGGATTGAAAAACAAAACTCTATCCTGATATAAATTAAATCAAGCATAAATAAGATCCACAATCTGAGAACTTAGGCAGCGATAGCCAATGTCCTTTATAGTTGTTAATCTCTCACACCATAATAAAGCAATAAATTGAAAATGATAAATCAATAATGCTACTAACAGAAATGGAATAAACACGCTTGCTGTAATAAAATTTAAAAGGAAAAAACAAATCCTTGCGGAAAAGGAACAACAACTAAATCTATTGGAAAACTGAACAACAAAGCTAATGCAATAGAAATACGCAGCAACTACAAATGTAATTGAATCAGCAACCTTAACCCAGCAACATGAACATTAATCGCAGTTATTGAAGCAACAAAAATTGCAGTTATAATTGAATAGTAACATAATTGAACAATAATTGCAATTACAAATGAACAAAAATTAAATGAACCACAGTCTTAATCAGACAACGCAGTATTATACTTGAATTAAGAGCAGGACAATTCAAGTTATGATTAATAATTTTGTCACTACGCAATCCAATTATGATTTCATAATTCTGCAAAATGTTCATAAACAAAAGATTGCTGAATAACACAATTTGAAGAAATGAGAAGGAAACCAAACCATCACATGATAGAAATCGGAAAGATAAAATACAACAACAGCGTACTCCACCAGAGGCTGGGCCCTTAGCCGCCAGTGGATGCTGTTGGGCTACTTTAGATGAACAACTCCTCCCAAATCAGGTATTAATCATTAAATGGTAAAATCATTACAACAGCAGCAGCTTTGAGACTTACAGCATGAAACAATCCTTTCTTCCTCCTATCCTATCATGAATTCTTAATTCTAAATCTCTAATTCTAAATCCTCAATTCCATCATTTTTCCATCCCCAAATCATCCCCATCTCTGATCTCTGTTTTCATTTAAATAGAGAGAGATCAGAGAGAAGTTACAATAAAGATAAGTACAACATAATTTCTATTACAAAATTAGATTGTTTCCAACCAATTGATCAACAAGAAGATATATTTCCATCCATCTTTCAACAAGAGCAAGACGAATTTGGCTTTGCAGTTGAGATTTTGAGGATGGCCGCAACAACAAATCTGAGAAAATCTTGCTCAAAGAACCTTGTGTTTCTCTCAGTACAAGCCGAATTTGGGCAAGCCGTTCTTTAACAAAGTTAATTGGGTCTGTTCTGGACAAAGCCCATGTTCCGAATTTTCCATATTCTGCTTCATTTGCTCAGAATCTCAGCCGCAAAACTGTCACTTCTTATTCCAGCGCATTTCTGAGTTGGCACTTTTAATGATCAAATCTTCAATCTGGAAATTATCTTGAAGGCTAAAAATGGTGAATAATGTTATAACCAATTTATTAAGCTTTCATTGATAAAATCATGCATAATCATCAATTTATTAGAAATAAAGGAGAATAAATAATATTTTTACATAAGAGCGTAAACCATTGTAAAATAGAATTATATGATAAATTATGATAAATGACGTGATGAAGAATGGTAGAAATGGGTGGAATAAGCGTTCAAAAGTGACAACAATAATGGTATATTAACGACCCAACACTCACTCAAGTACTGTTCACCTTTCTTATGCATGGGGGCACCTGATTCAGTGTATTTGTCAAGAAACGCCCTTGAGGGCATCAATAGTTATCATCATCAGTCATCATCATGTCAACCACCACAATTTTAACTCGATGGAACCGTTTCCTGTCTGATTGTAATAATTCATCAATAGCCATCATAACGAGCATGGGACATGACCGCCTCGTATAGACACTTTTTAATTTTTAGGTTTTCTTCAGAGAATTATAATCATTTATGCTTATTCAAGGGGTTTCCCTACTCATATTCGTAAAAATTTATTCTCTCTCTCAATAAGTTGATAAGATTCCCAATCATAATAGAAAAACAAGATGTATTTCAGCTACACATTTCTCCTAACCTCATACATAAGGGGACAACTATTAACACCAAAAAATCGTACACATGTTTGTGCAATCTAGAAGATGCTTAAATTTGTCTAGCAGAATGCACAAGTGAAGATTTTCCAGCTGAAGACATTACGAAGTTCACAAAATTTAATTTTTCCTAAGGTCCAAACTATATTGAATTAAAAAATTGAAGTCTTCATCACTGTTTCTTTGATAGCCATGCACCACACAATATTTCCCTTAAAATCCATGTGGTCGAGAAAATGGTCGACTCAGCAAATTCGGGACCACTTCCCAAACTTGGGAGATGATTCTATGATAGTACCTTAGTCAAGGACAATCGAATTCAAGTCACCGTGAAGATATGAAACCCTCAATGGAATCATCTTGATCTAAAAATGATTGCTAGTTAATGTTGTGCTAGTATCATTTCCAGATATAAAATTTTCTTTGCTTTGGTTTGCTTATCCATAAAGAGTTTATCCATAAGCATGTGATTGTCAATTCATCTAACTTGGTGAAGTTTAATATTTTTCATGAACTTAAAAGCAAGAATTTAAATGGCTGAACAACAACATATAAAAACACATCAAGTACAAATAACAGAGCTCAATAGACAAATTTTTATTGAAGGAGTTCACCCCTCATGGGCTACATCTCCTTGGTCTAGATTCATAGTGTGGGCCTTTGTATTAGCTTCAATAGTGCTAAAATTGATTTTACATGCATCCAATGCTCTTGGAACCTATTCCAATGAGTTTAAAAAATTCAAATCTATCATAAATAACTATTTGTTTACTCAATTTGGTTACTAGTTGCTCTCGGAATGACCTCCAACACCTAGTAGCCCTTAGCTTCAAAAATCTTCAAGTGACCAAAAACACTTGTAGATGACCTCTTCTACCTCCAAAACCTACTCCAATGATTTCCTAGCATGCGAATTAGCCAAAATGACTATTCAGTTTCGAAATTTGGCTAAGAATTGCCTCAGTTATGGCAAAACCAATTTTTCCTAGAAAACCTCCACTAAATCTAGAGAACTGCCAGTTAAGTCCACCAAGTTTGGTGGTAATTCCAGATTTGGTGGGTCCTCCAAAATCTCCGCCAACTTAATCATGGATTAATTAAATGTTAAACTGATTAGTGGTGCACTAATCACACTTAGTCTTGGCCCCTAGCTCCTCCAGCAATGAATGCATGTTTAATTAACAATTCGCGCCCTCCCTTCTCAATGGATGTGCCATTGGTGGTATGGTAAAGCATGGTGGTTATGTGGGGGAGGTTTTGGGTTCCATTCCTACCCTCCCCCAAATAACATTTTATTTTAACATATATATTCACACCCCCAAACTTTGGTTAATGCGACATTTGATTTAATTTCTACCTTCAGACTTTGTTAAATTGAAATGTGGATTTGTATATACATTAGGGTTTAATTAATATTTAATTAAAATATACAATATATATATTAATTATATTATAATATATAATTTAAAATTATATAATATAACACACACACACACACACACACACACACACACACACACACAGACATATATATTTAATTAAACAAATAAAATTAAATTCCACAATTATTCATTCCTTGGAAGTCATTGGAAAAATCACCTCTTCACAAATCATCTGGCAAATCTGAAGATGACACTTGTCACAGTGTCACTGGCTGAAACTAGAGAATATTCTCTGCGTGTTGACTAGGCATTCAGTCAATGCTAGTCAAACTTTGACTTTGATTTTTTTTACCAAACGTTCAGAAGCTCTAATTTTTACATACGATGTCGGTTTTTTAAACTGTTCACGGCGTTGGAATCTTGGCGACGAACTCTATCTGGTCATTCAGGTTCAATTCTAAGCACTTTCATTTTTTAGCTAAAATATTGATCCCTGATCATTCCTCCCCACTAGAAGACTTTTGGAGCCCAAAAACTCTCTTGGTCACTGATTATGTTAATGAGGGGACTGTTCCCTCATCCTTCCAGTCTTTATCCATTGAAATTTTCCTAATTTCATCATTTGGAGCTTTTCATAAAAAGTCAAAATTTTCCTTGATTAGGACAACCATCTATTGTTGTCTTTTACACCATCATGCTACAATATTTCTGAATTTGCAGAACAATAATATAATTTTGCAAAAATCATATTGTTCCTGCCTTGGTCAACAATCAAAGGAAACTTGGAATCTTTCTCACCTTGCACTTTGTCTCTATGGCGATTTTAAGCTACTTTTGCCTTGTACTTGAGTCAACTCTTGCCCAATATTCTTCACAATTTTAATGTGCTTTTTGGAAACCAACAATGAACATTTGTGAAACCCATGCCTTCTTTGCTAAGATGCCTTGTCCTCTTCTCTTTGACATTTGCAACTTCTTGCACCGGCACCCTGTTTTCAACACTGCTCAACACTAATGTTGGCTGTTGCAAATGTTTTTCACCTTCTTTCAAAGGCAACCTGTTATCATTCTGAAACAACTCATTACAAATATAAGCATATTTATGAAAAGTATGATTCAAAAAATCTCTTTGTTTTATCATCAACAATGTCAATTTCTGACTTGCATTCACTAGCCTCTACATTTGCCCTGCATTAACTAAAGAAATGTTTAGTTTCTTACGATGAGATCTCACAATATACTTCACCCCATCTTTAAGAAAATGATATTTGTGTTCATAGTGATGAAACATCACTTTCTTGTCATACAAATATGGAATTCCCGAGATAATTCTATAAATGTCAAGTGGAACCATGTCTAACTTGACTTCATCAACAAAATTTGCAGTAATAGAAAATCTAAAAATGCATTTCCTTGAAACCTATAAATTGGCATCCTTAACTATCTAATTCAAAGGGTATGGTTTATGATGTGGTATGGTTTCAAGTTTAAGCTCTTTAACTAAGTCTTATGAAATTAGGTTTTCTTGTGATCTACTATCAAAGAGTGCATCAATCTTGGTATGATTTGAGATTACTCTAACAATGAACAACTCTTCCACTTTGTCTTCATTTGGAGTGTTGTTGTGACTATTTGAGGAAATAGTACTTTCAACATGTTGACCTTTCAACCCCATAGCTGTAATTTTTGTCTCATCTCCTGAATCTGACCTTAAGTCCTTTTCAGCTATAGCAATAATTTTTCCCTTCTCTTTGGATTTCAATCTATCTCGTTTTAATTCTGGATGAGGTTGCCAACAATGGTATTCATCATGGTCAGTCTTTGAATAGTTTTTTCCTGTGAGTTTTTCCTTCTCCTTTTTGATACCTGCATTCTTCTTTCCCTTCCATTTTCCTCCCTTCTCGTTTCCCTTGCCCTCACTTTCACCTTTCTCCTCCATGTTTTGTTTTCCCCTTACCTCAAGATGCGTGGCTTGCACACATACTTCATCTAAGTTGCTTGGGTTAAACATAGGGATAGTATGCTACAAATAGGAATGTAAACCTCCAATATATTTCAAGAGTGTGTCTTGTGAATTCAAGTTTACTCCCAACAATAAATCCATCTTCCTAAACTCCTAAGTATAATATTGGACTGTTTGAACTTTAAGCTACCTAAAATTCTACCAACTCATAATTTCTTTTTGCATATAGGCTAAAGGATAAAACTATCTTTTAATTGTAGAAACAACTTCAACCCAAGAAATGGATATCTTACCATGGATTCGCATTTCCTCTTGAGTCTTTGCTTCCCACCAAACTAGTGAAGCTGCTTCTAGCCTCAATGAAGCCAACTGGATCTTTATGTTGTCTTCTTGAAGGTTTTGAATTCTATAGTATACCTCCAACTGTCGAATCCAACTGTCCAACTTTTCTGCATTCACCTTTCCATTACACATGGGAATTTCAAATTTTATGTCCAATTTCAGTAATGGAGTTTTTCCTTTTGTGGTTTTGGACTATGGTCAGTGGTGGTAGTGGAAGATGATGTTGTGTGAGATGGTGAAGATGATGAGGAAGATGATGAGGATGGTGGATATGGAAGTTTATTTCCACCATTCCCTTTGGAATCCCTCTTTTCATATTTTTTGTCCTCTGAGCTTCCTTCTCCATGTGGAGGTTTAGAACTCTCTCCAACCATTCTGGTGTTCCTCTCTTCATAAAGGATTTTAACCATCTCAGTCAAAGTATAGAAAGATTTCTTGAATTATTCCTTTTTTGAAGAGGGACCTTCATGCTCTCTTTCTCCAGACATAATGGCTATGGATTCAGGCTCATAAATTTGTACTAATTGTACCTCTTCAATCACTTTAGCCTATTATGCAATTTGTACCTCTTCTATCTCAACTGATGGAGATGGATCTTGAGGTGATTCATGTGCTACCTTGAGTGGTCCTTTGGGTGAGAATGATGCTTTCTCTATATTATTCCTTCTTGTCCTAATCTCAGGACTAGCTATCAATAGCTTCCCTTCTCCTCTCTGCAACTTCAACCTTATAATCATAACAGGAATTGCAACTATTAAACCCTTCAAGCAAATCAAGCAAGAAATCTTGTGCGTTGATACCAACTTGATCTGAAATTAATTGCTAGTTAATTTTTTTCTAGTATCATTTCCAGATATAGATTTTTCTTTTCTTTGGTTTGCTTATCCATGAAGATTTTATGCATAGGATGTGATTGTCAATTCATCTAACTTGGTGAAATTTAGTGTTTTGCATGAAATTAAAAGCATGAATTAAATGGCTGAGCAACATCATATAAAAACACAACAAGCACAAAGAATAGAGCTCAGTACACAATTTTTTGTTGAAGGAGTTCACCCCTCCTGGGATACATCTCCTTGGTCTAGCTTCATAGTGTGAGCCTTTTTATTAGCTTCAATAGTGCTCAAATCGCTATTACATGCATCCAATGCTCTTGGAACTTACTCAGATGAGTTTAAAACATTAAAATCTATAAAAAAAAATGACTATTTTATTACTCAATTTGGTTACAAGCTGCTCTGGGAATGGCCTCCAACACCTCGTGCCCCTAAGCTTCAAAAATATTCGTGACCAAACCCACCTGTAGATGACCTCTTCTGCCTCTGAAACCTACTCCAATGAGTTCCTTGCATGCCAATTAGCCAAAAATGACCATTCATTTCGAAATTTGGCTCAGAATTGCCTTAGTTATAGACAAACCAATTTTTCCTAGAAAACCTCCGCTAAATTTGGAGAACTACTAGTTAAGTCTGCCAAGTTTGGTGGCAGTTTCGGATTTGGTGGCTCCTCCAAAATCTCTGCCAACTTAATCATGAATTAATTAAATGCTAAACTAATTAGTGGCGCACTAATTGCACTTAGTGCTGGCCCCTAGCTCTTGGTTTCGATGCTTGGTTGCATGGGGTGGGGGTTGGCTCACAGGGCTGGCTCCCACCACCCCGCCACTGGCAGTGAATGCATGTTTAATTAGAAATTCACGCCCTCCCTTTTCAATGGATGCACCATTGGTGGTATGGTAAAGCATGGTGGTTATGTGGGGGAGGTTTTGGGTTCCATTTCGACCCTCCCCCAAATCACATTTTATTTTAACATATATATTCACACCCCCAAACTTTGGTTAATGCGAAGTTTGATTTAATTTCTACCTTCAGACTTTGTTAAATTGAAATGTGGATTTGTATATACATTGAGGTTTAATTAATATTTAATTAAAAATTTTAAAGTCATATATATATATATATATATATATATATATATATATATATATATATATATATATATATATATATATATATAATTTAAATATATAATATAACATAAAAATTACATATAATAATATATATATAATAATATTTAATTAAATAAAAAAAAGAAAATTCCACAATTATTCATTCCTTGGAAGTCATTGGCAAAATCATCTCTTCAGAAGCCATCTAGTGAAGTTGAAGATGACACTTGTTACAGTGTCACTGGCTGAAACTAGAGAATATTCTTTGCATGTTGACTAGTCATCTAGTCAATCCTAGTCAAACTTTGACTTTTTTTTTTTCTTTACCAAACTTTTAGAAGCTCTAACGTTTGCATACGATGTCAATTTTTTAAACAATTCATGGTGTTGGAATCCTGGTGACAAACTCTATCTGGTCATTCAAGTATGAAGAAATTATGAGCACTTCCTTTTTTTTAGCTAAAATATTGATCCCTGATCACATCTTGTCTTACTCATGACTCATTAACATTCATGAATCAAGAGAGGGAAGACGGATTGAAAAATTATATATAAACAGGCCATGGGAGAACCAAAATATGAGACAATGTTATGCTAGCCAAATTACTATAAGAGCAACCCAACATTTCATTGTTGAAGAAAAGAAAATAAGAGCACTAGCATGTTGGGCATATTCCTTCTTAGAAATCCATCATCTTAGTGAGAGGAGAAGAGTCCAACATTGAGAGAGTATTCATACTTCTTTGAGAGAGAGGAGAATCTAGCAAAGAGATTGAGGAAAGTAACCTCCTTGCTAAGTATTTTTTAGCGCCATAGCTCAAAGAATAATCTTTGAGTGTTTAGTATTCATATATTTTATTCATCTTCTACTACCAATAGTCAATAAAGGGAGTTTTTTTCCATTATTTTGTTGACTTGTTTCCTTCATTAAGCATTGTTTGTGTATTTATCTCTTATTTTTTAGTTTATGTTTTTATGTGCATTGTTTTAACTATTGCAATGATTTGTTTATCTCGGTTTGCTCATGAACAACACCAACTTTGTCTGTAATACTTTGTTGGGAGAAGGACCCCCCAAGAGCAGTTTTGGAGCTAAAACCCCATATTAAGTCAAATTTTGTAATATAATTGTAAAGACTCCACATTTTGTGGCCGCGGATCGCAAAGGTGTTATGTGTCAAAAAGGGTAGTCCACCCTTAGTTTTGTAAAGTAGAGTTAGCTGTAAGAGACCTACCCATGGCCTGCAGACCATGGGATTGTGTAAAAAGAACCAAGCTCTAAGTAGTTTAGGCATGAATAGAATGGCGAATCATGTAATAGAGTGATAGTTCTGAAGAAGAAGTCTAAGTCTTCGGTCGTAGTGTAGATAGAGGCTCTGCAATTGAGTGCATAGAGGCCTAGGGTAGAAGTCCGTAGCTAAGTGCGTGGATCCCTACAACTGTGTGTGCAAGGTGGATAGAGTCTGTAAATGCTTGGAAGATATTAATAAAAGGAGTTATTCTACAATTTCTATGTCTTTGTGCTGTTGATGTGTTTGGATATTTTATGTATGAATTTCCTTTATTATGCTTATATGATGCACGAATGAATGCAATTACATTGAATAATCGAATGTAATTATGAATATCTGCTTACGCAGAGTTAACTTTAAGTATTTGACAATATAAGCAAATCACTTAGAATAATTGATGAATCTACACAACACACTGCCATAGCGCGAAAGTACTTGAGCCACAGGTTAGAGCTGCTCTGTTATGAAACCAGCTCAAGAAAAGATAGAAAAGATAGATCAACGCCCTAGAATTCAGCCTCTTCGAGGGGGAAACATCCTTTACATTACATAAATGAACAATTCTTGGATGATACAAATGAAAAGACCTCCTTTCTATATATAGGAGTCTAAGGGGTCATAACATAATCAGAGCCGACATAACAATAATAATGTAAGGGCACAATAATAACAATAGTGGGCTTCTATGGGGCACAATAGTAACAATATGGGCACTACATGGGTATATCAATATAATAAGTGAGTTTTACTAATAACAATAAAGGGTTACACTAGTATTATAGGGGCCTAACATGCCCGTCTCCTTCAAAAAGCGTTGTCCTCAATGCTTGAGTAGTTCTTGATGCTTCCGTATAAAATTCTTGTCCTCCCACGTGGAATCTTCAGTGGGTAAGCTCTTCCACTTGATGAGATACTCTGAAATTGATCGATTTCGTAGCTGTCAGGTTCTTGCTTCTGTGACTGCTCCAGGTTCTAATATGATTTTTCCTTCCTCTTCAATTTCTGGCAATATTGTTTGAATTGGGATCTTTTGCAACTTTTGAATAAGTGGCCATACTTCTTCGTCCTTCTTCCATTCATCCCTTGCTTCATTTATCTAATCTGGTTGGATAATAGAAATAGCACAAAAGAATGCTTCCACATCCTCATCCTTGAAGAGTCTTCCCATTCGGTAAGGTCGCCATTTTTTAAGTGCATGTAGTATTGCCAACATTTCCTTCTCATAAATAGCTTGCTTGAGATGTAGCTATAAAAATACCCAATCACCTACATCAAAACATTTTTCACTACGATGTTGATCTACTTGTTGTTTCGTTTGGTTTTGCACCAAAGTGGCGTTATCCTTTAAAATTTGGAGAACTTGTTGTTGATGCTCGATGTGATCTTTCACTGCTTGAACCCTTTTCTTCTTGATATGTCCTTCTATCTCTAGAGTTTGAGGAGTGGTAATTTCTTCCAATCCTTTACAAGATATGGTTGGATTCATTTCTTGATGCTCGATGTGATCTTTCACTTCTTGAACATTTTTCTTCTTGATATGTCCTTCTATCTTGATAGTTTGAGGAGTAGTAATTTCGACCAATGAATTACAAGATATGGTTGGATTCATTTCTTCTTTCTCAATATGATATTTCACTTCTTGCACCTTTTTCTTCTTGATATGTCCTTCTATCTTGAGAGTTTGAGGAGTGGTAATTCTTGCCAATGCTTTACAAGATATGGTCTGATTCATTTCTTCTTTCTCTGGGGTGGGGTCCTGGCATATATCTTATTCTTTTGATGTTTCTTGATCCTTTTCTTCCTCCTCTTCATATTATATGTAAAATAATTTCTTCTCAGCACACTTATGACCTTTAGTGCATTTGCTATCACAAATGTAACAAATCCCTTTTTCTCTTTTTTCTTCCAATTGTTGTGGTGTAACCCTTGTAGGTTGTGGAAGGCTAGGAGGAACAACACTTCCATCTTTATAGTTGTGAGGGGTATGCTTCCTAGTTTCCATAATTTTACTTTCCACTATGTCACAAAGCCCTTTTACTCTTTCCAATTGTTGTGGTGTCGCTCTAAAGAAGGTGTTGCTCTTTGTATCCTCATAATGTGCTATCATTTCCTCCGTGAAAATTGACCACGTAACAAGTTGTTTGCGAGAACAAAGCCCTTCATACCATAAAAATTGATCCGGTTCTAAATATGAAGATGAAATACATACCTTTTGTAACAGTGGTACACCATGTAAATCAAAATATTGCTCCATTTGAAGTATCCAATTTACCGGATCCTTGCCATCAAACTTCCTCATCTTGCTTTTTCTTGATTTTAGGAGCTCTATCTTGAAACGACTGTAACTTTGTACTTTCGGATCTTTAAGTTTTGAAATTGTGAGTTGTAGTAGCCCTCTGTGTCTTCTTTCCAATGCCACCAGTCTGATCCGAATTGGGTTCTCCAAGAAAGAGTTATGCACAATCTCCCAAGATGACCTGATTATAGACCTTTCTGGAAGAGCGGATTTGTATGAAGTGCCATGAGTCATTGTTTCAACCTTTGGCTCTAAAACAGATATACAAGAAACTACAATCCGTCCTATTTCTGTACCTTCTTATGAAATTTCAATCAGATGCTCAAAGACAAAGTTATGACAATTTTCCCCAAGTCACCTGTTTGGAATGTAATTCAGGAGTCTGCAAAAAGACCAACTTCCTTAGATCATATCTCTGCAAATATAGTGATAAAAGATCTGAAATTCAGACTCGAGATTCAACACGATTTCTTCTCAAATAGGTTTTTTTTTTTATCTTCTGAAACGTTGCAGAAACAAAGTTATAGTGAAAATTCCACGATGACCTGTTTAGAGCAGCGAAACCCTAGAATCCAAAGCTCTGATACCAAATGTTATGAAACCAGCTCAAGAAAATATAGAAAAGATAGATCAACGCCTTAGAATTCAGCCTCTTTGAGGGGTAAACCTAATTTACATTACATAAATGAACAATTCTTGGATGATACAAATGAAAAGAACTCATTTCTATATATAGGAGTATAAGGGGTCATAACATAATCAGAGCCGACATAACAATAATAATGTAAGGGCACAATAATAACAATAGTGGGCTTCTATGGGGCACAATAGTAACAATATGGGCACTACATGGGTATATCAATATAATAAGTGGGTTGTACTGATAACAATAAGGGGTTACACTAGTATTATAGGGGAGTAACATGCTCGAAGGTCCATCATATACTTTCACGAAGCTACATCAAGAGCAAGAGACAACTACAATAAGAAACAATCATACAACTCAGGAAAAATGCTTAAATAAACAAACTATGTGAGAACGATGATACCTGGATGTCCTTCGTTCGGGTAGATCCCGTAAGGTTCAGACCCTCTGCAACTCTTGATGTTCTCCAAACCTGAAAATTATTCAATTTGAAACATACATAGCAGTATATAGATAAATCATTTTAATGAAACTAACTTTATATCATATAAGAAAATGATTAGTTATACATCAAAATAACATTCATATATGAATTACAATAGTAAATGATGCATAAACATAGTTAATATTGGAAACAAGGCAATTCTTCTTTTTATTGTAGAAAGCTATAACTAACATAGAGAGAATTCACCTGGGTCTTCTTTTTCCGACTCCAAGCGGAACCATCCTCCAGATCCATCTAGTCCTAGTCTTCAACAACCTCTTTCCATAACCAATACCATGATATCTCAAGCAAGAGGGAGAATATAAATAATCAATGAAACCTGGGGAAGTTCTTGAAGCACAGGGATACTTTAGAGTCAGTTAGGGATAATCTCAGTATAATAACTCTATCTCTTCTCCTCCTTAAGGCCTACCCATAGAAGTTTATTTATACTCCTCCCAATTAGTTTTTTAGTTGGGAAACAGTTGGGCCACGGGCAATAGGAGGTAATCAACAGGGAAAAACCGTGAACTCCACCCATAATTAAGGAAATTTAATTTTTTTAATTGTTTTAACACATATACGCATGTTAGGTATTGACTAACCCGCGTGTACATGCTTTTATCTCAAGGAAAAGTAGCGTACAGAGAATAAAACATTGTTTTTAAAATATTTGGACCAAGTCTAGAAGAAGCGGTTACCCTAGGCCATAAACCAAGCATCATAAATACCAAGGGTGGTAAATGGTGCTATAATAGATGCCCCCTAATATATGAGGTCAGAAGGGGTACATGATGGCCAAAATATATTAAGCATATGGAAAGAACCCTGTCGAGACTAAGAAGGACTTCACCAGAATTTAGCCTGCCAAGCCATCAAAAAGAGATCAGAAAGAAACTGCTGTCTGAGGCGGGCATACCCATGCTCAGAGAAAGTAAAGCATGTCTGCATATCAAGTACAAGTGGATCCACTATGTATACAAGTATAAAGAACTGAAATTACATAATGGATCATCTGATCATGATCGAAAAAGTACATGTCTGAATATCACATATAAGAAGATGATCAATGAAGCTGAAAGATGAAGTTGATCACTGATGTCAAAAACTGATCCCAATAGTACCAAATGAACATGATGGAATAAAATGATATTACATCACAACTCAGATGCCAGAATATAAGATGTCATTATGAAGAATTGCAACATATACAGTGGATGGTGTCAACTAGTAGTAACAGGAGCAATTGACAAGTGAACCAAAACATGCTGATGCAACCCGAGGTCTTCACCAACCGTCACGGTACATTTCTACACAGTGGAAATAAATGACCTGAGGTCGACCACATGAGAAATCGTTTGATTACTGGCCATTGATGTATACCATTAAAAAATGCGAGACTACTCATCGATAATGATAATGGGAGTCAAGGTACCCAGTACAATTTATCAAGCGCGAATGAATGAGCTGAAGTCGAACACCTGGAAGAATCTATCAATCAGAGGACAATGATGGTTTCCCACTGTTGATAGTGAAGGAATCTTCCACAGATGACTGCAAACCCCAAGGTACTTCCAAATGGACTGTAGATCTTTGTCCTAGAGTAATGAGCCGTAGTCGATATGAAAAGACCCACTAGAAGGAAGGCATTAAGGCATCCTTCATCAATCTAGTGGGAGTGTAACCCGTAGGCCAATAATGTGGAAGGAATCAGATGAAAAAGATGTAGTAACCCAACCGAAGAACGTTTCCGGCATACACAAGATGTAGCTAGCGCATGATAGAAACCATTTGAACCAACCAATAATGAAAGCTGACACAGATGCAAGGAATCCACCAATAGGGTCAAATGGAAACCAAGGTATTGCATGAATCCCAATGTGTGATAATGAAAGTTGATGTTGAACAGAAGGGAAACCACTTAGTCAAAGACCCATTATACTGATCGATGCTGAGCAAAAGTTGACCTATCAATAATGAAAATAGGACCAGGGTCCGGCTCTAGACCTGCCATCAGAGCAATATGTCATCATCGATAAGGACAATACCCACCAGCAGGAAGTTAATGGAGACCTTCTCAAACCAGCATGAGCAAAGGACCAATATAACTGATGTGATGACAAACATGACACTGATAATCAGGGATGGCCAATTGGAAAATACATCAAGAGACACCGCAGAGAGGTTTACTCAGGCTTACTTCCCTTGAACAAAAGCATGACTCAATGATGACTATATGGTAACATATGATAACTCTATATAAGTTCATCATGAATGAGGCACAAGTGAAATCTCCATATGATTGGAAGAGGTAACCAATCAGAGGAGAACTGACTCAATAACAAGGTTAAGGTGTACCTAAGTCAAACTAAATCCCACCCAAAATGGAGGAGAGACTTTCTTTTGAGTGCTTTGTTCAAGGGTAACACAACAGACTCTAGCTGCCAACAATATATGGAAATTTTGTCCTGTTCCTGCTCTTTTTGGAATATATATATTTTTTGTCTTTTTCTTTAAGCTAGAAAAAGAATAAAAGAATGTTATAGTACAGTGGAAAGAACAAGTGTCAAAGAAACATATGATCTAGTTCCTGGGATGGGAACAATCCTATTCTAAATGCAGGGAGGTGAAACTGGTCAAGGACACTCAAAGGGATGTTCCTTCCATGGGTTAAAGGATCTGTCAAGTTGCAGAAGCTAAGTGATTGCATGGTTGATTTTACAGAAGACATGGTCAAAGAAGTGGCTTAAACACGAGTCCAAGTGAAGTCAGCTCAAGACCAAAAGGTGCAAATAGTCAAAATGCAATGAAGTAGTACAACTCAACACAAAGAAGCCTCTAGGTTATAAGGCCAGAAATAAGCATAGAAGCAAGGACAATGTGTCTTCAACGCACATGTCATGGCAGGAATAAAGAGGACTCCCAAGCCTACTCAGTATAACAGCATGGGCAACCAATGTCAGCAAGGTTCTAACTAAGATTCCTATGTAAAGGATGGCTCTACCATCGCATCATGATTTAAAAAATCGATGAGTGAACATGGTTTTCTAACCAAGACATGATGGGGTCGACCCTATGACTAATGTATCACTGAACGGAGGCTAGTATGCAAGATGCAGCGGAAAAAATGGTTTTTCCTAACCTATATGTTAGTGAGTGAATGATACCTGCCATGATGGGTTAGTGGTCATGGGACTGAAAAAACATCTCGAAGTAGTCACCAAAATATCCTGAAAAATAACCCATTCTCGACAATCCAAGCCCACAAGTCAAAAAATTCATGAGACAAAAAATCAAGTTTTGAAAAATATTTTGCAATTTCAAAGCTATATAATGACTTTTGGACTCACAGTTTTTTTAATTTATTTCTGTTTGGAGCAAAGAGCTGTGCATCAAAAAGGAGCAAACTTGCCTCCGAACAATTGGACCGTTCAAATCGCACCAAAGATATTAGGTAACCCACAAATCATGCTTGCAATATTTTGTGATAGTTTTTAGAAGTTTTCATTAAGATTTGACTGTGAGAATTCATGCCAAAAAATCCAACTATGCATACACATGGGTTGGATGTGATCAACCCGCGTATATGATGGCCATACATGCGACTGTGTGAAAAGGGAACCCACATGTACACGAGTTGAAGTTTAAACACAAAATCTAACGGTTGAAACTCAAATTTTTTTAGGATGACCATCACATGGAGAGAGAGAGAGCATGCCACAATTGACAATGAGGTAATGAATGACCAAAATGCACTAGATGCATTGAGAGGGTGTGGCTTATTGAAATTCATCAAAATGCTAAACATGAAAACCAACACATGCCTACTTGAATTGTTGATCCACTATTGGAGTGTAGAGGATGACGCCTTCATGATAGATCAGATGCCTCTATGGATTAAGGTTGAATACATCTACTTTAATACAAGTCTCTCCCGAAGAGGGGAGATCATACATTTGACTGGCAGGACAAGCAGTAGTCTTTTAGTAGAAGACTATGTACATATATACTGTCCTAGACACCTAGAAAGCATTGGAAGTCACATTCCAATCAAGCACATGGATAGTTTATCTCTAAGGATTCTGCTGTTTACCATTGCGAGGGTAAATGGATCAGCTTCACTGCATCAGGCTTCATGAGTGTCCATGAGCCTGGTAGTGGAATGCCTTACCACGGTTTTCGACTTGTGCACACCTCTTCTGACCAACATGAAGAGCCAACTGACCTCTATTCAGAAGGGTTAGACAAAGAACTTTGGATATGGGACTATCTTATGCTCCTTCCTCTTCGAGAAGGTACCTGGGCTACGTCCCAAAGTATCTATCTCCATTAGCAGTCCTCGAGATCCTCATATGGGTAGATGGACTAACTTGATGAAACACCTTGGAGGCAGGGACGTGCGTAGGACGACTTTCGATGATGAGTCTTTTCACCTGGTGGGACCATCATATCATCACAATCGATGACTACCCGTATGTTGGTATGGATTTCCTAAGAGATCCAGACTTGGTGTTGCCACCAAACGCAACATGGGGAGACATAGGTAACAATTTTTAAGCTTTTTTAAATTATGTAGCATATCTTCCGGATGCATCGCATTAGGTTTCTTTATAATCGATGTTTCGAACCAACAACGATGGTTCATCTTTTGTAAATATTTAAGATTTTTTCTTTTTTAAATATGAAATGAATTTATAAATATTTTTGATGGGACAAAATACTGAAAAAATGACCATGTTTCAGATGTGGGTCCAGTGAAACCAGATGGATTTTTGAGGCATAGGTATCACAAAAGTGGTCTTGAAGAGAGAGTCCTATATGTAGTTTAGAGAAACTTGGTGAGACTGACTCACCAGTTATCGATGATAGCCATAGAGGATCTACCTGAGGAGATGCAGCCATGCATGGTAGGGGTACCACGGGACTAGGTCCACATGCTTCGGCGTGTAACCAATGCAGTAGTTAACTTTTTAGCCGCTCATCCTGAGCCGGGTTGATAGAGAGACTGGACATGATTATGGGCATTTCGTCCTAGTTTTGTATATTTTTTTTGAACATGCTATCTATACACAAGAAATTTTATGATATATATACAAATCCAATTTTTTATGTTTGTTTAATTTGATGAATGATTAATATGCTAATCTAATGCTTGATTAGAAATAGAGTCTGCTAATGAATTCTCATATCGGGGAATGTGAACATATGTAATATAAACAAATTATCATTGCAACACTCTCACTCTCAAAAATTGGCGATATAAATAAGGATCACAAATCTGATAAATGTTATTAAATTGTGACACTACCAGTTGTGAGTCAAGATAAACTACCAATGAATCAATTTGATAAGAAATTGCTTCGGATAGTAAATTAATAATGGTAGTATTCGGCAGTGTTATTTGAAGCAGGACCAATACATACTGCCCTCGACACCATAAACTGGCTAGGTGGATAATAAATCACCCAAGCTGTGGAAGCAAGATTTTGACTATTCCGACTAGCACCATCAGCGAATCCAAAATATATCAGATCATCCATCAACACCTGCCAAAGAAAATAAAAAAATGTCGATATCACAAAATTCTCGACAAATATGTACAAAAATACAATATATACAAACAATAAATTTCTCGACCGGAACCTAAGAAGTCTACTTCTTAAGGTAGAGCCCATTTCGGGGCTCCGCCAGCTTATTCCCTTCAAGATCAACTAATTCATAAGCACCTTTTCCAAAAACTCGTTTTACTATAAAGGGACCATACCACATAGACTTGAATTTTCTTGCCCCCAAGGCGTCCTTATTTGGTCATAGACTAAGACAAGGTTGCCTTCAAAAAAGACCCGAGGACGGACAACTTTATCATACTGAGTTTTAACCCTTTTCTTATGGGCCTCGTTTATTATAGTGGCATATCAACGCTGCTCATTGAGATTTTCCAAATGAACGAGGCATTCTATGAGACTAGACGTCTCAGGAAGAAGTTCTACAGCTAGCTTAAGGGATGGAATTTCACATACTATAGGAGAAATAGATTCTAGCTCGTAAACTAATTGAAAAGGAGTAAAACCGGTGGTAGTATTCACCGAGGTTTGGTATGCCTAGAGTGCCGAGTACAACATGATGTGCTAATTGGAGTGATTTTTGTCAATTGTCCTTTGCAGGATAGTCTTGAGGGACTTATTCATGGCTTCAACTTGCCCATTGGCCTAAGGATAATACGGAGACGAATTCTCCTGTCGGAAGCCAAACTTGAGAGCCAATTAAGTCATCAGTTTATTCTGGATGTGACTGCCATGGTCAGTGAAAATCTCTCCTAGGATAGGTCCAAAACATGAAATAACCTGATTGAAGAGAAACAAGGTTGTTGTTTCACTATCGTTTTTGTAAGTAGGCATGGTCTCAGCCCACTTCATAAAGGAGTCTATGGCCACAATGATGAACTTGTGATTCACCACTGAAGGTAGATTACAAGTAGTAAAGTGAATGCCCCACTTCATAAATGGACCAATAGTGATAACAGGAAAAAGTGGAGCTGGATGCGTGTGCATTTTCCGAGTATAGATTTGAAAAGGGTGGCAACATTTGACCACTTCAATACAATCTTTGAAAATTGAAGGCCAAAAGTAGTCGGCACACAAAATTTTTTGGGCTGTTGCAAGCCCTGATAGATGATTGCCACAAGCTCCACTGTGGAAATCATTGAGTACAGATTCTACTTCTTCCAAAGTTAAGCAATGCCTAAGGATTGAATCAACCCCACTGCGATATAATGTATCACCAATGATAACATAGTTTTTGGAAAGGTGACGTAACTTTTTACGCTCATCCTTGGAGGAATCGGGAAGGAACCTTGAAGTCTGGAGATATATGATGATATCTCCATACCAGGGATCTTGTGAAGAAATGAGGAATAAATGTTCGTCAGGGAAATTTTCCTCATAAACAATGTCTTCCTCACAAGGTAGCTCGAAAATTAATTCCGCAAAAACAAATGACTTCTTAGACTTGGCTGACAAGAAATCGAGATCAAGTTCTTTCAAAATAACAATCCATCGATTGTATTTTCCCCCAATCACTTGCCTACTGAGGACAAACTGAAAATGAATGACAGCCGCTAAGATGAACATTTTACGTAGCAGGATATATAATGACAAAGCTGCTGGACAACATGGACAGCTGCCAAGGCCAATTTCTCGATAGGAGAATAGCATAGTTCAGTACCTACTAATCCTCAACTCAAGTAGTATATTACATGCTCAGTGAGAGCATCATCCTCCTGAACCAGAACCATACCTATGGTTGATTCTGCTGCTATGAGATACAAAAGGAAATCTCTGCCATAATCTAGTGGACTCAACAATGGGGCAGAGATTAATGCCTACTTCAAGGCATCAAAAGATCATTGTGCAAAGTCATCCCATAAAAATGGAACTCCTTTCTTAAGCAAACGCATAAATCCTTTGGTAATCTCGGCGTAATTTGCTATAAATATTCTCAAGAAATTTTCCTTTCCTTGGAGACTTTGAAGTTGATGAATGGAAGACGAGGGAGGCAACTGAATTATTGCCTCAACCTTGAAAGGATCTACTCAAATCCCTTCAGTCGATATGATGAATCCTAAAAACCAACTTGATGTGACCGCAAAAACAAACTTATTTAGATTCAACTAGATTTTATAAAATCGACATATCTAAAAAACTAACCGAAGGTGGCTGGGATGACCAATTCTCTTTCGAGAACGAGCAGCTAAGTCATCCAAGTATGCTTCAATAACATGTTTGATTTTGTGGAAAGCATAAGACATGGACCGCTAAATCATAGCTCCAACATTTTTAAGACCAAAAGGCATTTTCTTATATGCAAACGTGCCCCAGGGACAAATAAAAGATGTCTTATGTTGGTCCTTTGGATGGATAGAAATTTGATTGTAACCAGAGAACCTGTCCATGAACAAAAAAATTTCATTACCCGCAAATTCATCAAAAATTTGATCAATAAAAGGCATGGGGTAATTGTCTTTTAGACAAGCTTTATTCAAATCCCTAAAGTCGATTCACACTCGGATCATTCCTTGCTTTTTATCTACTGGGACTGGATTGGAAACCCACTCTGTTAGAGGAACAGGGTATATGAAATCCGCCTTAAGCAGCTTTTCAACTTCAGCTTTAATAGTTGCTGCTTTTCAAGGATTGAACGATTGAAGCTTCTGACGAATAGGCTCAACATTTTCGTATGTCTTGATCTCATGCTGGACTATATATGGATCAATACCAGGCATTTCCTCATAAGACCGAGTGAAGACATCTTGAAACTCTTTAAAGAGGTCGGTGTAAATTTGAATCTCTTCAAGGAAAAAATAGGCTCCTTTGAAGACATTTTCTAAAATTTTAGGATTCCTAGAGATGTTTATAGGTACATTTTTTGAGATAATTGACATATTACCTTCGGAAAATAATTGTGTTGGAGCCAAAGGGTTTGAAACTATGTAAAAATCACTAGTAAGAAGATTGGAGAACCTAGATTCGAATTCATGCAATGGAGGAAGAAAATATGAATGATGATGTAAATCTTCCCACGATCGATCTACACCCATCATTGCTTCTGAAATTTCTTCCTCAAATGATAAAACTATTTCTAAGAAATCCAAAGCAGAAGTAGAGTCAAGGGTCCAAGCTGGAGCCACATCACAAACTAACTCCTCCTCAGAAAAATGAGTGGGATGGTTGTCTGTAGAGTTAACGATAGATTGATAGCTAAGTTCTATTGCAGACATGGGAAATGCCATTCCACCAACCTACACTCCATATAATGTGGTTGTAGATGAAGGTAAGGTCCACGGGTCTAAAAAATAATGAGTTTGAAAGAACTCATTCCGTGAAGGCCCCTTGGAGGATGAAATTGCATTGTTTCTAGCTATAGGAGGGGGAAGGTCAAATATACGCATCAAGGAAGAGTACATTCCAACTCCTAAATTCTCAATAGGTTGACGGGGATTATCCACCAATGGAATGGTAGAATCTGAAGTTGCACGAGATTCACCTGGAGAATAATCTAACTCATCAATTTTAACAATTCTCCCCTCATGAGGAAAACAGAGGATGCAAAATAAAGATGAAGCTATGGCATCCATCTCATAAATCCAATTCCTTCCTAAGAGGAGGTTGTAATCTAGGTTGACATCAATGATTTCTACCTCAATATTAACAACCTTTCCTCCAACACATATAGGAAAGGCGGGGATAATTCCATGTGGCCTATGAGAATGTCCATCAAATGTTGTTAAGAGAGTCAGTGAAGGAACAACTGAAGGTGATCTAATGGCCTTCAAACATGACATAAACATTATGCATGTGGAAGCTCCCTCATCTATGACTGTCCAAAAAATATTGGTTTTTCACTAAGTGGACTTTATTTGGAAAGCCATATTGTGAGGAAGTCTCTTTTTTACATTCAGCATATCAAAAGTGAGCACTAAAGAATTCTTTGGATCCACTGCCCTGATTGCCAAAAGAAACGCACTTCTCTTAGCAGGAAACGATTGGAGTACCTCCAATGCAGAAATAGCACAAGGACTTTGAGCCAGATCTTCTACAATCGAGTAGTTCTGGGTCTCCCTAGCATTAGGATTAATAGTCAAGCACTTTGCGGAACCTTTCGGTATTTGAGGTATAGACTCAAGAGAGGGTCGCTCAATATGAAGTAGTTCTGTGGTTTCGGGAAGATATTTAGCCTTAGATGTTTCCATTTCACCATAATCACATGCTTGTGTAGCAATGTCGACATGAGAGTTCATCATATAAACATTTGAGGAATTTTCCCCTTCTTGGTTGCCCCCTGTGGAGGTACCAGCGTTCAAGTTTGCGCTAGCAAGTAATTGTTGCCCTTGGGGAAAAGGGTTAGTCAGGATAGCTTGGGAGCTAGAGGACCCTTGCTACACTAACAAGTGCTGAGCATCTTGAATCTTAGGGCAGAGGTGAGTCAAATGATCTCCATTACATAACTTGCATGGAAATTTAACCTTTTTCTTGGACTCTTTTCTACCCTCACCGACACCGTTGCTGGGCTTGTTTGCATTACCCTTCCCTTCCTGGTTCTTCTTCTTACCTCATCCCTTCTTCTTCCCATCGGATTGTTGATTTCCTTTGGGGTTAGAGGCCTGGATGGAATTTATAGAGGTAGGTTGGGAAGGCGAAGGTGTAGATGGTGCTGCCTCATTAGAAGAAGCAGTTTGTAGAGACAACTACTACAATTGGTTCAAAATGTTCACCGTATTTGTGTCAATTGATCCAACTATACCAACGGCATGAGGGCTTGGCTTCGGTTTGGCTAAATAAATCTTAGATCTAGGAGCGTCAGGTAGGAGTTTTTAAAGAGTCCCAGTCTAAGAATATATCAGTTGTAATTGCTGGGCTCGAAAAATAGCCTGCTCTTCCAAATAAACACCGAAAAGAAAAACATCCTTTGAGATCTAAGGTTTTAATGGTTTGAGAAACCATTCGAGACAGAACTCTGGTGGAATTTTAGCTTTGATAAACCCTTTTCTCCATCTCCATTCCTGGATATGATCTGAAATGTGAGTTGCCATGTCTTGATGAAAGTTGGCCAGAAGCTCAGTTCTGGCTTCATCGCAGACAGGCAACTAAAAATGGTTCAAGAAAATATTAGCCAAATTAGCGAAAGGAGTATAGGTGCCCCCTGGAAACTCTATATATGATTTGGCCGCATTCCCAGTTAGGGTGCACTGAAATAAACTCAACCTGATCGAATCATCTATCAGGGAGTCGGATGAGCACCATAAGTGAAATGTGGTCACATGGTCTCCCGGGTATTCACCACTCTTCCCTTCAAACTTTGGAATATCCAATGGAAGTTTAGTTTGGATCAAATGCCAAGCCGGATTGTACCTAATTGGATCATTTATCAATTTAGTTAAGTGTAGCAAATTAAAAGTGGCCAAAAAAGGAATTTGTGGAGGACCTTGGGAATTCCATCCAGAATGGGCGGGGTTATCAAAGGTCTGAAAAGAATGACCTAGATTTTGAAAGGCACCAATTTTCCCAATGTAACTCATAGATCCTACTGAACCGAAAGGTGATCCTTGTGGTCAAGCAAAATTTAGAGTTTGACCAACTCCTGCCGAAAATCTTCTGTAACAAGTGAAGTTACCCCCTAATGAGGTATTGAAAAGTGTTGATAGCCCTTGATAAGGGTTCCATGCATTAGCAAAGGGTGAAAAACTTTGAAATGAAATAACCGAAGAATATGACACATTCCCTTGTTGGCCGAAAAATTGATTCCCAACTCCTATCCCACTAACCGCAGGGTTTGTCCAACTCTAGAAAGGGTTACTACCTTGACTTGTAAAAGGAAAAGGCATTGACCCTACTGTCGGATTGGAATGTGGTATATGGCCACTTCCAAATGGAAAAACCTGAAAAGAATCCAATCCACTCATCATGAATGTAGAGGCGGTTGATGGTATATTCAAAGGAACCGAAGGAATACCTTGAGAGGGCATTCCGAAAGGGAAAAGTCCAAAACTGGATGCATTAGCTTGATAAATTCCACTCATCAATGGAATGGAAGTGAACGCAAATATAGTTGTGTTGGGAGTGTTAGAAGGGATGGAAGTAGTTCCTCCCCCTTGTACAGATATGGGAGTCTACATGCTCGCAACACTTGTCATGGATGTCATGCTTCCAGCAGTGGTCGTCGAAGGGATAAACGTATGTAAACCTAGGCTCGAAGGCCTGTGAGTTGGAGTTCCAACGTACAACAAAAAGTCTGGATGATTAGGAGGGACAGGAGAATTTGGAGCCGCAATCGGCTCTGAAAGCTCTTCTACTTCAATACTATCTTTCGACTGGAAGAGTACTCGAGAAAGAACTGGTGTGTTCCTCTCTAACTCTGTACTGGTACTAGGTCTATCTTATGAACTAATGCCCTAAAGCGGAGGATCAATCTCCGATGCACCTACTGCCACTAGTTGGAAACCACTAGCAGAATCACTCCTACACCTTCTAGGAGAAGGCTTCGGACTCATAGGTGAAAGCCCACGAAGTCTCTAAGATCATCGAGATGGTTGGTAAACCACTTTGAATTATTTAAAAGATATACTTAAAGATTCAAGAAAATGATAAAGTTAGGCCAACTAGGAGCACAGAAAACTCAGTAAAATGTCCCTAAAGATACCAAAAATCAAATAAATTCCAAGTATTTCCGCTCTGGGTGATTAGGACTGGACACCAAAATACAAGAAAGTTAATAATAAGGGCCTTCCAAAAATAGACAGGCATAATTACACCCCAGGCCTACTAGCGAGGGTATCAGAGGTAGTTACGCTGACCTCCAGACAACAACCTTTGCCAGTGCAATCCCCCAAGCTTCGCAAGGGTGTCCTCTAGAAGTAATGCTGAACGTAATACAACGTCAACCTCAGGTGCCATGGAATTCCCCTCTGCAACCACCTGTGTGGATCCTAGGATAGGTAACTATGGTCACCAACTTGTATCAAAATCCGGGTGGAACAGTTGTGAGGTAGGATCTGACAAGTAAGAGAGGGGGTATCTCTCATCCTTATCTTCACTAATCCTTGTGCTTTACTCCCAGACACGGAGCTTTCCTGATCTCCCTAACACTATTGGATTTCGCTCTTTAATCAAATTTCTATGTTTTACAATTTAGAGTAGCCTTGAAGATTTAACTCTCCTCTCGCCTAATCCAAGGCCCTAATAAACATAAACTTGTTGGTGTATTATGATGACAATACAAAAGTTCTAGTTTATTTTAATTAAGCACTTGATTTTTAATGGTTGTTCTTTTAAGTCAAGGGTATAAATGGAAATGAAACCAATGGTGTTTGTATGACACAAAAGAAATCAATGAAAAACTAACTTACATGAATGCAATCATTTGTTCTTCGATGAAAGGAGATCTCTACACAGGTTCTATGAAACTTCTATAAAGCAAAAAAAAAAGTTCTTTTCTTTTCTTAAAACACACTTCAGACATACAAAAAATAAAAAGACTATTGATACTTTAATAATGCAAAACTACCCTAATGCAAAGTGTAATGAAGATGCAAGATCCTAAATTACTCTAAAAAGGAATGAAAGCAATTTCTTATAACTATTAATTAGCCAACTTAATTGTTGAAAAGAATACAAAATTTTGAATACAAAATTCTCTCCAAACAAGAAGGAAAAATCCCAAAGGATCACAATTCACTTTCAAAAAATCAAAAGAAACCAAAATCAAACTTGGCAAAAGAAAACAAAAACAATGTTTTTAAAGATCTTTTCTTTTTCAAGAAACAATAACAACAACCTTTTGAAAGCACTCTAAATGCCACTAAGACTCAAAGACCAAAAGAAGAGCACAAGGAGTCTTTGCAAGTTACAAATTCAACAACGAATGAAAACTTGAACAAAAAGGCTTCAACTTGTACTAAATGACCCAAACAGTAGAAAAGTGCTTGACAAACTGACCAAGAAGTCAGGAAAGAAATACTTTAAAATTTGTCAAAAAAGACTTCCAAAAAGCAGGAAAAGATATAAGGCCACAAAATGATGGAAATCAAAGAAAGTAGACCAATAACCGAGCTTGACACTAAAATTGAAAACAATTTGCTATTCTAGAGGACCAAAACAATCTAGAACCTCTATACGAAGTCTTGTGTGCCAAAACACAAATCATAAAACTCAATCAAAATCAAACATAGGCCAAATCTTTTCAAAGCAGAAGAGACTTCAAAATAGTAAGCTCATAGAATAATAAAAGTCTAGGGATAGAAATTGACCACTCAGAGACTAAACAGACCAAGAAAAAAAAAATTCTGGGCAGAGAGATTTGGAAAAAAATGCAAAAAATGGTATACGTGGCTGTGTTCGAGCACAGATGCGTGTACACACGCTTCTGATAAAATAAACTCGCGTATACGCGGGTTCACTTCACAGAAACTAGCGTGTGTACGCTACTGTAAATAGACTAGAGTGCATATACAAAGTTTTGCAAGAAAAATAAAAAACAAATCCAGATCAAAAATATTAGACTTAAGGTCTGATATTCTACTGGACAAAATAATATTGTCACAACAAGAAAACCAAGAACTGAGCCCTGATTGACACTGGACAACCCAAACTAGGAATAACAAGATTGTTATCCCCAATGGAGTCGCCAATTCTATTATGGGAATAAGTACCCTAGGGCTTTGGGTTGGAACCCCAATAGAGCAAGAGAAAACTACAGTAAGAAACACTCATACAACTCAGGCAAAATGCTTAAATAAACAAACTATGTGAGAGCGACCATACCCATATGTCCTTCATTGAGGTAGATCCCTCAGGGTTCAGACCCTCTACAACTCCTGATGTCCTCCAAACCTTAAAATTATTCAATTCGAGCATACATAGTAGTATATGGATGAAGAATTTTAATGAAACTAACTTTATATCATATAAGGAAATGATTAGTTATACATCAAAATAACATTCATATATGAATTACAATAATATCTAATTCATAAACATAGTTAATCTCGGAAACAGGACATCACTTCTTTTTATTGTAGAAAGCTATACCTAACACGGAGAGAATTCACCTGAGTCTTCTTCTTCCATCTCCGGGGAAGTGATTGAAGCATAGGGATACTTCAGACTTAGTCAGGGATAATCTTAGTATAATAACTCTATCTCTTCTCATCCTTAAGGCCTTCCCATAGAAGTCTATTTATACTCCTCCCAATTAGTTTTTTAGTTGGGAAACAGTTGGGCCATGGGAAATAGGAGGTAATCAACAGGTAAAAACCATGAACTCCACCCATAATTAAGGAAATTTAATTTTTTTAAGTGTTTTAACACATATACATGGGTTGGGTATTGACTAACCCACGTGTACACGGTTTTATCTCAGGGAAAAGTAGCGTACATTGAATAAAACACTGTTTTCAAAATATTTGGACCAAGTCTGGAAGGAGGGGTTACCCTAGGCCATAAACCAAGCATCAAAAATACCAAGGGTGGTAAATGGTGCTATAACAGATGCCCCCTAATATATGAGGTCAGAAGGGGTACATGATGGCTGAAATGTATTAAGTATATGGAAAGAACCCTGCCGAGACTGAGAAGGACTTCACCAGAATTCAGCCTTCCAAGCCATCAAAAAGAGATCAGAAAGAAACTACTGTCTGAGGTGGGCATACCCATGTTCAAAGAAAGTAAAGCATGTCTGCATATCAAGTACAAGTGGATCCACTATGTATACAAGTATAAAGAACTGAAAGTACATAATGGATCATTTGATCGTGATCGAAAATGTACATCTATGAATATCACATATAAGAAGATGATCAATGAAGCTGAAAGATGAATCTGATCACTGATGTAAAAAACTGATCCCAATATTACCAAATGAACATGATGGAATAAAATGATACTACATCGCAACTCAGATGCCAGTATAAAATATGTCACTGTGAAGAACTGCAACATATATGGTGGATGGTGTCAACTAGTAGTAACAGGAGCAACTGGCAAGTGAACCAAAACATACTGATGTAACCCGAGGTCTTCATCGACCGCCATGGTACATTTCTACACAATGGTAATAAATGATCTGAGGTCGACCACATGAGAAATCGTTTGATTACCAGTCATTGATGTATACCGTTAACAAATGTGAGACTACTCACCGATAATGATAATGAGAGTCAAGGTACCCAGTACAATCTAACAAGTGTGAATGAATGAGATAAAGTTGAACACCTGGAAGAATCTATCATTCAGGGGACAATGATGGTTTCCCACTATCGATAATGAAGGAATCTTCCACTGATGACTGCAAACCCCAAGGTACTGCCAAATGGACTCTAGATCTTTGTCTTAGAGCAATGAGCCATAGTCGATAGGAAAAGATTTGCTAGAAGGAAGGCATTAAGGCATCCTTCATCAATCTAGCATGAGTGTAACCTATATAACAATAATGTGGAAGGAACCAGAAGAAAAAGATGTGGTAACCCAACCAAAGCATGTTTCCGGCATACACAAGATGTAGCTAGGGAACAATAGAAACCCTCTGAACCAACCAATAATGAAAGCTGACACAGAGGCAAGGAATCCACCAATAGGGTCAAATGGAAACCAAGGTACTACTTGAATCCCAATGTGTGATAATGAAAGCTGATGTCGAACACAAGGGAAACCACTCAGTCAAAGATCCATGATGTTGATCAATGTTGAGCACAAGCTGACCTATCAATAATGAAAATAGGGATAGGGTATGGTTCTAGGCCTGCCCTTAGAGAAATATGTCATCATCGATAAGGACAAGACTTGCCAGCAAGAAGTTAATAGAGACCTTCTCAAACCAACACGAGCAAAGGACCAATATAATTGATGTGATGACAAACATGACACTGACAACCAAGGATGGACAACTAAAAAATAGGTCAAGAGACACCGCAGAGAGGCCGACTCAGGGTTATTTCCCTTGAACAAAAGCATGACTCAATGATGACTATATGGTAGCATATGATAACTCTATATAAGATTGTCATGCAGGAGGCATGAGCGAACTCTCCATATGATTGGAAGAGGTAACCAATCAGAGGAGAACTGACTCAATAACAAGGTTAAGGCATACCTAAGTCAAACTAAATCCTTCCCAAATGGAGGAGATACTTTCTTTTCAGTGATTTTTTCAAGAGCGACACGGCTGACTCTAGTTGCCAACAATATATGGAAATGTTGTCGCATTCTCTCTCTTTTTGAAATATATAATTTTTTTGTCTTTTTCTTTAAGTTGGAAAAGGAATAAAAGGATGTTATAGTACAGTGGAAAGAACGAGTGTCAGAGAAACAGAAGATCTAGTACCTGGGATGGGAATAATCCTATACTCAATGAAGGGAGGTGAAACTGGTCAAGGACACTCAAAGGGATGTTCCTTCCACAGGTCAAAGGATGTGTCAAGTTGTAGAAGCTAAGTGATTTCATGGTTGATTTTGCAGAACACATGGTCAAATAAGTGGCTTAAACATGAGTCCAGGTGAAGCCGGATCAAGGCCAAAAGGTGCAAATAGTCAAAATTCAATGCAGCAGTACAACTCAACACAAAGGAGCCTATAGGGTATAAGGTCAGAAATAAGCGTAGAAGCAAGGAGAACGTGTCTTCAACACACAAGTCATGGCGGGAATAAAGAGGAATCCCAAGCCTACTTAATATAACAACATGGGCAACCAATGTCAGTGAAGTTCTAACAAAGATGCCCATGTAAGGGATGGATCTACTATCGCATCATGTTTTAAAAAATTGGTGAGTGAACATGGTTTGCTAACCAAGACACGATGGGGTCGACCCTATGGCTAATGTATTAGTGAATGGAGGCTAGTATGCAAGATGCAATGGAAAAAATGGTTTTCCCTAACCTATATGCCAGTGAGTGAATGATACCTGCCATGACAGGTTAGTGGTCATGGGACTGAAGAGACATCTCGAAGAAGTCTCCAAAATATCCTGAAAAATAATCCATTCTTCAAAATCCAAGCCCACAAGTCAAAAAAATCATGAGACAAAAAATCAAGTTTTGAAAAATATTTTGAAATTTCAAAGTTATATAATGACTTCTAGACTCACAGTTTTTTTATCTCTATTTGGAACAAAGGGATGTGCATCAAAAAGGAGCAAACTTGTCTCTGAACAATTGGACCATTGAAATCACACCAAAGTTATCAGGTAACCCTCAAATCATGCTTGCAATATTTTGTGATAGTTTGTAGAAGTTTTCATTAAGATTTGACTATGGGAATTCATGCCAAAAAATCCAACTCTGCATACACACTGGTTGGATGTGATCAACCCACGTATATGACAGCCCTACACGTGACTGTGTGTAAAGGTAACCTGCGTGTACACGAGTTGAAGTTTAAGCACAAAATCTAACAGTTGAAACTCAAATTTTTTCAGGATGACCATCACATGGAAAGTGATCCAGGTGGATTTTGGTGGCCACCCACCTATCCCATTTGGACCCCCACAAATATCTATGTCAGCTTTTTCAGTTTCCTAATTTGTAGCACAGTTTACTATTTTTAGCAGTTTTTCGGGTCCTGAACTTCCAGAACTGTTTTGAGGCCCTAAATGACATTTTTTGGGAAATCTGGGGCAAGATGGGTCCATGGACCCATGTTGCCTCCCAAAGTGGTAGTACTCGGATAGATCTTTCTAACGAGATATCGTACGCGTCAAACGAAGATCGTATGCCAAAGTTACGACCTCGGGAAATTGATGTACCAATTTACCCAAACGGGGCCCACACTTTGGCGTTTCATCTTCTCGGGTTAGATTTCAGAATGTTAAGGGTTTTCCATTGTTTATCAATAATAAATAGGCCTTCGAGCCTCATTGTAACACAGTTTAGAATAGTTCAGAGGCATGTAGCCACCACATCTCTTCTCAGAGATAAGCTACCATCGCCCTAGCTAGTTTCTTTCCATTACTGTTCGTAAGAATATTTCAGTATTTTATATTAATGAAATGAAGTATTATTTCCGCTGCATATCTGTGTTTATGGTTATCTCTGTAATTTGTTGCGTTCCTGTTTAAATCCGGATCAGAGAGAGAGAGCATACCAAAATTGACAATGAGGTAATGAATGACCAAAATGCACTAGATGCATTGAGAGGATGTGGCTTTTTGAAATTCTTCAAAATGCCAAACATGAAAGCCAAAAAACGCCTACTAGAATTGTTGATCCACTACTAGAGTGTAGAGGATGACACTTTCATGATAGATCAAATGCCTCTGCGGATTGAGGGTGAATACATCTACTTTATTACAGGTCTCTCTCGAAGAGGGGTGGTCACGCATTCAACTGGCAGGACAAGAAGTATTCTTTCAATAGAAGACTATGTACATATCTATTGTCCTAGAAACCCGGAAAAGATTAGAAGTCAGATTCCAATCAAACATGTGGATAGTTTATCTCTAAGGATTCTGTTGTTTACCATTGCTAGGGTAAATGGATTAGCTTCACTGCATCAAGCTTCACGAGTGTCCATGATCCTAGCAGTGGAATTCCTTACCATAGTTTTTGACTGGTGCACGCCTTTTCTGACCAACATAAAGAGACAACCAACCTCTATTCAGAAGGGTTAGGAAAAGAAATTTGGATATGGGACTATCTTATGCTCCTTCTTCTTTGAGAAGGTACCTGGGCTATGTCCCAAACTATCTATCTCCATTAGTAGCCCTCAAGATCCTCAGATGGTTAGATGGGTTGACTTGAAGAAACTCCTTGGAGGTGGGGACGTGCCTAGGACAACTTTTGATGATGAGTTTTTTGCCTGGTGGGACCAACAGATCATCACAGTCGACGACTATTCCTATGTTGGTATGGATTTCCAAGGAGATCGAGACTTGGTTTTTCCACCAAACGTAGCATGGGGAGACATAAGTAACAATTTTTAAGTTTTTATAAATTTTTAATATTTTTTCTTTTTTAAATATGAAATGAATTTAGAAATATTTTTGATGGGATAAAATACTGAAAAAATGACTATGTTTCAGATGTGGGTCTAGTGAGACCAAATGGATTTCTGGGGCACAGGCATTGCGGAAGAGGTGCCAAAGAGAAAGTCCTATATGTAGTTAAGAGAAACTTGGTGAGACTAACTCACCAGGTACCGATGATAGCCATATAGGATCTACCTGAGGAGGTGCAATGCTGCATGGTAGGGGTACCACGGGACTAGGCCCGCATACTTCGGCGTGTAGCCAATGTAGTGTTTAACATTTTAGCTGCTCATCCTGAGCCAGGTCAATAGACAGACTGGACATGATTATGGGTGTATATTAATTTTTGAACACTTTATCTATACACAATTAATTTTATGATATATATATACAGATCTAAATTTTTTATGTTTGTTTAATTTGATGAATGATTAATATGCTAATCTAATGCTTGAATATAAATAGAGTATGCTAATGAATTCTCAGATCATGGAATGTGAACATATGTAATATAAAAAAATGATCATTGTAACACTCTCAATCTCAAAAATTGGAGATATAAATAAGGATCATGAACCCGATAAATGTTATTTAATTGTGACACTACCAGCTGTGAGTCAAGATAAACTACCAACGAATCAATCCCATAAGAAATTGCTTCGGATAGTAAATTAATAATGGTAGTGTATTCAACAATGTTAGTTAAAGCGGGACCAATACATACTCCCCTTGACACCATCAACTGGCCATATGGATAATAAATCACCCAAGCTGCGGAAGCAAGATTCCGAGTGTGCCAACTAGCTCCATCGGTGAATCTAAAATATATCAGATCATCCATAAACATCTGCCAAACCAGATAAAAAAATGTCGCTATCACAAAATGCCCAAAAATATGCACAAAAATACAATATATACAAACAAGCAATTGCTCGGCCGGAACCTAAGCAAAATACTTCCTAAGGTAGAGCGCATTTTGGGGCTCTGCTAGCTTGTTCCGTTGAAAATCAACTAATTCGTAAGCCCCTTTTCCCAAAACTCGTTTTACTATAAAGTGACCATACCACATAGACTTGAATTTGCCTGCCCCCAAGGCATCTTTATCTTGGTCATAGAATAAGACAAGGTCGCCTTCAAAAAAGACTCGAGGACAGACAACTTTATCATACTGAGTTTTAACCCTTTTCTTATGGGCCTCATTTATAATTGTGGCATCTCGACATTACTCATCGAGATGTTCCAAATGAACGAGGCATTCTTTGAGAGTAGACATCTCTGGAAGAAGTTCTACAACTAGCTTAAGGGATGTAATTTCACATTCAATAGGAAAAATAGATTCTAGCCGCTAAACTAATTGAAAATGAGTAAAACCGGTGGCAGTCTTCATTGACGTTCGGTATGCCCAGAGTGTCAAGTACAACATAATGCGCCAATTGGAGCGATTTTTGTCAATTGTCCTTCACAGGATAGTCTTGAGGGACATATTCATGGCTTCGACTTGCCCATTGGCCTGAGGATAATACAGAGATGAATGCTCCTGACGGAAGCCCAACTTGAGAGCCAATTTAGTCATCAGTTGATTCTGGAAGTGACTGCCATGGTTAGTGATAATCTCTCTCGGGATACCAAAACGTGAAATAACCTGATTGAAGAGAAACAAGGTTGTTGTTTCACTATCGTTTTTGTAAGTAGGCATGGCCTCAGCCCACTTCGTAAAGTAGTCTATGGCCACAATGATGTACTTGTGATTCACCGCCGAAGGCGGATTACAAGTAGTAAATTCAATGATCCACTTCGTAAATGGACCAACAGTGATAACAAGAAAAAGTGGAGTTGGATGCGCATGCATTTTCTGAGTATAGATTTGACAAGGGTGGCAATGTTTGACCACTTCAATACAATCTTTGAAAATTAAAGGCCAAAAGTAGTCGGCATGCAAAATTTTCTAGGTTGTTGCAAGCCCTGATAGATGACTGCCACAAGCTCCACTATGGCAATCATTGAGTATAGATTCTACTTCTTCCAAATTTAAGCAACGCTTAAGGATTTAATCAACCCCTCTGACATATAATGTATTACCAATGATAAAATAGTTTTTGGCAAGGTGACGTAACTTTCAACATTCATCCTTGGATGAAGCAGGCGGGAACTTCAAAGTCTGGAGATATATGATGATATCGCCATACCAGGGATCTTGTGAAGAAATGAGGAATAAAGTCGGGGAAATTTTCCTCATAAAGAATGTCTTCCTCACAAGGAAGCTTAGAAATTAATTCCACAAAAACCAATGACTTCTTAGACTTGGCTGACAAGAACTTGACATAAAATTCTTACAAAATAGCAATCCATCAATTGTATTTGCCCCCAATCACTCGCGTATTGAGGACAAACTGAAAAGGATTGACAACCGCTAAGATGAACGTTTTGTGTAGAAGAATATAATGACGAAGCCACTGGACAACATGGACAGCTACCAAGGCCAATTTCTTGATAGGAGAATAACGTAGTTCAGGACCTACTAAGCCTCGTCTCAAGTAGTAGATTACATGCTTAGTGAGAGCATCATCATCCTGAACCAGAATCATACCTATGGTTGATTTTGTTGTTGCGAGATACAAAAGGAAATCTCTGCCATAATCTGGTGGACTCAACAATGGGGCAGAGATTAATGCCTACTTCAAGGCATCAAAAGATCATTGCGCAAAGTTGTCCCCTAAAAATGGAACTCCTTTCTTAAACAAACACATAAATCGTTTGGTAATCTTTGCATAATTTGCTATAGATCTTCTCAAGAAATTTTCCTTTCCTTGGAGACTTTGAAGTTGACAGATGTAAGACGAGGGAGGCAACTAAATTATTGCCTCAACCTTGAAAGGAACTACTCGAATCCCTTCAGTCTATATGATGAATCCTAACAACCGACCAGACGTGACCGCAAAAACACACTTATTCAGATTCAACCAGATTTTATAAAAGCGACATCTCTCAAAAACTATCTAAAGGTGGTTAGGATGATCGATTCTCTTTCGAGAATGAGCAGCTAAGTCATCCAATTTTTCTTTGATAACATGTTTGATGTCATGGAAAGCATAAGACATGGCTCGCTGAAACATAGCTCCAACCTTTTTAAGACCAGAAGACATCTTCTTGTATGCAATCGTGCCCCAGGGACAAATAAAAGCTGTCTTATGCTGGTCCTTTGGACGGATAGAAATTTTATTGTAACCGAAAAAATTTCATTACCTGCATATTCATCAACAATTTGATCAATAAAAGGCGTGGGGTAATTTTATTTTGGACAATATTTATTCAAATCCCTAAATTCAATGCAGACTCAGATTGTTCCTTGTTTTTTATCTATTGGGATTGGATTGGAAACCTAGTCCTTTAGAGGAACCGGGTATATGAAACCCGCCCTAAACAACTTTTCAACTTTAGCTTTAATAGTTGCTCCTTTCCAAGGATTAACCGATTGAAGCTTTTGATGAATAGGCTTTGCGTTTTCATACGTCTTGATCTCATGCTGGACTATAAAGGGATCAATACCAGACATTTCCTCATAAGACCAAGTGAACACATCTCGAAACTCTTTAAAGAGGTCAGTGTAATTTGAATCTCTTCAAGGGAACAATTGGCTCTGATGAAGATATTTTATGTAATGTTAGGATTCCTAGAGATGTTTATAGGTACAATTTTTGAGGTAATTGACATATTACCTTCGGCAAATAATTGTGCTGGATCCAAAGGGTTTGAAACTGTACAAACATCGCTAGTAAGTAGATTTGAGAAATTAGATTCGACTTCATGCAATGGAGGAAGAAAATATGAATGATGATGTAAATCTTCCCACGGTCGATATACACACATCATTGCTTCTAAAATTGCTTCCTCAGATGGAAAAACTGTATCTAAGCAATCCAGAGCATAAGTAGAGTCAAGGGTTCAAGTTGGAGCCACATCACCCTCTAACTCCTCCTCTGAAAAAGCAATGGGATGGTTGTCTATAGATTTAATGATAGATTGATATCTAAGTTCTACTACAAACATGGGAAATGCCATTCCACCAATGTTCCCTCCATCTAATGTGGTCATAGATGAAGGTAAGGTCCAAGGGTCTAAACAATAATGAGTTAGAAAGAAATATTTCCATGAAGGCTCCTTGTAGGATGAAATTGCATTGATTCTAGCTGTAGGAAGGGGAAGGTAAAATATACCCATCAAGGAAGAGTACATCCCAACTCCTAAATTCTCAATAGGTTGGCGGGGATTATCCACCAATGGAACGGTAGAATCCAAAGTTTCACGGGAGTCACCTGGAGAATAATCAAACTGATCAATTTTAGCAATTCTCCCCTCATGAGGAAAATAGAGGATGCAGAATAAAGATTAAACTATGGCATCCATCTCATAAATCCAATTCCTTCCTAAAAGGAGGTTGTAATCCAAGTTGGCATCAATGATTTCTACCTCAATATTAATGACCTTTCCTCCAACACATATAGGAAAGGCCGGGATAATTTTTTGTGGCCTATGAGAATGTCCATCAAATGTTGTTAAGAGAGTCATTGGAGGAACAACTGAAGGTGATCCAATGGCCTTCCAACATGACATAGAAATTGCGCATGTGGAAGCTCCCTCATCTATAACTGTCCAAAAAATATTGGTTTTTTGGTAAGTGGACTTTATTTGGAAAGCCATATGGTGAGGAAGTCTCTTTTTGACATTCAACAAAGAAATTCTCTGAGCAGGACACGACTGGATTACCTCCAATGCAGACATAGCACAAGGACTTTGAGCCAAATCTTCTACAATCGAGTAGCTCTGGGCTGCCCTAGCATTAGGGTTAATAGTCGAGTGCTTTGCGGAACCTTTCAGTATCCGAGGTATAGACTCAAGAGAGGGTCGCTCAATATGAAGTGGGTCTGTGGTTTCGGGAAGATATTTAGCGTTAGATGTTTCCATTTCACCATAATCGCGTGCTCGTGTAGCAACGTCGATATGAGAGTTCACCATATAAACATTTGAGGAATTTTCCCCTTCCTGGTTGCCCCATGTGGAGGTACCAGCGTTCGAGTTCAGCCAGCAAGTAATTTTTGCCCTTGGGGAAAAGGGTCAGTCAGGACAGCTTGGGAGCCAGAGGACCCTTGCTACACTAATAAGCACTGAGCATCTTGAATCTTAGGGCAGAGGTGAGTCAAATGATCTCCATTGCATAACTTGCATGGAAATTTAACTTTTCTCTTTGACTCTTTTCTACCCTCACCGGCACCCTTGTCGGGCTTGTTCGCATTACCCTTCCCTTCTTGGTTCTTCTTCTTACCTCATCCCTTCTTCTTCCCATTTGATTGTTGATTTCCTTTGGGGTTAGAGGCCTGGATGGTGTTTATAGAGGTAGGTTGGGAAGGCGAAGGTGTAGACAGTGCTGCTTGGTTACAAGAAGCAGTTTGTAGAGAAAACTGCCACAATTGGTTCAAAAGGTTCACCATATTTGGGTCAATTGATCCAACTATACCATGAGTGTGAGGGCTTGGCTTTAGTTTGGAGAAATCAACCTTAGATCTAGGAGCATCAGGTAGGATTTTTGAAGAGTCCCAGACTGAGAATATATCAGTTCTAATTGTTGGGCTCGAAAAATATCCTGCTCTTCCAAATAAACACTGGAAAGAGAAACATCCTTTGAGATCTCAGGCTATAATGATTTAAGAAATCATTCAAGGTAGAACTCTAGTGGAATTTTGGCTTTGATAAGCCTTTTTCTCCATCTCCATTCCTGGATATGATCCGAAATGTGAGTTGTCGTGTCTTGATGAAAGTTGACTATAAGCTCAGTTCCGGCTTCATAGCAGACGACAACTAAAAATGGTTCCAAAAAATATTAGCCAAATCAGCGAAAGAATTATCGGTTCCCCCTCGCAACTCTATATACCATTTGGCCGCATTCACGATTAGGGTGCGCTGAAATAACCTCATCCTGATCGAATCATCTATCAGGGAGTTGGATGAGCACCATAAGTGAAATTTGGTCACATGGTCTCTTGGGTCTTCAACATTCTTCCCTTCGAACTTTGGAATATTCGATGGAAGTTTATTTGGGATTGGAGGCCAAGCCAGATTGTACCTAATTGGATCATTCATCAATTTAGTTAAGTCTGGCAAATTAAGCGTGGCCAGAAAAGGAAGTTGTGGAGGATCTTGGGAATTCCATCCAGAATAGGCGGGGTTCTTGAAGGTCTGAAAAGAATGACCTAGATTTTGAAAGGCACTAGGTTTCCTGAAGTAACTCGTAGAGCCTACTGAACCAAAAGGTGATCCTTGTGGTCCAACAGAATTTGGGGTTTGACCAACTCTTGCTGAAAATCCTCTGTAACCAATGAAGTTACCCCCTAACAAAGTATTGAAAGGAGTTGACAGCCCCTGATAAGGGTTCCATGCGTTAGAAAAGGGTGAAAAGCTTTGAAATGAATTAATCGAAGAATACGGCACATTCCCTTATTGGCTGAAAAATTGATTCCCAGCTCCTATACCACTAACTGTAGGGTTTTTCCAACTCTAGAAGGTGTTACTACCTTGACATGTAAATGGAAAAGGCATTGACCTTACTGTTGGATTGGAATGTGATATACTATCACTTCCAAATGGGAAACCCTGAAAATAAGTGACCCACTCATCATGGATGTAGAGGCGGTTGATGGTATATTCAAAGGAAACGAAGGAAAAAAATCCACAAGGGAAAAATCTAAAACTAGATGCATTAGCTTGAGAACTTCCACTCGTCAACAGAATGGAAGCGTACCCAAATATAGTTGTGCTAGGAGTGTTAGAAGGGATGGAAATAGTTCCTCCCCCTTGTATAGATATGGGAGTTTGCATGCTCACAACACTCATCGTGGATGCCATGCTTCCAGCAGTGGTCATCGAAGGGATAGATGTATGTAAAACTGGGCTCGAAGGCCTGTGAGTCCGAGTTCCTACGTATAACAAAAAGTCTGGATGATCAAGAGGGAGAGGAGAATTTAGAACTACAACTAACTCTAAAAGCTCTTCTACTTCAATACTATCTTCTGACTGGAAGAGTACTTGAGAAAGAACTTGTTTGTTCCTCTCTAACTCTATACTAGTACCAGGTCTATCTTGTGAATTAATGCCCCCAAGTGGAGGATCAATCTCTGATGTGCTTGCTGCCACTAGTTGGAAACTACTGGCAAAATCACTCCTATGCCTTCTAGGAGAAGGCTCTGGACTCATAGGTGAAAGCCCATAAAGTCTCTGAGATCATCGAGATGGTCGGTCAGCCACTTTGAATTATTTAAAAGATCTACTTAAAGAGTCAAGAAAATTATAAATCTAGGCCGACTAGGAGCACAAAACACTCACTAAAATGTCCCTAAAGATATCAGCAATCAAACAACTTCCAAGTATTTCCACTCTGGGTGATTAGGACCGGACACCAAAATACAAGAAAGTTAATAATAAGGGCCTTCCAAAAATAGACTAGGGTAATTACCCCCCAGGCCTACTGGTGAAGGTATCAGAGGTAGTTACGTTGACCTCCAGACAATAGCCTTTTCCAGTGCAAGCCCAAGCTTCGCAAGGGTGCCCTCCAGAAGTACTGTTGAACATGATGCAATGTCAACCTCAGGTGCCATTGGATTCCCCTCTGTAGCCACTTGTGTGAATCCTAGGATAGGCAACTATGGTCACCAACCCATATCAGAAGCTAGGCAGAATAGTCATGAGGTAGGATCCGACAAGAAAGAGAGGGGGTATCTCTCGTCCTTATCTTCACTAACCCTCGTGCTTTACTCCCAGTCACGGAGCTTTCTCGGTCTCCCTAACGCTATTGGATTTCTCTCTTTAATCAAGCTTCTATTTTTTACAATTTAGAGCAGACTTGGAGAGTCAACTCTCCTCTCGCCTAATCCAAGGCCCTAATAAACCTAAACTTGTTGGCGTATTCTGATGACAATACAAAAGTTCTACTTTATTTTAATTAAGTGCTTGTGTTTAATGGCTATTCTTTTAAGTCAAGGGTATAAATGGAAATGAAACCAATGGTGTTTGTATGACGCAAAAGAAATCAATGAAAAATTAACTTACATGAATGCAATCATTTGTTCTTCGATGAAAAGAGATCTTTACGTGGGTTCTACGAAACTTCTATAAAGTAAAAAACTTTTTCTTTTCTTTTCTTAAAACAAACTTCACACATACAAAAACTAAAAAGACTATTGATGCTTTAATAATGCAAAACTACCCTAATGCAAGGTGTAATGAAGATGCAAGATCCTAAATTACTCTAAAAAAGAACGAAAGCAATTGTTTATAACTATTAATAAGCCAACTTAATTGTTCAAAAGAATACAAATTTTGAATACAAAATTCTCTCCAAACAAGAAGGACAAATCCCAAAAGATCACAATTCACCTTCAAAAAATCAAAAGAAACCAAAATCAAACATGGCAAAAGAAAACAAAAACAATGTTTTTTAATATCTTTTCTTTTTCAAGAAATTATCAAAACAACCTTTTGAAAGCACTCTAAATCCCACTAAGACTCAAAGACAGAAAGAAGAGCATAAGGAGTCTTTGCAAGTTACAAATTTGAAAACGAATGAAAACTTGAACAAAAAGGATTCAACTTGTACTAAACGACCCAAATAGCAGCAAGGAGCTTGAAAAACTGACAAAGAAGTCAAGAAAGAAATACTTTCAAATTTGTCAAAAAATACTTCCAAAAAGCAAGAAAATATATAAGGCCACAAAATGACGGAAAGCAAAGAAAGTAGACCAATAACCGAGCTTGACACTAAAATTGAAAACAATCTATTGTTCTAGAGGACCAGAACAATCAAGAACCTCTTTACGAAGTCTTGTGTGACAAAACACAAATCATAAAACTCACTCAAAAGCAAACCTAGGCCAAATCTTTTCAAAGCAGAAGAGACTTCAAAACAGTAAGCTCGCAGAATAATAAAATTCTAGAGATAGAAATTGACCACTCAAAGACTAAACAAACCGAGAAACAAATCTTTCTGGGCAGAGATATTTGAAAAAAACAATGCAAAGAATGGTATAAGTGACTGTGTTCAAGCACCGAGGCATGTACATGTGCTTCTGATAAAGGGAACTCGTGTATATGTCGGTTCACTTCATAGAAACTAGCATGTGTATGCTACTATAAACAAACTAAAGTAAGCATACAAAGATTTGCAAGAAAAATAAAAAACAAAGCCAGCTCAAAAAGATCAGACTTAAGGTCTGAGATTCTACTAGACCAAATAATACTGTCACAGCAAGAAAACCAAGAATCGTGCCCTGATTGACACTGAACAATCCAAACTAGGAATAACAAGATTGTTATCCCCAGTAGAGTCGCCAATCCTGTTATGGGAATAAGTACCCTAGGGCTTTGGGTTGGAACCCCAATAGAGCAAGAGCAAACTACAGTAAGAAACACTCATACAACTAAGGTGAAATGCTAAAATAAACAAACTATGTGAGAGCAACCATACCCGGATGTCCTTCATTAGGGTAGATCCCATAGGGTTCAGACCCTCTGTAACTCCCGATGTTCTCAAACTTGAAAATTATTCAATTCGAACATACATAGCAGTATATAAACAAAGAATTTTAATGAAACTAACTTTATATCATATAAGAAAATGATTAGTTATACATCAAAATAACATTCATATATGAATTACAACAATATCTGATGCATACACACAGTTAATTTCGGAAACAAGGCAGTGCTTCTTTTTATTGTAGAAAGATATAACTATCACGAAGAAAATTCACCCGAGTCTTCTTCTTCCAGCTCCAAGTGGAACCATCCTCCAGATCCCTCCAGTCCCAGTTTTCAACAACCTCCTTCCATAACCAATACCATGATATCTCAAGCAAGAGGGAGAATATCAACAATCAAGGAAACCAGGGTTTCCTGAAACTTGGGGAAGTGATTGAAGCACAGGGATACTTTAGACTCAGTCGGGGATAATCTCAGTATAATAACTCTATCTCTTCACCTCCTTAAGGCCTTCCCATAGAAATATATTTATACTCCTCCCAATTAGTTTTTTAGTTGGGAAACAGTTGGGCCATGGGCAATAGGAGGTAATCAGCAAGTAAAAATTGTGAACTCTGCCCATAATTAAGGAAATTTAATTTTTTTAAGTGTTTTAACACATATACACAGGTTGGGTATTGACTAACCCACGTGTACACGCTTTTATCTCAGGGAAAAGTAGCATACAAGGAATAAAACGCTATTTTTTAAATATTTGGACCAAGTCTGGAAGGAGGGGTTTCCCTAGGTCATAAACTAAGCATCATAAATACCAAGGGTGGTAAATAGTGCTATAACAGCATTGAAGGCCAGAATAGAGGGTTTGTCTTGCAAGTTCTAGAATGAAGCCACCTGCTCGAAGGTAGGGATAGAAGAAATCAAACGACATCACAACCATCTCATGGTGTGGAAACTTGGTTCCATCATCCTCGCATACTGCTTCGGGTGAAACTTCGGTCCACGCTCCGCGGGCTGATGCGGAAAGGGCCAGTACTGTAGGGATTTGTTTGGCTAACTAACGCTGAACTTGGGTCAGGCCCCCTCAGGCCAACAAATGGTTCTGTTGTTGGGATCAGAATCTTCATAAGAGATGTGTGATGTTGTATCACTAGAATCCAACTAAGAAGGAGATTGGAGACTAGTTGGATAGAAAGATCCATGAATTTGCGGCGTAGGAGAATAGAAACCTGTGACTGGAAAATGAATAGTGGTTGGACAAATACCTATATACAGAGATCCATGAGATCTTTTTCTGCTCCTCCCCTATTGAGCTATACGAGTGGATCACGAAGCTATCAGACAACCAAGGAAGGTGGAAACTTGACGGTCCTGTTGAAAATGCAACAAGATGATGGAGCTTAGTGAAAAGAAGACACCTTCACTAAGTGGGCCCGCAGGCTATTTTTGGCGCAAAGTCTATTTTTAGACTATGTCTATTTTTAGACATATGGATCATGGTCTATGAGTTGCAGGATGCTATTTATGGATGATTGGTTATGTTGGTAAAAATATATGGACCTCTATTTTTAGACATATGGGCGGAATCTATTTTTAGACTGCCAGTCTAAAATAGAACAATCGAATATTATTAGCTCTTAATAATATTTGGACTATAAACATTATCTTATCCTCTTGCAGCACTTGGTTTGAGCTACAGATGTGGCACATGCAACTGCCAGAAGGAAATACGCTTTTCCTATGGGTTAGTTGAGCTATTGCATGATGGACTTCAGTTAGAACTCAAGTGGTTGAGTTTGGTGGAGTTGATTGAGGAGTTGATGGGGTTGTGTTCAGTTTGACTTAGTTGAACTAGTTGTATTTAGTCTAATTGCCAAATACACTAGTGATGAGTGATGTGAATTAATTATTAATTAATTCACTAATTATTAACTCATAAATCAACTAAAGAATACATAAGTTAACTCAGTGCATGGACAGTTCAGTGGAGACAAGTGTTAGAGGTGGGTGAAAGGGTGAGACTACTATCAGTTGTGACTATAGTTGTGCATGAGATTTTCACAATCATTGATTGAGATTTCCAATGAGGATTGCGCAGTACAAGCCAAGGAAATTCAAACTTGGATCCGATCTATTCTCAACTTGGATTGCGCAGTAGAGGCAAGAAAAGAGTGGAGGAGATTTGAACCCGTGACTTGTTCAGATCTGAGCTAGTTTGCGTGTAGCATGTGGAGATAGTACTGAGTACTTGTGAGGAGTATTGCACTATGTATTATTACATGTTCTCTATCATTATAATATACAGATAGTTGGGGGTTTTCAACTGTATGCTTTCCCCATTACATACTGTGTTGATATGTGCGATTGATGTTTCAATGTGCGCATGCAATTGTTTTTTAGTTCCGCAAATTGATGATCAATGGTAGAGGAGGTTATGTATTATGCATGAATTCTGCAAATAGTGTATAGTCAGGATAATCTCTGTGAATAAGAGTTAAATTATTCATAATTCTACATGGTATCGAAGCAAAGTTGATCATCAGATCTATTATTTAGAAAGTGATTACATTTTATTTCTTTAGGCAGAGTCTGTAATCGGGCCAGGTAGCCTCTAGATTCATCCTTATTTTGGAAGGTGAGATATCCGGTAAATGCCCATATAGTAAATCTCTGTACGAGAAATACTTTGTTCTCACGAATTTTAGATCAAAAGCGGTTGAGTTTTGATTTGGTGGAATTCGAATTTGCAGCAGTGTTTTCTTGGTGTCGAAGTTGAAATGTCTTTCAACGGATTGCAATTGGAGTATGCCCTTGAAGGCAGCTCGAATTATATTGCATGGAAAGATAGGATGGAGGCACTGTTAGATGACAATGAGTTGAAGGAGTTCATAGATGTTGAGGTCCCAAAGCCTACTGATGCTGCTCAAGTTGAGGCTTGGCAAAAGAAGACAACAAAGTGTCGAAGGATTCTGTTGGATGGCCTGAAGGATCACATTGTATCCAGCCTGCATGGAAAGGCTTCTCCATACTTGATGTGGAAAGTGTTGACAGATTTATTCCAAAGAAAGAGCGACCAGAGGAATTTGGTGCTCAAGGATAAAATCAGAAACATTAAGTGTGAGAAAGGAGACAGTATGCCCAAGTATCTCATGAAGTTCACCCAATGCCGGGATGAGCTGGGAAGTGTGGGGGTGATTGTCGATGATGAGGACTTGGTGAGCTTGGCTCTCCATGGTCTTCCAAAGATTTGGCATTCCTGTCAGGACTCTGTCAATGGTCGGGAGAAATTGCTAGGATAGGAGAGACTTTGGTCGGATCTTTTGCAAGAGGAGATCAGGTGGAATACCAGGGATAGATCTTCATCAAAGGCATCTGATGAAGAAAATTGTGCTTTGTCTGCCAAAGCAAAGAAGGGGAAGAACAAGAAAGCTTCTCATTCTGGTGCGAAAGGCAAGAAGCAGGACATGTCCAAGGTGAAGTGCTTTCACTGTGTTAGGTTCCTATACCAATAGTTGTCATATTTCATGATTGACTGTGGAAATGCCAAATATGATCATCCTTTCCATGCTGCAAAGATTCCATATTTTCAAAAAACCAAAAAATTTAAAAAAATGTAAAGAGGGTATGCCCTAAAAAGAAAAATCAAAGGGCAAAAGAATGAATTGGTCAAGAAAGAAAGAAAATGAACCCCAAAGAAAAGACCAGGAAAGTATGGTAGTCAAAAGGCCACTACTGCCCTATTTTTTGAAAACAAGTTCAAATTATGCAATCAGTGACTTCTGTCACACTTGATGGATGGCCGAACAGCTCAATCTTGGCCAGTCCATGTTTAAATTTCTTGTTTTAGCATTAGAGAATAAGGTTTGTTCAAACATTTTAAGATTGGCAGATCAGTAGTTAGGTGGAGAAGCAAGGATGCTCAACAGCTAAATCTGAGCCCCTGGAAGAGATAAGGGCAGACTTAGATAGGAGGAAAATCAAAAGAAAACAGGAGAAAATGGTTTGCTAGCTCAAATGCACCCAATCAAAAAGTAAGAAAAAATGTTAGGTGTGTTAGGCCGGGTAGGCAGTGAATTTGCAGAAGCAGGTTGGTTAGCAGTGCTGTCAATAAGAGGTAATTCATCTCTCATGAATATCATAAGTGCAATGGCAGTTGTTTGGTTATGGTTTGGGTGGAGCATGACTAATTTCCCTTCTCATTTCCCCAAAAATCACTAACCTCCCCACAAGGACACTGAGATCAGCTCAGTGCACCTAGTTCACTTCATTTTATAGCAAAGACTAAGTGAAATCCTAGTTTTACTTAAGAGAAAAAAGCCACATTTCTTGTGTAAAAATATTTTTCTTCCTTTATGCTAAGTCTCTATAAATTCATGACTTGGATTCCTTTCTTATTTTCCTAAAGTCTAAGTCACTCTTCAAACTTAGTGCTTTGTGTAAACCTACCTTTCATATTAACCTACTAACCTTATATTGTAACTCCTATATAATCTTTCCTCGTTCCCATTATATATAAACTACATAAAAACCCAAAACTCTAATATCCCACCCTGGTTGTAATATCAACGTATAGTCTCTCAGAAATTATAGGTTCACCCTGGACCTATAAGAATCCTCCACGCACTCCATTGAGATTTTTTGAACATTTGGTTAAACAAATAACCAAAGGCTGCCTGCACAAACAATAAAGAAACCCCCAAAACCTTTGAAAAAGTGGTTAATTTAACATGGGACCCACGTCATAATCCCCCGCAGCTCCGACATGCGTTAACCGTTGGATCCGATCCCCCAAATCGGATGGCCCACATCCATATCGCAAGCCTTTATATGCCGAACGATAGCATCCGGGGGGTGGGCAGTATTTCTGCCATACAGAGGACACGTGGAAGGCACCTGGGGTGATCGCTGGTCGCCCCTCCAATAACACTATGGCCCAAAAGTGGTGTGGGGGCCAAACCACTTATCGCCTATGCCTCCGCCACACTGACGTTACCCTCTCGTCACCCTCACGTCATCAAACATGTCATCCACCACCCTGCCTATGTATCATCTGCCTTGTCCGCCATGTCACTGCCAAGTCGGCCTCTGTACCCCCGCTATACGAAAAAATCATTATGTCATGCTGACATCACCCACCCAAAGCGCGTCAAAACCCGCCAAAACCAATTTTTTTGTCAAATTGGCGTAAAAAGGTCATTTTTGTCCATTTCTGTTTGTTTGTTCTATGCGACGCGTTCATGTGATTTTCGACCAAAATAGTTGTTTTACTGCATAGTCCGCCACCCAGCTAATTCCAACCTACAAACCAGTCTCCAAGCTCGGCCCGCCACCTGCAAATCGCACTATCCGCTAGATATAGCAGGTATTTACCTACATTCCATTCTCGAACCCCATTTTCTTTAATTTCTCTGCAAAAATTGCCCAGTGAACTCAAATTTCAATTAAAAAACCGTGCTGCCTCTAAGAACTGCACATTTTAACCACTGTTCTGCCCATCTTCTCCGAGAAATTCCTCAGAATTTGTCTCCCTCTGCAAATTCACCCATTTAGCTAAAGTTCAAGCTCATTTCGACCTGCAATTCCCGTAAAAAGCCCCAGAAACTGATATTTTACCTGCTATTGCTGTGAAAACCAAAATTTCAAATTAAATAATCACAGAGGATTGAAAAATGGAGGCTCCAGTGGCCCTCAATGTTGCCCCCTTGAATTCACCACACAAGGAGTTGGAATGGTTGCCCTTAGCTGATAAGGACTTCCAAATACAAGACTTAATGGGTATCAAAGACCATCTGCAAACATTTTGTGAAATTAGAATTAGATACCTAAACAAGATTGATCTCTATGGCAGATGGGAGTCCAATCTACCCATATATTATCTTCCATCGGTTAATGTATTTCCAGATATAATCTGCTTGTGCTGTGCTAACTATGAACCTACTCAAAGAGCAGTCATGTCCCCAAATGGCACTGTCCTGTTCTATATCACTCCTGACTCAATCAATGAGATGTTGCATTTCAAGCCTAATCAACCTTTGGCTCCTCTGTCTATGAAATATTTGCTGGACCAAGGCTCCAAACTATCCTCTGCAGAAATAGGCCGAATTGCCAAGTTATTCATGAGCCCAGACTCCCAGCCCAGAGACTCACCTCCTTTTCACCAGGTCTATTTCAATGAAGTTGGGAGAACTGTTATTGATATGATATCCTATATTCTAGGTTTTAGAACAAGTGAGTATGTGGATGAGACCATTTTAGCTCTGATGTCCATATTTATTCCAGGACACCCTCCTGCCATCAAGTTTGACTTTTCTACCTTCGTTAGCAACAAAATCCATGAACAATTCATGAGCCTAAACAGAGAATGAGTCTTCAAGTATACAACATATATATATATATATATATATATATATATCATCTGTTCTTATACTATCAAACAGATAGTTTTCAGTTCCCTATCAGGAAATTGGATGTAAAAGGAGAAAGGAGATCTGTCATATTTTGGACCTTAGTCTTCCATATAGTCCATAATTCTCCTTATACTTATTGTGAGTTCATGGATCTATTCATATATCCAGTCTCATCTCTGCAGATGAGAAGCCCCCCTCCCAGACTCTCAGCTGAAATGCAGAAAATCTTGCAGCTGTCCAAAAGCTATAAAATAGGTGACTGGTACTTTTACCAAAATCACACAAAGATCAGGATTTATGGCTGTGAATTGTGCCCCTACAAGCTGCCAAAGTATGTACCTATGAGACTGTTTGCCCTTGAATACTTTAGGTAATTTATTAGCTCAAATTTGACTCATTTTTATGCTGCCAAGAAAAAGGCTCAGCTGAAGCTAAGAAACCAACTAGGCCCCCTCATTATTAACAAAAAGGAAGGGTGGAAAGATGCTGAAAAGATATTAGGTGAGAAACTCAAACTAAAAAGGAGTTTCTGGTGGGTACCCTATGACCCAAATGGATTTATCCATGATAGAAAGACAAAAAATAGGCCATCAGGTTATGATCATTGTAGAATCCCTGATATAGAACAGTATGCTAATCAAGATGAATGGGTAGAGGGCACATTGGTAGAAAAGATTACTGAGGAAGAGAAAATGAAGCAGGCAATGAAAAACCTTAAAAAAACTCTTGACCTGGACTCTTTTGGACATGTCTCTTTCAAATTTCCTCAACACATTGGAGAGGGCACATCATCTGGTACAACTTCACAACAACTTACTGAAGAAAATACTCCACCTGCAGGGACATCCAAAGGCAAAGAAGTGATGCATTCAGAGCAACAAGAAATGACAGATCAGCCAACATCATCACAGCAGCAAGGTCAAGGGCAAATTCCTCCTGCCCAGACCAATGCACTAGAGATACCAGCATTGCAGACTCCTCTCAATGAGGAGAAGGGCAGAAAAAGGGACCGGGAAGAGGCCACACCCATAAGTGGGCCAACAGAGCAGCCAGAAGTAAAGAAATAGAGAGTGGATCCTCTACCTGAAGAGGAAGTTATAGAGGAGATCATTGAAATCCCGAGAAGTGAAAGGGCAGCCAACCCACTAACTTCTCCAGTGATAGAATCACCTACCAGTTCTCATGGACATCAGTTGGGAAAAAAACCTAGTATAGAAATTTCATTAGCTCCACAAAGCAAACAAAGTTCTGATATTAAGAGGCCATTCATGGACATCAAAGCACAAAATGAGCCAATAAGAATGCAACTTTACGACCAGTTACTCAAAATGACTCTTTCCAAACAGCAGAGATTGATGTTTGCATATGATATCAAGGAAGGAAAAATGATCTTGAGTCATTTCAAGCCTAAAGTGCAACAGCCACAGTCAGCTGCCGATTATATTAGAACAAGTCTGGAGGCTCTTGCCAAATACATTCACCTTTTGGACCAGGTTGAATTGCACAAGAAAACCAGTGAAATGGTCTATTCCACTTTGGCAGACAAAGCCATATAAGCTCAACAATTACAGAATTCACTAAACAATACATCTGCCCAATTAGAGTTGGAAAAGGCATCCTCTCTGGCCGAGGATAACAGGATAAAGTCCTTGGAAGAAATCATCATTGAGCTGGGACATAATCCCAAGGATCCTAACGCAATAAAAGCACTAATAAAGAAAAAGGAGGACGACATAGATGCTCTCAAGAAGCAGTTAAACTGCCAGTTACTATGCATCTGCAGACCACAGAGATAGTGAAAGAAAAAGAAGAAGAAGACATGATGGAGTTGTTAATAAAAATGAATCAAAGGATAAGTGAAACAGAGCAGGATTTGGAGAAAGAATTGCAGGAAAAACAGGGAGAGTTTGCCTCTCAGCCATCTCAAATAGTCCCAATAGCTACAACTGCTCCTACAGCAACAACAACAGTTCCTCCCACTGCCCCAGCTTCGACAACAGGTACATCAGTCACAGATATTTCAGCAGTAGCAACAACAACAGTACCAGATACCAACATGAGCATGGAAAAGATGATGAAGGAAATAAAAGAATTAGAACTCCAAATGGAAGAAGTAAAGGAAGCCAAAGAAAAACTGGCCAAGACAAAGGTAAGCTATGATAAATCTAAAATAATTATGGATGAAAAAACAAGAGAGGTAAAGGCCTTGGAAAATAAGGTAAAATCCTTGGAGAAAGATATTACTCTTCATAAACCTCTATCAGAAATCAAAACAATTTTGTGGACTAAGATTGGTCAATCCATCACTAATCAATGGAGATCAATACAGACTATCCATGAGAAAATCGAATTGATAGAAATAGCCCAAGTGGAGAATCAAAAGGCCATAACATTATTGAGAAACATGCCTGAACAAACCAATAGACTAATTCATTTTTTGAATACTCATACCAAAGAACAACTAGTAGCTCTAGATATCAGGGACAGAACAGGTACCATTTTGACAGTTAAAAAGGTGCTGACTATGAAGAATTTTATACAAAATCTGGAGAGAAAGTGTCAAGAAATGCAGATAGAAATAAATGATTTTACAGAAAAGTTTACAATCTTGCAACAAAAGGGTCTACCCAGTTTGTTAACCAGCAATCAGAGGCTGTTGACACATGAACAATATGCTCACAGGGTGAATACATATGTTACCAATCAGATCACAGCATCATCAAGCACTTCAAAGGACATAGTACCTCCCTCTGGACAAAGCTTATATGACAAGTTGGAAAATCTGTTCTATATTGAGCATGAAATAACACATCTTTTTGAAGTCCAGCCCAATTTCTACAGGTATACTGAAGCTGATGAAATATTGATAAAACTATAAAGACACCAGTTGCCAATAGACCAATGGTGGCAGAGCATGTTAGATATTTTACCAATGTAATTTTAGTTCTCTTTTTGATCATTTGCATTGAATCAAATTCAATGCACGTGCCACCTATCATAAAAATGAAAACAACAGAGGAAGGAATTCACACCTAAACGCATCAAAGCGGAGTCAGGCACAGATGAAAGGGCCGAGACATCAACGTAGGAACACGAAATAAAGAGACAGCTACCAGCCGACTTGTTGAGTTAAAAAGTCAAATATATCAGACCACCTAAGGCATCCAGTATAGCGGAAATTACTCCTACATTCATTTCACTTTGTTTTCAATTTCATTTACTTCCTTTTAAGAAGTAGATGGATAAATTTATTTCTTAATATTTTCTCTATGAGATATTTTGTAACTCTTTTTGTATAAATACCTCCCCTAGAGATGTATTGTGTGTTGGTGAATATCATTCTGGACCTGTGCTGTAAATTTGATAACCCTTCTAAACAAAGATTGCTGGAGTGCTTTGTTGATGAACTCTCTGGTTATGGAATTGATGGTAGAATGCCATGTTGCAGAATTCTTGGATTATCTCATGGATCAATAAGTCTTTTAAACTCTTGTTTACTATATTTGTGTTTATATATCATCTAAGTATCATGTTCTCAATTACAGGAAAAAATAATAGCCCAGAATTTACTTTGCTGTACTTTGTGTTCAATTCCTGTCATTTTTATGTTTTCTTCAGGACTAGCATAGGCAGGAATTCTTGACTGCTCCTTTCTCACTGGTTCTTTCACCCTGAATATCAATAAGGAATTCTTAACTCCTCCTTGGTAATATTTATCCATTTTCCCTCTGTTAGCATAATGAAAGATCCTTAATTACCTTTCATTCCCTGACTCCATTTCATCCTATTCCAGCTTGAAGACTGTTCCATGGTTAATTATCTTGCTCTGTAGTTCCTCCTTTTGCCAAAAAGAAACCATACCCAGAATTTTATTTTGTTGACTCCATTAACCCATTGTTCTGAACTTCTCATACTTTGTAGCCCTGTTCTATTGAATGTCACCATCCAAAATCGAACAAATAAACACTTTTGCTTCATAACTAGCCTAACATATAGCAAAACAAAGCTAAATCATAAAAGAGAGAGCTCTCTCTGGCTGCATATTGGCTAGAGTCTGCATCTAAAATACTGGTTAGTGGTTACCTCAGCCGTATTCCCTTTTCTCACTGCTTTTGGGGAACAACTTGAGTGATAACATCATTGGCGACTCCGTTGGGGACTGAATGACTGTGTTTGTTACTACTGTTTATTTCCTAAAGCTATAGATGGACCTTGAAGTTAGCCAGGTAGCCTTTACAACTGCCTTTGTTGTGCAATTACAGGAGTAAATAAAAGCTGCTTCAGTCTATCTCCAGTATAGCTTTAGGCTTTAAACAGCTGTCTCAAAAATTTGATCAGTTTCCTCTTATTTTCAAAAAATCTTCAGGAAAATTCAAGACCCTCACAATTTATAATTTCCTAGAAAGATATTTTCAAAAGCAGTGTCCTTTAGATACTTCCAAAAAATACCAAAAACAGATTTAGAAGTTGGCTCCAAAGAAGAAAACTCGTTACACTAGATCAAATCCAGATCCCAATCCTCCAGCTATTTTTGAAAATCCTAACTTGATCTCTAAGAACCTTAGAAGACAAGAAAGTCTAGACAATTATGCTGATTTAAACCTTGATACACGTCAGCAAAACCTTTTACACTCTGAGCTTACTCCCGGAAAAGCAGCAGTCCTTTCTACTGTTGCTGCAGCTTTTTCTAGTTCACCATCATCACTTCAAAGCACCTCTTCCACTCCTCCATCCACTCCATTTATCTCAGCTGTTATCCCTGTGCTTCCAACTGTCCCATTTATACCTGTAAATATGGCAAACCGATATGCTCCTCTACAGTTGCCTGCAAATCTCAGGGCCATGCCTCAAGATTATCAAAGCAAAATTACATATTTTGATGGTATTGGCTCCTACACAGCACAACAAAATACTAAGAAAATGATGGATTATTTTGAGAACTATGAAATTGATGATAACGATGTCAGAATGAAAATTTTTGTTCAAAGTTTAACCGGTGATGTAAGGACTTGGTTTAGGGCACTTGCTGTAAACACAATTTCTGATCCAGATGCCTTGTACCAAACCTTTTTGAACATATGGGAAAAGAAGAAGGACCCATTGCATATCCTATCAGAATATGAAAGTTTGAAAAGAGGCCCACAAGGAACGGTCCAAGACTACCGTGCTAGATTCAATAATGTGTACAATGCTATCCCTCAGAACCTTAGACCTCCACCTGACTTAGCCTTGATCAAATTCCCTAATGGATTTGATTCTGACATGGCGTATCAACTAAGGGAAAGAGCTCCTGCAAGGTTGGAAGACATGCAGAGCATAGCTATTAGTGTAAAGGCCAATCTGATCTCTAAAAGAGCTCGAGCTAGAGATGAAACAGGGACTCCCTTCAAAGAAGAGCCTTCTGCATTTGAGAAAAAACTAGATGCAATTATCAAAGGAATGGATAGACTGGGTGATAGAGTGGAAACCATTGAAAGGAAATCTTCTTGGGAAGGTCAACCAAGTAACACCACTAGAAATCCAAACTTTAGAAAAAATAAAAGTCCTGACACTGGGAAGGTTGGCCCTGACCAAAATATCAAACCTCCATTTCAAGAGAACTACGATGAAGCTTCAACCTCTAGTGGGCCAATAGAGGATACTCAAATCAACCTAATGGGTCTAAATAGTGAACAACAAATCTTTTTAACACAAGATGACCAAGAAGCTCATAATTTCAACCAATTTCAAACCAAATCTGGAGAATCATTTGATTTCAGAGAGGGGTATGATGCAGCTGTCTATGAGGTTCATAAACAATACAAATTGAGAAGCAAAATGGTAGATGTTCCTAAACCCAGCAAGCTGAAAGATACCAAGCAACCTAAAAAAGCAAAGGATAAAACTACCATGACAGAACTCCCTGCTAAAATAGACCTCAACCCAAAAGAACCCATGGTTGAGGACATATCAAACTTGCAGCCATCAAGTGATCAGCCATCCACCTCCTTTCCTCCAAAAAAGAATGTAAACAACTCTCTTGAAAATAATTTCAAAGAAGAATTAGTTCATAACAACACTCCCGATGAAGAAAAAACCAATTAAAACACAATAGAAAAGGAAAACCTTGCTGCCCGGAATACAAAAAATTCAAGTGGAAAAACCTTTCGACTTACAGACAGAAATAGGCAAGTTAAAAATAGCCATTCCACTGTCCGAATTGGCTAAACATGAGGTTTATAGGGAACAAATCAGCAGGTCACTTCAAATATCAGAGAATAGAGATGCAGTGAATGTTTTAGATGACCAACCAGAACTAATTTTTGGTCCTGAGGTAAATGGTAAAACAGTAGATGGAGGAGTCCCTCCATTCTATGTAAGCTTAAACATTCATGACAAAATACTGCATAATGCAATGTTTGATTCGGGAGATTCCCATAACCTAATACCTAAGTCTGTGATGGAAAGATTGGACCTAGATATCACACGGCCATATAAAGACTTGTTTTCATTTGATTCTAGCCAGGTCAGGTGTCTAGGCCTAATCAAAGATTTATGTGTATCTCTAGTGCAATACCCTGCCAAGACTATTTTAATGGATGTAGTGGTAGTTGATATCCCACCAAAGTATGGAATGCTTTTGTCCAGATCTTGGGGTGCAAAACTCCAAGGATCTTTGCAAATAGACATGTCCTATGCCACCATTTCAGTCTTTGGCCAACCAAAGAGATTGTACCAGGAAACATTGATGAAATATGTGGTCAGCAGTTAAGAGAAACCCCAAAATTTCCCCATTTATTCCATGCATTCTGATATGGATTTGTTCATCTTATACAATGCTGAAATGTCTCCAAAAACTAATGACAAGTTCCTAGAATCAGTACAAGCAAGAAACATAAATGAACAATCCACTACTCAAGATCTAAAAATTATTGAAGTGATTGATGCAACAAACAAACAAGCCAAACCATATGAGTTACAAAATCCAAATCTGCCCACTGAGCAAGTTTTCAAAACTCCTAATGCTAGTTACAATCAAGAAATCTTATGGTACTTAGAGTTTGATGGGTCAGTGAATAAATTAGGAGCAGGGGCAGGGATTTGGATACACAATATGCAAAATGATCATGCTGAAGGACATGCATATAGGCTGAATTTCAGATGTACAAACAATATGGCCGAATATGAAGCCCTTTTGCTTGGTCTCAAACTAATTAAAAGTCTAGGGGCAACTAGGATTTCAATTCTAGGGGAATCAGATTTGATTATCCAACAGATGAACGGAAACTTTGTTACAAACGATCTCAGGCTCAGGGTTTATAGAGGGGTAGAAATTGAAATACTCAACACCTTCTTAGAATCTCGGCTAACCAAGATTCCGAGAAACCACAATCTACATGCTCACAGTTTAGCAACATTTTCCAGCACTTGTAAGCTGCCATTCAAGCCCAACCATCACTTTACTGCTGAGATTAAACACAGACCTGCTGTTCCATACAATCTTAAAAATTGGCAGGTGTTTGACAATGACACACAAATCAATAATTTCTTGACTTTGAAAGAGGAATTCCCAAGCACAAATATAGACACAAGCACCATTTGTGAAGAACGACAAATAGACGAAATTGAGAAAAATATATCAGCTGAAACATCAAATCAGATTTTGCATCCAACAATCTTTACCAACAAAAATTTACAAGAACTGAAACAAATGGACCTTGATGAAATTGCCGAGGGAGAATCTGAAGTAATTGAGTTGAAGGATAATTATTTACCTACAGTCTTGACTCATTTGGAGGATATTTTTTATTCAAATGATATACCAAGAAAGCCAAAAAAGCAGCCTTTAAATGCAGAAATTGAGGACTGTAATATAGGAACTGCACAAAATCCTAAGATGGTGAAATTGTCCAAAGCCTTGCCTCCTAGCCAAAAACTAAAATATATTGAGCTGTTTAAAGAATTTCAAGATGTCTTTGCATGGAGCTATGAATACCTCAAGTCCTATGATACTTCTATCATCCAACACACAATACCTTTAAAAGAAAATCAAAAACCTTTTAAACAAAAACTTAGAAGGGTTAATCCAGTCCTCCTTCCTCTCATTGAAAAGGAAGTCAAAAGAATGTACCAAGCTGGAATAATTGCACCTATTAGATTCTCAGAATGGATCTCAAATCTAGTGCCCACTAGGAAGAAAACGGGAGAGATAAGACTGTGTGTTGACTTAAGAAACCTGAATAAAGTTTCTCTCAAAGATCACTACCCCTTACCCAAGATGGGTCACATTTTGCAAAGGGTAGTGGGAGCTTCAAGGATTTCATTGTTAGATGGATTCTCAAGATTTAACCAGATCTTAGTTCACCCAGATGATCAAGATAAAACTGCCTTTACAACACCTTGGGGAACCTTGAAATATGTAAAAATGCCTTTTGGACTTAAAAATGCAGGGGCCACATTTCAACGAGCAATAGACATAGCCTTTGCAAAAGAGATTCATGATTTTTTAGTCATATATCTTGATGGCCTCACTGATTTTCCCAAATCAGATCAAGAACATTTAGAACATCTCATACAAGTGTTCCTAATTTTCAGAAAATATGGCATAATATTGAACCCAAAGAAATCATTGTTTGGCCTAGAAGAAGGCAAACTCTTAGGTCACACAATCTCGAAAGATGGCATTAGAATTGACCTGGACAGAATACAAGCTATTCTCCAAGTGCCTCACCCAAGAAATATCAAATAATTGCAAACTTTCCTAGGAAAGATCAATTTCCTAAGAAGATTCATACCCAACTTGGCTGAACTAATAAGATTGTTGAATAACACGCTGAAGAAAGAATCCAAAGTCAAATGGACAATAGAAGCTAAACAAGCCTTTGAGGAAATCAAAATAGCTTTAACTAAAACACCGGTCCTCACAAGCCTAAAGTTTGATAGAGACTTCATAATCTTTTCCTCTGCATCTGAGCATACTATTACTACTGTCCTATTACAAAAGGATGATCAAGGATGTGAGAAGCCCATTGCTTTTTTCAGCAAAGAACTTAGAGATGCACCATTAAAATATCAAATTATGGAGAAACAAGCTTATGCCCTTGTAAAGGCTATCAAGGATTTCAGAGTTTATATCCTATACTCTCATGTAATAGCTTATGTCCCAAATGTTGTGGTCAAAGACATTCTAACTCAAGAAGGAATTGAAGGCAAAAGAGGCAAATGGATAGCTAACATTTTGGAATATGACATTGAAATTAAGCCAACAAAACTGATAAAAGGACAAGGATTAGCCAAATTGATGACTGAAACCAATTTTCAGGCCCTTGACATCAATGAACTGGATAACGAACAGGAGATGGCGACTCCACAGATCAATCAAGCCTTCTTACAATCACCTTGGTATGCTGATATAATTTATGTATTGTTAAACCTGCAAGCTCCTCCAGGGTTATCCAGAACTAAAAAGAGATTCTTGAAAATGAAAGCTTCAAAGTTTTGTATAGTAGACAATGTTTTATTTTGGAAAAACCATGAAGGGATTTTACTAAATTGCTTAACAAAGGATGAAACTGACAAAGTGCTTAAAGAATTTCATGCAGGGGATTGTGGTGGACATTTGTATTGGAAATCAACAGCTGATAAAATCCTAAGAGCTGGTTTTTATTGGCCCTCCCTATTTGCTGATGTAAAGAAATTTGTAGTTTCTTGCCATAAATGTCAAATCTTTGAAGGAAAGAGAAAACTTTTACCTTTACCCCTAAAACCCATTTCCACTGAAAGACCATTTCAACAATGGGGTTTAGATTTCATTGGGGAGATTCACCCTCCCTCTTCTGACCAGCATAAGTGGATTTTGACCGCCATAGATTATTTTACTAAGTGGATAGAAGCCATCCCTTGTAGGCAAGCCAATGACTCAGTCATCAGGCAATTTTTAGAAACCAATATCCTATCTAGATTTGGTTGTCCAGAAAAGATAATAACTGACAATGCTGCTTCCTTTAAATCTAAAAGAATGATCAATTTTTGCCACATGTACCACATTACCTTGGGCCACTCCACAGCCTATTACCCTCAAGGTAATGGTCTAGCTGAGTCATCCAACAAAATCTTAATCAATATCATAAAGAAAGTATTGGAGGAAAACAAGAAAAATTTGCACAAAAAGCTTATTAATGCATTGTGGGCAGTCAGGTTAACTACAAGGAGATCTATTGGAACAAGCCCCTATGAGTTGGTTTATGGTATTGAGGTTGTATTCCCTTCATCCTTGGGAATCCCTGTGATAAAATTGCTGCAATAAATATAGGCAGAACCCAATGATATTCAGAGAAGAATCAATCGAACAATTCATTTACATCAGACCAGAGAATAAGTGTATCACAGATCTCAGATCCTACGAGAGAAACTAAAGAATATTTTTGACAAAGGGACAAAGGCAGAGGATTTTTTCATAGGAGAAAAAGTGCTAAAATGGGATTCCAGAAGGGAAGATAAAGAAAACATGGCAAATTTGATTTCCTATGGAAAGGACCTTTTGCTATTCAGGCTGTACAAGGAAACAACACTTACTTTTTGAGAAGTTTGGATGGTACAAAAGCAGAGGATGGGCCAGTCAATGGGTGGATGCTCAAGCATTATTTTGATCCTCTTTGTTAACATATTAGGACTGTATTTTGTACATAACAGTGTCTATTTTATGCATTTTATTACAGCAATAAGGTAGGGAGTAAGACGCAACAAAGTTTGAGGAAAAGAAGCAAGGAATTGTGCTACTTTTTGTATGATATTTTGAGTCTATTAGAAGAATTAAGGAAGAAAACTTGGGAGCTATAAAAATGATGAAAAATACCCAGACAAACTATCAGATACAAATTTGTAATTGTTCAAACCAGCTTATGGGAAAAGCATATATGTTACAAAGATACAGTTTGTTTGTTTACAGCAAAAGGAAATTTCAGATTACAACAAGAGTTGAATGTAAGGCTATCTGACCTACTGTTCTTGGCTTTTTATCTGGAAAATCCATCCCCAAGTGGAGCCACTATTAGGTTCCTATACCAATAGGTGTCATATTTCATGATTTACTGTGGAAATACCAAATATGATCATCCTTTCCATGCTGTAAAGATTCCATATTTTAAAAAAACCAAAAAATTTAAAAAAATGTAAAGAGGGTATGCCCTAAAAAGAAAAATCAAAGGGAAAAAGAATGAATTGGTCAAGAAAGAAAGAAAATGAACCCCAAAGAAAAGACCAGGAAAGTATGCTAGTCAAAATGCCACTACTGTCCTATTTTTTTTAAACATGTTCAAATTATGCAATCAGTGACTTTTGTCACACTTGATGGATGGCCAAATAGCTCAATCTCAGCCAGTCCATGTTTAAATTTCTTGTTTTAGCATTAGAGAATAAGTTATGTTCAAGAATTTAAGCTTGGTAGATCAGTAGTTAGGTAGAAAAGCAAGGGTGCTCAACAGCTAAATCTGAGCCCCTGGAAGAGATAAGGGCAGACTTAAATAGGAGGACAGTTAAAAGAAAACAAGAAAAAAGGTTTTGCTAGCTCAAATGCACCCAATCAAAAAGTAAGAAAAAATGTTAGGTGTGTTAGGCCGGGTAGGCAGTGAAGTTGCAGAAGCAGGTTGGTTAGCAGTGATGTCTATAAGAGGTAATTCATCTCTCATAAATATCATAAGTGCAATGGCAGTTGTTTGGTTATGGTTGGGGTGGAGCGTGACTAATTTCCCTTCTCATTTCCCCAAAAATCACTTACTAACCTCCCCACAAGGACACTGAGATTAGCTCAGTGCACCTAGTTCACTTCATTTTATAGTAAAGACCAAGTGAAATTTTGGTTTTACTTAAGAGAAAAAAGCCACATTTCTTGTGTAAAAAGCTTTTTCTTCCTTTATGCTAAGTCTCTATAAATTCATGACTTGGATTCCTTTCTTATTTTCCTAAAGTCTAAGTCACTCTTCAAACTTAGTGCTTTGTGTAAACCTACCTTTCATATTAACCTACTAACCTTATATTATAACTCCTATATAATCTTTCCCCATTCCTATTATATATAAACTACATAAAAACCCAAAACTCTAATATCCCGCCCCGGTTGTAATATCAACGTATAGTCTGTCGGAAATTATAGGTTCACCCTGGACCTATAAGAATCCTCCACGCACTCCATCGGGATTTGTTCAACATTTGGTTAAACAAATAACCAAAGGCCGCCCACACAAACAATAAAACAACCCCCCAAACCTTTGAAAAAGCGGTTAATTTAACATGGGACCCATGCCATACTCCCCCGCAGCTCCGACATGCGTCAACCGTTGGATCTGATCCCCCAGATCGGACGGCCCACATGCATATCGCAAGCCTTTATATGCCGAACGATAGTGTCTGGGGGATGGGCGGTATTTCCGCCATATAGAGGACATGTGGCAGGCACCCGGGGTGATCGCTGGCCCCCCCTCCAATACCACTATGGCCCAAAAGCGGTGCGGGGGCCAAACCACTTACCGTCTATGCCCCCGCCCCACTGACGTTACCCACTCATCACCCTCACGTCATCAGACATGTCGTCCACCACCTCGCCTCTGTATCATCTACCTTATCCACCACGTCACTGCCAAGCCGGCCTCCGTACCCCTGCTATACAATAAAATCATTACGTCATGCTCACGTTACCCAACTAAAGTGCGCCAAAACCTGCCAAAACCAAATTTTTTGTCAAATTGGCGTAAAAAGGTCATCTTTGTCCATTTCTGTTCATTTTTTCTATGCGACGCGTTCATACGATTTGCGACCAAAATAGTTGTTTTACTGCACAGTCCGCCACCCAGCTAAATCCAACCTGCAAACCAGTCTCCAAGCTCGGCCTGCCACCTGCAAATCGCACTATCCAGTAGATATAGCAGGTATTTACCTACATTCCATTCTCGAACCCCGTCTTCTTTAATTTCTCTACAAAAATTTCCCAGTGAAATCAAATTTCAATTCAAAAACCGTGCTGCCTCTAAGAACTGCACATTTTAACCACTGTTCTACCCATCTTCTCCGATAAAGTCCTCAGAATTTGTCTCCCTCTGTCAATTCACCCATTTAGCTAAATTTCAAGCTCATTTTGGCTCGCAATTCCCGCAGAAATCCCCAGAAATTGATATTTTACCTGTTGTTGCTGTGAAAACCAAAATTTCAAATTAAATAATCATAGAGGATTGAAAAATGGAGGCTCCAGTGGCCCTCAATGTTGCCCTCTTGAATGAACCACACAAGGAGCTGGAATGGTTGCCCTTAGCTGATAGGGATTTCCAAATACAAGACTTAATTTGTATCAAAGACCATCTGCAAAGATTTTGTGAAATTAGAAACATCTACCTAAACAAGACTGATCTCTATGGCATATGGGAGTCTAGTCTGCCCATATATTATCTTCCATCAGTTAATGTATTTCCAGATATAATCTGCTTGTGTTGTGCTAACTATGAGCCTACTCAAGGAGCAGTCATGTCCCCAAATGACACTGTCATGTTCTATATCACTCCTGATTCAATCAATGAGATGTTTCATTTCAAGCCTAATCAGCCTCTGGCTCCTCTGTCTATGAAATATTTGTTGGACCAAGTCTCCAAACTATTGTCTGCAGAAATAGGCCGAATTGCCAAGTTATTCATGAGCCCAGACTCCCAGCCCAGAGACTCACCTCCTTTTCACCAGGTCTATTTCAATGAAGTTGGGAGAACTGTTATTGATATGATATCCTATATTCTGGGTTTTAGAACAAGTGAGTATGTGGATGAGACCATTTTAGCTCTGATGTCCATATTTATTCCAGGACACCCTCCTGCCATCAAGTTTGACTTTGCTACCTTCATTAGCAACAAAATCCATGAACAATTCATGAGCCTAAACAGAGAAGGAGTCTTCAAGTATACAACATATATATATCATCTGTTCTTATACTATCAAACAGATAGTTTTCAGTTCCCTGTCAGGAAATTGGATGTAAAAGGAGAAAGGAGATCTGTCATATTTTGGACCTCAGTCTTCCATATAGTCCATAATTCTCCTTATACTTATTGTGAGTTCATTGATCTATTCATATATCCAGTCTCATCTCTGCTGATGAGAAGTCCCCCTCCCAGACTCTCAGCTGAAATGCAGAAAATCTTGCAGCTGTCCAAAAGCTATAAAATAGGTGACTGGTACTTTTACCAAAATCACACAGAGATCAAGATTTATGGCTGTGAATTGTGCCCCTACAAGCTGCCAAAGTATGTACCTATGAGATTGTTTGCCCTTGAATACTTTAGGCAATTTATTAGCTCAGGTTTGACTCGTTTTTAGGCCCCCTCATTATTAACAAAAAGGAAGGGTGGAAAGATGCTGAAAAGATATTAGGTGAGCAACTCAAACTAAAAAGGAGTTTTTGGTGGGTACCCTATGACCCAAATGGATTTATCCATGATAGAAAGACAAAAAATAGGCTATCAGGCTATGATCATTGTAGAATCCCTGATATAGAACAGTATGCTAATCAAGATGAATGGGTAGAGGGCACATTGGTAGAACAAATTACTGAGGAAGAGAAAATGGAGTAGGCAATGAAAAACCTTGAAAAAACTCTTGACCTGGACTCTTTTGGACAGGTCTCTTTCAAATTGCCTCAACACATTGGAGCGAGCACATCATCTGCTACAACTTCACAACAACCTGCCCAAGAAAATACTCCACCTGCAGGGACATCCAAAGGCAAAGAAGTGTTGCATTCAGAGCAATAAGAAATGACAGATCAGCCAACATCATCATAGCAGCAAGGCCAAGGGCAAATTCCTCCTGCCCAGACCAATGCACCAGAGATACCAGCATTGTAGACTCCTCTCAATGAGGAGAAGGGCAGAAAAAGGGACCGGGAAGAGGCCACACCCATAAGTGGGCCAACAGAGCAGCCAGAAGCAAAGAAACAGAGAGTGGATCCTCTACCTGAAGAGGAAGTTATAGAGGAGATCATTGAAAGTCTGAGAAGTGAAAGGGCAGCCAGCCCACTAACTTCCCCAGTGATAGAATCACCTACCAGTTCTCATGGACAACAGTTGGGAAAACAACCTAGTATGGAAATTTCATCAGCACGACCACAAAGCAAACAAAGTTCTGATATTAAGAGGCCATTCATGGACATCAAAGCACAAAATGAGCCAATAAGAATGCAGCTTTACGATCAGTTCCTCAAAATGACTCCTGCCAAACAGCAGAGATTGATGTCTGCATATGATATCAAGGAAGGAAAAATGATCTTGAGTCATTTCAAGCCCAAAGTGCAGTAGCCACAGTCAGCTGCCGATTATATTAGAACAATTTTGGAGGCTCTTGCCAAAGACATTCACCCTTTGGACCAGGTTGAGTTGCACACGAAAACCGGTGAAATGGTCTATTCCACTTTGGCAGACAAAGCCATACACGCTCAACAATGCAGAATTCACTAAACAATACATATGCCCATTAGAGTTGGAAAAGGCATCCTCTCTGGCCAAGGACAACAGGATAAAGTCCTTGGAAGAAATCATCATTGAGCTGGGACATAATCCCAAGGATCCTAAGGCAATAAAAGCACTAATAAAGAAAAAGGAGGATGACATAGCTGCCCTCAAGAAGCAGTTAAAACTGCTAGTTACTATGCATCCGCTGCCCACAGAGATAGTGAAAGAAAAAGAAGAAGAAGACATGATGGAGTTGTTAATAAAAATGAATCAAAGGCTAAGTGAAACAGAGCAGGCTTTGGAGAAAGCATTGCAGGAAAAATAGGGAGAGTTGGCCTCTCAGCCATCTCAAACAACCCCAATAGCTACAACTGCTCCTCCTACAGCAACAACAACAGTCCCTCCCACTGCCCCAACATCGACAACAGGTACATCAGTCACAGATACTTCAGCAGCAACAACAACAACAGTACCAGATACCAGCATGAGCATGGAAAAGATGATGAAGGAAATAAAAGAATTAGAACTCCAAATGGTAGAACTAAAGGAAGCCAAAGAAAAACTGGCCAAGTTAGAGGTAAGTTATGATAAATCTAAAATAACTGTGGCTGAAAAAAAAGAGAGGTAAAGGCCTTGGAAAATAAGGTAAAATCCTTGGAGAAAGATCTTACTCTTCATAAACCTCTATGAGAAATCAAAACAATTTTGTGGACTAAGATTGCCCAATCCATCACTAATCAATGGGGATCAATACAGACTATCCATGAGCAAATTGAATTGATAGAAACAGCCCAAGTGAAGATTCAAAACGCCAGAGCATTATTAAGAAGCATGCCCGAACAGGCCAATAGACTAATTCATTTTTTGAATACTCATACCAAAGAACAACTAGTAGCTCTAGATATCAGGGACAGAACAGGTACCATTTTTACAGTTAAAAAGGTGCTGACTATGAAGAATTTTATACAAAATCTAGAGAGAAAGTGTCAAGAAATGCAGATAGAAATAAATGCTTTTACAAAAAAGTTTACAGTCTTGCAGCAAAAGGGTCTACCCAGTTTGTTAACCAGCAATCAGAGGTTGTTGACACATGAACAATATGATCACAGGGTGAATACATATGTTACCAATAAGATCACAACATCATCAAGCACTTCAGAGGACATAGTACCTCCCTCTGGACAAAGCTTATATGACAAGTTGGAAAATTTGTTCTATATTGAGCATGAAATAACACATCTTTTTGAAGTCTAGCCCAATTTCTACAGGTATACTAAAACTGATGAAGTATTGATAAAACTACAAAGACACCAGTTGCCAACAGACCAATGGTGGCAGAGCATGTTAGAGATTTTACCAATGTAATTTTAGTTCTCTTTTTGATCATTTGCATTGAATCAAATTCAATTCACGTGCCACCTATCATAAAAATGAAAACAACAGAGGAAGGAATTCACGCCTAAACGGATCAAAGAAGAATCAGGCACAGATGAAAGGGATGGGATAGTAACGGAGGAACGCGAAATAAAGACAGCTACCAACCGACTTGTTGAGTTAAAAAGTCAAATATATCAGACCACCTAAGGCAGCCAATATAGCGGAAATTAATCCTACATTCATTGCACTCTGTTTTCAATGTCATTTACTTCCTTTGAAGAAGTAGATGGATAAAGTTGTTTCTTAATATTTTCTCTATGAGATATTTTGTAACTATTTTTGTATAAATAACTCCCCTAGAGATGTATTGTGTGTTGGTGAATATCATTCTGGACCTGCGCTATAAATTTGAGAACCCTTCTGAATAAAGATTGCTGGAGTGCTTTGTAGATGAACTCTCTGGTTATGGAATTGATGGCAGAATGCCATGTTGCCGAATTCTTGGATTAGCTCATGGATCAATAAGTCTTTTTAAATCTTGTTTACTATATCTGTGTTTATATATCATCTAAGTATCATGTTCTAAATTACAGGAAAAAAGAATAGCCCAGAATTTACTTTGCTGTACTCTGTGTTCAATTCCTGTCATTTTTATGTTTTCTTCAGGACTAGCATAGGCAGGAATTCTTGACTGCTCCTGTCTCACTAGTTCTTTCACCCTGAATATCATTAAGGAATTCTTAACTTCTCCTTGGTAATATTTATCCATTTTCCCTCTGTTAGCATAATGAAAGATCCTTAATTGCCTTTCATTCCCTGACTCCATTTCATCCTATTCCAGCTTGAAGATTGTTCCATGGTTAATTATCTTGCTCTGTAGTTCCTCCTTTTGCCAAAGAAACCATACCCATAAGTTTATTTTGTTGACTCCATTAACCCAATGGTTTGAACTTGTCATACTTTGCAGCCCTGTTCTATTGAATGCCACCATCCAAAGTCAAACAAATAAACACTTGTGCTTCATAACTAGCCTAACATATGGCAAAACAAAGCTAAATCATAAAGAGAGAGCCCTCTCTGGCTGCAGATTGGCTAGAGTCTGCATCTAAAATACTAGTTAGTGGTTACCTCAGATGTATTCCCTTTTCTCACTGCTTTTGGGGAACAACCTGAGTTATAACACACTGTCACCAACACGGACATTATGCCACAAATTGTCCACAGAAGAAGAAAAATAAGCAAGCTGCTGGATCTGCAGTGGGAGAGGCCTTAGCCTCGCAGTTTGAGTTGGATTTTTCACTGATCGCATGCTTGGTATCAAGTGTGATGGGATCGGTATGGTTCTTGGACAGTGGTGCATCTTTTCACATGACAGGAGATCGAGATTTTTTTTCTGATCTGGATGAGAAAGATCTTGGAGTGCACATCGAGATGGGCGATGATGGTAGATACAGTGCGACCGGTATAGATACCATTTCCTTTGAGATGGAGTCTGGTAAACCCTTCGTATTGAAGGAAGTGATGCATGTTCCAGGATTGAAGAAGAATCTTATCTCTATGGAAATGTTAGAAGACAAAGGATATGATGTTGTTTTCAGGGAGGGAAAGGCTTTCATGCGCAGTAAGACAACTGGAGAAACTCGGAAGATAGGGGTTCGAGTCAAGAACCTTTATTAATTTCATGTAGATGGCTGCGCAACAATGGCGTGCAGGGTAGAAGGATTGATGAGCCGGGATGATGGTGAGCTATGGCACTGAAGATTGGGCCACCTTCACCATGGAGCCTTGAAGATACTGCAGTAGATTTCTACTAGGCTTCCTAAAGGCACTCTTACGCAGTCAGATTAGTGCAAGGGGTGTACTTTGGGAAAATTTGTGAAAGCCACCTTTCACGAGAAGGATAGTCGCGCCACGATGATCCTTGAGAGAATTCACATAGACATGTGTGGACCTTTCTCAATAGCTTCGACAGCAAAGCAGAAGTACTATGTGATCTTTGTTGATGATTTCTCTCGAAAGTGTTGGATCTTCTTCATGCAGAAGAAGAGCGAGACATACTCAAAGTTCCGTGAGTTCAAAGCACTGGTCGAGAAGGAATCGAGGAAGAAGGTGAAGGCTCTTAGGAGCGACAATGGTGGTGAATTCATCTCTGGCGAGTTCAAGGACTTATGTAGTGCAGAAGGGATTCAAAGAGAGCTCATAGCTCCCCCTAACCCACAGCAGAACGGGGTTGCTGAGAGGAAGAACAAAACAATCGTGGGTGTTGCACGGGTGATGTTGCATGATTAGGGCCTACCCCTTCACTTGTGGGCGGAGGCATGCAATACTGCAGTATATGTACTGCAGAACTATTGTCCTCACAAGGTACTTGGCATGAGTACACCCGAGGAGGCTTATTCTGTTAAGAGGCATGATATTTCCCATTTGAGTATTTTTGGTTCTCCTGTTTACATGCATGTGATGAAGGATGCCAAGAAGAAGCTAGAGTCGACCGCAGAGGTTGGGATATTTGTGGGGTACACTGATACACCCCACAACTATCGTGTGTATTTGCCAGACAGTCGCAAGACTGTTGTGCAACGAGATATCAAATTTCAGGAGGAGAAAGACATGAAGTGTTCGCTTGAGAGGGAGCCACACTTGCATGCAGATGAGGAGCTATTAGTTCCTAAGGATGAGCTTCAGGATGTGGATCAGCCACAAGATGAAGTTCATGGAGTGGAAGAGACCACTCATGCAGCGCCAACCATCAGATGGATGTGTGGAGAAGTACAAGGCAAGGTTTGTTACCTGAGTCTTCTCACAGATAGAGGGCATCGATTATGAGGAGACCTTTACACCTGTCGCAAGGTATTCTTCCATACGAATGATTCTTGCTCTCTCAGCGTAGATGGGGTGGCACATCCATCAGATGGATGTGAAGACTGCGTTCCTCAATGGAGTCATTGAGGAGGAGGTGTACATAGAGCAGCTCGAATGTTTCGAGATCTTCAGCAGCGAGTCGTATGTGTGCAGGCTCAAGAGAGCATTGTATGGGTTGGAACAAGCACATCATGCTTGGTACACACGTATAGACACTTATTTCACCAGACGTGGATTCTCCAAGAGTGAGGCGGATCCTAATCTATACCAGATTGTGGTGGAGGGTAAGTTGCTGATCATTGTACTTTATGTAGATGATTTGATTTTGATGGGAGATGAGCTGTTGATACTTTCATACAAGGAGGATATTGCTAGAGAGTTTGATATGAAGGACTTGGGCCTCCTTCATTATTTCCTGGGATTGGAAATTTGGCAGTGCAGTGATGGACTATTTGTTTCTCAGGGTAAGTATGCCCGGGAGATACTGGAGAAGTTCAACATGCATGGCTGCAAGCTTGTTGATACTCCTCTTCCTGGAGGTTGGAGGAAGGAGGATGCTACTTCAGCGGAGGTAGTGGATGCCACTGTATATTGACAATTGGTGGGGTCACTTATGTATCTGGTCAATACACGACCCGATATATGCTATGCTATTAACCAGCTTTCACAAGCTATGGTTAAGCCAACCAAGCTCTTCTGGAAGGCAGGCAAGCATGTATTGCATTATCTCATAGGCACATTGGGATATGGATTGTGGTACATACAGGAGGATGAGGTGAAGCTATGTGGCTTCACGGATGCAGATTAGGCAGGGAGCCCAACAGACAGAAAGAGCACATCTGGAGGGATCTTCAGTATCGGGTTGACAAGAGTTTCTTGGTACAGTAGGAAGCAGAGATCCGTGGCACTCAGTTCAGCAGAGGTCGAGTATATGGTAGCAAGTTTGGCTGCATGCGAGGCTATATGGATGAGGAAAATCCTAGTCGGGTTGTTCGGGTCACACTTGGAGCCTACTGTGGTTTATTGTGATAACCAGAGTTACATTAAACTCTCAGCTAATCCAGTATTTCATGATAGATCCAATCACATCGACATCAGGTACCATCATATCAGAGATTGTGTGCAGTGGAGAATCATGTTACTTTTATACATTCCCACAGAGGATCAGGATGCTGATATCTTGATGAAGGCGCTCACCAGGAGAAAATTCGAATACCACAGAGGCAGGATAGGGGTTGCAGATAATCCATATCTTTTTGAGAGGGAGTGTTGAAAATGCAACAAGATGATGGAGCTTAGTGAAAAGAAGTCACCTTCACTAAGTGGTCCCGCAGGCTATTTTTGGCGCAAAGTCTATTTTTAGACTATGTCTATTTTTAGACATATGGATCATGGTCTATGAGTTGCAGGATGCTATTTATGGATGATTGGTCATGTTGGTAAAAATAGATGGACCTCTATTTTTAGACATATGGGCGGAGTCTATTTTTAGACTGCCAGTCTAAAAATAGAATAGTTGAATATTATTAGCTCTTAATAATATTTGGACTATAAACATTATCTTATCCTATTGCAGCACTTCAGTTCGAGCTACGGATGTGGCACGTGCAATTTCCAGAAGGAAATATGCTTTTCCTATGGGTTAGTTGAGTTATTGCATGACAGACTTCAGTTAGGACTCAAGTGATTGAGTTTGGTGAAGTTGATTGAGGAGTTGATGGAGTTGTGTTCAGTTTGACTTATTTGAACTAGTTGTATTTAGTCTAACTGCCAAATACACTAGTGATGAGTGATGTGAATTAATTATTAATTAATTCACTAATTATTAACTCATAAATCAAAAAAAGGATACATCAGTTAACTCAGTTCATGGACAGTTCAATGGAGACAAGTGTTAGAGGTGGGTGAAAGGGTGAGACTACTATCAGTTGTGACTATGGCTGTGCATGAGATTTTCACAATCATTGATTGAGATTTCCAATGATGATTGCGCAGTACAAGCCAAGGAAATTTGAACTTGGATCCGATCTATTCTCAACTTGGATTGCGCAGTAGAGGCAGGCAAACAGTGGAGGAGATTTGAACCCGTGACTTGTTCAGATCTGAGCTAGTTTGTGTGTAGCATTTGGAGATAGTACTGAGTACTTGTGAGGAGTATTGTACTATGTATTGTTACATGTTCTCTATCATTATAATATACAGATAGTTGGGGGTTTCCAATTGTATGCTTTCCCCATTACATACTGTGTTGATATGTGCGATTGATGTTTCAATGTGCGCATGCAATTGTTTTTTAATTCCACAAATTGATGATCAATGGTAGAGGAGGTTATGTATTATGCATGCATTTCACAAATAGTGTTAATTAGGATAATCTCTATGAATAAGTGTTATATTATTCAAATTTCTACAGGTCCTATTGTGTGGAGCCTGGAGCTAGTGTGAAGGTTGGAAGCATCAAAGTATAAGATCACCCACACTGTTGATCATTGGCTCGATCGTGTCATAAGAGGATTTGTGACTGAGTTCGCGGTTGACACCTTAGTCATCTACAGCGAGGCAAAGCAGTTCTTTTTCAAAGGACCATGAGGTAAGTACGTAAAATATTTGAATACTTGGATTAAAATGATATTGTACGAAAAATGGGTTATGTAGCTCCCTTGATGTTCGGGACTACGCGAAGCGGAAAAACTTACATGAACAAAGGAAAACATGGTCCAGAGTATAGTCTGTTGATTTCACCTCCGCAAGGTGATGAAGAATGGATAGCGAAGGATTCTTCGTGAAGTGTTATTCAGTTAATAAGACAAGGATTCCCATGAATACCACCTCCGCTCACACCACTTCCAACTTCACCACCCTCACCCCTAACTTCACCCGTCCACCTCCACCTCCACCACAGTTTAGTATGGAAAATATAGTGAAGTTGTCTTTGTTCAAAGGCTTGGGAAATGAGGACCCGAACCAATTCTGGTTCGTTGTGAGGGATGTATGGGAGGCTCAAGGTGTTACAGATGATCATATAGAGAAGGTGACATCAGTCAGTGCCCTGCAGGACTGCGCATGAACTTGGTATATTAAGTACTCTGATAATAACCTGAATGCTAGAGTGGCAGACATCCAGGCAGCACTGAATAGGGAATTTAGTAGGCCTAAATCTGAGGTGCAGTTGATTGTGGTATTTGAAGAGATCACGATGCAACCAAGTGAGGCACCTTGGGAACTAGATCAGAGGCTGAAATGTACAATCCGCGAAGCAAACATGAATTTGACAGATGGACAACATCGCAAGTGGTTTGTGGCTTCGCTGCTACCACACTTAAGGAGTGTGTTGTCGCAACAAAATATAACCACTTAAGCGGAGGCCTTGGATATTTCCATGAGACTACATGAAACTCCAATGCAAGATCCCAATCTAGGATTTCAGCAAATCCATGCACAGTTGAAGAATCTGTGCCTTGAGATGTAAAGTATGAAGCAGGACTGGATGGTTCGACCAGGGGTACGCGAGGAGGTATGGTGCTTGAAATGCCAGAGTTAGGGTCATGACAAAGACCATTGCCCGGTCTTTACAAACTATATTGCAGGAGGAAGACCAATGCCTTTAAGGCTAGAAGCTCAAGCATGACCTAGTCCGGGGCTTGCATTATGGTGCGCTATCTGTCAGGTAGCCGGAAAACATGCCACAAATAATTGTCACTTGGTACAGAATTTTGTACAAACACCGCAATAACTGTTCTGCAACTTTTGTAGGTCGATAGGGCATGATGAGCGTACTTGCAGGAGCTATGAACTGATGATGGATACAACTCCCACCCATAGGGTTCAGGCTGAAACACGACCCCTTGACCAGAGTGTATGGATGGCACAGATGAGGTGGAGGAGGACCTGGTATAGGTCGAGGATAGTTGATTTGCTACATTGCAGAGGACTAGGACAATATGCCCGTGATTACACTAACCCAACATGTCCGTCATGCAAGTACTGCACATTGTTTGATCATGAAATAGAAGACTGTCCTATGCTAATAACTAGGATACGTGACAAAGGGGCGCTACCACCTCCGCCGACTCAGAACCTGCAGATGCTGAGGTCTGAGCTGTGTGAGGAAGATCAAAACATAAATATAGTGCTAAGAAGTGGAATCACGACAAGAGATGACAAGGGGAAATACCTAGAAGACAGTATGTGGGTTTGCAAAGCCTCAATAAAGGAGGCTGAGTTCGATTTGGAGCATGCATGTGAAACCTTCATGGATGCTAAGAAGTGCTTCGCTGAGGCCTCCACATCAGGAAGCAAGGATAAGCCTGAGCAGGAGATGGACCCCTCTATGCTCACAACTTTCCTGGAGACCTATTTGAAGTTACTTCGCGACAGTAAGGCTGTGAAAGGGTTACAAGAACTCATCAATAGATGCATTGGAACCATGCAAGGTGAGTCGAGTGTAGTATGAAAGATTGGCAAGCATAAAATAAGGACGAGACGGAAGATGAGACTAACCGCACAGACAGGAGAGTATGAAATGGATCAGGTCATTTTGGACTTGGGGTTAGATGTGAATGTCCTACCAAATCAAACTTGGGAGTGAATAGGGAGACCCGTGTTGCAATGGTCTCTGATTCAGCTAAGGATGGAGAATAAGCAGAAGATCATCCCCATGGGGTGGCTGTAGGGGGTGACCGTGGATATTGAGGGAGCGAGCGCGCTGGCTGATTTTGATGTAATAGAGATAGTGGATGATAGCAATCCCTATCCTACGCTCCTAGGAATTGATTGGGCTACTAATATGAACGGGGTAATCAATTTGAAGAAGAGAAAGATGATCTTTGAGAAGAAATCGTTGCGCATAATAGTACCCCTCGATCCTATTAAAGGATCACGCTATACTAAACCTGTCTACGATTATGAGAGTGATGACGACCTAGACTGTATCTATAAGATAATAACGCAAGGCCAAGTTTGGGTGAATCCCACCACAGATGGACGAATTACATGGGATCACGAGAGTTCCCGCACTTCGGATTCCCATGAAGAAATAGAATGTTGGCAGAATCGGTTACATGAAGTAACTACGCTGAATTGGAACATGATGACCTAGTCATTACATTGTGTGTCGTCAGAGGTAGGAAATCTGCCTACTTATGATGGTCTGAATGAGGTTGATATCTTTTTGGATGCATTTGACAGGGAGGTACCAGAAAATCAACACTTCCAGGCATTGGACTGGGAACTGCGTGCTACACGCACAATATGGTGGGGTACGCACAAGGGAATCTTTGATGATTGGCGTGAATGTAGGAGGGACATGAGAACACAATTTGGGAAGCCTAAGATGCGATTGACAGACAAGTATGATGGGAAAAATGATCCACATGCACATTTGGCCAAATGGACCTAGGCTTATGGAGAAAAGCCCCAACCTGAGTGAGTGCACCTGTTTTGTCATACCCTGGATGTTGTCCCAATGAATTGGTATATAGAAATAGAGCTCCACCATGGGACAGGTGAATGGGATATCCCGTGCGAAGGATTCATGATGACATTCAGTTTTGAGGATGGGTTTGACAATATTGATGACGAACTACAAGAGGTGAAAGCAGGAATCTTTAAGATACCACAGGATCCTTTAGACATGATTCAGCCTGAATGGGTTACTCTGCTAAGTCACATGCTAGAATGTTATAATGTAATTGTCGAAGAAGAGGACGAGCATTTGTGGAAGATTAACATTCCAGAAATAGAAGGTCACTGCTATATTCAAGGACCACAGATTGAGAACCCTGATATAACTGCGCCATTGAAAACAAAACAAGTAAACATTAGTATTGAGGCAGAACCCAAATTCATGAAGATTGGAGACTACTGGGATGACAAGACGGTGGATAAGGTCATTGAATTGCTCCGTGAATACCAGGACTTTTTCCCTATGAAGTTTGCTAATATGAAAGGAATAATTAGGGACCTAGGAATGATGAAGATCATGTTAAAGCCCGACACGAAGCCAGTTAAGCAATGGCGTTGCCATCTCAATCCAAAATATAAGGAGAAGGTTTGCTTAGAGCTAGAAAAGATGCTCACGGCAGGCATCATTGAACTTGAGGAAGAATTTGATTGGGTAAGTCCAATGGTGGTGCAAAAGAAGAAGTAGAAGGATGAGATAAGGATATGTGTGGATCTCAAAAAACTAAATGACATTTGTGTGCATGATCCTTTCCCGACTCCATTCACTGATGAAGTGCTGGAAAATGTAGGTGGCCAGGAAGCATATTCCTTCACTGATGGGTTCTCTGGGTACCACCAAATCAAAATCACGCTGGAGGATAGGAGTAAGACAACCTTTGCAATTGAGTGGGGTTGTTTTCAGTACACGGTAATGCCATTTGTATTGAAGAATGTGCCTGCGATCTTCTTGCGCGTGGTTTTTGTGGAATTCAAGGAATTTATTCATAAGTTCTTTGAGGTATATTTTGATGACTGGAGTGTATTTGGGTTGGTTAAGCGCCATGTACCAAGCTTACGCCTGATGCTGGATACCTGTCGAAGATACTAGATTGTGCTCAATCTCAAGAAGTGCTTATTTTGCATTCCTTTTGGAAACCTGTTGGGGCATGTGGTTTGTAGACAGGGACTGATGGTAGGCCCCACAAAGATCGTAGTGATACTGAACTTGGAAGTTCCACGGAGTGTGAAATAGCTGCACACTACTCTGGGACATACGAGATATTACAGGGAGTTTATCAAAGGCTAAGCCTAGATCACCACCCCTATGGAGAAATTGTTGAAGAAGGATGTCACGTTCTGTTGGAACGATGATTGTAAGAAGAGCTTGGATATATTGAAAGAAAAGATGGTTAACACACTGATTTTAGTCTTCCCAGATTGGAAGAAAGAGTTTCATGTATGTTGGGTGTGAAATCCCTCCAAAGGCGTGTTTTGGGGCTTAAAGCCCACATTTTGAGCAAGTTGATTGTAAATACTTCGCGATTTGTGGGCGTAGAGCATGAAGTCATAATAGAGTCACAGGGTTGTTCGCCCTTGTTTTCGTGATATAATGTTGGCTTGGAAGATCTACCCATGGTCCGCAGACCATGGGATTGTATAAATAGAGTGAGGCACTAAGTGTAGAAAATAACTAATAAGATAGAAGCGTGATGAGTCTAAGGGATTGAGTCGAAGGGTAAGTTGTGTCTTTAGGGCATAGAGTAGGAGAAGCCTCTACAGCTGAGTGTGCAGAGACCTAGTAGTCCGCAACTGAGTGCGCAGATCCCTGCAACTGAGTGCGCATGGCAGGTCGAGTCTGTAACCATTGGAAGCATTAATAAAGAGAGGTTATATCATATATCTATATATATTTTCCTGTTTTATGTATTTTTGGGTATGAATTGCAAGTTTACTATTTATTTGTGGTGAGAAATCATATGAACGTGCTATATAATTAAATATAACATAAGGCATCCATTTACACGAAGATAATTAACTGGTGTAAGATGATAAGTAAGATATCGGGTGTGACTTAGAGAAATAGTACAGAGCACTGCTCCAGCAGTGTGGAAGCCCCACAACCCCTATAGTTAGGGTTGCGTGAATGTGAATATATCAGGGTGTGAAGGTGAGGGAAGTGTGCGAAGCAACCTTTGTGCAAGGACTAGCAGTTGAACCGAATCAACCTCTTAGACATCTCAAGGGTGTAGAAACTAGTTCTAGCACCCCCCCATACATATTCGAGTGAGACCTCAGTCCGCACTCCGCGGACTATTACCGAAAGGGCCAATAGTACAGGGATTTATTTGGCTAATTAACTCTGAACTTGGGTTAGGCCTCAACAAGCCAACAAATGGTTCAGAAGTCGGGACCGGGATCTGCATAGAGATGTTTGATGTCGTATCACTGGAATCCAACTAAGAAAGGAATTGAGGATTGGTTGGATAGGAAGATTCACAAGTTCACAGTGCAAGAGAACAAGAATCCATGGCTATCAAAAGAAGAGTGGTTAGACTGCTACTTATACATAGAGATCTACAAAATTTTCTTCGCATCTTTTCCTACCGAGCTATACGAGTGGATCACGAAGCTAGCAGATAGCCAAGGAAGGTGCAAGCTCAACAGACCTATTGTGTGGACTCCAAAATTAGGGAGCAGATTGGAAGCATCAAAGGATAAGATCGCGCATGTTGTTGACCACTAGCTTGATCGAATTATAGGAGGATTCATCACTAAGTTTGCGGTAAATACTTCAGTTAGCTATAGCGAGGTATAACGACACTTCCTCAAAGGACCACGACGTAAGTACATTAAGTCTTTGAACACTTGGATTAAAATACTGAACAGGGATTTTAGCAGGCCAAAGTTAGAGGCACAGTCGATCATTGGGTTCAAAGAGATCATGATGATACCAGGCGAGACCACTTGGGAGTTGGATCAGAGACTGAAGTGCACAATTCACAAAGCAAACATGACTTTGATGGATGGATAACACCGCGAGTGGTTTGTAGCATCATTAATGCTACATCTAAGGAACGCGTTGTCACAACAGAGGCTAACAACTTAGCCCGAGGCCTTGGAGATCATGGTGAGACTACACAAGACCCCAATACAAGATCAAAACCTGGGAGTTCACTAGATTCACGCGCAGTTGAAAAACTTGTGCCTTGAGATGCGGAGTCTGAAACAAGACAGGACAGCTCGCCCATAAGTGCATGACGAGGTATGGTGTGTTAAATGTAAGGGTCTGGGTCATGACAAGGACCACTACCTAGTGTTCACTAATTACCTTGTGGGAGGAGGACCAATTCCATTGACACCAAAGGCACAGGCAGGACCTAATGCGGCAATAATGTTATGGTGTGCAATCTATCAAATAGGGAGAAAGCATGCTACAGACAATTGCCATCTGTTGCAGAAGTACACACAGAATTCACAATAGTTGTTCTGTAATTTCTGTAGGTTAGTGGGACATGATGAGAAAATCTGTAGAATTTATGAGCTGATAATTGATAGGACTCCCACCTACAGAGCTCAGGCTGAAATGTGGCCCCTTGACCAGAATGCAAGGATGGCGCAAACCATAATTTAGGGGTGCGGGTGAGGCTGAGGTGGAGGAGGACCTGGAAGAGGTCGTGGACAGCTGGTATGTTACAATTGTGGAGTGCTAGGGCATTATTCCCGGGATTGTATGATCTGATGTGTCCATCATTCTTGTATTGTACATTGTTTGATCATGAGACGGAGGATTGTCTGACACTGATTGCGTGGCTGCACGATAAAGGAGGGCTCCAACCTCCCCTGACTCAGAACTTGTAAATGATGTCGTCTGAGCCATGTGAGGAAGATCCTAATGTGAATATTGTGCTCTGAAGTTGAATTACGAGAGGGGATGACAAAGGCAAGAAGCCTAAAGAGAGCACTTGGGTTTGCAAGGCTCCAACGAAAGAACCAGAGTTTGATTTGGAGCATGCTAAGGAAACCTTCAGGAAGCCAGGAAGAGCTTCACTTATGCCTCCACTTTAGGAAGAAAAGACAGACCAGAGCTAGAAATAGACCCATCGATCCTCACAATGTTCCTGGAAACATGCATGAAGTTGCTGTGTGACAACAAGGCTGTAAAAGGAATGCAGTAACTCATAAATATATGCACTGGGACTGTGCCAGGAGAATCGCGTGTAGTCCAGAAGCTCAGAAAGCACATGACGAGGATGGGAAGGGAGATGAGATTAACCGCGTAGAAAGGGGAATATGAGATGGAACAAGTGATTTTGGATCTAGGATTAGACGCAAAAGTTTTTCCAAAGAAAACATGTGAACGCATGGGAAGGCCTACGCCGCAATGGTCTCCTATCCAACTGTGAATGGCGAACTAGAAAAATATCCTACCTATGGGAAGATTATTGGGAATCACAATGGATATCGAAGGAGAAAGCATGCTAGCAGACTTCAAAGTGATAAAGATTGTTGATGACAACAATCCCTACCATTTGCTATTAAGAATAGATTGGGCCACTGATATGAATGGGGTGATAAACTTGAAGAAGCACAAGATGATTTTTGAGAAAAATTCTCTACGCATAGTTGTAACTTTGGACCATGTAGAAGGACCATGCTACATGGATCCAGTGTGCGACTATGAAAGCGACGACAACTTGGACTGCATCTACGAGATAATTGTGTGAGAGCAAGACTGGGTAAATCCAACTGCATATGAATGAATACCATGGGAGCGCGAAAGCTCCTGCACATCGGATTTGGATGAGAAGATAGAATGATGACAGAACCAGTTACACGAGGTAACCACATTGAAATTTAAGATGATGATGAGATCAATGCATTGCGTATAAACAGAGGTAAGGGATCTGCCTATGTATGATGGGTTAAGTGAGGTAGATGACTTCCTAAATAGATGTGAAAGAGAGGTGTCAAAACAACAACATTTTGAAGCTTTGAAGGGGTACTACGTGCTATGCCCGTGAGGTGGTGGGGTATGCACCAAGGAAGCTTTGGGGATTGGAACAAATGCAAGAAATTGATGCGCATATGGTTTGGGAAGCCTCAAATGCGATTCACAGACAAAAAGACTAGAAGCAGTGATCCACGCACGCACCTTTCCAGATGGGTGTAGGCATATGTTACAAAACATACGTGGATACAAACAGACTTCGCGTTAAGAAAAATGGTTAGTAAGCATGTGCAGGCGAGGAAATTGCACAAACGACCTGTTAGGTTGGAACAACAGAGTATGGAAATAGTGGGTGGGAAAAAGCTTATCCACGCAGAAGCCTTTGACAAAGTATGTGAAGCACTGAACAAGGCACACTATGCGTAGCAAACTGATTGGGATCTACATGTACTAGTGGTTCTATGGGATTATAGAACCATGTACAAGAAACTGATGGCACAGGTGCCTCCGATACTGGAGGATGAGCGAAGTCTATAATTCCCATAGAGTATACAATTCCTAGTCCGCGCATAGCAGCATTGATAGATACGATGGTTCGTGGAACCTTGGAAGAAGAGGTAGCATAACTGAACGAAGTAGAACACTTGGGACCTAACGAAGGAATCTGATAGGGTGACCTTAGGCTCCAAGAACTTATGAAAGAAAGGGTGCGATTAAGGGAGAAAATCACTCTGGAATAAGCGGAAGTAAAGAAGCTTGAGGACGAGATAAAGGAAGATTTTTTCGCTAAGAAGACCGGGGTGATAAAAGAGGTTGCACACGATTACCTTGATGAATTTGGGGACTAACACCGAGAGCCGATTAGCCTGATGCCTTGGATCGAACAACATGTTACTAAACGGTTAAACCATGGTGGCACACTGCAAATGATAAAGTGCGCAACGCATCTAGTAACAATAAAAGGTGGGTATGTTTCAGGAAAAGTGATGGGTGACCAGATGAAACCCTATACAGGTGGCGCGACCACTTGACTAGCTGTGGGAAGTATAGTCTCAGTGCTCCAGGCAGTTGAAAGGAGGTTTGGGACTATAAACTACTTTGCCCGGGAGCTGCGCGTAGAAGCAAAGTCTCCCAAGGTCTGCAACCGCGCAAGGAAGGTTGTGCTGCCATGCAGGTTGGCTAGAAAGTGACCATTGGAGTCACTATTCATGATGTGATGCATTACTTGAGACCAAAGGGAGTGGGTGGCAAGCATTTAAGATGTGATTTATGGGCAAGATTTGGGAAAATCTACTGCGAAGGGAGCATTAATGAACCAGATTTGGGGGGAGTAGTCAAATTTAAATTCAAAAGGCGCTATAAATTACAAAGAGTTGCCCAGAAAACAAAACTTGGTCATTTGTGAATTGAGATGTTGTATGCCCCATGTATTCTGAGCCGAGATCTATTTACCCTATGTCGAGCATTGATTGAGCCCCTAATTACGCAATTGAAAGATTTTTGGACCAGCAAGATGGCAGCGTCATAAGAAGTTACGGAAACCATATAGATTGTTAGCACCTAAATCTACCTTAGGCTGAAGGAAGGAAAAAATTAGGGTAACCACAAACCACACTAAGTCTGGTAGCTAGCCCTACCAGAGCAGGAGAGGGCTCTCTCCGAGTCACACTCAGTGAATGGATAAGCAAAAATGGTCTGAGATGACTTACAATGCAATATTTATCTTAGGATAGTAAGTGAAAAAGGATTCTGAAAACAATTTTATGAATGACCGAGCTTCTGGGATGCTTATGTGATTGGCGCTCAACAAAGAATAGAGAATTGAATATGAAGGCACAGATTATTCCTTGAGGCAAGGTAGGTGGAAAGAGTAGCATTTTCGGTTTAAGGTAACGCGGAATGGAAAGATTGTTGAAGAAAGTGAAAAGAGCATAGTCGCGTGAATCCTTTTCAACAGAAGAATAACATTGTACATGAAATTTTCCCACAGGCAGAGCAATATAAATTGAATTCTACTTAATCTCACTTAGAAAATTTCACTGAAATGAAATGTGAATTGAATTATGAAACATAACAAGATACATATGGAACATAAGAACACATTGCTACACTCACGACCATAAGAATCTCATGAAACAGAGCCGTTGCCTTTCATTAATTCTCTGTCAAAAATACACAGTGAAGAAACAGAGTTTCTTTCCCACAGTCTCCCAGAAGTTACAAGCCAGCCTACCCTTTGTAAATAACTTGCCTACAATATATAGAATTTGTGAGGAAGAGATAGAATGCCCAAGGGTTGGGGAGTTACTTGAATCATTGGGAAATGGAGATGGAGAGCCAACCATCAGCTACAGGTGCAGCGCTGCAAACATGACATTTGGCATTGGGGTGATCGTTTTCCTTCCTTCGCCACTTGGATAGAAGCCCATCTGGAGAAAAAACTCTTTAAATGCCGCCTTTGGTGCCAAAAAACCAAAGTGTAGATGACCGGGCCCACTTGGAGAAGTCGCGACCCGAAATTTCGCGAAACGGGAGAAAATTGGCAGTTTTTTCCTCTGTCCGCCGTGCCAAATTCTTTGTGCGTCACGCCACTTTGGAGCCTGTTTTAGGGCATTTTTAGGTGTCCAAAATGTTCCCAAGTGGTCTTGTCGGAAAGCCTATCCTGTCTACTTTCTAACCCCACTGGAATTTCCAAATTTGGTGTAAAAATCTCTGTTTTCCCACCCCGGTTTTCAGTTTCTCCTTATTTCTCCCATGTAGTAAATGCCCATTCCCATAACCATACATTTAACAGACTGAAAAAAATAAATATTGCTGAAAACACAAATTCTGGAAATTTTTCAGAATGCTGGAAATTGCAGAATTAAAAATCAGCAATAAAAAACAGCCATTAAAACACATTAAAAAACTGATATTTTTGGTCAACTTGACCCTGGAAAAACCCCCTACAGCTCTTGGAGAAAACTAGTTAGAGAGCTCTTCTTTATTTCTGAAAATTTCCTTTTACAGTGAGAATTATTCAGCAAAAAAATCAGCAAGCAAATTTACAACTTATCTCCTTTCCCGTGCCTCACAGCAATCTGGAAATTACAGCAAACATGACAACAATAAATGTTGTACGGCCTCCGTTTTGTGTGCAGAAAAATATGCAAACTGCTCCTCGATTTTTGTGCAAAATTCTGCCTTTCACTATGTGCTGAATCAGCTGTACAAATATGCTCAACTGCTTCCTTGGAATGTGTGCCAAGCTGCTGTCTCCTTCTCCTCCCTGTTCAGAAATCTCTCTTGCTCTCTTGCTCTCCTTCTCCCAATCTGCTCATGAAAGAATGAATGACCTTTTCCTCATTTTCCTCCTTTAATATAACTCCAAGTGACTTTCGGGTGATCTCTAAATCCAATGGCTGAAATAGATTTAGATCAATGGCTGAGATTAAATGCTCATTTAAATCTCACTTTCTATTTTTTAATTCACCCCACTTTATTAAAGACCCACTTAGTCATTTATTTCCAAAGTCACTTTTCCTTTTTAATTTTTCATTTACTTTAAAATTAGACTTAGTAACTTTATCACTTAAAGTCACTTTTAAATTAGATTTAACTTTATAAAATTATAAAGTCATTTTAGGAGAAAAATTAAATTCTTTTGGACTCTTTTCCCTAGGCCAAAGATCAAAGCCTAAGGGAACCACCTGTCCTCCGGTACAAAATTTCAACACTCCCTCTTACCGAGGAAGGTGTTCCTCACCACACCCATCTTGTCTCTGAAGTAGACATGCTTGCCCCGTGGTAAGAATATCTGCAACCTGCTCATCAGTGGAAATATACTCAAGTTTCACAACTCCCTTCTGAACATAGTCTCTGATGAAATGATATCTGATCCTGATATGCTTTGACCTGTCATGAAATACTGGATTCTTCGTGAGTTTAATGCAACTCTGATTATCACAGTAAATCACTGAAGGTCTCAACCGCTGACCAAATAAGCCAAACAACATCTTGCGAAGCCAGATAGCCTCACAACTAGCTAGACTGGCTGCCATATACTCTGCTTCCGCTGAACTCAGTGCTACTGACTGCTACTTTCGGCTGAACCATGACACTACTGCTGAACCCAACCCAAAACAGCACCCTGAAGTGCTCTTCCTATCAGAAGCACAACCTGCCCAATCAGAATCAATGTATCCTGCCAATCTCACTCCATCTCCCTGCTTGTAGTCCAGACCATAATCCACTATCCCCTGCAAGTACCACAAAATGTGTTTTGCAGCCACCCAGTGAACCTTCCTAGGCTCACACATAAACTGACTCATCGTGTTGACTACAAAACAGATATCTGGTCTAGTGTTGACCAAATACATCAAGGAACCAATCAGCTGCCTGTACAATGTGGGATCCACCAACTCGGAATCCGAAGCATGAATCTTCTTCCAGTTGGTGATCATCGGTGTCGACATGGGTCTACAATCCTCCATGTGGAATCTGCTAAGGATGTCCACAATATACTTCCCCTGCCCCAGGAAGAAATGCCCCTCCTCCTGCCACACCTCCAAACCCAAAAAGTAATGCATCAGGACGATGTCCTTCATCTCAAACTCCGCCGCAAGATCTCTCTTGTAGTGCTCTATGAGTCTCTCTGCACCTGTAATGATCAAGTCATCCACATACAACACCAGAATGAGAGGCTCCTCACCAATCACAATAAAGTAAAGGTTCGGATCTGCCTCACTCTTTGTGAAACCCATCCCCTGCAAGTATGTATCTATCCTGGAGTACCAAGCTCTGGGAGCTTGCTTCAGGCCATAAAGGGCCTTCTTCAGTCTGCACACATGGGACTCCTTCCCATGCACCTCAAAGCCCTGTGGCTGCTCAATGTAAACCTCCTCCTGTATGAAGCCATTGAGAAATGCGGTCTTCACATCCATCTGGTGGATCTTCCAACCCATCTCTGCTGCTATCGATATAATGGAGCGGAGCGAAGTATATCGAGCCACGAGAGCGAAGGTCTCCTCATAATCAACTCCCTCTACCTGGGAGAACCCTCTAGCCACAAACCTCGCTTTGAATTTCTCAATGTTGCCACCTGCAGCATGCTTTACCTTGTAAAGCCATCTAGAAGTAACCACGGATTTGCCCTCAGGCCTCGGCACCACCTCCCAGACATCATTCTTCATGATAGAAGAATACTCCTCCTGCATGGCCTCTCTCCAGACCTGCTGGCTAGCTGCCTCCTCATAGCTAGAAGGCTCAGAGTCAAGGATGCTGGTAACCATCGCCATATAGCTACAAAACCTCTCAGGTGGTCTACTCTCTCTGACCGGCCTCTTCGGCTCAGCAACAGATGTGGCATCTCTCAAGGTGTCCTGAAGCCACTTGGGCTTCCTCTTCCCTGAGCATGCTTCTCCCATAGGAGAATGAAACTCCTCCTCCTCATCACCATCAGTAGCCTGAACTCCTGACTATCTGTCTGCTGTCCTCCTGCCTGCACCTGAACCTGTAGAAGCTGAGGTACCGTGTGAACTGTCCATCAGTGGACTCCCAAGTGAATTGCTCTGTGAACTGCTCTGCATGCTGCCCGAAGCACCACCCCTCTGGCTCGATGAGCCACTGCTCACTAACGGACCTGACATCCTCATAGATGTACCTCCTGATACTCCTGATCCCTGCCCACTGGATCCCTGTGACTGACTCAACTGCTACTGAGGGTCTGGCTGATCCAGATACTCTAACTCCCGTGACCTCCTAAAGGCCCTGTCCTCCTCGAACTTCACATCTCGTCTGACAACAACTCTTCTCTGTGCAGGAATGTAAATCCGAAAGGCCTTTGAGGTCTCAATGTAGCCCACAAAGATACCCTTCTCTGCGGTGGGCTCTAGTTTGGTCCTCTTCTCCTTGGGTATATAGGAGTATGTAATGCATCCAAAGATATGAAGATGACCAATATCAGGCTTCTTCCCAGAGAAAGCCTCCTCCAGAGTCATGTGCCCCAAGGCACGATGCGGACTCCTGTTCTGCAAGTAAACAGCTGTGTTGCAGGCCTCTACCCACAAGAACAATGGCAACCCCTGATCATGTAACATGGCTTTCGCAGCCCCTATGATGGATCTGTTCTTCCTCTCTGCAACCCCGTTCTGCTGGGGGTTGTAAGGAACAGTGAACTCCCTCCTAATGCCTGCCTCCGCACAATAGTCAACAAACTCTCCAAGGGTGTACTCTCCAAGGGTGTACTCTCCTCCATTGTCCGACCTCAAGGACTTGATCTTTCGACCTGTCTGAGTCTCCACAAGAGCTCTGAACTCCTGAAACCACTTGAAGACCTCACTCTTGGTCTTCAAAAAATAAATCCAGGTCCTCCTGGAGTGATCATCAATGAATAAAACATAGTACTCATATCCACTCAAGGAAACATGAGACATCCGACCGCTCACATCGGAATGAATCAAATCAAGTATCCCCGTCGCTCTGCTGTCACTGCTGGGAAAAGGGGATTTGGCAAACTTGCCCATCACACAACCTCTGCAAGTATCAAAGTGATCAGTACTGAAATCTGGCAAACCTGTAGTGATCTCCCGCAATGTCCTCAAGGCTCCATGATACATATGTCCCATCCTGCGGTGCCAAATCTCACACAGCTCAAAACTGCTAGCTCTGCTGTCGGTACTACTGCTCAATGCCAAAAGGGGTTGGAATGCAAAATTGTACACCTTTGCATGGCGTACACCTATCACTCTATCTGAATCAGCTGGAGTGCCCCTGGGATACATCAACACCTGTCCTCCCCTGAACAGTACCTCATATCCTCTGTCCTCCAAAGTTGAGACGGATATGAGGTTCTTCCTCATCCCTGGCACATAAAGAACCTCTGACACCTTCAAGGGAGGTTTGGACTCCCTCTGAAATGTCACTGTCCCCACCCCAACTGCTCTAACAACTCTGTCATCACAGAGTACTACCTCAATATCAGTGCCACTCTCTGAAAGCTCTGAGAAGTACTCATGGACTCATGTCATATGATGTGAAGCCCCACTGTCCACATACCAGATACGTGAAGTTGCTCCGCTAATCGAGGGAAAAGCATGCTCCCTCTTAACCTGTGTGGCAGGTGATCCTGCACTAGAGGACTCACATGTAGTGAACGCAAACTCCCGGTCAAAACGACCTACAAAGTCCTCAATCTCAGCTGAAGCTACCACATCCTGGTTCTTCCCCTTCTTCTTCTTCTTCTTCTCCGGACACACAACTACATAGTGTCCCATCTTTTGACAATTCCAATACTTCACCTTGGAATAGTCCTTCTGTGTTTTCCCCAGTTTACCTTTACCTTTGCCTTTGCCCCCATCACTGCTTGTGGAAGCCTACTTCTTCCCTTTGCCTTTCTTGCCTCCTGCCACCAGTGCTACGTCCTCATCCTGCTCAACTGGCTTGGCTGCCCCAAGCTGTCCTTTCCTGATCTTTGTCTGAATACAATCATCCCAAAACCTCTCCCATGTGGGAAGGGTCTCACGTGCACAAACCCCATCAGCAAAGTTCAACCATGAACGGGGGAGGCCATTCACTGCAATCTGCACCAACTCAGTGGGTGGAATGGCCTCTACAATCGTTGCCAACTCATCTCTCACATTGGTAATCTTTGTTAGATATCCAGCTGCACTATCATTCCCCATCTTAATGTTCTTCATCTTCTCCTTCAGGACCATCTTCCGGTTCTCATTGGTACTCTGGTAGAGATTGGACAATGCTGTCCACATCTCATGGGCATTGCTCTTTCCTCTCACATGAGGAATGCAATGGTCTTTGATTCTGTCTAGAATCAGCCTCTTTCCCTTATTGTTCTTCTTTTTATACTTAGCCAACTGAGTAACATCAGTGGGCACAACAACAGGGTTCTGTGCGGTATGCACCATGATATCCCAGACTTCTGCCTCCTCAAAGATACTCTGCATTCTCTCCTTCCAAACACTGTAATTTATATGCCCATCCAGCCTATCCTCCACCCTCAATCCCAATGACATCCTGCTGTCCTAACACTGAAAAATAGCACTGCTGTAGTAAAGATAAAACTGTTGTTTATGAAAAAATCAGCTTGCTGGAATTTTCTGAGTGAAAAATCAGCAACTGTAATTTTTCCTTTTGCTGTCCCAAACTGCCCTTCAGCACTCAAGCTCTGATACCATGTAAAAATCTCTGTTTTCCCACTCCGGTTTTCAGTTTCTCCTTATTTCTCCCATGTAGTTAAATGCCCATTCCCATAACCATACATTTAGCAGACTGAAAAAAATAAATATTGCTGAAAACACAAATTCTGGAAATTTTTCAGAATGATGGAAATTGCAGAATTAAAAATCAGCAATCAAAAACAGCCATTAAAACACATTAAAACACTGATATTTTTGGTCAACTTGACCCTGGAAAAACCCCCTACAACTCTTGGAGAAAACCAGGTAGAGAGCTCTTCTTTATTTCTGAAAATTGCCTTTTACAGTGAGAATTATTCAGCAAAAAAATCAGCAAGCAAATTTACAACTCATCTCCTTTCCCGTGCCTCACAGCAATCTGGAAATTACAGCAAACAGGACAACAATAAATGTTGTACGGCCTCCGTTTTGTGTGCAGAAAAATCAGCAAACTGTTCCTCGATTTTTGTGCAAAAATCTGCCTTTCACTATGTGATGAATCAGCTGTACAAATCTGCTCAACTGCTGCCTTGGAATGTGTGCCAAGCCGCTGTCTCCTTCTCCTCCCTGCTCAGAAATCTCTCTTGCTCTCTTGCTCTCCTTCTCCCAATATGCTCATGAAAGAATGAATGACCTTTTCCTCATTTTCCTCCTTTAATATAACTCCAAGTGACTTTTGGGTGATCTAAGTGACTTTTGGGTGATCTCTAAATCCAATGGATGAAATAGATTTAGATCAATGGCTAAGATTAAATGCTCATTTAAATCTCACTTTCTATTTTTTAATTCACCCCACTTTATTAAATACCCACTTAGTCATTTATTTCCAAAGTCACTTTTCCTTTCTAATTTTTCATTTACTTTAAAATTAGACTTAGTAACTTTATCAGTTAAAGTCACTTTTAAATTAGATTTAACTTTATAAAATTATAAAGTCACTTTAGGAGAAAAATTAAATTCTTTTGGACACTTTTCCCTAGGCCAAAGATCAAAGCCTAAGGGAACCACCTGTCCTCCGGTACCAAATTTCAACATTTGGTGCTCATTTGCCCCTCCAAATCTTCATTCTCCCAAGACTGCTTTCTGTGTGTCAAAAAAGTGGCAGAGAGGCCATTTTTGGGTGTTTTTTGACCTTTAGGAGACCCAGATCTTGTCAAAAGTTCTTTCCCGGACACCAGCAGGCATAATTTTCGATGCTGAATCCAAATATGTAAGCCATTCCTCAATTAGAGCCATAGAATTTTAGCATCGCGCCAGTGGCGCTGCGCACAGGGAGGAATTTCCTATTTTTTATCCAAAAATTTTCCAAGTGACCAAAAGTTGCCCAAATTTTTTGAAATTTGGGTTGGATGTTCCCTATGAAGTGCTATGTTGTGCCAAGGAAGCCTCAGCCAAGATTCAAAGCTGATCTTTCTCCTTTGCCTCCTTTGCCTCCTTTGCCTCTTTTGTCGCTTTGCTCAATTTTGCCTTTAGGCTCCTGATTCTTGCTTTGGAGCTCATGTTTCGTGCCATGTAGTGATGAGTCATGCGCCTCAACATGTATTTCTCCCTATTGGCTTTATCCAACCACTGGTCCAAGTGAACGTTCACTTTCTCTAACACATACTCCCAATCCTCGTCTCTTTGCTCCATAGGTCTGCCTTGTGCTGCCAGGATGTGTTGTTGGTTTTCCTTGATCATTTGCAACTCTATCTCAGCTAGCCGATACTCAAGTTGCTTGTTCCTCTTCTCCAGATACTGCATGTTCCACTTGGCCCTCTCCAAGTCCAAGGATAGGTTCTCAATCACTGATTGTTGCTCCTGAATGATCTCTCCCAGCTCAGCATTCATAGGTTTTGCATTTGTCTCATCATCCTGGAGGAGAACAAACTCGGTCTCTCACTCACCTGATGGCCCTTCCTCCTGCACTGTCTCCTTGCCCTTACCCTACTCCTGTGGTGCTGATGTCGGAAGCGAGGTCCCTTCCACCCCGGGTGGAGATAACACTCGCTTTGCTGCTGTGAACAACAGTCTACTGCCCTTCTGGTATGTGATGTATACTGGCATGGTGGCAGCCTCATGGCACTCAAACTGATGTGAAGGACCCCCCATCTCATGCTCTGCCTCTGATACCATCGGTGGAGCACTGAAGAAATCACTGGAGATGAAGTCCTCCCAAGCAATACCCTGCAATCCCAACTGATGGTCCACCAAAATCCGGATGAGAGCAAAATGATAGACACTGTTTAGATGTTGTCGAGGGGTCTTGCGCTGCATGAAGTTTTTCATCTTCTCAATGTTGTTGCAAATGAAAAATGGGAGGCTCATCATCCACACCCTGGTGAAGTGCATGAGCAACTTGATGTGATATGCATAAAGGCGGGAAAACCTTCCCTCATAACTGAAATACTTCATGATCAACCTCATGAGTGGGGCATACTCATCCCTCAAAAATCTGAATGGAAAAACTCTGGTGAGCTGGCCCAAACAACTGTTCTTGATGTAAGGCTCATAATGATGCCTCTCCACTTTTGTTTTCTTATGCCACTGTTCTCCAATGTTCGGTATTCCTGTTGCCACTGATATGGTTTCCAGTGTCAATGTGAAAGTGACCCCAGCCAGGACAGATTGACCTCCCTGTAGATGAAGTGCAAAAAGGCGGGCCAACTCATGATGGACTCTGACATTTTCCACCCTTTGAAAAAATTCATAACAGGCCAAGTGCTGGAAACAAGACATGGCAAGCGGGCATGCCTGTAGCTCAGTGAGGGTGTTTGGCTCATCTCTAAGATGCCTGCCACTCCGGTGATGTCTCCTATGGGCCCTCTCTCCTGAAGATGTGTCACTGTGGGTCTCCCCCTAATAATCTGATGAAGCTTCTGATGCCATTACTGCTACTTGTACCCTGAGTTTTATGCTGCCCTCTGAATCCAATGGAACTGGTAGATGCTCTGAAAATCTGTCATCAAGGGGACAATAAAACAGGGAGTGTTAAGAGGGGAATGATGAAAAGGGGAATAAGGGTTACCATATTTTGAACCATAGGAATAAAGGGAACAAATGGATATGATTACAGTGGAGCTAGGGTGATTATTAGGGGAAACTGCTACAGGGAAATTAGTTGATAGAGGTAGGGTAGGAGCATACTTTAGCAAAAATGTCACTATAGCAAAACCCTAGCTTCTTGACCTTCTTTGTGTCATCTTTGTTTTACTTAATTTTTTTTTTTGCATTTGATTCATGGTCATCAAAATTGCATTCCTCTTCAAGTTAAACGCCAATGGTGAAGGTAGTTGGGCTACCTCTACAATTTTGAGGGTTATTCACAAAATTTTTGGGCAATTTAGTAAATTTTTGGGCTTATATGTCTGTGCGCAGTGCGCTTTCCCTAGTGTGCCGCGTGTCGGGTATGTGCTGTGCCAGTGTTATATTTACTCTGTGGTCGGGCTCCCAGTGCACCGCGTGCCCTGAGTGCGCCGCGCCACCTCGTGTGTGCGCCGCGCACTGTAAATTCACCCAAATTTGCTTGAAAAACAAGGGGGAGGGTTTTAGTGGTGGTTTTAGGTTGGTTTCCTTAGGAAACATGATGGAATGGAGGTAGGAACGATGAAGAGTGAGGGGACAAGGGGAGGGGAGCAGAACCTTGGTGGCATCATCGCAAACTTGCAACCCCATTTATTGCTTTCTTTGGTGATTTTTTCCATGGATGGCCATTGTTCTTTTCGGTACCATTAAACATCTTACAAACCCCAAAGCATAGACAAAATTGACAGAGAAGAGGTTTCAACTGGGCCTACCTCTTGTTTGCTAGCCTCCATCGAGATTTGAAGTAGTTTTGGCAAATTTTTATGCCCCTGGCTGTGTACGTCACGCGCCAAGCCCAGTGCGTTGTGCGCTAGGTGTGCATTGCGCCTTTGTAATTTTTCCACTATGGGCTGGTTGTCAGTGCGCCGCGCCCTCTACGTGTGCCACGCTCCTTGGTGTATGCGTTGCGCTCCTTGAAACCGGCTCTCACTCACTCAAATTACTCAAACTTCGCTCTCTTACCTTAGCAATGTCTCTCCCAAGCTTGCAAGAGCACAAATGGCTTTACTTTGGGCCACAACAAGAATATATAGGCTTGGGAGAGATGGGTTTGATTTTTTCTTCCTTGAAAACCCACTTTCTAATGTTTGTGTTTTGCACTTTTTTCATTGACTTTAAAACACCTTGATTTTCATTTTTTCTTTGAAATTTTGGCTCTCATGATGGGATTTTTGGCATTTCTTTGCGGGGACTGTGTGACTGGGCATTTTGCCATAGAAACCATGACTGCATATGAAAAATCAACTTGTGCATTTTTGGAAAATTTTGTCATAAATGACCTTGTTTGACTTTTCTTCAAAACAAAGTTTTGAAGAAGAGTCGATGTCTCTTCAGGTGATGATGAAGCTTTCTGAACCATAGCTGTATAAGGTCTCCCTCTGGCCTGCATGGCTTGTTCTGGACATGTTTTCAAAGACCAAATTGATGATTTCCTAGACCCAATCATAAAAAATGACTTTGTCCTGTAAAGGACCAGACCTTGACTGTCATGAGCTTTGGTGATTATGGACCAAGACCTGAACCAGCAGGGGCCAGACATGAGGGAAAATGACTAGCATGACTTTCTCCGTCAGATCATGGCATGTCCCTAGTGAAATGCAGCTGAGTGAATGGAGCAGGACACCTAAAATTGAAATGCATAAAGAGTTTTGATCTCTCACGGAGGGCTGACCAGACCGACTCTAACAGAGATGACTGCTAGAGAGCCCGCACATGCCCTGATTGTGGGGATGCCCCTAAAGGCATTGTGATTGTGAAAGAAATACCTAAATCATCGCGCATGCTGAGGTTGAATAAAGATAAATAGCTGATGATTCCTAAAAGTGTGTCCCCTCGAAACCCGCTACGCACCAGGTTAACGATGGAGGATAAATGGAAAGAAATTAACATGGAAATCAACAAGCAGGAGGAAGACCTGGAGGACCTTAATTGAAGAAGACAAGGACAAAGGCATGGAGGAAGAAACTGAGCCTATGCACCCTCCAACAAAGTGTCCCACCTATATCCCCCCTACGGAAGGGGGAGGAAAAAGTGCCCAAGGATCTTGACGCAAGCAAGAGTTCTCTCCAAACTCTGCTCTTCCTGGAGGACATCATCTTTGAGGGAACACACTTGGGCGGGTGCCTAACTTGAAATTTGAAGATTGGGATCTCACTGACCACGAGAAGTTTCCTCATCTAGAGACTGCGTAGCTCATGAAGCCCAAGCATAACACCGTGGCGGGGGTTATTGAAGTGGAGTTGCGAAAGTGTTTACGTAGAGTGGAAAAGGTAGGGTTATTAAACCTGCTCTGGGTGTCGCACTTCCACCGTGCCCCAATAAAAATATTCTTCATCATGCAACTACTCTACCTAGTGCATGGTGGTTATTTGTCGCTGAAGGAGCTCATCCCCATCACGGACCACTTAATCCACCGAATTACCCAGCTCCTATGCAAAGGAGAGGATCCCACAAACATCTCAGAGGGGAAGAGTAGTGACTTGGCCATCGCGGAGGCCATGAAGAAGAAATACAAGCTGGAGAAGAAGAAAAGGGGCTATGCCATATCCAGCATCAACAACAAAGCAGTTAAAGAGGTGACCCAGATACTGGCAAGTAAAGTTATGTGCAAGTGCTGCATGGACAAGGTAACTGCGCCGGTGGTGGCACTTGCTGAGCAGTGCGTGGAGGGGGTCCAGTTCAATTGGTTCGAGTTCTTATGTAAAGAGTTCCTGGAAAATTGTTGCAAGGCCCTGGAACAAGGAAAAATGTTCCAATATGCATGGATTCTACTATCCATAGTGCTTGTGGTAGGAGAATTGTTGGAGGACAGTCAATTCCTCACAATTGACAGGGATCTGCCAGAGACCGTGAAGTACACTTCACTATGGGCCACGAAAGACGTGAATCGGATTTGTGACAACAAGATATTATAGGTGTTCATGGAAATGAACGTCAGAATCGGGATTAACCGCAAGCTGTGGTTATCACCCACTCTCTACAATAGCTTGCAAAGTTTTTCAAAATTTAAAGTGGACCTCCACAACATATATATTAGAGAGCGCAAGGACCCGGCCAAGAAATGGAGCGAACTACCCTCCATAGCCATAGATGATGTAATTTTCGATGTATTGGAGACATGGCCTCTGGAGTGGCATGCCCCAGACATCGTGGTAGTGGAGAAGTCTGCGGAGTAGAAGAAGAAAGAGGAGGCCAAACTGTGCATGGCGCAGTTGGCAGAGAAGAGAAGGCAAGAAGCAGTGGCAGAAAAAGCACAGGAGGCACGGGACGCTGCATAGGCAACAACATAACAGAAAAAAGGCCACAGTAGTAGCAACATAGGAGGTAGCCAAGAAGGCACGTGAGGGCCAGAAGTTGCCTTTGCATGGGCATCAGAAAGAGATGGAGACAGAGGAATAAGAGGGTAGCACAGACCGACAAACAATGTCAACAATACTGAAGCACCAGTACCTAAGTGAGCAAACAGGGTCGCGCAAGAAGGTGAAAGCCTCTAAGCTATTGATCGACCTGATCACCCTTATTGAGGGTGATCTCCACGACATAGGTGAAACAGTGAGTGATGTCACCACTGAGGCCCTCTAGAATTTCACGGAGGAGAATCAAATTGTGTTGGGGCTCAAAGTGTAGCTTTATTAGTTGTAGGTGTACACTCCTTAGGATGGTACCCTTTTGACTAGGCTTGCAGTAGGGACAACTGCAGTAGAGCAGATGTTGCGCACTCGGACAACAAACACAATAGTGTTGCCAGAAGGGGCACTGGTTAAAACAAATAAGGCCAACAGGCCTATGAATAGCGCACTGCAAGGTATCGAGGTCAACATGGTTGCACTCCCATGGGAGACACTATATGTTCTGCAGGATGGAATTACTACAGAACTGTGGCTAAGGGAGAGTCGTGCACTACAAGTGCTAAGCGAGAAAAAATCAACATGGAGAAGTTGAGCTTGCAGCGCGACGAAGTGGTGTTGCAAAACAGGTAGATTGCATAGGTACTCAAAGAATCCTGTCAGATGGTCCCTGAGCTGGCCATCCCAGCAGATGCACCAGTAAAGGCGTGCATCCATAGACTAGCAGCAGGGGTGCGTGAGGTGCGAGAAGAAATGAACAAGGTTCAGCTGGAGCTGAACCTTCATATAGCAGAGCTATGGTTGAAGGCGCAGCCGTCCACCCCTCCAGAGGTAAGAGAACAACACGCCAGCACTATTACATCAAGGATGGAAGAGATTAGTAGTGCAGTAAGGGACTGCACCAGAATGTTGGAGGAGTCATTTGAGGTCCTCACTAATCTGCAGGAGGATCCTAACATCCAGTGCATAAAGATAGAGGCATGTGAGCTCCAGTAGTAGTACGACATCATCAAAGGGATTGCACAGATGGTGGCCCTAACTCAGAGGCTCACATGAATGCAATAGTCCAAAGTGCTCAAAGAGTAAGTGGATGTCGCACGACACTGACAATCAGTCTTGAAGGCGTGTGTTCAGTTTGGATTGAGGATAACTTCATCATAACAACGACAATTGAAGGTAAGCTCACACAAATGTGGGGAACATAGGAACAGGTCCAAGGAAGAAGTTCTGAAACCATGGTCTCGGACTAGCAGGTGTAAGAGATTCAATAGGCAGCCACTCAGTGCGTTGCTAACCTTGGAGCAATTGGAGCAGAGTTGGAGGGACTCCGTGCGAAGATCTCTGCACCGACAGAGTGACTCAAGCACGAGTCATTATGTTTATATTGGGGGCCTGTTGGGCGTGGAATCCCCCCAAAGGCATGTTTTGGGGCTTAAAGCCCAAGTTTTGACCAAGTCCATTGTAAAGACTCCACGATTTGTGGTTGTGGAGCACAAAGTCATAATAGAGTCACAGGGTTGTCCACCCTTATTTTTGTAATATAATGTTGGCTTGAAAGATCTACCCATGGTCTGCAGAGCATGGGATTGTATAAATAGAGCGAGGCTCTAAGTGTAGAAAAAATCTAATAAGATAGAAGAATGATAAGTCTAAGGGATTGAGTCGAAGGGTAAGTTGTGTCTTTAGGGCGTAGAGTAGGAGAAGGCTCTCTAGCTGAGTGCGCATAGACCTAGTAGTCTGCAGCTGAGTGTGTGGACCCTTGCGCTAAGTGCACAGGACAGGTCGAGTCTCTAACCATTGGAAGAATTAATAAAGAGAAGTTATATCACATTTTTGTGTATGTTCCTGTTTTATGTATTATTGGGTATGAATTACAAGTTTACTATTTATTTTCTGTGTGGATTCACATGAATGTGCTGTATAAATAAATATAACATAAGGCATCCATTTATGTGAATATAATTAACGATGTAAGACGATAAGTAACATCTTGGGTGTGACTTAGGGAATTAGTGTAGAGCGCTGCTCGAGCAACGCATAAACCCCACATCCCCTGGTTAGGTTTGTGTGAAGGCGAATATATCAGGGCACGCAGGCCAGGGAAGTGTGTGAAGCAACTTGTGCACAGGGACTAGCAGTTGGATTGAATCAACCTCTTAGACATATCAAGGGTGCAAAAACCTGTTTCCAAAACCCCCCCATACTACTTCGTGTGAGACCTCAATCTGTGCTCCGCGGACTATTGCCGAAAGGGCCTGTAGTACAGGGATTTGTTTGGCTAATTAACTCCGAACCTGGGTCAGGCCCCAACAAGCTAACAATGTACATGTCGATGCATCATTTATAGCGATAGGAGTAGTACTAACATAGGCTCACAGAGAAGGCTTGTACCATCCTATCACATTCGCAATGTTAGAGCATAAATTTGTCTCAGGCTGAAAAGACAAGGTTCTAGGTCCACATCAAACCACGCTTAGCCTCGTACCTAGCCCTACGAGGATAGGAGAGGGCTCTCTTCGGGTCAATCTCGGTAAAAGGTAATCAATCAGGCTTGAGATGACTAAATTTGCAACTAATCTTAGGCTAGGTATTAAGTGCAAAGGATTTGATTTGGATTTTTAAGGGTTTTGTTGAAAAAATGGGAAAGGCAAATTTGGGTTCGGGGATGAGGCACAGTTTCTGCAGAGGTCTGATTGGGGCAAGGAAGGTAATCTTTTTTATGCTTTAAAGAAAGTGAGATGGATAGATCTGATAGTAAAGGAGATAAGGAGAGCAAGAGAGAGTCAAGGATTCTACTTAAACTGAAGAAAACATGCAAATTTAAACAAATTTAAAGGCAGAGCATAACAGTTATCGATTCCACCTTAATCACTCATTTGTTTCAAATTCAGAAGAAGAAGCTTGAAGATGATACACAAAACACTAGATAAACTTACAATTACTTAGAGAAGCACACCATCAAAACATAAAGCCACATGGATCCCAAACAGTGCTGCAAAACCCTGGTCTTTCCTTTGCCAAAAATGCAGAGATACAATGTACAATAAAGTGCCCAAATTTTCCCAAGAGTCCCACCCTAAAAATGACTTAGAAATTACATAATATAGACAAGAGAACCTCTTCCCTTGCCTCTAGGGGTCGATCTCATCCTTCTAGGAGCTATTTCAACCAATTCTAAACAAAACACTAAAATCTAGGCAGTCAAAACAACTTGCCTCTATAAGGTAGGAAACTGATTCATTCATTAAATTTTCACTCTTTGGTGAATGAATCTTCTAGAACAAGTAACTAAGTGCCAAAATTACATCATTTTTACTCAATTACATCAAGATAAGTCAAAAATAACATCAAAAAGAAAAACTAGTCAAACTGGTCGAATTTCTGAGCTGGAAGGTGAAAAATTGGGCCAAAAACTTCTGTGCGCCGCGCCAATTTCTATATGCGCCGCGCTACTTTGGTGCTGATTTTGGGGCACTTTCTGAAGTCCAAATTGAGCCCAAGTGTGCTTGTTGGAAAGCCCTGCCTATCTACTTTCCAACCCAAGCGGAATTTCTGAATTTTGGTGCCCATTTGCCCCTCCAAAACCTCAATCTCCCAAGACATCTTTCTGTGTGTGAAATTAAGGGCATAGAGGTCATTTTTAGGGTGTTTTTTTACCTCCTGGGGACTCAAAACTTACCCAAACGTTTTGTCCATGCACTAGCAGGCATGATTTTTCATGCTGAATCCAAAAATTCAAACCATTTGTGATTTGGAGCTCCCAATCCTAAGCGTCGCGCCAGTGGCGTGGCACATAGGGAGAAAAAACCTTTGTGCCCAAAAATTTGTCATGTGTAATGTGCTTGGACTACCCTTTGATGATGGTGTGAAACTAGGTGTTGTTGTGAGATATGCCACCAAGGGGAACAATGCAAAAAGGGAGTGTTAGGAAGGGGAATAATATGATGGGAATAGGGGTTATGGGGGAAATTTTGTTCAACGATATGTAGGAGGGTTTGGGGATTTTATAAGATAGGGTTTTGGGGTTTTATAGTTGACAAATGTGTGGAGGGATAGGGAATAGGGGTTTAGTAGTTTTTGGATTTGAATGCAATGTTGGATTGATGAGCTTGATGGGAGGGGGTAGGAAATGATGAAACAAAAGGGAAATGGGGAAAGGGGAGAGTCCTTGGTGACCAATCAATAAGTCAAGACCCCACAGCAAATTTCCTTTGAATGTATTTTAAAGGGAGGATTTCGAATTTGTTTCAAATGCCATCACCCATAAACCACTCACACTTATCACCAAATTCAAAGCAACAGCAAGAATGAGGGCCTACCTGGCGAATTCATGCAGGGTATGGGTGAATTGGTGAAATTCCAAGAAAGTTTCAAGCTTGAGGCTATATGCACCGTGCTCAAAACCCAGTGCGCCGCGCTCTTTATATGCGCCGCGCCCTTTATAAATTACACTGGGTGAAAACTCCCAGTGCGCCGCGCACTCTATGTGCATCATGCCACCTGCTATATGCGCCGCGCTGCCTCCAAGTCACACAATCAGCCTCTTCCACTCACTATTTTGCTCTTGCACTTTCAAAACACAATTTCTCCCTTGGATTATGAAAGACACTTGTTGCAAGGGGATAAATAGCTTGAGAAATATCTTGACAAGAGATGGTTTTGATTTTTACTTCTTCAAAACCCAATTTGCAATGTTTTTGACTATGGCACTTTGTCTTTTAATGAAACTCTGTCTTTTAGCAGTCTCATTGATTTTCTGAGTTTTGAGCTGATGAACTTGGTTGTTTTTATAGGGATGTTGGTATTGATGTTTGGCAAAGGAAAACCAGAGCCTGCTTTGAAAACTCCATGGCGAAAAAAAAAAACATATTTATTACAAAAAATGAATTCGACAATTTCTTATTCAAAACAGAGTTTTGAACAAGAAATGTCCTCAAATGTGTTTGATGATGAGCTTTTGAACTAGGAAACTCTTTGAAAACCATCCTCATGGCCTACAGGCATTATTCGACATGTTTGAAGTCGAACCACTAGACCTAGACTCTTAAAATAACTCTTTTTGACCAAAATAGCATAATGACTATGAATGACTGAAATGAACTTTGATGAACATAGAGAAATTTTGACTAGCCCAGGTAGGTACAAGCATGAGGGAAACAAGAAAACCAAACAGTGCCTTCGTCCATTGGGCTATGGAGTCATTATTTCGACAAACAATACAAGACTTCTGACTCAATTTATTTGACTGAAACTTGACTTGAAAATGACTCAATGATAACATTAAAATGACTGAAAAACTGACTCAACAAACTGAACTCAAAACTGAAACCTTTCTTCAGAATTATAGCCTTAACTTCAGGCCCTAGACTAAAGAAAATATTACAGCACACACTTGCAGTGAAACTGAAATAAAATGGTATTTACAATGACAATGATGACAGCAGAAATAATTTAGAAAAGGTACCTCTTGATTAGCCGACCATTGACCGGCCCTCCTGGACAATATTCTCGATTCATCTCCTTCAAAAGAAAGGCATCCTAACCCCGATACACTGCAATCTTATAAGGACCTTTCCAGAGATTGCCAAACTTGTCGTGCTTGCCCTTTTCCTCATTCCTTGCATCCCACTTTAACACCACATCACCCAACTGAAATGTGTCCGCCTTTGATTTTCTATCATAAATCTTTTTAATTCACTCTTGTAACTTGAATGTTTTCTGAAAAACATCTTCCCAAGTTTGCTGCAAGTGGATCATTTGATTTAGTCTTCTCTGCATTGGATCCTCTTCACTACCCGCCTCTTGGAGAAGTTTGACAACCGGAGGATCTACCCAAAGTGCATGGACCAGCTTCTTATGCCAACTCTTCTTGTTGATTTCCAGCATCTTTTTAATGATATTAACCAAAGATTTGTTGGAAGACTCCGCCAATCCATTGCCTTGCAAATGATAGGCAGTTGAGTGCCCCAAAGTAATATGATATTTACTACAAAACTCAACCATCCTTTTTGACTTGAAAGCTGCTACGTTATCAATTATTAACTTATTTGGGCAACCAAAATCAGACAAAATATTATTTTCTAGGAATGAAATTATTACCGCATCCGTAGCTTGCCTGGTGGGAATTTCTTCCATCCATTTCGTGAAGTAATCTGTTCCCGTGAGAATCCATCTATGCTGACCTGAAGAAGAAGGATGAATTTCACCAATAAAATCCAACCCCCACTGCTGAAAAGGGGCATTCAACTCAATAGGCTTAAGCAACAAAGGTTGTAATTTCTTTTTTCCTTCAAAAATCTGGCAGTTATGACAGCTCTTAAATGTCTTGAACACATCAGCAAACAATGTTGGCCAATAGTATCCAACCCTCAAAATTTTATTTGTCGTTGTTTCCCAAAAAAGGTGACCGCCACAATCTCCTTTATGGAAATCCTCCATGACCTGATTCACTTCTTCTTCCACCAAACAATTTAACAGAACACCATGGGATCTTTCCAATAAAGTGTAGAATTCAAAATACAAAACTTAGCAGCCTTTAACTTAAGAGTTCTCGCTCTGTTTCTAGCCATACCAGGCGGTGCAGACAAATTTCGAAGTACATATATGATATCTGAATACCATGGAGAAAGAACAAACATTTCTGATACCTGAAGTGACGAACTCTCCTCATTTTCATCGGACATAGCAGCGATCAGATTTATGTCTAAGACGTGCAGATTTGATTCAACCATCAACTTCGCCAAACCCTGACCTTTAACAAGCTTTGTGGGCCTTATTTCCACATCATACTCCAGCAAAGCTGCTATCCACTTGCCACATCTTCCTTCAGGATCGGTCTGAACCAAAACATCTTTGATAACAGCGTTAGGAACATAAGCTAAGAAATGGGAATGCAGAATATACACAAGGAAATATTTCAATGCTTTTACAAGTGCAAGGGCTTGCTTCTCAATAATGTTTTATTTCAAAGCAGCATCTCTTATAGTCTGGCTGAAAAAAGTAATGGGTCTTTCATGCTCATCTTTTTTCTGCATTAACACAGCTGCCATAGTATGCTCCGAAGCAAATGAAAACAATATAAAATCCTGAGTATAATCCAGGCTGATTAGAACCGGAGCTGAAGAAAGAGCCAATTTTACTAAATTGAAAGATTTTATAGCCTCTTCCGTCCATGACACTTGGCTGTCCTTCTTAAGCATGTTTGTAATCTCCCTTAGATGTTCAGCAAGATTAGGAACAAAGCGGCGCAGAAAATTCATCTTACCATTAAACGATTGTATCTCCTTCTTATTCCGGGGCAGATCAATTTGCTGAATCGCTTCCACACGTGCTGGATCAATACGGATGCCATATTTTGAGATAATGTGCCCAAGTAGTTTGCCTTCATCCATGGCAAACAAACTCTTCTTAGGATTCAGCGACACACCATATTTTCTGCACTTTTCAAAGACAATTTTCAAATGATACAAGTGTTCTTCATCTGATTTGGAAAACACGATCAAATCATCAAGGTACACAACCAAGAAGACATCCTTCTCATTTGCAAAAGCCAAGTCCATTGCCCGCTGAAAAGTGGCACCCGCGTTCTTCAAACCGAAAGGCATTTTTGCATAATGAAATGTTCCCCACGGAGTGGTGAACGTTGTTTTGTCTCGGTCATCTTCATGGACTAAAATTTGGTTATATCTGGAATAACCATCGAGTAGTGACATGCAAGATGCTCCAACTACTCACTGAAGCATGTGATCCATTTTGTGCAGCGGATAATTATCCTTCAATGAAACTTTATTGAGATTTCGAAAATCAATGCACAAATGGATCTCACTGGTTTTCTTTCACACAGGCACCAAATTAGATATCCAATCAGAAAAACGAATGGGAACAATGATTCCTGATTTGTATAACCTGTTAACTTCCTTCTCAATTGATGGCAGCAATTTTGGATTAAGCCTTCTTAACTTCTGTCTGAAAGGTTTTTGATTAGGCTTAATAGGAATAGTGTGCTGAATTATATTTGTATCATATGTCTTCAAATCAGAATAGTCCCAAGTAAACAAATCAGCAAAAGATGACAACAAACTAATATATTTGGCCTTTACCTTCGGTGACAATGCTTTGGACAAATTTACCATCTTTGGATGCTCGGCTGTTCCAATGTTCACGTCTTCAACTCCCTTTTCCGTTGGCTACAATGTTGGTTTGCGGGCTACATCATCATGATCAAAAAGTTCTTCTAAAGGTATCAAACCTTTAGGAATCACATTATCCTTGAGCTGCAACACTTCCATTTGATTGATCTGCACATCGTCTTTGCCGTCATGATGCTCTACATCAATTGAGGTATCTTTGAATTTACCTTTGTTTTGCAGAAAATCATTGATCTCATCATCATCTTGGAAAACTTGCCAATATCTCTGATCGTCTGGGATAGTCGGACAGTGCTTCACAAGGATTTCAAATTTATTGCTTGAGTTCAAAGGAATATTCAAATTACTTGCTGGCTTCGCAAGTGCATCAGCAATACTATTTTGAATACGAGGCACACACGTCAAAGTGTAATCTGAAAAAATCTTCAAAATGTCTAGAACAACGTTCCGGTATGCCTGCATCCGAGGATGCTTTGCTTGATATTCACATTTAACTTGCTTAATCACCAATTCGGAGTTGCCATATACATCAATCCTCTTAGCATTCAGCTTTCTTAAGATCTTTAGGCCAGCAATCAAAGCCTCATATTCAAATTCATTGTTCGAGCAATCAAAAGCAAGTTTGTAAGAACATACCCGCACATTACTCAGCACTTTGTTTGGAGCGGAAAAAGGACTGCGTACCCAAATTCCAATTCTAGCACCATCATTTCCTACTATGCCATCGAAATCCATGGTCCATAGGCCATCTTCCTCTTCTTCTAAGTGTTGAAACTCTTTTCCCTCTGTTTTTTCTGCTTGCTGTCCATCATCTTTTTCTATTTGTTGAACGGTCTTTCCATGTTCTTGTCCTTCTCTCTTCAAAACTTCTCTAAAATTTTCTGCTATTTCTGGAATATCATCTGCTACAACTAACTGACTATCAATATCATTGAAACTATCTGAATACAAAACAAAAGACTCGAGATCTGTATGTACATAATTAATCGGATGATTAATTGGTTTCTCCTTGTTGGTAATCATGTATTTCATTTTTTGCTCACGATACAATTTTCTCATTTGGCCAAACACTGGAATCGTTGCATAGGAGAAATCAAGCTGCATATTTCCTTTGATCTTTGCTCCCTAAGACCTTGAAAGAAGCATACCGAATCGAGGTGGAATGTCTGCTACAACAACATCCATCAAAATATTCTTAGCCAGATATTGATCCAAACTGACCACCAAGTCTTTAATAAGCCCAATACATCTCACCCTGCTGGAATCAAATGAGTAGAGATCGTGATACTTCCTGGTAATGTCCAAACCCAACTTCTCCATGATAGCTTTTGGCATAAGATTATGGGAGGCCCCGAAATCGAACATAGCGTTATGCAAAACAAACTCATGCGCTCTCGAACTGATATAAAAAGGAGGCACATCACTGTCGGGAGACTCACCATTCAATGCTGGTTCAAAAATCAGTTCATGCTTATCATCTTCCACACTCACCATATCAGACATTGGATCAAAATTCAGAATTTTGGAAACGTGCCCTCTATAATCGTTTTTCCTCATCAACTCTGTCAAAGGAATAGATACCTTCAATTTAGAAATCTCATGTTCTAAACTAAAAGTGGAAGTCTTCTCTACCTCTTTGGCTGGAACTTCTTTTTCTACGCTTTATCTTTTGGTGCAATGGGCTGATTGACTCGTTCATTTGCTGATGGAGATTTATTAGGCATTGGATCAGCAACTTCTTTTCCTTTATTTGGTGCAACTGGCGACTCATTCTTAGATGTTGAACCTTCCTTTCTCTTTTGGACTGGAATGATGTGGACATTTTTGTTTCTTAATGAATACTGACATTGCTGGGTGGACAAGGCATGCATATACCCTCTTTGATACTCATCTGACTCCTCTTCAAGAGCTGTGTCATTCGACAAGATAAAATCTGCATCATGCTGTACTGTTGAAATTTCTGCATACTCATCGTCTTCAGTGATAAATGTGGGCATATCATCAGGAGTGAAGAAGTCATTTTCTTCTCCTATTACATGGTCTTCATCATCTGATTCGGGGCCAACAAAATTCTGCTGAAGAGGTGTCTTTACTTGCTACTGTTGTGATGCCGTTTCTTGTGCTCGCTGCTCATGCTGTTTGATCCTAAATTGTGGCTGCTGCCGGCCACGAAAATTAGGATTCCGAATCTGTGGTTTGGGCTTATCAAGTGTCAACCTTTCAATCATCTTTTCTACCTTGCGTAGCACTTGATCTGAGGTAGAAGCTTCCTCCTTTATTGAGACTTTCTTTTCAGCTTTCATTCTAGCTCGCTTGTCATTCAAATTTGCCTCAACACTAACGGCAATTTTCTGCATCTCTTCTTAGGTAGCTGGATCTCTCTCCCTTAACTGATAAGCCATGTCCGGATCAAAGCTATCCAGGAACTGAAGCAAAGCTAATCTTCTAGTTGGCTTTAAGTCATCCGGAATTGCATTATAAACCACATTGAATCTAATACAATAGTCTTGAACGGACTCACCAGAATTTCGCTTGATCTTGGTATATTCGGAAGTGATTTGCAGCGGATCTTTCTTTACTTCCCAGTGTTCCAAAAAATGTCTTTTAAGGTCTTCTAATGTAGGAACACTCCTGGCCGGCAAAGCTCTGAACCATTTTCTTACCTCACCATTGAAAGTCTGCATGAATAACCTCATGGTCACATTTTCTTCATCGATCTCATGAAGATCGAATAAATCAGTCATTTTGTCCACGTGTTGCTGAGCTGTGATACCCTTAGGTGTGCCATCAAACAAAGGAATTTTTCTCTAATAATCTATGGGCATGCCATTAAAAACTTGAGGTAGTGCGGGAGGTGCAAACCGAGCAGCCATTGCTCTTGGTGGATTTGGTCAGGGAGATGATGGAGGAGTGGGAGCAGCTGATGTGTGAGGTGTATGAGGAGGTGTATGTGGAGGTGAAACAATTTTAGATGTAGAAGGAGTAGATGGAGGTGAATTTACATTAGAATTTTGATCAACAATGTTAGGCTACGGAGGAAGGGTGGGAATGCAAGGCGGATCCGTTGGAACCCTTGAGCTAGATGGCGTTGAAATAGTTCCAAGACTTGCAGATGCAGCTTCTAGAAAATCAATTATATTTGCAGCCTCAATATCAGTTTGGAGTTGTCTTAGAATGAAATTTTCAATAGACTTATTAGATTTTTCAATGTTTAGAGCAGCAATAAAATCTGGATTTGGGACTGTTGAAAATAATACTGAGAGGGGGGGGGGGGTGAATCAGTATTATCAAGTTCTTTTAACAAATCTTCCTTATTTACACTTTGAATTATTTTTGCATATCAGTACCATAAAATAATGAGCATGAACAAGAAAAATAGATAGTCACACCAAAGAACACTAGATATAAGGTGGAAACCCAATGTGGGTGAAAACCACCTGCTGCAATATGTCTCTATCTTCTTTCAAATTAGAAACTCCTGTTACAATTATTTTGTACTGGTGCAGTCCTTTACCAGTACGCAGGCTGCAACCTGCAGAGAGCTACAACTCTCTCTCATTTTCCAGTCTCTCCTGGAAGGGAGCTACAACCCCCTACTTCTTTTCTTTCAAGGACCACTTTTCATAAATTTTCAAACTGGATCCAACAACAACATTGAAGCTCATAATCAAACAACCTTCTGAATCACCCAATCACCAGATCCATACATATAAAATGATATTATGAGAGTTATCAACCAGATCTAGTACATAAAGATAAGTCATTAATCATGTTGTTATCTGAACTCAATACCAGTAACCAAACATCAGTTATGCACCCAAAACCCTGCAGAATAGTCAAAGGCAGTTAAAACAAATTTTAAGCAGGGATCGCAACTTCACTGGTATAGATCTGCAGATATCTCTACTACCTCCGCACCTGTGCCTTCTGTGGCACAGCGACCACCGCACCTGTGCCTTCTGTGGCGCCTCCGCACTGCGCCTTCTGTGGCGCCTCTGCACTGCGCCTTCTGTGGCGCCTCTGCACTGCGCCTTCTGTGGCACCTCCGCACTGTGCCTTCTGTGGCGTCTCCGCACTGTGTCTTCTGTGGCGCCTCTGCATTGCGCCTTCTGTGGCACCTCCACACTGCGCCTTCTGTGGCGCCTCTATGGCGTCTCCGCACTGTGCCTTCTGTGGCACCTCCGCACTACGCCTTCTGTGGCGCCTCCACACTGCGCCTTCTGTGGCGCCTCTGTGGCGTCTCCGCACTGCGCCTTCTGTGGCGCCTCTGTGGCGTCTCCGCACTGCGCCTTTTGTGGCACCTCCGCACTGCGCATTCTGTGGCGCCTCTGTGGCGTCTCCGCACTTCGCCTTCTATGGCGCCTCTGTGGCGTCTCCGCACTGCGCCTTCTGTGGCGCCTCCGTACTGTGCCTTCTATGGCGCCTCCGCACTTCCACAGCTGCAGCACTCGAGAGATCACCCTTCACAGATTTGCTTTCAACTTCCCTTTCATAGATCAAACTTTTAAAACAATAACCCAATATTTCAGATCTTAAGATATTCGATTTGCAAGAATGAATTAGCCAAGTGATCTCCTTTGCTTTATATAGGCAAGCTTCTTCCTAAAATCATGGATCAATACCATAGATAACCAATACAAGGGGCCCAAAAACATGGGGCTCAATAATACCAAGGACTAACCACCATGGACCAAAGGTAATTTCTCCAACATATACACACTTTTGACGAGGTACCATGGTCCAAAACCATAGGTTCAAATACCAAGGACTAACTACCATGGACCACAGGTAAGTTCTCCAACATGAAAGTGCGTGAACTTTTTCTCTACATGAAATAAACTTTTCTCTACATGAAATAAAATTTTCTCTGCATAAAAGTGCGTGAACTTTTCTCTACATGAAATAAACTTTTCTCTGCATATAAGTTCGTGAACTTTTCTCTACATAGAATAAGCTTTTCTCTGCATATAAGTGCGTGAACTTTTCTGCACTATAATTTATCATCTGAGATGAGTGGGTTGCCATCAAGTACAACATATGTATCATAAAGCCATACCAGAATCATAATGCCAACAATCTCCCCCTTTGGAATTGATGGCAACCTCAAAATCTTCAGCTCATTCTCCCCCTTTGACATCAAGGGCAAAGGGTTATGCTCTCCCTAAGAGCATGCTCCCCCTGAATATGAGCCAGATCTGTAAAGAAGAAACATAATCCACCAAACACCATACATGACCATGAAAGAGATAGAGACATATTGCAATAATATTCAGATCAGCATCCATGATCGCCTTCTGTACATCCTCCATAATGCCAACAATGCATTATAAGCTCCCCCTGAACCAGTGCTATTTGATCTTCAACCAATCCGTAACCCATCACATGTACACATATTCCCGTACAACCAACAATCAGAAGAGATTCAACAACAAGATGATGCATAAACAACCCCCAGCTTTTGCCTGAGGTATTCAAAAGTCTCCCTGGGCAATGGCTTGGTGAGTATATCAGCAACTTGTTCCTTAGAAGGAACATACTCCAACTTGACCTTCTGTTCAAGCACTTGTTCCCGAAGAAAATGATACTTGATTGGTATGTGCTTGGTTTTTGAATGCATGACTGGGTTCTTTGAGATGCTGATTGCACTTGTGTTATCACATAAGATGGAGATAGGTGGTGTACAAGTGATTTGAAAATCCTGCAAGGTCTGCATCATCCAAAGGAGTTGAGTGCAGCAAGATGCAGCAGCAACATATTCTGCTTCAGTTGTAGATAAGGCAATCAAACTCTGTTTCTTGCTGAACCAAGATACTAGTCTGGAACCCATAAAGAATGCGCCACCACTTGTGCTCTTCTTGTCATCCACGCTTCCGGCCCAATCGACATCTGTATAAGCATGAAGTGTGAGATTTGTATCTCTAGGATACCATAAACCATAATTTTGAGTCCCTTGAAGATATTTGAAAATTCTCTTCACTGCCTGAAGATGAGTCTCCTTTGGATTTGCCTGAAATCTTCCAACTATTCCAACTGCATGCATGATGTCCGGTTGGGTACCTGTCAGATAAAGTAGACTTCCAATCATAGATCTGTAGGTTGGTTGATGTACTGCTGCAGATTCATCATTTGCACTGAGGCTACATCCTGTGACCATGGGTGTACATACTGGTTTTGCATCTTCCATGCCATATTTCTTCAAAATCTGTTTGAGATACTTGGTTTGAGACAAAAAGATTCCTCCTTCCTTTTGTTGGATTTGCAAACCAAGGAAATATGTCAGTTCTCCCAGCAAGGACATTTCAAATTCTTTCTGCATGACCAAGGCAAAGCTTTGACTCATAGCTTCTTCATTGCTGCCAAAGATAATGTCATCTACATACACAAAAAGTATTAGCAATTTGTCATTTTCAACTTTTATATAAAGATTGCTATCTGCTGATCCTTTTGAAAAACCTTGTTGATGAAGATATTTGTCCAAACAATAATACCAAGCCCTTGGAGCTTGTTTGAGACCATAGAGAGCCTTTTTCAATCTGCATACAAGATTTGGATCATTTCCAAGAATGAAACCATCTGGCTGCTCAATATATACTTCTTCTTCTAAGTCTCCATTCAGAAAGGCTGATTTCACGTCCATTTGAAATACTTTGAAGTTTTGAAAGCTTGAGAGAGCAAGGAACATTCGGATGGCCTCAAGTCTTGCAACAGGAGCAAAGGTTTCTTCAAAATCTATTCCTTCTTGCTGCGCATACCCTTTACAAACAATTCTGGCCTTGTTTCTAATTACTTCTCCATTTTCATTCAATTTATTTTTGAAGACCCATTTTGTTCCTATAACATTCTTATCTTTTGGTCTAGGAACCAACTCCCAAGTGTTGTTCTTTTCGATCTGCTCAAGTTCTTCATCCATTGCTTTGACCCAACATTCATCTTTGCATGCCTCTTTCACATTTTGTGGTTCATTGGAAGAGAGTAATGCCAAATAGCTTGAAGCTTCTGCAATTTTTCTTCTTGTTTGTACACCTGCTTCTTTCTGCCCCACATTCTGAGATTCTGGATGATTCTTCTGAACATATCTGGATGGAGTCTTCTCTTCTATTCATGTCTGCTCCTCTGGTTCTTCTTGAGGTTCTTCTTCTTCATCATTCTGTCTTTGAGGGTAGCCTTCATCTTCTTCGATGTCTTCATGATGTACTTGCCCAGGAATGTATCCCTTCTCATCAACCACTACATCAATGCTGTCAACAATTCTGCCAAGTCTTTTATTGTAGCACTTGTATGCTTTGCTATGTGGAGAATAACCAAGAAGAATGCCTTCATCTACTCTAGGTTCAAGTTTGCCAAGTTGCTCATCAATATTCTTAATATAACATTTTCTCCCAAAGATTTTGAAGTGCTTCACCGAAGGAGTCTCACCACACCAGAGCTCATGAGGGGTTTGAGTGCTGTTAACATAGACATTTGTTTTGTTGAGAATAACAACCGCAGCATGTTCAGCTTCACCCCAGAAAGTTGCGGGAGTTCCCGACTCATCAAGCATAGCACGAGCCATTTGTTGGACTATTCTATTCATTCTTTCCACAACTCCATTTTGCTGAGGAGTTCTAGCTGTAGAGAATTCTCTTCTTATCCCATGTTCTTCACAGAAATCGAAAAATTCATTCGAGGTAAACTCCCCACCTCTGTCAGATCTGAGGCACTTTATTTTGTATCCTGATTCATTTTCAACCAAGGCTTTGAAGGATTTGAATTTTTCGAATGCTTCATCTTTGTGCTTCATTAGTCCTAACCAGAAAAACCTGGAGAAATCGTCAATGAATAATATCAAGTATTCTTCTCCTCGAGGTGTTCTTTTTCTGAATGGACCACGTGTATATGTATGTACTAGCTCAAGAGGCATGCTAGCTGATCCTTCCTTCTCTGGAAAATTAGTTCTGGTTTGCTTTCCAAACTGACATGATTTGCATATGGTGTTGTCTGGAATTTTGATATCTAGAAGATCGCGAACTGCCTGATATTTGCATGCTTTCCTTATTTGTGAAAAGCTTAGATGCCCCAACGTCCGATGCCATAGCCAGTGTTCATCATCCTTTCTTAGATAGCATTGTTGTTGTCCTTCTTCAAATACGTATAGATTATTTGGAGTTCTTTTACCTTTGATCACCGTTTTACCTGTATCAAGATCACAAACAAGACATCCATTTGTTCTAAATATCACCTCGGTTCCTTGATCACACATCTGGCTGACACTTAGAAGATTATGTTTCAATCCATCAACATGCAAAACACTTCCAGCCTTGACCTTTTCTTTTAACTAAGCAGTGCCTTTTCCTTTTATAGTTGCAGGAGTATCATTTCCAAAAGAAACTTTCTTTCCCTTTTCTAGAGCAGAATATGACTCAAGTTTTTCTTTATCACCTGTCATATGCTTTGAACATCCACTGTCAATGTACCATAGATTTTCCTGTCCCTCTGCATAGAATGCTATCCCACATCTTTCTATTTGTGGTTCCTTTATTCTCCATGTTTTGGTGTTTGAGGCTTGTTCCTTTGTCTGCTGAAACCTACTCCTGCATTCAGAATCTTCATGACCAAAGTTATTGCAAATAGAACATTCAACTTCATTTTCAAGAGCCGAAAAGTTGTTATAGGTCCTTTTTGTAATCTCGATCATACTTCTTTGTTTTTGAGCTTCTCTAGTCATGATTGTTTTATATGCAACACATTGAGCTGCTTTGTGACCAAAGTTATGGCAAGAGAGACATTGTCCATTGAAGAAATTTCTGCGGTTATCAAATCTACCGGCCAAATGATTGTAATTTCTATTGTCATCCATTCTTGAATTAAATTGAGAAGATTTTACCTGTGGCTGGTTGTAGCTTTTGTTCACCCTTAAAACAGATTGCCCTTGATAGTCTCTGTTTGCAATTCGTCCCTGCCTTGCCTGATGGTCTTCATTGTGCTTTTGCTCATTCCTTCTTGCTGCATCAAGATAACTTTTTGAAGTGGTTGCTTGAGAAGTTTCTCCATTATAGCCCAGACCTGTCTTGTTTAGTGGAGAACGCTGTACATTGATAATCTCATCCAAAGTTTCAGATCCTTTGACAAACTTAAGATTAATAGCTTTTGTTTTCTCAATCTATTTTCTAAGACCAACAATTTCACCTTCTAATTTTTCAAGATGTTTTTCCTTTTCATCAATTTGAAATTGTAGAGTATCAATGATCATATTCTTTTCTTCTATACATCTCTTGAGTCTAGTAATTTCTTCAAAAAGGCTATCCACATCTATAGCATCCATATAATCATCATCTTCAAATGCCATTAACAGTTTATAGTCATTACCTTGTTCATCTTCATCACTAATCGATAGACCATCACTATCTTCATGAGTGTAGTAACTTTTCTTGTTTGCACTCTGTTTCTTGTTCCATCTAGCAGGTTCCTTTCCTTTATCCTTATAAGGACATTTTGTAGCATAATGACCTACTCTTCCACAAGCAAAACATTTAAAAGGTAACTTACCTCTGAACCTTCCAGAACCCCTTTGAAGATTTCTGACAAAATTTGATTCTTCTTCTTCTTCTTCTGGCACGTGACTTGCTTCATAGTAATCTCCTTTGCCTAAAGCCTTGAAAGCCGCTTCTCTTATGTCCGATGGACCTCCCTTTCTCATTTCATAAGCAGTTAGAATTCCATGTAGTTGAGACATGGTGAGAGTTTGTAGATTTTCTTTTTCCTCTATAGCAGACACTTTAGATTCAAACTTGGGGGACAAGGATCTTAGGACTTTTTCAACCACAATAGCCTCTTTTATTTCTTCACCCAAGTTTTTCATGCAGTTAACAATTTCATCTACCCTAAGGAAATATTTAGCCACACTTTCATCATTATACATTCTGAGATTCTCATACTGAATCTTGAAAGTTTGAAGTTTAGCACGCTTTACCTATTCGTCTCCTTCATAGCTCGTGACAATTTTGTCCCATATTTCTTTTGCAGATTTATAGTGCATTACCTTCACGAATTCCGATTGGGATAAGCATCCCAATAGAGTATTGATTGCTTTCACATTTGTTTCATATTTCTTCTTCTCGGCTGAATCTGTAGGAGTAGCTGAAGGAAAAGTGTAGCCTGTCTCTATGATATCCCAAACTTCTGTACCAAGAGATTGAAGATAGGCAGTAACTCTTATATTGCAATAATTGAAGTTCATCCCATCAAAAATTGGTGGCTTGATTGATGCTTCTCTCTCGTAGTTGCTCATGATGAATGATCTACCTTCAAGTGATCAAGCTTCTCTGAAGGACCTGCTCTGATACCAATTGTTGAAAATAATACTGAGAGGGGGGGGGGGGTGAATCAGTATTATCAAGTTCTTTTAACAAATCTTCCTTATTTACACTTTGAATTATTTTTGTATATCAGTACCATAAAATTATGAGCATGAACAAGAAAAACAGATAGTCACACCAAAGAACACCAGATATAAGGTGGAAACCCAATGTGGGTAAAAACCACCTGCTGCAATATGTCTCTATCTTCTTTCAAATTAGAAACTCCTGTTACAATGATTTTGTACTGGTGCAGTCCTTTACCAGTTCGCAGGCTGCAACCTGTAGAGAGCTACAACTCTCTCTCGTTTTCCAGTCTCTCCTGGAAGGGAGCTACAACCCCATACTTCTTTTCTTTCAAGGACCACTTTTCATAAATTTTCAAATTGGATCCAACAACAACATTGAAGCTCATAATCAAACAACCTTCTGAATCACCCAATCACCAGATCCATACATATACAATGATATTATGAGAGTTATCAACCAGATCTAGTACATAAAGATAAGTCATTAATCATGTTGTTATCTGAACTCAATACCAGTAACCAAATATCAGTTATGCACCCAAAACCCTGTAGAATAGTCAAAGGCAGTTAAAACAAATTTTAAGCAGGGATCACAACTTCACTGGTATTGATCTGCGGATATTTGTACTACCTCCGCACATGCGCCTTCTGTGGCGCAGCGACCACCGCACCTGCGCCTTCTGTGGCGCCTCCGCACTGTGCCTTCTGTGGTGCCTCCGCACTGCGCCTTCTGTGGTGCCTCTGCACTGTGCCTTCTGTGGCGCCTCCGCATTGCGCCTTCTGTGGCGTCTCCGCACTGCGTCTTCTGTGGCGCCTCCGCACTGCGCCTTCTGTGGCGCCTCCACACTGCGCCTTCTGTGGCGCCTTCACACTGCGCCTTCTGCGGCGCCTCCGCACTACGCCTTCTGGGGCGCCTCCACACTGCGCCTTGTGTGGCGCCTCTGTGGCGTCTCTGCACTGCGCCTTCTGTGGTGCCTCCGCACTGCACCTTCTGTGGCACCTCTGTGGCGTCTCCGCACTGCGCCTTCTGTGGTGCCTCTGTGGCATCTCCGCACTGCGCCTTCTGTGGCGCCTCCGCACTTCCGCAGCTGCAGCGCTCGATATATCACCCTTCACAGATTTGCTTTCAACTTCCCTTTCATAGATCAAACTTTTAAAACAATAACCCAATATTTCAGATCTTAAGATATTCGATTTGCAAGAATGAATTAGCCAAGTGATCTCCTTTGCTTTATATAGGCAAGCTTCTTCCTAAAATCATGGATCAATACCATAGATAACCAATACAAGGGGCCCAAAAACATGGGGCTCAATAATACCAAGGACTAACCACCATGGACCAAAGGTAAGTTCTCCAACATATACACACTTTTGACGAGGTACCATGGTCCAAAACCATAGGTTCAAATACCAAGGACTAACTACCATGGACCAAAGGTAAGTTCTCCAACATGAAAGTGCGTGAAATTTTTCTCTACATGAAATAAACTTTTCTCTACATGAAATAAACTTTTATCTGCATAAAAGTGCGTGAACTTTTCTCTACATGAAATCAACTTTTCTCTACATAGAATAAGCTTTTCTCTGCATATAAGTGCGTGAACTTTTCTGCACTATAATTTATCATCTGAGATGAGTGGGTTGCCATCAAGTACAACATATGTATCATAAAGCCATACTAGAATCATAATGCCAATAGGGACGATAGACTCAAGAGCGTTTTCAAACTTGGTTTTAAATAATGACAATTCAAACTTTTCATCAAAATCAAGCTCTTCAAGATACTAAAAAATTGTCGCGCATGAACGAGTTCTACACACGGGAGTGGCAGAGCTCTCTTGGCGAACAATTCTTGAAATCAGATTAGGATTCTCATAGAAAGGAGGAGGATTTGGATCTGGATTAGCTCTTGTATATCTCTTTGAAGCCAGCGTGTTATTTTCAAGAAATCAAAGGAACAAAAACAACTTCATCAGCCTGTCAAAATCTAAACCTATCATCCAAAGCTTAGAATTTTCAAAAGTACTGGGGTGATTCGCAAATCAAGTGTCAAGATTACAAGATAGACCAGAGATTGACTAAAGCAGAGTTTATCTATTTGCGCTAATGCAAAGAAAAAGCATTTCGAAGGCTACCTGGCATAACTTCAGGCTCCGTCTGTAGCTTAGAAAATCAATGACATCAACAAGCAAACCATTTTCTTCCCCAGTGGAGTCGCCACTATGTTAGAGCCTAGATTTGTCTCAGGCAGAAAAGACAAGGTTCTAGGTCCACATCAAACCATGTGTTATCTCAAAATCAGATCCTGATAGGCTGTTGGTCAGGTTGACTCTAAGTAACTATTTCAAACCAACTTTTGGCTGGGGCTTAGCCTCCTCAACCTGAGAGGGCTCTCTCAAAGGTTAATGATTTTGATAAAGATTAGATGGCTAACTCTATGAAACAAGTGAAAGATATGAATGGTTGAACATGATCAGTAAACATCCATTGGGCTTATGGAGTCAACAACACCTCAAAATAACAATGAACTCAACCTTACATGGAAGTCAGGGCATTCAGCATTTAAACATTCAAAATATAAACTCATATGGGACCACACAGTTTATAAATGTATACAGGAAGTCAGAGCACATTCAGTGAATTCTGAGTGATTATACATCCATACCACTGTAAGAATTAAGAAAAGGACAACATCACATATTCTGAACATAACAAATCCTTCATGAATCCTGAGAAGTAAAGTCAAGCATGTATTACTGAAAATGAGTCTTTACATAGGCCAAATACAAGCTTTTCATAAAATTTCCAACCCTGATTACATTGCTGTTTCAGCTATATATAGAGCTCTTATTCTAACTGATCGAGATTCCTCCTCCAGCATGAGGGGAATTCGAAAACTACTTCTATTACTGACAACTCTTAAACTCTAACTACTTAATAAATACAACAAAGTGCTGACTGGAGTTTTTAGAGATCTAAATCAAGTAGGATTCTAACACCGTGTTATGCTAATAATAGCCTTGATTACAATGGTTCTCGTTCTTTGACATCTGCTCCCCTTTAGTTTGGCTGTAATGGGTCTTCAAGGCTCCATGTTTGTCTTCAATGTCACATGTTTTCCAATACCCTGAAACATAGGAAACTGCCCCTGTGTACCGGTCTTTAGTTTGCCTTAACATGTCCGGATCCAACGAAGTATATCCTTTATCTTTTAATTACCCCAAAATGGAGCAGACTGCCACGTCCTTGATGTGCTGTCCACCGTTTTCATGCGTGAAAGCCAAAATTCTTGCAAACTGTTTCACATATCCTGAAGTGTGGTAAATATGAAATATGCTCACTTTATGACAAAAATCTAAAGTTGGATTCGAATGCATATTATCTCCACGTGTCTTGACCTGGTTGAATCTTAATAGCTTCAGCTGATGCCTTGCATACCTTGTAGACATTCCCCTTTCAAAATTCCCGCTTATAGTTCAAAACTGTTTAATTTATGTTGAAATCATCACTTTCAGCAGTTTCGTAGCGCGCTACGAAACTGCTGAGTTATTTAAAACAACTTGTTTTTAACCTGAGACCTTTATTAACCGAGTGCTTGATTGCCAAAAACTTCTTTAGACTTTCCAAAGGCCTAATAGGGATTTAGATTTCTTCAGAAAGATAAGATCAAGCAAACTTATCAAAATTTTGAAATGGAATCTTACTTGAAATGAAAACTCATTTAGCAGGTCCTTTAAGTTGGCTTAGCTGTGCCTTCAGATCTTCAATTTGTTTCTTCATAACCTTATTCCCAGCTCTTAGTTGCATATTGATCCTTCTGATGTACTTGGCTTCTTTGATTGCTGGTACTGTCCAGGTGTGAAATTGTGAATGGCCATCAACCACTGAATTCAACTGGGCCTCTACAGTTTCATTCCCTTTCCATAGAGCTTTATAATAGTTTGCGTGTATGACTGCATGTCTTCTAGCAGCTTTCTTCAATTTGGCGATCTCATGCTTAGCTGATTCTAATTGTTTCTTTATGGCTGCTATATTATCTTCTTTAGATGTGATGACTGTTTTGCCTGTGTTTTCCTTTTGCCAACATTGTGTCCCTTCCCCTGTTTCCTCTGTTCTTGACAGTGCTTCCTGTACTTGCTGGAAACTCCTTGTCATAGGTCTTCTAGGTTTAAAAACAAACTCTTTAGCTGGTTCATCAAATTTAAGCCTTTTTGAGGCCTTGGCTTTCTTGGTGCTTACTTGTTCTGACTGTATCAACTCAATTTGGACTGGTAGAGACTTCTCAATGTCAATAGCCTGTAATAAGGCATTTAAACTTCCCTTGGACACTGGACTTTCTTCAACTGCTACAGCTTTACCTTTTTCCTTATTTATCTGGCTTCTTGTTCTTATCCTTGAGACTACTTCAGATGTGCTTGTTTCAGGTACAGTCTTTTTACCATGAGCTTTTTCCTTAGTTTATTGCTGAGGTTGATCTTGGATGATGAGTGGCTTCACTTGTTTTCTTACTTGTGAATTTGGAACTCTTTTAGCTCTTGCTTCTGCTTGGAGCTCAGCTATTGTAGAATCTCTAGCAGGTTGAGGAGTGAGGCCAGTCTGGCTTTTGAAGCCAGCCATAAAAATGAATGAATTCCAATCTCTCTCTACCTTTTCGAGCCCATCTAAAACCAGTAGTTTGATCAAACCATGATGAAACAAAGAGGTTTCACAATCCTCTTTCCTCAGCTGTACCTTATCACACATCTTACTCAAACTACGGAAAAGATAAAAAGGTAAGTCTATGGAGACCTTCCCGGTGAAATGCAAAAGGAGTTTGAAATGGTAAGAGTAAACCTTGTTATCCCTTCCTTCACAAGTCAGATATTTCTGTATGCAGGTGAGTAAATGAGCATAATATTCTTTGACATAACTCCTGGGCACTGCCTTACTTAAATCTTCATTTACAAATTCATCCTTCAAAAACTCCTTGCAAGGATTCATGTCAAACTTGAAATTTTTAAACCATTGCTCTTGTCCTCGTGGTATCTCTGTCACAGTAGATATCACTTCTGGCGAAACCTGCAATTCTATCATGGCTACTTTTGAATTCAAGCCTGTGAAGTTAAGTGCAAATTCTTTAGTTACTTGTGCGTGCCCTCCTTGTAACTTTTTGCAAAAATTCCAGCACCCGGCCTTTTTAAATGCTTTCTCCACCTCTTTATTTCTTAGCGTTATGTCTAAGCCTTCAGGCTCAGTTCTTAGACATTTGCCGAATCTGTGCTCCTTTTTCTCCATTGATTCTTCCAAATCTTCGCAAACAATGACTACCAGCTCCGGTTGGAATTGTGATTCAGCTTCTATTTGAATTCAGCCTCGCTTGATTATCTTTGCAGTTGAATTTTAAATTTTGCCGTTTAAAATATTTCAAGTGGTAATCTTGCAAATTTGTCATTTCATGCAAGACTTACGACCATCATTAAGTTTTATGCACGGTGGTCTTTCTTGGAAAAGATGATTCATGCGTATCAACAGATCTAGTGGTGGTGATAGTGGCAATGAGTGGTGGAATGTGGTAAGAGGGGTACATGAGCTGACATGAGAGGACACGACCTATGACTCACCTGACGGATTTGAAATTTCGGGAAAGATTCGCTGCGAAAGGTACGAATCCATGATTTCGCAGCGCGGTCAGTTTTAAATTTGAATGATGCACTGCGAAACTGCCTAATCATGATTGCGCTGCGAAACTACCTAATCATGATCGCGCTGCGAAATTACAAAAAGACACGGTGGCTGACATAAGATAATAGGTGGCTATAAAACAATGGTAGATGGAGGGGAACCAATGGAAGCTGAGAACAACTTGACTCAAAAACTCTTCAAAACTTCAGATTCTATGGGAAGAAAATTAAAAAAAAAAAAAACTAGCACTGACCTTTGTCATCGGGCTAGGATGAAAAGTTACATATATCAATTTTAATTCTAAGTGATAACACCATGCTCAACCTCGTAGCTAGCCCTACAAGGACAGGAGAGGGCTCTCTCCGGGTCAATCTCGGCAAAAGGTAATCAATGAGGCTTGAGATGACTAAATTTGCAACTAATCTTAGGCTAGGTATTAAGTGCAAAGGATTTGATTTGGTTTTTTAAGGGTTTTGTTGAAAAAATGGGAAAGGCAAATTTGGGTTCGAGGATGAGGCACAGTTTCTGCAGAGGTCTGATTGGGGCAAGGAAGGCAATCATTTTGAAGCTTTAAATCAAGTGATATGGATAGATTTGATAGGTGAGGAGATAAGGAGAGCAAGAGAGAGTCAAGGATTCTCCTTAAACTGAAGAAAACATGAAAATTTAAACAAATTCAAAGGCAGAGCATAATAGTTATGGATTCCACCTTAATCACTCATTTGTTTCAAATTTAGAAGAAGAAGCTTGAATATGATACACAAAACACTAGATAAACTTACAATTACTTAGATAAGCACACCATCAAAACATAAAGTCACATGGATCCCAAACAGTGCTGCAAAACCCTGGTCTTTCCTTTGCCAAAAATGCAGAGATACAATGTACAATAGAGTGCCCAACTTTTCACAAGAGTCCCACCCTGAAAATGACTTAGAAATTACATAATATAGAAAATCCAACCTCTTCCCTTGCCTCTATGGATCGAGCTCATCCTTCTAGGAGCTATTTCAACCAATTCTAAACAAAACACTAAAATCTAGGCAGTCAAAACAACTTGCCTCTATAAGGTAGGAAACTGATTCATTCATTAAATTTTCACTCTTTGGTGAATGAATCTTCTAGAACAAGTAACTAAGTGCCAAAATTACATCATGTTTACTCAATTACATCAATATAAGTCAAAAATAACATCACAAAGCAAAACTAGTCAAACTGGCCGAATTTCTGAGCTGGAAGGTGAAAAATTGGGCCAAAAACCTCTGTGCTCCGTGCCAATTTCTATATGCGCTGTGCTACTTTGGTGATGATTTTTAGGCACTTGCTAAAGTCCAAATTGAGCCCAATTGTGCTTGTTGGAAAGCCCTGCCTGTATACTTTCCAACCCAAGTGGAATTTCTGAATTTGGTGCCCATTTTCCCCTCGAAAACCTCAATCTCCCAAGACTACTTTTTGTGTGTGAAATTGGGGGTAGAGAGGTCATTTTTAGGGTGTTTTTGACCTCCTGGGGACTCAAAACTTACCCAAACGTTTTGTCCATGCACCAATAAGTATGATTTTTCATGCTGAATCCAAAAATTCAAACCATTTGTGATTTGGAGCTCCCAATCCTAAGCGCTGCGCCAGTGGCGTGGTGCATAGGGAGAAAAAACCTGTGTTGTGCCCAAAAATTTGTCATGTGTACTATGCTTGGACTACCCTTTGATGATGGTATGAAACTAGGTGTTGTTGTGAGATCTGCCACCAAGGGGAACAATGCAAAAAGGGAGTGTTAGGAAGGGGAATAATATGATGGGAATAGGGGTTATGGGGGAAATTTTGTTCAAGGATATGTAGGAGGGTTTGGGGATTTTATAAGGTAGGGTTTTGGGGTTTTATAGTTGACAAATATGTGGAGGGATAGGGAATAGGGGTTTATTAGTTTTTGGATTTGAATGAAATGTTGGATTGATGAGCTTGATGGGAGGGGGTATGAAATGAGGAAACAAAAGGGAAATGGGGAAAGGGGAGAGTCCTTGGTGACCAATCAATAAGTCAAGACCCCACAGCAAATTTCCTTTGAATCTATTTTAAAGGGAGGATTTAGATTTTGTTTCAAATTCTACCACCCATAAACCACTCACACTTATCACCAAATTCAAAGCAACAGCAAGAATGAGGGCCTACCTGGCGAATTCATGCAAGGTATGGGCGAATTGGTGAAATTCCAAGCAAGTTTCGGGCTTGAGGCTATATGCGCCGCGTTCAAAACCCAGTGCGCTGCACTCAAAACCCAATGCACCGCGCTCTTTATATTCAACGCGACCATTATAAATTACACTGGGTGAAAACTCCCAGTGCGCCGCGCGCTCTATGTGCGTCGCGCCACCTGCTATATGCGTCGCGCTGCCTCCAAGTCACGCAATCAGCCTCTTCCACTCACTATTTTGCTCTTGCACTTTCAAAACACAATTTCTCCCTTGGATTATGAAAGACACTTGTTGCAAAGGGATAAATAGCTTGAGAAATATCTTGACAAGAGATGGTTTTGATTTTTACTTCTTCAAAACCCAATTTGCAATGTTTTTGACTATGGCACTTTGTCTTTTAATGAAACTCTGTCTTTTGGCTGTCTCATTGATTTTCTGAGTTTTGAGCTGATGAACTTGGTTGTTTTTTACAGGGATGTTGGCATTGATGTTTGGAAAAGGAAAACCAGAGCCTGCTTTGAAAACTCCATGGCGAAAAAAAAATACATATTTATTACAAAAAATGAATTAGACAATTTCTTATTCAAAACAGAGTTTTGAACAAGAAATGTCCTCAAATGTGTTTGATGATGAGCTTTTGAACTAGGAACCTCTTCGAAAACCATCCTCATGGCCTGCGGGCATTATTCGACATGTTTGAAGACCAACCACTAGACCTAGACTCTTAAAATAACTCTTTTTGACAAAAATAGCATAATGACTATGAATGACTGAAATGAACTTTGATGAACATAAAGAAATTTTAACTAGCCCGGGTAGGTACAAGCATGAGAGAAACAAGAACACCAAACCCTTCCGTCAGATAATGGCATGCCCCTAGAGAAATGAAACGAAGTGAGTCGAGCGAGACACCTAAACATGAAATGCAAAAAGAGTTTTGATCTCTGACAGAGGGATGACCAGACCGACTTCTAACACACAAGCCAAATATTATCCAAAGCAGAGAAGAACTATTCCACCACTGAGTGCTAGGGGCTAGCTATGGTGTATGCACTCCAAAAGTACAGGCACTACTTGCTGGGAGGCCATTTTTAAGATGTATACGGATCATTCCATGCTGAAGTACCTTGTCAATAAGCTTGTGTTGGGGGGGGGTGTAATCTGCAGATGGTTCTTATTGTTACAGGAGTATGATTTTGAAGTTGTTGTGAAGCCTAGACGATTGAACATGGGACCAAATCATCTATCGTGCATCGAAATAGGGGAGGAACATACTAACATGGAAGAAGGATTTCCTGACGTGCAACTATTTGTAGTGCGTGTCGCAGATGGTCATTTTGAGGATATAATACACTTCCTAATAGCAAGAATTGCTCCGGAAGGATACACTATCTAGCAAAATAAGGAATTAGTGGTATGCGCGATAGATTTCTCTGTCATTGCTAGGCATCTATACAAGATGGGGACTAATGAGATGTTGTGACAGTATGTACATGAGTTCGAAAGAAGCAGCATCCTCAGGGATGCTCATGGGGGTGTCGCGGGAGGACATTATGCAGGGAGAGAAACTGCGTAGAAGATTCTACGTGCAGGGTTGTGGTGGCCAACCCTTCATCAGGATTTAAAAGAATATTGCAAGGCATATGGTGTATGTCAAAGAATGGGTAGGCCATCGCGGAGGGATGAAATGTCTTTGAATCCACAAATGACGTTGCAACCCTTCGAGAAGTGGGCAATAGATTTTGTAGGACCCATTCAGCCACAAGAAAAGACAGGAGCAAGGTACATTATCACTACAACAGAGTATCTGACTTGTTGGGTAGAAGCGCAACCAGGGAAGGATTGTATGGGTACGACTGGCGTGAAGTTCCTATTTGAGCATGTGCTGATGTAATTTGGCTATCTAAAGATCTTGATGAGTGATCATGGTACGCACTTCCTGAATGAGACGATTAGCACACTGACAAAGGAATTTTAGGTATACCACTAGAAGAGCACACCTTATCACCCATAAGCTAATAGGACAGTGGAGGCATTCAACAAAGTGCTCAAAAATGCATTGACCAAGGTTTTCAATGCTCAGTGAAATGATTGAGACCTACGCATACCTACAGTAATGTGGGCTTATCAAATGACATGCAAGAAATTGACTGAACAAACCCATTTTAGACTTGTCTATGGTGTGGAAGTAGTAATGCCTATGGAATACATCGTGCCTAGTCAGTGCATAGCAGTGCTCATAGGTATGATGGATCATAGATCCCTGGAGGAGAAGCTTGCACAGTTGGATGAGCTCGAAGAAGAAATATTTTTAGCTGGATTTCACTAGTAGGTCCAAAAGCAGCATGAAAAGGCATGGCATGATCAGCACATCAAGTTTCCCACATTTAAGGTAAACGACCTAGTTTTGTAATATGATAGTAAGTTTGATAATTTTCCAGGGAAATTCAGGATGCACTGGTTAGGGCCTTATGTTATTAAGGAGATTATCGATGGAGGAGCAATATAGCTATCCAAATTAAATGGAGAACCCTTCCCAGGAAAGGTTAATGGCAGTCACTTGAAGCCATACACCGACAGTTCATCCATGTGACTAAATGGAAGTAGCACAATCTTAGTGCTCTAGGCAATTGAAAGGAGGCACGAGACTATAAAATACACTTCCCAGGTTGGGTAGCTGTGCAATTGGGAGATGGTGCAAAGAAAGGACGTGTCACTGGGTCCACAGTAGCATGGAGGGAGCTACGCTACGTAGGGAGAAATCACGAAAGTCAGCTAGAAAGTGATCGTTAAAGTCACTGTTCATGAAAAGACGGCAGAAGTGAGGCCAAGTGGAGCGGGCGACCAACATTTAAGATGAAATTTATGGCTTAGATCCTTTAAAATTTTCTGCCAATCCAGCATTAATGAACCGATTTTGGGGGGAACGGTCAGATTTGAATTCAAAATGCCCTATAAATTACAAGTGGTTGTCCAGCAAAAAACACTTGGAATTTTGAGTATTTAGTGGTTAAGCTCTCAAGCACCTATGAATCGTGAGAAATACGAGCTTCTAATAGTTTCTGCGGTATTTGTGACTTTTCCAGTGGACACACATGAATTCTTGCAGAAGATCATGTTAGCACCCCAAGAAGTTATCAATACACAACAAGTAGTAGAGGAGTCGGCACAAGAAATGGAGAGAGAGGCAGAAGTAGCTGCTCTAGAAGTAGCTGAAGTATTGGCAGAGTTCTATGAATCCCCAAGAATGTCGAGACCGAAGCCAACCCCAACCAAGGAGACCGTGAAGGACAAGAAGGGCAAGCAGCCTGCCGTACCAGTATGTGCTTCACTAAGATGAAACCCACCAAATCCCACTGCCTAGGAGAAAGGCAAGGCTATAAACTTAGAATTAGAGTAGGAGGATATCGAAGACATCCCAATGGATGATGAGGATGTGGGAGTGGAAACGGAGGATGTTGAAGCCCAGGGTGCGGACCCTATTACACGGCTACTGGAGTATGTCCCTCCACACAAGTCTAAGTCCAAGGTCCCAAAAGACATTGATGAAAGTAAGACTCCCCTACAAACCCCTTTGCTACTAGATGAGATTTCTTTTGATGGGCCTCATTTGGCACGAGTACCGATATTGAAGCTCGAAGACTGGGACTTGGAAGACCACGAGAAGTTCCCACGCCTGGAAATTAAATAGCTGATGTGTCATGTCATAGACACAAATACGGGGATGACAGAGTGGCTTAGGGGAGTAGAGAAGGAAAAATTACTCAACTTGCTGTGGGTGACGCATTATAACCACACCCCAGTGACAGTGTTGGTCATCAAGCAGTTGTTGTGTTTGGTGCATGATGGGTGTCTGTGGCTGGAGGAGCCAATACCCATCACCAATATGTTGATTCACAGAATAACACACCTCCCGTACACAGGCGAGAATCCAACAATGATCTTTGGTGGCAAGGGTGGCAAGTAGGTGCTCATAGAATCAATGAAGGAGAAGTTAAAATTGGTAAAGAAGTCGTGTGGGTATGTTATCTCCGACATCTGCGACCCCACTGTGAAGGTGGAAACACAGATCCTTGCAGGGAAGGTGATGCGGAAGTGCTACGTCAATGAGGTGTTGGTGCCTGTCGTCGCATTGCATAGCAGTGCGCAGAAGGAGTCCAGTTTAATTGGTCAGACTACCTTCCTGGAGAGTTCATGGAAAGCTACCACAAAGTGCAAGAGAAAAGCAAGAACTTCCACTACACATGGCTCTTTCTATCGATTGTGCTAGTAGCATGGGAGCTACTAGAGGAGAGCTAGTTCCCCTCGGTCACGCCACACCTTCTTGAAGTAGCAAAGTACGCTTCGTTGTGGGTGACCAAGGACGTGGAGCGAGTTCGGGACAACAATATCTTTTGGATATTGATGGAAATGAATATCAAGATGGCCATCAATCGTAAGCTGCGATTGTCACCCATGGTATATGCTAACCTGCAGATCTATTATGATTTTAAAGCTAATTTTCATCGAATATCAATCAGGCCGTGGAAGGACCCTACGCAGAAGTGGTACGGTTTGTTGTACCTGGCCACAGATGATGCCATCAATGCGATGCTTGATAAATGGTCGATGGAGTGGCGCACTACCATGGACATGGCGGTGGGTGGAAGAAAGTCTACCACACAGAAGAAGAAGGAAAAGGCCAAGCTAAACATGGTGCATTTGGTCGAAAAGAGGAAAAAGGAGGCCGCTGAGAAGGCCCAGGCGAAACAGGCAGGAACGGAGGTAGGAAAATAGACAGGTGGCACAAAGTGTGGCTTTGACAAAGGTGTGTGGTCGCCTTGACTTGAGACTGAAGAGGAGGACACAGAGCAGCACAACGCGGACCCTCAGGAGACGTCCACCCGCATTAAGTGCCTGAGAGAGCTGGAGAAGGGAGGGTCCAGAAAGAAATCCAAGGCAACCAAGACCTCACTGGACCCTATCACATTGATGGAGGGCGACTTATATGACATTGGTGACATAGTCATAGATGTCACCACAGAGGCCTTGCAACAATTTGAAAAGCAGTAGTAGATCATCTTGGGGGCCATCTAGACCAGGCTGCAAAATTTGCAGACCCGCACGTCACAAGCTAGTACGCTGTCTACCAGCTTAGCTATCGGCACGTCAGAGGCTACCGATATACTGCGCACGAAGGCTTCCACTACGATAGTGCTCCCAGATGGAGCACTCACCATGGAAAATGACATTGACAAGCCCACTGTTAGCGCCTTGAAGGGATTTGGAGTGAACTTGGTAGTGCTTCCACATGAAGCACTCCACCTCTTGTAGGATGGAGTAGTTGCAGAGCTGAGGGCCCGTGAGCACTACGCCCTCCAAGTGATTAGCAAACAGAGGATAAACAATGAACATATGGCCCTATAGTGAAATGTTTACATTGTCATTGAGGCTGAGGTGACTAGCCAAAGCAAGAATATCATACAGGTCATGGAGGAGGCATGTAAAATGGTCCCAAAGTTGGCCATTTCAGAGGAGGAGCTAGTCGAGGTTTGCATCTGCAAATTGGCCACAAGGGTGCGTGACACTCAAACAGAGATGGTGCATGTTCAATTGAAGCTAAACCTACAGATTACAAAGCTCCAGTTGAGGGCACAACCTTCAACACCGCCAAAGGTCAAGGAACAGTGGGTGGTCGCTGTCATAGAAGCAGTCGCGGTAGTGGAGAGTGTAGTAGTAGATTGGACATAGTTGTTCAATAAATCATTTGAGGTCCTAACTAGCTTATAGGAGTACCCAAACATCCCTAGGCTAGAGATGGAAATGTGTGAACTCCAAGAGCTATATGACTAAGTTAAGGGAACAACGCAAACCGTCAAACTGACACAGAGGTTAGCCAAGCTATAGGAAGCCAAGTAGCTAAAGTAACAGGTGGACGCAGCGCTGCACAAGGAAGTAATGTTGAAGGCATGAATAAAGCCCTGGCTGGAGGAAGCTTACGTAGTCACAGGAAACATTGAAGGCAAGCTTACGACTTTGCAAGTGACGCAACAACAACTTCAGGCTGATAGACCAGGAGCAGTAACCAAGAAAATAGTTGAAGATGCAAAGCAAGCAGCAGCTCAGTGCATGGCCGAAGTTGCAGTCATTCGGGTTGAGCTAGATGGGCTTCACAAAAAATCTTTGTGCCTGCTGAGTGACTCAAGGTTGAGTCATGATGTTTGTGTTGGGGGGCTGTTGGTAGCGGGATCCCCCAAGGGCAGTTTTGGGGCTAAAAGCCCATATTAAGTCAATTTTTGTAATATAATTCTAAAGACTCTGCATTTTGTGGTCGCAGAGCTTGAAGGTGTTATGTGTCAAAAAGGGTAGTCCACCCTTAGTTTTGTAAAGTAAATTCAACTGTAAGAGAACTACCCATGGTCCACGTACCATGGGATTGTATAAAAAGAGCTAAGCTCTAAGTAGTTTAGGCATGAATAGAATGGTAGATCATGTAATAGAGTGACATCTCTGAAGAAGAAGTCTAAGTATTGGGTCGTAGTGTAGATTGAGGCTCTGCAACTGAGTGGATAGAGGACTAGGGTAGAAGTTCACAACTGAGTGCGTGGACCCCTGCAACTATGTGCTCAGGGTGGACAAAGTCTGTAAACACTTGGAAGATATTAATAAAAGGAGTTATTTTTCAATTTTTGTGTCTTTGTGTTGTTGATGTGTTTGGATATTTTATATATGGATTTCCTTTATTATGCTTATATGATGCGCGAATGAATGCAATTACATTGAATAATTGAATGCAATTATGAATATCTTCATACGCAGTGTTAACTTTAAATATTTGACGAGATAAGCAAATCACTTAGAATAATTGAGGAATCTACATGTCACACTACCATAGCAGTGCGAAAGTACCTGAGCCACAGGTTAGGGCTGCTTGAAAGGCGATCATATAATTTTGCAAAGCTATTGAAGGCTGGAATAGAGGGTTTGTATTGCAAACCCTTAAGTGAAGCCACCTGCACGAAGGCAGGGATAGATGAAATCAAATGACATCACAACCATCTCAGGGTGTGAAAACTTGGTTCCAACATCCCCCCATACTGCTTCAGGTGAGACTTCAGTCCGCGCTTCGCGAGCTAATGCCGAAAGGGCTAGTAGTGTAGGGATTTTTTGGCTAACTAACACTGAACCAGGGTCAGGCCCCCTCAAGCGAACATCTTTTGTAGGGAACAACCAACTACTAAGGAGGTGTATTTTGGTACACCATTGTTACAAAAACACTACTACAATACCTCAACCCATAGTTGATTGTGCCACACAAATACCTCAGAATATGCCTCACTATTGGTATGTGCACTCTCTTAGATCCCACCATAAACTGATTAAGAGTTTTAATTGAAAGGTAGATATCTAGCCCAATGTTGACCAGATACATGAGGGAACTGATGAGCTATCTATACAAGGTTGGGTCAAGGTCCTCATCCTATGATGCATCTATATTCCTACAATTTGTAATAATAGGTGTAGACATATGCCTATAGTCCTGCATCATGGACCTCCTAATAATATCTGTAGTGTATCTCCCTTGACCAAGGAATATTTCCTTGTCCTTTTTCCATACCTCCAGGCATAGGAAGCAATTCATTAGTCCCATATCCTTCATGTCAAACTTTGCTTCCAGGTTCCTCTTGCAGTCCTCTTCAAGCCTTGATGACCTTGTCAGAAAGAGTTCATCCGCATACAACACCAGGATGAGTGGCTCAACCTCTAACATAAGATAGTAAATATAGGTTTTAACCCCGTACAAAAATTACCTGCATACAAATTCTAAAACACATAAAATAAATAATGTGAGAGCATAACACATAAAACACATATACACAAATATTTTCCCCTGGATCCCAAAACCAGGACTACCAGCTTGATTTTTCATTATATTCCTTTTAATGTTACACTACATATTTATACATGTCGAAGCATCCAATACCATGGACTGAAAACCATCGCGTCCAAAAACATGGACCAAAAACCATCGCGTCCAAAACATGTGAGAAAATCATGCAAAAAACCATAGGTAGGTCCGCCCAACGTAACATAGGGTCCAAAACCAAAATTTTCTGGGGCGCTACCCCAGACCCCATAGAGTGGGGTTACCTGCACTCTCAAAACCCCTCTGATTCCCCCCACTACGCAATCAGTGCAACGAAGGGGGGGCTCTGCCCCCTTCTAACCCCCCGATTAACTACATGGGCTAGTCGTGGAAAGAATATAACACAACCAAACATTCTCCCACTTGTTGTTTTCTTTCCATAGGGGACCATAAGAGAGATTAGTCATTTATCCAACCCTGCAACACCCATTGTTTCTCTACACCAAGAGAACTTCTCAGAGCTCACAGATTTTGTCAATGCATCTGCAGTATTCTTCAAAGTGGCCACCTTTACCAGCAACACCTTTTTGTCTTCTATCATATCCCTCACAAAGTGATACTGAACATCAATGTGCTTTGTCATTGAATGATATGCAGGGTTCTTTGCCAAGAAAATTGCACTTTGGTTGTCACACTCTATCCTTATAGCTCCCTGTAGTAACCCCAAATTTGAACACAATATCTGCAACCAAACTGCTTCCTTGCTTGCATGAGTGGCTGCCATGTATTCTACCTCTGTAGTTGATAGTGCCACTACATATTGTTTCTTACTCATCCAAATGACTGCACCTCCAAATATGTTAAACACATACCCACTTGTAGATCTTCTCTGATCCAAATCTCCAGCCCAGTCTGCATCAACAAAGCCATGAATATCCAACACTCTGTCCAATCTTATTCTTCCTTGGTATCACAAACCATAATCACTAGTGCCACGCAAATACCTGAAAACCTGCTTCACTTCTGTCCAGTGCCCCTTCCGTGGTTTTGACATAAACTTGCTCAATAATCCCACTACATTTGCAATGTCTGGTCTAGTACAGACCATCACATACATCAAGCTACCAATTGCACTTGCATATGGAACACAAGACATGTCCTCTTCCTCTTCTTGTGTCTTGGGACACTGTTCAGAAGATAACTTTACACCTATAGGAATAGGAACCTTCACCGTTTACTATTCGGCATATTAAACCTCTACAATATTGTCTCAACATACTTCCTCTGGTTTAACCAAAGATTCCTCTTTGTTCGATCTGTTTTAATTTCCATGCCCAAAATATAGTTTGCAGCACCAAGATATTTCATGTCGAATTTGGAGGACAAATGGGTCTTCATATCCTGGATAATTTCTTTGTCATTTCCAACCAACTACATATCATCCACGTACAAGACCAGATAAATAATACGGTCACCAATTAATTTAAAATACACATAGTGATCTGCTTTGCTTCTGGTGAAGCCAAGTCCCCATATAAATGTATCAAATTTCTGATACCACATCCTTGGTCACTGTTTTAACCCATACAGAGGCTTCTTTACCTTGCATATTAGTTCTTTCTTACCCTTCACCGCAAAGCCTTCAGGTTGCTTCATTTAGATTTCCTCTTCTAGGTCCCCATGAAGAAATGTTGTCTTCACATCCATCTATTCTACCTCAAAATCAAAAGTAGCAGCAACAGATAAAAGTAATCTAATAGAAGTTACCTTAGCAACAGGAGAAAAAATATCACCAAAATCAATTCTCGACACCTGGGAATAACCTTTTGCTACCAACCGAGCTTTGTATTTTTCCACCTTTCCTTCTACATTTGTCTTCTTCCTGAACACCAATTTTCTGCCAATGGGTTTCCTTCCAGCTGACAACTCCACCAGATCCCAAGCCTCTTTTTTGTGCAAAGATGCCATTTCATCAACCATGGCCTCTTTCCAGAGTTTTCCATCCTCTAAATATACTGCTTCCTTCACAATTTTGGGATCATCTTCAGTAATAGATAAAGAAAAATTTGAACAGAAAGAAGATGGACTATACCTTTTTGGTTGCCTTCTTTCTTGAACTGATCTTCTCACACCCAGAGTTTGTGGCTCTTCATCTTCTGATTCCTCCTCTACTGTAGAGTCTAATTCTTCCTCCTCTAGCTCAAACTCTATCTTCTCAGGTTCCTTTGGTTGGAATTCATGTTTAATAACATCTTTTACCTCTCTGAACACCACATCTTGGTTGTACACAACCTTCCTTGTTACTGGGTTCCAAAGTTTATAACCCTTTAAACCATCCTTATACCCAATAAAGATGCACTTTTCAAATTTACTATCCAACTTGGTTTGTTTCTCCTTTGGGACATGTACATATGCATCACATCCAAATACCCTCAGATGTGAAAGAGAGGGTTTCTTACCAGTCCATACCTCTTGTGGAGTCTTATCCTCCAATGCTAATGAAGGTGATCTGTTGACCCGGTAACATGTTGTCTCCACTGCCTCTGCCCAGAATTCCTGTCCTAAACCAGCACCATTGAGCATGCTTCTTGCCCTTTCCATCAAAATCTTGTTCATTCTTTTTGATACTCTATGTTGAAAAGTGTGCAACAAGAAATTCTTTTTGAGAATGCAACAAGATGACGGAGCTTAGTGGAAAGGAGTCGCTTCACTAAGTGGGCCCGCATGCAAATTATGGCGCAACGTCTATTTTTGGATCACAGCAGGAGTGACCACAACAGGAGTGACCACAACAGGAGTGACCACAGCAGGAGTGACCACAGCAGGAGTGACCACAGTAGGAGTGATCACAGCAGGAGTAATCACAACAGGAGTGATCAGAGTCTATTTTTAGACTGCTAGTCAAAAATAGAAAAGTCAAATATTATTGTCTCATAATAATATTTAGACTATAAACTTTATCTTATCTTCTTGGAGCACTTCAGTTTGAGATATAGATGTGGCACATGTAGCTGACAAAAGGAAATATGTTTTCTTATGTGTTAGTTGAGCTATTGCATGCAGAACATCAGTTAGAACTCATGTGGTTGAGTTCTGTGAAGTTGGATGAGTAGTTAATGGAGTTGTGTTCAGTTTGACTTAGTTGAACTAGTTGTATTTAGTCTAACTGATCAATAGACTAAGTGATGAGTAGTGTGAATTAGTTATTAATTGATTCACTAATTATTAACTCATAATGCAACTGAAGAATACATCAGTTAACTCAGTGCATGTACAGTTCAGTGGAGACAAGTGTTAGAGGTTGAGATTGATATCAGTTGTGCACATGCATGGGATTGAGTTATGCCAATGATCTCTGCGTAGTGTGGGCCAATACCAAGTGAAATATAGCTTGTGCTCACGTGATTTACAATGTGGGTGGTTTTCACAAGGTAAATAGGAGTTTGGATCAGCCATTCTCATTCATTCTCAGTAGGTATTGCGCAGTGAAGGCAGGCAAGCAGCGGAGGAGATTTGGAGATCAGATTTGAGCTGTATTGTGTGTAACAGGTGGAGATAGTATTGGATACTTGTGAGGAGTATTGTACTATGTATTGTTACATGTTCTCAATCAATATAATATACAGATAGTTGGGGTTTTTAGAGAGATGCTTTCCTCGAGAAAATACTGTGTTGATATGTGTGATTGGTGCTTCTATGTTTGCATGTTATTGTTTCTGCTTCTATAAATTGATGATCAACGTAGAGGAGGTTACGTATTATGCATGTTTTCCGCAATAGTGTATAATCGGGATAATCTCTGTTGAATATGTGTTTATTATTCAAAATTTATACATGGTATCAGAGCTCTTTGATTTGTAGAAAAAGTTCTACAGGATATCAAAGCAAGGATTGGTCATCAGATCTATTATTCAGAAAGTGTTTACATTTTATTTCTTCAGGCAGAGTCTGTGATCGGTCCAGGTAGCCTCTAGATTCATCCTTATTTTGGAAGGTGATATATCCGGTGAATGCCCATACAGTTGATCTTCGTACAAGAAATACTTTGTTCTCACGAATTTTAGATCAGAAGTGGTTGAGTTTTGAGCTGGTGGAATGGCACTCAAGGATAAACTCAAAAACATTAGGTGTGAGAATGGAGACAGTATGCCCCAGTATCTCACGAAGTTCACCCAATGTCGGGATGAGCTAGGAAGTGTGGGGATAACTATTGAGGATGAGGATATGGTGAGTCTAGCACTCCTTGGCCTGAGTTGGCATAGCTACCAGGACTCGGTGAATGGAAGGGAGAAATTGCCAGGATGGGAGAGACTTTGGTTGGATCTTGTGCAAGAGGGGATTAGACGGTGCACCAGAGACAGTTCTTCATCTATGCTGATGAGGAGAACTGTTCCTTAGCGAGTAAGGCGAAGAAGGGGAAGGGGAAGGTTTCTCTTTCCGAATCTAGTTCTTCCAATGATGGGAAGAAGGTTGACAAGTCGAAGGTGCGATGCTTTCATTGTCATGAGTTGGGCCATTATGCTACTAATTGCACAAAGAAGAAATCCAAGAAGGGATCTAGGGAAGGATCTAAAGGTGAGGCACTTGCTTCACAGTTTGAGTTGGATTTCACACTCTTCACATGCATGGTTTCATCCATGATGGGAAGTGGTTGGTTTCTTGATAGTGGAGCTTCTTTCCACATGACCGTTGACAAAATTTTGTTCAGTACTTTGGAGGAGAAAGATCTCCAGATACTCATAGGGATGGGTAATGATGAGAAGTATAGTGTCTCAGGTGTAGGCACGATTATTTTTCAGAGGGAGCATGGAGCTCGCCTTACCTTGACCGATGTCAAGTATGTACCAGGACTGAAGAGAAACTTGGTGTCAATCGCGATTTTGGCAGATAGAGGCTATGATGTAGTATTCAGTAATGGAAAGGTTTTCCTTAGACACATCATCACCAGAAAGGTGAAGCGAATTGGTTCACGGGTCAAGAACCTATATGCTCTTGAGTGATCCGGATTTAAACAGGAACGCAACAAATTACAGAGATAACCATATACACAAAGATGCAGCGGAAATAATACTTCATTTCATTAATGGAAAATACTGAAATATGCTTACAATCAGAAATGGAAATAAACCAGCTAGGGCGATGGTAGCTTATCTCTGAGAAGAGATGTGATGGCTACATGCCTCTGATCTGTGTTACAATGAGGCTCGAAGGCCTATTTATTGTTGAGAAACAATGGAAAACCCTTAACATTCCAAAACCTAACCCTAGGAGATGAAACGCCAAAACTATGGGCCCCGTTTGGGGGTAAGTTGGTACATCAACTTCCCGGGGTCGTAACTTTGGCATATGATCTCCGTTTGACGCGTACAATAGCTCATTAGAAAGATCTATCCGAGCGCTATCATTGTTGGAACAGGCAACATGGGTCCATTCCATGGACCCATGTTGCCCTCGGATTCCCCAAAAAACATCGTTTAGGGCCTCAAAACGGCTCCGGAAGTTCAGGACTCGAAAAACTGCTAAAAATAGTAAGTTGTGCTACAATTAAGGAAACTGAAAATGCTGAGAAAGACAATGGTGGGGGTCCAAGTGGACTTGGCAGGTGGCCACCAATATCCACCTGGATCATTCCTCCCCCCTTAGGAAGCAATGGTCTCCATTGCGTTGAGTTCCTCCATGAGATGAGGAAACTTCTGCTGAACTTGTTCCCTGGTGAGCCACTTGCCCTGCTGAACGAGTTGGCCTGCTTTGACAACTCGATACAGTTGGATATTCTGTTGGTGAGTGTTCTTGATCTATGTGTCCATGATCCGATCAGTTGCAGCTTGTTCCATGCAATCTGGATTTAATTCTGTGGGTTTGAGCTGTTCTGCAATGTGGGATGTGTCTAGCAATGGTGGAAAGTATGGCCGAAGGCGGTCCACATTGAACACTGGGTGCAGGCCAAGGAATGGGGGAATGCTGAGCTCAAATGCATTGTCTCCCATAGCCTTAGTAATGGTGTAAGGACCATATCGGAGTGGTCTCAATTTCCGATAGGCTCCAGTAAGGCGTTCCTTTTGCAAATGCAACCAGACTTTGTCGCCCACCTGAAACTTGTGTGGCACCCGATGTTGATCATGTCGCTGCTTGTACTTGGCATTTGATTTCTCAAGAATGTCATGGACCTGCTGGCGAATATGTTGGATGCGCTCAATGAAGCTGGTGGCCTTATCTGTTTCGGACTGGACATGAGATGAATTCATGTGAGTAGCTGCAAGTGGCATGGCCACATCAATGGGGCATAGTGGCTGGAATCCCAAACCCACCTGAAAAGGGCTATGGCCAGTGGAGCTGTGAAGAGCTCAGTTGTAGTTGTGCTGAACATAGGGGAGGCTCTCGTCCCATGTGCGTGGATGCTTTGAGTTATACATGCGCAGAATGTGCATAATCATCCTATTGAAAACCTCTGTCTGGCCATCAGTTTGAGGATGGAAGGCTGTGGACTTCGTGAGTTTGGTGTCCAGCATTGACCAGAGACTGGACCAAAATGTGCTGAGAAACCGACTGTCCCGATCTGAGATGATAGACTGTGGGATCCCAAAGCGCACCCACACTCGTTCAAAGAAGAGTTTAGCAGTGGATTCTGCTGTAATATTCTTCTTGCAGGCCACCATGTTATAGACAATTTTGTGCCTTGCAGCATCAGGCATGAATTGTCAATAATCCAAGGGATCCAAAGTCCCTAAACATGATGTTCCTACCCCTAGAGGAACAAGGTCAGCAAACCAACAGCTCTCAGATCAGTTCTCCACCTGAAAACACTCAAAAACAAGCAATCCTGAAATCAAAGCAGGTGCTCCACTAGGCTTCTGCGCTTAAACTCAACTCCTCCATGGTGTACCTGCGTTGCAAAGCAAGTGGAACAAAGGCCACTTGCGCTGAGCGAGATGGGACAAGTGGCACACTGAGTCATTGCTCTGGAATCTTCCAAAAATGACACTTGGATCAGGGATTTCGCCTTGTGATGAGTCAGAGGCTCTGTTTCTCCAAGTGGAAGCAAGGTTCTCCAAGTGGACTCAAAGAACTGAAGATCAACTGAAGAGAGAGAGGACACAAGGCAGCTACACATCAGTTGCAAGCTGACTCATCCCTTCTCAATTCATCTATATATTGAGCTCTCTCCTATGAGCTCAGGAGGCTGGAATTTTGTGCAAAGTAATGATATGCTGTTGGTTTCACTATAGAGCTATTGGGTGATTGCTTGAAGGAGGTGAAGAGGAGAAATTATTTCTGCTGGGAGGTGTTGCTGGATTGGGGCCTTCAATGGTTGTAACCTTCTCAGAACTTTACTTCTTCATTAATAAAAGCTATTGAGGTTCTTCTATATGCACTTGTTTCAATGATGTATTGTGATAATTGCATATTTGATTTATGCTAATCCGTGAATCAGTTATGATTTCATGCTTCTTGTAGTTTCCTTCTTTGTTATTTTGCAGGATCTCATTGTAGCTGGGCCAGCAAAAGAGCAAGGAGCTGGGAGCAAGCAGCGAAGAGAAGAATTTGGATTCGACATTAAGCGCAAGGCAACGGTTAGTGCATTTCCTCATTCTCTCTTGCTTTCGTAAAGAAGTAAACCTTAAGTAGTTTTCTTTATAGTTGTTGCTGAGGTACTATCACCCTTAGAGTGGGATAGGGTCATCCGAGTCAGATACTTTTCCCTACAACAAACTGGCGACTCCGCTGGGGATCGTATCTGTTTGATTGTTTGTAGTATTTTGCTATTCATTTCCTGAACAAAAGAGTACCAAATCGAAAAGCTTTTGACTATATCAAAAGCGAAGTAGAGGGCAGCTACTCTAGCTCATTTATGAGCATGTTCATGATTTGAAGAGCTGATCTACAAGGATCCTTGTAAGCTCTTAGTGATAGCTTTTCACCTTCCTTGTCATCCCTTAGTGTGTGCTTGACTGATAGCTTCTGATTTGAGCAAAAACCGTGAATTTTTGAGAAAATTGTGACCCGGAAACTGAGAAAACGCAACTTTCGTTTTCCAAAGCAGGTAGTACACAGGCTACCTGCTTTGCAACGCAGGTCCCGAAGGGGCTACCTGCGCTGAGAGCCAGACTGGCTGAGCAGCACCTGCGTTGGCCCAATTTTGCCTTGTGCAGTTGGGGTTTCCTCCCTTTTTCTTGCCTGTTTTCACTATAGTTTTTTGCAGCAAGTTGTCTTTCTTGTACCTATTCTGAAACCAACCTTACTTGCCATCATTCCGCCTCTGTTATATAACGAAATTGTACTTGTTCTTTTGTATTTCTTACATCATTTACAATTTCCCATAACGAAAGTGAACTAGTCTTGCCTTGGCCTCTTAGATCTGAACCTGTGTTAGGCATTTTGCTGGTCTAAAGAGTTAGCTTGTTTGCTGTCCATAGCTGATTAGTCTTTTTACTTTCGTCATTATGGTTTGATTTCATGTATTTCCAGTGATTAAACAAGTAAATCTTAAGGTGTCTTTTGATTTTGGACAAACTTGTTTGTTTTCGCTTTAAATCGAAATCAAAGTTATATAACAACTTTCTTTTTGTAATACATCAACATTAAGAAAGGGAAAAGAAAATACATGCATTGTGCATTTTGCATTTGACTGTTTGCATGCTGATTTAGGAAAAAATTGCATTAGTGTGTGCTCTATGATCTGTGTGAAAAGATTTGCCTTTCTTCTCCCTCAGTAGTTAAGATTTTCAAAGTTGAAAGATTGAAAAGTTTGCTTCTCATCTTAGACTGCATTCAGGAATTTGTTACATACATCTCGTGGTGATCCTTAAAGGCAAACTGCTAAGCAAGATCAACATTAAAATAAATTCAATTTACATAACAACGCTTTGTAACATAATGCAAACACATAGAGGTCTAGGTAGAGACGTGTTCCGGCGTCGTTAAACATAGTGACTGTCGATCTCTACGAAGGTGGGTGATTCCTCCTGAGAGTCGGTGGCACTAATACGGACTTGTGCTCCCACGTACCGTCGCGTATATATTGGGAGACCCCTATAGGAACAAAGCCTTTATCCATAGGAAGCCGTGTCGGCCGCCCTACTGATCGCGATGCAGTGAACACAGCATTCATGAAGATCGACCACCCGTACCGTAAAACGTATTCTGTGGTTTCGCGAAAAGTTTGGCACACCCTCTGCCTAGAACTCCAGAGAAGTTTCTTTTGGCCTTTTTCAAACTCTATAACTGAAAAAGTCCATCCGAGCATTTGTCACTTCGGGCTCGTTAAAACAACGAAGGAGACTAGAGTCATCTTTAGCTTTTTCTCGACTCTTAAAACATGAAAAAGCAAAGTTGTGTCTAAAGCGTCGTTAATAAAATTTATTTTAATCGGAACATAATCACCTGTTATTCCCACGTTGATCTTTCAGTTGAAGAGTATGGAGCCCACCAACCAAGGAAGTCACCATGGCGGAAGTCCCAATCCCTTCTCCTCTTGGGAAGATGTTGGTGCGCCTCATATGGCCACATTGTCACTTCCAGGACTGACAATTGGCCTACATGTATGGCTCTTTTCAACTAATGTAGTTCAGATCGCCACTAATCCTGAGCAGTCGAATCAACAGTCAGACCAGTCTAGAACTACCCACCAGCCTTCCACTTCCTACAATTCTTCCTCTGATCCTTCCTCTTCGCAAGGTAGAGCCGGAAAAAGTCAGCCTCCCATGGAGAAGAAGGAAAAGAAGAAGAGAGAAAAGAAGCAGAAGGGGCCTATGGTGAAGGCGACTGGGGGCAAACAAAAGACATCTGACAAAAATCCACACACTGCACCGACCGGGCCTAAATCGCCATGTGTCATTTGCAAAGGGACCCACTTCCATCGTGATTGTCCTTGTATTCCCCGGATACTAAGGGACTGGTCCCCCAGGTTGCACAATCTGGTAGCATCAACCTTTGGTAGTCATGTTGATTGCAGTCCGTCAACTAGCGAGAGTGAAGGACGAAAAGGGAGACCAAGATCACCCTGTATGTTGTGTGAAGGCGATCACGCCATCCACCGATGTCCATTCTTAGATGAGGCGAAGAGAGTTTTGGAAGATCGTCCGGTATCACCGTTACGACTTCATCCTGGATACCAAAAACTCGTGCCTAATCCCTCGATAGTTGAAAATCCAGCTGGCTCGATCAAGTGGTCAGCTGAAGTGTCGATCATTGAGAATGAACCTACTGAATCCAGACCAGACGAAAGTCTAAAGGTCGAAACGGCAGTTGACCCGGTTCTTCCTTCAGAGGTTTCATCCTCAAATGACTCCGTCATTGAAGACCCATCTTCAAATGACACCCTCACTGAAGAGGATAAGGATGACACCATCCATATTCTTTTCATCAACACAGACTCTGATGAGCATCAGGGCAATGCGCCCATTCCTTTATCGCAGGAAGGAACATCGTCAGGGTCGTATCCGGCCGTGTATTCGGTCCCACCACCAAGCAACCTGGTTGTGTCCTTTGATTGGAATCAACTAGGCAAACCCCAGTTACCAGCCAATATCCCATTCAGAATCATCGTCCAAATCTACAGAATGGTGATGGCTGGAACTATCATTGATGAAGGGGCATCTGTGAGTATCCTTTCCTCTATTGCTTGGAAAGCACTGGGTTCCCCGGCGCTTTTACCTGAGATGAGAAATCTATCAGGTTTTGATAAAGGAACCAGTCACCCGTTAGGGATTCTCCCCAATGTTCCCATTACATTGAAGGGGAAGACAGTTCATATGAACGTCATGGTCGTCCAGGGACCCTTGGTTTATAACTTACTCCTTGGACGAGACTATATATATTGCATGGAGGCAATAGTGTCCTCGCTCTTTAGAGTTATGTGTTTTCCGCACGAAGGAAGAATGGTCAAGCTCGTAGACCAACTTTCATTTCCAGGATCACGCATCGCAAATAGTCAAATACCATCCCTTAACGGTTTATTCACTCAAGGAATGCCTCCACCCCCGGTTCTACTTCCCGATGAATGCGAGTGATTCAGAAAGATATAACTGGGACCCAGGGGGCATGCACCCTGGCCTGCCTTGGGCAGAGAAAACCTTGGGTATAAAGTTAATTTCTGCAGAAGAATGGGACTAGTCCGTACCCCGTCCGAAGGAAGGAAGAGAGGGTTGTTCTAGGATAAAGTTCTTTTGTCAAAGTTATGTGAGCGAAATAATTGGCTCCCTTTGTCTAAAAAAATAGGCTCTCCTGAGGAAGGAGATCCATTTGTGGTGGCAAGTAGCCACCATCTTTGAAGGCAAGCCTCACCCATTGAAACATATGTTTTGAAGGATAAGTAGGGGCAGCCTCCAAAGAAAGAGATGAAATTGCTGCAACAAGTGGTCACCATCTTTAGTAACCTAGTAATAGACATCGCCGGAAAAAGAGAGTTTAGTTTGCGGCAGCAAACAAAACCATTTTTCGGATAATAAGTAAGAGGCAAACCTCCCTCCGTAACGCCAATGTTTTTATCTGTTGCGATCTTGCAAAAATCAAAAAGTGAACTGATGGGAAGACAAGTACCGTCGGCACCGAAAAATAACGAGAAGACAAGTATCGTTAAAAATATAGCAAGACGACAAGTAGAAAAACAGAGGTGGGACGGAGGAGGGGTAGCCTTGAAATTATACTTTATACCTGGGGACAGGCGAACCTTTTGGAGTGCAAGCACGAGACGACTATTTATTTTTAAAATTTTTAGGTCCTCCCTTTAAACCTATAGGTCTAACCCGTTAAACTCGTAGGATTAGCCGTTTCCAGCTTGCATAAAGAAAGGATGTGGGGCAAAAGTTAAAACTTGCCAAATTGGAGTAACTAGTGAGGTATAGCTCCTTAAATATGACTACCTCACCTGAGGCGTTCCTTGTATTAAGACTGGTATAATCGAGCAGTTTTAGCACACAGTTCATGCTCGTTAAAAAATAAATGCAAGAATCGAGCAGTTTTAGCACACAGTTCATGCTCGTTAAAAAATAAACGCAAGAACCGAGCAGTTTTAGTACATAGTTCATGCTCGTTAAAAAATAAACATAAGTTGTGAGCAATCTTCCCCTAGAGTTCAAGCTCACCCAGAAAAAATGAACCGGTAAATAACCTTGGTAAATGTAACCTTTGACAGCCATATTAAAGCCCTTGGTCGTGTTCTTGCAGTCTCACCTCCATCCGTTCATTTGGCCAATCGTTCATCTCCATATGTTTGTTTACCCTTTTTGAGGAACAACTGCGAAGAGTGATTTCACTAAGCCATCCTTGTGACACTGCTGTGATTGGAATATTCCAACCTGTACCTGGAATCTGCTGCTGCCCTGTTCATCACTCGTTCCTCAAAAGACGAGTCTTCTTTGAGCTCTTTTCACTGACTCGTAAAATATGAAAAGTTTGCCGAGTTTTGGCCTTCCAGCTCGTTAAAGCTACCGGAAAGCTATCCCTCCTCTAGATTTTAATCTTTTTGGACCTGAGGGATTATTGCACAAAAAGATCGAGCGCTTGTTTTGTTCGGCTCATTAAAGCAATCAAAAATTCATCCCTTTTGTATTGTTTTATACTTTTTCGGACTTAAGGGATTAGATGACGAAAAAGAATTCTGGAGTTGACTTTATGTACCTTTTCAGACTCTCTAAAAATGAAAAGGACCGAGTTATCCTTGTCGTTAGACTCGTTAAATTCATTAAATAGCGACAAACTTGTCTTTAGACGAGAACGAGTTTCCCTATCGCTAGGCTCGTTAAAACATAGCGATGGGCTTGCCCGAAGGGCAGGTTATAGAACAAGCATATGTTATCCTCCTCAAGCTTGACAAAAATAAAGAGGTACTGGTCAGCAATGACTGGGGAAAAATTGGGAGAACCTCACAGCTTTAATGGTAGCAAGTCGCTCTTGAACATGACACTTTGTCCTCCATATCACATCGGGTTGGGTTGTTTCATTCACCAGTCTCATCACCATGGTCCTCGCCACACCATCCACATTTGGGGTAATGCTACCAATCCATCGCATCAGTGTCGTTATATGTTCAAGAGATGTTGTTCTGAAAAGAGTCAACCGTGTCCCATCCACTGCCATACATTGTCCTTCATCCATTTCATGACCGCCACCCTGAATCATACATCACAGTTTGTTTTCACCTCATCACAATCACTAGCTCCGTTCCGTGTCACTGATGTGGGATTCATTAAGGCCCTCCTTTGACGGATCGCTCCTTGTCGACATCAGCTCATTATCCAAGGAGTTGATCTAGGAACAACCCCTTCAGTACTTTGAAGCTTGCATGCCTCAATGGCAAGTTTCTCACTTCCTGCGACAGGTATACATCAATGACCTTCGACCAGAAGATTTTGCATGGTGGTCGACGCCAAGTCCTTTATTCCCACCATGTAAATTGTATTGCCGTACCTTGAGGGTCATCATCCTTATCGGTGATTCCTCTCATGCTTGTTAACGGTTTACATCATTGACCGATAATCAAGCGATGTCTTTCCATGTTCGACTTCAAGAAATTCTCACATGGATCGACTTGTGCATCGAGTGAAGATTGGAAGAGATTGAAGACCCCAGATCTAGTTTCATCCATCCGGGCTGCGATATATATTCAGGATATAAAGACATTTGATATGTACATCATTGCAGCAGATGATCATCCTTCTCAAGGGATGATAATTTCAGCAGAGAATTATCAGTCTATCATCAGATGATCGTCTGTGCTATGTACCAAAATGAATTTATAAAGCTGAGCATGGGAATGCCCGCCTCAGCTAGATCATGAAAAAGAATGAAAAATAATGTATTGTATTGTATCTTATTACAGGACACTTCTCAGCAGATTGAATGAACTTCGGATCCTCCTAATAAAGCATTTCACCCGATAAACGACCTCATACTTTAGGGGGCATCTGTTATAGACAATTTTGTGCCTTGCAGCATCAGGCATGAATTGTCAATAATCCAAGGGATCCAAAGTCCCTAAACATGATGTTCCTACCCCTAGAGGAACAAGGTCAGCAAACCAACAGCTCTCAGATCAATTCTCCACCTGAAAACACTCAAAAACAAGCAATCCTGAAATCAAAGCAGGTGCTCCACTAGGCTTCTGCGCTGAAACTCAACTCCTCCATGGTGTACCTGCATTGCAAAGCAAGTGGAACAAAGGCCACCTGCACTGAGCGAGATGGGACAAGTGGCACATTGAGTCATTGCTCTGGAATCTTCCAAAAATGACACTTGGATCAGGGATTTCGCCTTGTGATGAGTCAGAGGCTCTGTTTCTCCAAGTGGAAGCAAGGTTCTCCAAGTGGACTCAAAGAATTGAAGATCAACTGAAGAGAGAGAGGACACAAGGCAGCTACACATCAGTTGCAAGCTGACTCATCCCTTCTCAATTCATCTATATATTGAGCTCTCTCCTATGAGCTCAGGAGGCTGGAATTTTGTGCAAAGTAATGATATGCTGTTGGTTTCACTATAGAGCTATTGGGTGATTGCTTGAAGGAGGTGAAGAGGAGAAATTCTTTCTGCTGGGAGGTGTTGCTGGATTGGGGCCTTCAATGGTTGTAACCTTCTCAGAACTTTACTTCTTCATTAATAAAAGCTATTGAGGTTCTTCTGTATGCACTTGTTTCAATGATGTATTGTGATAATTGTATATTTGATTTATGCTAATCCGTGAATCAGTTATGATTGCATGCTTCTTGTAGTTTCCTTCTTTGTTATTTTGCAGGATCTCATTGTAGCTGGGCCAGCAAAAGAGCAAGGAGCTGGGAGCAAGCAGCGAAGAGAAGAATTTGGATTCGACATTAAGTGCAAGGCAACGGTTAGTGCATTTCCTCATTCTCTCTTGCTTTCGTAAAGAAGTAAACCTTAAGTAGTTTTCTTTACAGTTGTTGCTGAGGTACTATCACCCTTAGAGTGGGATAGGGTCATCCGAGTCGGATACTTTTCCCTACAACACACCATAATGGCCATCTTCAAGAACCTGTCGACGACCACAAAAACACAGTCATTTCCATGCTTAGTGGAAGGAAGGCCTGACATGTAATCCATGGAGATGGATTCGCAAGGTCGACTAGGGGTAGGCAACGGGGTATAGAGGCCGTGCTTCTTAATGGCCGGTTTGGCAATGGCACAGGCAGTACATGATCGGATGTACTTCCCAACATCCTGTCGAAGATTCGGCCAATAGAAATAATTTTGCAGTACTGCCACTATTTTCTCGACCCCGAAATGCCCAGCAACCCGACTGTAGTGTGCTTCCAAAATCATCTTGGCACGCTTGCTTGAAGGAACACAAAGGTGACCGAGGTGGCATAATAGGGCATCCTGGAGGTGAAAATCTGCAACCTGCCGACCCTCCCAGAGTGTCTGGTATGTGTGGCCGAATTCTGGGTCACTTTTGTAGAGAAGTGGCCAGTCAGAAGTCTCGTGCCCACAAGAGTTGAGCACGGTGGTTAGCGCCATGATCGGTGGTCGACTGAGACAATCTGCAACATTATTGGTGCTGCCCTTTTTATACTTTATATTCAAGTGAAACTGTTGCAGGTATGTAGACCACTTCTGATGGCGATCATTCTGCAATTTTCCTTGGGTCTGTATGAACTGCAGAGGTCGGTGGTCTGTGTGGATGACCGTTTCCTTCCCCAATATGTAATGCTTCCATTGTCGGCAGGCCTGTACAATGGAATACATCTCTTTATCATAAATGGGGTACTTCCGGACTGTGTCTGAAAGTGTTTCACTGTGATATGCCACTGGATGTCCATGTTGAGTAAGGACTGCCCCAATAGCATAGTCAGAGGCATCTGTCTCAACCTCAAATGGTTGTTGTAAATCTGGTAACACGAGCACTGGTGCTGTGCAGAGGCGATCCTTCAACTCCCTCAATGCCTTCTGTTGAGATTCAGACCAAAAGAATTTTTCTTTCGCCCCGCCCTTGGTGACTTGACTCAAGGGCCAAGAAATATGAGAAAACCCCAACACAAACCTGCGGTAGAAGTTGGCAAGACCTAGAAAGCTGCGGAGCTCGGTTAGAGTGGTTGGAGAGAGCCAATCCCGAATGACTTAGATCTTGGCTGGATCGACATGCACCCCCTGTTCATCAATGATGTATCCCAGATACTGAACCTGGGTCATGCCAAAACTGCATTTCTCCAAATTGGCACATAGCTTGTGTTGCCGCAGTGTTTGGAGAACCTGTCGGATGTGGTGGAGGTGCTCTTCCCAACTCTGGCTGAAGATCAGAATGTCATCCAAGTATACTACTACAAAGGAGTTGGTGAATGGCCTCAAGATGTCATCCATTAGCCTCATAAAGGTTGCAGGAGCATTCGTCAATCCGAAAGGCATGACCAACCATTCGAAGAGGCCCTCCTTGGATTTGAAGGCAGTCTTCCACACATCGGAGGGTTCGATTTGTACCTGGTGATATCCCGACTTCAGGTCGATCTTCCTGAAATATTTCGCCCCCTTTAGTTGGTCTAGGAGGTCATCAATCCGCGGGATCGAGTACCTATTACGGACAGTGATCTTGTTCAGCGCCTGATAGTCAATACAGAGTCTCCACGTCCCATCCTTCTTCTGTACCAACACGATCGGGCTCCCACAGGGCGATGAACTCGGACGGATGTGACCTTTCTGCAGGAGTTCCTAAATCTGCCTCTTGATTTCATCGTTCTCCAGAACGGAGCGTCGATAAATTGGTCCATGGGGTAGCGGCGCACCTGGGGTCAGATCGATGGAGTGCTTGACTTGACAGTGCAGAGGAACCCCTGGCGGGGAGGTGAAGATGTCCTCGTACTCCTCCACAATCTTGTCCATCTGTAGTTGTCGTGCAGAGGGGCCCCGTTTGGAGGCTGCGGCCACTATCTTCTTCTTTCCTTGAGGGCGTATCATCAGGAAAACAAATTTCCTGGTTTTGGAAATGATCTTACTGCATTGTTTTGCAGTAATCAAAGAGAGGGCGGCAGGTGGTGCTACATATGGTATCCCGAACAACTTATTTCCCAATGTAATAATAACAGCACGGGGCCTTGATTCATACACAGCATGTCGCTTCCACAAGTATGGTTGTCCTAGTAATACATCACAAACTTCAAGGGGAGCAATGTCACACAATACCTCATCCGTGAAGGGCTTGATGTTGTATGGAAGGCGACACTGCTGGCTCACGTGAAGATCTCGTCCTTGGTGAAGCCACCCAATGGTGTATGGTTGTGGATGTGCTGTGGTCGGTAAGCCCAACCGCTTCACGACCTCTGTCAAAATGAGGTTCTTTTGACTCCCGCTATCAACAATGAACTGTATCGGGGAGCCCTTTACCCACATCTGGGAGTGGAAGAGACGCTCCTCCTCCTCTGGATCTTCGGGTTCATTTTTCTGGATCTTTGCGGTAGCAATAGTGGCGCTGGGGTCCGCATCAATGATCTGCTTCCCTTTTTCATACCCCTTATCGGGTTCTGACTCAGAGTCGGAACATGCATCTGATTCTGAAACCTTTAGCTCAGCCACCAGTGACTGCTTGGCCCGACACTCACTTGTGTTGTGAGTGGAGCTCTTATGGAACTCGCACCATTTTCCAGTGTCCTTTCTCGGCTTTGCGACGATGTTCTTTGCTTGCAGCTTCGGCTAGTTGTCTTGGGCTGTCCCGCCTTGGCTTTGACCTTTGTTCTATGGTTTAGGGGCACCTTTCCCCTGCTTTGGATTCGCAGATCCAAAGTCTCGCTTCTTTTGTTTAAACTTCTATTCGACCTTGACGGCATACCGGTATGCTGCGCCGAGCGAGGGGATGTTTAGGAATTGTATTTCTTCCTGGATGTACTTGTGCAGGCAGCCATGGTATTTGAGTATCAAATGTTGCTCTGAATCCTTGATACCCAACTTTGTGCGAAGGGTATGGAAAAGATTGGTGAACTCTGGCACGTCTTGGTCCCTTCCCTGCCGCAGCGTGGTCCACTTTATGTATTCATCCTCATAGCTCCTGACAGGGTAGTACTACTCCTTGATGGCATCCCGGAATGAATCCCAGGTGGGTGTGGCTGAAAATAATGAGCCAGTACTTTCATCCTTCTACTCGCAGTACGTTTCCCACTAGTCCTTGACGTGGGGGGCTGCTTTGAGGAGAGCAAAAACAATCTTTTCCTGACTCGAAAATTCATGAACAGAAAAATAACCCTCTAGCAGATTTAACCATTTATCTACGACATCTGCATCTATCTGACCCTCGAATATGGGGAATTCAAAATTAACTTGTACTTTAAAGGGTGTGGCGTTTCCAGAGTAGCTGCTGGAAGCCGATGCGTTTCTTCTGGGTAGCAGCTGAAGGATCTGAGCAAACCTGTCCATCATCGCGTTCCGTTGTCGCTCGAGGGCTTCTTCGAGCAAGATTTTGATGGGATCTCCTGCCCCCTCATCTTTCTTCTCGTCCGCCATGGGAGGCCGTCGAGATTTGCGAGGCTGGTCTTGTAAAGGTTCAACCAGTTCAAGCCCTAACTCCTTATATCCTGACCTTGTTGGAGACATGCAAAGAAAAACAGAGAAAAAGCAGACCGCTCTGATACCACTGATCCGGATTTAAACAGGAACGCAACAAATTACAGAGATAACCATATACACAAAAATGCAGCGGAAATAATACTTCATTTCATTAATGGAAAATACTGAAATATGCTTACAATCAGAAATGGAAATAAATTAACTAGGGCGATGGTAGCTTATCTCTGAGAAGAGATGTGATGGCTACATGCCTCTGAACTGTGTTACAATGAGGCTCGAAGGCCTATTTATTGTTGAGAAACAATGGAAAACCCTTAACATTCCAAAACCTAACCCTAGGAGATGAAACGCCAAAACTATGGGCCCCGTTTGGGGGTAAGTTGGTACATCAACTTCCCGGGGTAGTAACTTTGGCATATGATCTCCGTTTGACGCGTACAATAGCTCATTAGAAAGATCTATCCGAGCACTATCATTGTTGGAACGGGCAACACGGCATGTTGCCCTAGGATTCCCCAAAAAATGTCATTTAGGGCCTCAAAACGGCTCCAGAAGTTCAGGACCCGAAAAACTGCTAAAAATAGTAAGTTGTGCTACAATTAAGGAAACTGAAAATGCTGAGAAAGACAATGGTGGGGGTCCAGGTGGACTTTGCAGGTGGCCACCAATATCCACCTGGATCATTGAGGTTCAAGATGCATGCAAAGCCTTGAGCAGCGAGGAAATTGATGGAGACTTGGTGGTTGAGAGGGAGCGTATATTACCTCTCAACTTTCAGAGCCAGAAGAAGTCTCAGATGATTGTGGAGGAGCCATGATTGGTGCACTAGCTTCAGGAGGTTGTGGAGCAGCCACAACAAAGGAAGACGAGAGGAGATCGAGTAGAGACATCTACTCATGCAGAGACCTCTAGTAGGGGGAAACTTCGAGCCAGGTGGGCTGAGGGATCGCATGCAGCCATACCTCCAGGTAGGAGGTGGGGTGATGTGGATTGATCATCCCAAGGAGGAGGGGTAGGATCCTTGAGGTACCCAACCTCTTGGATGAGACCTTGCTATGGGAGCCCCGATGTGGAGTAGCAGGAACTGACTGATTGGGTAGAGACAGATGCGGATGGAGCGGCAGAGAGAGTGACAGTGCAGGGAATCTGAGGACAACGCATAGCATGCAGGCTGCAGCAATGCGAGAGGAACAAGTGTTTTGCACAATGCTAGGTGGCACAGAGAGGTGTGCAATGGTGCGAGATGCATGGAGATGTTGCAGTAGCACAGATGTTAGAGAGGGAGCACTTGTCAGCAGCAAGTAGAGCTTCAGTATCATAGTATGTTCCTAGCCCAACAGAGTGGTTAGTTGGGAGTGTTTTTGTTCCAAGTGTTGTTAGAGTAAAGTGGACCAAGTAGATGTGTTGCATGCAGAAAATTCTAGAGTTACAGGATCGGGTTTGAGAGGAAGCCTTTCTTGTTGAGAGGGAGTGTTGAAAAGTGTGCAACAAGAAATTCTTGTTGAGAATGCAACAAGATGATGGAGCTTAGTGGAAAGGAGTTGCCTTCACTAAGTGGGCCCACAGGCAAATTATGGCGCAAGGTCTATTTTTGGATCACAGCAGGAGTGACCACAGCAGGAGTGACCACAGTAGGAGTGATCACAGCAGGAGTGATCACAGCAGGAGTGATCAGAGTCTATTTTTAGACTGCTAGTCAAAAATAGAAAAGTAAAATATTATTGTCTCATAATAATATTTAGACTATAAACTTTATCTTATCCTCTTTGAGCACTTCAGTTTGAGCTACAGATGTGGCACATGCAACTGACAGAAGGAAATAAATTTTCTTATGTGTTAGTTGAGCTATTGCATGCAGGACATCAGTTAGAACTCATGTGGTTGAGTTCTGTGAAGTTGGATGAGCAGTTAATGGAGTTGTGTTCAGTTTGACTTAGTTGAACTAGTTGTATTTAGTCTAACTGATCAATAGACTAAGTGATGAGTTGTGTGAATTAGTTATTAATTAATTCACTAATTATTAACTCATAATGCAACTAAAGAATACATCAGTTAACTTAGTGCATGTACATTTCAGTGGAGACAGGTGTTAGAGGTTGTGCATGAGATTGTGCACATGCATGAGATTGAGTTATGCCAATGATCTCTGCGTAGTGTGGGCCAATACCAAGTGAAATATAGCTTGTTCTCATGTGATTTACAGTGTGGGTGATTTTCACAAGGTAAATAGGAGTTTGGATCATCCATTCTCATTCATTCTCAGTAGGAATTGTGCAGTGGAGGCAGGCAAGCAGCGGGGGAGATTTGGAGATCAGATCTGAGCTGTATTGTGTGTAACAGGTGGAGATAGTGCTGGATACTTGTGAGGAGTATTGTACTATGTATTGTTACATGTTCTCAATCAATATAATATACAGATAGTTGGGGTTTTTAGCGAGATGCTTTCCTTGGGAAAATACTGTGTTGATATGTATGATTGATGCTTCTATGTGCGCATGTTATTGTTTTTGCTTCTGCAAATTGATGATCAACGTAGAGGAGGTTATGTATTATGCATGTTTTCTGCAATAGTGTATAATCGGGATAATGTCTGTTGAATATGTGTTTATTATTCAAAATTTCTACACTCCATTTTTCTGAGGTGTATATGCAGTAGTCTTCTGCCATGCTATACCACACTTCTTACAGAATTCTTCAAATTCCTTACTGCAAAAATCTCCACCATTATTGGTCCTGAGCACCTTTATCTTCTTCTCTGTCTGGTTTTCCACCAGAGCCTTAAATTCTTTAAACCTATCAAATACTTTAGATTTCTTCTTAAGGAAATATATCCATGTATTCCTTGAGAAGTCATCTATAAATGATACATAGTACACATAATTACCCAGTGGTGGAACCTTCACATGTCCAAACACATCACTATGCACAAGCTCTAATATCTTTTTCACCCTTTTACCACCAGAGGGGAAACTCACCTGATTCTGCTTCCCATATACACAATTTTCACAGAAATCAAAATCCAGAGAGTTATTACTCATACCTTCTACCATACCTTTACCATGAAGTATTTAAAGGCCCTTCTCTCCAATATGTCCAAACCTTTGATGCCAAAACATGGTCTTGTCTTCAGAAACCACTAGATTTTCTGCTCCACTTTCAGGAACCAAAGAACTATTGCACTCATCAACAATAGTGCTACCTTGCAACTTGTATAGAGTTCCAATCCGAACTCCCCACATCCATACATGTGCTCCTCAAACCATATTGCAGGTATCCTTCTTGAACACTATTTTTACACCTGCATCATCCAACTTGCTTACAAAAATAAGATTTAGAGCCAATGTTGAAATATGCAGAACACCCAGAAGCGTTCTAACCCTTCCGCCTTGTAACTTCAACTTTACTTTTCCACGACCAATGATTCTAGCCTTCTTATCATCCCCCAAGAAGGCATCACCACCATCATATTTCTCATACTCCCAGAAACACTCTCTATGGGGAGTGAAGTGAAAGGATGCACCTGAGTCAATCAACCATGCCTCATGAACTACATGTGTACTTGAAGAAGCCAAGTAAACATCCCCAGCTTCATCTGAGGTGGTTTTCACCTCTGCAAAAGGAGCATCATCAGATCCCTTTCCTTTATCAGGAGCTTTAGATTTACAATCCCTTTTGTAGTGCCCTTCCTTTTCGTATTTCCAGCACACCACCTTTACAGATTTTCCTAGAGATTTAGATCTCCCTCAAGATTTAGATATCCCACTCGATGACTTATTTTTGTTTATGTTCTTGGACCATCCTCGTACAGACAAAGCATTACCATTCCGACTCTCCATATTTTTTCGTCTCATCTCCTCCATCAGCAAGGATGAGACTATTTCATCAAACTGCAAGGTAGTTGCATTGCTACCTATTGCAATAACCAAACTATCCCACAAATCAGGTAGAGAACACAACAAATTGATGCACTTATCTTCATCTAAAATTTTAATATCAACAGACACTAACTGACTTACCACCGTATTAAATGCGTTCATATGGTCTATCACCGAGTCTCCATCTTTCATCCTCAGGTTATACAACTTTTTCTACAGGGATAGTTTATTCACCAGAGACTTAGATTGGTACAAAGTCCCTAACTTGTCCCACAAAGCCTTCATCGTAGCTTCCCCTGATACATTCAACAATACTGAATTTGAGACACACAATCATATTGTGCTCTTTGCCTTCCGATCCAACTTCTTCTATTCTTCATCGGACACTCCCGTTGTTTTAGTACCCGGATCTACCATGATCCACTAATCTTTATCCACCAACTGATCCTCCATATTGAGTTTCCACAACTAAAAACTCTAACCATTAAATTTCTCGATCTCTATCTTTCCAATGCTCGCCATCTTGTTTCACCACCAGAATTGATATCGCAGATCTCCCACTGAACAGGGCCTACCTCAGGCCCCAGCGAAACCCCTCAGCAACAAAGGAATCCCCTTGAAGCCAAAATACCTCTAATACCAAATGTATGTTTTAACCCCGTACATAAATTACCTGCATACGAGTTCTATAACACATAAAATAAATAATGCAAGAGCATAACACATAAAACACATATACATAGAGATTTTCCACTAGATCCCAAAACTAGGACTACCATCTTGATTTTTCATTATATTCCTTTTAATGTTAAAATACATATTTATACATGCCGAAGCATACAATACTATGGAATAAAAACCATCGCATCCAAAACCATGGACCGAAAACCATCGCGTCCAAAACATGTGTGAAAGTCATGCACAAAACCATACGTAGGTCTGCCCAACCTAACATAGGGTCCAAAACCAAAATTTTCCGGGGTGCTGCCCCGGACCCCATAGAGTGGGGTTACCTACACCCCTCAAACCCCCTGTGACTCCCCCCTGCTATATAATCAACACAACGAAGTAGGGGCTTCACCCCCCTTCTAACCCCCCAGTTAACTACGTGGGATAGTCGTGGAAAGAATATAACACAACCCAACAGTAAAGTTTGGGAAGTGCATCACTCTTGAAAAATCCCATCTACTACAAGTAGTTGTCAATCTAACCATACCATTACCTAGGAGCCTATTTTAGCTCGTATAGTTCTCTCTTCATTTTTCACATGTGTGTGCCTATTTCATGTGTCTTGATTCCCTATGGATGTTTGATGTATACCTCCTCCTCTATCACCCTATTTAGGAATGTTTTATTACGTCCATTTCGCGAATCTTCCATCCCATCTGTGCTGTTAGAGATATAACTAACTAGATAGAAGTATATTTGGAAATTGGTTTGAACGTCTCCTCATAATATATTCCTTCCTTCTGCGCATTACCCTTTGCCAAAAACTTGGCATGTACTTCTTCATGCTACCGTTTGAATCATACTTGATATTATAGATCCACCAAGAGCCCACGACTGACCTATCCACTAGTCTTGACACTATCTCCCAATCATCAATAGTCACGATGGAGATATAATCTTCCACAATGGCATCCCACCACACTTGATGTTGTGCATTCTCCTGATAACTGGAAGGTTCAAAAACCTATGCCACCAATGCATGGTACCTATCTAGTTGTCTGCATTCTCTCTTTCCCATCCTAGGAGCTCCTATAAACTCCTCCACATCCCTCAAAATCTAACAAACTTCTTTGCTAGTTTGACCACTAGTGATGGGTGGTTCAAACAAATCCTCATCCTACCTCTGCTGCTTCATCTGCTACGAACTCATAGGATTTCCTACACCTGAGGTCATGCTAGTACTGGTAATTGTACTAGATCCTTGTAAATATCCTTACAGTTATCCTTGCAACTGACCCTACGTTTGGACTAATGGAGCTTTTTCTACCTCACTTTAATCACCTAGTAGGATCTTTGAGATCTCCTAAAGGCTCTATCCTCCATAAAATTTACATCCCATCTCACAATAATCTTCCTACTACTAGGAATATAGATCTGGTATGCCTTTGAGGTTTCACTATACCCAATGAAGAACCACTTCTTTATAGTCTGATCTAACTTAGTGCATTCTTCATCTGGTATATGGCAGTAGGCTACACTACCAAAGATGTTGAAGTGACTAACTTTTGGATTCTTCCCTGGGAAAATATCTTTTGGTGTTATCTTCCCCAATGCCCTATGAAGATCCCTGTTCTGTATATCCATCATTGTGTTACATGTCTCTTCCCATAAAAAATGGGCAAATCTTAGTCATATAACATAACCTTTGTTTCCCTGACTATAGACCTATTTTCTCCTCTGTTACTCCATTTTTCTATGGATGGTATGGAGTTTTCCACTCCCTCTTGATTCCCTCCTTTGCGCAAAAGCTCGTGAAGTCACTATCTGTCTACTCTCCTCCATTATCCTTGTGAAGCACCTTGATCCTTTTCCCTATCACATTTTCCACTAGAGATTTAAACTCTTGGAAACAAATACAAACTTCATCCTTTCTCTTTAGAAAATAGCTCCAGGTTTTCCTAGAGTTGTCATTGATGAAGGTAATGAAATAATTGTACCTTTTGAGAGATCTGGTGGAAATAGGGCCATAAATATTTGAGTGTATTAGTTAAAACACACCATCTGATCTACTTTCAATTCTTGGCAATGTTTCCTTAGCATATTTCCCAAGTATGCACCCCTACACACATCACCATGTTTCGTGATCAATTCTAGAATGCCTGTCACTGTCTCCCTAAGCATGCAAAGTGATCCATAGTGTAAATGCCCCATTCTCCTATGCCATAACTCATTAAGGTCTTTCCCACTACTACTAAAATCATTGTTATTGATACTAACTAGTGCCTTTCAAGAGTCGAGCTGCAACCTGTACAACATGTTGCTAAAAGCTCCAATCTTCTTCATTCTTCCAGTTCTAGTGTTTGATGAAAACCTTATTCCCTACAAAATAGGAATAATATCCCTTGTCCTATATTTCTGACACTGATATTAGGTTCATTGTTAGGCCCCTATACTACTAGTGTAACCCCTTATTGTTATTAGTATAACCCACTTATTATATTGATGTACCCATGTAGTGCCCATATTGTTACTATTGTGCCCCATAGAAGCCCACTATTGTTATTATTGTGCCCTTATATTATTATTGTTATGTCGGCTCTGATTATGTTATGACCCCTTAGACTCCTATATATAGAAAGGAGGTCTTTTCATTTGTATATCCAAGAATTGTTCATTTATGTAATGTAAAGGAGGTTGCCCCCTCAAAGAGGCTGAATTCTAAGGCGTTGATCTATCTTTTCTATCTTTTCTTGAGCTGGTTTCATAACATTTGGTATCAGAGCTTTGGATTCTAGGGTTTTGCTGCTCCAAACAGGCCATCGTGGCATTTTCGCTATAACTTTTTTTCTGTGACGTTTCAGAAGTCGCAAAAAAAACCCATTTGAGAAGAAATGATTCTGAAGCTTGGGTCCGAATTTCAGAGCTTGTTGCACGATATTTGCAGAGATATGATCTGAGGAAGTTGGTATTTTTCCAGACTCCTGAATTACATTCAAAACAAGTGACCTAGGGAAAATCGTCATAACTTGCTCTCTGGGGATCGGATTGAAATTTCGTAAGAAGGTAGAGAAATAAGACAAACTGTAGTTTCTTATATATCTTTTTTAGAACCAAATATAAAAAATGTAGACGTGGCACTTCATACAACTTCGCTCTTCTGGAAAGATCTATAATCAGGTCATCTTGGGAGATTGTGCATAACTCTTTCTTGGAGAATCCAATTTGGATTAGACTGATGGAATTGGAAAGAGGACACAGAGGGATACTACAGGTCACAATTTTAGAACTTAAAGATCCGAAAGTACAAAGTTACAGTCGTTTCAAGGTAGAGCTCCTAAAATCAAGAAAAAGCAAGATGAGGAAGTTTGATGGCAAGGATCCGGTAAATTGGATACTTCAGATGGAGCAATATTTTGATATACGTGGTGTACAACTGTTACAAAAGGTATGTATTGCATCTTCATATTTAGAACCAAATCAATTTTTATGGTACAAAGGGCTTTGTTCTCGTAAACAACTTGTTACGTGGTCAATTTTCACGGAGGAAATGATAGCACATTATGAGGATACAAAGAGCGGCACCTTCTTTAGAGCAACACCATAACAATTGGAAAGAGTAAAAGGGACTTGTGACATAGTGGAAAGAAAAATTATGGAAACCAGGAAGTGTACCCCTCACAACTATAAAGATGGAAGTTTTGTTTCTCCTAGCCTTTCACAACCTACAAGGGTTACACCACAACAATTGGAAGAAAAAGAGAAAAAGGGCTTTGTTACAATTGTGATAGCAAATGCACTAAAGGTCATAAGTGTGCTGAGAAGAAATTATTTTACATAGAATATGAAGAGGAGGAAGAAAAGGATCAAGAAACAACAAAAGAAGAAGATATACGCCAGGACCCCACCCCAGAGAAAGAAGAAATGAATCAGACCATATCTTGTAAAGCATTGGCAAGAATTACCACTCCTCAAACTCTCAAGATAGAAGGACATATCAAGAAGAAAAAGGTGCAAGAAGTGAAAGATCACATTGAGAAAGAAGAAATGAATCCAACCATATCTTGTAATTCATTGTTCGAAATTACCGCTCCTCAAACTATCAAGATAGAAGGACATATAAAGAAGAAAAATTTTCAAGAAGTGAAAGATCACATCGAGCATCAAGAAATAAATCCGACCATATCTTGTAAAGGATTGGAAGAAATTACCACTCCTCAAACTCTAGAGATAGAAGGACATATCAAGAAGAAAAAGGTTCAAGCAGTGAAAGATCACATCGAGCATCAACAACAAGTTCTCCAACTTTTAAAGGATAACGCCACTTCGGTGCAAAATCAAACGAAACAACAGGCACTTAAAAAATGGCGACCTTACCGAATGGGAAGACTCTTCAAGGATGAGGATGTGGAAGCATTGTTTTGTGCTATTTATATTATCCAACCAGATTGGATAAACGAAGCAAGGGATGAATGGAAGAAGGACGAATAAGTATGGCCACTTATTCAAAAGTTGCAAAAGATCCCAATTCAAACAATATTGCCAGAAATTAAAGAGGAAGGAAAAATCATATTGGAACCTGGAGAAGTCACAGAAAAAAGAACCCGACAGCTACTAAATCGATCAATTTCAGAGTATCTCATCAAGTGGAAGAACTTACCCGCTGAATATTCCACATGGGAGGACAATAATTTTATACAGAAGCATCAAGAACTACTCAAGCATTGAGGACAACGCTTTTTGAAGGAGAGGTGCATGTTAGGCCCCTATACTACTAGTGTAACCCCTTATTGTTATTAGTATAACCCACTTATTATATTGATGTACCCATTGTGCCCATATTGTTACTATTGTGGCCCATAGAAGCCCACTATTGTTATTATTGTGCCCTTACATTATTATTGTTATGTCGGCTCTGATTGTGTTATGACCCCTTAGACTCCTATATATAGAAAGGAGGTATTTTCATTTGTATATCCAAGAATTGTTCATATATGTAATGTAAAGGAGGTTTCCCCCTCGAAGAGGCTGAATTCTAAGGCGTTGATCTATCTTTTCTATCTTTTCTTGAGCTGGTTTCATAACATTCATACCTAACATGCAACACATCTATAGTGTTGGTGCTTTCTCCTGACTCCCTCTGAATTTTGATAATACCTCTTTCCACTGAAGTACATTTACTCTTGTTTCCCATCTACATATGGAAGTCCATCTCCTCCTCCCAATAACTGGAGAATAAATCTCTAACTCTTGTCATGTGAGTTGATGCTTCACTATCTATGTGCCAGACACCTTATGAAGTTGAGCTAGAGAGACAAGATATTTGAGTGAATTCATATTCCAATATGGAAGACAAATGCGTATGCTCCTGAATGTTGATTATCTCAATGACCATACTATAAAATATCTGAACTTTACTGCAAAAGTCCTAGGTATATTTTTCATATGTTTTTCTCTTCCCGCCCTACATAGATCAACAACTACAAACCCTTGTTGCAAATCTCTGCACTCAGATATACTCTGTGAATTTACTGACCAACTCACTGGAACCCTCTCAACGACAAATCCACTGCCTACTGCTACTTCTTTTAGACAAATCAAAAGTTTCCTCCTCTCTGTTTTGGAAATCAATTTTCCTGTCCATCAATCATACAACCTGGCTAGCCTATGCAGATCTGGAAATATTGTGCTCATATCTCCCTCTGAAACTGTACATCTTCACTTCCTTCACTTCTGAGCCTCTAATTTGATTAACAATGATCTAATACTATGTGAAATTTCCATGAATGCACCAACTAGAGTTTATTCTTCTAACTTGTTAGCAATTTATATGTTTAATGAAAATAATGAAAAAATCATTTATGCATTCTTTTACAAGAATTATAATTTAGAAATTGAAAAATAGATGCACATAAAAAATAAAAATAACACCAATATGTTTGGTCTAGATGCCCCCAAAGAAACCCTAAAGGGAAAACTGGTGCAATAGATGAGGGTTTAATTTTATTATTCGAAAAATTGAGAAATAATTATAATTAGATACTGAACCGAAATCCTCTAGCAATAAACAAGAAAAATGCTAGAGATTAAATATCTCCCTTTGCAATCAACTTCACCTCCTTTGTGTGCTTGCACTTCCTACACTTCTTCTTGCATTAGCCACCTGAAATGTTCACTGCTGGCTAAACGAAATTTTTCACATCTTGTAATTTGACTTCAGATGGGCCGTCCTTCCTCCCTCTACCTCTAGAATGAAATCTCTTTGCTATCTGGACACCCTTTGTTGGACATTGGATAAACCTACTCCCCGTGTGTTTCGAAAAATGGAGTAATCGCCTCTCATGGATCCTTATCTTTAGCAAAGTAATCATTGACTAACACCTGCGGGTTTTGGTCTAATGAAACTCATGATTCCCAACAAGTGGTATCAGAGCGTAGGTCACGAGTTCGATACACACCTGACTCGTGTTAGGGGGTATATTGTTAGACATTGGATAAACCAATGCTCCCCGTGTATTTCGTGACATGGACTAACCACTTCTCGTGGATTCTTATATCTAGCAATGTGATTGTTGACTAACACCTACGGGCTTTGGTCTAATGGAAATCGTGATTCCCAACACTCTTCCGGGCTTTAGCAATTCACACTAGGGTTTTTGTATATTCACATTAGTTGTTACAACCCTCTTTACAGATAATTTAACCTCCCTTCTCCTGCTTCTCGGACACTGGAGAATGACTTGGAAGCTCTCTAGATTCTTACTCTTTCCACATCTATGCTTCCTCCTCTCTCTGATGCTCTTTCCGTCACTCAAATTACACCCTCACTAAAGCTAGGAACTGGGTAGCTTGATCTACCTCTCACAACTCAATCACCCTAGTTCTGTCTACAAGCCCTTTGACCTTCTCTTATAATCTCTCGTTGATTCTTCAATGACCATGATTTAATCTCCACCGAGGGATAACATCAATGAGACTTCATCAATAGAATCCTCTAGAGAAATCTCAAACATCCTTAATTAATTGTCTTTGATTTATAGCTTTTTCTAAGTTAAGAAATATTTTAATTATAGAAAATTAATTTAATTAAGGTGTTACCCAAGCTTATCTTGTGATTTCGTTTGGGTTATGGAGATCTAGTGTTCCTTAGCCTCTTAGCATCATTTAAGACTAGAAAACCTATCAGATGCTACCATAAACTAACACCATACGTTGTTGAAAAGTGATACGATAATGGTTCAATTTGAATCAAAACAATAAATGAGGAACAATATCATTCCTAGTAAATGGATTTAGATTGAAAGTGTACAAGAATCCCGTATGAAGGGAAGATTTTATAGAAATGGTAAAAACATAGCATTTGGATGTGATTGATAGTGAAGATGTTCCCAATCCATCCATATTGAGAAAAATAAAAAAAGGAAAAAGAAATAGAATAGGTATATTGAATCTCTATTATATTCTTGGTATAAGCATTTGGTTGAAAGCCTCATTAAGGGGAATCTCTATTTTGTTCTTGGTATAAGAATTTGGCTAAAAGCCTCATTAAGGAGAAACCTTAAACTGGAAAATAAAAAAGAGAAAAAAATAAAATACCTAAGTGAAAACTTCCATGAGGAAATTGGGACAAACCTTTGGTTAAAACACCCTATAAGAGGAAACCCCAATTTTGCAAATATAACATTAAATGGAAAAAAGAGAAAAAAAAAAATAAAGAACATATTTTTTCTTTAATGCAAATACTAAGCATAGCACAAGTCCACTCTAGTACTAAAAGAAAAGAATAAATGAAACTATAACAACTAGGTGACATTTCATCCATTACTCCTAAAACACAAGGAAAATAGCCACCATTAAAAAGGTATACCACTATAGCCCAATCTTGATGTGATTAAAACATAATACATTTTCAAAAAAAATCTTCCTATGAACCAAAACACTATTCATTTACTGTTTCCTTACCTTTGCAATTATATCAACCTTAATTTTGATTTCATTCATTTACTATTTCCTTACCTTTGCAATTATATCAACCTTAATTTTGATTTCATTTTTCTTTCCTAAAATTGCATTTAATTTCATACCATCATTTCTATGGCAAGTAAAAAATATTCCATCAGAAACAGTATTATTTAACTTTCACTAGAAAATGGATAATATGTGGTATCATTCACACTTCATACATCATTAATGTTATGCTCTTAACCTGCAAAGTAATACCCAAACACAGAATATGCGAAGAAAAGATACCCAGAACACAGAATAGCAATGATTTTATTATTCAGAGAGAAATGTTCACAGGCCTCTTCGAGGGGGAAACCTCCAATAGAGCAGAGCTCGATTACAAAAAAAAGACACGATACTCCTCGCAGGGAGTCTCTATCCTTTATATATGACTCCTACATGCAATACCATGGGCCAATGTCGTGGGTTTTATTAATACCATCTATCTAATACTACTGCCCATTTGCAGCTAACTGTGGTCCCGTCATTAATTGCAGGTTAACCACTTACAAATATTAATATGGGCTTTATTGACTCTAGACTATGGCGTGATCCCATGACATAAATAAGGGGGTTAGGGTGGGACCCTAACATGCCCTCCCCCTTAAAACTAGCCTTGTCCTCAAGGCTGAAGCTGCGGAAACTTCTGAAGAATAGTGGTTGGTTCCCAAGTTGCATCTTCTAGAGAGGTGTCTTTCCATTTGACGAGGACTTCCTTAATCATGCGGCCGCGCAGGTGCTTGTCCCTTGTGTCTAGAATCTGTTCAGGTTGAAGCCAGATTGACCCTTCTTCATCCAATTCAGGTAGACTGGTTTGAACTCGGCAATTGTTCCCAATCACTTTCTTGAGGCACGATACATGGAAAACTGGGTGGATTTTTGCTGTAGGTGGCAAAGCCAACTTGTAAGCCACTTCTCCAATGTGCTGAAGTACTTGGTATGGTCCGTAGAATTTTGGAGAGAGCTTTTGACAACCCTTGTCTTTGAGTGATGTTTGCTTATATGGTTGTAGCCTCAAAAAGACCTGATCCCCTTCTTGAAATTGGCGCTCTGAGCGATGTTGGTCGGCCTGTTGCTTCATGCGGTTCTGAGCTTGATGAAGATTCTCGCGCAGATGGGCGAGCATGGTTGCGCGGTGTTGTAGGAGTTGATCCACGGCTTGTACTTTGGAGCACCCCGTGATATAAGAAGTAGGGGAAGGCGGAAGTTGACCATAGACTGCTTCATAGGGAGTCATTTTGGTGGTGGCATGATAGTTGGTGTTATACCACCATTCAGCCAGAGGTAACCACTGTACCCAACGGTGTTGCTTTTCTGAAGTGAAACACCTAAGGTAGGTTTCTAGACATTTGTTGACTGCTTCGGTTTGACCATCTGTTTGCGGATGATATGAAGTACTGAGTTTGAGTTGAGTGCCTTGTATTCTGAAGAGTTCCTGCCAAAAATTACTGGTGAAGATCGGGTCGCGGTCGGACACAATAGAAGTGGGCATGCCATGCAATTTGAAGATCTGATCCATGAAAGTTTGAGCAACCAAAGTTGGTGTAAACGGTTGGGGTAGGGCGCAGAAATGAGCATACTTCGACAGTCGGTCCACAACCACCATGATGACTGACTTGTTCCCAGACTTTGGAAGACCTGTAATGAAATCCATGGAGGCCTCCGTCCAAATTGATGCTGGAATGGACAATGGTTGTAATGTGCCTGGTGTGTTGATGGTTTCCCCTTTGTGGCGTTGACAGACGTCACATTCTGCTACGAAAGTAAGGATGTCCTGTTTCATGCCGGTCCAAAAAAATGATCTTCTGGTGCGAGCATACGTCTTCTGAAAGCCCGAATGTCCTGCAATGGGAGATGAGTGCAATTCTGCCAAAATGCGACTTTTGAGGGTGGATGTTGGTGATATTACGACTCTGTCCTTGTAGCGAAGAATATCATTCTGCCATGAGTAGCCCTTGCTGGAATTAGGATCTACCTGCAATTTAGAAATGAGTTGGGAGAGCCCGAGATGTGAAAACCATTCCCTGCAAGCCTCTTCAATCCAGTCTGGAATGGGGAGGGAAATTACGAGCAGAGTACTTTCCTCCTCAAATTGGCGCGACAATGCATCTGCTACACTATTGTCTTTCCCTTTCTTGTAAATGATCTCATAATCATATCCCAGCATTTTGGCTAACCATTTATTTTGTTGTGGGGAAGATAGGCGTTGCTCCAAAAAATATTTAAGACTGCGATGATCTGTGTGGATTTGGAAATGTCGCCCCAACAAGTAAGGTCGCCAGGTCTCGACTGCATGTAAGATGGCCATCATTTCCTTCTCGTAGGTAGATTGGCCCAGATTCCTCCCACTGAGTTGTTGGCTGGTGAAGGCCAATGGTCGCCCTTCCTGCTTTAAGACTGCTCCAATACCTGTACCCGAAGCATCACATTCAATGACAAAGGATTTGGTGAAGTCAGGTAGTGCTAAGACGGGAGTGGAACACATGGCGGTTTTGAGAGCGGTAAATGCCTGTTGTGCTTCCTCGTTCCAGAAGAAGGAATTTTTCTTTAGGAGTTGAGTGAGGGGCTTCGTTATGCGGCCATAGTTACGGACAAATTTATGGTAATAGCCTGTGAGACCCAAAAATCCTCTCAAGCTTTTCAAGGTCTTAGGTTGAGGCCATTCTTGCATTGCCTGGATCTTTTTGGGGTCCACCTTGACACCTTCATGCCCCACAATGTGGCCCAAATACCCAACTTCTTCCATGCCAAACGAACACTTAGACATCTTGACAAATAATTTATGCTTGCGGAGCAGTTGCAAGAGTAGATCTACATGCTGAAGATGTGCCGCCCAAGTGCCACTATAGATGAGGATGTCATCGAAGAAGACAAGGACAAATTTTCTGAGATATGGTTTGAGGAGGTGATTCATAAGGCTCTGAAAAGTAGAGGGGGCATTACAGAGACCAAATGGCATGACCAGGAACTCATAATGGCCTTCATGAGCTCTGAAAGTCGTCTTGGGAATGTCGACTTCCTTCATGCGAATTTGGTGGTAGCCTGAGCGAAGATCCAACTTAGTGAAGAATTGAGCCCCATTGAGTTCGTCCAGCAAATCGTCAACCACCGGGATGGGAAATTTATCTTTGACTGTCAACTTATTGAGGGCCCTGAAGTCGGGACACATCCGCCACTCCCCATCTTTCTTGAGGACCATGACCACTGGGGATGAATAAAGACTAATGCTGGGACGAATGACACCTGCTTCCAACAATTCCTTGATGATTTTTTCTATTTCATTCTTTTGGGTGAACGAATATCTGTATGGCCGCACATTTGGGGGTTGGGCCCCTGGAACCAATGTGATGCTATGATCATGTTCCCCTCGCGAGGGTGGAAGCTCATGAGGCATGTCAAAGACCGTCTGATGTTTATTTAAAATCTGTTGCATCTCAGGATGAATTGGTGGTGAGCCCCAGTATTGTAGCAATAATGCTACAACTCCTGGAACTCCCTTCTTTAATTTTATCAACCCGGTAGTTCGTAACAAACTTGGAAGCGACGGTGCTGTATGCACAAGTACTAGCTCTTGCCGCAGCTGTCACTTGGTCAGCTGGCACAAGTCCGCTAGGGGCTCAAGCCAACTTCTATGAGCTCTTAGAAGAAGCTTTTTAATTGATGGATGAAAGCTAACTCGAAGGAAGCTAATCTACTTGCGGAAAGAAACTGAAAGCCAAAAAGAAACGCAAACCCTAGCAAACCCTAATTCTACCAGCTAGTCCTACTGATGCAAAGGAGAGAATGCAAACTACGAAAAGAGATGCCATTAATTCTAGGAAGGTAAAATGCATGTGTCTAAGTTATCACTATCTGAGGAAAACATCTTTTTGTATTTTTTACTAAGTTATTAGAATGATCATGCATGTGCTTCTAACTATTTTTGACTGTGCAGAGGTGGATCAAGGAGGAGAAATGCTTGGGAAAGGTTGGGAAGGTTTAGAGAGGGTCTAAGGGGTCCCTAACACCCTTCCAAAGAGTCTCACAAAGTTTGGCTGCCACGAAACCGTGTTTATGAGCTTCTACAGGAAGTTTGCAGGGGTTCTACAGGATGTTCAGGATTTCTACAGGATGTTCTGTAATTCTTCTACAGGATGTTCAGAAATGGGATTTTGGAGCATGGATGGAGGAAAAAAGATGGAGGAATGAGTATGGAGGTGAAATAGGGGTGTGAAGAGGTCTAGGACTTGGTGGATGAGGCTAAGGAGCGATTGGATTTGTTCAAGGATGGATGAAACGATGTTGCACAAAAAGATGAGAATCATGGCAAAGTAAGCAGATGAGGAAAATGTAAGGTAAGGGTTATAAGTGAAGGGTGAAGCAGGTAGGTTGGATGGAGTATGGGCAGGTAAGGAAGGATAACAGGTACTCTGCAAGTGGTTTTTCAAACTGAACAAACAAATACATGCAAGAAAACAAAGATCTAGTTATAAAACCTATGACCTAGTTACTTCACTCTAATCTGACCTAACAGCAAAAGGAAATGAACAGAAGTTTATTTGCAGTGAAACCATGTGAAACAACTATGAAACTAAGTGATCATAAACCTAAGCATGCATCCAAACTGATATCAAGTTCTACGAACGAGATTCAAACATTAATGATTGCATGGTGAAGCAAAGAAAGTGTTTTTGTTTGGGACAGCATGGTTATTTCAACTCCAGCCCCTGATCCAATAAGGAAGATGTGAAACCAAAAGCGCTTGCTGACCCTTTTTTTTGGAGCTTTTCCCTGTTATTATCCTACCAATATATTCTAAACATAAACAGCTACTTTAACCATCAAAAGAAATCTAAATAACGAAGCAAGATCTAAATGTAAATAGCAGATTTTATTTTAAGAACGCAGCAAACACATAAAGATAAACGAAGGAGGTACTGGGCGCTTGAGATGGGCCCAACCCCAAGAGCTACAGCCTCCTAAGAGAGATTTAGAGCTGGTGCAAAGCTGGATTCATCTTTATTGATCAAGAAATGAAGAGTTACATCAAAACTGTCCACAAGAATAGCTTGAGAATGAGCTGAAAGCAAAGCTAGTCTATTGCCTACAAATCGAATTACAAAATGACTACAACAAGGCTATGAAATGACTAACTACTAGCTACTATCTACTGGCTAACAAAATGACTAACTAGCTAACCAAATTGACTACCCACTAGCTAACCAAAATGAGGCCCTAAGCCTTCTTATTTATACAAATTGAGGACCCCAACAGTCCTCCTAAACTTTAGGGACTCGGCTGCCCAAGACTTGTAGTTAACAGCAGTCCCACTTGACTTGCTTGGCTGCCCTTGTCTTGATTGATTTGGTGGCCCTTGAACTCCGAGCTGATGGTGGAGAATTCGAGGTAAGGGCCCATAAATGAAGGGGACATCTTCCTACAAATCCTCTCCCTTGTTCTCCCACGAATTTGGCTGCCAAGTGCTCATTAAGACCTTCAATTTTGTCTCCAAATTGACCAAAAAGGCTACACAAAGCACACATTAGACTTGTTGGCATAATGACTAACCCAATTCACTCTATTAGCATAAATATAATTAAAAACATGCAATAAACTAATGAGAATGGTGGATTAAGTCAAATTAGGAGGTTGAATGAGCCCAAATAATTGTCCATTTTTGGGGCTCATCAATTGGCAGAGACATGGTGTCGACTACCTGGATGGTATTAAATTGAGCTACCACTCCATGATGGCCCTTTTTTAACAATTTTTCCATCCTATGCGAGTTGATGATAGAGGGGGCTCCCGCCTGTAGTCCACGGAGGGTATGTGTGGAGTTGTTCTGCTTAAAGCTCATATATAACTCCTGGAAATCCATTGTGATTGGCCCAAGAGTGCGGAGCCATTCCGCACCTAGGACAATGTCGCAACCCCCCATGTGTATTGCAAACATGTGGGTTTTCAACTGATAATACCCCATTTGAAGTTTGACATTTTCACAGCGACCTTCACATTTCATTGTGCCCCCATCTGCAATTTGGACTTGGAAGTTAGAAACTGCCCGGACAAAACAATGTGCTGCTTTAGCGATCTTTTGATGGATGAAATTATGGGTACTTCCACTATCAATCAAGACTACTACTGGGCGATGTTTAAGAAAACCCCTGATTTTGAGAGTTTGAGGGGAAGAAATTCCTGCCAATGCATTTAGCGAAATAATTGGTTCATCAGATACAATCTCCTTTTGGTTATCTTCTTCGATCGCCTCCGGTTCCTCAAGTGGTGGATCTTCCTCGGTGGAGCTGTAGTCAGTGGCATCTATTTGAAAAAACTTGGGCTCCTTGCATTTATGACCCGGGGGATATTTTTCATCACAGTAATAACATAGTCCTTGCTTCCTTCTTTCGGCCATTTCCGCAGGTGACACCTTTTGAATCTTAAGTGTCTGAGTCGTGTTGGGAGCCTGTGGGGGACGACCTTTAGCGGGGAAGTTGGGGTGGCTGGATTGGGCTGTTAATGCACGTTCCACCTTACGAGCTACCTGGCAAGCCTCTGTCCACGTGGGAGGGTGGTGGAGTAGAACCTAAGCTTTGATGGCTTCTTTAAGACTGCTGATAAAGCATTCCATGTAGAACTCATCTGTGAGACCCTTAGTGCGGAACGCTAAGGCTTCAAAAGCAGTAATATATTCCTCCACTGTACCCGTCTGTCGGAGCTTAGTGAGACGCCCCAAAAAAGAGTCTTCCTGTTCAAAGCGATTTAGAAGAGCTTTGGCAAATTGGGCCCAATTCTGAAAATGTCCATTGCAACGCTGATGCCATTCCCCCCATTGCCATCGTTCATTGTCCAAGTACATGGTGCCCACCATAAGCTTATTCCCCTCATCTATGATATAATTCAATTTGAAATACTGCTCCATTTGTGCTAGCCATGCGGACGTGTGAGAACCGTCAAATTTATGCATATCCAACTTGGGAGGTCGCTGACTGGGTGGTGGATGGGTGTGCCAGACATGAGGAGAGTGGCTAGACTCACCCTCATGGTATTCATGGCCATTATTTGCCTCCTCGTGGGCTGGCTCCTTGCCCTTCGAGAGTGCATTTTGTATCTGGATACTTATTCCTTTAATCTCATGTTGGATTTCGGTCACCGCAAATTGGATGGAGTTCACATGGTCTTCAATTTTGTCTATCCTTTCATTGGCCATCGCTTGAGCGCGAGTTTCTACCATACACCAACCTGATGAAAAATTGGGACCGCCTAAAAATTTTTACTAAGAAATTGAATGGTACCACCTTGCTCAGCTCGTCGTCCTGATTCTGATGGGCTAGATCACCAATAAGCGCCCCGGAAGATCTCAGACTTTTTTTTTTTTTTTTTGGAAAACTCCTAACGGAGTTTTACTCCTTCCTGATCAATACTGCAGTCGCCAAATCCTCAAAATGTCAATGCCGCCAAAAGTCCTGCGAAAAGTCTATCCAGGTACAGGAACCCTTCACAACTACTCCAATCTGGTGGATCTGAGAGATCTGAATGGTGGAACAACTGCTGCTGCTGATCTGATGGAGCTGCCAGACTGATGTCTGCTGCTGCTGCACTTCTTTACACCCGCTGATCTGGAATAGATGATGTGTGATCCCCCGATAGAAAGGGAACTATGGTCTTGAGGAGTGTCAGGTGCTACAAATCGCAATATACATAAGGGTCTGACAGTAGTACTCGGCCCAATGTTTCAGGGCGCTAACTAAGGAGGATCGACCGTACCCTTAGCCGTACAACCCGACTACCCTATCGTACGGGCGAGTAATCTCTCCGAGTGCTGTTCTCAGTGTACTGTAGCCACAAGACGACCGAAGGTTTATCTATGGCGAGGTTTCAAGGGAGCCTAGGGGGCTTCCTATATACCAGAGGGTACGTGGAAGACAGTCCGTGCGCGGTTCTGTCTAATGTGCTACTACTCGAAGGGGTACCCACAGGGGTTACAAGGGAGTCCAACAGACGTGACCACCGCTTGTATTTCCTGCGTGCATGCCTCCCCAAATCCGCAGATTTATGCGCTTAACGACAGATCCCGTGGTTTAAAGATGCCGGAACACGTCTCTAGCCAAATTTTTTTTTTTGCTAAAAATTGGAGATCCCATCGAGCCCTGGAAAGTGCTCTGATACCACTTGTTATGCTCTTAACCTGCAAAGTAATACCCAAACACAGAATATGCGAAGAAAAGATACCCAAAACACAGAATAGCAATGATTTTATTATTCAGAGAGAAATGTTCATAGGCTTCTTCGAGGGGGCAACCTCCAATAGAGCAGAGCTCGATTACAAAAACAAGACACGATACTCCACGCAGGGAGTCTCTATCCTTTATATATGACTCCTACATGCAATACCACGGGCCAATGCCGTGGGTTTTATTAATACCATCTATCTAATACTACTGCCCATTTGCAACTAACTGTGGTCCCGTCATTAATTGCGGGTTAACCACTTACAAATATTAATATGGGCTTTATTGACTCTAGACTATGACGTGATCCCATGACATAAATAAGGGGGTTAAGGTGGGACCCTAACAATTAACCGAGGAGTTTAATTTTCTAAGAGGCATTTAACTCATTATAATAAAACATAAAAAGTAAATGTGTCTCAGAAATGTAATATTATAAATATAAAGGTAAATGTGTCTCGGAAATGTAATATTATAAATATACATTTCCATGTTTCAGCCCTAACTAAATCATAACTTAATAATACATCTTTAAAATATTAAATACTAAATTAATCCTAACTCTATAATATATATATCTGAAATATTAAATACTAAATTATTTATATATTCAGTTTATATATTCTTATATATTTTGGATTATAATAATTAGTTGATTTCATCTCAAATTTATTATTCTAATATTGATGTCATTATATACTTCATATATAAATTCATATATGTTTTCTCTGTATAACATAAAATATTTAAGGAATGATCATTGTATATATAAATTCATGTGTTATTACGATTTTCCATGATAATAATATCACTATATAAGTGTCCTAATATATTGAGGATGGCAAAGTTATAATATAAGAGAACTGCTATTATGAAAAGTATAGATAATAACAATTAATGAAAAATATCTGAAACCATAATAATACAGATAAAATGTATACTTTTTATATTTCTATCATTTTACCTGTAAACCATTTACAAAAGCTTACTATAGTACAGATAAATAAACTTACTATTTATAATATGCCTTTTCCCATTATAACCATGGAATCTTGTCATTAGCCATACTGCTTGTAAGCCAATAATGTTGCTCTCTATCAAATTTGCCCTTTTCTTTCTTTTATTATAACAGACTAGACTGCTGGCCAGCACTCAAAGCATTTCAAACATAAACAACTTTAACCAATCTAAATACACCGCCTTTGATATATTATTTCACCCAAGCTAATCCCATAAGCATAAATGAATTCACACATCAATGGCAGCACTATAATATGAGCATGTCACCCGGACTTTAACAACAGTATTTGCAGAGTGCAGCGATAAAGCTGCGCCGCGACTTTATATTGGAGAAGTGGCTGTAAAGAGGCCGGATACCTGCTTTTTAGCAGCAGAGTAATAATAAATTTGAGTTGGACGGAGATTATAAGTTCACTATATTTGCTACGTGGTATCTCGTAGCAGCACCACGTTGATCGATGGGTCACAATTTATGAACTCTTCTTTTTATTCTGACACACATTTCCTAAAGTCTGCCTTCATGTTGTCTTCTCATCCTTATCCAGCTGCTGAGACGATGATGACTGTGCAAAAGTTGTTAGATTAAACAGAAAGTTTTAGTGGACGCTAAGCCAAAAGTCGGCCTTGAGGGTCTATTGAATCGTATTGGTTATGGTGAACCTCGCACTTCCAAGTCTGATCCGCCGGGTTTAGCCATGAAATTTATTCCCTGGCAGATAGACTGTAGGGGTTCAAAGTTTTCAATATTTGACAGGAATTCAGATTATCAATATTTAAGTGTTGTCTTCTCATCCTTATCCAGCTGCTGAGACGATGATGACTGTGCAAAAGTTGTTAGATTAAACAGAAAGTTTTAGTGGACGCTAAGCCAAAAGTCGGCCTTGAGGGTCTATTGAATCGTATTGGTTATGGTGAACCTCGCACTTCCAAGTCTGATCCGCCGGGTTTAGCCATGAAATTTATTCTCTGGCAGATAGACTGTAGGGGTTCAAAGTTTTCAATATTTGACAGGAATTCAGATTATCAATATTTAAGTTTCATAGTTTCTCTGTGGACCATAGTTTCAAAAACATTAATTGTACGTAGGTGGTGGGTTAGCGTGGATATGTGGGGAGAACATTTTTCACATTGTTATGTAGCATTGAATCATGTCTGAGTTTGGATATGCACTCTGCTTGGCAGAGTGGATCAATGGATATGCATTCAATGTGGCTTGGCAGAGTGGATAATGGTCCTCCAAAGTAGCTCATTGACACTTTGGATAAACTGGCTATTTTGACACTTTGGATAAACTCTACATTGACACATTTGGATTTAGAGTTTATGTGGATGATTTTTGTTAATGACATATTTATGTATAGAAAGGGATTTAATACATATTATAAGCTTGTAAAATTGGTTGATAGGAAGTAGATGTGTTAAATATAATTCAATTTTTAAAGAAAATATTGTATTAGAAATATTATAATTGAAAATAAATATAAAAATCACAATATAAGATGGAAAAAATAATGTATTATTGAATGATTATAAGGTTACAAGAAATTATAAATTTTTAATGGTGAGAGTAATGAGTTCTTTCTGTTTTGGGTATTGAAGTCAAGTCTATATAATGCAATCCATGTCTAAGCTAACAAGGTGGTCTATATTTCCAATAGACTTTTAAGGTGTATACCATGGTGGATTTTACAATGGAATATCCCAATAAATTAGGCTTTATAGTATAAATTACTATAACAAATAATAGTGAGTTACCTAATAAGGTGAGTTCAAAAGGTGTGAATCAAGTTTCATTATATGAATTATTATGAGAAACAAAGTGTTGCAAGATAGTTTAGTCCTTGTCACTCAAGTTAGACAAATTGTAAAATATGGTTTCCTACAAATTGCAAATTGATATATGAAGTGGAAAAATTAATTTTCTACTAAATAAAAAAGATTCTTATAAATTTTGATAGTTAATAACCACTCCTAAATCTGCACATTTACAATTTTACTCCTATTTATTAAAGTGTTGAAGAACACAAGAACAATAGTGGGAAGTAACTTCTAGTATGTATAGTTATTTACATCTTGTTCTTATCTATTTTTTTTGCAAATACTTAGTTAAATTATGGTGGGAAATGTTATTAACTAGCATTTGCACCAAATGTTGCAAAGAAAAAGCGGTAGCCCATATGGAGGAAAAGTATAGATGAAAAAGGATGCGATATGTTATGTGATCTAATTATAGCCCAATGCAAACAAAAAAAAAATATTAATGTTAAATGTAATACAATCAAACAATCCACTCAAAACATAGGCATATGCAACTTCCTTACTAAGTGCTCAATCCAAGAGCTTATTTTCATTGAAAATTGCATATATAGAGGGAATATGTAGAGGGTATAAGTTGATCGAGCAGAGAAAGCATCCCTTCGAGTTGCAAAGCCATCCCTTCCTATGGTTCCAGGTCGAGGTCCAGGTTAAGTAGTTACAATCGAAGTGCCCTAGGGGTATTTTAGGGTTTTCAATGCATATATGTAGTAAAAAACCAGATTAAATAACAAAAATCAAGATTTCGCCTCAAACAATATATTGATTTGCATTCATATCCAGGGTATCTCACCAACCATTTCCTGCAAAATAAATTGTATTGTTCTTGAGATTTCTTAATTTGTTTACATTCTAGGTTTTGGTCCAATTTTTTGCTCGCTAAACAATTCTCTGGCAAATTTGCACTTTTTGTTTGCATTGGTGTTTTACTGCCTTAGCTATTATTTGAATTGGACCATTCCATGCACAAGAATCTTGTTTATGCCTAGAGTCGACATATGCATCGGGTTATGTTGTGGTTGTAATGCCAGCTGCTAAGGGACAAGTTATAGAGACACTTCCTCATTTCATAGGGACTTACTCGGGTGCAACAAATATTGCATTCTTCTAGAGACACACCCGCATTTCATAGGGACTTATTGGGGTGCAACAAGTATTGCATTCTATGTTGAAATAGTTGAGTCTGCAGATGCATATTTATTTGCAGGGCCTATTTTTAATGACTATAGTTTAGTGGGATATTCATTGTTTTTGAAAAAGAGGAAAACCATGCTCATGCAACCTAACATGGTGACTTTGGAAAATGAGTTTACAAAGTATTATCAACATATTTTTGTACCTAAAGGTGTTCCACTGAAGTACAACATATGAGTCCTCGAGGGTCAATATTATATTCAAACAAATTTAGGCAAGGCCTCAAAGAATCTACCAATATTTTGAAGTAACAATACTCAGACAATTCTCTTTTAGTTGGCTTTTCCCATACTCAGACAAATTGTCTTTCAGTTGGCTTTACCATTAGAGGATACAATTGCAGTAGGATTATTGTTGATATTCGCTTGTCAAAATTGGTTGGTTGTAGGATTGGCGATTCTTGGTTTAATTGCAAGAAAATTGTGCATAAGTTGTGTTGAGCTATGGAAAAGGTATGCATTTGACATTTATTTTCTTATCTTTTCCCTTAATCATATCTCCTTTATATTCTAAGATGGTAATATATCAAGGAATTATAGCAAAAACAAGGGAGTTGTTGATTATTGCAATCTAGTTAATTATTGTCTTTTTCCATGCATGAAAGAGAAGAAATGGAAAATTACCATCCTGGAGGAAAAGACAAAACAGAGTAATTGTTGTTCCTTCACCAGGAAGCCGTATCCAGACAAGCAGATCAATATTGGAGCACGCAGTTAAGGATGAGAACGAAAAAGACCACATCATCAATGCAAAAAGACAACGAGTTGACTGGATTTAGAAGATTGAGTGGATCCCTCAGGATCTCTTGATCCTGAGGGATCGCTATTTCAAAATCTATCTATTATTTCTTGTTTTATCCGCCTGGCCATTATAAAAGGGACAACGCTTGTAAAGATTGGGGGATTCATTATCATTATTCAGAACTCACTGTTGTATTTTCACTTTGATCATCGACTCTCGTTGATTAAAACAGAGTACGATTGCCTGTAAACATTTTCGCATATGATTAATACATAAGTCGGTTGTTGTTCCATTCTTTTATACTGAAGTAGTTCGGCAGTGCTTCACTAGCAACTACGGGCCCGGCCCTGGTGGATCCACTTGCTATTCTATACTATTACTTTACAACCACAATTTTGTGATGGTTTGGTTTGATTTTCGTTTATTTGAATTGCATTGTTTTACTGCTCCTTGTTTCAAGATTTTATGAATTGTTTTATTGTATATGCTGTAACAGAATCACGTTGCCGTTCCTTTTCATCATAATAAGATTATTATTCTCTGCATCTATATTGTTATGTTGTTCATTTTAGTAAACTGACTTCGTTGTTCATTACGGTTTCATAAGTTATGCTGTTCATTTCTACTAAATAGCATTGTTGTTCATTTCCTTTCTGCAAGTATTTGGTTTTGCCTTTCAGCATCGTTACAGTAGCATATTTATTCCATTTCTATTGGCAGCATTGTTGATTTAATTCCTTTCCAATCAGTCATTTTAGTGTGGAGTGTGAGATCAACAACTGTAAAGGACATTGGCTATTACTGTCAGAGTTCTCAGATTGAGGATCTTGTTTATGTTTGATTTCATTTATATCAGTTGACAGAGGAAAGAGTTATTGCTACTGCATCCTTGACTGATATTTGCTCACACCTTTTATCAATCAACATTTTGGCGCCATTGTCGGGGAGAGTGTAGCCATTTTTTTCCTTGAAAGAGTAGTGTGCATCTGATGAGTACCTGCTAGGAGAGAATTGGGTATTAAAAACGGAAGGTGAGAACCTGCGTACGGAGCATGTAAAAGCCTTGCTCCCCCGCCCACTTTCCAGCAAATTTGTTAATTTTTTGGGTAGAAATAAACATTTGAGTTGTGTGTATGACTAAGAAGAAAAAATTGAAAATAATCCAAAACCGCTACCCATACTTGACAAAGCTAAGGGACCGGTGACCCTTGGTCAATCAACATTCATAGATGATGTCATTAAGGAAGCCGAATCTCAGTCATCAGTGGGCCCTAAAAAAGTTGCTTCTAGACAACCTACTGGCTCCCTTCGGGCCACAGGCTCACCATCTATAGCCTTTGCTGAAGTGCACAGCAAAACAAAAGAGACTGAGCAAGATTTTCAAGAAATTGAGAATTCTTGCCCAATTTCTTTACAAGAAGGGAATTCTAGTAATCTTCGCGAAGGAGGAGAAATAGGGGAAATAGAAGAGCCAAAATCCCCTCTCGAAATAGTTCAAACACTCAATAGCCCAGGTAAGGGGAGTGCTGTCAAGATCATCCAAAACAAAGGAGAAGAACCTAAAGAGCCAAGATCCCCCCAGATAGTAGTGCAGCAAGGAACACTCATTATCCCAGACCAAGGAAGTGTTGTTAAGGTCATTCCTACTCCTTCTAGTCAACCTAGGAAAACTCCCTAGAGATCCGAGAAGGGTATTGGCACATATTTGATCAAATGTTCTAGAACTAGCAAACACCTCAAACCTCCACACTACAATATCCCATTGTGGACACTACAGTCAATGCACCTATGAAGGCCATTCCTCTCCAGAATATTCCTACATTCCATGGCTTAACATCAGAGGATCCAGATGCATTTTTGTTTGAGTTTGATGTATTATGTCGGGGGTATGAATATACCACCAATCCACAAAAACTAAAATTATTTCCCTCCACATTAAAAGGTGTAGCTTTACAATGGTTTATGGGGTTAGGTGGAGGTGTTCTAAAGAAATATCAGGATTATTGTAGATCTAGAGAATTAAAGGATGAAATATTTCAAATGACAGCAAGACCTAGTGAAACACTGGAGGTAGAACACTTTTAATACAACCTCCAGAGATCTCCTTATGCATATTTACCCTTGCATGAAAATGTGTTAAAAACTACATTAATTAAAGGAATGAAAGAACAATGGGTTGAAAAATTAAACATTATGGGCAAAGGTGACATATATTAGGAAAATTTTGCTGACATCATTGATTTGTGTATCAGGAGTTCAAGAGGAAGCACAAGACTGAAGCCGGCAGAACGTGACATGATCACAAGGGATAACAAGAACTCCGGTGGAGGGACAACCCATGCAGAAATCGGCAATCTACTAGAAGATTTCAAAATTGATATTCTAGGGACTCTGACAACGCAGTTTGACATCATGCAAGCTAAACAAAAGCAAGCAGAGGCAGAGCAAAATTTGGCAATATTCTGCCCTAGATGTAGAAAGAAACACAACCACAAAGAGTTCCTGCTAGATACAGTCCAAGTCGATGCCATCTGCACGAAAGATCACTCCACAGAAAGTTGCCCCTCACTCTCGGGATTGAAAGCAATCTACAAAGAGGTAGAAGAAGAAACATAATTGGTTTACCTACTAAATCAGCGCCGTCAGTGGTAGCCACGACAAACAGGTATGCCTGTTGATCCATCCTCTTCTTTTCAGTCTCCTCAGTATAATGCTCAACAATATAATGGAATGTGGCATAATCAGCCACCTTTCCCCAGCTGGTCATAGCAGCCATTCCCTATATCACCATGGCCAAATCAAACCAATTGGCCGAACTTTCCTTACTGTCCACTATTTTGGAAAAGTAATGCATATTCAACACAATGGTCACCCTCCACCTCGCAGAGTCAAACCTTGTAGTCGAACTGGCAAAGACCTATGAATCAACCAGCTGGAATGATTCCTCTCCCTCAACCTACGCTACTAGCACCATATACATTGCAACAAAATCCCCAGACCAACTTAAGACCACAACTCCTAGCCCAACCCAACCCAAACCCCAACAATAGACTGGTTCAATCTGTTCAAATAATCAAAGGACCAGAACTAGAAACTGAGTTAAGGGAGTGCAACAACCTTCAATTAAGATCTGGGCACATAATAGAATCAGAGGGAGATAAAAATGTTCAAGTTGAAAATTCGTTACCCTTAGAACAAACACCACAAGAAGAGAATTTGGTTAGACAACAAACTCATGAACAAGCAACCAACTCTTCTCCACCATTCCCAGAACGACTAATCATACCTCGCCCAATAGAACATCCTGATTTTGATCTTCTAGGAGAACTAAAAAATTTGTGTATAAAAATTCCACTCCTCCAGGCTATCCAAGACATCCCAATTTACGCAAAAACCATCAAAGAATTATGTATAAAAAAGCCAAAGAGGAGAATAGAAACTAATCCAACCGTCCAAGTAGTCGATACCCTATCTAACTTACTATCAGGAAGAGAAGCACCTGTAAAATATGAGGACCCAGGGAATCCTATAGTCACGGTGCAAATCAATGGATGCTCCTTACCAAATTCCTTATTTGATTTAGGAGCTACAATCAATATTCTAACAACCACCACTTGTCAAAAGCTTGGCATTACATCATTAGATCCAACCACAACCTTATTAGAGTTGGCTGACCGATTAGTAGTCAGACCAGAAGGCACATTACATGATGTAATGGTATTTGTAGACTCCTGGGAGTACCCTGCAGACTTCTTGATCATCAATCCTAAAAACTGACTGGATGGACATCCCTTAATTTTAGGTAGACCTTGGTTAGCAACTGTTGATGCTTACATTGGTTATCGACAAGGCAACATGATGATAACACGAGGGAGTAATGTCAAGAATTTAACCTTATACCCTCCAGCCCAGCCAAGCTTAACAATAATCAAAACAAAAAAACTTGTATCATACCTCACTGAAAACATTATATTACCATTAACCATAGAGGATGCCCTCAAATTTAAAGACCAAATAGATGATGACATCATTAACAACTTCATTAACCAACCAGAAACCAGATCCCATTTACAATGTCACATGATTGAGGCAACATTTGAGAATGAAGTAGAAGAAGATCCCCTGAAAGACACTCATGATCAATCAATACCTACTGTTATCACTCAGGTTGTCCCTTGGCTCCTTAAGGGATACGGTCAAGGTAACCACAAACCAAGCTTTGGGCTACAGGTCCTAGCCTACCCGCAGTCAGAGAGGGCTCTCTCTTTATGATTTAACTTTGTTTTGGGTTGATTTTAGGCTAGTTATGGTGTACATGGGTTTTGTTTTGATTTTGGTGGGAAGGATGATGTTTTTCAAGCAGAGTTGGGATGCATAGAGTGAGAAGTTCAAACCATTGGGAATGGACTCATGGATTAGGGCTTGATGTTGCATTTTCTTGGTCACAAGAGGAATACAGAGCAAGATAGCTACACATAGAACAATATCATGCTAGAATAAAGATGGAATGAAGGTCAGAGATGAAAGGAAATTAAGAATCTTTCATTAGCTAACAGAGAGGGTGAAAGTTTGTCTAGGAGCAGTCAAGAATTATTAAATAACAGTCATATGTGAAAGAAAAACATGGTAAACATGATCATTTAAGTATGCATATTCATAACCATTTCTGAAGAAAACATATAGAAATAACAAGAACTGAGCATAGGGTGCAGTCAAGCAAAGCCTAAGGTATTCTTCTTTCTTGTTATTTAGATGGTAACACAATAGTGCATAAACATATGTAAACTGTAAACAGAGGTAGGAAAACACTTATTGAGCCATGTAGTAGCACAGGAATTCCACAGTCACTCTTTGGCCATTAAATAACACAACAGTTAGTTCTTCATCCAAAGCATTCCAACAGTCTTTGATTATAGAGCTCTCAAAATATATAGCGCAAGTCTCGAATGAGAATTATCAACCAACCAACCCTTTAAACAATGAATTAGGGTGGTTTATATAGAGAAAAATATCCAAAAATATCTATTACAGCAAACCTAAACAGATCTGAGGTAAATGAGTTCTTTAACCTAATCTTGTCCTGAAATTAATGCAAGAAGATATTTATTTGAGATGAGCTGGAGGCAGCTGTATCAAAATGAGTTAATATCTGTCCTTATGGCTCTGTGTTGTTCATTTAGCCATAACTGTGCTTTGGGCTTTGATCCCCTGCTCTGGAGTGGATTTGATGTGCATTAACTGTGATCTGAGAGCCGTAAATGGCTTCACCGCTTTCTTTGACTTTGCTTGGGGGCCTTCAATGTTCACCTACTTTGATATTGCCGATCTGATACTCTTTGTTGCTTCACTGATATTCTTTAATTTAATCTGGGCTTTATCTTTCCTCTGATACTCTTTTACAGTTGAATCGGGCCACTTTCTCTCCCTTGATGTGCTTGAAACTGTCCAATCGCCCCTTTTCTGCCCTTTCAAGGCAAAAATAGCTGCTACAAATGTTTTTCGTGGCTTCTAGAATGCTATCGCCACTGGCCGATTGAATATGAACCTACATGAAGAAATCATGTTTCCTCCAGCGAATTTTTGGGTTTTGCAGGTAGCCGAGCCATGAGAAGCCCTTCATTTTGATCAATTTTTCTTAGCGATAATCGCGCATCAAAAACTGACTCAGTTTTTCATTCTGGGCATCCTTTGTTGGGATTTTTGCCCTTCGCGCCTTTTTCGGTGATGACGTCAGCGATGGGTCCCGGTACGACAGGGTGACATGGCAAAGGATGCATTCAACAAGGTGGATGGGATGAAGCTTCACATTCGAGATCTTGGAAAGACCCGACTTGGATTTTACGAGATCTTAACCAAAGACTCGATTTGGAAAGGGAGTTGTTTCATTTTTTAATGAGGTTGACATGGTAAAAGAACTATCCTCATAACCCTTGTTTCATTTTTTAACGAGGTTGACAAAAGAAAAAATTATCCTCGTGACACCTTGTTTCATTTTTTAACGAGGTTGACACAAGATCAAAACTATCCTCGGACTCCTGTTCATGGGCCACACGAGAACATGGCTCCCAAGAGGTCTTCGTGGGATGGAAGAGACGCACTCTAGGAGGAATACATGTCATGATGCACCAATGACAGATCAGGTTCCAATGCCCCCAGTACATGATGTATGAGACCATCTGCAAGATCAACAGCAGATGCAGAGACGGAACGGGTGGCCACATAATTGACTTGTGGCAAAGAAGGTACCGCTTGCGAGTAGGAACCGAGAGGGGATGGCTGCTACGCAGGAGGCATCGGGGAACAAAAGAACGATAATTGATCTATGGTCACTATCCTTCCATCGTGTGGAAAACAAACCACACGGAAAAGGGAAGAGACAAGGGCCTCCATGGCATAAATATAATCACGACCAAGGAGAAGACTGAAATTCGCACCTTGGACAACCATGACGTCTATATAGACGATTTTTCCCACCAAAGTAACAGGCAACTTTGGGAGGATTCCCACAAGTTGACAGGGTTCTTCGTCGAATGCCAACAAATTCTGTGTGACCGACACAAGCTCTGGGGAACCCAAAGCTTGCCAAGTAGTGGAGGGCATAAGACTGATAGACGCACCTTCATCCAGGACAGTTCCAGGTACTGCCTTATCGTAGGCGTGTACTGTAATCTCAAAAGGCACATATGATGGAAGGCGGAAAGTAGTCAAGTGATTCCAATCGAAAGTGACAACCAAACTACTTGGTGGAGGAAGCATCTGATTGCCCCCGAGCCCTCCAGGATTCGGAGAAGGACTACCCAGATCAACTGGGATAGGAGAGTCGCATCCGGATTCTAGAGAATCTGATGAGATGAGGAGAACATGAGCATCATGCTCTTCCGAGATGGAGTGATCAATAGGTGATGAACCTAAGTCGACACTCTTTCTGACCAATGGTTGGTCTGGAATAGGCTGAGCACTGCCAGGCTCGGAAGAAGGACGGAAAAGAGAAGAATCTACATCAATCTCTTTGTCAATGGAGGCAGGGTCTGAAGAAAGCCGTTGATAACCAATGGGAAATTGGGGTGAAGAAGTTGTAAGACTTTCCAAAACGGCGGAAGCTTTATCCATGAGCAGACAAAGGTGAAGGGGATGGATGGCTTCACATAGCCTATAGGGGAATCAAATCTTCATGTCCTTCTTATTGTTGCTAGTTTCCAGGATAGCATCGCCTTGAGCTTCAGAGGATGATGAGGGACGAGCCGGGTCGTGAGACCATACTTCTAGGATCCTTGGAATGCCAGGACAATCACGAAGAATATGGTCATCCTTGAACAATTTACAAGGAAACTTAACCTTCCGCGGAGTAGCAGAAGGTAGTTCGACCTGGGATGGACTCAAAGCAGTGACTGCATAGGTGGCCTTGGATTTATCGGACTTCTTCTTCTTCTTTGTCTTCTTCTTCTTCTTCTTAGGCTCCTGGTTACTTAATGTGAAACCTTCACAAGGTGAAGGAGGAGAGGAGGAGGAGGAAACAGGGGAAGAAGGCGTAGGCTCAACCTTGGAATCAACATGTCTTGGTTCGAACGAAGGATATGGTGGGATAGGAGTCATGACACTCGGGACCACCAAGGTTGAAAACAACCATACAGGCAAACCGATGGTTATCCCAGGAAACGACAATGTTTCCATATACGGAGCACCGGCATTTCCAAATGAAGGAAACGGACCAGGATGGCCATCTGGGGGAAAACCTTGGCCGGTAGACTTGGGGAATGTTGCCATCGAGAATGAGAAAGAACCCTACTCAAACTAACACAAACAAGATCTAACTGGGTAAATGTGAATCGTGGCCGAATAAATTTTAAGACACAGAAACAAAACTTGACCTTTTCATCTTTAAAGAGTCGAGAAAAGGACAAAGATGACTCTAGTCACCTTCGAATATTTAATGAGCCTGAAGTGACAAGTGCTCAAATGGACCTTTTCTTTTAGGGAGTTCGAAAAGGAACGAAAGTGACTACTATGGAGAACTAGGCAAAAGGTTTACTAGACAAATCCGTAAAACTGCATATACACCTTGGCAGTCATATGAAAACCAAGGGCTTTCCATACGGCAGTCAATCTTCCCAAATGTTGTGCTCGGTGCATTATGGCTTGTAAGGTGGCAGACATGGCTTCCTATGGATAAAGGATGATAACCTAGTGGGGTCTCCCCATATACTCGACAGTACGTGGGAGCACAATTCCGTGCTAGACCAATATTGAGTCACAAAAGGAGGAATCACCCAACCTTGAGTGGAAACAAAAGTGACTAGCTTTAACGACGCCAGAGCACGTCTCTAGCCTAGACCTCTAAATGTGTGCGTTATGTTCCAATGCGTTGTTATATTTATTCGGTTTATTTTAAATTTGATTTTGGATTATGTTTTAGTTTTCACGCCTTACCGTATGTATATAACAGAACCTAGGATGCAGCTAGAATGAATGAAATATCCTTTTTCTTCAATGAACACCTACCTATGGGAGGGTAGAGAGATCATTCCCAAACCAAGAAAACCAAGGCAACAAAACAGTCACTCAATGCAAGCAGACATCAATTCCTAAAGTGCACGGATACTACTAATGAGAGATTTTAATCATTCGCTTTTCAATATGCAACTTGAAATGCAAATTCACTTTCACTTTCGCATTCCAAATGAAATGCAATCTTTTTTATTTTGATTCCTCTAATCTAAAAGAAACCAATAAGCAACAAAAAAATGTGGAAAAACGGTTGATCGAAACAATTGTAATCTATGTCCGGGTAGTGAAAAGAAATCAAAACAATGTCGAGATTGGTCCAATAAAAATCACTAAACAATCAACGAAAAGTAAGCAAAGGGGAAGGCTCAATCAAACCAACAGCAAGCAGCAAACGAATCTTTGCAAACAGGCAACCAAGCGAAATTGATCCAAAAGACTTGAAACAATGAAACTAGGTCACAAAGCAAGAAAAACAAGATTCATTTAACAAAGCTCACAAGAGAGTGCCTCAACCTCTAAATAGTGAAAAACAAGTCTCAAACAAGTGAGAATAGCAAGGGACTAGCAAGACTGACAGATACAGGAGGCAGAATTGAAAAATTCAATTCTTTAGCAATCAGTACGGGCAATATACAAGCAACAAAGCGATGTCAGCACGGAAGTACATGTCGGCGACACGATTCCGGATAGGGGTGGAAGCATTCAGGCACCAAGGGATCAAAGGCTCGATGGATATGGCATGAATCGAATGGAATGAGGCTAGAATGATAACCCAAACCCACAGAAGGTCAAATGAAAATGTATGGATGTCCCAACCCGACAAGAAGTAAAAGTGTCGATGTTTAAGAGTGACTCGCTGCCATAGACAATCAATGATAAACCTCTCATTGAGTCCAACCTAGTAATAGTTTAACGATCCCTAGGAAGGAGAAGCTCGAGTCTCATCATGGTGATGAGTCCAATGTCGTGAGGGTTTAACGAGTTCGACATAGGTAAAAATCAGAGTCTTTTTCATGTTTTGAGAGTTTGAAAAAGACATGGAAAAGAAAACTCCGGGGGGATCCTTTTTCCTAGATTTGTGTCTCTCAATCCCGAAAAAGGATAAAACGATACTCGAAAGAACCACTCAACCATTACGATCGAGGAGTACTTTTCGTAACTAGTGACTTCGACCCGAAAAAGTAGAAAAGCGGTTGGAAGCACGTCGTTTCGTAACTAATAATGAGCTTGAAATGACAAAAGCCCAACAATATTTTTGTGTTTAAATGGTCGGAAAAGAGCTTAAAGGTGACCGCCTCTTGTTTCTTTTCACGAGTCAAAAAGGAAAAACTCGGCAATCTTTTCATCTTTTACGAGTCAGAAAAAGCTTAAAGGAGACTCTTCCTAGAGGAACGAGTGGTATAAAGGGTAGCAACTGGTTCTAGCAATGGTGGAACTGCTCAAAACTTGTAATGGTCAAGAGGCTGGCTATTAAAATCACTCATCACTAAAGTTCCTTAGGAAAGGATATACAATCAAGTGAAAGCATATGATCAGCCAAAGAGATGGTGGCGATGGAATGAAACAACCAAGGCTCATCTAGCAAAATTTAGCAGATAAATGGCAATCACGAGATGTAAATCAGCTATGGGTTCATTTTTACACAAGCTTGAACCATGGATAACTCTGCTTGGATTCGGTTTCATGTTTACACAAGCTTGAAATGAAAAACTATGCTTGTTATGAGTTCACATGCCCCCAGCATAATGACGCAAATCGAGGTACATGCCCCCCAAGCTTCATTGCATTCAACGAGGTGGATGGAATGAAGGTTCACTTTCGAGATCTTGGAAAGACTCGACTTGGATTTTACGAGATCTTAATCAAAGACTCAATTTGGAAAAGGAGTAGTTGTTTCATTTTTTAATGAGGTTGACACAGTGAAAGAACTATCCTCATAACCCTTGTTTCATTTTTTAACAAGCTTGACACAAGACAACGAACTGTGCTCCAACACCCCTTGTTTCATTTTTTCATGAGGTTGACACAAGATCAAAACTATCCTCGGACATGGTGTTTCATTTTTTAACGAGCTTGACACAAGACAAGGAACTATGTTCGTAACACCTGGTTTCATTTTTTAACCAGGTTGAGACAGGAACAAACTATCCTCGTGACTCCTGGTCATGGGCCACACGAGAACATGGCTCCCAAGAGGTCTTCGCGGGATGGAAGAGGCACACTCTGGGAGGAATACATGTCATGATGCACCAATGACAGATCGGGTTCCAATGCTCCCAGTACATGATGTACCAGCCCATCTACATGATCATCAACAGAGGCGGAGATAGAACGGGTAGCCACATAACTGACTTGTGGCAAGGAAGGTACTACTTGCGAGCAAGAACCGAGAGGGGATGATATTTGCGCAGGAGGCATAGGGGGACTAAAGAATGATAATTGATCGATGGTCACTATCCTTCCAGCGTGTGGAAAACAAACCACACGAAAAAGGGAAGAGACAAGGGCCCCTTTGGCATAAATATAATCACGGCCAAGGAGAAAACTGAAATTCGCACCTTGGACAAACATGACATCTATATAGATGGTTTTGCCCCCCAAAGTAACTGGAAACTTTGGGAGGATCCCTACAGGTTGACAGGGTTCTCTGTCAAATGCCAACAGATTCTGTGTAACCGGCACAAGCTGTGGGGAACCAAAAGCTTGCCAAGTAGTGGAAGGCATAAGACTGACAGACGCACCCTAATCCAAGACAGTTCCGGGTACTGCCTTATCGTAGGCGTGTATTGTAATCTCAAAAGGCACATAGGATGGAAAGCGGAAAGCAGTCAAGTGACTCCAATCGAAAGTAACAGCCAAACTACTTGGTGGGGGAATTGTATGATTGCCCCCATGCTCTACAGGAACCGAAGAAGGACTCCCTAGATCAGTTGGGAGAGGAGAGTCGTTTTCGAACTGTGGAGAATCTGATGAGACGAGAAGAAAATGAGCATGATGCTCTTCCGAGACAGAGTGATCAACAGGTGGTGAACCTAAGTCGACACTCATTTCGACCAATGGTTGGTCTGGAACGGGCGGAGCATAACCAGGCTCGGAAGAAGGAGGACGAACAAGAGAAGAATCTAAGTCAATCTCTTTGTCAATGGAGGGAGGGTCTAAAGAAATTAATTGATAACCAATGGGAAGTTGGGGTGAAGAAGCTGTAAGACTTTCAAAAACGGTGGAAGCTTTATCCATGAGTGGACAAAGGTGAAGGGGATGGTTGCCTTCACATAGCCTACAGGGGAATCAAATCTTCCCTTTCTTCTTACCATTGCTAGTTGATAGGGTGGCATCGTCATGAGCTTCATGGGACGATGAGGGACGGGCCAGATCGTGAGACCATACTTCTAGATCCTAGGAATGCCAGGAAATCACGAAGAAGATGGTCACCCTTTCACAATTTACAAGGAAACTTAACCTTCCACGAAGGAGCAGAAGGTGTTCCAACCTGAGATGTACTTGGAGCAGTAGCTGCATAGGTGGCCTCACGTTTATCGGACTTCTTCTTCTTCTTCATCTTCTTCTTCATCTTAGTCGCTTGGTTACTACATATGAAGCTTTCACCAGGTGAAGGAGGAGAGGAGGAGGAAGAAACAGGAGAAGAAGGCGTAGGCTCACTCTTGGAATCAACATGTAGAGGTTCGGATGAAGTAGATGGTGGAATAGGATTTATGACACTCAGGACCACCGAGGTTGAAATAACCATACGAGAAAACCGATGGTTAACCCAGGCAAAGACAATGTTGCCATATATGGAGCACCGGCATTTCCAAAAAGAGGAAATGGACTAGGATTTCCATCTGGGGGAGAACCTTGGCCGGTAAACTCAAGGAATGTTGCCATCGGGAACAAGCTTGAAAAAACACTCAAATTGTAATGAAGAACTCTAACTATTACCAGGAATATTTCGTGGGCAGAAATTTTATGACACAGGAACAAAACTTGACCTTTTCATCTTTAAAGAGTCGAGAAAGGGACAAAAAGATGACTCTATCTCTTTCAAGGTTTAATGAGCCTGAAAGGACAAGTGCTCAGATGAACCTTTTCTTTTAGGGAGTCTGAAAAGGAATGAAAGTGACTACTCTGGAGAACTAGGCAAAAGGTTTACCAAACAAATCCGTAAAACCGCATATACACCTTGGCAGTCATATCAAAACCAAGGACTTTCCGTACGACAGTCAATCTTCCTGAATGCTGTGTTCAGTGCCTTACGGCTTGTAAGGTGGAAGACACGGCTTCCTATGGATAAAGATTGATAACCTAGTGGGGTCTCCCAGCATATACTCGACGGTACATGGGAGCACAATTCCATGCTAGACCACTATTGAGTCACAGAAGGAGGAATAACCCAACCTTGAGTGGCAACAAAAGTGACTAGGTTTAACAACGTTGGAGCACGTCTCTAGCCTAGAGCTCTAAATATGTGTGTTATGTTCCAATGCGTTGTTAGATTTATTCAGTTCATTTTAAAGTTGATCTTGGATTATGTTTCAGTTTTCAGGCCTTACCATATGTATATAACAAATCCTAGGATGCAGCTAGAATGAATGAAATATCCTTCATTTCGATGAACACCTACTTATAGAAAGGTAGAGAGTTCATTCCCAAACCAAGACAAGCAAATGCAAACACTAATAAACACAATGCATCAATACACTAATCTCACAATGCATCGATACTACTAATGAAAGATTTAAAATTTGCTTTCCAATTTCTCAAACATGAAAATTCGTAATGCAAATGTACTTTCACTTTCGTATGCTAAATGAATGCAAACTTTTAATTTTATTTTTTTTGTGAATTCAAAGAGACAAACAAGAAAGTGTGAACTGATCGATCCAAACAATTCTGATCTATGCTTGGTAGTGAAGAAATCGAATCAACATACAAAATTGGTTCAATAATCGACACTAAAAATCAACCAGCAAGAAAACAAGCAGTGAAAAAGCTTCAAGCAAATCAATAAGACAAATGTGGATGAACCTTGAACAGACAAGTAACCCAAGTAAATGGTTTCTCAATGAAACTTCTAAAGGGCTAGGTCACATGGTCTAAAAAACACAAGACTCGCTCAAATGAAATCAAAGAGAGATTACCCTAACCAAAATCATTTAAAACAAGCTAATGAGAGACAAGAAACATCAGGGTATAACCAAGAGTGATGAATTTAGGAGGTAAAGTTATAAAAACAACTTTTCAAGAATCACCGCAAGTTGTACACTGACAACTAGAGCTGTCATCACTAGTTTAGATACCATCACTGGTGATGGACAGACAACTAGAGGTATCAGCGCAAATTTTACACAGACAACCCGAGATGATGGCGGAAAAACACCTATTTTCCACGATGATGCGATTTCAAGAGTCGTTGCGGGAATTAAGCTAGCAACCCAAGATCATCGTGGGTCAAAAGATACAAAGTGGTGATGACATCGCAACTGTTAGGCTTTTTTTGCGATGATGCAAAAAACAATGACAAATGAAGAAAACTCCCAAACCAAAACCAGTCAACCCTTCAATCAAATATAGGTATTTCCCAAATCAACCCAGGAAACTCAAAAGACTAGTAACTAATCCCCAAAACTTCAAGAGACCAAAACACGTATCAAGACAAGAGTAGATGAAAAAAAAAAGAACAAAGGCCAAAGCTCCCCAGTGGAGTCGCTAATTTGTGATGCAGGAAAGTGTTCCCTCTGCGGACAGAGGCAACCCCTCTAGCCCTAGAGTGGGCCTAGTCACAAACAAGGACAAATCAACAATAGATTTCCTTAAACAGTCTTAGTTGGAGGCCTACCTCAACTGGTGGTGGATGGAGTTCCGTTGTGCTACTCCAGCTTCCTTCTCCTAATGAGTGATCAACCTGAAACAATACAAAGGAAATGCAACAAAGCACGTAACCGGAACAACAATGATCTATTTACTCACAAAGTCAAGAAGTCATGAGCTATCAAATACATTACATACAAGACATAGGAAAACATCATTGATTGCATTAATAATGAAATAAGAGTAAGCTTACAACCAAAGTCTTGACGTCACAAACCTTCTCAGAGGGATCTAGCCAGGATGTTCCTCAAGCATTCACTCTTTGAAGATGTATCTCCCAACATACAACTCTCTCTCACTCACAAGTTTTACACAAGATTAAGGGCACTTCACAACCTTCCTCAAGCTATCAACAATCCCACACTTGTCACACTCACACCAAATATCTAGCAAACTCACATGCACTAACAATACTATCAGCAACCACTCCAAAGACTAAGAATTCCAAACTAGCAGCACATAGCAATGGTGAGAGTTTAAATAAGAGAAGGAGTCTCCATGAAAGGTGTCAGGCCAGGCAATAACTCTCCAAAGGCAGTAAAACTGATTCGTATTATTTCATAGGTAGGTCATTGTTATATACAATAGGGAGTGACTGTTCAGTTCATCTCCCAATGACTGTTCACATTCCTAATTTAATTATTTACATAAAATTCACCCAATCATGAAGATTAGGTGTCAACATTACCCCCCTTAATCTGAAGGGATGTTGGTGATTCCAAGCATCATTCTGAATCGTTCAAGCTTTTCCCTTCCAAGTGCTTTGGTGAAGATGTCTGTAATTTGCTCATTTGTGGAACAATGACGGAGATGAATTGTTTTGGCCTCAACATGATGTCGAATTAAATGATATTTAGTATTGATGTGCTTTGTTCGATCATGGAACTTTGGGTTCTTGGCCAACTTTATTGCAAAGGTATTGTCAATCATGAGTGGGGTTGATTGTACTTGTTTTACCTGCAAATATTCAAGAATTTTCCTGAGCCACACAATTTCTTTCGTTGCTTCAGCTACTGCCACGTATTCTTCTTCTGTTGTGGAATCTGTTGGAACTGATTGTTTGCATGATCTCCAAGAGACAGCTCCTGATCCAAGACTCATAGCATATCCTGAAGTAGATACCCCAGTTCCTTTGTCTCCATCGAAGTTTGAATCAGAGTATCCAATCAAGCTGAAGTCGTCCACCTGTGTATACTTGATCCCAAGGACTTGAGTTCCCTTCAAGTACCTTAGAACTCTTTTTGCAGCAGACCAATGTCCCTCACAAGGATTTTGCATAAACCTGGAGAGGATTCCAACAGCAAATGAAATGTCTGGTCTGATAGTAGTGAGGTAGATGAGACTTCCTACAAGCTGTCTATACTTTGTTGCATCCTCAAATTCCTTTCCTTCAATAGATGTGAGCTTTAAGTTTTGTTCCATTGGAGTAGTAAGAGGATTGCACTCTGTCATGCCAAATCTGTTTAACAAATCTCCAATGTATTTCTTTTGAGAAAGAAATATGGACTTTGGATGTTGGGTTACTTCAATGCCAAGATAGTAATGAACATAGCCCAAATCAGTCATTTCAAAACTTTTCCCCAATTCCTTCTTTATGGATGCAGTGTAGCTTTCATTGTTCCTTGTCATTAAAAGATCATCTACATATACCACAAGATATACAACTATTTTTCCAACTTTATTGACAAATAAAGTTGCATCATCAAGATCAAAATGATTGAAGTTGAGTTTCAGAAGATGCTCAGTTAGTTTTTCATACTAGGCTCGTGGTGCTTGTTAGAGGCCATACAAGGACTTCACAAGTTTGCATACTTTATGTTCATGTCCTTTCACAGCAAATCCTTCAGGCTGGGACATAAAAAACATTCTCTTTTAGATCTCCATTCAAGAAGGCAGTTTTTACATCCATTTGATGGACTTTCCAACTGTTCTGAGCTGCTAGTGCAAAGAGTGTCCAGATGGTGGCCCATTTTGTTGTGGGGGAAAAAGTTTCCTCATAATCAACCCCTTCGTTCTGTGCAAAACCTTTTGCCACAAGCCAAGATTTGTGCTTGTCAAGTGAGCCATCAGCTTTGTACTTGTTCTTGTAGACCCATTTGCAGCCAATTGGTTTGGTTCCAAATGGAGGATCAACCAGCTTCCAAGTGTCGTTCTTTATGAGGGCATCATACTCCTTTTGCATCGCTTCTTTCCATTCATCATGAGAAGCAGCTTCTTTAAAGGAAGTTGATTCAAAATCTGTAGACAAGTTCAATTCACAATCATAAGAAACATCCATATCAACAGGTGAATTAGAATCATCTACATCACCTCCATTTTGTCGGTTTGAATTTCTGGTTCCTGTTTTTCCAATTTCATCAGGAGGAACACTTTCAAGTGTCTTCGTCAGCCACTTTGGGGGACCTTTCTGAGATGGTCCAGGCTGCTCTGTTGATTGAGTTGGGACTGAATCAAGATTGAGTCTCCCAATTCTATCAATTACATCACTTAAAGCATTATCCGTTGTTGGAGTTTCATTCGCAGGAGAGTGTTCTTCAGAAGAAGATTCCACATGTTGATCTAGAATAGGAATCCCCCCTTCAAGATGTGGAATCTGATTATCAAATTCTTGAAATGATTTTGTTTTTGCGAATCTATCAAAGCGATCAAGTTTCCGCTCAACAACATTGTCAGATTTGGATGATTCAAGAAAAATTACATCTCTCGATACAACAAACTTTTTATTTACTTCATCATAGAGGCAGTATGCTTTGGAGGTGTTTGAATACCCCAGGAAGATACACTTATGACTTCTAGCACCAAGTTTGTTTCTATGTACCTTTGGTACCAAAGCATAGCAGGTGGAACCAAAGACCCTGAGATGTTTTACCGAAGGAACATGTCCATACCACAATTCATAAGGAGTCTTGTTTCTTATAGCATTAAATGGACATCTATTCTTTATATATGCAGCACATAGAACAGCATCAACCCAAAACATTATCTTTACATTTTTGAAGAAAAACATGGATCATACCATATTCAAGATTGTTCTATTCATTCTTTCAGCTACACCATTCTGTTGGGGTTTATAAGGCACAGTTGTTTGATGTTTGATCCCATGTTGGAGAAGATAGTTTTCAAATTCATTTGATGTATATTCTTTTCCATTATCAGTGCGAATAGACCCAATATGAGATTGTGCATCATTTTCAATCCATTTATGAAAATTCTTGAATGCTTGAAAAGCATCAGATTTGTTCTTCAATAAATAAACCCAACACATTCTGGTGTAATCATCAATAAATGTCATGATATATTTATTTCCATTTGCAGAAGGAACAGGCATTGGACCACATAAATCTGAATGAATGAGTTCAAGCTTCCTATGTGCTCTTGAATGTAAATCATGAAAAGACTGTTTGTTATGCTTTCCTAGAATGCAAGCATCACATTGCTTATGTTTCCTAATAATTGTAGGCAAACCAACAACACCATTTTTCTTGAATAAGCGGAGACTGTCATAGTTTAAATGTCCAAATCTAGCATGCCATAATAAACTTGATGGAAGTGTAGCTTCTTCATGATGAGAAATATATGAGAAATGTTGTGCATGAGCAGAGGTTCCTTGCAGTTTGAGAAGCCTTTCTTCTTCTATTCCCCTCATGACAAGTGAGTGGTCAGATGCTTTTCTTACCTCAAGCTTGCCATCAAACATATGAATGGAGTGACCTTGCTCATGGATGTGGACCAAGGATAGCAAGTTTCTCTTGAGCTGTGGGAGATATAGAACATGATACAGAAGAAAGTCCGGAAGACCAGGCAGTTTAAGCCTGATTGTGCCAAGCCCTGATGGCTTGATTTTTGACTGATCTACAAAGTATATTGCTCCATCAACATTGTCTGTGAAATCTTCAAAAAAAATATTTTCTATGAGTCATGTGACAGGTTTCTCCTGAATCAAGCAACCAATCATTTTTCTATGAAGCAAGTGAAGCATTAAACAAATCTTCATTTACTCCAATGTTACATTGTGCCTCAATATAATGAGCGGATTTAGGTGATTTACCTTTGTCTGTATCATCAGTTTTACCTTTCTGTTGGTTTCTTTTCTGCTCAATTTTGTCCCATGGTAGCTTGCATGTAGAGGCATCATGTGATCCATTTCTTTTGCAGCGAATGTAGTGCAGATCTACCTTTTCTCCTTGAGAATGTCTGCCCCCCTGCCTCTGAAATATATTCCTCTTCCTCTTCATCCACCTCTTCCTCTTGTACAAGATGCTTTTCTTTATGAGCAAGGCACATAGTCTCTTCAGAGGATTCATGGGTTGTCTTCTTTCCAAAAGATTTCTCTCTTTCAGCAAGCTTTTTCACAAGAGAGTCAAAGGTTATATCTTTGAGATTTCCATTTGCTTGCAAAGACTCAAGATAATTGGAGTAAGTAGGATAGAGTGCCTTGAGAAAAGCAATAAGAGGGATATCTAGCTCAACCTTAGTGGAATTGATATCATGCATTATAGACTTTACTTCAGATGCGAGAGCAAGAGGATCATTATTTTTTAGTTCAAGAGTGAAGATTTTAATCATGAGCTGAACAACTTCAAGTGCAGAATGTGAGTCATAGAGTTCTTTCAGCTTTTGTAAGGCTTCAAAGGCAGTTGAATATGACGAAATATGGCGACTCACCTCTTCATTTACAGATGCTGCGATTAATGCATAGGCTTTGCTGTTCTTGTTTTCCCAAATGACGAGCTCTTTGTCTGAGGTAGGTTGTACTGGGTCTTTGTCTCCTTCTCCGACACACACTCCTTTCCACAACTCATTGAAGATGAGGGTGTGTTTTATCATCCGGGACCATTCAGGATAGTTCTCCTTGCCAGTGAGAACTATTCCTACCATGGATATGATTGAATGCATTCTATAAAAAAAAAAATTGTTGATAGAAAAGAATACTTCTGCTGATATACTCAAAAAGGCATTCTCAAAAGATTTCAAATCCACAATGTGACCTATATAAATCCATCATTGTATAAATTCACCTCACATAAACCTCATATAAGTTTCATATAAGTCCATCATATAACTCTCATAAAACTTCACCTTATAAATCTTATATAAATCTCATAAAACTCCACCTTATAAATCTTATATAAATCTCATAAATCTTCACCTATAAATATCATGGTCATGCGCATTCTTTGAACTGTAATTTACAGCGGTCAACCTCGGCAAAGCATTAAACCAAGTTATGGGTGAACCAAGTTATGGAGGCCATCACTCAAAACTTATTTGAAATTCGAACTATTCAAAATGTATTGAAACCATTCACCATACCATTTGATCCTATACCATTCAGGCATGTCAAAAATACCATTCGAACTTATTTGAAACAGGCAGCAAGCATATTTATTTGAAATATTCAAAGTATATGTCAGCAGCATTCAAAACCGCATTCAAAACTTATGAGAGTTTCGCAGCAGTAATTTAAAAACACGCAGGCATCACTTATTTGAAAACAGCAGCAACATTTCGCCAACCTTAAACCAGTACAGTGCTACACCGTTGAGCCACAGCGACAACACTTATTTGAAAACAACAACATTTTTTTGAAAGCACCACGACCAAGGGAGGAGACCTGGGCTCATCAACGCTTTCACTACCATTCGATATATGACAATGTTCATACAATATGACAGGACAGGCAGCATTTATTTGAAACAGGCATTCGATACCATATTAAAAACGTAAAGGAAACAATGAAATACCGAAGCCCTTCAAATTGCGTGTACCCCTTCTTTGTATCACAGAGGAATTGAACCAACCGTTAAACATGTATGGGCTCTTGGTACACAAAGGTCTGTCAAACGCAGCAAACGTATTTCAGGCAACATTTAAAACAGTGGTGATACCACTTCCGCTCATCACGCTTCTGCTGCTGGGCTTATCACGTTTCAACAGTGTTAACGGTGGTATGTCGATTCAACAACGTTTGTCTGCCTTCCACTCTGGACAGAGGCGTTCTTAAAAAAAAACGCAGACGCATCAAGTAATCATTCACCAAATTAATCCTTCAGAGGACAGAGGCATTGAGGACAGTGCTCAGGTCAGAACGATAGAGAACAGTGCTTAGACCAACATACAGCCCACAATAGCAAAAATGAAGGGAGCTACAACTTATTTTGAGAATTGGCTTTGATACCATGCCAGGCCAGGCAGTAACTCTCCAAAGGCAGTAAAATTGATTCGTATTATTCCATAGGTAGGTCATTGTTATATACAATAGGGAGTGACTGTTCAGCTCATCTCTTGATGACTGTTCACATTCCTAATTTAATTATTTACATAAAATTCACCCAATCATGAAGATTAGGTGTCAAAAAAAGGTGGGAGGATGAGCTTATCTCCAAGGAAGGTAGCACAAATGACAGAACATCCACACTAGAGAAAGGAGGGCGACATAAACTAGGCCAACAACCAGGTCTGGAGTCATTTGGAAGGCCTATTGTTGGAACAAATTCGCCCAATCTGGATCATTGCAGGAACATAATTGATCTTCCGCGCTGACATCGCTACTGAATAACGTAGCTAGTCAGGTCATCGCTCAGGATTACAAGCGACAGTCGCGCGAGCACATAAAATCTGACCATCGCGATGGCAGCGCTTCTGGACTATTTTGGAGCACCCATTAGCGTGTTTATTTAGCCAGCAGACGTGTTGAGGCATAAACCTTTCAAAAAGTGGGTCATTTGGCAGCATCAGAGAGCATTTTTCTAATATTAGCATGTATGACTTGGACACATGACACAGTAGGAAGATTGGAGTGAAGACAGTGAGAAATTACTGTGTAACAGATGCCCCCTAATGTATGAAGCCCAAGAGAGAGGGAGGGGTGAAATGCTTTACGAAACTAACTGAGCTAGAACACCATCTGGAAGAACCCGCACGCAAGTACAACTAATATCTCTTAATGAAGTACATGTAGTCTAGGCATGGGCACAGCCATCCAAAAGACATGAAATAGTTCTGTGGTATGGATGCAACCATCCAGATAATGAGACCATGATGAAGATAAAGGTATGGTTGCAGCCATTCATGAAGACTCAGGTATGGTCGCAGCCATCCATCAACAAGTCATGTAATCATAAACCAATCCACGCAGCCCGAACATGTGTAATCTGAGTTCGGGGTCTTGAACCCATCCAATCATAGTACAAATCTTAACATGCGAATAGATGTGCTGAGGTCAAGCATGATAGAACATCACTTGATTACCAGTCAATGATGAAAACCATTAACAAGCGCGAGAGGAACCACCAATAATGCCAATGGTTCTCAAGGTACTGTCTAGCACAATCCACGAAGTGTGAAAAAGGAGCTGAATTCGAACACTTGTGGAATCACCTAATCGACGATCAATGATGAAAGTCAACCATCAGGTGCGAAGAACTTGCCATTGAGGCATGCAAGCTCCAAGGCACCAAAGGGGATGTCTAGGTCAATCTCTTGGATAATGAGCTGATGTTGACAGGAGACAACCCGTCGCAGGAGGGCCATAATGTTTCCCCCATTAACGACACGAGATAAGGAACAAGTGGTAGATGGTGAAACAGAGTATCAAAGGAAAATATGAGGGTGTAAACTACAAAAGGATTATACTCTTGAACATGTGAGTGACACGGCTTCGGACGGGGGTCGCAACATTCAGGCACCAAGGGATCAGAGGCTCGATGGAGACAGCATGAATCCAATGGGATGAAGCTAGAATGGTAACCCAAACCCACAGAAGGCCAAATGACGATGTATGGATGTCCCAACCCGACAAAAAGCAAAAGTGTCGATGTTCAAGAGTGACTCCTTGCCATAGACAATCAATGATAAACCTGTCATTGAGTCTAACCTAGTAATAGTTTAACGAGCCCTAGGAAGGAGAAGCTCGAGTCTCATCATGGTGACGAGTCCAATGTCATCAGGGTTTAGAGAGTTTGAAAAAGACACGAAAAAGAAAACTCCGGGGGGGTCCTTTTTTGTAGATTTGTGTCTCTCGAGCCCGAAAAAGTATAAAATGATACTCGAAAGAATTGCCCGACCATTACAATGGAGGAGTACTTTTCGTAACTAGTGACTTCGACCCGAAAAAGTAGAAAAGCGGTCGAAAGCATGTCATTTCGTAACTGCTAACGAGCTTGAAATGACAAAAGCCCAGCAATCTTTTTGTGTTTAAACGGTCGAAAAAGAGCTTAAAGGCAACTGCCTCCTGTTTCTTTTAACGAGTCAAAAAGGAAAAACTCGGCAATCTTTTCATCTTTTACGAGTCAAAAAAGAGCTTAAAGGAGACTCGTCCTAGAGGAACAAGTGGTATAAAGGGTAGCAACTAGTTCAGGCAATGGTGGAACTGCTCAAAACATGTAATGGTCAAGAGGCTGGCTAATAAACCACTCATCACTACAATTCCTCAGGAAAGGATAAACAAACAAGTGAAAGCATATGTTTAGCCAAAGAGATGGTGGCGATGGAATGAAACAACCAAGGCTCATCTAGCAAAATTTAGCGGACATATGGAAATCACGAGATGTAAATTGGCTATGGGTTCATTTTTACACAAGCTTGAACCATGGAGAACTCTGCTTGGATTCGGTTTCATGTTTACACAAGCGTGAAACGAAAAACTATGCTTGTTATGAGTTTTCATGCCCCTAGCATAATGACGCAAATCGAGGTACATGCCCCCCAAGCTTCATTGCATTCAACAAGCTGGATGGAATGAAGGTTCACTTCTGAGATCTTGGAAAGACTTGACTTGGATTTTACGAGATCTTAATCATAGACTCGATTTGGAAAAGGAGGAGTTGTTTCATTTTTTAATGAGGTTGACATAGTGAAAGAACTATCCTCATAACCCTTGTTTCAATTTTTAATGAGCTTGACACAAGACAAGGAACTGTGCTCCAACACCCCTTGTTTCATTTTTTACCGAGGTTGACACAATATCAAAACTATCCTCGGACACCTTGTTTCATTTTTTAATGATCTTGACACAAGACAACGAACTATGCTCTTAACACCTGGTTTCATTTTTTAACGAGGTTGAGACAGGAACAAACTATTCTCGCGACTCCTGGTCATGGGCCACACGAGAACATGGCTCCCAAGAGGTCTTCGCAGGATGGAAGAGGCACACTCTAGGAGGAATACATGTCACGATGCACCAATGACAGATCGGGTTCCAATGCCCCCAGTACATGATGTACTAGCCCATCTGCATGATCATCAATAGAGACGGAGACAGAATGGGTAGCCACAAAATTGACTTGTGGCAAGGAAGGTACTGCTTGCGAGAAAGAACCGAGAGGGGATGACAGCTGCGCAAGAGGCACCGGGGGACTAAAGAACGATAATTGATCGATGGTCACTATCCTTCCAGCGTGTGGAAAATAAACCACATGGAAAAGGGAAGAGACAAGGGCCCCCATGGCATAAATATAATCGCGGCTAAGGAGAAGACTGAAATTCGCACCTTGGACAACCATGACGTCTATATAGACGGTTTTTCCCCCCAAAGTAACTAAAAACTTTGGGAGGATCCCTACAAGTTGACAGGGTTCTCCGTCAAATGCCAATAGATTCTGTGTAACCGGTACAAGCTGTGGGGAGCCCAAAGCTTGCCAAGTAGTGGAAGGCAAAAGACTGACAGACGCACCCTCATCCATGACAGTGCCAGGTACTGCCTTATCGTAGGCGTGTACTGTAATCTCAAAAGGCACATAGGATGGAAGGTGGAAAGTAGTCAAGTGACTCCAATCAAAAGTAACAGCCAAACTACTTGGTGGGGGAATCGTATGATTTCCCCCATGCTCTTTAGGAACCGAAGAAGGACTCCCTAGATTAGCATGGAGAGGAGAGTTGTTTTCTAACTCTGGAGAATCTGATGAGATGAGAAGAACATGATCATTATGCTCTTCCTAGACAGAGCGATCAACAGGTGGTGAAACTAAGTCGACACTCATTCCGACCAATGGTTGGACTGGAACAGGCGGAGCACAGCGAGGCTCAAAAGAAGGAGGGCAGACAAGAGAAGAATCTAAGTCAATCTCTTTGTCAATGGAGGGAGGGTCTGAAGAAAGTCACTGATAACCAACGAGAAGTTGGGGTGAAGAAGCTGTAAGACTTTCCAAAATGGTGGAAGCTTTATCCATGAGTGGACAAAGGTGAAGGGGATGGTTGCCTTCACATAGCCTACAAGGGAATCGAATCTTCCCTTTCTTCTTACCATTTCCAGTTGATAGGGTGGCATCATCATGAGCTTCATAGGATGATGAGGAATGGGCCAGATCGTGAGACCATACTTCTAGGATGTTAGGAATTACAGGACAATCACGAAGAAGGTGGTCACCCTTACACAATTTACAAGGAAACTTAACCTTCCGCGAAGGAGCAGAAGGTGTTCCGAACTAAGATGTACTTGGAGCAGTAACCGCACAGGTGGCCTCACATTTATCAGACTTCTTCTTCTTCTTCTTAGTCGCTTAGTTACTAGATATGAAGCTTTCACCAGGCGAAGGAGGAGAGGAGGAGGAAGAAACAGGAGAAGAAGGTGTAGGCTCAACCTTGGAATCAACATGTTGAGGTTCGGATGAAGTAGATGGTAGAACAGGAGTTATGACACTCCAGACCACCGAGGTTGAAAATAACCATACGGGCAAACCGATGGCTAACCCAGGCAAAGACAATGTTACCATATATAGAGCACTGGCATTTCCAAAAAGAGGAAATGGACTAGGATTTCCTTCTGGGGGAGAACCTTGGCCGGTAAACTCGAGGAATGTTTCCATCAGGAACAAGCCTGAAAAAACACTCGAACTGTAATGAAGAACTCTAACTGTTACCAGGCATATTTCATGGGTAGTAAATTTTATGACACAAGAACAAAGCTTGACCTTTTCATATTTAAAGAGTCGAGAAAAGGATGAAAAGATGACTCTATCTCTTTTGAGGTTTAATGAGCCTGAAAGGACAAGTGCTCAGATGGACCTTTTCTTTTAGGGAGTCCAAAAAGGAACGAAAGTGACTACTATGGAGAACTAGGCAAAAGGTTTACCAGACAAATCCGTAAGACTGCATATACACCTTGGCAATCATATGAAAACCAAGGACTTTCCGTACGGCAGTCAATCTTCCCAAATGTTGTGTTTGGTGAGTTACGGCTTGTAAGGCGGCAGACATAGATTCCTATGGATAAAGGATGATAACTTAGTGGGGTCTCCCAGCATATACTCGACGGTATATGGGAGCACAATTCCATGCTAGACCACTATTGATTCACAGAAGGAGGAATAACCCAACCTTGAGTGGCAACAAAAGTGACTAGGTTTAACGACGCTGGAGCATGTCTCTAGCCTAGACCTCTAAATGAGTGTGTTATGTTCCAATGCGTTGTTAGATTTATTCAGTTCATTTTAAAGTTGATCTTGGATTTTGTTTCAGTTTTCAGGCCTTACTGTATGTATATAACAAATCCTAGGGTGCAGCTAGAATCAATGAAATATCCTTCATTTCGATGAACACCTACTTATAGAAAGGTAGAGAGTTCATTCCCAAACCAAGACAAGCAAATGTAAACACTAATAAATGCAATGCATCAATACACTAATCTCACGATGCATCGATACTACTAATGAAAGATTTAAAATTTGCTTTCCAATTTCTCAAACATGAAAATTCATAATGCAAATGTACTTTCACTTTCGTATGCTAAATGAATGCAAACTTTTAATTTATTTTTTTTGTGAATTCAAAGAGACAAACAAGCAAGTGTGAACTAATTGATCCAAACAATTGTGATATATTCTTGGTAGTGAAGAAATCGAATCAACATAAAAAAATGGTTCAATAATCGACACTAAAAATCAACCAACAAGAAAACAAGCAGTGAAAAAGCTTCAAGCAAATCAATAAGACGGTTGTGGATGAACCTGGAACAGACAAGTAACCCAAGTAAATGGTTTCTCAATGAAATTTCTAAAGGGCTAGGTCACATGGTCTAAAAAACACAAGACTCGCTCAAATGAAATCAAAGAGACAGTACCCTAACCAAAATAATTTAAAACAAGCTAATGAGAGACAAGAAACAACAGGGGATAAGCAATAGTGATGAATTCAGGAGGTAAAGTTATAAAAACAAATTTTCAGGAATCATCGCAAGTTGTACACTAACAACTAGAGATGTCATCGCTAGTTTAGATACCATCGCTTGTGATGGACAGACAACTAGAGATGTCAGCGCAAATTTTACACAAACAACCCGAGATGATCGCGGAAAAACACCTATTTTTCGCGATGATGCGATTTCAACAGCCATTGCGGGAATTAAGCTTGCAACCCAAGATCATCGTGGGTAAAAAGCTACAAAGTGGTGTTGACATCACGATTTTTAGGCTTTTTTCCGTAATGATGCAAAAAACAACGACAAATGAACAAAAACTCCCAAACCAAAACCAGTCAACCCTTCAATAAAATAGAGGTATTTCCCAGATCCTAGGAAACTCAAAATACTAGTAACTAATCCCCAAAACTTCAAAGAGACCAAAACACAAATCAAGACAGGAGTAAATGAAAAAAAAAAGAACAAAGGCCAAAGCTCCCCAGTGGAGTCACCAATTTGTGATGCAGGAAAGTGTTCCTTCTGCGGACAGAGGCAACCCCTCTAGCCCTAGAGTGGGTATAGTCACAAACAAGGACAAATCAACAATAGCTTTCCTTAAACAGTCATAGTTGGAGGCCTACCTCAACCGGCGGTCAATGCATTTCCATTTCGCTGCTCCAGCTTCCTTCTCCTAATGAGTGATCAACCTGAAAAAATGCAAAGGAAATACAACAAAGCATGTAACCGGAACAACAATGATCTATTTACTCACAAAGTCAAGAAGTCATGAGCTATCAAGTAAATTACATACAAGACATAGGAAAAAATTATTGATTGCATTAATAATGAAATAAGAATAAGCTTACAACCGAAGTCTTGATGTCAGAAGCCTTCTCTGAGGGATAGAGCCAGCATGTTCCTCAAGCATTCACTCTTTGAAGATGGATCTCCCAACATGAAACTCTCTCTCACTCACAAGTTTTAGACAAGATTAAGGGCACTTCACAAACTTCCTCAAGCTATCAACAATCCCACACCAGCTATCTAGCAAACTCACATGCACTAACAATACTATCAGCAACCACCCCAAAGACTAAGAATTCCAAACTAGTAGCACATAGCAATGGTGAGAGTTTAAATAGGAGAAGGAGTCTCCGTGAAAGGTGGGAGGATGAGCTTATCTCCAAGGAAGGTAGCACAAATGATGGAATAGCCACGCCAGAGAAAGAAAGGCAACATAAACTTGGCCAACAACCACGTCTGGAGTCATCTGGAAGGCCGACTGTTGGAACAAATTCGCCCAATCTGGATCATCGGAGGCACATAACTGATCTTCCGTGCTGACATCGTTATTGTATAACATAGCTAGTTAAGTCATCGCTCAGGATTACAAGCGACAGTCGCGTTGGCACATAAAATCTGACCATCACGGGAATCAGGTGTACTTCTGTGATGGCAGAGCTTCTGGAATGTTTTGGAACACCCATCAGCACGTTTATTTAGTCAACAGACACGATGAGGCAGAAACCTTTGGAAAAGTGGGTCATTTGGCAGCATCATAGAGCATTTGTCTAATATTGGCATGTTTGACTTGGACACACGACACAGTAGGAAGACTAGAGTGAAGACAGTGACAAATTACAATGTAACAGATGCCCCCTAAGGTATGAACCCCGAGAGAGAGGGAGGGGTGAAATGCTTTACGAAACTAACTGATCGGGAACACCATCTGGAAGAACCTGCACGCAAGTACAACTGATATCTCTGGTAATGAAGTACATGTAGTCTAGGCATGGGCCCAGCCATCCAAAAGACATACGAAATAGGTTTGTGGTATGGACGCAGCCATCTAGCTAATGAGACCATGATGACGATAAAGTTATGGTCCCAGCCATTCATGAAGACTCAGGTATGGTCACAGCCATCCATCAATTAGTCATCTAATCATAAACCAATCCACGCAGCCCAAACATGTGTAATCTGAGTTCGGGGTCTTGAACCCATCCAATCATAATACAAATCATAACATGCGAATAGATGTGCTAAGGTCAAGCATGATAGAACATCACTTGATTATCGGTCAATGATGAAAACCATTAACAAGCGCGAGAGGAACCACCAATAATGCCAATGGTTCTCAAGGTACTGTCTAGCACAATCCACGAAGTGTGAAAAAGGAGTTGAATTCGAACACTCGTGGAATCACCAATCGATGACCAATGATGAAAGTCAACCATCAGGTGCGAAGAACTTTCCATTGAGGCATGCAAGCTCCAAGGTACCAAAGGGGATCTCTAGGTCAATGTCCTGGATAATGAGCTGATGTCGACAGGAGACAACCTGTCGCAGGAGGGCCATAATGTTTCCCCCATCAATGACACAAGATAAGGAACAAGTGGTAGATGGCAAAATAGAGTATCAACGGAAAAGATGAGGGTGTAAACTGTAGAAGGATTATATTCTTGAACATGTCATCGACACGACTCCGGAGGGGGGTGGCGGCATTCAGGCACCAAGGTATCAGAGGCTCGATGGAGATGGCATGAATCAAATGGAATGAGGCTAGAATGATAACCCAAATCCGCAGAAGGCCAAATGATGATGTATTGATGTCCCAACCCGACAAAAAGAAAAAGTTTCAATGTTCAAGAGTGACTCGCTGCCATAGACAACCAATGATAAACCTGTCATTGAGTCCAACCTAGTAATAGTTTAATGAGCCCTAGGAAGGAGAAGCTCGAGCCTCATCATGGTGACGAGTCCAATGTAATCAGGGTTTAATGAGTCCGACATAGGTAAAACTCGGAGTCTCTTTCATGTTTAGAGAGTTTGAAAAAGACATGGAAAAGAAAACTCCAGGGGGGTCCTTTTTCCTAGATTTGTGCCTCTCGAGCTCTAAAAAGTATAAAACGATACTCGAAAGAACCGCCCGACCATTATGATCAAGGAGTACTTTCCGTAACTAGTGACTTTGACCCGAAAAAGTAGCAAAAGCAGTCAGAAGCACGTCATTTCGTAACCATTAACGAGCTTGAAATGACAAAAGCTAGGCAATCTTTTTGTGTTTAAATGGTCGGAAAAGAGTTTAAAGGAAAATGCCTCTTGTTTCTTTTAACGAGTCAAAAAGGAAAAACTCGGCAATATTTTCATATTTTACGATTTGGAAAAGAGCTTAAAGGAGACTCTTCCTAGAGGAACGAGTGGTATAAAGGGTAGCAACTGGTTCTGGAAATGGTGGCACTGCTCAAAACATGTAATGGTCAAGAGGCTGGCTAATAAAACCACTCATCACTAGAGTTCCTCAGGAAAGGATATACAATCAAGTGAAAGCATATGATCAACCAAAGAGATGGTGGCGATAGAATGAAACAACCAAGGCTCATCTAGCAAAATTTAGCGGATAAACGGCAATCACGAGATGTAAATCGACTATGGGTTCATTTTTACACAAGCTTGAACCATGGATAACTCTGCTTGGATTCGGCTTCATGTTTACACAATCTTGAAATGAAAAACTATGCTTGTTATGAGTTCGCATGCCCCCAGCATAATGACGCAAATCGAGGTACATGCCCCCCAAGATTCATTGCAATCAATGAGGTGGATGGAATGAAGGTTCACTTTTGAGATCTTGGAAAGACTCGACTTTGATTTTACGAGATCTTAATCATAGACTCGATTTGGAAAAGGAGGAGCTGTTTCATTTTTTAATGAGGTTGACACAGTGAAAGAACTATCCTCATAACCCCTGTTTCATTTTTTAATGAGCTTGACACAAGACAAGGAATTGTGCTCCAACACCCCTTGTTTCAATTTTTAACGAGGTTGACACAAGATCAAAACTATCCTCGGACACCTTGTTTCATTTTTTAATGAGCTTAACACAAGACAAGGAACTATGCTTGTAACACCTGGTTTCATTTTTTAATGAGGTTGAGACAGGAACAAACTATCCTCGTGACTCCTGGTCATGGGCCACACGAGAACATGGCTCCCAAGAGGTCTTCACAGGATGGAAGAGGCACACTCTGGGAGGAATACATGTCATGACGCACCAATGTCAGATCGAGTTCCAATGCTCCCAGTACATGATGTACCAGCCCATCTGCATGATCATCAACAGAGGCGGAGATAGAACGGGTAGCCACATAATTGACTTGTGGCAAGGAAGGTACTGCTTGCGAGCAAGAACCGATAGGGGATGACAGTTGCGCAGGAGGCACCAAGGGACTAAAGAACGATAATTGATCGATGGTCACTATCATTCTAGCATGTGGAAAACAAACCACACAGAAAAGGGAAGAGACAAGGGCCCCCATGGCATAAATATAATCACGACCAAGGAGAAGACTAAAATTCGCACTTTGGACAACCATGACATCTATATAGATGGTTTTTCCCCCAAAGTAACTGGAAAATTTGGGAGGATCCTTACAGGTTGACAGGGTTCTCCATCGAATTCCAACAGATTCTTTGTAAACGGCACAAGCTATGGGGAGCCCAAAGCTTGCCAAGTAGTGGAAGGCATAAGACTGACAGATGCACCCTCATCCAAGATAGTGCCAGGTACTGCCTTATCGTAGGCATGTATTGTAATCTCAAAAGGCACATAGGATGGAAGGTGGAAAGCAGTCAAGTGACTCCAATCGAAAGTAAAAACCAAACTACTTGGTGGGGGAATCATATGATTGCCCCCATGCTCTACAGGAACCGAAGAAGGACTCCCTAGATCAGATGGGAGAGGAGAGTCGTTTTCGAACTGTGGAGAATCTGATGAGACGAGAAGAACATGAGCATGATGCTCTTCTGAGACAGAGTGATCAACAGGTGGTGAGCCTAAGTCGACACTTGTTCCGACCAATGGTTGGTCTGGAACAGGCGGAGCACAGCCAGGCTCGGAAGGAGGAGGATGGACAAGAGAAGAATCTAATTCAATCTCTTAGTCAATGGAGGGAGGGTCTAAGGAAAGTCACTAATAACCAATGGGAAGTTGGGGTGAAGAAGCTGTAAGACTTTCGAAAACGGTGGAAGCTTTATCCATGAGTGGACAAAGGTGAAGGGGATGGTTGCCTTCACATAGCCTACAGGGGAATTGAATCTTCCCTTTCTTCTTACCGTTGCTAGTTGATAGGTTGGCATCGTCATGAGCTTCATAGGACGATGAGGGATGGGCCAGATTGTGAGACCATACTTCTAAGATCCTAGGAATGCTAGGACAATCACGAAGAAGATGGTCACCCTTGCGCAATTTACAGGGAAACTTAACCTTCCGCGAAGGAGCAGAATGTGTTCCGACCTGAGATGTACTTTGAGCAGTAACCGTACAAGTGGCCTCATGTTTATCAGACTTCTTCTTCTTCTTCTTAGTCGCTTGGTTACTAGATATGAAGCTTTCACCAAGCGAAGGAGGAGAGGAGGAGGAAGAAATAGGAGAAGAAGGCGTAGGCTCAACATTGGAATCAACATGTCGAGGTTCCTATGAAGTAGATGGTGGAACAGGAGTTATGACACTCAGGACCACCGAGTTTGAAAATAACCATACGGGCAAACCGATGGTTAACCCAGGTAAAGGCAATGTTGCCATATATGGAGCACTGGCATTTCCAAAAAGAGGAAATGGACTAGGATTTCCATCTAGGGGAGAACCTTGGCCGGTAAACTCGGGGAATGTTGCCATCAGGAACAATCCTGAAAAAACACTAGAACTGTAATGAAGAACTCTAACTGTTACCAGGAATATTTCATGGGCAGTAAATTTTATGACACAGGAACAAAAAATGACCTTTTCATCTTTAATGGGCCGAGAAAAGGACGAAAAGATGACTCTATCTCTTTCGAGGTTTAATGAGCCTGAAAGGACAAGTGCTCGGATGGACCTTTTCTTTTGGGGATTCTGAAAAGGAACGAAAGTGACTACTCTGGAGAACTAGGCAAAAGGTTTACCAGAAAAATCCGTAAAACTGCATATACACCTTGATAGTCCTTACAACAGTCAATCTTCCCGAATGTTGTGTTCGGTGCGTTACGGCTTGTAACATGGCAGACACGGCTTCCTATGGATAAAGGATGATAAGCTAGTGGGGTCTCCCAGCATATACGCGACGATATATGGGAGCACAATTCCGTGCTAGACCACTATTGAGTCACAGAAGGAGGAATCACCCAACCTTGAGTGGCAACAAAAGTGACTAGGTTTAACGACCCTGGAACACGTCTCTAGCCTAGACCTCTAAATGTGTGCGTTATGTTCCAATGTGTTGTTAGATTTATTCAGTTCATTTTAAAGTTGATCTTGGATTATTTTTTAGTTTTCAGGCCTTACCGTATGTATATAACAAATCCTAGGATGCAGCTAGAATGAATGAAATATCCTTCATTTCGATGAACACCTACTTATAGAAAGGTAGAGAGTTCATTCCCAAACCAAGACAAGCAAATGCAAACACAAATAAACAAAATGCTTCAATACACTAATCTCACGATGCATCAATACTACTAATAAAAGATTTAAAATTTTCTTTCCAATTTCTCAAACATAAAAATTCATAATGCAAATGTACTTTCACTTTCGTATGCTAAATGAATGCAAACCTTTTCTTTTTTTGTGAATTCAAAGAGACAAACAAGCAAGTGTTAACTGATCGATCCAAAGAATTCTGATTTATGCTTGGTAGTGAAGAAATAGAATCAATATACAACATTAGTTCAATAATCGACACTAAAAATAAACCAGCAAGAAAACAAGCAATGAAAAAGCTTCAAGCAAATCAATAAGACAGTTGTGGATGAACCTTGAATAGACAAGTAACCCAAGTAAATGGTTTCTCGATGAAACTTCTAAAGGGCTAGGTCACATGGTCTAAAAAACACAAGACTCGCTCAAATGAAATCAAAGAGAGAGTACCCTAACCAAAAGCATTTAAAACAAGCTAATGAGAGACAAGAAACAACAGGGGATAAGCAAGAGTGATGAATTTAGGAGGTAAAGTTATAAAAACAACTTTTCAGGAATCATCGCAAGTTGTACACTGACAACTAGAGATTTCATCGCTAGTTTAGATACCATCACTGGTGATGGACAGAAAACTAGAGATGTCAGCACAAATTTTACACAAACAACCCGAGATGATCGCGGAAAAACACCTATTTTCCGCGATGATGCGATTTCAAGAGTTGTCGCGGGAATTAAGCTAGCAACCCAAGATCATTGCGGGTAAAAAGCTACAAAGTGGCGATGACATCGTGACTGTTAGGCTTTTTTCCGCAATGATGCAAAAAACAATGACAAATGAACAAAAACTCCCGAACCAAAACCAGTCAACCCTTCAATCAAATAGAGGTATTTCCCAGATCAACCTAGGAAACTCAAAAGACTAGTAACTAATCCCCAAAACTTCAAAGAGACCAAAACACAAATCAAGACAAGAGTAAACAAAAAAATAAATAACAAAGGCCAAATCTCCGCAGTGGAGTCACCAATTTGTGATGCAGGAAAGTGTTCCCTCTGCGGACAGAGGCAAACCCTCTAGCCCTAGAGTGGGTCTAGTCACAAACAAGGACAAATCAACAATAGCTTTTCTTAAACAGTCATATTTGGAGGCCTACCTCAACCGGTGGTCGATGGAGTTCCATTGCGCTGCTCCAGCTTCCTTCTCCTAATGAGTGATCAACCTGAAACAATGCAAAGGAAATAAAACAAAACATGTAACCGGAACAACAATGATCTATTTACTCACAAAGTCAAGAAGTCATGAGCTATCAAATACATTACATACAAGACATAGGAAAACATCATTGATTGCATTAATAATGAAATAAGAATAAGCTTACAACCAAAGTCTTGATGTCACAAGCCTTCTCAGAGGGATCGAGCCAACATGTTCCTCAAGCATTCACTCTTTGAAGATGGATCTCCCAACATGCAGCTCTCTCTCACTCACAAGTTTTACACAAGATTAAGGGCACTTCACAACCTTCCTCAAGCTATCAACAATCCCACACTTGTCACACTCACACCAGCTATCTAGCAAACTCACATGCACTAACAATACTATCAGCAACCACTCCAAAGACTAAGAATTCCAAACTAGCAACACATAGCAATGGTGAGAGTTTAAATAGGAGAAGGAGTCTCCATAAAAGGTGGGAGTATGAGCTTATCTCCAAGGAAGGTAGCACAAATGACAGAAAAGCCATGCCAGAGAAAGGATGGCAACATAAACTAGGCCAGCAAACAAGTCTAGAGTCATTTGGAAGGCCGACTGTTGGAACAAATTTACCCAATCTGGATCATCGCGGGCACATAACTGATCTTCCGCGTTGACATCGCTATTGAATAACGTAGCTAGTCAGGTCATCGCTCAGGATTACAAGCGACAGTTGCGCTGGCACATAAAATCCGACCATCGCAGGAATCAGGTGTACTTCCACGATGGCAGTGCTTCTGGACTATTTCTGAGCGCCCATCAGCGCGTTTATTTAGCCAATAGACACGATGAGGCGGAAACCTTTGGAAAATTGGGTCATTTGGCAGCATCAGAGAGCATTTGTCTAATATTAGCATGTATGACTTGGACACATGACACAGTAGGAAGACTGGAGTGAAGACAGTGACAAATTAATGTGTAAATAGCGCAACTGTTATATTAAAAACCACGATGATGTTCAAAACAATAACAGGCGAACCAAAAACTCCCAAACCAAAGAAAGTCAATCTTTAATCAAGTAAGGGCATTTCCCAGATCAGGCCAGGAAACTCAGAAGACTGGTAACTAATCCCCCAAACTTCAAAAGAGACTAAAACAAAAAATCAAGACAAGAGTAAACAAGAAAAGAACAAAGGCATCCCTAGCGGAGTTGCCAATTTGTGATGCATGAAAGTGTTCCCTCTACGAACAGAGGAAACCCCTCTAGCCCTAGAGTGGGTCTAGTCACAAACAAGGACAAATCAACAATAGCTTTCCTTAAGCAATCATAGTTGGAGGCCTACCTCAACTAGTGGTCTATGGAGTTCCGTTGTGCTGCTCCAGCTTCCGCTTCCTTCTCCTAATGAGTGATCAACCTGAAACAATGCAAAGGAAATACAACAAAGCACGTAATCGAAACAACAAATGATCTATTTACTCACAAAGTCACGAAGTCATGAGATATCAAGTACATTACATACAAGACATAGGAAAACATCATCGATATCATTAATTATGAAATAAGAGTAAGCTTACAACCAAAGTCTTGATGTCACAAGCCTTCTCAGAAGGGTCCAGCCAACATGTTCCTCAACAATTCACTCTTGAAGGTGGATCTCCCACTACACAAGTCTCTCTCACTCACAAGTTTTACACAAGATTAAAATCACTTCACAACCTTCCTCAAGCTATCAACAATCCCACACTTGTCACACTCACACCAGCTATCTAGCAAACTCACAAGCACTAACAATACTATCAACAATCACTCCAAAGACTAAGAGTTCCAAACTAGCAGCACATAGCAATGGTGAGAGTTTAAATAGGAGAAGGAGTCTCCATGAAAGGTGGGAGGATGAGCTTATCTCCAAGGAAGGTAGCACAAATAATGGAACAACCATGCCAGAGAAAGGAGGGTGACATAAACTAGGCCAACAACCAGGTCTAGAGTCATCTGGAAGGCCGATTGTTGGAACAAATTCGCCCAAACTGGATCATGGCGGGCACATAATTAGTCTGTCGTGCTAACATCTCTATTGCATAATGGAGCTAGTCAGATCATCGCGGAAGGTTACAAGCGAGAGTTGCGCTGGCACATAAAATTGGACCATCGTGGGAATCACGTGTACTTCCACGATGGCAGTTCTTGTGGATTGTTTTGGAGCACCCATTAGTGCATTTATTTAGCCAATAGACGCGATGAGGCAGAAACCTTTGGAAAAGTGGGTCATTTGGCAGAATCAGGGAGAATTTGTCTAATATGAGCATGTATGACTTGGACACATGACACCGTAGGAATACTGGAGTGAAGACAACAACAAATTACTGTGTAACACTGAGCTTTGGTTCACATTTTGGCCGCTTCAATAGTTTGCAATGAAACACGATGCTCTTCAATGGCGCGCTTAAGCATGATGAGTTATTTTTCTAAAGGTTGGGTGTTTGGGAGGATTTTGGTGGCAAAGTGAGGGGAAGGGATGTCACACTCGATTTGTAACATTGCCTCCTCTCCAAAAATACGGTGGAAAGTGAACCCAGTGACAGTCTTGATAGAAGTTATATAGGCCCACAAAGTAGGGAAGAGCATTAAATTCTAGTTGGTCTTGTGCTTATTCACCATCCGCTGAAGCATAGTATTAAGGATCTTGTTGACAGCTTCAACTTGGCCATTGCCTTAGGGGTAATAAGATGATGAATATTGATGTTAGAAGCCTAATAGAGAGGATAGATCATGCCATATATCATCTTAAAAATGTCAGCCATGGTTAGAGACCAATTTTCAGAACCCCAAATCGAGCGATAACAAGGTTAAAGAAGAAGAGGGTTGCAATATCCATGGTGTTATTGAACGTTGGCATGGTTTCAGCCCATTTTGTAAAATATTCGGTAACCATGATTACATACTTGTGGTTATTAGCAGATGGGGGTCGACACTCCATGAAGTCAACAACCCATCTATAGAAAGGGTTGGTTGTGACAATGGTATGGAGGGGAGCAGGTGGAGCTCACACCTTAGGGGCATATAACTAGAAATTGGGACAATGTTTGACTGCGTCAATACAATTTCTAAAGAGAGAAGGCCAAAATTAACCAGCGTGGATGATTTTTTGGGCAGTGGCCATTCCAGAGAGGTGACCACCATAAATACCACCATGGCAGGAATTAATCACTTGCTCAGCTTCAGCATGGGTGAGATAATGACGAAGGATAGTATCGACACCGTAATGCTAAAGGTCATCACTAATGAGGAGGTAGCGAGGGGCCTGATGTCAAACAAATCGCAAATCATTAAGAGTGAGGTGGGGGGAGAATTTCTAGGTTCAAAAATAGTTAAGGATATCACCATACCAAGGATCATCTGAGGTAATGGCGAACAAGTGTTCATCTGGAAGATCCTCATTTAGAGGTGGATCAAGCGCACCGACGGAAAATTTAGAAATGAGTTCAATAACGAATACACCTTTCTTACTCTTGGGTGTGACAAATTCGATATCGAATTCTTGAAGGATAATGATCCAACATGTGTACTTCGTGCTAATGATTCATTAACTCAACAAGAAATCCATGGGGTTGGAATTAGTCACAACTTTGGTGGTACATGTAAGGATATAATGATGAAGCTTTTTAACAAAGAACATGATAGCTAGCGCTAACATTTATTTGTGTGAATAGGACACAAGGGGACTGTTAAGGTTCTTATTGACATAATATATGACATGCTCAATTCTGACATGATTCTCTTGTATGAGGAACCCAACAACCGAATGGTGGATGCAAAGATGTACAAGATTAAATCCCTCTTAAATTTAGGTGGACTAATCAAGGGAGAAGAAGTGAGAGCACGTTTGAGGTTATCGAAAGACTTTTGAGGTTGGTCATCCCAAACAAATGGAATGGTAGATCGAAGGAGTCTAACAAACCCATGAGCCATGGTGGTATAATTAGGAACAAACCGATGAAGAAAGTTAGCTTTGCCTTGGAGGGTTTGTAAATAGCGAAGGGTACGAGGAGGAGGAAGTTCAAGAATGGTTTGAATTTTGAGTGGGTCAAGGGCGATACTATCTTTGGACACAATGAAGCCCAAAATTCAGCCGACAAGAACACAAAAGACACACTTAAGGGGATTGAGGTGAATGTTATAAATGTGACATCGCAAAAACACAGTACGTAAATCATGAAGGTGTTACAACTGAAGTTTGGAATGAGCGGTGAGATCGTCAATATATGCAAGGATAATATGAGCTAAGTCATGAATGAAGTAGGATATGACACACTGAAAAGTGTCCCCAACATTCTTTAAACCGAAAGGCATGACCTTCAAAGTGAAATTTCCCCACGGACTAGTGAATGCGGTTTTAAGATGATCGACATAACGAATACGTATCTGTTTATATCCAGAGAATCCATCCATAGAGGATAGAACCTCATGCCCCACACACTCATCAATGACTTGGTCGATGAAGGTTGTGGAAAAATTGTCTTTGGGACAAGATTTCTTCATATTATGGAATTCAGTGTAGACACAGAAGGTGCCTTGTTTCTTGAGAACGGGAACAAGATTTGAGACCCATGTGGTGTATTCAATGGGATAGATGAAACTAGCCCGTTTGAGCTTATCGATTTCAAATTTGATAAATTCATGTTTGGAAGGATGGATAGGCCTTTTCTTTTCATGGATGGGTATGGCATCGAGCCAAGTGTCAATGTGATGTTCAATAATGGTGCGATCAAGTTCGAGAATTTTAGAATAAGACCAGGTGAAAAATTCATGGAAATCCTTAAATAACTTGGTGTAAGAATCAATTTCTTCCCTGGTGCATTGTACCCCCAAGATGATATTTTCTTCGATCCCTGGATTATTCGAAATGTTAAATTTGATGGCAGGGGAAACGTTAGCCATATTTCTTTCTTCAAAATCATTTGGTCAGGAATGGGATTTTTAAACCAGTCGACTTCACCATGAATGAAGTCTTTGAACTCCACCACATATTGGTCATGGGTTTGTTGTAGAAGGAAGTATGCACGATGGTGCATATCATCCAAAGGATACTTACGAGTGGTCATTTCTTCCATGATGTCTTCATCAGAATGGAAGATGGGTAGACTGGAGGAAGAGGGACCACATGATAGAGAAGAGCTGCCTGAAGGATCTTCATGAGACACAAGGTTCACATATGCTTCATCAAGGTTGGGAGACCGATGAATAATAGATGAAATATCTACAGACATTGAGACTGGGGTGTTCATCAAGGGATGTTCAACAAAATCACAATGGGAGACATCAAGGGAGTTCCAAGGCATCGATCGCATGGATGACGACAGGTAGAGAATGGGAGAGGTATTATTTGTCATCTCGATATCAAGGGGAGGGATCACAATGGGTGTTTGAGAGACCTCCTTTTTTGGTGTATGAGTGGAACCAAAATCCGCAGGTAGAGGAGACGTGGACTCACTATGAGCAACCTATAATTTGCGAAGTACTTGAAGTGTATCATGAAAATATTCAATACGGGGATAGTGATGGGAATATTGGCCATACATATCACACAAAGCACATGGGTGATTTATGCGTAATGATATGTTCTTCTTGGCTGACTCAGGTAAGCTAACATGAATCTCAAGAATTCTTGGCTTAGTGGGTCCTGACCCAGGTTCAGAGTTAGTTGCGCCAAACAAATCCCTACACTACTAGCCCTTTTGGCATCAATCCGCGGTGTGCGGACTGAAGTCTCACCCGAGGTAGTATGGGGGGTGTTAGAGCAAAGTTTCCACACCTAGAGATGAGTGTGATGTCCTTTTGTAACCTGGATCTGCCTTCGTGCAGATTTATAAGCCTTCATGGCTTATCAATGTAACTTCCTTTAATCAGCCTCTAGACCTCCGTGAAGGTCTATGACTGGCTTTTGTGGACCCTGAATGGACCGGTTAACTATTTACATGCCTTAGATTGCCCTTAGATCAGTATTTACTCAAATCTACCTAAGTGTTTAATAAATTTAACAGAAAGTGGTATGATCTTTGCATAATCACTTAACATTAATTGTGTTTAGATAATAAGACAGATCAAGTAAATTGGCACATCAATACATCATTATTTTATAAAACATCAATTCGTCACATCATATATTGCATTCATGTATACCAGAAGTAAAGAGATAAGACACAAGAATTTTTGCAACTGTCGTATTTATTGATCTTCATTAAAGGTTTACAAACTCAAAGCTTCCCTGCGCACTCAGCTGCAGAGCCTTTTCCTCCTCTAATACTTCTATCTCAATCTATCTTCTAGAGACCATTACATTATCATCTTTATCTGATTATGCCTTTGACTCTCCAAGACACACCTATTTATACAATCCCATGGTCCGCAAACCATTGGTAGATCTTCAAAAATCGATTCAAGTTTACATAAAGGAGGGTAAAAGCCCTTTTTGACTCTTAACTCACTACACACTCCACGACCACAATTTTTGGAGAATTTACATGTTTTCACATCAAAATTTGGGCTTTTGCCCCAAAACTGACCTAGGGGACCCCATCCCAACAGGCCCCCAACACAAAGGTCACAACTCACCCTCGAGTCACTCGGCTGCCATGGTCATATTGTTGTGAAGATCCCCCAGACCCACCTGCACAACTGCTACTTCAGCCACGCTCTGTGTGGCTGCTTACTTCACTTGCTCCACCATCTTCTCTATGGTTGGTCCTTCGCTGTCATGCTTGATCTTCTACTACATGTGCTGCAAGTTCACCAACTTTTCCTATATCTTGGCCGAGACTAGGTAGGCTTCATCCAACCAAGGACCTAATCGTGCCTTAAGCACTACCTCTTTGTTCTATGCTACTTCCACTTGTGTAAGGATTTTCTCCCCCTCCTGCAACTTGGTGAGGCGTTGCATCGTAGCCGCTGAGCGCGCCATTTCCCTCACTTCATCGTATTGCTGTTGAAGCTCACAGATCTCTATTTTTAATCTCTATGGTTGGGATCTTCCTGCAGGGTTGTGACCAGCTCCATGGCCTACTCAAACAAAGTTGTGCAGTTCACAACCAAGACATCCATCGTAGCTATCCCTTCATTGACGACAGCTTCGAGTTGTTTCCTAAGTTCTGATGGAGTCGAAGGTTGTGACTTAAGCTCTAGCTCTATGATTTTCATATTGAGTTCAAATTGAACTCTTGCCACTTCGGCCTTTGCATCACGGAAGCCCGCAGCTAGCTTCCAAATCTTAGCTTCGAGCGGTGCCTCCTCAGGTAAGCAGTGCCTCCTCAGGTATGTGCAACTTCGACACTGTCCTGCATGTCTTTACAACCACGGCCGCCAGCTGGGTGCTTTATGCCTAGATCTTTTCCTTTGCTTTAACGACATCCACCTTCTTAGTGAACATTTTCTTATTGTTCACTCGATACTCACTGATTAAGCTGAGAGCATGATACTCCCGCACTCTCAATTATGTTGTCACTCTTGTCTACAACGCGTGAATATATTCGTTGGGGATCATTTCAATGTTGAGGCCGGTGTTCTTCAGAGTGCTAATGGTGACTTTGTCATTGACCGATTTCACGCTCAAGGATACTTTTGGTAGCATGACTATCCTAAGATCCATTGTTATGACCAACTCTACAGCTTGACTTTTCCCAGGCGCCAAGATCATCTGTGCGGTAATCACCTGCCCTGCACCCACTTGTATCTTGCTAGTTTGGATCTGCAGTTCATGTAAATCCTTATGAAAAACTCCCAAGGACTACATATAATGTTGCTGAAATTGCTGCAACAGTTCGAAGGTGGTGTCCCGCAATTTGTCCCCAATCTTGTCGAAATCACCCTCGGTTAGTGTAATGGGATCTAGTGGTAGCTTAGTCGCCTTTTTTTTCTTCCGGGACCCTTCCTACTGTTGTTCTCTGTAATGCTTTACCCAGAATGGGGTGATCTACGCCTCTTCACCACCACCGCCCTGTGCTGATTGTTCTTCTTCCTTGGTCTGGGGAAAAGGGGATTTACCACTTCGCTCGAAGTCGCATTGCTCCTATTCCGCATGCTACTTTGCAGTGCGCTCCTTTTCCAGTCGGGCCTTCTCCTCGACCTCCTTCCTTCGTTGTGCAACCAAATTTCATGCCACCTGTTTCCTCGCATCCTTCTTCTCTTTCTTTGATGAAATCCACATGCCTTTGCTGGTACCTGTAGCCAAGTTGGACGGAGAGTGCCAATCTACTGGCCAATGCTTGATGGATTCCTAAATTGCATCATGGTGGCTTGTTGGGACTTGACCCAGGTTTAGAAGTGTTTTAGCCGAACAAATCCTGCACTACCGACCCTTTCGACAACAATCCACGGAGTGCAGATTGGAGTCTCACCTAAGGTAGTATGGGATGGTGCTGGAAACAGGTTTCCGCACCCTTGGGATGTCTTGATGCGACCTGGAAGGATCGCGAACCTTTCCATGAACCTGTGCTACTTACCTATCCTTCGCATAGATCCACGCCAGTTACTTCCCGAATGAATTTATTACAGATTTGATCTTCTTCTTACATTCTTTAAGAAAACAATTAACAATAAAACCCAATGCGTGCATTCATAATTCTTAAAGACAATGCATAAATTTAGACATAAGCAACAGATAGATTTGTGGTAAAGCACACAATGATTCAGGAATTCTTATGTTTATTTATCTCCTTCTCAGTAAAACCAGATCCGCGCTGCGCACTCAGCTGCAGGGGTCTACGCACATAGCTACAGACTCTACCAAGCCTCTGCGGACATAGCTGCAAAGCCTCTATCTATCTACCAACACCCTTGACTTGGAATTATAGACGCAGAGAGAATATTGCCTTCATAAACTCATAACATTCAAGATCAAAACCAAAAACTGACTTCTAACCATAAAGCCTTGCTATATTTATACATTTTCATGGTCCACAGACCATGGGCAGGCTGACTCACTTTCTATTTTATTACATTATTTTCAGGCAGAAAACCCTTTGACTTAACTCATTACAATTCACACTCTACGCACCTCATGGAGCCTTTACCATACTTTTACCCAAAATTGTGGGCTTTGAGCCCCAAAACCATTACGCAGGGCCTCTGCTACCCAACAAGCCCCCAACACAATCATCGTGACTCATCCCGAGTCACTCGGATGGTGTAGAAATCTTCGCGCAGAGGTCATTCAACAACTTCTGCGCTTTGCTTACACTTGCAACAAAATCTTTTTCCATTTGTTGTACCTGCTCTACGGGAGCCACCGATGCATCCATGTCTATTTTAGTTACTTGTCCAAGTTCATAGACTGCCTGCATGTGTGCTAACTTTCCCTAGATGGTGGTGGAGACCGCGAATACCTCATCAAGCCAAGGTTGGATGTATTCTTTAAGCACTCCTTCCTTTTTCCGAGCGGCATCAACTTGTGCCTTGAGAACCTAGGCCTCCCTCATTTTGGCCAACCGCTGCATGATGGCGACCATCTGCGCAATCCCCTAGAATTTTTCATAAGCCTACTGTAACTCTCGCACTTCTGTCTCTACTTGCTGAAGTGTTGGGTCTTCCTGGAGGGATGTGAGCATAAGGAGGGACTGATCCAACAATCCTGAGCAATCTTGGACAGCTCGATTTATCACTTCCAATCTTGCTTGAATTGCGTCGCGATGCCGCTCTCAAACTTCTGGGGGTGTGGGTGGCTGCGCCTTCAGTCTTAGCTCTACAATTTGTAAATTTAATTCCCACTGAGCTTTCGCGGCCTCCTCTTGGGCCGTACGGAATCCTGCGGCCATGTGATGAATCTTGTCAGTTGTTGGAAGTTCCGCTGGGATAACCAACTCTGGTACCTTGCTGCAGGCCTCCGCCATGGCCTGTTCCACTTCTTGGTTGTGTGCGACCAAGTCATCACGCTGTAGACTAACCTGCTCCAGATTTTCCTTGTGCTCCATTAAGATTTGGAGGGCATAGCCTTCCCTGGCACAAAGCTAAGTGGTTACCCCATCCTGCAGTTGGTAAAGGGTTTCTCTAGGAAGGGCGACCAAATTCAATCCCTAACTGCACATGTCACCTTTGGCTTTTGCTAGGACAGCGTCTGCTGGAAACACTAAAGTGTTCATTGTGTGGGTGCGTACCATCTGCTCGGCTGTGGCTGTGTCCTCTACTAGGTTTGGTACCATCCCTCCCGAGCATCGCACCTGTAATGCCTGCAACTATGCTCTGAGCTCCCCCAACATAGTTTTCTGCTCTATCATCAGTTACTCCAATGCACCTGTAGTGACATTGCACGCTGGTTCGCTGATGTCAAGAAACTCTTTCTCCAAAGTCTTTGTTGTCTTTGACATTTGTGTGTATATGATGATTCCTTGATGCGCGACCTCTTGGCTTGGGTCAATTTTGTGGGAGGGTTTGTGCATTCCTGTGTCTCTGTTTCCCTTGGCATGTCTTGTTTTGAGGACATTTCTTGATCTTTCGTAATCTCTTCAGCTATTCCTTCCTTGGTTGCCTCTTGCTGTGAAACTAACTTCTGTCCTTGATGTGTCCTTTCCACCAGTTTAGTGAGTCGTAGCTGGATTTCCTTCTATCGCTGTTGTGCTACCATCCTTTCTAGCGCAGCCATGTTCGGGGCACGCCACTCAGGAGGCCATGCTGCCAGGACCTCGTAAATTGCATTGTCCGTTGTAATGAACAGAAGCTTTACCCATGTTTGTTTTGGATCCTTCCATGACCGGATATGTATGTTATGCATGTCCGCTTTGAACTCGGCCGTGCTTTGTAAATTGTTGTATATTGTCGAGGATAATTGCGGTCTGCAAGCGATCCATGTCCAAATACTCGCCTCCATGAATATCCAAAATACCTTGATGTCACAAACCCTCGTGGCATCCTTTGTAGCCCAGAGCGAGTTATACCACACTGCTTCAGGTAGGTTCTTCTCAATGTTGGGAAACTAGCTACCCTGCGCTAGTTCTCCTGCAACCAGAAGGATTGATAGTAGAAACCATGCATAACAAAAAGTCTTACCTTTCTCCTATGCTTCCTTACAATTTGTCAAAAATTCATTGCATAGAAACTGCGCCCAGTTGAACTGAAGCCCTTCTGCACACTTCTCTGTGAGCGCAATGACAGTTCCTCATGAGTTTACTGGCCAATAGCTGGGTGGCAACTTGCACCACTCGATCTTTGATGCTTGCTATGGCATACCCGTGCTTCCATTTTTCCAACTTACATTTTTCCTTCTTTGCTTCGACGAGACCCCCATCGCTACTTGCGCTGGCGATGTCTGAGGGGTCGTTCCCTTTAGTAGGCAAATGGGTAATTCGGTGTACTAAATCAGCCGTGATGGGAATCGGTTCCTCCAACCAGAGGTATCCATCATATACCAAACATAGTAACTATCGGATAACAAAAATGGTGATGGCTATGCGGTGATAGTGGGGTGTCAACCTCAGATTTAGTAATCCCACCTTCTCCACACCCTGCAACCACTTCTGCTGCAGTAATTTCTCTTCGGCCAATTGAGGGAACTTCTCACTGTCCACAAGATCCCAATCTTCGAACATGATACTCAGTACTCAGCCCAGCGGCAAACCATCAAACCATATCTCATCTGGGAGAAACGGGGTTTGGAGAATATTCTTCACGGCCTCCAGGTCTTTCAGTATCTTGGCCATCTCGTTCCATGGAGAGATATATGGCAGTAGCGAAGGTAGTTGGACAACGTCCTCTGCTTCCTCATCCTATGCTTCAATCTGAGCGATCAGGGCCTACAAGTCCTCTTCATCCTCGTCGATTTCTACTATGGGGTAAAATGCACGGGATGAAAACTACCCTCAAAGGCCTTCCTGAGACCTTCAACAGACTGTAAGAATATCTGTAAAAGCTGCCAGTTACACACATGTTCATCTATCAAACATAAATTGACAGGGTATGGAAAGAGGATTACCTTTGGTTCCTTCCAGATTGGCTTGGAGATCTCCGTGCGGCAAGAAGAACTCATTCTAAGCCGACTCCAAGACAATTCCTGCATAAAGGAAAAAGCAAACCAATCATAGTATACGCTTTTGAAAACTAATGTAAGAATCCGTAACAAACATGTATTAATGTATAACTTAACTACTCAACTCGACAAGCATCAGAATGAAAAAATAAATGAACAATATCACCGACACTTTGGAGTAGGGAACACAATTGCAGATCTATATTCAGAATGGAAGAGTGATTACAACATTCCATTGTATCAGCCTTCCTTACCCCTTCTTCCTCTCTCTCTCTCCTCTTTCAGCTAACTTCTTCAAGAATATGACAGTTCACAATAGCTCTATGGGCTATCCTTCCAAATGCTCTGACCCTTTTGCAATGGCCCTCTTGCTACTTATACAGCAATCAAATTAGGGCTGCCAAGCTCCACCTAGAGTTCATTAGGGAAAAAGCCATGAACCTGCCCTGTTTACAAGCTTTTTCCCATTTTCCTTCATTCTCATAATAGAATTTCTCCAAATATCTTGATTTTTGGAGTTTCCTTGCTTTTCTTGCACAAATTTAGGGATTTAATATCTAGATATTTATGAGAAGATTCATTGGTATGACCTTTTGAACATCACTTAAGTTCACTAACGCTTCCCCTGGTCTAACAACATGAGTTAGCAGGGTGACTAACGCTCCTTTATGCTTGGTAACAAGCTTTATAAAGCAGGTTGTCAATGTATAGAGAGCATTAGTGTGGATTTTGGGCCTGCAATTGTGGTCATTGCTTTAGTCATCTTGTCTTTCACCTCTGAGTTGATGAGGAGGTCAATTTGTCTTATAATATATTCCCCCTAAAGTATGAGATCAGAGGCAGAGATGATGGCCGAAATACTTTATGAAAAAACACAGCAATTTGTTGCCAAAAATCTTTGTAGAGAGAGAAAGAAGTTTTGGGTGGCAAGGAAAACCTGATACAACATAGATAAATATATATAACTTCTAAAATCATGTCCTGAGTCGGGCATTCCCATGCTCAGTAGATATGTCAGAGTAGTTTTCTCATCTGAGATATAACAATGCTTGCCGCCAATATGGCACAGGGTGGATCCAGTGTCATAATAGATCATCCTGAAATAGTTGTCTCCAAAGAACAATATCTGCAGCATGGGAGAGGAAACAAGGCTGAATGATGCAAGCCTCTACCCAAGGTCTTGATTCCCACTTCACCAAACAGCATAGATCAGTACATGTGATAAAATTTGTTGACGTCGAACATGCATGAAATCATCTAATTACCAGTCAATAATGGAGACTGTTAACAGATGCGAGGAAGGCCATCGATAATGGTGATGGTCTCCAAGATGCAAAGTGCAAAATAGCGAGTGTGAAAGATTTTTTGTCATTGAACACTCGTAGAAGTGCTTAACCAGGAGTCAATAATGAAAACCCGTGATCAAGCACAAGGTAGCCTGCCACTAATGTCTACAAGTACCAAGGCACTGAATGTGTTTCTAGGTTATCTTCCTAAATAGAGTGTTGAAGTCGATAGGAAGAAACCTATCGAAAGGTAGGTAATGACATGTCCTACATCAGTCGACACGAAAATAGACAAGAATGATTTTGTTTTTTGAAGAATTTTTTGAGCATTTGGGTCTAAACAATGGAGGGCATGATGAAAGGATATGTAGGATCAGTTGATAGAGGAAAAAATGGGTACCCTTGAAAAATAGAGGGCACGAAAACGGTTTTAACTAGACAACACTAGACTAATGAACACTATAGAGTGTTTAAGATACGGAGATGCAATTACTTCAGGGTATATAGGCTAAAAACTCATAGGTTGGTAGGGTTCATATTGAGAGGCTATCAAAATGAAGGTTTATCTGAGGGAGTTCCATGTTCAAGGGAATGTTTGCTGCCAAACCACGCTTTCGAATACAGGATACAATTGTATTGTCCACTTTCCCCGTCTAATTTTTTAATGAGTCCATACGGGTAAACTCATCGATTTTTTCATGTCTAAAGAGTCTGAAAAAGGATCGCAAAAGAGAAATACTCTTTGCCCTATCTGATTAGTTTAGTGAGTCCAGATAGGCAAACTGGTCGATTTTTTCATCTTTTAAGAGTCTGAAAAGTATTGTAAAAAGAACGACTCTATATCTTGTCTATGTTTTTAAAGAGTCTAGACTAGACAAATCGGTGGTCTTTTCATATTTAGAGAGTCTGAAAAGATCATAAAGAGAGACTCCATGGTGGTCCCTTTGTCATATTTGTTAACCAAGTGTGACAAAAGGTTAATAGTATACCCGGATCGGTTACTTTTTCGTATTTTAATGTATTGAACCCAGATAAAGAGAAACCTTTTTCCAATAGATGTCGGCCTCATTTTGTTACGAGTACGAGGCGATGGACTAAACTCGTGTTTTGTCGTGACAATTTAACGAGCTCAATAACAAAAACTCAAGAGTTTTCAATTTTTAGTGAGCAAGAAAAAGTACCTGAAAGAATGATCGGGTCATCTTTAGCATGTTTAACGAGCAGTAAGACATGGCTCAAGATTTTTTCAGTTTAAAGAGCAAGAAAAAAGTGCCTAAAAAGGATGCTCCATTGGTCTTTTTCAGTTTATGAGCTGGAAAAAGATAAAAAAAAAGGTGCTTAAAGCATTGTTTGCATATATTTAATGAGTGCAAATGATGAAAAACTCGGATATGGTTATTATTTTTTAAAGAGAAATAAAACATCATAAAAAGTGCTCTGACCATCGTTGCATATATTTAACAAGTGCAAATGATGAAAACTCGGGGATGTTTTTATATTTTTTAAAGAGTGATAAAATATCCCTAACAGTGCTTTATTGATTGCGGTATATATGTTTAATGAGCCCTACTACAAAAAGTCAGAGATGTTTATATTTTTTAAAGAGCAATAAAATGTCTCCAAAAGTGCTCTATCCATGGTTGGATAGTTTTTAATGAGCTCAACAATGAAAAATCAGAGATGTTTATATTTTTTAAAGAGCAATAAAATATCTCAAAAGGTGCTCTATCCATGGTTGGATAGTTTTTAATGAGCTCAACAATGAAAACTCAGAGATGTTTATATTTTTTAAAGAGCAATAAAATCTCTCAAAAAGTGCTCTATTTGTCTTTGTAGTAGTTTAATGAGCCCAAAGAAGAAGACTCGAGGTTTTTTGGATTAACGAGCAAGAAAAATACCATAAAAAGAACGATCGACCTTCCTTGATCTCATGCTTGACAATAGAAGGGTCTATGCCATGCATTTCCTCATAAGAACAAGGAAAAACATCGCGGAAGTCCCTAAATAGGTAGGTGAAGCTCATAATTTCTTCAAGATTGCGATTAGCTCCACTCGGTATGTTTTCCAAGATTCTTTTCATGAAAGAAATATCGGGGAGCAATGTTTGTGAAATATTGCCCCTGTTTCCTTCCAAGTCCAAAAGTTGGATAGTCGTATACAGTGAGGAAACGATTTTATGTGCGTCAGGTGACAGGATTTGAAGAGGCATCATGTCTGAATTAGATATCGAAACATGATGGTGTGAATCCTCCCAAGGTCGCTCTTCTAACCTCGTGATCTCTCTAATAGCTTCGTCCACTGGTAGGACTTGATTGAGTGGATCGAAAGAAGGAGTGGTTATGGGAGGGGTAGTGGTACTGTTGGCCGAAACCAAAGTGACCAAAGATTCGGATGCAATTTGAATGGATTCGCAGGCCAATTCAGCTTGTGACAACAGCATTTGTTCTCTGTATGTGTCAATGTCTAAAGGAGCCTATAGGATCCATGGATCAATATTTTCATGAGGAATAGATGAAAGCATATTGACCATTTGTGAAAAATTCGATGGTTGAAGAGGAAAACAACCCATGAGGGAAGAATCCTTCAGTAGACCGATACCTAAACTGACATAACTGTCGGTTCCACCTCCTACTAGGGGTACGGAGCCACTTGGTAATGGTGAATAATGAGGGGTGCAGAAAGACAACTGATCTACTGTAACTACCTTTCCATCCAATGGAAATTGGATTATGCGAAATACAGTAGATACGACGGCCATCATGGCATATGTCCAACTGTGACCCAACAAGAGATTACAGTCGAGTTCCTGTCCATGACTTCTATGTCCACCATTACAGTTTTCCCACTCAAAGTGATGGGGAAACCGACTAAGTATCCTTTTGGTATAAAGGTGTTGCCGTCAAAATCTTTTAGGGAGTTCGATGGCAGGGATAGGGTTGGAGAACCAAGGTGAGCCAACATGAAGCTGACATGACGTAGGTCAAAGCACCTTCGTTGATGATAGTTCTGTGTATACCTTTACCTTTGATGGTGATATGCACCTAGAATGCAAGCTGGTGAGAAAGGGGAGGTTTACAATTGTCCATGTCAAAAATAGCAAGCATGGAATCCATAGGGTCAATACCTTCGATAACTGAAAGCAAAGCTTTCCGTTGGCTGGGGCATGTTTGTAATACTTCGAGCACCGACATAGCTGATGGCGCTTGCACCAAATCCTCTACGATATTGTAGTGTTGGGCAGCACGTGCAGATGTATTGTGCATTGTGCATCGAAGTGCCCCCTTGAGGGGTCAAATTACAAAGTCCTCAACTGGCCTTTTGATTTGCATATCATTGAGCGGCGATGGGTTTTGACCTGAGGATGGTTCTACTTCAGGAGCGACAGGAGCTCCATAAGATTTGGCTTTTGTGGTGAGATCTACCGTTCCAAATGTGTAAACGACAGAAGATCCTTCTCCACCTGAAGGATGTTGCGAACCATCATTGCCCCCTGGCATGGGTTGTTGTTTGTTGGTAATAAGATTTTGCTACTGCTCAGTGGGAAAAGGATTCCTAAGGACAGTGAGGGTCTTACCAGTATCCCTCTTGGCAAGGTAATCTGTGCATTCCTGAAGTCGTGGACAACGCCAAGTTTCATGGTCTTCAACACATATTTTGTAAGGAAATATGGCAGGTGTATCCTTTTCATCAGTAGTAGGCATAGTGGCCTTCTATTTTGGGTTGGGTTGCTTTATTGACTAATCCTCAGAAGGAGGGGTCTTTTTCTTATTCTTCTTTTTCTTACCACGGGGATTTTGTGTAGACTTCACAGATTTTATCGCAGTGGTAGGAAGAGCAGTATTTTTGGTGGTAGCGGAAGCACTGGGGTTGCCAGGGGCATTGGGGATTATGTCATAAAGAGTGCCAGACTATGAATATATCAAATCCAAGTTCTGGGCGCGACGTATGGATTGGTCTTCTATGACCGCACCACCTAAAGCGACATCTCTAGCGATTTGCGGAAGTAACAACCTGCAGAACCAGTCCATTAAGAGAAATTCTGGGAGGGGAGCTTTGACTAACCTCCGCCTACATCTCCATTCATGGATATGATCGGAGATGTGGGTGGCGGTATCCTGACGAAACGAAGTAAGGAGCTCTGTCCCTGTCTCATAGTGGATAGGTAACTGAAAGTGCTTTAGAAACTCCATCACTAAAGCGTCAAAGGTATTAACTGACGTGCATGGTAACTCAATATACCACTTTCCAGCATTTCCAATGAGGGTGCAGGGAAAAAGACGTAACCAGACACTATCATCCACCATGGATTTAGAAACACACTAGAGATGGTAGGTGGTGACATGAGTGCCCGGATCCTCTCCTTGTTTACCGTTGAACTTAGGAATGTCCGTTGGTATTTTATGCGAGATTGGAAGCCATTGTAAGTTGTGGTAGATGGGGTCATTTGTCAACTTGTATAAGTCAGGAATATCCAATTTTGCCAAAAAAGGCAAATTGTTGGGTGCCCCCGACTCGGACCATGGTGATGACGGATGACCTGAGGAGCTCTATGCTCCTCCCATCATTTGGTTCCCCATGGTGTACATGGGTTGCGTGGTGTAGCAGTTGCTTTGCGGTACGGTGTTGTAGAGTGGATTTCCATGAGGATTTTGATACTAGGGTATGAAGTTGCCCCCAGTATAAGCAGTGCCCCCTTGACTCATCTGAGTTTGTGAGTAGGGTGCCCCCATGGATTGGGTGGGAATCCCTTGTGGATTTCCAACCGACACAAAACTAACCATATGGCTTTGATTGACAGAGGGAACACTCATGTCAATCAGCGATTGTCCATGCATGCCTGAGAACGGTGGGGGAACTGTGACATTCCCCGCCGGCATGTGCATATTGGGAACCACCCTAGATATCTAAATCTAGGGGTTGGAACTATACATTGGCAGCCAACCTTGTTGTTGGTAAATTGGAACCGCACCCATAGTGCCACATTGAGTGTTATATGGAGCACTATATGTGGCACTAGTCGAAGGTATGCTTTGTGACACCATAGGAGTGGAACCTGGCATCTGCTAGGTTCCACTTATAGAGGGTGTGATGTGAGTTGTAGTACCTGAGACAAATAGGATAGCGGGATTCCACATTACTGGTGTTGTGATGACCATCGATTAGGGAAGTGGTAGAGGACCAACAATGTCTCTATAATTCCACAACCCTTAAGGCATCGACTGGATAGATGGGAGAGTTCCACCTACTGAAGAAGGAAGTACAAGTACCACGGGAGCAACGATAGGATCCAGCGGATTTGTAAGCAGAGTGTTAAAATGAGGAAGAAATCCTTCCATGAAGAAATCCTCCAGCAAACTGGAATCGTCGATCATCCACACAGATCCCATGTGTGATTTAGGAGACTGATTCCTCGAAGATGAGGAATCCGAGTCAGTGGAACTCGGTGGATCCTCCACAATGAGTGGAGGAAGTCCTAACAATCATCTAGAATGACGATGAGGGCCGGATGTAGCCACAGTGACTGTTAAGTTTTATCAAATAGATTTTAATGTGATATTCTTTAAAGTCTTGAAAATAATAACACTTAGGTACCTAAAAAGAAAAAATACACTAAATATGTCAATCAGCAAATAGAGGGAAATTACCTCATTTGATAAGCACCGATTACTGGAGATGAAACCCAGTCTCTCAATGAATAACAGAGAAGGATGGCCAAATGTATGGTTATGGTTACTTTTGAGCTTTGCTTGAACCTCAAATTGAGGGGCCAAGTACTCTCGTGAAGATGAGCACCCTCCCAAAAACTGAAGACAAAGTAGATCCATCCATTTTAGGTACCAGGACAGCCCGTCCCAATCACCTTAGGTAAGTACCTAGAAGTTTTGGCCACTAGAGATACCTCAAATCACAGGCATTACCAGGGGAGACATAGTCGTAGATAGCATGCTATGTGGGCAGGATACCTGAGTCCCTAACTCAGTTCTGCAATCCCCGAAGGGAACCCCAATACACAGAATTCCCAAAGGAATTGTAAGAGAAGGCAGGCTACCTTCAATTACAATCCGATGTTGTCTCGTATTTTGCTCCATTGTTAGTGGAGTGGTCCTAGAAATATGAGTGCAGAAGTATTTTTCACTCGTTAATGACACTAGTTTTGATTTTCAACCTTGGGCAGTTCACTCACATGCTTATCCCAAGGTCCTAATCTAGCTAATGTTGGTTTGCTCAAAAAAGAGTAACTGATTGATTTTAATGTAAATTTTAGTGTACTTGCTTATTTGTCTTTGGTAGGGGTGTTGACGTATGAATATGGTGAGACTCTCGACTCAATAAACCATGTAGAACAATGCTCTAAAAAAAAATAAAAAAAAAAAAATAAAAAAAAAAAATATATATATATATATATATGCAAACAAGTCTTATTCTACACATGTATCTTTTCACATATTCATGGATTCGTTAGTGCATCTAAAGCCATTCAACACTTGCATAACCGAAAGTTTCTTTTCCCAATATTCTCTAACAACTACTGAAAATCAAAATGAAGCAGCCTACAACTATTTCGACAGAAGGAATAATACAGTTTATTAGCCTTTCTTTCAGGAAAACATATTTTAAGAGAGAAAAACTAAAACATTTTCTTAAGAATAAATTTTCAAGACACCAAATTTGTTAACATGATACTATTGCAGATCTTACTTTAGCCCCTGAGACAAGTTCCCCCCCTTTTGGTCCACATAATCTCTTGGAAAACATGGAAATGGGTAACTAACGATCTGTCTCCTTGTAAACAGAGAGCTAGTTTGGCCACTAACGCTCCCTATGCACAGTCAAAAAGCTTTATAAAGCTCTGTGTAGACTAGCAACTTGCGTTAGTGAGGGAAATAGCTCAAACAAAGGGTATTTAGGATCAGTTTCTGAAGAGAATGCAAACTTGCAGGATGTAACAAGATAGATGGTGGATCAGCAAAGGATTTGAAGAAGTGGGAAGCTCTTAGAAGAAAGAGAAGATCTGAGAGGAGTCCAGGTAACCGGGAACTAGATGTATAGTCCCCAGTGGAGTCACAAATTCTTCTATGGGGTAAAATGCACGGAATAAAAACTACCCTCAAAGGCCTTCCCGGGACCTTCGACAGACTATAAGATTATCTACAAAAGCTACCAGTTACACACATGTTCATCTATCAAACATAAATTGACAAGGTATGGAAAGAGGATTACCTTTGGTTCCTTCTAGATTCACTTGGGGATCTCTATGCGGCAAGAAGAACTCCTTCTAAGCCGGCTCCAAGACAATTCCTGCACAAAGGACAAAGCAAACCAATCATAGCATACACTTCTGAAAACTAATGTAATAATCTGTAACAAACATGTATTAATGTATAACTTAACTACTCAACTTGACAAGCATCAGAATGAACACATAAATGAACAATATCACCGACACTTTGGAGTAGGGAACACAACTTCAGTTCTATATTCAGAATGGAAGAGTGATTACAACAATCCATTGTATCAGCCTTCCTTACCCCTTCTTCCTCTCCCTCTCTCCCTCTTTCAGCTAACTTCTTCAAGAATATGATAGTTCACAACAACTCTATGGGGTATCCTTCCAAATGCTCTGACCCTTTTGCAATGGCCCTCTTGCTACTTATATAGCAATCAAATTAGGGCTGCCAAGCTCCACCTAGAGTTCATTAGGGCAAAAGCAATGGACCTGCCCTATTTACAAGCTTTTTCCCATTTTCCTTCATTCTTAGAATAGAATTTCTCGAAATATCTTGATTTTTGGCGTTTCCTTGCTTTTCTTGCACAAATTTAGGGATTTAATATCTAGATATTTATGAGAAAATTCATTGGCATGACCTTTTGAACATCACTTAAGTTCACTAATGCTCCCCCTGGTCTAACAACATGAGTTAGCAGGGTGACTAATGCTCCTTTATGCTTCATAACAAGCTTTATAAAGCAAGTTGTCAGTGTATACAGAGTGTTAGTGGGGATTCTGGGTTTGCAATTATGGTTATTGCTTCAGTCATCCTGTCTTTCACCTTTGTGTTGATGAGGAGGTCAATTTGTCCTATAACAATTTCAGTGGTGATTGCTTTGCCTTTTTTCTGCCATTGATAATTTATTGAATCTCGATGATACCCAGACTGGCCCCATAGTCTGCTTGTCTTTCCGTGGTCGCGGTGTGCATGTGGACTTTGGAACCTCAGGGGTAGCAATCGCTTCTTCTGGGTCCTCCTGGGTCAGATGCATTTCTTCCGCATACCTTGCTCAGGTTCTAGCCTGGGTACTCATGGGAGGCCCAATAGCTGTGTGTTTACTATTTTGTACCGACTCAAATCTCAAATATCCTAGTGTTGTCCAAGGGTTTTTGTAGGAACGCGTGAGTCTGAATGTAACTCTTCCCTCCACTTTTAACTCATTACTATCTTCTTGGTGGCAGATCTTTTCGTATCTATCTCGGAACTCCTGCCTTAATGACCCGGCACCCACTCCTCTTTGTCGTAATTCAAACTTCTTTTCATCAATAGTGACGCTAATGGTCACCTTCCAACCTTCCCACACAGCAGCGCAGCCCCTTAGGTGTGACCGTGATCTTGCTGACCGACTAGCCCTATATGGACCATTCTTTCTGCACAGGCCTCTCGCAAACTTGCTTATAGTCCCTCGCCTTCTTTCAACTGCTTGGGGCACTGAGACAGTGCATTCCACATCTAGTCAAGTGGTCACACCCCAAGTGCGAGATTTCAGCTTCCCTGCTAACCCAAGATGCGGGAACCTTTTGAGTGCCATCGCATCCGTTCTTCCTTTGTTGACTGTTGTATATATTACACTCCTCTGTTGGTGTAGTCGCAGCCATGATAGTAGGGTGGCAGCTCGTTCTAGTACCGCGATAAACCTGGCCAGGCCTGGTTTCCTTATTTGCAGATTCACGTGGCCCGCTTATGCGATGCCAATTGTCATTTTGTTGATTCCTTCCTCCAACCTCGCTCTTTTCCTTCTCATCCACACCTATTCTTCATCGAGTTTTCGAAGCTTGTTGCTACCACGCTCATTCTTGGTTCCCTCTTGTCTTACCATTGATAAAATCACATTCGCCCCCCTCCTTCTATTAATGGTCTCATAGGCCCCTCGAACCCTTGGTATCCGCAGATTCCCAATGGGTCATCTTATCAGGCAGATGTTGTTCTTTCCCCTCCCCTGTTTTCCTACTGGCTTTGTCACGAACAACTAGAAAAATGCATCGCTGTGGTGAATTCGGATATTTGATTCTTAGTCGTTTAGGCATTTGCACCATATCCACCTGCACCCTATGCCACCGATGGACGCTCCCCCCGCTTTGTCCTTCAAACTATACGCGTGCCTTCCTTCTATATTCGCGCCACTTTCTTCTAATATTTTGGTGCGTATTCCACCCTTGTGTAGTTGTGGTGCCCAACGCCCCTGTTTGCGCACCCTGCTGCTTCTGTTCTAAGCTTGTCGTTTCGCAGTGGTTGACAAGTTCCTGCACTTTCATTGCACCCCCATCTGTTGGCAACTCCCTTGCTTCTATTGTTACATGGCATAGTGATCTAACCATCATATTAGAATTTAGTGTTGTTACCTCATGTAGTCGATTCTGCCATTGCTCAATCTCTTCATCTAAGTCTGACATGCAGGAACTGTCTCGTTCCCATGATATTCTTCTGTCCACTGTCGGATTCACCCAATCCTGATATTGCACTGTGATTTGGTAAATACGGTCCAATTCATCGTCACTGGCCTCATCGCACACAGGCTCTGTGTAGCGTGCCCCTTCGGCTGGGTCCAGCGGAACCACTACGTAGAGAGAATTTTTCTCAAATATCATTTTTTGTCACTTTAGGTTGATGATCCCATTCATATCTGTGGCCCAATCTATCCCTAACAATGCAAGATATGGGTTACTGTCATCCACAATTTCTATTACCTCAAAATTTGTTTGTGTACACACACCTTCTATATCTAGTGTGACTCCTTGCAATCTCCCCATAGGCAAGATCTTATGTTAGATTGCCATCCATAATTGAATATGAGACCATTATTGCGTGGGTCTACCCATATGCTCCCAGGTCTACTTAGGTAGCACATTCATATCTGACCCCAAATCTAGAACGACCTGATCCATCTCATAGTCACCAATTTTGGCAGTCAACCACATTTCCCGCTCGGTGCACAAAGCATGCTTGCCTAGTTTCCAAACCATGCATGGTTCACCCAACCCTGTGCACCTAGTTATAAACTCTTGTGATCCCTTAACTACCTTATTATCCCGCAGTAGCTTCATGCATGTCTCTAAAAAGGTAGTTAGCATCAAATGATCCATTTCCGACGCAGGTTGATCCTTACTACCGGAAGTAGAGACCTTCGCGAATCTCTTCTTAGCTTCCATAAACGTCTTCTTCGTACTTTCCAAGTCAAACTCGTGCTGCCCTGGGCCTACCTCAGTTAATTTCCCCTTACCTTCCCCTATAGCCACGCCACTTCTGAGCATCATGTTCACGGTGGGGTCTTCCTTGCGCAGTTCGGACCTCATCATGTGGATGTTCTGCGTTGTCGTAGGTTGTGTTGCCCTTTTCTCACGTATCTACGTTATCAATATGGGGCAATCCATCATTTCATGATCGAATTACTCGCAGTAGGGGCACAATATTCTAGTCGAGTTGGTGCAATCACGCGTGTAGTGCCTTGGTCCTCCGCAATTGTAACAGATTAGCTGCCCACCGGCCCCTTCCTGACCCTATTCCTCCTCGTCCTTGTCCTCACCCTGGAACCCACCACGTGCTATCGCTACATCTAGATCATGACATCGCACCTCAGTCTGCATCCTATAGGTAGGTGTTCGATCCATCAACAATTCATAAGTATGACAGTCTCGTTCATCGTGGCCCACCGATATACAAAAATTGCAAAATAGTTGCTGGGGGTCTGGGTAAACTTCTATAGTAGGTGACAGTTGTCCATGTTGTGCTTTCCTCCCACCTGACAGATTGCACACCAGAGCGAGGGCACCGCACTTGGCCCCACCTGTGCCTCTGGTTGCAACAGTATTGGTCCCCTCGTTGCCAAATAGTTTGCAAATACTGGACGGTGATCCTTATCGTGGCCTTGGCTTCTACATTTTATGCACCACACTTCTTCTCATGCTTTTGACCGAGGTGCCTTCTCCTGTTTCAAACTCTGCATTTATAAGCATAGGTTTTGTATTTGCGGGTGGATCTGTTGAACCCCCAACCCAGGATCCTGTATCTAAGTCTCATGCAACCTCATCACTATCTCTAATGCTTCAGCCTGGGTCGAGATTTTCTACTGTGATAGCATCGTTCGCGAATGTGGCACCAAATACGCCACAAACCACATGCGGTGCTGCCCATCTGTTAGTGTCATGTTAGCCTCTTGGATCGTACTTTTCAGTCTCTAATCCAAATCCCAAGGGCTTTCTCCTTGCAGTACCACGATCTCCTTGAACCCGATGATCGATTGCATCTCTGATTTTGGTCGGCCAAACTATTTGTTCAATGCATCCTGGATCTCCGCTATCCCGGCATTTGGATGATCGCTAGAATGCTTGATATACCAAGTCAGTGCGTGGTCCTATAGCACACTCACCAAGGCAGCCATTTTAATATTATCATCTGTAACTTCGTGCACTTCCCACACTACCCTTACTACGAACCAAAAATATTCTGGATCTTCACTTCCTACTGCTTTGAATACAGGCAACTTCATCACACTCACCATGTTAATCTTCTGGTTTACGCGTGGGTGCGCTAAGGACAACTACGAACTCGTACTGCTTCTGATCCAACCAATCTTCACTCTATTTCTTTGTAGGGTTTCAAAGTTCTGACATCAGACATCCTTTAGACAGATCCCGGTCCTGGCAATAGAACCATTTGTTGGCTTGTTGGGGCATGACCCAGGTTTAGAAGTGTTTTAGCCGAACAAGTCCCGCACTATTGGCCCTTTCAGCAACAATCCGCAGAGCACATACTGAAGTCTCACTTGAGGTAGTATGGGAGGGTGTTGGAACTAGGTTCCACACCCTTGGGATGTCTTGATGTGACCTGGAAGGATCGTGAACCATTCCACACACCTGCACTACTTTACCTGTCCTTTTCATAGATCCGTGCCAGATACTTCCCGAATGAATTTATTACAGATCTGATCTTCTTCTTACAGTCTTTAAGCAAACAATTAATAATAAAAACTAGTGTGTGCACTCATAATTCTTAAATACAATGCATAAATTTAGACATAAGCAATAGATAGATTCATGGTAAAGCACACAATGATTTAGAAATTCTTATCTTTATTTATCTCCTTCTTAGTACAACCAGATCTGCCTTGCGCACTCAGTTGCAGGGGTCCGCGCACACAACTACGGACTTTGCTAGGCCTCTGCACACATAGCTAGAGCCTCTACCTATCTACCAACACCCTCGACTCGTACTTACAAATGCAGAGAGAATATTGCCTTCATAAACTCATAACATTCAAGATCAAAACCAAAAACTAACTTCTAACCATAGAGCCTTGCTCTATCTATACATTTCCATGGTCTGCGGACAATGGGCAGGCTGACTCACTTTCTATTTTCTTACATTATTTTTGGGTAGACAACCCTTTGACTTGACTCATTACAATTCGTGCCCCATGCACCTTGTGGAGCCTTTACCATACTTTTACCCAAAATTGTGGGCTTTGAGCCCCAAAACCATTATGCGAGGCCTCCACTACCCAACACATCATCCGTGGCAAAATATGGAATATGAAACCACTTATGTTGTGGATCCTTCTGCGGCCTGATATAGACGTGGTGGAAGTCTGCCTTGAATTCCATGTACTCAGACAACTACTTATACATAGTTGGGGACAATCGTGGGTGTTGGTTGATGGTCATATGTTAAAATTGGCAACCAGAGCAAAACTTCATGTGGGTCATCTTATTCATGGCTAATAATATTTTTATTAGATTCCTCTCGTTGAGAGGTGTAGGATTGATATAAAGATCATCCAATTCCGATAAGTATTCATGGAGATATGAATTTATTTTGATTATGGAATTATTATCAAGCCGACCTACAACTCATGTAGGCTCAGAAGCCCAATAGTTGCATCTATTCACTCACCAACTTTGTGTATAAATATAAGAGGAGCTTTCCTCATTTAGACTCACTCATCTCATCACATCTCTCTCTCTCTCTACTGTGCAGATTTGAGTCTCTTCTCTACTGCGCTGAAATGGGTCTCTCTCTCTCACACATGTGAAGCCGGAAGCTGTTGAATTTAAAGCTGTAACTACAGAAGTAAAGATTGACTTACGTGGCCTAGAAGATCTCCTCTTTGGAACTATGTTGTAGGTTCATCTAAACCTCCTTTGAAAGCTGCAACTTTTGGTGGTGGAATGAAGTCAATCCGACGAACGGTTTGCAAGATATCGACTGCCCTAGTTTGAAGCCGGAAACTGCTGAAGCTGAAGCTGCAACTGCAGAAGTAAAGATTGACTTGTGTGGCCTAGAAGATCTCCTCCTCTGAACTGCGATGTAGGTTCATCTGAACCTCCTCTAGAAGCCAAAACTTTTGGTGGTGGAATGAAGTCAGTTCAACTGTCGGTTTGTGAGATATGGTCTGCCCTAGTTTGATAATGAAGCCGCTAATGCTGATGCTACTGATCTAGGGTTTGCTACTGCTGATATGAATCAGATTTATTGTACTATTTCTCTCTGCTGAATTATTGAAGATAAAAGAATATTTGATCAAAGGGCTTCCCCACACATTGTGGGGTTTTTCCCAAGCTAGCCGCCACATCTTGTGTCTCTTGTCTTGGCTTGTTTTCTGTCGATCATTTAATGTTCTATATGCACTTTACTTTATGTACATGTGATTGCTAATCGGTGGAATATAATAAGAAAAAGAAGTAAATTGTTATAAGCATAGAACATACCATAACTTAACATGGTATTAGAGCTGAGGTGAAGACAAAGCCCGAGAAAGAGCTAAAGAAATCATTGAAGAGAAGATTGGCAAGGCTATCCTAAAAGAACTATGGGGTCCTCAACACTCTTTCCTGCCGAAGACAAGCTCCGTGAGAAAGCTGACTATCACGGATGAAAGGTGTCTATCGATCTAACCCTTGAAGATCAAGGAGTGTTGGACCATGTAAGAGGCAATATTGTTGAGCCTTCATTAAATGCATCTACTGCTGCCTGGAACAAATGGAAAAATGGAGAATTCAAAACAAAGAAGATCATCCGGGACTCTATCGACAAGCGCTTGGTGGTCTACATCTCTGATCTAGACACCTCCAAGGAAATCTATGATAGACTGGTGATTTTATTTAAAGTTAATGATGCAAATCAAGTTTTGTTTCTTAGAAATAAGCTGAGGGAAATCAAGAAGGGTAAAGATGAAAGTATGCAAGCATACTTCTTAAGAATCACCGAGATCAAGAACGATCTCCTATCTATTGGGGAAACTATTACTGATAGAGAAATGGCACTCACAACTCTTGAAGGATTACCATCTGAATGGTATGTGTTCAGGACTACTCTTCTGAACTATAATGTAATTCCTGGTTTCGAGGAATTAATGGCTAGATGCATTCAAGAAGAAACAAGGGAAGAAGTGCAAGAAATGCCCATGCCTAAAGGTCCTTCTGCTGCCTTTTCTTCTCATGCAAAGAAAAGAAATAACTCCGGGACTAAATCAAAAGGAAAGGCTGGACCTAAGGCTAGAAGAAAATGACGATGTTACATTTGCGATAAAGCAAGTCACTATGTATGAGATCATGAGTGTCATGATGAATGAGATCATGGACATAAAGGGAAACATGAGATCATGGACATATAGGATAGCATGATGATGATGCACACTAGTTTGAGAAGCATTATGATGGATAAAATCATGGACATGGGCAGCATGATGATAATCATGATTAGAGAAGCATGGTACAGTATGCAGTGGTGCAACTCGAAATCCCTTTGATGGCAATCAAAGGAATGACAAATTCAACAGCAAAGGTAAGAGGAGAGCTGGGAATCAAGGAAGAGGACAAGCATTCAAGAAGGCTAGAAATTTTAGGATGTATTAAATGCACCTGACCTCAAAAAGAACCTAGTGTCCATCTCGGGAATGGAAGACAAAGGCTACAAGGTAACCTTCACCGATGGCAAGGTATGTATATGGAAAAATAATGTTAAATATGCCTTTACTCTTGGGTTTAGTGTTGTTTCATTATATCAGGTCGATGGAAGTCTGCAAGGTGTCATGTCTTATGACACATCTCTTCAGTCCAAACTTTGGCATTAAAGGTTTTCCCCCCTTCATTATAAAGCTATACTCGGTGTAAGACAAATGGTGATAGGGATGCCCGAATTCTGAATAGAGAATGAAGGTGTATGTCCAGGATGTGCTGAAGGAAAGCTCAAAAGGGGACCATTCCCCTCAAGCCAAAGCAAGACCTCTGATATATTACAATTGGTTCACTCAGGCATACCTGAGGTTGGCATTAAGAGGGAGACTACTACACCACATACTCCTGAGCAGAATGGTGTGGTGGGAAGGAAGAACCGCACGATGATGGAATTTGTCTGGGCCATGCTACATGATCAAAGACTTCTGATGTTTCTATGGGCTGAAACTACAATCGCCGTCGTATATGTACAAAATTGATGCCCTCATCAAGCATTGGGTTACAAGACTCCTAAAGAAAAGTTCACCGCAAGGTGAACAATCTTTGACTTTGAGGAGCTCTCAAGAAGCCAACACTAGGGAACCGAAAGAAAAGGATGATGAATCAATGCCTGATGTAGAAGAACCCATGGATCTGATAGATTATCATCCACATGAGCCTTCCTCTTCTAGGAAGAGGCCTTCATGGCTTAGGGGGATACTTGATGATGCTAAAGGACATGATGCACCCTGAGGAACCTTCCGTCAAAGTAAGAAACTTAATAGGTATCAAGGATACCTGACCATCATGAGCACGATCATAAAAAATGAGCCTTCGTCATTCTCGGATTTCGTCAAGCATCAAGTATGGAAGGATGCTATGACCGTAGAATATGAGTCTATTATGGAGAATGATGTCTAGGAAGTAGTTCCCAGACCCTGGACAAGACAATTGTTACTTCAAAATGGCTTTACAAGATAAAGCTTGCAGCAGATGGAAGCAAGGAAAAGTATAAGGCTCGTTTTGTTGCTCGAGGTTTCTCCCAAAAGGAAGGTATAGACTATGATGAGATATTTGCACCTGTTGCCAGATATACGACCATCAGCTTGATCATAGCCCTTGCCGCTTCACAAGGATGGAACCTACATCAGATGGATGTCAAGACTGCGTTCTTGCATGGCTCGATCAAAGAAGAGGTCTACGTGGAGCAACCCGAAGGATTTGAGAATTATGATCGAAAATCTCATGTATGCAGGTTGAAGAAATCTCTCTATGGGCTGAAGCAAGCACCTCGAGCATGGTATGAGAGGATCGATAGCTACTTGATGGAGCTGGGATTCACTAGGAGTGAAGCCGATCCTAACCTTTACTTTAAGGTTGAAGATGAAAAGCCTCTCATACTGGTATTGTATGTGGATAACCTCTTTCTAACAGGTGCAGACCCTCTCATTCACAAATGTAAGAGGGAGCAGGCCTCTGAATTTGAAATGAAAGACCTAGGACTGATGCACTACTTCCTAGGACTTGAAGTATGGCAGAAGCCAAGGGAAATTTTCCTATCTCAAGGGAAATATGTGGTAAAGATATTGGAAATATTTGGTATGATGGACTGCAAGCCTGTGACTACCTCGAGGATCTTAACTTTTAGAAGTTATATGGTAGTGATGTCGGACCAGATTTTGGAAATGCCGCTGAGTTTCATAAACTCATTCGCATTGATGTTCTTGGTGAACCTCCGTCCGAACATATTTTTTGCAGTTAGCATTGTGAGCTCATATTTGGTTGAGCCTCACTGGATTGATGCCAGGAACCTTCTGAGATGTCTTTAGGACACAATCTCTCATGGATTAAGATACACTGCCGGAGATGTGAGACTACTTGGATATACTGATGTTGATTGGGCAGGCAGTGTGGTGGACCGTAAGAGCACTTCCGGGTGATGTTTCACCTTGGGATCTGCTTCGATATCCTGGATGAGCAGGAAGCAGAAGTCGGGGGCTTTGAGCATTGCCGAAGCAGGATATATTGTTGCTAGCATAACCTCGTGTGAGGTAGTTTGGTTGCGAAAGCTCTTCAGTGAGCTATTTGGATTTACATTGGATACCACTGTGATTCTCTATAACAACCAGAGGTGGGATTCGATTATTGAGGAATCTCGTATTCGTCGATTGCTCCAACAGATAGACATCATCTTGGATATGGTAAGTTGATGAGAAAGGAAGGCTCCATCACATTAAGATGATGTACAGGTTGTTACACCTTGTCAAAGCCTCGAGGAAAGATCTAATCTGTGATTTTCCCAAATGACTTAGAGTCGGTAAGAAACCCTTTTACAAGGGTCCTACATGTTGCATACATTGAGCTCTGGGAGCTCTGAGGGCATGCGGTTAGTACTGGAGCAACATACAACCACAGGGTGACTCACCCTCCCCTGGTGGTGCACACTGGAACAAGATGATTCGCTCTCTTGTGGGACAAGATGATTCGCTCTCTTGTGGAACAGGATGATTCGCTCTCCTGTGTAGCAGGATGATTAGTTCTCCTGTGAGGCCTGGATTGACGTGTTCTCCATGGCGATTGTAGCACGATTGATGTGTTCTCCTATGAGGCCTGGATTGATGTGTTCTCCATGGTAGCCTGGATGGATGTGTTCTCCATGGAAACTGTAGCAGGATTGATGTGTTCTCCTGTAAGGCTTGGATTGATGTGTTCTCCATGGAAATTGTAGCAGGATTGATGTGTTCTCCTGTGAGGACAGGATTGATTAGTTCTCCTGTCGAGGCATCCTACCCATGCAGTCTGGGACTCATGGGAAGTACCTCTCATCTGATCAATGAGCAGGGAAATGAAGTTAGGGACCATAGTAGTACCGATGGACGCATCGTTATAACTACCGTACTCCCTACGCTAGGATGACCTCCTCTGATCTGGGATCAATGATACTAGTCTGGGACCAGTGGTAGAAGTTGTACCATACTATGACGCTGACTTCGGGTCGGTTGAGACTGGTCTGGGATCAGTGGTACATACTCTGAGACTGACTTTGAGTCAGTGGAGGATGATATTGGTCTGGGACCATTGGAGTTGTACTCACTATGACGCTGACTTGGGTTGGTTGAGACTGGTCTGGGACCAGTGGTACATACTCTGAGACTGACTTTGAGTCAGTATGATACATCCTCGATCATTTCTTCTTCTTCATAATTCGGACAGAAGTAGAGTAGAACATAACAATGCAAGAGCGGAGCAGAACAGAACAAAATAGTACAGATCAGTGCAGGGCAGAACAAGACAAAGCAGAAAAGGAAAAATAGAGCAGAGTAGGGCAAGTGTCAGGTTGTCCAAGGCAGTGCATTTGATGGATGAATAGTAACGACCGATAGATAGATTGCAGATGAAGTTCTCCATGGTTGAGAGGGAGTGTTAAAATTGGAAACCAGGGCAAAAATTCATGTGGGTCATCTCATTCATGGCTAGTAATATTTTTATTAGATTCCTCTCGTCGAGAGGTGTAGGATTGATATAAAGATCATCCAATTCCAATAAGTATTCATGGAGATATGAATTTATTTTGATTATGGAATTATTATCAAGCCGACCTACAACTCATGTAGGCTCAGAAGCCCAACAGTCGCATTTATTCACACACCAACGTTGTGTATAAATATAAGAGGAGTTTTCCTCATTTAGACTCACTGATCTCATCACATCTCTCTCTCTCTACTGCGCAGATATGAGTCTCTTCTCTACTGTGCTGAAATGGGTCTCTCTCTCTCACACATGTGAAGCCGGAAGCTGTTGAATTTGAAGCTGCAACTACAGAAGTAAAGATTGACTTGCGTGGCCTAAAATATCTCCTCTTTGGAACTGCATTGTAGGTTCATCTGAACCTCCTTTGAAAGCCGCAACTTTTGGTGGTGGAATGAAGTCAATCCGACGAACGGTTTGCAAGATATCGATTTCCCTAGTTTGAAGCCGGAAATTGCTGAAGCTGAAGCTGCAACTGCAGAAGTAAAGATTGACTTGCGTGGCCTAGAAGATCTCCTTATCTGAACTGCGCTGTAGGTTCATCTGAACCTCCTCTGGAAGTTGAAACTTTTGGTGGTGGAATGAAGTCAATCCGACTGTCGGTTTGTGAGATATGGTCTGCCCTAGTTTGATAATGAAGCCGCTAATGCTGATGCTACTGATCTAGGGTTTTCTACTGTTGATATGAATCAGATTTACTGTACTATTTCTCTCTGCTGAATTATTGAATATAAAAGAAGATTTGATCAAAGGGTTTCCCCACACACTGTGGGGTTTGTCCCTGGCTAGCCGCCACATCTTGTGTCTCTTGTCTTGGCTTGATTTTTGTCGATCGTTTAATGTTCTATCTGCACTTTACTTTATGTACATGTGATTGCTAATCAGTGGAATATAATAAGAAAAAGAAGTAAACTGTTATAAGCATAGAACATACCATAACTTAACATCATACGAAAGCTTGCCTCCATCATAACCCAAAAAATTTTCATTTGTGTGACCTACGTAGGGTCCTCCGTGGCCAAAAGGGAGGAAAACTATGCATCCTCCAACAATTCTGCCTCCTAGGCAGGAAACTGACTGTCCTTTGGCAGCTCCCAAGAAGCTAGGACAATAGAGAACAACAACCATGCGTAGTGGAAGTTCTTTCTCTCATCTTGAGCCTCAGGAAAATTCACAAGGAACTCACTACATAGATAGCATGACCAGTTAAACTGCACGCCCTTCGTGCACTGTGCAACTAATGAGATCTCGGGCGCCGAAAGCTCGTCTGTGTGACACTTCCTCATGACCTTGCTGACTAGAATCTGGGTGGAAATTTTTACCACGGGGTCATTGATGGATGTTATGGAGTATGCGCGTAGCTTCTTGAGAAGCTCAAGCTTCTTCTTCATCTTTTCCGTGAAGTCCCACTCACTTGTTTTTCTGCCAAACTCCTTGGCTAGATTCAAGACTTTTGCTGGCAGGAGCGTGATCCGATGGATGAGCATGTCTGTGATGGGGATAGGCACGCCAAGCCATAGACCACCATCATGCACCAAAGTTAGTAGATGCCTTATACAGGTGGTGTTGATGTTGGAGCAGTGGTAGTGGAGCACCCACAACAGGTTCAACAACCCCAATTGATTTACTCCGTGGATACACTCAATTGGCTCCAACGCAGTGACATTAGAGTCTTTGTAATATACTCGCTTTATGTAATTCTCCATCGTGAGGTGAGGGAACCTCTCATGGTCAGCCAAGTCCCAATCCTCCATCTTTAAAAGAGGAACCCGCGCCAAGCACAGACCTTCAAAGGTTATATTTTCTGGCACCAAGGGCATATGAATGACAAATTTCTTCGTGTATGGGTCCTTGGTGACCTTCACCTTTCCTTTACGCAAAGGGAGATACTCCAAAAACTTGGAAATGGGCTCCATGCCCTCAACATCTATATCTTTTGTGCCCTCTTTAGCTTCCAATTCTACAACCTTCGCAGGTTGCTTGTCCTTCTTCTATGTTTGGGTAGTAGAATGTTGCCTAGGAAACTCACGTACTGGCATTGACCTTTTCTGCTTGTCCTTCTTCGACTTTTGGGTCTCGTGCATTGGTGTAGGCTTCAGCCTAGGTGACCTCGGCACCGTAGGCACAGGAGCTAGAGCCTCAATGCTTACCACCTCTGGAGCAGATCCTTCTGAGGCAATATTTCCTCTGGTGCTTGCAGTCTCACCTGGTCTTGACATAATGCTGTGAATGAATTGTTGGGTTTCCTCAGGTAGAGTATAAAACATAGAGCTTGTAACCAAATATGTGAAAAATTGAGGATTCATATGCAACAGACAACAACGAAAAAATTCTAAGGGTGCAAAGTGTTCTCTACTGGACTGGCACACATAATTTATAGGGGAATTTAAATTCAAATCCAACCATTCCCCCCAAAATCTGTTCATAAATGCTGATTTGGCGACAAATCTTCAAATATTTTAGCCTTAAATGTCACCCACCCACTCCTCTTAACCATCTCCTAGCTGTCAAATCATGAACAATGACTCTAATGGTCATTTTCTGGTTGATTTGTGTGGTATCTCGCCCCATAGCACAACTCCCTTTGCGTGGCTTTGTATACTGTGACATCACCGTTTTTCGTGCAGCCCCTTTGTCGCGTAGTCCCCAAAACTAGGTAGTCTAGTTTATAGTCTCATGCTCCCTTGTAGTTGTGTGGAGCATTAAGATTGTCCTGCCATCATATAGTCATTGAGCCGTATCTCCTGTATATGACTTTAATTGGATTCCATTTACTTTTCCTGGGAAAGGATCACCATTCAGCTTCGCAAGCTGAATTACACCCCCATCCGTGATCTCTTTGATGACATATGGCCCCAACCAGTGCATCTGAAATTTTTCGAGAAAGTTAGCGAACTTACTATCATATGATAACACCAAATCATTTACCTTGAAGGTGCACAACTTTATGTGGCAACCGTTACAAGATTTCTCACACTCCTTCTGAACCTATTGATGGAATCCAGTCAAGAATCTCTCTTCTTTGAGCTCTTCAAGCTGCGTGAGCCGGTCTTCCAAGGCTCTGCGGTCCGCCATTCCTGTGAAAGCCACTATGCATAGACTAGGAACGATATACTCCATGGGCATCACAACTTCTATTCCATAGACCAACCGAAAAGGTGTCTAACCTGTCAGATTTTTGCAAGTTGTCCTATATGCCTACAATATTGTAGGCACGCAAATGTCCCAATCATTCCGTGACGTGTTGCAAATCTTTGTCAGCACTTTCTCCAAAATATTGTTGAAGGCCTCAACTGTTTCGTTCACTTGAGGATGATATGGAGTACTCTTTTGTTGATACACCTGAAACTCTTCTATAATCACGTTGATCATTTCATTAAGGAAGTGCCTACCATGATCACTCATCAATACTTTGGGGTAAACAAACCTAGTTAACACATATTCAAACAAGAATTTTTTTGTCGTGGCCCTTGTACAATCCTTCACCGGCTGTGCCTCCGCCCACTTGGTCAGATATTCTATCATGGTGATGATATAACGTGCACTTGTTTTCTTGCCTGGGGGCTGAATCGACCCTACAAAGTTAGTTTCCCATTTCTCAAATGGCTAAAATGATACCCGATGGTTCAAAGGTATCTCATCCCTTCGCGATGGCCAACCCTTTCGTTGACATGCATCACACGCCCTACAATATGCTTTAGAATCTTTATGAAATGTAGGCCACCACAACCCTATGTGAAAAACCTTTTGTGTTGTTGCTTTTCCTGCATAATTCCCTCCCACAGCTCCTCCATGAGCTTCAGCGAGGATTCTATTACATTCAAAATCGGGCACATATCGTTAGAGTATCTCGTCCGATCCCATCTTATAAAAATGTCCTACAATTACTAATAAGTGTGCCACATGCACTACTAACTCCTTCCTCTGATGGATGGTATAACCTTTAGGAGATGTCTCTGTGGTCAAAAAGTGGATAATATCTACAAAATAAGTATCCTCTACGCGCACCGCAAAGCGTTGTGCATTGGGTAGACATTCCTCCAAATTAGTAGGCTCCTCCCTAGTTTCAATGCACAAAAAAAGGTAAGGTCTTTCATTCAACCTTCCTGGCTTCATAATGACCTCAAAGTCATATTCTTGAAACGACAGAAGCCATCAGCATATTCCCCCCCCAACATAGGCTTATTGACTAAATAATTCAGGGCAGAATTGTCTATGTACATCTTTAAATGTCCGCCCAACATATAATGTCTAAACTTTTGGAGCGCATACACAATAGCCAATCCTTTGCACTCTGTTGTTGAGTCATTTTTATCCATCTTTGACAATTTTCTTCTTACAAATGTGATAGGATGATCCATCTCCCCTTCACCAACCTGCGTCAGCACCGCTCCTAATGCAATACATGAGGCATCAATGTGCACATGGAATTCCTTCTTCCAATCTAGAAAGACCAAGATCAGCGCAGTGACCATTTTTTATTTTAATACATCTAGACTGTGCTGAAATTATTCATCCCAACAAAATGTAGCAACCTTCTTTAGCAGCTTCTCCATGGGTGCGATAATCTGAGCATAAACCTTGATGAATTTTCAATAATACTCATTATGGCCCAGCATTGCGCGCAACTGTTTGACACTCCGTGGGGCCTCTAAGTTGACTATTACAGTGGTATTAGTGTGGTCCACCATTACTCCTTGCTTGTGTACCACATGACCCAGAAAAATCCAAAAGGGGACACAAACCAACACTTCTTTAGATTCAACGCGATATGATTCCTTCGACATGTATCCAACATTAATCCCAGATTGGCTACATGGCACTTTGCTAACTCGAACACTGTCCAGTCATTGAAATATACTTCCAAGAATTTGTGAATAAATTCTTTGAATGTCGCAATGATTGCGCGTGAGAATATTGTGACGCATTCTTGAGTCCGAAAGGAATTACCCTATACTAAAAACAAACCCATTCTATGGCAGAGGCTGTTTTTCTCGTGTCTTCTGGAATGATTTTAATCTGATGGTATCCCGAGAACCCATCCTTAAATGAGTAGGTCTCCTTCCCTCGAATGTTGTCCAGTACTTCAATTGTAAATGGCGTTGGAAAAGGATCATGGATGCAAACATCATTAAGCTTCCTAAGGTCTATGCAAATCCATATTTCTCCCTTCTTCTTCTTTTCTTGGACTACCATTAGGCTCACCCAATCAAATTCCTCTATTGGTTAGATAATGCCTGCCTGAAGTATCTTGTCCAACTCCAGGCGGACCTTCTCTTTGTATTTGGGATTAAGGTGATATGGCATCTTCTTAATCAGCTTCACGTCTGGCTTCAAGGTAATTTTCATCATGCCCAAGTCTCCTATGATACCTTTTAGGTCTGAAAACTTTGTAGGAAACAAATCTTGATATTCGTGGAGAAACTCATCAACCTTATCTACTGTGGCATCATCCCAGTAATCCCCAATCTTCACAAATTTTGGCTCTCCTTTCGTGCCAATGTTTATTTGCCTAAATTTCAATGGCACGATGATGTCAGGGTTCTCTATCTACAGACCTTCGACCTCGCAGTGGCCTTTTTTCTTCTGGGATATTAATATTCCTTGGATCCTATCCTCCCCCTCAACAATCATATTATAGCATTCCAGTGCATGGCATAGCTGGGTGCTCCAATCTGGCTAAACCAATTCCAAAGGGTCCTACAAAATTCTGAAGATCGTCGCCTTAACCTCTCGTAGGGATTTTTTAATGCTTTCGAACCCATCCTCAAAATTGAAAGTCATCAAGAATCCCTCTTTCAAGATATCCCACTTTGCGGTGCCATGGAAGAGCTCAGTTTCCAGTTACTAATTCATAGGGATTATTTCTAGAGTGTGATAGAATAAATGTATGCATTCTGGTTGCGGCTTCGTCCCATAAGCTTTAGTCTATTTTGCTAAATTATCGCGTGGATCATTCCTCCCATCATATTTCTCAGTTAGTCGAACCTTTGGGTAGCCAAATCACAACCTCATAATTCTCCTATACTCGCGCCATTCATCAAAGCTATCTTTGTGCATGCCCAGCCACCGTGTAGGCATAGCATGCAGCGCCAAATCTAGCGCTTGAAAGTGATGATCCTCTGGGATTTCTCTTTAAAAAGCATCCAAAAATTTATCCACATCAGTTAAACCATCATAATAAGGTAAATTTCTTACCTTCGATGACACACAATGCAACCATTTGGTCATCATGTTACAAGGCATTGTAGATACTTCGTGTAACCTGTTCTGCCAGTGTTTGAATTCTTCATTCGAGTCTGAGGTATAGGAGCTTTCGTAATCCCATGCAATCCATCGATCAGCCATTGGATTGACCAAATCTTGGTCTTGTGCTGTTATCTTATAGATCTGATCCAAATCAGCATCACTTTCCTCATAGTCACAGACCAATTTAGTATAGCGCGGTCCTTCTACAGGGTCCAATGGTCCTACCACACGAAACGATTTCCTTTCAAATGACATTGTTTGCTTTTTCAAATTAATGACCCCATTCATGTCAATAGCCCAGTAAATTCCAAGGAGTGTGAGGTATGGGTTGTTGTCATCAACAATTTCTATCACCTCAAAGTTAGCCAATGTGCTCACACCTTGTATATATACAGTGACTCACTGCAATCGTCCTTTTTGGCTTAGTGAGGCCTGATCCATGTTTAGAAGTGATTTAGCCAAGCAAATCCCAATACTACTGGCCCTTTCGGCAACAGTCCGTGTAGCGCAAACTGCGGTCTCACCCGAAGTAGTATGGGAGGGTGCTAGAACCAGGTTTCCACACCATGGGGATGTTTGATATGGGGCGATAGGTATGCGATTCAACCTTCACCCTTACTAGTTTATGCGCACTAGTGAGCTCCTTGCATCCTATGGTACTACCTTCACCCAGATCTAGCCACAGTGCGACCAGTGTTAATTACCCAAGTCTCCCTTAATTAGGTTTTGTTCACTGATTACTTAGAAGGTTTTCATACATAAGCATTCATACTAGTGCGCACATATAAATAAATAGATACCATTAACACATAACATCAAAATATAGATCTACGAAATAGATGCAAAATATGTTGAATCAACTTAGCTTTATTAATAATCCTTTTCAAGTTCAATTCATTACAGACCCGACTCTGCCCTGCCCACTCAGCTGCAAGGGTCCACGCACTTAGCTGTGGACTCTACTAGGCCTCTACGCACTCAGCTGCAGAGCCTCTACCCCCTACTACGACCCAATACACTTCAGATCGACTTCTATCTTCTAACCATGCCTTCACATCTGTCTATTACTTTTCCTTTGAAAATTGTCTTTACACTTAGAGCCTTGCTCTATTTATCCAATCCCATGGTCTACGGACCATGGGTAGGCCGACACAACTTTACATTAAATTACATTATTTTAGGGTGGACAACCCTATGACTCATCCTATAATCTCGTGCTCAGTGCCCGCATTTCACGGGGTCTTTACATTACATTGACCAAAACTTAGGGTTTAGGCCCCAAAACCCTACTGTGGGGGGATCTGCAACCCAACAGGCCCCCAATACAATCATCATGACTCATCTAGAGTCACTGCTGGTGTGACGATCTTTGCACGAAGCCCCTCCAACTATGCCTATGCTGCGCGAAGGTCCACAGTGCACTGTTTTGTCGTCTGCTTGATCTATTGTACTCTTTCTGATGGATTCTCACTTCTAGGGGCAAATCCCCATATTAAAGAATGCATCACCTTCATTTGTGCGAGCTTTCATTTGATATCGACAGTAATGTGGAAAGCCTCATCAATCCAAGGTTGGATGCGTGCTTTAAGTACTACCTCTTTCTGTCATGCAACATCCACCTGTTCCTTCAATGCCTTCGCTTATTGTAGCTTCGCCAGCCACTGGGTCAGGACAACTATCTCCGTTGTTCCATACACACTATCATACTGTACTTAAATCTCCCACACCTCTATTTCCAGGCACTGGGGTCCTCCTATAAGGAAGTGAGGACCGCAAAGGATTCTTCCAACATACCCGTACAGGTCTGCACTGCTTGTCCTATTTCCTCCAGCCCCTTTTGGATAGTGTCAGCGTGCTGTTCCCTAACTTCTACGGGCGTGGATGACTACACCTTTAATCATAGTTCAACAATCTGAAGGTTGAGGTCCAGCTAGATCCTTGTTGCTTCCTCCTTGGCCTCACAGAATCCACTGGCCAATTTGTGAATCTGCACTCCTATTGGTAGGTCTATCGCAATTTCTGGCTCTTGGGCACGGCGACATGCTTCCTCTACTATCTGCTCCAGCTGCTGATTCTACACCAGCACTTCATCGCATTGTAGGCTAAGCTGCTCAATGTTGATTCGTTGTTCACTGAGCATTTGCACTGCGCGTCCTTCCCTAGCGCAGAGTTCTGTTGTCGCTCCATCCTGTAGTTGGTATAATGTATCCCATGGAAGGGTAGCCAAGTTTAGGCCATGTCCCTTGATTTGGCCCACCGCGGCTCTGTCCTTCAGGTTATCTGTGGTCAGGCCACCTTCTGGCAGCACAACAATGTTATCCATTTTGTCCCGCAACAACTGCTCTGTTGCCAATGTACCGGTGGCACCGTAGGTAACGACCATTCCTTCTTGTGGGGGCCGCACCTGCAGTACCTACAGTTGCACCGTGAGGGCCCCCAATACAGTCTGTTGCTCTGTCATTACTTCCTAGAGCGCTTCCCTGGTGACCTCGCGAATGGTGTCACTGATGTCGTATAGCTCACCCTCTATTAGTGTAATAGGCTCCCCATCCAGTTTGGAAGCCTTGCTCTTCTTTCTAGGCCCTGTTCGTTTTGTACCACACAGCCATTTTAGTTGTGTAGATGTCGTGCTTGGGTCCGCGCCTTCCACCGTGTCATTTTTCCCTTGTCCCATGGTCAGGTATGGGCCTCTTTCTTCCTATGTCATGGTGGCCCCAATTGCTAATGCTGGTGCTGTTTTTTTGCGGTGGCCTTCGCTGCCTCGCGAGAAGCCCTTACCTCCTCGGCTAACTGCTCGTTCCACTTTTGTTGTGCCAACAGCTTGGCACCATCCTTCTATCTTTGTATCACTATCTCATTGCGTGCTACTAGATTTGGGGCACACCATTCGGGTGTCCATGAATCGAGCACCGTGAAAACAGTGTCATCAATTACGATGAAGGGGAGTTTGGTCCATTTTTGCTCCAGATCCTTCTGCGCCCTGATATACACATTGTGCATATCTACCTTAAAGTCTAGAAAGCTCTATAGACTGTCGTATACCATGGGGGATAGGAACGGCCTTTTGTTGATCCACATCTGGACGCTTGCCTCCATGAGTATCCATAAGATCTTGGTCTCGCGGATTCGCATGGCATCCTTTGTCACCTAGAGTGACGCGTATTTTGCTACCTCTAGCAAGTCCTGTTCAAGAGGATGAAACTGACTGTCCTCAGGCAATTCCCCTACAACCAACAAGATGGATAAGATCAACCACGCGTAGTGGAATGTATTACCCTGCTCATGGGCCTCCTTGTTGTTTGTTAGAAACTCCTCGTAGAGGAACTGCACCCAATTGAGCTGGACCCCCTCTGCGCACTGCTCTACCAACACAATCACAGATGCTGGTACTTCGTCGACGTGAAATTTCCTCATTAGCTTACCAGTCAATAGCTATGTGGCTATGCGCACTGCTTTGTCTTTAATGCTTGCTATTGCGTATGCCCGCTTTTCCTTTTCTAGTTTATACTTGGCCTTCATGGCTTCTGCAAGGGCCAAGTTGCTGTTTTTTCCTGCTATGGCCGTGGGGTCGTGTCGTTTGACTGGCAGTCAAGAAATTTGGTGAATTAGGTTGGTCATGATGGGAATAGGTTCCTCCAGCCAGAGATACCCATCATGCACCAGGCATAGCAACTGCCTGATGATAAAAATGGTGATGGGCACGTGGTGGTAGTAGGGTATCCATCACAGATGGAATAACCCAGCCTTCTCCACACCGCACAACCATTTATGCTTCATTAACTTCTCTGCGAAAAACTATGGGAACTTCTTGCTATCCACGAGGTCCCAATCCTTGAACTTCATGGTAGGTACTCGTCCCAACGGCGAACCTTCAAACCTTATATCATCGAGGAGGAGCGAGGTCTGGAGCGCAATCTTCATGGCCTCCAGGTCCTTCGGTATCTTAGGTTTCCCCTTCCATGGGGGCACGTATGGAGGTAACTTTGTCATGGAAGACATTTGGGAGACATCCTCCACCTCATCATCTTGCGACTCAATTTGAGCGATCAGAGCTTGCAAGTCTTCCTCCTCCTCATCTGTTTCAGTGGTGACGAATTTTCCCTTCTATGTCATTAACAATTTGCCAAACAATGGGTTTCTTGGGGTTACATGGACTGGCCCCATCATTTTCTTATATTTCTATGGCCACAGTTCTCGTGATGATTTTGGAACTTCTGGCATAGCTTCCGCCTCTCCAGTCTCCTCATGGGCCATATGGGGCTCTGTAGTAACTTCGGCAAATCGCACCCTTGTTCTAGCAGTTGTCATCGTATCTACACTTGTAGGTGGTAAGAATACATGATGCTCAATGCTTTGTAATCGCTCAATTCTCAAACAACAAAGTGTTATCTCGTGGTTAGCCCAGGGGGTTTTATAGAATTTTTTTAATTTGAATTTGACCCTTCCCCCCACTTCTAAGTCATTACTCTTAATTCGTATCTTAATTGCCCACCGCCTGCTCCTCTTTTCCTTAAATTGGACATCTTGTCATGAACAGTGACACCAATGATCACTTCCCAACCCATCTGCGCAGCAGCGTAGCCCCCTCTGCACAGTCGTGACCCTAGTGACAGGTTAATCCTGCAGAAAATGCCTTATCGTGCGGCTTCCATACAGACTCTTTTATAGTCCCGCGCTCTCTTTCAACTACTTGGAGCACTGAGACTATGCTCCCTATGCATAGCCAGGTGGTCACACCATCTGTACGAGGCTTCAATTCAGTTTCCACCCTAGTCCGCAGGCACTCCTCAATTTCCCTCGTACCAGTGAGTGCCGCATGTTCTTCCTTATGTGGTGCGCTCCCCTGGTTACTTTGTCTGGTAAGGTGTGGTCGTAGCCATGGTAGCAAAGCCACAAATTCTTGGTGGAAATCTTCTAATGCAGTAGTATCGCCGCTAATATCTTGTCCTATCATTCTTAGTTTATCTTGCACGATTTCAGTTTCCAGTTTGTTGATTTCTTCGTCCATTAACCTACTTTTCTTCCTCAGCCATACCTGATCTTCTTCGAGTTTGCAAAGTTTAATATTCCCTCGTTGAATGGCTTCCCGTAACCGCATAATTCCTTTGTTCGGTTCCTCACGTACTGTCCCAACTGTAGGAGTTGTTGCATTAGGATTCCTCTTTGCTCTTATGGTCTCATCTCTGCTCTTCAGCATTGGAATCCTTTCCGCACTCAGGGCTTTACACATGGTGTGTACTCCACCATCGTGTGGGTGTTGCACGCAGTTCCCATTTCAGTGCATCGACCCGCTGTTGTTCTAGTACTGCGCTTTCACATTTTGTCAAGAATTAAACCACCGCTGTCAATCCATCATATGTCGGTAATTCTTGTGCTTCTATTGTCATGCAGCGCAGTGATCTAATCATTATGTTGCAATTCAGCGTTGTCACTTCATGCAACCGATTCTGCCATCATTCTATTTCCTTGTCTGAATCTGAAGTGTAGGAGATTTCACGCTCCCACGAGATTCTCCCATCTGCAGTCAGATTTACCCAATCCTGGTCTCGCACAGTTTACTTGTAAATACAATCAATCTCATTGTCACTTTCATCATCGCACACTGGTTCAATGTAGTGCACTCCTTCGCCTAGGTCTAGTGGGACTACTACGCATAGTGACTTCTTCTCAAATATCATCTTCCACTTCTTTAGGTTGATGACTCCATTCATATCGGTGGCCCAGATTATCCCTAATAATGCGGGATAAGGATTGTTTTTGTCAACAATCTCTATCACTTCAAAATCCGTCTTCGTGGTCACACCTTCAATATCGACTGTTACCCCTTGCAACCTCCCCATGGGAAAAATATTCAGTTGGTTCGCCATTCATAGTTGAATAGGGGACCACTACAACGTGGGCCTGCCCATGCGTTCCCATGTTTGCTTTGGTAACACATTCGCATCCGAACCTAGATCTAGAATTACCTGATGCATTTTATACTCACCAATCTGTGCAGTGAATCTTGTTTCCCTCCCGATGCACAATGCATGCTTCCCTAATTTCCGAACTACGTGCAGTTCTCATGACCCTGCACACTTGGTGATTAGCTCCTGTAGTCCTTTAACTGGCATATTGTCGCGCAAAAGTTTCATGCATGTCTCCAGAAAGGTAGTAAGCATTCAAGGATCCATTCCTGGCCCTGGTTGATCCTTACTATGTGAAGTGGAAGCCTCTACGAAGCTCTTCTTAGCTTCCATGAACGTCTCCTTTGTGTGCTCTAAGTCAAACTCAAGTTCCTTTGTAGGATCCTTGCAAACCCATGTATCTTCCTCTAGTTGCTTCCCCTTATCCTCTCTCGTGATCACACCACTTTTGAGCATCATGTTTACATTTGGGTCTTCTTCTCGTGGTTCAGACCTCATCATTTGGATATTCTGAGTCGGAGGAGGTTGGAGTATCCATTTTTCACGCATCTGTGTAATCAACATAGGACAATCTATCATTTCATGATCAAACTGAGCACAATACGAATAGGATATCCTCGTCGGGTTGGTGCAATTGCGGGCATAGTGACCTGTTCCTCCGCAATTGTAACAAATTAACTGTCTCTGGTCCCATTTCTCCTCATCCTCGACCTCGCCCTTGAAATCCAGTGTGTGCCATCCCCGCAGTTGGGTTGAGGGCTCGCTTTTCTATCTACATCCTATAGGCTAGGGTCTGATCCATCATTAGCTCATAGCTACGACAAGTGCGCTCATCATGGCCTACCAACCTGCATAAATTACAAAATAGCTACTGGGGAGTTTGCGTATACTTCTGCAATAGATGACAATTGTTCATCATGTGTTTTCCTCCTATCTGATAGATTGCACACCATAACACGGGTGTCACACTTGGACCTGCTTGTGCCTTTGGTCTCAATGGCATTGGTCCTCCTCCTACCAAGTAGTTCACAAATACTGGACAGTGGTTCTTGTCATGGCCCTAGCCTTTGTATTTTACACACCATACTTCCTCGCGTGCCTCTATCCACAGTGCCTTATCCTGCTTCAAACTCTGCATTTCCAGGAATAGATTATGTAGTTGCACGTGGATTTGTTTAACCCCCAACCTAGGGTCTTGTATCAGGGTCTCATGCAATCTCATCGCCATTTCCAATGCTTCAGCCTAGGTGGAAAGTTTCTGTTGTGACAGTGTCATACTCAAGTGCGGTGTCAGGGATGCCACAAACCATGTGCGATGTTGGGCATCTATTAGCATCATATTGGCCTCGCGGATCATACTCTTCAGCCGCTGATCTAGATCCCAGGGGGTCTCACCTGGAAGCATCGCGATCTCTTTAAACCCGATGATTGATTGTGTTTTTGACTTTGGCCTGAATTCCCTGTTTAGCGCAATATGGATTTCCACTATTCCTGCGTTCGGGTGGTCGTTAGAGTGCTTGAGATACCATGTCAACACACGATACTGCAGCGTGCTTACCAATGTATCCTTCTTAATATTGTCATCTATGACACCTTGCACTTCCCGTACTACCCTTACCACGAACTAGAACTGGTTTGGATCTTCATTCACTATACCTTTGAATATGGATAGTTTGATCGCGCTCATCATGCTGGACTATGGGGGTGATGGAGGTGGAGTGGGTGGAGATGAAGGTGAATTAGGTGGTGGAATGGGTGGAGGTGGTAACTACGGAATGCATTGCCTTATCAAAATGACCGCACTGCTCGAAGAGACCCAAGCAAGCTCTTCCTCGCTCTCTTGCGAAGGTGAAATTAAGAGATTGTTTTCTAATTCCCTGCTACCTTTGTAGATCTTTTTGCTCTGTGTCGTCCCAAACATTAATGTATTCGCATAACCCGCTTTTCACATGATAGTATCTTAATCAAAGTATTCAAATATTTAATATACTTACCTCGCGGTCCCTTAATAAAATGTCGTTCTGCTTCGCTGTAGCTCACGGTTGTGTCTACCTTGAACTCAGTGATGAATCCCCCTATTAATCGGTCGAGCCAATGGTCCACAACTCATGCAATCTTATCTTCTGATGCCTCTAGTGTGTGCACTAATTCCAGAGTCCACACTATCGGTTGGTCAAGGCTACCCCTTCCCTGGTGTAGAGCCTTGAACCTGTACCTTCCCATACACCTCTCAGCCTCGTTTTCCCACTCATTTCATCCACCAAGTTGATTAAATCATTGTATTTTAGGACTTATTTACATGGTTTTCTAACTATGCTAATGACTATTGTTTGGTTTAGAATTTTGGTTCAGAGTGCTGCGTTTCCGTAGCCAACACAGGTTTCTGCAGCTGATCCAGGTTTCTGCAGCCAGCACAGGATTCCGCAGCTGTTTTATTAAATGATATGTTACTGGTGTCCTCTGAGGAGATGAGCCACATGGGCAAGTTTCAGGGGTCAAGGACATGGCACGTGTCCCTCCAGATCACCCAGAACAGCCATAAAAGCCCGCGGTCAAGAGGAGGCAAATACCGGTCAACAGAAGTGTTCAGCGGTGGCACGGCTCTGCGTTGCTCTGTTTTTGGGCACGAGAAGCCAGGTGGCATCATCGTCAGCCACGGAGACAATCTAGAAGCACGAATCCAACAACCATACTCTCCAGATTGAATGAACATGATGACAGTTACCTAGATCCGAGGACGCAGAGGATTCACATGTTTTTAAACAGCTGGTTGAATAGCATAGATCTTGTTAAAGTAGTTTGCTTTCTCCTTATAAATAAAGCGTCCTTGAACGCTGTAGAGTTAATTGGGTTGTAATCGTTTTTAATGTAATTTTGAGCTCCCACTGTACTTTTACATTTGCTGTCAATACATGAGAAGATTGTTTTGCATTTAAGCATATAACTGCTCCTTGAATCGGCTGAAGTAGGCAGAGGGCCCCTGTTTGCTGAAGCCCTGTACATTAACCTTTAATTTCTTGCATTTCTTTTTCTTGTTTCATGTATATTAGCTGTACAGATGTCTTTTAAATTGCTGTGTTTTTATTTCTTTTCAACATGTATATTAGTTGTACATAAACTTTGATTTCTGTTGATTTACATTTCTACAATTTTATGTTCATGACTGATCAGTGCGTTATGTAGGTTTCTTAGGCAAGCCCGGGACAATTTTCCTTCTTTTCTTTTCATAACTAGTGGCATGCGTGATCATCTTGTCTATGTTGCTGACCTTCATTGTTTTGCAGTTTTGATTTTCCTTACTGTCATTTCTTTAACTTGCATATTTACTTTCTGCTCTTAGATATCAAGTTGTTCATCTATTGATGGTTCCTTTTCCATAATAAAATAACTTTATTGGGAGCCAAAATATCACTTAGTATAGCTTGATTTAGTTTGCTTTAGAACTCACATTACTTGACTTATTCATAACTATTTCTTACATGATAAATTCAGCTGAAAGGCAAAAGGTTAAGAGAAATTTAAAGTATTGTGACTAGTCTCTTTTATGTAGTTTCACTTAGATTTCACATTGCTTAACATTTCATGATATCTTTTCATAGAGAAGATTAAGTTGAAGAGTTGAAATAGTGTGAGATAGTTGTTCTTACTTTTAGTTGGATTTAATATAGATTTCATTTTCATTTTCATTCAGCAGCAGAGATACTGGGCCGATGTCATTAGTCCTTTATTTGATGTCTTTATTTTCCTTTAAGAGTTGATTTTATTGTAGTTGTTGTTCAAGCTTTCTTGTAGAATACTTTTTAAGTTTTTAGAAATCATTTAGAGATAACCACCATCATCCACATTTCACTTGCTTTATTACATTTCCATCACATCACAGTAGGAAAGATACATTCGAAAAAAAACTTAAAAAAAGCTAAAAACGACAAAAGACTAAGAAAACCGTTACCTAAGTACATATAGTACACCTCACTTCATCAGCTTACGAGCCCCGGGTTGACATTTAAAAGTTGCAATTTAGACATCACTAAATTGACCAAACATTTTGGCACCGTTGCCGGGGAAGTGAAATTAGGTAGCCAATTTCTAAAAAAAAATTAAGAAAATTCCAAGGAAGGAAAAATTGATAACCTCTCAAAGTATGCTCTCCTCTTGCACTTAATGTGATCTGGAGGATCAGAAAAGAGAAAGTTATTGGTTTAATAGTTTCTTGAGTATGCTCTCTTCTTGCACCTAGAGTGATCTGGAAGATCAGAAAGAGAATTATTAGCCCGACTTGAAGAAAAAATATTAAAAAAATGACATGCATAGAGCAAGAGATTCTAGGGGAAGGTTTTTAGCTAGAGCCAAAAGTTCGATTTTTACAACTCCATCTACTTCAAGGAATAGACAAGAGACACCTCCATCATCTCCAACTTACACTCCTAGCCCTAGGATTCCTGGAATTCAAGAGGCAGGAGTCGACTCTCCCACACCTTCCATCGAATCTGAACTAGAAAGAGATCCTTTCCTTCCTTCTACAGAGAGACAAATTGTAATTGAAGAAGTAGAATCATCTGAAGAAGAGGGAGAAATTCCTTCTCACACACCCTTAGTAGAAGAACCAGAAGACTCTGAAGTCTCCAGGGAAACTACCATGACAGAGGAAGGAGCAACTGGATTTGGTAGAGGTAGAGGTAGAGGAGGAGGAGGAAACAATGGAGGAGGTATAGGTAACATTGGGGGAAATAGGGATGGGGATAACTCATTCGGGTTTCCTATATTCGATGAGGACTCCCGAGCCACAATGAAAAACATCTCACCATCTGTCCTCCCAAACTTCCATGGGTTCAGGAATGAGGACCCTGAAACATTTCTATTTGAGTTTGAGGTAGTGTGTCGAACTTATGATTATTTGGAAGACTCTCAAAAACTCAAATTGTTTCCTTCAACATTGAAAGGAGCAGCCTTGAAATGGTTCATGGGATTACTCACTCAATCCATTAGGTCTTGGAATGATATGAAACAAGCATTTTTGGATAGGTACCTGGACTATTGTATGCCCACCAATCACAAGGATGAGGTATTCAAAATGATGCAAAAAGAAGATGAAAACTTGGAGGAGTTACTTGAAAGATTTCAATATAATCTGAAAAGAGCAAAAATGAGTAACTTGGATGAGGAGACCTTGAAAGCCCTTTTATTAAAAGCCATCAGAGATTAATGGATAGATATTTTGAACATGATGGGAAAAGGAGATATATCTCAACTTCCACTTTCTGATATAGCAGAATTATGTGTCCATCTCTCAAGGGGGAAATCTAAAACTCAAAAAGGGCCTAGAGATCCTTCTCTCATCAGAGCAAATAAATCTGCAACTGGATCGGTAAGTAGGGCTGAGATTGGCAACATGCTTGATGAATTCAAAACTGATATCTTAGGGAGTCTTAGTGAGCAACTAGACACCCTTAAGATTCACAATAAACAGAAAGCAGAAGTTGAGGCTTTGGCCATCTTTTGCCCAAAGTGTAGGAAGAAACATGCTCTAAGGGAATGTCCCTTGGATGCAAAAGTTGTAGAAACATGTGTAATTTGTTCAGAGACTCAAAAGACCAAAGATTGTCCTTCAATTCCTGGGCTCAAAGCTGTCTTTCAAGAAGATCCAAATACAATCGAATCTCTCTGTTTTGTTGCAAGGAGACCTTGGCAGGGGCAACAAAATCAAGGGTTTAGCAACTCTATGAATTTTCAACCCCCACCAAATTGGAATCCTTGGCAACAACCTTGGTCCCAACCTCAAAATCCTTTTCAATCATGGGTACAAGGTATGCAAAATCCTTATGGGAGATTTGCACAATTTTACCAATATCCTCCATCTTTTCAAAACCAACAAGCTCCACAACTTCCAAATCAAAATCCAAAACTATCATTGCCATTTCCACAACAACAACAACAACAACCTTCTCAACAAAATCCAAATTCTCAACTCTTGCTTCCATTCCAACAGAAGTCAAACCAACTTCCTTCTCAGCCATTGCCAAACCCCAATAATAAAAACCCTCAAAATGCTTACATGATGGAACGTCAACAATTTCCTACCTATATGATTGTTCCTCAATGAAGTACAACTCAGATCAGGTAGAGTCCTAGATAAACCTTCTATAAATGCTCAAGAGAAAAGCATTTTTGAGGAAGAGTCTCTTGAAGCCAATAAGGGTTCTGAAGCATCTCTTCAAAACCCAAACACTCAAAAAGAAAAAGAAAAAGAATTAACCCCCACAACTCCCATAGTTGAGCAACCTGCATCTTTATCCACACCTCCTTTTCCTGAAAGATTACAAATTGACAAAGGAGTGGAAAAACAAATTTGGTTGCCTGACTATAATTTTCTAGATGAATTGAAGAATGTCTGTATCAAGATTCCCTTGTTACAAGCCATTAAAGAGATTCCTATTCTAGCAAAAACAATAAAGGAGTTGAGTCTTAAAAGACCAGGAAGGAAACCAAGAGATACCAGAAGGATCCACCTGGTAGGGAAAATTGCAGATATCATGATGGGAAAAATTACTATGCAGAAATATGTAGATCCTGGTGGTCCAATTGTCAAAACACATATCAATCGGGTAGAAATACCAAATACTTTGATTGATTTAGGGGCTGCTATCAACATCATGAGTAGACAGACTATGGAACAACTAAAACGTCCTAATCTTCTTTTTACACCTACTTTATTGCAACTTGCAGATCGATCAATTATTAAACCAGATGGTGTATTAGAAGACATTCCAGTCTCCTTAGACTCTTGGGAATATCCAGTGGATTTCATGATTTTAGCTCTCAAGAGTAATCTAGGAGGACATCCTCTTATTTTAGGAAGACCTTGGCTAGCCACAGTTGATGCTTTCATAAGTTGTAGGTCTGGGGATATGTATATTTCTGATGGTAATTCGAAAAAGAAGTTCAATATGTATCCTCCAGCAAAATCAATTACAGAAATAGGAGATAATGAGTGGGTTGATGATGAAGATACTATACAACCTATCTTTACCATTTCTGAGATTAGTGAAGATAGTCAAATTCTGAACACGTTAGAAAACTTTGAACCATCTTCAGAATATGACCACACACAATTTCAGTTGGATTCTGACATTGAGTTTCTATCATCTAGACAAATGTCTCTTTTCTCTATGGAAGAATTTGGTAGTTCTGCCATTGAGATTTTTCCAGGAAAAACATTGAATATCAACAAAAACTTGGAAAAATCACAACAGGAAGAGCTAACCAAAGTCTTGCAAAAACATTCTACTGCATTTGCATGGGAGTATACTGATATGAAAGGTATTGACCCTAAGACTTGCATTCATCACATCTACATTGAGGAAAATAGTAGACCAATCAGACAACCTCAAAGAAGGATGAATCCAAACCTTATGGAGATAGTGAAAGAAGAGCTCCAAAAGTTACTTAATGTAAACTTCATTTATCCAATTTCAGATAGCCGATGGGTTTCTCCTTGGTTATAGTACCTAAAAAGAATGGTAAATGGAGGGTTTGCATTGACTACAGGGAATTGAACAAAGCAACTTTGAAGGATCACTTTCCTTTACCCTTTATTGATCAAGTATTAGATACTTTAGTAGGCAAAAAGTATTTCTCATTTTTGGATGGTTTTAGTGGTTACAATCAAATTCAGGTAGCACCTGAAGATCAGGACAAGACCACATTTACCTGTCCATGGGGAACTTTTGCTTACAGAGTACTTCCTTTTGGATTATGTAATGCACTCGCAACATTTCAAAGGGCAATACTGGGAATCTTTTCTGATCTAATTCATGATTGTGTAGAGGTCTATATGGATGATTTTACAGTTTATGGTAATTCATTTGAAGAGGCATTAGAAAATTTGGAAAAAGTCCTTATAAGATGTAAAGAAACAAATCTTTCATTAAGTCATGAAAAATGTTTTATGATGCTTACTGAAGGGATTGTTTTAGGACATCATATTTCGGGAGATGGGATTAAAGTTGATAGATCAAAAGTTGAAGTCATCTCCAAGTTACCTATTCCAAATTGTCAAAAAGATGTTAGAAGTTTTCTTGGATTTACTGGATATTATAGAAGATTTATTGAAAACTTCACTAAGATAGCATCTCCGCTTTTCAAATTACTTACAAAAGACTGTGAATTCAATTGGGATCCTGACTGTCAATCTGCATTTGAAACTTTGAAAACAAGAATATCTGAAGCACCCATTTTGAGAGGTCCAAATTGGAAACTTCTTTTCCATATTTCTACAGATGCTTCAGATACAGCTCTAGGAGCTGTGTTGGGTCAAAAGGATTTAGTTCCTTACGCCATTTACTACACCAGTAAAAATTTGACTCCCAGTGAGTTAAATTATTCTGTGACTGAAAAAGAGTTCTTAGTCGTTGTTCATGCAATCAACAAGTTTAGACATTATATAACAGGCTATGAAACCTTTGTCCATACTGATCATTCTGCAATTAGATATCTCATGAAAAAATCTGTTACTAATGGCAGAGTTACAAGATGGCTTTTACTTTTACAAGAATTTAATATTACTGTGTTAGATAGACCAGGGAAACAAAATACAGTAGCTGATTTCTTGTCTAGAATCCAAAATACTAACGAAGATTCTCCTGTAGGGGATAAGTTTCCAGATGAATATTTGTTTGCAGTAACTACTAAAACTCCTTGGTATGCAGATATTGCTAACTATTTAGTTACAGGGAAGCTACTTCCACACTTATTTCCTAATGAGAAAAGGAAAATTATTCAGGAGAGTTCAAATTATTCATGGATTTGTAATGAATTGTTCAAAACAGGGCTAGATTGCGTGATCAGAAGATGTGTTCGGGAAGATGAAATGCCTGACATCCTTAAGGCATGTCATGATGAACCGTGCGGTGGACACTTTTCTGACAAGAGGACGGCCTATAAAATCCTTTCTTTAGGATATTATTGGCCTTCTCTCTTCAAAGATGCAAAACAATATGTTAGAAGGTGTGACAGTTTCCAAAGAGTTGGGAGACCAACTCTTTCAAATGAAATTCCATTATAGCCACAGGTACTCATCGAACCCTTTGAAAAATGGGCTTTAGATTTCATTGGACCTATTAATCCACCATCTAGACAAAAGAAGTATATATTGGTTTGCACTGATTATGTTACTAAATGGGTAGAAGCCAAGGCATTGCCTTCTGCCACTGAAAATTCAGTTGTTCAATTTCTTTTTGAGGATATTTTTACTCGTTTTGGTGTCCCAAGAGAAATTGTGACAGATCAGGGAAGTCAATTTACATCTAACTTGATGGAGAAGCTGATGGAAGAATACAAAATCAAGCACAGAAAATCTACTCCATACCATCTGCAAGCAAATGGTCAAGTGGAATCTACAAACAAAGTTCTTGAGAGCATCATCACCAAAACTGTTCATCTCCACAGAAGAGATTGGGAAGAAAGGCTTCCTGAAGCCTTATGGGCCTATAGAACCTCATGGAGGAACACAACAAGACATTCTCCCTATGAACGTTTTTATGGGAAAGAAGTCTTGCTCCCCATTGAGTTTCAAGTCAAGACCTTCAAGATGGCAGTTCAGTTGGGGATGAATCTATCAGAAGCCCAAAAGCACAGAATGGAGCAGCTGAATGAGCTAGATGAAATAAGACAAGATTCAATTTTAAGGACTGATCTAGTTCAACACCAAAGAACTAAGTGGCATGACAGATATATCAAAGAGAGAAAGTTTCAAAAGGGAGATTGGGCGTTATTGTTTGATTCCAAGTTTAAAGACTTCAAAGGGAAATTTCAGACTCATTGGCTTGGACCATATGAGATTGATGAAGTCTTTAGCAATGGAGCAGTTCGAGTCAAGACTATTGATGAGTTTCAAACTCCTCTTATTGTGAATGGCCACCGATTGAAAATTTATCATAAGCCACTCTCAAAAGAGGACTTTGTCAAAATGTTTCAAGAAAATTATGCAATGAGGCTGGTGGAGAAGAATCCTTCTCCTCCATCAGCCTAGTCTTTGTTTCTTTCAGTCGAAAAAAATAAATAAATAAATAAAAATTCTTTTGTATAAGCCTGAAAACCAATCATAGATTGGCAGTCTTATACAGAAAATGTAGAGTGAAAATCAGGGACACCTGACACTCTATATTTTCCAAAAAAAAAAAAAAAATCTCTCTTCCTTTCCATCTTCACTCCACCTCACTTGTCATTTCCATTTTCACCTCCATCTCATCTTCATCTCCATTCCACTTCACTCCACTTCATTTCCATCTTATTCCACTCATTTCATTCCATTCCATCAATAAAAGTCCCTCTCAGGACTATTTCATTCAGTTAGTTCTTTTTCTAACTATCTTTGTGTAGTTAAAGGGGTGTTGTCTTAGTTTCCGCAGCTGGAAACCGTTTCCGCAGCTAGCACCAGTTTCCGCAGCCAAAAACGATTTCCGCAGCCAGCATCACTCTTTCTCTACAGCCAGCAGCACTCTGTTTTCCAAAAAAAAAAAATCACAGTCAAAGGTTAGCATCATCATCACCAAAGGTAGCAAAGATATGAGGCATCTGCAAGATCAAAGAGCAATAATGGGTCAGAATCCTTAATCAACAAATGGCAAACTTCCAAAGGTATGATCAAAATCTCTACCAAATAAAAATTTAATGTCATTGTATGCATAGTTATTAGATCATGGAAATTCCACTAAATACAATGATTTGATACGGCAAGATCCATATCACTCCTCTTCCACGATGATAATCCATCCACCTCATTCCTTTCTAACGGTCCCATAATCACTATTAATTCAAACTCGAAATGGGGCTGCTCTTTCATTTATTGGTCGTACGCGGAAGAAGTGACCTACTGTACTACGGCTCTCCTCCACCATAATTTCCGCAGCCAACGTTGAGACGTGTACGCAAGCCAACCGATTCAAAAGGACTCAGCCGTTATACTGCCCATTTATCACTTCACTCCCGCATGCATTTGATGCTAAACCCGTGACTGTTGCTTACCTCGGTGCTCATACCATTCTCTGTTCTCCATTTCCGCTGCAACCTCCATAGCTTTGCTCTAAACCCTGATTACAGTCACTGAATATGCTTTGCATTTCGATTACGGCCTCTCCACTTACCTTAAGAATCCCGTAATCAGCTCGTTTTTCCCTTGAACGTCCACACACAGTAAAATTTTCAGCCGGGGTTGAAAGCCGAGAATGGGAAAGTTACTCAGAGCTGAACCTGAGGGCCCAAAATACCTGGAGGGGTATCCGCAGACGAAGGATTCATTGAAGAAAGAAAAGTGGCTGAAATTTATTCAAAATTTCAGAGGTTATAATAAGGAAGTCACTAAAACCTTTGCTCAGTCCTTTAATGGACACGTAGTGGAGGTAGGGGATTTGAAATTTACAATAACAGAGGCCACAATAGCAGCAACAACTAGTTTACCACAACAGGGAGACAGATGGTTTAAAAACAGAGGTCTGGATGATCAAGGATGGAAAGTCATGCTCAAAAACCCAGGTATGGATACTTCTATATTTACTAAAAGAATTCCTGTGCATGTAATCAAAGAAGAATGGTCTACGTTGTTATTACTTGTTCAGAAGTTTATTACATGCGAGGGTCGTTTTGGCACCATGTACATGTATCATGCAAGGATTATGATGAATTTTATGGAAGGCCATGCCCTTAATTTACCTTACTTTCTGTTAGCAAGCCTGAAGAAAATGAGCTCTACTGTTCAGAAACATGTAGGCCATATTGAATCCCACCTTTACCATCACCGGCTCATCAAAATTCTCATTGAAGATCAATTGAAGAATAATAACGATACTTGGGAAAAGTTTTTAATCAGAAATCACTTCCAAGAAGTGACTGAAGCCTCTGCCAGCAGTTCCCCAAAAATCCCAAAAAGAAGTAGGAGGAAAGAAAGAAATGTTACAACCCAGGACTCTCCTACAAAAGACACTCAGGAAACTGTTCAGGAGGAAGAAGAAGAGGGAGCTAGAAATAAGAAGCAGAAAAGGGACAAAGGTAAAATAACTATTCAAGAGACATATCTATCCCCTGAACCATCTGTAGAAGAAGAGTCTCAAACTCTGGCAGAAAGGTTAGCACATCTTCAAGCTGCTGCCTCAGCAAAGAAACAAAAAGAAAAACAGAGTGCACAGAAAAAGAGCACTAGTCCACATGTGAGGAGGGGCAGTAGGCTCAAAGGAACGAAAAGTGTAACCCAAGAAAAACAATCACACTTTATTGATTTAGGTGAAGGAACACCTGAAAAAGGTCCAGCTCAGTAAGACATTGAGGCAAGTCCTCCACGTGAGGAAAGTCCTTTTCAGCTGGAAAGAGAAAACAGTCCTCCTTTACCAGAATTTGAGTTCAGGCTGAGAAAAACACCTGAGGTAGATTCCACCCAGCAAGAAGAATATAACTACTTAGAGTCCTTGGAACAACCAGCTGCAGGACCAAGCACTACCTTGCCACTTGATGCACAAGTGTAGTCTTTAAAACAGGAAGTGTTTGAGCTAGAAGTCCTAAATAGGCACATTAAACAAGAAAATGAAGCATTAAAAGAGCAAAGTAAAGTGGACAAGATTGTCCATGACAATACCATGCTTCACTTAGGACTGTGGCCGAAGAAGAATAGAAAGTTGAAGAAAAAGTGTAAGAAGCTGAGCAGGGCATTGATTAATTTGAAGTTCAGGTGTCTAGTCAAGAAACCAAGGACCATTTTGGCATCAAGGAGAAAGAGAAGAAGGCTGGATGTTCTTGTAGAAGCATCAGAGCACATGGATTGAGGAAAAGAACTAAGTTTTGGTTGCATGAGGACATGCAACACCTTCACAGTGGGGGTATGTAGAGCCTTGAACCTGTACCTTCCCATACACCTCTCAGCCTCCTTTTCCCACTTATTTCATCCACCAAGTTGATTAAATCATTGTATTTTAGGACTTTTTTACATGGTTTTCTAACTATGCTAATGACTGTTGTTTGGTTTAGAATTTTGGTTCAGAGTGCTGCGTTTCCGCAGCCAACACAGGTTTCCGCAGCTGATCCAGGTTTCTGCAGCCAGCACAGGATTTCGCAGCTGTTTTATTAAACGATATGTTACCGGTGTCCTCTGAGAAGATGAGCCACATGGGCAAGTTCCACTGGTCAAGGACATGGCACGTGTCCCTCCAGATCACCCAGAACATCCATAAAAGCCCGCGGTCAACGAGGAGGCAAATACCGGTCAACAGAAGTGTTCAGTGGTGGCACGGCTCTGTGTTGCTCTGTTTTTGGGCACGAGAAGCCAGGTGGCATCATCCTCAGCCACAAAGACAATCTATAAGCACAAATCCAACAGCCATACTCTCCAGATTGAATGAACACGATGACAGTTACCTAGATCCGGGGACGCAGATGATTCACATGTTTTTAAACAGCTGGTAGAATAGCATAGATCTCGTTAAAGTAGTTTGCTTTCTCCTTATAAATAAAGCGTCCTTGAACGCTGTAGATTTAATCGGTTTGTAATCGTTTTGTAATCGTTTTTAATGTAATTTTGAGCTCCCATTGTACTTTTACATTTGCTGTCAATACATGAGAAGACTGTTTTGCATTTAAGCGTATAACTGCTCCTTGAACCGGCTGAAGTAGGAAGAGGGCCCCTGTTTGCTGAAACCCTGTAGAGTAACCTTTAATTTCTTGCATTTCTTTTTCTTGTTTCATGTATATTAGCTGTACAGATGTCTTTTAAATTGATGCGTTTTTATTTCTTTTCAACATGTATATTAGCTGTACATAAACTTTGATTTCTGTTGATTTACATTTCTGCACTTTTATGTTCATGACTGATCAGTGCGTTATGCAGGTTTCTTAGGCAAGCCCGGGACAATTTTCATTCTTTTCTTTTCATAACTAGTGGCATGCGTGATCATCTTGTCTATGTTGCTGACCTTCATTTTTTTTGTAGTTTTGATTTTCCTTACTGTCATTTCTTTAACTTGCATATTTACTTTCTGCTCTTAGATATCAAGTTGTTCATCTATTGATGGTTCATTTTCCATAATCAAATAACTTTATTGGGAGCCAAAATATCACTTAGTATAGCTTGATTTAGTTTGCTTTAGAACTCACATTACTTGAATTATTCATAACTATTTCTTACATGATAAATTTAGCTGAAAGGAAAAAGGTTAAGAGAAAGTTAAAGTATTGTGACTAGTCTCTTTTATGTAGTTTCACTTAGATTTCACATTGCTTAACATTTCATGATATCTTTTCATAGAGAAGATTAAGTTGAAGAGTTGAAATAGTGTGAGATAGTTGTTCTTACTTTTAGTTGGATTTAATATATATTTCATTTTCATTTTCATTCATCAGCAGAGATACTGGGCCGATGGCATTAGTCCTTTATTTGATGTCTTTATTTTCGTTTAAGAGTTGATTTTATTGCAGTCGTTGTTCAAGCTTTCTTGTAGAATACTTTTTAAGTTTTGAGAAATCATTTAGAGATCACCACCATCATCCACACTTCACTTGCTTTATTACATTTCCATCACATCACAGTAGGAAAGATACATTCGAAAACAAACTTAAAAAAAGCTAAAAACGACAAAAGACTAAGAAAACGGTTACCTAAGTACATATAGTACACCTCACTTCATCAGCTTACGAGCCCTGGGTTGACATTTAAAAGTTGCAAGTTAGACATCACTAAATTGACCAAACACCTGGCTATCAGTTAACCTTGCAATCCACTCATACGGTTTAGAAGGAAAGGATGCAAAGAAAATCTTGTGGATTTCCATATACAAGTAGCGATCCAACCAAATTTCATCAGATACTTGTGGAGTTCTATTTTCCTGTGTCATGAAATCATGAATCTTCTTGTCCAACCATTCTTCAATTTCCTTCTTTGTTGGGTTGGCATGACATTAGACATTAGACATTCTCTTGGCGAGAGCAATTTCTAGAAGATTCTTTGGGTTTCCACCTAGAAAACTACTTCTGCCATTTGTCTGCTCTTGCTCATCGCACCCTACAGAAGGTTTTTCCAGTATGCATCACACCCCCCGTGTGTAATAGGTGAGATGCATCACACCCTATGCATGGAGCAGTCTGTATGGTTCTGTTTTGACCAGTTCTGATTAGCTTTTCATGGAGAACTTTTGGGAGATGATGTAATCAGTTGACCTTGTTCCTTTAGGGTATGAAACAACACTTTTAGGGGTTTAGAAGCCCTTGGTTTTTGTACATATGTGATTGGGGTTGCAGTGCCCAAATATGTCTATAACAAGCCATTTCGAGCAATAAAATAAAAATATTTTCAAAAAGTAAATTAATTTTTTTTATAATGTATAAATTGAAAAATATATTTTAATTTTTGGTCAAACACCAAATTAATTCACTGTCAACCCATTATTGATTGGTGAATATTCAAAGCCAAGTGGACATTTAGGGATTAATAAGTGATTACAAAACCACCCATTAGGCACAACGAATAAACCACGCAGATAAAAGATTATCAGTAGTAGGTACCCTCCCAAGTGCCAACTAGAACGTGGATGCCTAATAAACCTGGAGTTACTTTTGAGCCATGAAAATCAAAACGACTTCAAACTATGAGGGTGCAATTATCTTACTAGACATATTGAATGGCTATATATGTTGTATGCTAGAGTTCAAACATTTGTGGTGACACAATTTCTTGAATGCATTATATACTTTCCCAATTACAACCAAGCATTAAAACAATTCAAGCATTATGCAAATGTTTGGTGTTGGGCCAATTAGCATCACATTGATTTGCATGTATATTGAGCTCATTCAGATTAGGAAGTGAGTATATCATCGATATCTAGACATATCCATGAGATTTGAACGCACCTCAACCCATATGATTGCACAATGAAGTAATGAATAGAGATATAGATCCAATCGTTGAGAATTTGGTTTAGAAAGTGCAATTAGATTTATTTCAATGCAAGAATGTGGAGCCTTAAAAATGCTCCGATGAGTTCATTCAATGAAAACCATTACACATTAGTAATAGTTTCAATAAATTCTAGAAGTCACGTCAGATTTTGTCTTCTATGAAGACTGAGTTCAGGTTCCAAAACCACACTAGATTGGTCTTAAGGTAATTGATTGCACTCTACTTCTCAAACCCATCTACATTGTAAGGATCAATCATTGATTCATTATTTCTGGATAAAGGATAGAAGGCCAATTCCAAATTTGATAGGTTTTTTATTCTTTATAACATATGGCAAGAGGGTTTTATATCTCATTCCATGAGGAATAAAATTTCAAGCCCATGACCACAAGAATTGAGAGCCAACTTGTCTTTGTGATAGAGAGATTTGGTGTTTGGCCTGCAATTTTTTTATAACCTTCGAACCAACAATCATTTGTCTCTGCAACCAATTTCTATAGCTCTACAATCATAATCTGTGAAGATTTGATGCACACATGCTACAACCATGGTTTTGTGTCTATAACCTACTAAGTTGATTTTACCATCAATTCCAATCAACACAAATTCCTATACAGACTTCATCCTCAATTACAATTGTATATACTCATTGGATACTAATTTCTACTTTTGTTTCAATGAATCAAGTCGATATGCATCAATGTTGAACTCAATTTTAAATGAGTGATGTGTTGGATAGAGGCTTCACCATTGGTTCCATATAAACGATGAACTAGGTAGAATTTACATCATCAATTTAGATGAATCGCTCGCTGTACAGAGAAAAGTTCCCCCAAACTCAACCTCAAACATAATTCCTTTTCCCTATTCCATAAAACACAATACTTTAATGTTGCACTTCCATTTGGATGTGATTCAACCCAATTTTTCTTACAATTGACAGGTTGAATGGATAATATGTATTATGCAATTAACACCATACGTTGGCACATTAATGCAGAGACATTGAACTCATAAAACTGGGAATAAAATATACCAAATTCATTAATCCAAAATTTGTACAAACTCTGTACAGGAATTTTGTAAATTAATAATTAATATATGACTGAATTACATGTAAATTTTTGGGCATCCTTATGCTTATTACAAATTCTGAGAATATCCTTAAATCTGAAGAATAAGAGAGAGGGGTCAATTATTTGATCTCTTGACAGTCAAATTTCAAGATATTTCTGGAATCTAGAATCAACATAAATTCAGCACAATTATTTTGATGTTACTCTGCTCAGGTCACCTCTACCTCACCTTCAAACGCGCTTGTCACCCGCAACAAAGTCATAAGCAATGAGCATACCTGATGTAGCAAAATGTGTTCATAGCGAAACAAGGATCTAAAAACTGATCGTAGTTTGAAAGAACAAATTCTAGGATATCCAAGGTGAATGTTCTCTACAGATTACTGACACACAATCATGTAGCAGATCCACCTGTGTCAAGAGCTGTGAGGCTTCAAATAGAAAAAGGTCGAGCTTTCGATGTGTGTCCAAGTCCAGTGTTGCATCTCAAATTCGCAGCCAAATTTGACAGCCTCAATTCTGATGATAGTAATGACATGACCAAAGTGTTGGAGCAACCATGTGGCTGTACTAGAAGAAATCAGTCACAGATTTGCTAGATCAAATAAACTGTCCAAGAACCAAGAACCATTAACCAATCATCGATATGCAGTGAGAATCACAGATCTGATCTCCTCGATCTGAATCCTCACCCTTAAATTATGTTTAAAATGATAGATCTAGGCCACAAGACGCATAATGTAGAGATATTCGTACAAAAATCGGGTTTTGGAAATTTGATTTGGTCATAGAAGGAACATACTGTCGTATAAGGTATGGATCATTAGATTCAACAAGGGTGTTGATTGATTTCCAAATGTCAAGCATTACTCAGCACCATTATTAACAGAGTACATGTCTGTAATATTTTTCCTTTCAAAGGAAAGTTTTGTCTTGGATTCCTTTTGTGGTCACTGGATCCCTTTGTTAGAATTAATGACTTTGAATACAAATGATTCCTTAAATACTCACAAGTCTGTTTCAAAATACCTGGATCAAACCCAACCCTTTTTTAATAATAAATGAGAACTCTGGCATCAATATATAGATCCATCCAAGTACCATTTTCTTGGACACTAGACTCTTCTATTTTCTCTTTTAACAATTGCCATAGAGCATTTCCATGATGTAATTCAAGATTCTAGAAAAATATCATGTTGTATGCTATACGCCATTTGTTTTGTCATTTTAATTGTTGTGATAGCATGGGATATAAAGGCAAGAGTTTGGGACAACATATTATTTCTGTAACATTTTTATTTTTTGAAATAGGATTTTCCAAAGCAGCTAATTTTTTATGGATCATAAGCAGCTAATTTTTGATGGATTTTCCAAAGCAACTAATTTACAGCAAAATGTATTTCAAATTCAAAGCTCAACTGATTAAGGTAATTATTGTGTTTCAGGACTTCAATTTCAAAGTTTCACTTAATGTAATTGTGTTTAGAAATTATGGAAAATGTCTTGCACTTCAACCATGGATATATGGTTGAAGTGTCTAATGAAATAATTGGAGTGTATTCATTCATGGAGATGATTAATGTGTGCAGATTAAGTTAGAAAGGGAGCCCATGAAATTGTTCATGGATAATGAGATTGAAGAACTGCAAAGAAGCCCTTGGCTGAAATTGAGAGTGAGAAGGTTAATAAAGATGATATAGATGTACGCCTGAAGTGGTTGGATCTCTTTCACTGAAGAAAGCATCAGTGTAGGTGCCCTAATTCAATTCCTCTAGGCTATGCCTTCCCCTAAAGTTTTGAGTTTTTTTTTTATTTGATCACTGTGAGCCGAACGATTTTTGGTTCTTTGTTGGTTTTTGAAGATGGGAGATTCATGATGACACTTAAGATTCTGAATGGAGTGACTACCAGTCTCCAAACTCGATTTTTGGCAAGCATGATTGAAAAATATGGAGCAGAGGGATGCACAGATATAACGACTCAACATAATTGGCAGATTCGTGGAGTTATGCTAGATGAAGTACCTGCCATATTGAAAGGGCTGAAGGAGGTTGGACTGTCAAGCTTGCAGAGTGGAATGGACAACGTTAGAAACCTTGTGGGAAATTATGTAGCAGGGATTGATGCTGATGAAATCATTGACACAAGGCCATATACAAAGGTTCTGACTGACTACATTGTCAACAATGGCAAGGGGAATCCATCCATAACCAACTTGTGAGTGCTAAAGTAGATTTTGTTGGTACCATTCATTTTGGATGTTGAATTAAATTGTGTAATGGTCAGCTTCTTTTCATTTTGTTTTGGGAAATAAACAAATCTTTTCCAGAGAAATAGGTATATTTTTTTTGAGTTCAGGACAATGTTACATAGGGATCTCTTTTTTTGAAACTTTTGTTGGTGAGTCTCCATAGATGCGCATGAAGGAAAAGGAATAAGATCAGGGCAAGCAGTGCTGGATTTGTGAAGCTCTGTTTCCACATCCATAGCTTTGTCGTACATTATAGTCCATTACGCTCTATTCCAAACAAAATAACACTCCATTAAACCTTGCGTCACATTCTATTCAAATTCGTTCTCTTCCAACTACATTTACCACATTTACCAGCTAACTTATGAATACATCAAGACAATATTCAAGAATCACTCTAGGTGCCGCAAGAAAAAGAGGTTGGTCTATTCAAGACCTCGTCAACTCTTCTCCATGTACCTCAACCATCAAACATGAAATAGGGAGACACACTTTTTATATATATATATATATATATATAGATATATATATATATATATATATATATATATATATATATATATATATATATATATATATATATATATATATATATATATATATATATATATATATATATATATATATATATAAAAACCACACAAATAACTTCAGAGGCTTTCTGTTCTGAAAGTGTCTATTCTAAATGACCTTCAATTAGAAAAATGAGTTTTCCTTTTAAATGCATATATATTAAATTATCATCTATATAACATATATATCGTGGAGCTTAATAGAAAAACTAAACAAGTTAGACTGGTTTAACAAACATTGTTCGTGAGTTATTATGAATTCTTGCAACAAGAGAGTGACTGTACTTTTGAAACTCATGCAAGTGTACTTTAACACGACTAGGATCGCCTTTCCAAGGGTTTTATGCCTAGCGCCATGCTTTTGGTTGTCTATTAAATAGCTAAAAATGCATAATTTCTTGCATATAAAAACGATATTGACCTTTGTTTTCTTGCCATATCGTTCTGTTTTTTATTTGGTTAGGCATTTTCTGTTTGCTGAAAGCTAGAAGTTTATGGTTGGGTTAATCATTTAGGGTAAGGATTGCTGATTCTTACCCCTTATCTTCAACCGTTGTAAGTTTTTCATTCAATAATCTGACGGGCAGGATCCCCAAGAACATTGGCAATTTAGTTAAATTGAATTTTTTTGTTGCTTACAATAATTATCTCACGGGAAACATACCTCCTTCCTTCGAAATGTGTAGTGAGTTAGAAGCCTTAGATCTGTCAAATAATCGCCTCCAATGCTTCATACCTCCGGAGCTAGGGCGCCTCCAAAGTCTACAATACTTGCATTTATTCAATAATGCCTTGACGGGCACCATTCCTTCCACTCTCAGCTCCTGCAAAAGCCTTCTTGAGATTGTTGTGTATAAAAACAGCATCACAGGTTCCATTCCAGAGGAATTTGGCGCACTTTCTCAGCTACAAGTGTTGTTGCTCTACAAAAACAATTTATCTGGGAGCACATTCCACACAGTCTTTCTCGATGCAACTTTCTGGTTAGATTGGAACTCTCAAACAACCTGCTAACTGGAAGCATACCATCCGGGCTCGGATCCATTCCATCCTTAGAAAATATGTCCCTCTTCATTAACAATTGACAGGACAGATTCCTGCCAGTTTGGGGAACTGCTCTAATCTTATGATTCTCGCACTATATAGTAATCATCTGTCAGAACCCATCCCTGAAAGCCTCGGGTTTCTCTCTAGATTACAAATGCTTACCATCCATGCCAATCAACTTTCGGGTTCCATTCCTCTGACACTGTTCAATTGTTCGAACTTGGTTAATATCTCAGCCTCCAACAATCAGTTGACAGGGAGAATACCCCCAGAAATTAGCAAATTAAGCATGCTCAATTTTCTGTCAGTTGGGGCTAATCACTTGTGGGGAGAGGTTCCACCGCCTTGCATAACTGTTCACTCCTCCGGAAGCTTGACATTTCCAGAAACAACTTCAGAGGCTCCCTGCTAGGATCTCATAACATACGATGTCCATCTCACCTGTAGCAGCAGAAATTGATGAGAGCACCAAAGAACTTGATGGTACGCTCGCGATTGGGCCTGAAAATGTCCTTCAAACAGAAATCGTGGGCTCCCATATCCTACATCATCTTCTGAATTTTTGAAATAGAATTAACATTGCCCACAGTTTCTCTATGTGGCTCCTCGTTTTGCAGCACGTCCAGATCACAGAAAATTAGTAATTTCGTCTTGTTCCTGCATGTAGATAAGAAAAAATAAACCCTAACCTCTAAATCACGCCCTCATTCTCGTGAATTCAAATCCAAAAAGGTAGATGCATACATCCATAGAAGCCCTGTGCCTGGGTCATGTATTGAGTGAAGCAATGGTAGATATGGAGATGGTATCAGGGTTTGATTTCAGAAGCTGGTTGTGGAGATGGTATCAGGGTTTGATTTCAGAAGTTGGTTGTGGGTAACGAGCTGAACCAAAACTCTATTAAACTACTGACAACGTCTTTTACAATCAAGATAAGAAATGAGAGAAGCCAAGCCTCTCTGTATTTCTTCTTCGTCGACTCTGTTTCCCTCCCTTAGCTGATTGTGCACGGAGGTAATGCGTGGTGGTTTTCAAATGTTTTGTTTCCCACCCTTATCGATTATGCGTGGAGGTGGTCTCATAGAAAAGTAGTGTTTTAAATTTGAAACCACTTTGTTTCCCTCTCTTAGCACGGAGGGAATGCGTGGTGGTTTTCAAATGTTTTGTTTCCCACCCTTATCGATTATGCGTGGAGGTGGTCTGATCGAAAAGTCGTGTTTTAAATTTGAAACCACTTTGTTTCCGTCTCTTAGCTGATTGTGCACGGAGGTAATGAGTGGTCAGGTAATGGTTTTCAAATGTTTTGTTTCCCACCTTTATTGATTATGCGAGGTAACACATGGTTAGATAATGGTTGTGAAATGTTGTAAATAGAGGTGGAGTTAAGTCATAAATTATTTTGATTTTTAAATTTTATTTTTATTTTTGGAAGGATAAAATTCTAATTTTTAATTTTTTTAGGGATAAATTACTTCTATATGCCTAGTCATATATGATAATTTATCTTATTTTAAAATGTGTCTGGTGTAATTAATAATATATGTGGATAAATTTAAGGATTTAATGAAAATCAAATTAGAATAATAATATATTTATATTGAAATTAATAATTATTTATTTATTTTGTTTATAAAGGGTGTGTATTACATTATATCTTAGAGTTTTCACAATTAAGTTATTTGGTCATGTTTATGTCATGTCTACACTATTGCATGCATCTCTTCTCTCAATAAGAAGTCATTGAGATCTCATACAATTGAAACCTCTAACATTGCATCCTAATGCCAAATACTCCCACAAGCATTGATTGTCCTTCATGTGATCAAAATATGACCCTCTAGTGACAAGGAGCTTTGTTTCTTCTCCAAGTTCCTATGCTTTTCCTTCAACAATAGTCTTCCAACAAAGTAGGTCGAGCCTTGTGTGACACAAATGCTTGTGTCGATTGGGTGAAACCACAAGGAGAGCACCCATCTTATGTGTGACCTTTATATATATATATATATATATATATATATATATATATATATATATATATATATATATAGATATATATAGATAGATCTATATATATATATATATATATATATATATATATATATATATATATATATATAGATAGATAGATAGATATATGCATGGGAAAATTCCATAGACTTCACCACCATTGATGGATGTTAACTTAGGTAGACCATCACTGCCCAAGTTCCAAGCATCTTGCCCCTAGAAGACCAAGGGAATTGAACCTCTGACCTCACCAAAATGGGGAGAGAGATCTCACATCCTACTCATGGCTACTGAAACTAACCCTCAAGGCTACAAGACGCTTAGCCCATCTTTGGAGAATAATCAATGGAATAGTAAATTAGTGATATTGTGTTGATCCACACTCACACCTAATGTGGATTATGTCTAACCCTCTGCATTAGAGCCACCCAAGGGTGTTAATTACTTTCCCTCCCCCACGACACTTAGAATGCGACCCTCATCCATGCATTTGATGAGCTTTGTAAACATAATCATTGTCAATGAAAGGGAAGCTCCTCACTCCAAGGCGTTCTTCTCAATGCCTATGTGCTTCATTTGTTGTTCAACCCTACTCCAATCCTCTCTCCTTTACTTTGTGTTATATCCCTCACAACACAATTTTATTACATAAACATTGAAGATAAATGAAACATCAGCCCACTTGCGTTCCATTTGGCATTTCAAGCCTCCATGCATTCAACATGGCTCTCCAACCCAAACTTATTTTATATCATAAACACTATGTTTTACCATTTTTCTATTAGATTGATGTTGGCGGAAATAGAAATAAATGGGATTCAAGGATGTTATTTTGACCTAGAGAATGTGGCTTATTGCCCAAGATGTTACCCAAAGGCCACACTTTTGTTGAAAAGTGTGCAACAAGAAATGCTTGTTGAGAGTGCAACAAGATGATGGAGCTTAGTGAAAAGAGTCGCCTTCACTAAGTGGGCCCGCAGGATATTTTTGGTGCAAGTCTATTTTTAGACTATGTCTATTTTTAGACACATGGATCATGTCTATGGATTGCAGGTTGCTGTTTATGGATGATTGGTCAAGTTGGGAAAAAATAGATGGAATTCTATTTTTGATCAAAGTGTGAATGATCACAGTGTGAGTGATCAAAGTCTATTTTTAGACTGGCTGTCAAAAATAGAAAAGTCAAATATTATTGTCTCATAATAATATTTGGACTATAAACTTGATCTTATTCTCTTGGAGCACTTCAGGATGAGCTACGGATGTGGTACATGCAGATGCTAGAGGGAAATACGTGGTTACCTATGGGATGACTAATATTTTCATGCAGGACTTCAGTTAGAACTCAAGTGAGTTGAGTTTAGTGGACTGGAGGTGCAGTTGATGGAGTTGTGTTCAGTTTAGCTTTGTTAAACTGGTTGTATTTAGTCTAACTGATCAATAGACTAGAGATGAGTTGGGTGAATTAGTTATTAATTAATTCACAAGTTATTAACTCATAATACAACTATAGAATACATCAGTTAACTCAGTTGCATGTCAGTGCATGTTCAGTTCAACAGGGACAGGTGGTAGAGAATCAGATTGCTATCAGTTGTGACTATAGTTGTGCACCAGATCTTGCACAATCAAGGGATTGAGTATGCCAATGAGTTTTCTCACGTATTTTCCCAGTATTGTAGCCTTTGCTCACGTCCAACAAAGTGTGAGTGATTATTTTGAGGTGAAATATGAGTTTGGGAAGCCATTCTCATCAGTTCTGCAGCAGGTATTGAGCAGTGGAGGCAGGCAAGCAGTGGAATAGATTTGGAGATTAGATCTTAGTTGTATTGTGTGTAACAAGTGGAGCTGGTACTGGATTTCTTGTGATAAGCATTGTACTTTGTAATGTTACATGATTCAATCAATATAATATATAGATAGTGTGGGGTTTTTAGCGAGATGCTTTCCCTGGGATACATACTGTGTTAATGAGTTTGATTGATGCTTCTATGTGTGCCTGTGAATGTTTCTGCTTTTGTAAATTGATGATCAATGCAGAGGAGATTATGTATTATACATGTTCCGCTTATAATTGTATGATCAGGATAATATTTGTGAATATGTGTTAAATTATTCAAAATTTCTACAAATTTCTCACTATTATATTTCAAGAATTTGGAATTCATCTTAGACTAGTTGATTTCTACTCAGGATACCTCCTTCATCACACCACTCATTTAGTGTTCAAAGGAAACAATTAGAAATAGTTGCAGTTGTCATTTTGAGATCTTGGGTTTCATTATCATGGGTTACCATTCATTGGGCCTTATTTTCCTTTCTTCACCTTTTTCTTATATCTAGGACTTAGGGAATGAGGCTTTCATCAATTTTGAACGACTCATAGATATAACATTTACATGAATTTGCACTTCAACCTTAGAGTTTAAACTTAGATACATCACACTAGTGTATCTTTAATGATTTTGGCTTTCAATTTTTTCTTTTCTTTCATCACAAATGACAAAAGGGGAAATAATTTGCCACAAATCTATGAATGCTTAATCATAAAGGTGTCACTTGAGGAAAATGAATGAATATCCTATAGAATGACATGGGATAAAATTTGACTAAGGGAAATAAGGGTACAATAATATTGATGTGTAGCACCTATTCAAATCACCAAGTATATTCCCAAACCATCAAGATGACACACTTCTTTGAGTAAAATTATGAAACACCATGGGACAATCCAACTTAGAACTTATAGCCAAAGCATCGAGAGTTAGAATAGATTGCTTAAGTGATCACAACAAAAATAATACACGTTGAATATATCATATACACATGGATCATACATATCAAGCTAAATGTGGTAGCTAAAGCGACCTCTTCCTACACCTAGGGTCCTAGATAGCCAAGGAAAGGCATCATCAAACCAATGATAAATCCATGAGTTACATATAGATGTATATACCTCAGTTGGAAAATGATCAATGTGAAAATAATCCCAGAGGCTAAGATGACAATGAAAATTTATAAATTTCCTCTAAAAACCCATATATAAAGTGGGGTAACATGTCCTATGACATCCAACCTACAATTTTCAATGGGAAATCCTCAAAAGTCTCTTTGAAGAGATATGTACCATTGAGGGCCAAGATGAGGTATGAGACCTCACCAATTTGATAGTTGAATAAGTTTTAATCTTGATTTGTCAATTTTGGCCCTAAGTAGGCAAGGCAACATGGAAGGAGGTGACCCCCTTAAAAGAGTTCAAATGGGGAATGGCACATAAGGCCTTATATATATAAAGATCTAAATCCAAGGACCCCCCTCATAAAAAGAGCTAGACATGTATTGAAAGAATGTACACAATGAACCATCCAAATCTTGATAGAGACAATATAATGTCCCTTGAATCTCATAATAAATGGGGCTTCTACATATGAGGTGACCCTCTAACTCTATCTCATGTATATGGAAAATCTAGCAGATGTTATTGAGAAGAGGAAGATCATGATGATTAGTTTCAACTTGATGCTAATGTAAACCCACTTCAAATGCAACAAGGGGAATCTAAGAGAAACATCCAATCCTTTGGTGTGTATGTGGGTTAAACAATAACACCCCCTCTCATTTGCATGAAGTGTACCTAGTACAAATCCATCTTAGAGTCGAGGCCATGAAAAGATGAAGTCCAAGTAAACTGAATGTATTGTCTATAAATAACATCTCTAACAACGTGACAGAAGCATATGATAATGACATTTACGTTGGAGGTGTATATCACTTGAATTGTGTTACAACTTTAATCTCTCCCCCACAAAGATGTGTCATGCTCCCTTGTGATGATGCATCAACCTTACTGGAGAACAACCTCATGATGTAAAAGGAAATTAAACATGATTTAACTTTAATAGTGTTGCACATTCAACCCCCGTCTCACACTCATGGCTAATGTGAGGTTATTTAAAGAATTTATGTGGATAACTATCATTTTATTTGATCTTATGTATGCAATGTTCTACATTGATATAATTGGGTTTTTTAAGCAAACAAAATATTTGTATCAATGGTTCACTGCTTATGCATTAGGTCTAAAGAGGCCTTTTCTTTATGAGTGATCTATTGATTATCTACTACTATATGGGAGAGCACTACAAGCTTGATCTCAACATGAAGTGTAGATATTGTGAGAAATTCAGACCAAGGCTTTGCAAATTATCCAAATAGGGGACATTACAAGGGTCATCTTGAATGAGGATAACCAAAAGTTGTTGGTTTCAATCTTCAAGGCAGAACCATGGGAAGCATCAAAGAGCATGGAACAATATAAGGGTTGAAGCTCAAATGGTTTCATGGGACACTTCTATAGATAACATCAACCAATGGTGAGTAGATATCTTCCTCATTTCCATCCCCTAAACACATCCTTTCTTGCACTAAACCAAAAATAAATGAATCTTGTTGGTTTTGATAAGTGTCATTCAGTGTCATTGTGCAATATTTCATATAAGGTCTCGACAAAAATCATTAGCAACCACTTAAAATTCCACTCAAGAAAAATTATCCCATAAGAGAAAATGGGATTTTCTAAAGGGAAGTATAATCCTATAAAACATTGTAATGGTCCAAGAATATATTCAAAGTAGCCAAATAGATGGAAATAGTGGAATGGCCATAAAGTTAAAAATGAAAATTATTTTTGTAAGTTTGGACACTCTTTCTTATTACTTTTTCTCCACCCATGCAACTCTTCTCTCAATTATGTAATAAATAAATCTAAATACCTCCCTCATAAAAAGAGCTAGATATGTATTGAAATAATGTAGACAATGACCCATCCAAATCTTGATAAAGACAATAGAACATCCCTTGAATATCATAATAAATGGGGCATCTGCAGATGAGGTGATAAACATATCCTTTCTTGCACTATTACCAAAATAAATGGATCTCGTTGGTTTTGATACGCGCCATTTAGTGTCATTGTGCAATATTTCATATAAGGTCTTGACAAAAATTATTAGCAACCATTTGAAAGTTCACTCAAGAAAAATTATCCCATAAGAGAAAAGGGGGTTTCGTAAAGGGAAGTATAATACTATAAAACATTGTAATGGTCCAATAATATATTCACAATAACCTAAGATGAGTTGTAGTTAGTTCTTAGGTAAACATGGCACAATCTAGTTGTAGTAGTCGTAACTTGGTCAAGTTGTTGTAGTCAAGGCAAGACTTGGTTGGGTTCCCAAGTCCCCAAAAAAAGTAAGGGTAGTTGTGAGGGCATGATAGCTAAGGAGTGCCAAGGCATGCCAAGGAATGAAAAGGCTTGCTAACACATGCTAGATAGTGTCAATGCATGTTGAGGAGTGTTAGGGAGTGCCAAAACATCACAAGGGAGAACTAGGTCAAAATGCATGGAAATTAATGAATAAGAGTGTGTGCCAAGGAGTGTCAATGAATTCCAGGTGTCTCAAGGATAAAGTATGTTAGGATAAGGTCAGAATAAGACTTGTAGGAGGCAAGCCTATGGTTACAATAAGGGCCTGGACAATGTAGTTTCAGACAAAGGGATACTTTGGGTTGGGCACAACATTGTTTTTCCAATGACTTGGTTGGGTTCCCAAGTCTCAAAAAAAGTAAGTCTGTCTATGAGGGCATGACAACTAGGGAGTGCTAAGGTTTTCCAGGGAATGCCATGAAGTACTAACACATGCTAGACAGTTCCAAGGCATGTTTGGTATGCCAATACATTCCAAGTGCTAAGGCATTCCAAGATGTTTCAGGTGCCAAGGTGTGGCACCAACACATTCTAGTGTGTGTTAGGGCCAAGTGCCAGGGAAACACGAGGGAGCACTAGTTTCAAATGCATGGAAATGAATGAATAAGAGTGTGAAGGGGAGTGTCAACAAGTTTTAGGTGTGAAAGGCGTCAGGGAGTGCTAGGATGTGCTAAGGATTTCCAAAGCATGCTAAGGAATGCAAGGGATTTTAATATGTGTCACATAGTTCCAATGTTAGACGTGCCAAGTGTTATGGCATGTCAAGATGTAAACTATGTTGCTTAGTTGTTTTATGACCACGGTTGGATGTGAGCCTTGTCTTTGTAGCTTGTTAAGTTGTATGATTTGAGATTCGATATGAGTATCCTAAGATGAGTTATAGGAAGTTATTAGGTGAACATGGAATAGTCTATTCATAGTAACTGTAACTTGGTCAAGCTGTTGTAGTCGAGGCAAGATTTGGTTGGGTTCGCAAGTTGCATAAAAAGGTAAGGGTAGTTGTGAGGGCATGATAGCTAAGGAGTTTGAGGGCATGCCAAGGAATGAAAAGGCGTGTTAACAAATTCCAAACAGTGTCAATGCATGTCGAGGAGTGTTGGGGAGTGTCAGGGAATCACAAGGGAGAACTAGGTCAAAATGCATGGAAATGAATGAATAAGACTGTGTGTCATGGAGTGTCAGTGAATTCCAGGTGTCCCAATGACAAAGTGGGTTAGGAAAATTTTCTAATTCTAATGTATACCTTCAAGTGAGAGTACTAAGTTTACCAAAACAATTTCATTGATTTACCTCATCTCTTGCTAAGTGCAAGTAGTCTTTAGTAACATGCATGTCTAGGGCTCACTAAAGATCAAAATTGTGATTTTAAAATTTATGTGCGGTTCTTAGAACATTATTAATATTTTTACATCATTAGAGTTTCACTTCCAATCCAAGAAGCCACTACTGTGTGCAAAAATATTGTGAAACAACCAAATTCCACAACATGACAAATCAGATGCCTTCAAAATTTTATATGCCAGAACATAGAGAACATATGGTGAAATATAGAGGTTGATAGCTAGAGTATCTTATGATCTACAACCCTACACAATCAAATTCCCAAGAACAATCTCTAAGCGTTAGTTATTAAGCATCAACCATAGCAATTTGTTTGGTTTGACACTTTTCTCCAACTCTAGAAACACACACAGACTTAAAATAAATTGCATACCATGTTCTCATTATAAATCCAAATTCCAATCCTTGAAGTCTATGGTCTGCTAAAGCAACCAAACACAAATAATAGAGGAAGCTTTACATGGAATCAAAGGTCTGAGAGTTAATTATCTTGTTTGCAATCATGGCATTACCTCAACAACAAAGTGAGCCCAAATCATGTCAATGTGAGCTTCCATGACTCCCTTTAAAATCATAAGCCCCAAGCCTCAAATGATGTCAACTATTTCAAGGAAGAGCCCCCGCTCCTCAAAAAGCATCTAAAATATTGGTGAAAACCAACAGAAGATAACATGATAATGTTAAACCATGTCTCAAAATAACAAAAATGAGTTATTGAGTGCAATATAAAAACCCTGTTAATACAAGAAATTAACTGACCTCTATAAGCAATTCTCGTGGCTGACTCATATTCTCCACTATGATAGGGCACCTCATAGTTTGAAGACCCAATTCCACTGCCCAGCTTGCACCACTTTCCAGGTTACCTTTTGAAAGAAATCCACCATCCTTATCAAGCACCTACATAGTTTCCAAGGTAATAAACAATTATACTTGACTGACAAGTTTACAATGATATTTTTATTTTTTTAACTGCTAGAAGAAGAAATTTATCAATTGGAGCAAAACAATCACTCCATGGATGGACAATACATAAAGAAGCACAAGAAGATTAGAATTGTAAATGTAAATCCCCAATATATCATAATGGCAATGTAATATTTTAAAGTGCCTGTAAACACCAAGAATGGAGATGAAATACCCTTCAGTATTATCTCAAGGACTAGCAGGAAAATGCAGAATTATTAGATTATGCAGTCTCTTAAAGATAGAACCTTTAGGAAATAAAACAAGAAATACTAAGATTGAAGGCAGATATTATCCTAAAACATTGTTGGCATAGAAACTGAGAAATGAGAATGACACTTAGTTTTTGTAAATGTTCATCCTTGTTTTTGCCGACCTGCATGGAGGAAAATGCAGAATGATTCAATGTGCACATTTTACTTAGCTGAGCTGCCCGAGACTAGTTCCCATTATGATTTTTCACTTTAAGGGAAAGTTATATTAGGCTCTTACCTTGATTGACCATCATAGGCTACCCAAGAGTTACTTTCAAGTACATGTAAGAAACTACTGTAATTCAATTTGTTATTGCAGAGTAACCTTTACTACATGAAATTTGTCATCAGGCATATAGCTTCTCAGAGAATTTATTTGATCATTTCAACTTGTGTATCATATTTTGTCTATTGGTTCAAACATGTGACAACTATCAAATCTGAAAAATCCTTGTAGTAGAACTATCTAAAATTTAGTTGTCGACATCTTTGTCTTTATGAAAACAAAGTTATGGATCAATGCAGCACGTAGATCCATGTGCATGCAATACTTTGTGCTATCATGAAATAGATATGAAGACACGTGCTTGACCTCCAGCATTGTTCATTATACCTTGTAGCTTTTACATGGAAAATAAAATCAATATTCTCTATGCCAATACAAGATGTAGGAAGAAAAAATCTTAATGAAGCTAGTAAACAAACCTTCTTATAGAATTATCTACAATAGGCATGTTTCACATTCTAGATAATCTCTCAATGACTATTACCTTATATTCTCTTATAGCTGATTATAGACTAGTACAATGGCTTAACTTTTATGTATTCTAAGGAAGCCATGTTGCATGTTTATCAAAATTTGAATCATGGGATTCATCCTACAACTAAATTAACATAAATTTTATCCAAAATTGAAATCAAGAAAATGATTTATAGAAGCAGTAGCTATATTGTAGTTGTATGTTACAACCCACGCTAATTAGGTAAATAAAAGAAAATTAATTGTGGAGGCATAAGTAGCTAATATGGTGTTTAAAATAATTAATGAAAGTTTTGATAATGGAAAAGAGACCATATTAGTCTTAGAAGGCACCCCACACATGGATCATCGACCTCCAAGTCATTCCAATGCGATTGAAGGTCATTAGTATTATGACAAGGAAAGTTGTAAGGACTCATTCCCTTGCTTTTGAGTAAAGGATTTTCCAGAATGGTAATAAAATTACAGATTTGGAAAGAGGATTTTTAGCTACTTTAACAACCTCTATTTTAGCCTAAAGGCTTGCTGCAAATTAATTCATACTTGGGTTGTGGCTAGTCTGGAAAATACTACAAACATGTTCACTGAAGACATGTTGGTATGGTGCTGCCATGCTACTTCCTTTTACACTAGCTACTAGAAAAGAGATATGCCCAGAACATGTCATGAATGGTCAACATTCTGAGGTCCTGACTCGTAAGTCCTGACTGGGCATGTTTCTTCTTTTTGAAGCTTAAGGAGCCAGGAGTAAATAGTCCCATTGATGCCAAGTTATAAAGAAATGATCCAAGTTCCTTGACAAGAAAATTTGTGCATATCCATGTGAGATGGTAACAACCACCATTTTTCCCTTTTAAAGGATCCTTATTTATGTTTCATATCACTGTAGCAGTGACAAGGACGTTGCCTTGTTTGCAACAAGAAGAATTTCTCACTGATGATACATTGACAAAGATTTTTTACCTCAGAGATGTCCTCTTTTAGGCATGGTATGTTATAGAAATAGTCTTCTAGCAGGAAAGGATCACAAGGATCCTTGATGAGAAGGTTCTTCAATATATGGAAGAATCTTGGAAAGAGTATATTCCACTAGAAGTTTACGGATGCGGTTTGGAATATTATGGAAGTAAGCATCAAAGAAATTTACTAGTTTAGTTGCAACATGAAGGCATAATTGAAGTATTTTATCATCTTGAGAAAGGAGCCTCATCATAGACATTTTCTTCAAAGAAAGAGGCAGTTCGTGAAAGAAGTTGACTAGATGAAAAAATGAAGGAAAGAGGTATTCACATCTTTAGATAAGAGCTCTTCTTTAGAAAGTAGAATTCATGTATTCAAAGGTATGGTAGGATATATTTGGAATCATGTGCATTGTATGTCTTGGTTAAATACTAGATGAAATAAGGACTCTTCCATATGGGTACTCAATGTATAGAAGCATGATGGTTGTGCATAAAACCTAATGATATTGATCAACATCCGATATGTTCTCTTGAAAAATGAAAATGAGCCATGATAACTTGAGAGGGAGATGCAAAGACCTTGATGGATATGATGTTGAAGCTTGTTGATTGATACGTTTCAGGAACATATTGATTGATGTTTGCAAGTTGAAGAGCATGGCAAAGGGAACTCTGAGTATTATGTGAAAATAAACCAAGTAAAGGGATGTTGATCTTAGAGGAAGCAAGTATTATTATTTAATACCATGACTACAAGTTTTTATGACTTGGTAACTCTAATATTGATGGTTTTTTTGAGATGTGATTTGGCTACATGTTGTAGGAGTACATTCTAGAAAGATAACAATTGAGATAATATATCTGTAGTTGTTTGGATTAACTCTTAAGAAAGGAAAACTCAAGTCTTGGAAAATTAGAAACCTTGGATGCTTGAGCTAATTCATAACCATATTCGTGAGAAAAAAATGACTGAAATTATGCTATGATTGGATGGGTTTGTGGAGAAGTGTAAATTGGAGAAAAATTCTCTTACTCCTACCCATACAAATTCATGCTATGCATCATAGTCCACAACATATCTTCAATCTGTTATGTTCAAAGCCATGTATGATGTAACTGTCCAGCATAACAAAACTGTCATTTCCAAGGACCAAAACAAGAAAACTTGTTGATTTCTTAATTGACATAGCTTGCACAACTTAAATAATCAATTGTCTTTGTTAATGAAATGATGTTTTATTTATTTACAAGTGAAGTAATAACACATGCTAGACAGTTCCAAGGCATGATAGGCATGCCAGGATGTGTCAGTGCCAAGGTGTGGCTTGAATGCATGTTAGGGAGTGTGAGGGCCAAGTGCCAGAGAAACACAAGGGAGCACTCATTTCAAATGCATGGAAATGAATTGTTAGCGAGTTCCAGGTGTGCTAAGGAGGGAGTGAAAAGGTATGCTAGCTAGTGACAAGGCATCACAAGGGAGAACTAGGTCAAAATGCTTGGAAATGAACAAATAAGAGTGCAGTGTGCCAAGGAGTGTCAACGAATTCCAGGTGTCCCAAGGACGAAGTGTGTTAGAAGAACTTTAGAATAGGACTTGCAGGAGGCAAGCCTATGGTTGTGATAAGGTGTGTACAAATTAGTTTCAGACAAAGGGAGAATTTGGGTTGGGCACAACATTTTTTTGTCAATGACTTGATTGGGTTCCCAAGTCACAAAAAAGGTAAGGCTATCTATGAGGGCATGACAACTAGGGAGTGACAAGGTGTTCTAGGGAATGCGAGGAAGTACTAACACATGCTAGAAAGTTCCAAGGAATTTTAGGCATGCCAAGACATGCGAAGTGCTAAGGCATGCCAAGAAGTCCCAGGCACCAGGGTGTGGCACCAACACATGTTAGGGAGTGTTAGAGCCAAGTTCCACGAAAACACAAGGGAGAAGTAGTTTGAAATGCATGGAAATGTAAGGGTAGTTGTGAGAGTATGATAGCTAAGGAGTCCTAGGGCATGTTGAGGAATGAAAAGGCGTGCTAACACATGCCAAATAGTGTGAATGCATGCCAAGGAGTGTTGGGGAGTGTCAAGACTAGGCACAACATTATTTTTTCAATGACTTGGTTGGTTTCCCAAGTCACAAAAAAGATAAGGCTATCTATAAGGGCATGAAAACTAAGGAGTGCCAACATGTGCCAGGAAATGCCAAGAAGTGCTAACACATGCTAGACAGTTCCAAGGCATGTTAGGCATGCTGTTGGGGCCTTCGTTTTGAGTTTTTGCAGAAAGACAAGATAGGAATAGGTGGCGGGGATGACCAACCGAGTTGGGGAGCTGACAACTAGGGGGGGAACAAGAACCAAGAGTAGTCTGACAATTGCAGAAAGGTGGCGGGGGAGAGCAAGAGAAACCAAGCAAGTAGAGAGAAAAGGCAACCAAAGGCAGAGTCAACCGAGCAGGAAATAAGTGGAACTAACAGTCTAGGTGCAGAGCATAGGATAAAAGGCAAAAGAAAGGATGGGAAAGGGTTGGTGATTACTAGATATTGATGAACCAAGTGAGCCAGGAATCAATGCAGCCTTCCTAGGTTGTGAAAGGCGGGTACACCCTTGCTCTGTTGGTCTCTGATCTGTGGGTTGGGTCATTCTTGTTATTGATGATCAGGCTTCAAGCCTTCTGTACTTATTTATGTATTTATTTCTATGAAGCATAATGAAAGAGACAATTTTCACCTATGATGTATTGTTGAGTTCTATATTGGTTCTTTAAAATGTTTAAATATCTGTATATATGCTATATGATTTCCTAAGGTAATGTGAGTAGAATAGTGTGGTCAGTAGGTGCTTGATTGCTATGATTTAAGATCGGTTGTAGGTTGTGGTTCCCTTGGTGCCTCATTCTACCCCCTCACACTTCAGTCATGGCACGCCTCGAGTGAGACTCCTTACCCTCTTTGGGTAAGGTGAAAATGCCGACATTGTTCTAGACTACAACGAAGCCTTGTTGGCCCCTTGTACCTAAACCTAGGGTCTCTTCCCTGCCAACACATGGTAAGTCATGCCAAGTGCTAAGGCATGCCAAGATGTGCCAGGTGTTAGGTTGTGGCACCAACACATGCTAGTGAGTGTTAGGGAGTACCAGGAAACACAAGGGAGCACTAGTTTCAATTGCATGGAAATGAATGAATAAGAGTGTGTGATAGGGAGTGTTAGCGAGTTCCAAGTGTGCTAAGGAGGGAGTGACAAGGTATTCTAGGTAGTGCCAAGGCATGTTATAGTGTTAGGGAAGCATGCCAAGATGTACCAAGTTCCAAGGTGTGCCAATGCGTACTAAGGAGTGTTAGTGAGTGTTAGGGAAACACAAGGGAGCACTAGGTCAAAATGCATGGAAATGAATGAATAAGAGTGTGTGACAAGGAGTGCAGCAAGTTCCAGGTGTGTTAAGGAGGGAGTGACATGGTATGCTAGGCAGTGCTAAGGCATGCTAGAGTGTGAGGGCATCATCCTACCAAGATGTGCCAGGTGCCAGGGTATGCCAACACGTGCTAGGAAGTGTTATAGAGTGCCATGGAAACAAAAGGGACCACTAGGTCAAAATAATGCATGGAAATGAATGAATAAGATTTTGTGACAAGAAGTGTCAGTGAGTTTCAGGTGTGCTGAGGGAGTGACAAGATATTCTTTGTAGTGCTAAGGCATGCTAGAGGTCATGGCAATGATATGCCAAGATGTGCCAAGTGCCAGGGTGTGTCAATGCATGCCAGGGAGTGTTAGGGAGTGCCATGGAAACACAAGGGAGTGCTAGTTTCAAATGCATGTAAATGAATGAATAAGAGTATGTGACAGGGAGTGTCAGTGAGTTCTATGTGTGTTAAGGAGTGAGTGACAAGGTATGCTAGATAGTGCCAAGGAATGCTAGAGTGCCAGGGCGACATGCCAAGATGTGCCAGGTGTCAGGGAGTGCCATGGAAACACAAGGGAGAACTAGCTCAAAATGCATGGAAATGAATGAATAAGAGTGTGTGATAGGGAGTGTTAGTAAATTTTAGGTGTGTCGAGGAGGGAGTGACAAGGTTATATGCTAGGCAGTGTCAAGGCATGCCAGATTTCTAGGGCATGTGAGGGAGTGCTAGGGAGTGCCAAAGGATGCCAAGGAATGTAGGGGGTGATAACATGTGCCACATAGTTCCAAGGTATTTTTAGATGTTCTAGGTGATATGGCATGTCAAGATGTAAACTATTTTCTTAGTTGGTTTATGTCCATGGTTGGACGTGAGCCTTGACATGGTAACTTATAACTTGTTAATTTGGATAAGTCGAAATTATACATGAGTAGCCTAAGATGAGTTATAGTTAGTTATTAGGTGAACAAGGCATAGTCTAGTTGCAGTAACTATAACTTGGTCAAGTTTTTGTAGTTGAGGGAAGACTTGGTTGGGTTCCAAAGTCCCAAAAAAAGTAAGGGTAGTCGTGAGGGCATTATACCTAAGGAGTGTCAGTGCGTGCCAAGGAATGAAAAGGAATTATAACACATGTCGAACATTGCCAATGCATGTTGAGGAATGTTAGCAAGTGTTAGGGCATCACAAGGGAGAACTATGTCAAAATACATGGAAATGAACAAATAAGTGTGTGTGCCAAGGAGTGTCAATGAATTCCAGGTGTCTCAAGGACAAAGTGTGTTAGGAGAAGGTCATAATAGGAATTGTAGGAGGAAATCCTATGGTTACAATTAGAAGGGGTTGGTCAAATCGTTTAAGACAAAGGGAGACTTTGGGTTGGGCACAACATTCTTTTGTTAATGACTTGGTTGGGTTCCCAAGTCGCAAAAATAGTAAAGCTATCTATGAGGGCATTACAATTAGGTAGTGCCAAGGTGTGCCAGGGAATGCCAGGAAGTACTAACACATGCTAGATAATTCCAAGGCATGTTAGGCATGCTAAGACAAGCCAACTACTAAGGCATTCCAAGATGTGCCAGGTGCCAGGGTGTGGCGCGACTGCATGCTAGGGAGTGTTAGGGCCAAGTACTAAGGAAACACAAGTCAACACTAGTTTCAAATGCATGGAAATGAAGTGTCAGTGAGTTCCAGGTGTGCTAAGGAGGGAGTGACAATGTATGCTATGCAGCGCCAATGCATGCTAGAGTGATAGGGAAGCATACCAAGATGTGCCAAGCGCCAAGGTGTGCCAATGCGTACTAAGGAGTGTTAGGGAGTTCCAGGGAAACATAAGGGAGAACTAGATCAAAATGCATGGAAATTAATGAATAAGAGTGTGTGACAAGGAGTGTCAGTGAGTTCCAAGTGTGCTAAGGAGAGAGTGACATGGTATGCTAGGTTGTGCTAAGTCATGCTAGGAGAGAGTGATAGGGCATGCCAAGGAATGAAAAGGTGTGCTAACACATGGAAGACAGTGTCAATGGATGCTGAGGAGTGTTAGGGAGTGTTAGGAGAACACAAGGGAGAACTAGGTCAAAATGATTAGAAATGAACAAATAAGAGTGTGTGCCAAGGAGTGTCATTGAATTCCAAGTGTCCCAAGGATGAAGTTTTTTAGGAGAAGTTTGTAATAGAAGTTGCAGGAGGCAAGCCTATGGTTGTGATAAGGCATGGACAAAGAAATTTCAGAGAAGGGGAGACTTTGGTTTGGTCACAATATTGTTTTGCTAATGAATTGGTTATTTGTGAGGGCATGACAACTAGGGAGTGCCAAGGTGTTCTAGTGAATGTAAGGTTCCCAAGTTGTGGAAAAATGTAATTCTAGTTGTGAGGGCATGACTGCCAAGGTGTGTTAGGGAATGCTAGGGCATGCTAACATGTGCCAGATAGTACGAAGGCATGTCAAACAAGCTAAGATGTGCCAAGTGCTAAGGCATGCCAAGATGTGCAAGGGTGTGACAATTATGCATGCCAGGGATTGTCAAGGCAACAAAAGGGAGGAACAAGTTAAACTACAAGGACATGAACACATAATAGGGTTAATAAGTCATCAATTTACCTTTTCCATGAGGGGCATGCTAGGCACACCAACACTAGGTGCCAATAGGTGCCAAGTGCCAAGTGTCAATGCATTCTAAGCGCCAAATCTTACTCTGTTGCTTCTCATCTACTTTCCAATAATTGATCTCAAATAACTTTAATATTAAACCATGCCAAAGCATACCAAGTCATCTCAACACATGCCAAACATGCTAAGACTTGCCAAGTGCCAAGTGCCAATGTGTTTCAGGGAGTGTGATGCATGCTATGAAGTGGAAGAGCATGTCGAAGAGTGATAAGGTGTGTTAGAGAGTGCCAATGCATGCTAAGGAGTGTTAGGGAGTACTAGGACAACGCATGGGAGCACTAGGTAAAAATTCATGGAAGTGAATGAATATGAGGGTGTGTCAGGGATTGTCAATGAGTGCTAGTTGTCATGCCATGGAGGGAGTGACAAGGTATGCTAAGCATGGGCAAGGCATGCTAGGGAATATCAGGGCATGTCAAGAAGTGCTAGAGTGTTCTAGGTAGTTCTGGGGTGTGCTAACATGTGCCAAATAGTGCCAAGACATGCCAGGTGCTAAGACATGCTATGATGTGTAGGGTGCTAGACTATGCCAATATGCGTCAAGGAGTTTCAAGGCAGCAAAAGGAATAACCAAGCTAAAATGTAAGGAAATGAAAACATAAGAGGGTTAATAAGTTGATACTTTATCTTTTTAAAAAGGGGCATGTTAGGCACACTAATAATATGTTTCAATACATGCCAAGTGTCAATGTTTGCCAAGTACTAATGTTTGTCAATGCAATATTATGCCAAGGTTTTCCAGGGCATGCTAGGGACTACAGGGCATGCCAACACATGCTAGGGGAGTGTTATGCTATGCTAGGGCATGCTGACATGTGCTTGGGAGTCCTACTCATGGCAAGATTTTCTAGGTACAAATATGTTCCAAGACATGCGAGGTGCCAGGGAATGTTAGTGTACTGTTCCAAAGCATGTTAAGGTGTTCCATGAGTGTTGAGGAGTGCTAGTCTCTCTCATTAATAGAATTGATAGAGGTTGATTATGTATGAAATAATATAGTTCCTACACACACTAGTGGAACATTATCTAAAGGAAATTTGCTAGATAATAAACCTAATAGATATGAATCATGTGTTGACTCATAGGAAAAATGTATTCTTATGAATTGAGGGAAATGATACACACTAATTACTTCTTAACAAATTGAGTTACTGTAACCACTATGATTGTTTGTGAGGCAAATCCCCTCTACGGATAGAGGCGATCCCTACTAGCCCAGAATGGGTCTAGCAATAATCAGTCAATTCTACTATGCAAGTTCCTAATTGCAATTAAAAGGTAGGCAAAGAACACCTACTTGGATTCCAACGCTATTGTTTGATGAAGAGATGCCGCTCTCGCTCCTTCGCTCTGGCCGGTCACGATCCTCCGCGATCTCCGCAAACAGATACCTGCACACACGAAGAGAAAGACAAACACAAGCGTGAAATCTAATAAAAGCAACTATACATCAGTCAGAAAGGATGTAATTCACATTAACCATTACAGAGACAAACGAGAATGGAACCATAATAGTAGTCATCTATTATTAATCAATAATATAGAAGAGTACAACCAAATGTTCTGACGTCGATATCCTTCTCAAGAGGGTCCAGTCAGCAAGTCTCTTAAGCATTCACCTTTAGAGATGGATCTCCCAAGACAAGAGCTCTCTCTCTCACACAAGGAACACTACACAACCTTCCCTAAGCTATCTAGCACTTCCACACTTATCACACCAACTACCTATAGTAGCAGCAATCTGAGCAGTACAAACTCCACACAATCCAAAACTAAAAGCTACAAAAAACTCCAACTAACTGCTCATGGCAATGGTAGCAGTTTAAATAGGAGAAGGAGTCTCCTTGAATGGTGGAAGGATGAGCTTATCTTCAAGGGAAAGTGGTTTCAAAGGCCGAACAGACATGCCATAGAAGGGAGGCGATACTCACAAGGCCAACAACCAAGCCTGTAGTTATCTGGAAGGCTGGCTGTTGGAACAAATTCGCCCAAACTGGATCAGCGCGGGTGCAAAACTGGTCTGGCGCGCTGACATCGCAAAGCAATAACAGTCAAGTCCATGTCAGCGCGACTTAATACAAACCTAGGCTGCGCTGGTCATGAAATTCGACCAGCGCGGAAAAGTCGTGTGCTTCCGCGCTGGCAGCGCATGAGGTCTGTTATGAAGTGCCAGTCAGCGCAGATATTTTAAAAACAGTCGCGCTGATGAGGAAAACTTTGGAAAAGTGGGTTTTTGGCCAGTTCAGAGGGCATGAACTTGATTATTGTGAACTCCTGACACAGTAGGGTGACTGAAAGGGAGACAGTGACAAATTACTATGTAACAGATGCCCCCTAAAGCATGAAGACCGAGAGAGTGGGAGGGGTGAAATGCTTTACAAAACTCGCCGAACTGGAACACCACCAGGAAGGACCGAATATCTCTGATAATCAAGTACATGCAGTCTAGGCATGGGCGCAGCCATCCAAAAGACATGCGAAGAAGGTCTGTGGAATGGACGCAGCCACTCAGCTAAAGAGACCATAGTAATGATAAGGTATGGTCACAGCCATCCATGAAGACTCAGGTATGGGCGCAGCCATCCATCAATGGGTGATGTAATGATCATCCACAAAATCGCAGCCTGGACCATAACAAACAGGGATCCAGGGTCTTGCGCTCCGTCCCGACCCGAACAAAGTACAAGTTCAAGCATGTGAATACATGAACTGAAGTCGAACATGCATGAACATCGTCTGATTACCAGTCAATGATGAAAATTGTTAACAGATGCGAGAGGGACCACCAATAATGACAATGGTCCTCAAGGTACTATAGGTACAATCTACGGCGTGTGAATAAATGAGCTGGTGTCGGACACCCGCAGAATCATTCGATCGGAGGCCAATGATGAAAACCTCATGTCGAACACGAACAACCTGCCATTGAGGCATGCAGGCTCTAAGGCACCTGAAGGGAGTCTCTAAGTCACCTTCCTGGATAATGAGTTGAAGTCGACAGGAAGTGACCTTGATCGAAGGTGGGCCATGATGTTTCCCACATCATCGACACGAGACAGAGGTAAAATGATTTGTGTGAGATAGCAGATGAGGTTGCACTGTTGCAGAGGTCAACTTCTCTTGAACATATCGGCGGCACGACAGTGGATTTGGCAGTATCTGACATCAAATGAGCAGAGGGTATGACGACGAGGCAATGAGCAAATGAGAGGTCAAATAGGATAACCCGTACCCACAGAGGCCAGTTGTGAAACAAGCTGAGAAATCCCCACCCGACACGAATGCAGACCAGTGCCATGTTTAAGAGCGACATACTGCCGACATGATAATTATTACAGTTCCATTTTCCCCACCATTTCTGGTAGGTACCCCGGTTATTTTTGGATGACAAGCTTGACGGGGATAGCATATGCTTGGAGAGTGTCATGTTGACAACGCCCGATGTCATCAAGTTTTAACGAGTCTGGCAAAGGAAAAACTCAGCGTCTTTTCTTGTTTAGAGAGTCTGAAAAGACAGCGAAAAAGAAAACTCCAGGGGGGCCCTTTTTCGTAAAGTTGTGTCTCTCGAGCCCGAAAGAGTATAAAACAATGCTCGAAAGAACCGCCCGACCATTACGATCGAGGAGTACTTTTCGTAAATAGTGCCTTCGACCCGAAAAAGTAAAAAAGCGGTGAGAAGCACGTCGTTTTGGAGCCAATAACGAGTGCGAAATGACAAACACCCGACAATCTTTTTAGTTTAAACGGTCAAAAAAAGAGCTTTAAAAGTGACCACCTCTCATTCCTTTTAACGAGTCGAGAGGGAACCCGGCAATCTTTTCTTGGTTTAAATGGTCGGAAAAGAGTTGAAAGCAGACCTCCATTTTTATTATCTTTAACGAGTCAAAAAGGGAAAAATACTCGGCAATCTTTTCATATTTTACGGGTCATAAAAGAGCTTAAAGGCGACTCGTCCTAGAGGAACGAGTGGTATAAAGGGTAGCAACTGGTTCCGGCAATGGTGGAACTGCTCAAAACATGTAATGGTCAAGAGGCTGGCTAACAAAACCACTCATCGCTGTAGTTCCTCAGGAAAGGATAAACAACCAAGTGAGAGCATATGATCAGCCAAAGAGATGGTAGCAATGGAATGAAAACAACCAAGGCTCATCTTGCAGAATTCAGCGGATAAAAATGGCAATCACGAGATGTAAATCGCATATGGGTTCATTTTTACACAAGCTTGAACCATGGAGAACTCTGCTTGGATTCGGTTTCATGTTTACACAAGCTTGAAACGAAAAACTATGCTTTTTATAAGTTCGCATGCCCCTAGCATAAAGACGCAAAACGAGGTACATGCCCCCCAAGCTTCATTGCATTCAACAGTGGATGGAATGAAGATTCACCTTTGAGAGCTTGGAAAGACTCGACTTGGATTTCACGAGATCTTAATCAAAGACTCAATTGGGAAAAGGGGTTGTTTCATTTTTTAATGAGGTTGACACAGTAAAAGAACTATCCTCGTAACCCTTGTTTCATCTTTTAATGAGCTTGACACAAGATCAGGAACTATGCTCGACTCCTTGTTTCGTTTTTTAACGAGGTCGACACAAGATCAGAACTATCCTCGGGACTGATCCAGTTTCATTTTTTAAGGAGCTTGACACAGGAAAGGAACTATGCTCCGACCAAGCCTAGTTTCATTTTTTAAGGAGCTTGACACCGGAAAGGAACTATGCTCCAACCAGACCCAATTTCATTTTTTAGGGAGCTTGACATAGGAAAGTGAACTATGCTCCGCTCGAACTTCATCATAATGAACAGGAAGTCGGTGCTTCCAAGAGTGTTACTCCCGGTGAAAGGACCACATCTTGGAAGTCAGGGCCCAATGCCCCCAGAACACTATGCATGACGGTGTCATCACTGGATACAGGCACGGGGTAGGTGGCCACGTAGTTGATCTGCGGTGGGGCGGATACAACTGGTGGATAAAATCCAGGAGGGGGCGACAACTGTGCAGGAGGCATTAGGGGACTAACGAACGACAATTGATCAACAGTCACAATTCTTCCATCGTGTGGAAAGCAGACCACACGAAAAAGCGAAGAAACAAGTGCCCCCATGGCGTAAACATAGTCGCAACCAAGGAGAAGACTAAAGTCTAAAACACCTTGGGTAACCAAAACGTCTATATAGACGGTTTTTCCTCCCAAAGTAATAGGGAACTTCGGGAGAACTCCTAGAGATGGACAGGCTCCTCCATCGAAGGCCAACAGATTCTGCGTGACTGGCCCGAGCTGCGGGGAACCTAAAGCTTGCCAAGTAGTGTACGGCATAAGACTGACCGACGCACCTTCATCCAGAACAGTGCCAGGTACTGCCTTATCACAGGCAAGTACTGTAATCTGGAAAGGCACATGGGATGGAAGGCGACCGACGACCAGGCGATTCCAATCAAAGGAAGCAACCAGACTACTTGGTGGGGGAATCGTATGATTGCCCCTAGGTGCTAAAGGGAACGAAGGAGAACCTTCGGGAGCAGCTGGGTTAGGAGAGTCATTTCGGGACTCCAGGGAATCTGAAGAGACGAGAAGAATGTGAGCATGATTCTCTTCCGAAACAGAGTGAGCGAGCGGTGAACTCGAGTCAACACTCTTTCCGACCAATGTTTGGTCTGGAACAGGCTGGGCAGAGCCGGGTTCGGGAAGAGGGGCCTGGACAAGAGAAGAATGTGAACCAATCTCATTGTCGGGAGGCGGATGATCTGCAACTGCAGAAAGACGTTGATATCCAACGGGAAGTTGGGGTGAGGGAGCTGGGAGGCTTTCCAAAAAACTGTAGGCTTTATCCATGAGTGGACAAAGGTGAAGGGGATGATTGCCCCTCACAAATTCTACAAGGGATTCGAATCTTCCCTTTTCCCTTACCATTCCCAACTAATAAGGTAGCATCGCCATGAGCTCCAGAGGATGATGAGGGGTGGGTCGGATCGCGAGACCATATTTCTAATACCCTCGGAATGCCAGGACAATTGCGAAGAAGATGGTCCTCCTTGCATAATCGACCAGGAAACTTAACCTTCCGCGGAGGAGCAGAAGGGGACCCAACTTCAGGTGTACTCGAGGGAGTAACAATTATACTTGTAGCCTCCCCCTTAGGAGACTTCTTCTTCTTGGTCTTCTTCTTCTTCTTCTTAGCCACCTGGTTACTCGAAACGAGGCCTTCACCAGGCGAAGTAGAAGATGAGGACGTAGAAGTAGGCGTCGAAGGGGAGAGGTCCACCTTAGGATCAACATGATGTTGTTCAGGTGGAGGGACTGATGGACTAACAGCCGACACGGCAGGGACCAAAGAGGTTGAAAACAACCAAACAGGCAACCCGACAGTTAACCCTGGAAGGGATAACTTTGCCATATAAGGAGCACCAAAATTCCCGAGAGGAGGGAAATGACCAGGATTCCCGTCAGGAGGGGAACTGGGGTTGGTGAACCCTGGAAAAGTTGCCATGGCAAAAAAAAATAAGCCTACTCAAACTAACGCACACAAGATCTAACCAGGTAACGTTAATCGTGGCCAAATAAATTTTAAGACGCAGGAACTAAACTTGACCTTTTCATGTTTCAAGAGTCGAGAAAAGGACGAAAAGATGACTCTAGTCTCCTTCGAATGTTTAATGAGCATGAAGTGACAAGACGCTCACTGGCACCTTTTCTTTTAAGGAGTCCGAAAAGGATCAAAAGTGACTACTCTGGAGACTCTAGGCAAAGGGTTTACCAAGCAATCCGTAAAACTGCTTATACACCTTGGCAATCGCATGAGAACCAAGGACTTTCCGTACTGCAGTCAATCTTCCCGAATACTGTGTTTGGTGCGTTACGACTCACAAGGCGGCAGACTCGGCTTCCTATGGATCAAGGATAAAAGCCTAGTGGGGTCTCCCTATATACGTGACGGTACATGGGAGCACAATCCGTGTTAGACCACTATTGAGTCGCAGAAGGAGGAATCACCCAACCGTAATGTGAAACAATAGTGACTATGTTTAAAGACGCTGGAACACGTCTCTAACCTAGACCTCTAGATGTTTGCGTTAAGTTCCAATGCGTTTTTAGGTTTATTCAGTTCATTTTATGGTTGATCTTGAATTTAGTTTCGATTTCAGGTCTTATCGTGTGATCTCTCACAATTACCTAGATGCAAGTTATATGCCAAAGAACACCATTTCGTTCGATGAATTCTAACTATGAGAAGGTTAAGAGCTTTCAATCAAACAAAACGAACTCAAACAACCAAGCAATCTAATGCAGCTAATGACAAAGAAATGAGATTTTTCTTTTGAGAATACAAATCAATCAAATGCTCTTCCTTTCATTAACTATTGAGTGCAAAAGATATTAGTTCGATTTCCTTTTCAATGGCACGATGCACTTGCAATGAATTTTGAGAGACAGCAACACCGAGTAGAGGAAACAAGAATCACTCAATGAAATACACAACAAGTGTGAAAAGAGCTGGTTGAACCCAAGCAATTGTAATCTATGTCTGGGTGGTGAGGAGTAACTGAAACAACCGAAGGACTGGTTCGAGAACAACCACCTAAACAACCAAGCAAAGAAAGAAAAAAGGAAGGTTTCCGCAGTAGCAAAGGCAAGCAGCAACGAACTTTTGCGAACAAGTGAACAAGCGAACAAAACAAGGTCAGTCCAGTGGAAACTGGATGATGGCACTAGGTCACGGGACACAAAAATGAAATTCGTTCGACAAGACTTTGCAAGCAAGTGTGTAACAGTTCAAACAATAAATATCAAGTCATAAACCAAGTAGAAAAAGCTGGAGATAGTCAAACCAACAGGCTCAGGAGGCAAAATTGAAACAAATTCAATTTTACAGGATCAGCGCGGGTAGCGCTCAGCAACTGTGCGCTGACAAGAGGTCACGCGTAGCAACTTGGCGCTGTCAGCGCGGAAGGACACGACTTAAGCGCGCTGGTTCGATTTCAGAACCGTCGCGACTATTCGATGAGAAAGCGTGATGACCGCGAAACTCAAGAAACAGGGCAGCGGTGTCAGCGTGATTGTTTCAATTAAAAACGCGCTGAGGCTAAAAAACAAGCAAAATCAAAGAAAAACTCCCAAACCCAGGCGAAGGTTTTTCAAACAATTCAAGCACTTCCCAGATTGAACCAAGAAATCCAGAAGTAAAAGACTAACCCCTAAACTTCAAAGAGAGAGAAATCAAGCAAGCTCAAAGCAAAAATGAATGACAAGGGATAGAGGCCAAGTCCCCAGTGGAGTCGCCAAATTGTTGGAGAGGCAAATCCCCTCTACGGATAGAGGTGATCCCTACTAGCCCAGAATAGGTCTAGCAACAATCAGTCAATGCTACTATGCAAGTTCCTAATTGCAATTAAAAGGTAGGCAAAGAACACCTACTTGGATTCCAACGCTATTGTTTGATGAAGAGATGCCGCTCTCGTTCCTTCGCTCTGGTCGGTCACGTTCCTCCGCGATCTCCGCAAACAGATACCTGCACACATGAAGAGAAAGACAAACACAAGCGTGAAATCTAATAAAAGCAACTATACATCAGTCAGAAAGGATGTAATTCACATTAACCATTACAGAGACAAACGAGAATGGAACCATAATAGTAGTCATCTATTATTAATCAATAACAGAGAAGAGTACAACCAAATGTTCTGACATCGATATCCTTCTCAAGAGGGTCCAGTCAGCAAGTCTCTTAAGCATTCACCTTTAGAGATGGATCTCCCAAGACAAGAGCTCTCTCTCTCACACAAGGAACACTCCACAACCTTCCCTAAGCTATCTAGCACTTCCACACTTATCACACCAACTACCTATAGTAGCAGCAATATGAGCACTACAAACTCCACACAATCCAAAACTAAAAGCTACAAAAAACTCCAACTAGTTGCTCATGGCAATGGTAGCAGTTTAAATAGGAGAAGGAGTCTCCTTGAATGGTGGAAGGATGAGCTTATCTTCAAGGGAAAGTCATTTCAAAGGCCGAACAGACATGCCATTGAAGGGAGGCGATACTCACAAGGCCAACAACCAAGCCTGTAGTTATCTGGAAGGCTGGCTGTTGGAACAAATTCACCCAAACTGGATCAGCGCGGGTGCCAAACTGGTCTAGCGCGCTGACATCGCAAAGCAATAACAGTCAAGTCCATGTCAGCGTGACTTAATACAACCTAGGCTGCGCTGGTCATGAAATTCGACCAGCGCGGAAAATTCGTGTGCTTCCGCGCTGGCAGCACATGAGGTCTATTATGAAATGCCAGTCAGCGCGGATATTTTAAAAACACTCGCGCTGATGAGGAAAACTTTGGAAAAGTGGGTTTTTGGCCAGTTCAGAGGGCATGAACTTGATTATTGTGAACTCCTGACACAGTAGGGTGACTGGCAGGGAGACTGTGACAAATTACTGTGTAACAATGATCTTGGACACATAATGAAAAAGACTCCACAACAATGGTCTTAAATAGTTATCTTTTAACGAAAAATATAGTAGCAGGTACATAGTGCCATAAAAAACTCATTGGAATGATCAATTATGACAAACATTTTTTGGTCGTCACCAAAAGTAACGAAAAAGAGCATTGGGGAGGGTCAATAAAAGATCGTCACTAGAAGTGTCACCAAAGAGAGAATTAGTGATGGTCCTTTAATGACCCTCACCAAAAGTGTCACCAAAGATATAATTAGTGACAGGCCTTTAACGACCCTCACCAAAAGTGTCATTGAAAATGGCTTTGGTGATAAACATTAAAGGACCATCACTATATACACTTACAACAATGTTTTTTTAAGGACCGTCACCATATGCAGCATTGGTGATGGACCTTAAAGGTCCGTCATAGGCATGACCCTCACCAATGACCTTTTCTCTTGTAGTGATTGTCTTAAGGATTTGCCTCAACTCTTGTTTGTCAGCACAAGAGAGTGGTTTGCTTTGCATTCGAGAAGTGAGGTGTGCATGCCTGGTGAGTGCTAGTGTACTCGTGTCAATGGTTCTTTCACTGTAAGGGGAGAGTGTGAGAGTGAGTCCCATGTTAGTTGGGATGAAGTCCCAACTTGTCTAGGAACACACACAACACAACAGGATGTGTATAGCTTCCGCAGGAGCAGTCCACACAGATGTGGCAGTCACAACACACAAGGTAATATAACACATACAACACTCAACAAATGAGTCTAAATGAGTGCAACAGTTGTTATAGCAAGCTTAGTGTGAAAGGTATGTCTGATGTCGAGGAAGATAACCACCATGGGCAAGACAACATTAACAACATAAACGACACATTTCCATTAACAAATTATGTATTACAACAAGTGAAATAGTTCAAGTTTTCAACATAGGTTAAAGAAACATGCATTACAAGTTTTCAAGATTAGTCTTACAACATTTACAATACATTTGTGAAAATGTGTTGGAGTATTAGCACGCTTCTGAATTAAGTGAAAGTTCCAAGACACATCGTTACACCATACATCACTGACCCCAAGTGCGAGGTGTTGGAGCCACTATTTACTCCTCAAAGAAAATATTATAAACTCTCTTGGCTATGTTAGAGGAGGTGAGGTGAAAATTCCTTTCCATGTACAAATGAGGGGCTATTTATAGCCAAGGGTCAAACTGACCCTTGTGATTGTTCGACTACCCTCATGACTGTTTGACTTCCATGACATTTTGACTTTACATGACTATTTGTACAACACGTGGGTATCTTGGACTTCCACATTACATTACATTGATTGACAACATATCCCATAGTAGAGATGTGGTCGGCATGACTCGACATGACAGTGTCAATACATTTGTGTTGCTGCTAGAGTGCATGTCGAGCTACAATGATGTTGGGTGATGGATGTCTTCATGGTGTATCACAGCTTCACCTCTGCATGGAAAAGTGGATGGATTATTCAATGGTCTTTGGTTCGCTTGATGATGCTGTTGGATACCTATAGTAATAGGTTTCATATTTCATGATTGATTATTGAAAATCCAAATAGGCTCTGCTTTGTTAGCACAAAGATCCCATATTTCCAGGTAATCAGAGGTGTGTGAAATTACTTCAGATATTGAGGACCTTATTACATTTTTGTGGATGATTCAACAGCCTAATCTGGATCATGCCATGTTTCAATTTTGAGTTGTAGAATAGAGAAAGAAGTCTGTCCGAACAGCTTAATCTTGGCAGACAAGTAGTTCAGGTAGAGAAACAAAGGTTCCCAAAAGCCTAATCTGGGACCTTGGAAGAGATAAGGGTAGAAGCAGATAGAGTAAAAAAGGAAAAAGCCAAAGAAAAGAAAAGGCAATTGAGGGTTGCAAGTCTAAGTGCCCCTCCAAGAAGAAACTAAAAAATGTTAGGTGAAATAGTTGGGTAGGCAGTTGTGGTTGCAGAAAGGACAGGTTCACCATTACATAGTTGTCAAAGATATTTTGCCAAGGCAATGGACATATCAGCAAAAAAGGTGGTGAATTTCATGGATTCACAGCAGAAAACATCACTAACTTCACTTTTTCCCCTTACTCCATCATTAACATCCCCTTTCTCAAAGATTCCCCTCCTTCACTTTACTAACTCCTAATTCTACTATTTAACTCCCTTATTCTACCCCTTGCCCTAATAGTAATAACACTAAGGTGTATAAAGCCCTAAATGTTATATATTCCCTCCCCTAGGCATAATAGCCGAGAAATCTGCAAAGAGGGATCATAGTGGCATCTGGCCACCATGGTGAACCTATCCCCGATACTCTCCCTTTGCTGCAGATCATTTCCCCTCAAAAAATACCTTTGCATGGGTAAAAAACCCTCTCTAAACCCCTCTAGCCCACAAACCCTCCGCAAACCTTATAAAAGGCAAAATCCCGCCTTCAGCATGCCCCCAAATGCAAGCGCGGGTGGTCAGAGGTTGAAACATTTGAAAACCTTGTCAAAAAACCCATAAACGTTAAATTTTTCCGCCGCCCTATCCGCCGTGCACCTTACACCTCCGCCAGCCGTCGGATCAAGCCCTCCAGATCCGACGGCCCACCACAATATCGGAACGCCGTCCACGTCCGCGCGTTAACTCCCGAGAACATGACGTTGCGCCTCGTCATGCCTCTGCCACGCGTCGCCCGTTAGACCGTCTCGGAGCTCCCTCTGACACCCTGGGCGCCGTACTCTAACCGCCCCGAGAGACCGTGACGGTTAAAGCCTTAACCGTAACCTTCACGGCTTAACCTCCGCCCGTCCGCTGTTTGACCGTCCCGCCGCGTCCAGCTCACCGCTGACTGGACTGCCACCTCACCCCCGTTGACCTGTCGTCTTCCGCCACGTCCTCCCCGATGACGTCAGCTGACGTCACATCACCGTGACCCACCAATGACGTCATGCTGACGTCATCCTATAAAAGCGCCAAATGGGTAAAAATCTCATATTAACCAAATTTCACGCATTTTTTACCATTTCACTGTTATTGTCTGCCGAACTCTCTGTTTAACCGTTTCTGCCCGGATTTCCGCCAACCTGTAAATTCAACAAAGGCGACCACTCCAGCAACTGCAGTACACCTTATCACGACTTCTGCACGTCAAGTTACAGGTATTTACCCTACCCTGCCCTCCATTCGACCTGCATTCTGCTCTAAACTGCTCACAGGCATAATAGGACCGTAAAACAGATTTTTTCACCGCTAGAACCGGGTTATACCTCCACCATTGTCTCTGTGAAGTCCAAAAATTCCCTGCAGAGTTGTAACAAACTGCAATTCATCTGAAAACCCCTCGTCCTGCGTTTTCTCGGCTAATGCCCCGCTGAATACCTCTGAATTACTACCAGGAGCTAAATTGGGCCCCAAAAGAGTCTCTGTAACCAATTACCAGCAGTATTTCAATTGCTAGCTGGTAAATTCCCCTCTGACAGTTCAGAAAATCGAGTTTTTACCACAGAGGGCAATCTGCAGTCTGTCTTTGCCAACTCACTGGTCAAATTGCATTAGTTTATCCCTTCACAAGCTATGGAGATTCCCATTGCTCTCAATATTAAGCCTATCAATGCCCCCCACCAAGAATTAGCATGGAAACCCCTGGGAGACATGGATTACCAGATGTTGGACTGGTTTCCTATGGGAACTAAGTATAATATCCAGATGTTAAATGAACTAAGAGCCCAGCACATGAGTGGAGCAGATATCCTGGGAATTTGGGAATCAAATTTGCCCATATACAACCTTCCCCAAGTTAATCCCATGCCAGAGCTTATCTACAGTTGCCAAGAGTGCTATGACCCCAGCCAAAGGGCAGTCATTAGCCCCACAGGCCTAGTCCTGTTTCAGATCACTCCAGAGAGTATAAATCAGATGCTGCATTTTCATACAGCCAAGAAATTGACCCCTCTTTCCATGCAAGATTTGATAAAGAGAGGAAATAACCTGTCTAATGACCAGATTGTGAAGATTAACCAGCTATTTGTCACACCTAGCTCTGAAGCAGTCAGAACCCCTCCCATTGGTTACCAATACCTGAATGAGTTGGGCAGGATGATGGTGGACTTGATTGGCTATGTCCTAGGATTCAGAGGACTGGAAGATGTAGATGACTGCATATTGGCAATGCTGTCCATATTTGCCCCAGGTAAGCCTCCAGCTATCCACTATGATTATGCAACTTATATAGCTGAGAAGATTCATGACCAGTTCATGAACTTGAAGAGGGAGAGGCTGTTCAGATACACCTCCTACATATACCATCTGTTCTTGTTCAACCAGCCAGCTACCTTCTCTGTCCCTTTGAGGCCACTCAACGCCCAAGGAACCCCAAGATCAGTTGTTTTTTGGACCCCTGTGTTCCATCGTACCTCAGTATCACCTTATACATACTGTGAGTTTATTGATTTATTTGTTCATCCAGCCCTAACAGTGCTGCAAGGTGCCCCTCCTCCTAGACTGACCGATGACATGAAAAGAATTCTTCATTTGAACAAGCTTTACAACATCGGCAACTGGTACTTCTACCAGAATCACACAGTCATTAGGGTGTATGGATGTGAATTAAATCCATTTAGGCTGCCAAGGTACGTTCCCATGAGACTGTTTGCCTTAGAATATTTCAGGCAATTTGGGAACTCAGATTACCTACACTTTCAGAGTAGAAACAAGAAATCACAGTTGAAAGTGAGAAATCAGCTAGGTCCCTTCTTATACAACAGAAAGGAGGAAGGCTGGAAAGAGGCAGACAGGATCCTGGAAGGACTCCAGTTGAAAACTAGTTTTGAGTGGATTCCATATGACCCTAACCACTCTATTTCCCTCAGGAGGATCAGGTATAAGTTAGGCAACTATGCTCATGCCAGATTACCTGAAATTGAAAAATATGCAAATGCACCAGATTGGGAAGAGGGCACATTAGTAGAGCAAATGACTAATGAAGAAATACTTGAGCAAGAGGCTAGAAATGTCCAAAAACAAGCTGACTTGGAAACTTGTGGACAGGTGCCTATTTCCTACAGGAGGCAAATTGGGGCAGCCACCACAACACCAGCAACACAACAGCGAACTGCCGAGCAGACAACCCAAGCAGCAAGCAAGGACAAAGGCAAACAGGTGGAACAACCACCTATATTAACAGAAGAACAGGTTGACACCTTGCTACAGCAGCAAGAAGAAATGGAAGAACGGGAGTTGGGGCAGCAACAAGATAAACCACAAACTAGTGGGCAGCAGCCATTACAGCAAAATAAAGAGACAGATTTGCCCGGATCTACAGAACAGCAGCCCCAAACAGAGTTGTCTCCAAGAACAGACATCAATGTGGACAGCTCAGTCCTCCAAACACCTCAGAAGGAGGACTTAACCAGAAAGAGAGAGAGAGAGACTCCCCAGACTTCATCCTTGATCAGAGGAGAGAAGAGGCAAAGATTGAATGACTCCCAAGAGGAGGACATAGCAGTAAGGCAGGCCATGGGCATGGGCCCACCCAGTGGAGAACTCTCGGCCAGCTCATCTCAAAGAGGACCAGATATGACAATGGGAGGAGAGGTCAGCTCTTCTGGCCAGCATAGAGAGGGGCACTCAAGTATAAAGCAGCAGTTCATAGAAATCAAGAGAAGGAGTGATCCCATAAAAGTGCAACTCTATGATCACTTGTTAAAACTAGCTCCCAGCAACCAGCAGAGACTAATGTCTGCTTTTGATGTGAGTGAGGGCAAAATGATAATGAGCCATTTTATGCCCACAACTCTACATCCTCAGTCCACCTCAGACTATTTAAGAACCAACATGGAGGTTCTGGCTAAAGATATTCACCCCATGGATAAGATAGAGTTACACAAACAAACGGGTGAAATGGTGTATGCCTCCCTGGCAGATGAGACACTGGAAAATTACAAGTTAAAGAGCAGCCTAGACAATACATCATCCCAGCTAGAATTGGAACGAGCATCCTCACAGGCCAAGGACAACAGGATCAAATCCTTGGAGGAGGTAATCATAGATATTGGACATGATCCCAAGGATGTCAAAGGCATCCAAGAACTGCTGAAAATAAGGGATGCAGACATGGCAGCCCTAAGAAAGAAAATCAAACTCCCGGCCACCATCCATCCACAAACAGATGAAGTTGCCCAGCAACGGCAAGAAAAAGATACCACAGACTTGCTGGTATCCTTATACAAAGAGCTGGTTAGGACTCAAGACCAGCTAGGACAAACTGAAGCTGCAAAGGCAGCACTACAGGAAGCACTGAAGCAAAGAGAAGAGGGCCATCCCTCCCAGCCTCCTCCTGTGATAATAAATCTTGAGGAAGTCCCTCCAAAGACTGCTCCTCCTCCTCAGCAAACAGAAGCTACAGCACCAACTACAGCGCCATCCACAGCAGCAACAACTACAACATCAGAACAGGCTGCTAGTCTAGACATGCAAAAGCTGCAAGCAGAGATCCGAGCTATGGAAGCTCAAATGAAAGAGCTGGATGGGCTCAAACAGAACTTGGCTAATGTTAATGAGAAATTTGATAAAAGCAAACAAAATGAGGCAGCCAAGGAGAGAGAGGTGAAAACCCTTAAGAGAAGGATTGCTGAGCTGGAAAAAGAGCTTGCACTGGAAAGGGTGACAGCTGATATGAAAGCAGTGTTGTGGAGCAACATTGGGAGATCCATTGCCAAACAGTGGCAATACATTGAAACCATGGATGAACAAATGGTGCTCATCACCAAAGCAAACAAGGAAATACAGAGAGCAAGGGCAAGCCTTGGGCACATGCCAGAAGCAGCTACCAGGATGATCAATATCCTGAATTACAAGACCAGCACTCAATTGGCTACCATGGGAATCAACAACAGGACAGAAACAATTGCCATAGCCAAAAGAGTTGTTACATTGAGAAACTTGATTGGAACCCTGGAGAGGAGAACACAGGACATGCAGACAGAAATTAACAAATTCCTGGAGAAATTTGTAACACTGCAGAACAGAGGCCTCCCCAACATTTTGAGCAGCGTGGGAAGACTGCTCACCCTGGACAACTATAACAAGAGAATTGATGCACATGCAGTAGCAGAGATTGCAAAACCTCCCACCACTTCAAAGGACACAGGGCCAGCCACAGGGCAAATGATGTATGACAGAGTGGAGAACCTGTTTTTTCTCATGAATGAGATAGAGCATCTGTTTGATACACCACCCAATTTCTTCAAGTTCACAGAAGCAGATGAGACTCTAGGGGCAATTTTGGCACATCAACTGCCCACACAGGATGTCTGGAGGCATTTGACCCAGACAATTTTGACAGGCCAGAACCAATAGCGCAGAAGGAAAAAGGCAGACACGCGCAGTGGCAATTTTGGGAATTAAAATTTACAGAAAAAGCAGAGGCTGAGCCAACTCGGCCAGACCAGTCACTCGCCACCAGCAGCAGTCAAAGTCACAGCTGACAGGTCCGAGACATAGTGTACCAGCCTACAGTCGGGTTTTCTATGCATTAACTCCAAATATTCAGACCGACTTAGCTATTCTTATAAAGCTAAATATCTTCTGACAGAGCATTAAAATGCCTGTACTGTGTATTAAATGTGTAATAAATTTTCGACATAATATCTTAAAGAGTTGGTGAGAATGTAAAGACTGAGATAACGCAGAACTCAGATATTTCTGTAGACCACCGCTAGTATATATAGACCCTTCACAGATGCTGAAGGGGTTGCTGGAATTTTCTCTTGGATAACTTCCATCTGCTGTAATATTTTCAGAGAATTAATACAAAGGAGGAATGGAACTTCCAGAAGTTTGGTGTATTTGATGTCTTGTGGTGAAGGATGCCTGTTACAGGATTCCATGGGTGTTGCATAAAACTATAAGTATTCTCAAATCTCTTATCGTGTCCGTTTTGAGTCTTTTGTTCTCTTTGTCGTTCTAATGTTTTACACTTGATAGCAAGGTGAAAGGATAGTACCAGGATTTAACCATGTTTACCCTGGACTCAAACTGAGCTATTATAAATGTTTTCCTCTTATACAGTAACAGAATTGTAATTCTTAAATGCTGCAATTCAAAACTGTGTTTTTTTATTGTAACAGTCATTCTCTGGGATTCAACTTTGCCCCTAAGACCTCTGTTTTCTCTTCTTAAAGCTATCTGTTGGGAACACATAGATAAATAGTGGAAATTCTTAAATGCTTTCACTATTCGTGCTACCTGTTTCCAGTCTTTTAATCAAAAATCTGTTCTATTAAACTCCCAAATGGCCCTGTAAGTCCCATCTTTCATCTCAAAACTTCAAACACATACAGCTACAGACTCCATTGCCCAATGGTACTCAACTTCTCAGAAAACTACTTCACTAGAACCTAAAAGGAATTTCACCAACCAAACATAAACAAAACACAGTGCATAATAGCTAGCCTAAAACCCTACAACAAACAGTTACAAATCATAAAGAGAGAGCCCTCTCTGATCACTGTTAGGCTAGAAGCAGTGATCCAAAGATTGGTTAGTGGTTACCCCGGCCGTATTCCCTTGGGAGTCATAGGGAACAACCTGGGTGTTAACATAATTGGCGACTCCGCTGGGGACAAGACTATTCAATCACTATCTATCTTCCAAAGCTTTCATCAAGCCTGAAGCTAGCCAAGACATCTTAGGACTGTTTCTCTAATACAGGGGCAGTCTTAGGGAAGAGCTAACTAGGGAAACTTATCCTAGCCTTGAAACATATATAGTCATTCCAGAGTTCTTATTTTGCCCTTGTAAATACAAAACTTCTGTATAAAGTTCTGAAAGAACACTTAGAAGCTGGCTCCTAAAAGAAACCCAAGGCATACTAGGGCACACCCTGACCCTGATCAACCCATCATTGTTGATAACCCAAATATCATCCCAAAGAACATAAGGAAACAGCACAAGCAGGATAAACCTGCTGATTCAGATATAAGGTCAGACCAACCCATCCTCATTCCCACTCCTTGCAAAGTCCTTTTTCGTTCCACACCCAATTCCCCTAGTTCATCTTCAACCCCTCAAAGTCCTACCTTTCCATCTTCACCATCTGCACATACTCACTCAACCAATTCTCCACTTGTTACCCATCCTATTAACCCCAGTACACCTGTAACCCCAGTTGTCCCATTTGTTCCTATCAACCCTATCAACCCTATAAACATGGCTAACAGATATGCACCATTGCAGATTCCAGCCAATGCTCCAGCCCTACCCCAAGATTATCAAACCAGACTCTCATTTTTTGATTCCCATGGCCCTTTGACAGCCATCCAGCATGCTAAAAAGATGCAAGACCACTTTGAGACCTATGAAATTGATGATGATAGTGTCAGGATGAGAATTTTTGTCCAAAGCCTAACTAGGGATGTCAGAACTTGGTTTAGATCCTTGAATGCAAATTCCATTGCAACCTCTGAAGTTCTATACCAGGAATTTACCAACAGATGGGAGAAAAAGAGAGATCCACACCATATACTGGGTGAATATAACACTATTAAAAGAGGTCCCCAAGAAACGGTGTTGGAATATTGTGCTAGGTTTAACAACATATACAATGCTATTCCCCAGAACTTAAGGCCCCCTCCTGATTTAGCCCTTTATAACTTCCCCGATGGTTTTGACTCTGATATGGCCTATCAGTTGAGAGAAAGAGACCCTCCAACCCTTGCAGAAGCCCAAAGAGTTGCAGTCACTGTAGAGGCCAACCTAATTGCCAAAAGAAACAGGGCAAAGCTGGAAAAGAAGGTTGGTTTCAAAGAAGAGCCCTCGGGCTTCGATCAGAAGTTGGATGCAATACTAAACAGCATGAAAAGACTAGGTGAGAGAGTGGAATCAGTAGAAAGAAAGTCATCATGGGAAGCACCACAAAACAATACTCCTAGAAACCCAAATTTTAGGAGAACACAAAACCCCAATACAGGAAAAACAGGTGCTGACCAAGATATCAGACCACCTTTTCAAGAAAATTATGCAGAAACTTCCTCGGCTAATCAACTCAATGAAGATCCAGAGATCAATTTAATAGGGCTGGATGGTAAAAGCCATGTTTTCCTAACACAAGAAGACCATGATGAGGATGAAAACAAAACATTCCAAACACAATCAGGAGAATCCTTTGACTTCAAGCAAGGATATGATACTGCTGTATATGAAGTCCATAAGCAGTACAAACTAAGAAGTAGGACTGTGAATGCAAATCAGCCAGAAAAGGTAAAGGATAAACAACAATCTAAAGAAGACTCAGTCACTGAACCTAATCACAAAACAAACTTGCCTGCAAAGGAAGTAGTGGTTGAGGAGGTCACTGAATTACTGCCTACCTCACAAGAGCCCACAGCAACTTCATCCTCTCACCCAAATCCGAATATCACCCCTCAAGACATGGGCATGAGGGGCAGGTTCCAAAATCAAGAGGAAATCCAACCGGAAGAGTCATTGAACAAGGAAAGGACTGCTGTCCGTGACCTTAAAATGCAGGTGGATAAACCCTTTGACTTAGGAGTAGAGATTGGCAAGTTAAAGGTAGCAATTCCCCTCTCAGAGTTAGCAAAGCATGACATATACAAACAACAGATCAAAAAATCCCTTCAGCTCACCAACAACAAAGATGATGTAAATGTGCTAGATGACACTCCAGAATTACTGTTTGGTCCAGAGGTAGATGGAAAAACAGTAGTCACAGGGGTCTTACCTTTTTTTGTCAGTTTGCACGTTCATGATAAAATACTGCACAATGCAATGTTTGACTCAGGTGCATCTCATAACCTCATGCCTAAAGCAGTCATGGAAAGATTAAATTTGGATATAACAAGACCATACAAAGACCTGTTTTCTTTTGATTCTAGTCAAGTCAAATGCTTGGGCCTGATTAAGGATTTGTGTGTGTCCTTAGTTCAATTTCCCAACAAAACCATTTTAATGGATGTTGTTGTTGCTGATATCCCACCCAAATATGGAATGCTCTTATCAAGATCATGGGGAGCCAAGCTCCAAGGCTCCCTGCAATTAGACATGTCATATGCAACCATCTCTGTCTTTGGACAACCCAAAAGACTTTATAGGGAAACACTCATGAAATACATGGTCAGCAGTGAAGAAAAGCCTCAAAATTTTCCAATATATGCTGTCCATTCGGACATAGACTCCTTCATCCTTTTCAATGACAGCACAAATTCCTTAAGCAATAACATCAAGACCGAGACACCCATACAAAAACAAAACATCCATCAAACAAGTGGCACCTGCCAAAATTTAATCAGCCCAACAATACCCATTCACCCTCCTTCAGTTGTAAAAAATTGTCAAACAAATGATGAAATTATCCTAGGAGACAAATGGGAAAAGAAACCTCAACTCATGCTCACATGGCCATCCCATGAGAAGAATTTAAGATTCCCTGACCAGCAAGATAGTCTGTGGGTCCTAGAGTTTGATGGCTCAGTTAACAAGTTAGGGGCAGGAGCTGGAGTATGGATACATAACAAAGAGAAAGCCTGTGCACAAGGCAGGGCATATAGACTGAACTTTAAATGCACTAACAACATGGCAGAATATGAAGCTCTGCTACTAGGTCTCAAGATTGCAAAATCATTACAAGCACATAGCCTCTCAATCATGGGGGACTCTGATCTAGTAATTCAACAAGTAAAAGGGGAGTTTGTCACCAATGACAAAAGATTAAGGTCCTACAGGTCTGCTGTAATTGAAATACTAGAAACTTTCTCCGAGTTTGTTCTCACAAAGATTCCAAGGGGCCACAATCTCCATGCTCACAGCTTGGCAACATTTGCCAGCACCTTCAAATTCCCACTACAACCCAACAATTGTTTCACAGCAGAAGTCAAATATAGGCCTTCTATTCCAAACAATGTCAAAGAATGGCAAGTATTTGAGAATGATAGGCAAATAAACAACTTTTTAACTTTGCAAAAAGAGTTTACAGGATTAAATATTGACCTTGAGACAGCAAGTCAATCTCAAATTGTTGATGGAGCAAGTCAATCACAATTACAGTTTCAACAATCTGCTCACCCAATGTCACTTAGGACAGCAAAACAACTGCTCAGCCCAACCATTTTCAACAATGAAAACATTCAACAAATTAAACAAATGGACTGTGAAGAGATGAGTAACATTGAAACTGAAATCATACAACTCAAAGACAATTTCCTCCCAGTGGGCCTTACCCCATTAGAGGATATTTTTGACTCAAATGACATCCCTAGGAAGCCAAAGATGCAGCCATTAGATGCAAGAGTTGAAGAATGTAATATTGGCACTATGGAAAAGCCTAAGATAGTCAAGCTGTCCGCCTCTTTGCCCCCCGATCAAAAGCCCAAATATGTTGATCTCTTTAAAGAATTCCAAGATGTCTTTGCCTGGGGTTATGAAGACTTGAAGTCTTATGACACATCTGTCATCCAGCATACCATCCCTCTCAAGCCTAATCAAAAACCATTCAAACAGAAATTGAGAAGGATCAATCCTGTGCTCCTTCCTTCCATTGAAAAAGAGTTGCATAAAATGTTCAAGGCTGGTATTATAGCACCAATCAGATTCTCGGAATGGATTTCAAATTTAGTCCCTACCAGAAAGAAAACTGGTGAAATCAGACTTTGTGTAGACTTAAGGAATCTGAATCAAGTTTCACTCAAAGACAACTATCCCTTACCCAAAATGGACCACATCCTCCAAAGAGTAGTAGGAGCATCAAGAATATCATTGTTGGATGGCTTCTCAGGCTTCAATCAAATTTTAGTGCACCCTGATGACCAAGACAAAACTGCATTTACTACCCCATGGGGAACTTTCAAGTATGTGAAAATGCCATTTGGTTTGAAAAATGCAGGGGCAACATTTCAAAGAGCAATGGACATTGCTTTTGCAAAAGAAATTCATGATTTCTTGGTCATTTACTTAGATGATCTTACACCCTTCTCAAAATCTGACCAAGAACATTTGAAACATTTAAGACAGATTTTCATAACATGCAGAAAATATGGCATTTCCTTAAACCCCAAGAAGTCTGTATTTGGTTTGGAAGAAGGGAAACTTTTAGGACACATCATTTCAAAAGATGGCATAAGAATTGATCCAGATAGGATACAAGCGATCCTACAAATGCCTCACCCTAGGAGTGTCAAAGAGTTGCAAGGATTCTTAGGAAAACTCAATTTTTTAAGAAGGTTCATCCCAAATTTAGCAGAATTGATCAGACTGCTAAACAATATGCTAAAGAAAGATTCAAAGGTTAAGTGGACTATGGAAGCAAAGCAAGCCTTTGAAAGCATAAAACTGGCTTTAACCCAAACCCCGGTATTAACTAATCCTCAGTTTGACAAAGACTTTATTATTTTTTCTTTTGCCTCCCAGCATACTATTGCTGCTGTTTTATTGCAGAAAGATGATCAAGGGAATGAAAAGCCCATTGCCTTCTTCAGCAGAGCTCTTAGAGATGCTCCTTTGAAATACCAAATAATGGAAAAACAAGCCTATGCATTAATCAAAGCTATCAAAGATTTTAGGATCTATATCCTTTACTCTCATGTTGTGGCTTATGTACCAAGTCCTATTGTCAAAGACATTCTCACCCAAGAAAACTTAGAGGGTAGAAGAGGAAAATGGATTGCAAACATACTTGAATTTGACATTGAAATAAAGCCTACAAAGTTAATAAAAGGGCAAGGTTTGGCTAAGTTAATGACAGAATCAAATTTCCAAGCCTTAGATATCAACCAACTGGACAGTGAAACAGAGCTGGCGACTCCAAAGATCAATGTAGCCTTTGAACAATCTCCATGGTACTCTGATATCTGTTATGTGTTACAAAACCTGTGTGCTCCCCCAGGACTGTCCAGAACTAAGTCTAGGTTCCTAAAAATGAAAACATCCAAATTTTGTGTGTTAGATGAGAATCTACTCTGGAAAAACCATGAAGGTATTTTGCTGCACTGTCTTCTTGAGAATGAAACTGATAAAATTATGCAAGAATTCCATGCTGGAGACTGTGGTGGACATTTGTACTGGAAGTCCACTGTGGACAAAATATTAAGGGCCGGTTATTACTGGCCCACCATGTTCTCAGATGTGAAGAAATTCACAACATCATGCCACAAGTGCCAGCTGTTTGAAGGCAGAAGACAGTTGCTGCCACTTCCTTTGAGGCCCATTTCAACAGAAAGACCTTTTCAACAATGGGGCTTGGATTTCATTGGAGAGATTCATCCCTCATCTTCAGGACAACACAGATGGATTTTGACTGCAACAGACTACTTCACCAAGTGGATTGAAGCTGCCCCATGCAGACAAGCAAATGACTCAGTGATCATTCAATTTCTAGAAAACAATATACTGGCTAGATTTGGCTGCCCAGAAAAGATAATAACAGACAATGCTGCTGCCTTCAAATCCAAGAAAATGATAAATTTCTGTCATAAATTTCACATCACTTTGGGCCATTCTACAGCTTACTATCCTCAGGGAAATGGTCTTGCTGAATCATCAAACAAAAGCCTGATAAACATCATTAAGAAAGTGCTGGAAGAGAACAAAAAGAACTGGCACAAGAAACTAGTAAATGCTTTATGGGCAGACAGATTAACCACCAAAAGATCAATTGGGACCAGCCCATATGAGTTAGTCTACGGATTAGAGGCCAGATTTCCTTCATCACTAGGGGTGCCAGTTATGAAACTTCTACAAGAAAGTCAAGCAGAGCCAAATGACATGCAAAGAAGGATCAACCAGATAATCTGTTTACAGCAAACCAGAGAACAAGTTTTCAGCAGAGTGCAGATACTACAAGAGAAACTGAAAAAGGCCTTTGACAGAAGAACCAAAGCAGAAGACTTCAATCTAGGAGACAAAGTTCTAAAGTGGGATGCAAGAAGAGAAGACAAAGGGAAACATGGGAAGTTTGATTCTTTATGGAAAGGACCATTTGCTGTCCAAGCAGTGCAAGGTAATAACACTTATTTCCTTAAAAGCTTGACTGTGACTGAACTAGATGAAGGTCCTGTCAATGGCAGGATGCTGAAGCACTATTATGATGGTTCAATATGATAAGGATCCAAAGGTTAATTGTATATATGCAATTGTACATATTCTCTTTTGATTTATATTGTATAAAGAGGTTTTCCCAAGTACTGCACTTAGCAGCAACAGGCAGATAATATCAGAGGTTCTCCAAGAAAGAAGCACACTATTTTGACAGGTTACATGCATCAGATCTCAAAGATTAAGATGGACATTCAAGGAACAAGGCAATCTGACCTGCTGTTCTTGGTCTTTCAAAAGAAAAACCATCCCCATGTGGAGCCACTGTTGGATACCTATAGTAATAGGTTTCATATTTCATGATTGATTATTGAAAATCCAAATAGGCTCTGCTTTGTTAGCACAAAGATCCCATATTTCCAGGTAATCAGAGGTGTGTGAAATTACTTCAGATATTGAGGACCTTATTACATTTTTGTGGATGATTCAACAGTCTAATCTGGATCATGCCATGTTTCAATTTTGAGTTGTAGAATAGAGAAAGAAGTCTGTCCGAACAGCTTAATCTTGGCAGACAAGTAGTTCAGGTAGAGAAACAAAGGTTCCCAAAAGCCTAATCTGGGACCTTGGAAGAGATAAGGGTAGAAGCAGATAGAGTAAAAAAGGAAAAAGCCAAAGAAAAGAAAAGGCAATTGAGGGTTGCAAGTCTAAGTGCCCCTCCAAGAAGAAACTAAAAAATGTTAGGTGAAATAGTTGGGTAGGCAGTTGTGGTTGCAGAAAGGACAGGTTCACCATTACATAGTTGTCAAAGATATTTTGCCAAGGCAATGGACATATCAGCAAAAAGGTGGTGAATTTCATGGATTCACAGCAGAAAGCATCACTAACTTCACTTTTTCCCCCTTACTCCATCATTAACATCCCCTTTCTCAAAGATTCCCCTCCTTCACTTTACTAACTCCTAATTCTACTATTTAACTCCCTTATTCTACCCCTTGCCCTAATAGTAATAACACTAAGGTGTATAAAGCCCTAAATGTTATATATTCCCTCCCCTAGGCATAATAGCCGAGAAATCTGCAAAGAGGGATCATAGTGGCATCTGGCCACCATGGTGAACCTATCCCCGATACTCTCCCTTTGCTGCAGATCATTTCCCCTCAAAAAATACCTTTGCATGGGTAAAAACCCCTCTCTAAACCCCTCTAGCCCACAAACCCTCCGCAAACCTTATAAAAGGCAAAATCCCGCCTTCAGCATGCCCCCAAATGCAAGCGCGGGTGGTCAGAGGTTGAAACATTTGAAAACCTTGTCAAAAAACCCATAAACGTTAAATTTTTCCGCCGCCGTGCACCTTACACCTCCGCCAGCCGTCGGATCAAGCCCTCCAGATCCGACGGCCCACCACAATATCGGAACGCCGTCCACGTCCGCGCGTTAACTCCCGAGAACATGACGTTGCGCCTCGTCATGCCTCTGCCACGCGTCGCCCGTTAGACCGTCTCGGAGCTCCCTCTGACACCCTGGGCGCCGTACTCTAACCGCCCCGAGAGACCGTGACGGTTAAAGCCTTAACCGTAACCTTCACGGCTTAACCTCCGCCCGTCCGCTGTTTGACCGTCCCGCCGCGTCCAGCTCACCGCTGACTGGACTGCCACCTCACCCCCGTTGACCTGTCGTCTTCCGCCACGTCCTCCCCGATGACGTCAGCTGACGTCACATCACCGTGACCCACCAATGACGTCATGCTGACGTCATCCTATAAAAGCGCCAAATGGGTAAAAATCTCATATTAACCAAATTTCACGCATTTTTTACCATTTCACTGTTATTGTCTGCCGAACTCTCTGTTTAACCGTTTCTGCCCGGATTTCCGCCAACCTGTAAATTCAACAAAGGCGACCACTCCAGCAACTGCAGTACACCTTATCACGACTTCTGCACGTCAAGTTACAGGTATTTACCCTACCCTGCCCTCCATTCGACCTGCATTCTGCTCTAAACTGCTCACAGGCATAATAGGACCGTAAAACAGATTTTTTCACCGCTAGAACCGGGTTATACCTCCACCATTGTCTCTGTGAAGTCCAAAAATTCCCTGCAGAGTTGTAACAAACTGCAATTCATCTGAAAACCCCTCGTCCTGCGTTTTCTCGGCTAATGCCCCGCTGAATACCTCTGAATTACTACCAGGAGCTAAATTGGGCCCCAAAAGAGTCTCTGTAACCAATTACCAGCAGTATTTCAATTGCTAGCTGGTAAATTCCCCTCTGACAGTTCAGAAAATCGAGTTTTTACCACAGAGGGCAATCTGCAGTCTGTCTTTGCCAACTCACTGTCAAATTGCATTAGTTTATCCCTTCACAAGCTATGGAGATTCCCATTGCTCTCAATATTAAGCCTATCAATGCCCCCCACCAAGAATTAGCATGGAAACCCCTGGGAGACATGGATTACCAGATGTTGGACTGGTTTCCTATGGGAACTAAGTATAATATCCAGATGTTAAATGAACTAAGAGCCCAGCACATGAGTGGAGCAGATATCCTGGGAATTTGGGAATCAAATTTGCCCATATACAACCTTCCCCAAGTTAATCCCATGCCAGAGCTTATCTACAGTTGCCAAGAGTGCTATGACCCCAGCCAAAGGGCAGTCATTAGCCCCACAGGCCTAGTCCTGTTTCAGATCACTCCAGAGAGTATAAATCAGATGCTGCATTTTCATACAGCCAAGAAATTGACCCCTCTTTCCATGCAAGATTTGATAAAGAGAGGAAATAACCTGTCTAATGACCAGATTGTGAAGATTAACCAGCTATTTGTCACACCTAGCTCTGAAGCAGTCAGAACCCCTCCCATTGGTTACCAATACCTGAATGAGTTGGGCAGGATGATGGTGGACTTGATTGGCTATGTCCTAGGATTCAGAGGACTGGAAGATGTAGATGACTGCATATTGGCAATGCTGTCCATATTTGCCCCAGGTAAGCCTCCAGCTATCCACTATGATTATGCAACTTATATAGCTGAGAAGATTCATGACCAGTTCATGAACTTGAAGAGGGAGAGGCTGTTCAGATACACCTCCTACATATACCATCTGTTCTTGTTCAACCAGCCAGCTACCTTCTCTGTCCCTTTGAGGCCACTCAACGCCCAAGGAACCCCAAGATCAGTTGTTTTTTGGACCCCTGTGTTCCATCGTACCTCAGTATCACCTTATACATACTGTGAGTTTATTGATTTATTTGTTCATCCAGCCCTAACAGTGCTGCAAGGTGCCCCTCCTCCTAGACTGACCGATGACATGAAAAGAATTCTTCATTTGAACAAGCTTTACAACATCGGCAACTGGTACTTCTACCAGAATCACACAGTCATTAGGGTGTATGGATGTGAATTAAATCCATTTAGGCTGCCAAGGTACGTTCCCATGAGACTGTTTGCCTTAGAATATTTCAGGCAATTTGGGAACTCAGATTACCTACACTTTCAGAGTAGAAACAAGAAATCACAGTTGAAAGTGAGAAATCAGCTAGGTCCCTTCTTATACAACAGAAAGGAGGAAGGCTGGAAAGAGGCAGACAGGATCCTGGAAGGACTCCAGTTGAAAACTAGTTTTGAGTGGATTCCATATGACCCTAACCACTCTATTTCCCTCAGGAGGATCAGGTATAAGTTAGGCAACTATGCTCATGCCAGATTACCTGAAATTGAAAAATATGCAAATGCACCAGATTGGGAAGAGGGCACATTAGTAGAGCAAATGACTAATGAAGAAATACTTGAGCAAGAGGCTAGAAATGTCCAAAAACAAGCTGACTTGGAAACTTGTGGACAGGTGCCTATTTCCTACAGGAGGCAAATTGGGGCAGCCACCACAACACCAGCAACACAACAGCGAACTGCCGAGCAGACAACCCAAGCAGCAAGCAAGGACAAAGGCAAACAGGTGGAACAACCACCTATATTAACAGAAGAACAGGTTGACACCTTGCTACAGCAGCAAGAAGAAATGGAAGAACGGGAGTTGGGGCAGCAACAAGATAAACCACAAACTAGTGGGCAGCAGCCATTACAGCAAAATAAAGAGACAGATTTGCCCGGATCTACAGAACAGCAGCCCCAAACAGAGTTGTCTCCAAGAACAGACATCAATGTGGACAGCTCAGTCCTCCAAACACCTCAGAAGGAGGACTTAACCAGAAAGAGAGAGAGAGAGACTCCCCAGACTTCATCCTTGATCAGAGGAGAGAAGAGGCAAAGATTGAATGACTCCCAAGAGGAGGACATAGCAGTAAGGCAGGCCATGGGCATGGGCCCACCCAGTGGAGAACTCTCGGCCAGCTCATCTCAAAGAGGACCAGATATGACAATGGGAGGAGAGGTCAGCTCTTCTGGCCAGCATAGAGAGGGGCACTCAAGTATAAAGCAGCAGTTCATAGAAATCAAGAGAAGGAGTGATCCCATAAAAGTGCAACTCTATGATCACTTGTTAAAACTAGCTCCCAGCAACCAGCAGAGACTAATGTCTGCTTTTGATGTGAGTGAGGGCAAAATGATAATGAGCCATTTTATGCCCACAACTCTACATCCTCAGTCCACCTCAGACTATTTAAGAACCAACATGGAGGTTCTGGCTAAAGATATTCACCCCATGGATAAGATAGAGTTACACAAACAAACGGGTGAAATGGTGTATGCCTCCCTGGCAGATGAGACACTGGAAAATTACAAGTTAAAGAGCAGCCTAGACAATACATCATCCCAGCTAGAATTGGAACGAGCATCCTCACAGGCCAAGGACAACAGGATCAAATCCTTGGAGGAGGTAATCATAGATATTGGACATGATCCCAAGGATGTCAAAGGCATCCAAGAACTGCTGAAAATAAGGGATGCAGACATGGCAGCCCTAAGAAAGAAAATCAAACTCCCGGCCACCATCCATCCACAAACAGATGAAGTTGCCCAGCAACGGCAAGAAAAAGATACCACAGACTTGCTGGTATCCTTATACAAAGAGCTGGTTAGGACTCAAGACCAGCTAGGACAAACTGAAGCTGCAAAGGCAGCACTACAGGAAGCACTGAAGCAAAGAGAAGAGGGCCATCCCTCCCAGCCTCCTCCTGTGATAATAAATCTTGAGGAAGTCCCTCCAAAGACTGCTCCTCCTCCTCAGCAAACAGAAGCTACAGCACCAACTACAGCGCCATCCACAGCAGCAACAACTACAACATCAGAACAGGCTGCTAGTCTAGACATGCAAAAGCTGCAAGCAGAGATCCGAGCTATGGAAGCTCAAATGAAAGAGCTGGATGGGCTCAAACAGAACTTGGCTAATGTTAATGAGAAATTTGATAAAAGCAAACAAAATGAGGCAGCCAAGGAGAGAGAGGTGAAAACCCTTAAGAGAAGGATTGCTGAGCTGGAAAAAGAGCTTGCACTGGAAAGGGTGACAGCTGATATGAAAGCAGTGTTGTGGAGCAACATTGGGAGATCCATTGCCAAACAGTGGCAATACATTGAAACCATGGATGAACAAATGGTGCTCATCACCAAAGCAAACAAGGAAATACAGAGAGCAAGGGCAAGCCTTGGGCACATGCCAGAAGCAGCTACCAGGATGATCAATATCCTGAATTACAAGACCAGCACTCAATTGGCTACCATGGGAATCAACAACAGGACAGAAACAATTGCCATAGCCAAAAGAGTTGTTACATTGAGAAACTTGATTGGAACCCTGGAGAGGAGAACACAGGACATGCAGACAGAAATTAACAAATTCCTGGAGAAATTTGTAACACTGCAGAACAGAGGCCTCCCCAACATTTTGAGCAGCGTGGGAAGACTGCTCACCCTGGACAACTATAACAAGAGAATTGATGCACATGCAGTAGCAGAGATTGCAAAACCTCCCACCACTTCAAAGGACACAGGGCCAGCCACAGGGCAAATGATGTATGACAGAGTGGAGAACCTGTTTTTTCTCATGAATGAGATAGAGCATCTGTTTGATACACCACCCAATTTCTTCAAGTTCACAGAAGCAGATGAGACTCTAGGGGCAATTTTGGCACATCAACTGCCCACACAGGATGTCTGGAGGCATTTGACCCAGACAATTTTGACAGGCCAGAACCAATAGCGCAGAAGGAAAAAGGCAGACACGCGCAGTGGCAATTTTGGGAATTAAAATTTACAGAAAAAGCAGAGGCTGAGCCAACTCGGCCAGACCAGTCACTCGCCACCAGCAGCAGTCAAAGTCACAGCTGACAGGTCCGAGACATAGTGTACCAGCCTACAGTCGGGTTTTCTATGCATTAACTCCAAATATTCAGACCGACTTAGCTATTCTTATAAAGCTAAATATCTTCTGACAGAGCATTAAAATGCCTGTACTGTGTATTAAATGTGTAATAAATTTTCGACATAATATCTTAAAGAGTTGGTGAGAATGTAAAGACTGAGATAACGCAGAACTCAGATATTTCTGTAGACCACCGCTAGTATATATAGACCCTTCACAGATGCTGAAGGGGTTGCTGGAATTTTCTCTTGGATAACTTCCATCTGCTGTAATATTTTCAGAGAATTAATACAAAGGAGGAATGGAACTTCCAGAAGTTTGGTGTATTTGATGTCTTGTGGTGAAGGATGCCTGTTACAGGATTCCATGGGTGTTGCATAAAACTATAAGTATTCTCAAATCTCTTATCGTGTCCGTTTTGAGTCTTTTGTTCTCTTTGTCGTTCTAATGTTTTACACTTGATAGCAAGGTGAAAGGATAGTACCAGGATTTAACCATGTTTACCCTGGACTCAAACTGAGCTATTATAAATGTTTTCCTCTTATACAGTAACAGAATTGTAATTCTTAAATGCTGCAATTCAAAACTGTGTTTTTTTATTGTAACAGTCATTCTCTGGGATTCAACTTTGCCCCTAAGACCTCTGTTTTCTCTTCTTAAAGCTATCTGTTGGGAACACATAGATAAATAGTGGAAATTCTTAAATGCTTTCACTATTCGTGCTACCTGTTTCCAGTCTTTTAATCAAAAATCTGTTCTATTAAACTCCCAAATGGCCCTGTAAGTCCCATCTTTCATCTCAAAACTTCAAACACATACAGCTACAGACTCCATTGCCCAATGGTACTCAACTTCTCAGAAAACTACTTCACTAGAACCTAAAAGGAATTTCACCAACCAAACATAAACAAAACACAGTGCATAATAGCTAGCCTAAAACCCTACAACAAACAGTTACAAATCATAAAGAGAGAGCCCTCTCTGATCACTGTTAGGCTAGAAGCAGTGATCCAAAGATTGGTTAGTGGTTACCCCGGCCGTATTCCCTTGGGAGTCATAGGGAACAACCTGGGTGTTAACAGATGCTTAGGCACGTTGCTCCTTGCTTGCATGTTGGAAGGCTTGACATGCTCATCTGTTCCCGAAAGGTGCATGTTCATCCTTTCGTGAGCATATCTTTGCATGATCATTCATTCGCGAGTAAATCTATTCGCATGCATCATTTGTTCATCCGTTGCTGAACCTGTCCTTCTGTATGTACTCCCTTAGTTCATCCCATTCGTCGTCTTGCCATGTTCATTGGTGCACTTATACTTGCAGTCACTCATGACGAGACGATGTCAAATCCAAAAGCTCCTAGTCTACCATGACACATGATCATTTTGGATGCAGGCGACTAAGAGAGGTAGCAAGGTTGTGAAGTGGGAAGATGGCTCCGGGCACTGCTGATGAAAACTGAGCAAGAGTCAATGAGTGATGAAGATGGGCAATCCAAGTCGAAAGTGACTTCCTAAGCAGTCTATCTCAGCTGGAAGGAAAAATGGCGCAAATTTTGGGAGGGATAGTATGGGTTGCAAGAAGGCAAGGTAGGAAGGATCTACACAGTTTCTAGAACGAGTGGGCAATAGGGGCTGGAAGGCCAAATTTGTGCAATTTTCTGGAGGAAAATGTCAGGAGGGTTAGCAGGTAGAGATTGCGCAATTTTTGGGAGGAACACCCCAGCATCCTGGCAGCCAAAACTACGTAACTCCCAAAGGGAACTAGAATTTAGCTGCTAGGGTGACTGGTAGCCAAAACGGTGCAATTCCTAGAGGGAACTAACAGTTGGCTGTTGGGTCACTGGCAGCAAAAACTATGCAATTCCTGGAGGGAACTGGCATTTTGTGGCTGGGAGTTGCTGTAGAGGAAACTATACTAAGGGTGGGATGCCAACCGACTAATCATCTCTGTGCAATTTCTGAGCTGAATGGACCACTGGGTAGCAGAAGGCCTGCTCATGAAATCTACGCAATTTCTTGGATGAGCAGTCAATTGATTTACAAGATGACTGACTGGGAAAACTACGCAATCTTTTGAGGGATACATGGATGGGCACTTGGTGTATGTCTGGCCTATATCTGCAATTTCCTCTGTCAGCTGAGCAGGTAAGGTCAGTGGCCTCTATGCAATTTTTGAGGGGAGTCAGTCTCTGGGTGACTTATGGGTCTGACTATTCGGGTGGCCAGCATGAAGTTCATTGAATTTCTTGTGGTAAGTGCAACTTGGAAAGACTTGCTTGGTGCTTATGTGTTTTTCTGGGTGACAGGTGATTGAGTCGATGGCAGGGTGATGGTCCGGCTATCAGAGGGGATTCTGGTCATCAGAACTTTTAGCAAAATGACTAAGTGTGTAAATGAGAGAAAGATGCATAGGTGATCATGCAAACACACACTCACATGACTCGACGATGAAATGACTCAAACCATCGAGATACACATGTTCAACATGACTAAGCAATGGTGCAAGTGATAAGTGCGATACTCGTGATTGACTGTTCATTGATCAAGATGACACTTGCAAGACAGTGAATGTGACTCCATGTGTGAGTGCAACAAATGCTTTCATAGTGAACACAACCAGCACATATGAAGTGAAGACTTTGAGCATAACCAGAACATGGTCGCAAGCATGATTTAGACACCAGCATGCAAAAACTTGAATGAAATGAACAAGAAAGGTGGATGCAAGGACTCACATGAGCTCACAGAGTGAGCCTGCGTGTGTGCAGTCATCAAGTGAAAATCTCAAGGGTGGCTTAGAAATATGGTGCTGACCAAAATTTTGGAGGGTGGTTGTAGTCGCTACAACAGCTGGAGACACACTGGTAGAGCTCCAACTTCTCTGTTTCATTTCATTGCTAGCACAAGGCCTTGGTCTTTTGGGGAGTATTGAATTGCTGTGTGGGTTACTTCAGCTTCCCAACTTACCCCATGGAAATACATGGTTCACCCTTTGACAACTTAGTCAAACAAAATCAAAAGTTCAGCTTGATCTCAATGTTTCGAATTCAGGAAGGGTAGTTTAGCTTGCGATTTGAAGATTTTCAGAGTATAATTTTTCATCTCTGGTGTTGCTTCGCTACCATCAAGCCTAGACATTAACCTGGTGGAGTCATGCAGGAACACACACATTGCTCCACTACCAGTGAGCCTGGTCAGTACCCTGGAGGAGTTGCATGCTTCACCTCTCTACACAGGAAGCCTTTCTCTTCTTTCGCCTTTGTATTTTTTTCAAGAGGACTGTGCATAGGAACTTATTTATTTTTGGGGTAGAAGAGGGATCTCGACTTATTGAGAGCAGAAAAGGTTTTTCCTTAAGAGAATCATGTAATACCTATGACATACGTTTGGTCATTTAGATATTCGACTGCTCCATTTCTACTAGTTGGATGAGCTTGAAAAAATAGAGCAGAGGGTTGAGTATAGGCATGGGGCTTCCCAGTGTGGACACAGGTTCATGGTTGGACCAAAAATTCCCTTGCAGATGGTTTGTATTTTCTGTTAAGACTTCATTAGTCGAAGGTTAAAACCAAGCACAGAGAAGACAGACACAAGACTTGCCAAGTGCTATACTAAAGTTTCTTTAAATTTCAGCCACATACTCTACTTAGAATCCAGAACATAGTAGTTCGCAACACTTATTTCTGGGAACAAAAATAGTACTATATTGAAAAAACAAAACGAATGTGAACAAAAATAGTAAGCAGAATCAAACAAAGAAAAAACAAAGATAATAAGAAAAGAAATCAAAATGAAAACAACAAGTAGCAAGTAGACTATGTACATGGCATGGGCATGGCCCGACCTATTGAAAATAATGATTGAGATCTTGGTCGTTGATAGGAAGGTTGTCAATTCTCTCGTTAAGTGATCACAAAGGATACATGTGTGAGCCAAGCTTCTCGTGGACTATGTATGGGCCAATCCACAGGGACTGGAACTTCGTATGTTTTCCTTTGTCCTCATGGGACTTATCACATTTCATAACTAAGTCACCCACATCGATGTTAGCTTTCCCTGCAGACTTCTTACTGAACCATCTCTTGATATGGTTCCGTTGGAGTGTGAATTTTTATTTTGCTTTCATCCTTTCTTCCTGAAGCTTATGGAGAGCATCCATCTTATGTTGAACTAGCTGGCAAGGCTTGCCTTTGGATTCTTGGGAAACCTGAAGTGTAGGCAAGTGTATATTTGGAAGAAGGATGGCTTCTTTACCATAAACTAGGAAGTATGGTGAGGTATTCAGAGAGGGCCATGGTCATCTATAATGCATTTGTCAGGGCGGTATGCCAGTTATGCTTCTCAGAGAAAACGGTCTTCTTGATTCTACAAATGAGGTTTTTATTCATGGAATCCGCTAGGCTGTTTCCTTGTGGGTAGTAGTTTGATGAATGCTTTAGCACAATACCACTCTATAATGCAAATTCATAGAGCTTCAAAGATCAAAAATAAGTTGCATTATAAAAACAAGTGATACTAGAACGCCGAAGCGTGAGATGATATTCTGCTGGAAGAAGTTGATGACCTCCTGGTCGTTCACTTGTTTTAGCAGAACTACTTCTGTCCACAACGTGAAGTAGCCAGTTTTTGTTAGGATAAAGCGGTGTTGTTTTGATGAATGAGGGAAAATTTTTCCCAATGATGTCCAAGCCCCACTATTGGAATGATTGGGTCAATGCAATAGGGTGTAGTGGGGCTACTAATCTTTGTGTTCTACCAGCGCATTACTGATAGACCGGGCACTTGCGGGCATAATCATGTGCATCCTTGAATAGTGTGGTCTAGTAAAAACCTGCTCACATAACTTTGTGTGCAGTGCTATTTCCTGCAATGTGACCCCCAGCGGGTCTGTCATGCAGATATTGAAGTACCTTCTCTGATTCATGTGCCTACAGGCACCTAAGAAAAACTCCATTACTGTGCTTTTTGTAAAGCACTCCATGCATTGACTGATATGCTAAGGCTTTTAGGTGAAATTCCCTCTTTTGTTTGATAGAAAAGTGAGAGGGTATGGTGCCATGCTCAAGGTACTGGCACACATCTACATACCAAGAGGTTTTGTCTTCGTTGGGTGTTTCTTGCCTTATGTCATACATCTCAATCTCCTTCTCCCAACCGGTGAGCTCTACTTCATTCTACGGAGCATGCACTACTTCAGGTGCAAGTTTGGAAAGCCCATTTCCTCTGATCGTGTGTACTGGCTTGATTTCAATATCATATTATTGAAAGCTTTTCATCCAGTTCGCATGTTGTTCACCCAGTTCTTGTTGTACAAGTAATGTGCAGAATGCTGGGTGGGGGACAAAGACTTTGCAGTGGTTCTTCAGCAAGTAGGGACTGATGTGTTTCACCGCCTTATAGACTGTATAAGCTTGCTTGTCAATGGAAAGGTAGTTGAGCTCTGATCCCTACATGCTTGCAATCATGAAAGAGATGGTATGTTCATTCATTAGATTCGTTTTTCTAAGTGAGTACTACAACTAGTAAGTTATCGGAAGCAAAGGTGTGTAGCAAGAAATATTTCTTGTAATATGGGCTATAGAGCGCAGGCGCTTCTGCAATGGCCTTCTTGATCTGAGCGAATGCATACTTTTCCTTCTTACCCCAGCTGTAGAATACATCTTTCTTGATCATGTCCTTTATGGGCTTAACTATCTACCCATAATCCGAAATGAACTTTCGGAGGAAGTTTATCTTTCCCAAGAAGGATTGCATGGATTTCTTATTGAATGGGTAAGGAATCTGTGTAATGGCTTAGACCTGATCTGGATCCACCTTGATCCCACTCTTGGCAACAATGTGTGTTAGGAGGTTCCCCTCTGACACAATGAATACACTCTTTTTGGGATTCAATAAAATATCGTATCTCCAGCATCGCTCAAACATTTTCTTCAAATGGCGCATGTGGTCTTCTCGTCTCTTAAGAACACAGTCACATCATCGAGGTATACCACCACGCTCTATCCAATGAGTCCGTGAAAGGCGATGTCCATAGCGTACTAAAATGTTGTGCCTGTGTTTACAAGCCCAAATGACATTCTTCTATAAGCGAACGTACCCCACTTGGTACGGAAATTATTTTTGAGTCTGTCAGGTTCTACTCGCAGAACTTGATTGTATCCTGAGAAACCGTCAAGAGGAGAAAACATCTATGCCCTGATACTGTTTGCAAAATATGGTCTATGGACAACACATGGTAGTTTTCTTTGTCTGAGGCATGGTTTATGTTTTGGAAATCGAGACACAAGTGGATTTCCCCAGACTTCTTTCGTATAGGAACAAGGTTGGAGACCCATGTGGAATATCGAACTTTGTATATGATATGTGCATCCAATAGCTTAGTAATCTCTTTCTTTATGAGGGGTTCAAGAGATGGATGTAATTTCCTTAGCTTCTAATTATATTGCTTGACCCCTTCTTTGATTTGGATGATATGTTGGATGATTCACGTGTCATAAGTTTTCAGATCATCATACATCCACGCGAACACATCTTGGTATTGTTTGAACAAGAGGATAAAGGCTTGCCACTCTTGCTGTTTACAACATGTACCAATATTGACAAACTTCAGATCCTGTTCTATTCCTAGGTTTATTGGTTCGTGCCTCATGGTGGAACTATGGGTCTTGTTGTTCCTTGGCCCCTGGAACCATTCTTACAAGTCATATAGCTTTTCCAATGATGCCACACCTTTTGTGATAATGTGGCCTTTCATGTTACTAGGTTCCGCTTGTAGAGAGTGCTCGTGCTCGTCATCATTTATCGCTGTATCTTTGAAGACATCAACGTTGGCCCTGAAATGCAGTATCTATTGATCATCATTAAACACATGTAAGTTAGTTATTTTGTCCGAGATAGATGGTTTGTACAAAATTTCAATAGTAAATTTATCCCTAATCGGTGATATTTTCGAGGCTACATTTTCCAGTGCATTGGCACCTGCATTATGCATACGTGGTACAATAATGATATTAAATGCTTGGAAGTTTGAGATTATTCGCCATAATCTTGTTGGTAACTTTTGAGATGCAGTGATAAATAGTGAATGGTGTTACATACCTACAGTACCACTATCTCTGAATCGCCTATCACTTTGAGTATGACCACGTTGAGGCTGATGGTTTTCTGCAAGCCCAACACGAGTGCTTCATATTCTGTTACATTTTTCGTTCACTTGAACTCCAAGCAACTTGATACAAGATGCTTCCTGTTTCGAGGGTTGATTAGAACACACTTGACTCTTGAGCCATCCTGTGTCTTTGATCCTTCAAAGTACATGGTCCATAGCTCATCTGTACACAGACCGCTATATGTGCTATTATTGCTGCTATTACTACTACTATTGGTACAATGTGATGTACAATTTTTATTACCATCAGTTGGGCAAGGAAGGAGTCCCAATTGTGCATATAGTGGGGTTGGAGCTGGCCATGCAAGATAACACCCCAATGTTTTCTCAAGGAGGCATTTGCTGAACATGAGTTCTATGAAGGCCAATGGTTCATTCTCGATGTTGAGGGGAGTGACATTATGTTTCATGTACCTCTTGGATTCTACTGAGATTTGGTTGCACTTTCCCTTGTACGGAAGCCACATGTGAGACCAATCTATAGAAAAATATCCATCTATCTTGTTGGACCAGTCTTTGTTGAGTAATAAACCATATGCTTCTTGTATGTCCACAACAACTATGTTGATGCATTGGTGGACTCGACTGTCACGGGATAGTTAGATGATTATGTCTCATAGTTCACCAATGGTTGGTACCGATGTTTGATCAAGTTGGATGATTCGTGTGGATGTCTCGCTCCACTGTGCATTGATTTTCTTAGCAATGGAGAGTGGCATGATGTTGGGTGTAGCACCGGAATAAACCGAATAGTTATGAACATTGTAGTTGAAAAATTCAAATGAAAGGAGGAATGGAGGGAAACCTGAGTTTTCTTCTTCCATCTAGAGTGTATTGATCACATTGGAAAGTGATTTGGGAGGTGTGCTTGCTCCCTTATCGATAGAGGTTGTGGTGTCTATCGCGGTCTATCCTAATGTGTGCAGCAGAATATCTCACTGACTTTGGATCTTAGCCATCTCGAACAAAATGACGTTTGCTCGAGTTTTCTTCATGTCATCAACTATGTTATAGTTTAGAGATGGTCGACTAACAGAGGTGTCTAGGGTGGAATGGATGTTCGTGTCATCGAATGGAGTGTTTTACGGCTTTCTGCTCATGGATGTATGCTTATCTGTTGTTTTCTTCCCAGACTTTATTTGTGTTTGCTGCTTTGAGGCAATCGGTGGATTGGTCTTCCTCATCAGTAGTCTCACATTCTCTTGCATTTCCCCAAGTGTGGGGGGAGCCCCTTTACTCCTAAGATTGTAATGGTCAGTTTTCTTTCGGGGCTGCTTCTCATTTTTCGTCTTTGACATCGTTTGCAAGTGTTGATATGCATTCACCACATGCCCAGAGGTTGATGGCTCACAAGGTGCAACCTCTTCGTCATTATCAATATCTTTTGGTTGCTCCATATTGCTTCCCACATCGAGTTTACGACTGTAGAAAGCATTTGTGCCTCGCTTCTAGCCCAAACAAGAGTTCTCAGGATGATGTTCTTCATGGAAAGAACATAATTTCGGATTTGCACACTGTTCAAGTTGGAACACAAGCTTCTGCACAGTTTTTGAAATGAACTGGCTGGTGCTTGATGAGCTGCTTGCCTATCTCTACCTAGGCGAGTGACTGCTTGCAAATGTGTCTATGTTACGTTATTTGAGTTCAGATATTTCAGTGGTGAAGCTCTTGACAAGACGAGTGAGAGTCTCAATATCGATTTATTCCTTGTCTCTACCCTTGCTCACCATTGCTTGGGACTTCCTTCTCACATCCTTGGAGTCATTTTCTGATTCATCATCCTTGATGAATCCAACATCATGCAAGTCTTTCTCAACAGTGATAACCTCTTCACAGTTTCCAATAGTGTTGGTTTCGTAGCTCGCTTGACGAATTACGCAACGCTGGTTGCCAGTGTGAACGTATAGTAGTTAGTGGTGATGGAGTCATGAGGTTTAGTGTCTGCTGCGAAATTGTTCAATATACATGTAAAACTCTAATTGAAATATTTCAATTTCTCTTTTCCCTCCATCTTGAGGCTTCTGAACTCTTTGAGTAGCATGGCTGGGGTCTTGTCATCAACAAACTTCTCAAGGAACACGCGTTTGAATTCAACCCAATTCTGTATAGAGTTTGGTGGAAGGTTTTGATACTAAGAAGCTACGTGACCATCCAAGGTACATGGGAACTGTTACACAGTAATTTTTCACCGTCCCTGTTACCCCTCACCCGCACACTGGAGGACTCATTCCAGGACCTGTGAGAAGTGACATGACCTGAAACCACTTGCATCATATTCCTTTAAGTATGAGCTTCATTTTCCCTGAAGACATCACCTGCAAAATATCCATGAAAACAACTCTTTTTGCATTAGCGCGGGTCCACAGTTCACTGCCCGCGCCAATGAGGGAAATCCTCTAAAGAGGGCGCGCCATTGGCGCTCTGTCTCAGAGTCACACTTGTGCCAACCGAATTGAGTAAAGTTTTCAACGAACAAGCTTCCGAAGGTTCTCCTTAACCCATTCACCAACTGAATCTATGTTGAGCTAGGATGGTTTGGCTTCGAATATCCATAGAAGGGAAGTGGTTTGCCACCTTTCATGGAAGTTTCAAATTGATAAAGCCAATCCCATGAATAATGTGGTTGATCCTATCTCTTTCCTCTCTATCTATAAAAGCTTGCCTCTATGCCTTGAGCAAGCTAGTCAGTAGTTTCATCATAGTGATAGAGAATACCAGGAGTTCAAGAGTTTGAAGCTGCAAGAGCCTTCTTTGCACCCATAAGGCCAAATCTAAGTAAGGAGATTCTTGTCACCCAAAGAGAGAGAGGCTTGTTCACATCCCAACAAGCTTTGCAAGACTTGTGTGGCTGACTACCCAGCCAAAGGAGGATTTGACATCAGAACAATGGTTGTATTCTTCTTTGTTATTTATCAATAATAGATGACTATCATTATGGTTCCAATCTCATTGTCTTATGTTTGATGTTGAGTTATATCTTTTCTGACTGATATATAATTGCATCTACTAGATTTTATGCTTGTATTCGTGTTATTCTTTGCATGTGCAGGTGTCCAATCATGGAGATCGTGGGGATCGTGACCGGCCGAGGCAAAGGAACGAAAGCGACGTCTCTTCTACGAACATCAGCGTTGGAATCCAAGTATGTTCTCACCATCCACTTTTTATTTGGAATTAGGAACATGCGTGATAGCATTGTGTGATTGTTGCTAGACCCAGTCTGGGCTAGTAGGGATCGTCTCTGTCCGCAGAGAGGATTTACCTCCACAACAGGAACAATCTACATGCTGCATCATCATAACATACCTCAAGGGTCTGCACCCATAAGTAGAATTTCTCTAAGTGGTCTTTTGCCTTCACTGTGATGTCAGGGTCAAACTTGATGTTCATTCTTTCCACTTGCCTCGGCATCTTGTGCAAAACGTCTAGGAGAGCCAATCGTCCCTAAGCCATCCATTCAATATTTGGGTCAACCATATCTTCTTCTTCTTCATCCTCTTCTGCTCTTTCAAATTCTGATGGTTCCGCTCAGAGTTTGTTGGTTCGTCTCCTCCTCCACCTCCTCCGTTACCTTCCCCTCTGCCTCCTATACCGGAGTTCGATCCTAAGATCACAAGAGTGTCTTGTTCGCCTTGCTAGAATATTGAAGGTTCCTCTCCATCTTCAATAGTTTCTTCTAGACCTTTAAGTGTGGCAAAGGACTGCTTCTTCCAATGATGTTACAACAACTCATGTGGGAGTGGCTTTTGGATTCGTAGATGCGTGTGGAAGATGTTGTATGCCTGGGATTAGTTCAATTTCTTTCGCGAACCGGTGAGTGATGGGACGGACAAAGAGAAGGTTTTGATATGGAATCTCATGTTCAATTTTGGGAGGTGAGGAGTAACCAATTGCAGAATCACATGTAAGTGAGAGGGAGTGAGAGTTACTGCCTTGACCAAATGGTTGATGAATGAGTGTGAGGAGATATTCAACCATATACAACTGGTTGCCCTCCTTTTAGCACTAGAAATGTTGACAGTGTTGGACCCACCAAAATTCAGGGGATGACCCCGGTATGAAGTCCTAACTAGATCTCACACCGTTTTTTGTGGGAGTCCCATCTGGTATGATGGTCTGGTTGCCATTGTCTTAAGGATTTTCCTCAACTTTTGCTTGTCAGCACAGGAGAGTGGTCTTCTTTGCCTTCGAAGAGTGAGGTTCATGTGCCTGGTGAGTGCCAGTGTACTCATGTCAATGGTTCTTTCATTGTAAGGGGAGAGGGTGAGAGTGAGTCCCAAGTTGGTTGGGATGAAGTCCCAACTCGTCTAGGGACACACACAACACAATAGGACATGCACAACTTCTGGAGGAGAATTCCACACGGATGTGGTAGTCATAACACACAAGGTAAGATGACACGTACAACACTTAATGGATGAGTCTGAATAAGTGAAATGGCTGTTACATCAAGCTTAATGTGAAAGGTTTGTCTGATGTCTGAGAAGATAGCCACCACGGGTGAGACAGTGTTAACATCATATACAACACATTTCCATTAACAAATTATGTATTACAACAATTGAAATAGTTCAAGTGTTCAACACAGGTTAAAGCAACATGCATTACATGTTTTCAAGGTTAGTCTTACAACAGTTACAATACATGTGTGAAAACATGTTGGCTTGTTAGCAAGCTTCTGAATTAAGCAAAATTTCTAAGACACATCGTTACACCATACATCACTAACCCTGAGTGCGGGGCATTGGAGGCACTACTTACTCCTCAAAGAAAACATTATAGACTCTCTTGGCTATGTGGGAGGATATGAGGTGAAAATTCCTTTCCATGTACAAATGAGGGGGTATTTATAGCCAAGGGTGAAACTGACCCTTGTGGTTGTTCGACTACCCTCATGACTGTTTGACTTCCATGACTTTTTGAATTTACATGATTCTTTGTACAACAAGTGGGTCTCTTGGACTTCCACGTTTCATTATATTGATTGACAACATAGCCCATAGTAGAGATGTGGGTGACATGACTCATGACATGCCTTGCCATGATAGTGCTGGTACATTCAAGTTGTTGCTGGAGTGCATGTCAAGCTAAAGTGTTGTTGGGTGATGGATGTCTTCATGGTGTATCATAGCTTCACCTGTGCATGCCAGAGTATGTGGAGTCTTCAATGGTCTTTGGTTCTCTTGATGATGCTTAGGCACGTTTCTCCTTGCTTGTATTTTGGAAGGCTTGATAGCCTCATCTATTCGAAAAAGATGAATGTTCATCCGTTCGTCCATTCGTCACTCGTGACCACATCTCTTTGCATAAATGATTCGTTCTTCCATTGGTGAACCCGTCCTTCTGCATGTGCTCACTTCATTCATTTCATTCGTCATCTTGTCATGTCTGTTAGTGTACCTATACCTGCAGTCACTGATGATGAGATGACATCAAATCCAAAATGTCCAAGTCTACCATGACACATGATCATTTCAGATGCAAGTGAGCAGGAGACGCAACGAGGTTGTGAAGCGGAATGATGGCTCTAGTCACTGTTGAAAATTGCACAAGAGTCACTGAGTGAGGAAGATGGGCAATCCAAGTCGACAGTGACTGCCTGCGCAGTCTGGCTCAGCTGGAAGGAAAATGGCACAAATTTTGGCAGGGATAGTCTTGGTTGCAAGAAGGCAAGTTAGGTAGGATCTGCGTAGTTTCCAGAACGAGCGGGCAACAGGGGCTAGAAGGCCAAATTTTCACAATTTTCTAGGGGAATAGGTCGGGCTGCAAGGATGGTCAGCAGGCAGATATTGTGCAGTTTTTGGGAGGAACTGCCAAGCAGCCTGGTAGCCAAAACTGTGCAATTCCTAGAGGGAATTATCAGTTGGCTACTGGGGTCACTGGAAGCCAAAACTATGCAGTTCCCAGAGGGAACTAGTTGTTGGTTGATGGGTCACTAATAGCTGAAACTACGCAATTCCTGGAGGGAAGTGGCAATCTATTGTTGGAAGAGGAAACTGCACTGAGGTCAGGAGGTTAGCTTGCTGATCATCTTTGCACAATTTCTAAGCTGAGCAGACTATTGGGCAGCATAAGGCTTGCTCATGAAAATTGCGCAATTTCTTGGATGAGCAGTTGATTGACTGCCAGGATGACTGGCAAGGAAAATTGCGCAATTTTATGAGGGAGACACCGACGGGCACTTGGTGTCTGTCTCGCCTATTTGCACAATTTCCTCAGTCAGTTGGGCGAGTAAGGTTAGTGGCCTCTATGCAATTTTTTAGTGGAGTCAGTCCCGGGGGTGACTACTGGGTCCCACTATCTGGGTGGCCAGCATGAAAGTTCATTGAATTTCTTGCAGGAAGTGCAACTTGAAAAGACTTGCTTGGTGCTTCTATGTTGTTCTAGGTGACATTCCATCGATTCTATGGTGGGGTGATCATTTGACTGTCAGAGGGGAGTCTGGTCGTCAAAACTTTTAGCAAAATGACTAGTTCTGTAAATGAGTGAAAGATGCATAGGTGGTCATGCAAACACACACTCACATGACTCGATGACAAAATGACTCAAACCTTCCAGACACACATGTTCAACATGATTAAGTGATTGTGCAAGTGATAAGTGTGACACTCGTGATTGACCATTCATTATCGAGACGACGCTTGCGCGACAATGAATGTGACTCTGTGTGTGAGTGCAACAGATGCTTTCATAGAGAACACAACAAGCACATACGAAGTGAATACTTTGAGTATAACCAGAACATGGTCACAAGCATGACTTAGACACCAACATGCAGAAAATTGAATGAAATGAACAAGCAAGGTGGATTCAAGGACTCACACGAGCGCGCGAAGTGACCCTACTGTGTGCAATCATCAAGTGAAACTCTGAAGGGTGGCTTCGAAATTGGGTGTAGGAAAAAATTTTGGAGGGTGGTTGTAGCCACTACAACAACACCCAAAAGATAATGTCTAAACTTTTGAAGTGCATATACCATCACCAATCCTTCACACTCCGTAGTTGAATAATTATTTTCTGCCTTAGAAAAATTCCTACTCGCAAATGCAATCAGATGGTCAATATCACCTATGCCTGGTTCGGTTAAAACTGCTCCTAACGCTATGCAGGATGCATCTACATGTACGTGGAATTATTTCTTCCAATCTAGGAACACTAGAATTGGCATTGTAACCATATTTTCCTTCAATACATCTAAACTTTTCTGGCAATCATTATCCCAATAGAACGTCACATCCTTCTTCAATATTTTTTCCATGGGTGCACCGATCTGCACATATGCCTTGATGAACTTCCTATAATATCATGTATGGCCTAATGTCGTGCACAACTGTTTTACATTCCTTGGAGAATCCAAATTGATAATCACTACAATTTTGGTAGTGTCCACCATCAACCCCTCATTAAAAACAACGTGGCCGAAGAGTATCCATAGGGTACGCAAAAGATGCACTTTTTCAGATTAAGGGATATCTGATACTTTCTACAAGTATCCAACGTCAGGTGAAGACTTGCAATGTGCTTTTTCACTAGCCCAAAAACTATCCAATAATCAAAGTAAAATTCCAAAAACTTATGAATAAATTCTTTAAAAGTTGTGACTACCACCCTAGAAAATACTGTAGGGCATTCTTAAGTCCAAAGGGCATAATTATATACTGAAAAGAGCCCCATTATGTAGCGAAGGTAGTCTTACTTCGGGCTTTTGGCGTGATCTTAATCTGGTGATACCTTGAGAACCCATCTGTAAATAAGTAGGCTTCTTGACCATGAACATTCTCCAATTATTCATCTGTGATTGGTGTGGAGAATGGGTCATGCACACAAGCATCATTCAATTTCCTTAAATCTACGAAGATTCGGATTTCGCCCCTCATCTTCTTTTCCTGAACCACAATAGGTCTAACCCACTTCGATTCTTCTACAACCTCAATAATTTCTGTATTCAAGCTTCTGTGATCCATAATGAACTAAGAAAAGTCTTTCGATAGAAATCACATAAGAGAAATTTTTGGCTAATGTGTTTCAAACCAACAAGTGTGGTTCCTCATCAGGACCAAATAAAGAGGCAGACCATGGCAAAGGCTTAAATAAAGAGCAATGTAGACACATAATTTTAAGTAACGACTATATTTGAACAATAATATTTAAATTGTGATATTAACGTATTAATAGATTAAAAACAAATTTTATTCAATAATGGCTATATTAAATGGCTAGTTTTTGAAAAAATATTTAAATAATGATATTATTTCATTATTTTATTAACAATATTAATAGGTAACAACTATATTAAAAAGCTAGTTTTTAAAAAATAATATTTAAATTAATTTATTAAACCAGATATTACTAGTTTTCAAAAAATTATATTTAAATAATGATATTAGTTTATTAATTTATTAAAAATATTAATATGTAACGGCTAGGTTTAAAACCAAATATTATTAGTTTTTGAAAAATAATATTTAAATTGTGATATTAGTTTATTACTTTATTAAAAACAAATATTAATAGGTAACCTCTATATTAAACAACTAGTTTTGGAGAAATAATATTTAAATTAATTTATTAAAAAAAAGGGTCAAACTTTAAAGGAGGGGAGTCAAAAATTATAAAAATGAGTCAAGACCCTAATCGAGACAAGATCATTTCATAAATAGTTAATGGAAATAAAATAAACTAAATTAAAAATAATTAATGGAAAATAAAACAAAATATACACAAGTCAAGATATATATATATATATATATATATATATATATATATATATATATAGATATATATATATATATATATATATATATATATATATACATATATATATATATATATATATATATATATATATATATATATATATATACATATATATATATAAAGAAAAGTAATCAATAAATAAACCGGGGTCAACAATAAAATAGGGGCTCAGGCCCATTAAACAAATAACAAAAATACTAAAAGGATTTAAGAACAAATAGGATGATAAAATACATAAAAAACATGAAGGATCAAGAAAATAAACTCTAATGAAGAATAAATCAACAAAAAATACTATAAAAATGACGCGAAAACCGACGTAGATAAACAAACAAACAAAATAAATCCCAAAAAGAAGACTAAAAAACTAGGAGGACAGGATAGGGACCCAACTTCTACTAATATTCCAACCATCATCTCTATTCAAATTGTTGGGTCTTTTTTCAATTTCTAGGGCCTCCCTCAATTTACGATGATGGAAATGACTAACCCTATCAATGAATTGGGCCTCCTCAATGAAGATGTGATGTTTAGATTTATCTGCATGCTTTGCCAAAGCAGAGGAGTAGGTTCTAACATGCTTGATGTCAGCAGCATGCTGACCAATCATTTGATTAATCGAGTGACCAGTCTCACCAATGTAGGGAGTCCCACAAGAGCATGGGATAACATAAACACCCTTCATATTCTTGGGGTTCACTAGATCTTTTACAGATCTAAGGGAGCTCCAGATGGTATTTAAAGGCCTAAATATTGAAGCCACCTTATGCTTCGTTAGGATCCTCGCAATCTTGTCAGTGGTCCCTTCGATAAAAGGAAGATGAACACCAAAAAATTAATCCTTGGTATCTTTCTTAGCACTAGTACCTTTTTCAACTCTGAGGAAAGCCTTAGTACATTGGTGTCTACTGTACCCATTATTAAAGAAAACACTTAGGAGATGTGCTTTCTCTTCATTGAGATGGTTCTCATCAGAAACTCTTAAAGCTCTAGTCACTAAGGTGTTGAGAACACCAAGATTTTGAGCTGGGAAATGATGAGAATTAGCATGAAGATATTTAAATATTATTTTAATAAATAAATTTAAATATTTTTTTTCAAAAACTAGTTGTTTAATATAGCCAATATCTATTAATATCTTTAATAAATTAATAAATTAATGAAATAATATCATTATTTAAATATTTTTTCAAAAACTAGCCATTTAATATAGTCGTTACTGAATAATATTTGTTTTTAATATATTAATAAATTACTATCACAATTTAAATATTATTGTTCAAATATAGCCATTACTTGAAATTATGTCTCTACATTTCTCTCTATTTGAGCCTTTTCCATGGTCTTCCTCTTCATCTGGTCTTGATGATGAACCACACTTGTTGGTTTGAAATGCGTCAGGAAAAAATTTCTCTTATGTGATTTCTACGAAAGACTTTGCTTAACCTCAATAATCTCTGCTGCGAGCATCTTATCCAATTTTTCGCACACTTTTTCTTTGTACTTGGGATTCAATAGGTATGGGCGCTGCTTCAATAGATCACCTACTATCCCCTTCAAATCAGAGAACTTTGTTGGAAACAAGTCATGATATTTGCATAATAACTCTACGACTTTGTCAACTGTGTCCTCATCCTAGTAATCACTTATATTTGCGAACTTCGGCTATGCATCCGACCCAATGTTCAGTTGCTTAGTTTTCAATGGTTTTGAGATGTCAGGTATTTCTACCTTAGACCTAGTGACTTCGCGTTGTCCCTCCAATTGAGGAATACTGATATTCCTGGGATCTTCCTCATCTTCTTCTACGGTAACATTGTAGCATTCCAAAGCATGGCGCAGTTGCATACTCTAGTTTGTTTGTACCCATGTGACAGGCTCTAGAGGCATCCTGAATATTTCAGCCTTGACCTCGTGTAACGCTTCATAAATACACTTGAATCTATCCTCAAAATGAAATGTTAACAGAAATCTCTCCTTCAGAACATCCCACTCTGCAGTTCTATGTCGCAACTCGGTTTCTAGATACCGGTTCATCAGAATAGTATCCAAAGTGTGGCAGAATATGTGAACCCATTTAGATTGTGGTTCCTCTCCCCATGCTTTCATCCAGCAAGCCACGTGCTCGCGCGGATCATACTTTCCTATATATTATTCTGTAATGCAGGTATTGGCATATCCAAACCATAGCTTCATCATCTTTTGGTACTCCTTCTAGTCTGCAAAATTGTTCTTATGTGTACCCCACCATCTGGCAGACATAGCTCTCAGCGCGATATCTAGTGCCTGGAACTGGTGTTCCTTCAGTACATCCCTTCTAAATTTATCAAGAAACAAATTTACATCTTCTAAGACATCATAATTCAGTAAATTGCATACCTCAGTAGATATTTACTAGAGTGACTTAGTAAGAATGCTACATCACAACATTGATACTTCATGTAATCTATTATGCTAGTGCTTGAGATCCTCATCTAAAACCAAGTTGCAAGAGTTGTCCTTTTTCCAAGTAATTCACCCATCTGCCATAGGGTTGATCCAATCATCATCTCACACAATAAGCTTACAGATATGTTCAATATCATCCTCCTCATAATAATCCCATATTGGTTTAGTATATCGCGCACCCTTGACTGGATCGAGTGGAACAATGACCCTGAATTCCTTCTTTTCAAATGTCATGCTACACCTCTTTAGGTTGATGAACGCATTCATATCAAATTCCCAATAAATTCCAAGAAGTACTAGATAGGGATAACTGTGATCCACTATTTCAATTACTTGAAAATTATCTACAGTTAATCCATGTAGGTGCATGATAGGAACAATATTTTGCTAGTTTGTCATTCGTAGCTGGATTGGGGACCACTAAAGTGTCGACTTTCCCATTCTTTCCCAGTTTTTTTTAGGCAAAACTTTGCATAAGATCCTAGATCAAGGATCACTTGGTCCATTTCAAATTCTCTGATATGTGCAGTCAATATCATCTCTCAACCAATCCTTTTCTTACCCTTGTGTACCTTATGCATTGCACGTTGTTCAGACAGTGGCTTACCCTTGCCAATGCAGTTATCTATCAAATCTTGCAATCCCTTTAGTAACTTTTTGGTCCCTTAGGAGCTTCATGCAGGTCTGTAAGAAAGATGTTAACAATGAAGGATTTGTTTATTGTGCACCAATGACCTCACCAGGCTTCTTTGTTCATGTACTCTGAGCCTTTCATGTAGAAGCTCCTGAATTTGTAAAGATCTTCTTCGCCTCCATAAAATTATATTTCTCCTTATTTAAATCGAATCCAAAATATTTGTCAATAGTGTTGCGTACCCATATATTTTATTCTAGTTGTTTTCCTACAACTTTATCTTCCACAGTAGCTATATCGCTTCGTGTAATTATATTAACATTGGGTCCATCTTCACACGGTTCTGATCTCATCATCTGGATGTTCTGAGTAGGCTACTGGGTCTAGGTCTTCTTTTCTTGCATCTTTGCAATGAGAATGGGACAATCCTCTATGACATGATAAAACTGACGACAATATTGAAAAGAGGGGTGTGTCCAATTCTGAGAATCTCGCGCAAAGTGGTCGAGTTCCCCACAATTGTAACAAATGATCTATTTGCGACCTCTTCCTCATCCCTAGAATCCTCCACGTGCTATAAGTGCACTTTGACCCTATTGAGGATGTGCCTTAGTATGTAGTCTATATGTTGAAATTTTGTCCGTCATTAACTCGTAGCTTCGACAATTGTGCTCATCATGGGCTACTGACTTACAAAAATTACAAGACAGTTTTTGGGGAGTCTGTATAAACTTTTGTAAGAAGTGGCAATTGTCTATTGTATGTTTTCCAGTGATCTGGAAGATAGCACACCACGGTACCACACCTATACTCAATCCAACGGTATTTTCTTCCTTTAGGGGGAAAAGGCCTCCCCCAATTAGATAACTCTGATACACGGGCAATGATCCTTGTCGTGACCATGGCCTTTGCACTTTAAGCACCATACTTCCATGCGGGTCTCATTCTGGACTTTTTTTCCCTTTTTGAGACCCTGTAACTCCATATGCAGGCCCAAATTCGTATCCTGGATAGGCGAGGCATCAAACTTCATAGTAATCTCTATTGCTTCAGCTTGCATTCCAATCTTCTGTTGTGACAATGGTAATCTCAAATAAGGTAACAATGAAGAAATATACCAATCCCTCTGTTTCTCATCCGAGATATAGAGATTAGCCTTTTGAAGCAGACATTTCAACCTTTGATCAAAAGCCCGTGCAGATTCATTCACCTTCTGCTTAATTTCTTTAACCTTAGTTACAGACTGGGCTTGAGAATTAGGCTTCTTGAATTCATTATTCATCTAATATTTTGTGTCTTTCAAGGTTGCAACTGGGTGAGTTGTACTGTACTTAATATATAATCTCAGTGCCCTATCTTGCAATTTTGTGAGAAACTGTGCTTTCTTCAGGTCACCATCCATTATCTGCTATGATTTCCACACAGAATGTGATACAAACCAAAATTGTTCAGGGTCTTTTGTCCCTAGAACCTTGAATATATGCATCTTCATGGCATTCACCATACTGAATATTGGAAGTGGAGGTGTAGGTGTGTGAGGTGGAGGTGGAGGTGGAGGTGTAGGTGCGTGAGGTGGAGGTGGAGGTGTGTGAGGTGGAGGTGATGGCGGAGGTGGAGTGGATGGATGTGGTATTCCCGCAATACCCCGATTTACCATCTACGGTGCACCTTGTAGCATCTTCAGACTATTACTTTCCTCGTCGCTATCAGATGCTCCCAACAAAGTATTGTACTCAACACCCAAATCTAGATCTCTTCTTAATGGTTTCCCACTTAACATATCTTCCGTCAAGTTTCGACTAAACATCAATTTAATGGCATAGCCCATTTCTCACATAATAGCATTTTAATCCAAGTTTTTAGGGACTTTAGATACTTACCTCTTGGTCCTTTGAAAAACCAACATTCAACTTCACTATAATTGACAAATGTGTCAATCACGAACTCAGTAATAAATCCACCCAATGTATTATCAATCCAATAATCGACAAACTTCACGATCTTGTTTTATGATCCTTCCAGGCACCTCACTAACTCTAGAGTCCACACATTAGGTTATCCAAATTCCAAGTACATTGACCATCTGCCAATTTAGCCAACCATTCACATAACACACATGAAAAATAGTAGAAGAAAATTTTGTGTTCTTCTATATATAGGCATCTATTCAACCACTCTTCTTTCGACAGGCAAAAATTCCTGTTTTCTTGAGCTTCAAACTCACGAAACTTCCAATATATCCAATTTTCAATCTCCTTTTTAGTCAGTATCCACTTGTGTGACATCACACATTCTTCAAATAGATACTGGTCTTGCCAAAAGAACCATTTTTTGGCTTGATGGGGCTTGCATCTAGGTTCAGAGTTAGCTATTCGGCAACAACCCGTATAGCAGATGCTGCAGTATCATCCAAGGCAACATTGGGGGATGCTAGAACTAGGTTTCTACATCCAAAGGACCATGTGTTGTGTGTATTTTACTCTTAGGGCTTTATCTTGACCTTTGTGAACCTTAACCCTTAAAACCCATAAACTACAACAACTAACAGTTAACAACTTTAAACCCTTTTTTGATTGCGATAAACATTCATAAAATCATGTAAATAAATAGAACTACCTTCACACATCTATTAATTACTATTCATGATTAATTGCATTCGTCAGTTCAAAACATATAGTAAATTCAAAAATAAACAATAATATGCAGATACATAGATAATTCCTCAGAACAACCTTTATTATGCTTAGATATTCAATTACAAAATCTTCCAACCCTATGCACACAGTTGCAAGGGCCTGCACACTCAGCTGTGCACTTATCAGGGTCTTCGTACACACAGCTGCAGGAGCCTTCCCCTTCACACAAGTACAAAATATACAAGACAGACCCAAAACCTGCATATCTATTCTCTTCGTTACCTATCATATTACTCTCGTATGACTCCTTTTTATATCTTTATTCATTACAATACCATGGTTCACGAACCATGGTTGGGTCAAAAAACAACTTGAGCCTTAAAAAGCTAAGGGGATTTTGTTGTAGGGAAAAGTATCCGACTCGGATGACCCTATCCCACTCTAAGGGTGATAGTACCTCAGCAACAACTGTAAAGAAAACTACTTAAGGTTTACTTCTTTATGAAAGCAAAAGAGAGTAGATAAATGCACTAACCGTTGCCTTGCGCTTAATGTCGAATCCAAACTCTTCTTTATGGCTGCTTGCTCCCAGCTCCTTGCTCTATTGCTAGCCCAGCTACAATGAGATCCTGCAAAATAGCAAAGAAGGAAACTACAAGCAACATGCAATCATAACTGATTCATAGATTAGTGTAAATCAAATATACAATCATCACAATATATCATTGAAACAAGAGCATATAGAAGAACCTCAATAGCTTTTATTAATGAAGAAGTAAGGGTTCTGAGAGTGTTACAACCATCGAAGGTCCTAATCTAGCAACACCTCCCAGTAGAAAGAATTTCTCCTCTTCACCTCTCTCAAGCAATCACCCAATAGCTCTATAGTGAAACCAACAGCATATCATTACTTTGCACAAAATTCCAGCCTCCTGAGCTCATAGGAGAGAGCTCAATATATAGATGAATTGAGAAAGGATGAGTCAGCTTGCAACTGATGTGTAGCTGCCTTGTGTCCTCTCTCTCTTCAGTTAATCTTTAGTTGATCTTCAGTTCTTAAGTCCACTTGGAGAACCTTGCTTCCACTTGGAGAAACAGAGCCTCTGACTCATCACAAGGCGAAATCCCTGATCCAAGTGTCATTTTTGGAGCAATGACTCAGTGTGCCACTTGTCCCATCTCGCTCAGCGCAGGTGGCCTTTGTTCCACTTGCTTTGCAATTCAGGTACACCATGGAGGATCTGAGTTTCAGCGCAGAAGCCTAGTGGAGCACCTGCTTTGATTTCAGGATTGCTTGTTTTTGAGTGTTTTCAGGTGGAGAACTGATCTGAGAGATGTTGGTTTGCTGACCTTGTTCCTCTAGGGGTAGGAACATCATGTTTAGGGAACTTTGGATCCCTTGGATTATTGACAATTCATGCTTGTTGCTGTAAGGCACAAAATTGTCTGTAACAGATGCCCCCTAAAGTATGAGGTCGTTTATCGGGTGAAATGCTTTATTGAGAGGATCCGAAGTTCATTCAATCTGCTGAGAAGTGTCCTGTAATAAGATACAATACAATACATTATTTTTCATACATTTTCATGATCTAGCTGAGGCGGGCATTCCCATGCTCAGCTTTAAAAATACATTTTGGTACATAGAACAGACGATCGTCTGATTGTAGACTGATAATTCTCTGCTGAAATTATCATCCTTTGAGAAGGATGATCATCTGCTGTAATGATGTACATATCAAATGTCTTTATGTCCTGAATATATATCGCAGCCCGGATGGATGAAACTAGATCCGGGGTCTTCGATCTCTTCCGATCTTCACTCGATGTACAAGTTGATCCATGCGAGAATTTCTTGAAGTCGAACATGAAAAGACATCGCTTGATTACCGGTCAATGATGTAAACCGTTAACAAGCGCGAGAGGAATCACCGATAAGGATGATGACCCTCAAGGTACGGCAGTACAATTCACATGGTGGGAATAAAGGACTTGGCGTCGACCACCATGGAAAATCTTCTGGTCGAAGGTCATTGAGGTATACCTGTCGCCGGAAGTGAGAAACTTGCCATTGAGGCATGCAAGCTTCAAAGTACTGAAGGGGGTGTTCCTAGATCAACTCCTTGGATAATGAGCTGATGTCGACAAGGAGCGATCCGTCAAAGGAGGGCCTTAATGAATCCCACATCAGTGACACGGAACGGAGCTAGTGATTGTGATGAGGTGAAAACAAACTGTGATGTATGATTCAGGGTGGCGGTCATGAAATGGATGAAGGACAATGTATGGCAGTGGATGGGACACGGTTGACTCTTTGCAGAACAACATCTCTTGAACATATAACGACACTGATGTGATGGATTAGTAGCATTACCCCAAAAGTGGATGGTGTGGCGAGGACCATGGTTATGAGACCGGTGAATGAAACAACCCAACCCGATGTGATACGGAGGACAAAGTGTCATGTTCAAGAGCGACTTGCTACCATTAATGCTGTGAGGTTCTCCCAATTTTTCCCCAGTCATTGCTGACCAGTACCTCTTTATTTTTGTCAAGCTTGAGGAGGATAACATATGCTTGTTCTATAACCTGCCCTTCGGGCAAGCCCATCGCTATGTTTTAACGAGCCTAGCGATAGGGAAACGCGTTCTCGTCTAAAGACAAGTTTGTCGCTATTTAATCATTTTAACGAGTCTAACGACAAGGAAAACTCGGTCCTTTTCATTTTTAGAGAGTCTGAAATGGTACATAAAGTCAACTCCAAAATTCCTTTTTCGTCATCTAATCCCTTAAGTCCAAAAAAGTATAAAACAATACAGAAGGGATGAATTTTCGATTTCTTTAACGAGCCGAACAAAACAAGCGCTCGATCTTTTTGTGCAATAATCCCTCAGGTCCAAAAAAGATTAAAATCTAGAGGAGGGATAGCTTTCCGGTCGCTTTAACGAGCTGGAAGGCCAAAACTCGGCAAACTTTTCATATTTTATGAGTCAGTGAAAAGAGCTCAAAGAAGACTCGTCTTTTAAGGAACGAGTGATGAACAGGGATAGCAGCAGATTCCAGGTACAGGTTGGAATTTTCCAATCACGGCAGTGTCACAAGGATGGCTAAGTGAAATCACTCTTCGCAGCTGTTCCTCAAAATGGGTAAACAAACATATGGAGATGAACGATTGGCCAAATGAACGGATGGAGGTGATGGCATATAAACACGACCAAGGGTTTTTAATATGGCGTTCAAAGGTTACATTTCTCAAGGTTATTTACCAGTTCATTTTTTCTGGATGAGCTTGAACTGCAGGGAAAGATTGCTCACAATTTATGTTTATTTTTTAACGAGCATGAACTCTGTACAAAAACTGCTCGAATCTTGCGTTTATTTTTTAACGAGCATGAACATTGCTAAAACTGCTCGATTATTTTGCATGCCCCCAGCATCATAATAACGCATGTCAAAGGAGGGTGCCCCCCAAGCTTCATTGCATTCAACTTGGTGGTTGGAATGAAGGTTTACCTTTGAATTTTGAAAAGGGTATTTGTTTCATTTTTTAATGAGGTTGACATAGTAAAAGAACTATCCTCATGACTTATTGTTTCATTTTTTAACGAGGTTGACACGAGATAAGAACCGTCCTCGGGGCCTACTGTATTTACAGTATTTCCATTAGGGCGACGATGCATGCTGAAAAAATATTTAGGAATCTTCTGAATCCGTTGGATATAGAAGATTTCATATTGTAGGTTTCCACTGTGGCTACTTCCGCCAGATTACTTGCCGGCGGTAGGGCAAAAGTACCCATTAAGGAAGGGTCTTTTAGGAGACCTACTCCAATATTTTGGAGCGATTGATTACTTTCATGGATCATTGTGCTGCTTCCCGTAACTTGAGAACTGTTGGGGAGAAATGTTTGTTGGTCGACGATTGTAATTTTTCCTTGAAAAGGAAATACAATCCTCCTGAAGTAGGTCGACACAACTGCGGCCATGGCATATATCCAAGGCCTTCCCAGTAGGATGTTGTAATCGAGATTTCCGTCGATTACTTCAACATCAACTTCTACTGTTTTGCCCCCCAGTTCAACTTGCAAGTTAGTTAAAATCCCGTATGGAGTGTATGATCGTCCATCAAATGCTTTTAATGTCGTTGACGATTTCGACAAGGGTGGTGAGCCTAAATTTTTCCAGCAACTCATCGACATAAGACATGTAGATGCCCCCTCATCAATAATTGTTCGATGAACAGTCTTGTTGAGGGCTTTCACTTGAATAAGGAAAGCTAGTTGAGCTGGTAACTTAGGGTCATATCCTTTATGATCAATGGCCACAAGATTGGAATCCATTGGGCCAATCCCACCTATGGCTGATAATAAAGCTTGCTCTTGGGAGGTGCAATTTTGCGCTACCTCAAGTGTCGACATAGCGGACGACGATTGGGTCAGGTCCTCTATTATATTATAATCCTGTGTTATTTTTTCACGAGGATTAAATGTCGATTTGTGTACTACTCCCTTTGGCGAGTTTATTATTGGCTTAGGAACGATGGGTGGCACAACTTCGTTCAAAGTTGTTGTCGAACTACTAGGTTGTTTATCAGCCTTGTTATTCGACCGCTGTGGATTCCGGTAACCTTTATTCCTTGTCAAAGCATTATTCTGCTGCTTTGAGGTGGACAACATAAGCACTTGGGATCGGGAAGCATTTTGATTGGCAACCAGATTTTGGCTTGGATTAGGGAACGGATCAGTCAATACTGCTGGGGTTTTTGAACTCTTGAAGAGTTTCTTAACTTCAGGTATATGTGGACAATCTTTCGTCCAATGATCCTCATCGCATATATGACACCCTGTCGGGGGTCTCCCTTTCCTTTTCTTTATCTTCTTGCCCCCTGGTTGCTTCAGTTGTTTGCCCTTGTCGGTCGACATGGCATTTACTTCTGAGGCAAGAAGTCCCTCATTTGCATTTTGACTAGAAATTTTGCATTTCCCAGTCATGCCATTACTGGCGTGAGAGTTAGTATTCGATTCAGGAGGGGGAGGAATTGAAAATTCAGGTCTAGGGGTGTCAGGTATTTTGTCGTAGAGCGTGCCCGATTGAGTATATACTAAGTCTAAGTATTGAGCACGAGCAATGACTTGCTCCTCCGTTACGACTCCTCCCTTGGCCACATCTTCCGTTATAGCCGGAAGTAACGACTTTATAAACCATTCAGCTAACAGCTGATCGGGAACGTAAGTTTTCACCATCCTACGACGACGTCGCCACTCATGTATATGATCAGATATATGAGTGGCCGTTGTCTGTTTGAAGTTGGTAAGGAGTTCTGTTCCTGTTTCATACCTTATCGGTAATTGAAAATGGGTTAAGAAAGTCGTGGCTAAGGAGCTGAAATTGTCGAAAGAGGCTCTTGGCAATTCAATGTACCATTTAGCCGCTAGACCTGTCAATGTCCTCTAGAAGAGGCGAAGTCTTATCGAATCATCATTCAGGGTGTTTGATGAACACCATAGGTGGAATGTCATCACATGATTCGACGGATCTTCACCTGGATTTCCATTGAATTTAGGAATGTCCGATGGAAGTTTATGCGGAATCGCTGGCCACCAAAAGGCATAAGAAATTGGATCATTAGTCAGCCGGTTTAGATCTGGTAATTCTAGAGTTGCTATAAAGGGCAACTGTTGGTTCAGGTTAGGCGAAGCATATCCCGGATAAGAGTGTATCGCCTGAGCAATGGGTCTTTGCAGACCAGCATAATGCTGACAACTTTAACAAGGTTGATGGGCATAACCATTATAGCAGGGTTGCCCATTACTTACAAAGACTTGTTGCTCAGGTCCTTGATATGATTGCTGGAATGGCGGTTGTTGAGATTGAACCAGCTGTGGTTGTTGGACCATTTGCTGTTGACCAATACTGGATGATTGACCAAGATGAGGAGTCACAGTACTTGTTTGAGCCTGAGTCGCTCCAGATAAGGAGGCACTACCCTGAGGTTGTGATTGAGCCGCTGAGACAAGAGGTTGTTGTATTACAACAGGTAGCACTTGTACTTGCGACGCATTCGCCATAGCAGGTGTGGTGGTAATATTCGACACAGGGTGTACTGGTCGCACTGAATATGCAACTCCTGATTGTTGAGGCAGTATTGGTACCCAACTGCCGGATGTAATTCCAGTTTGACCTGATCCTTGTTGTAAACTCTCATATGGTTGTTCTCTAGGAGGGAACAATGAAAGAGCATACTGCCCTCCACATGGTATCAATCCGGAACTCAAGGGGATTGATTGCCCAGATTGACCTCCAAATGGATCAATTTGGCGAGTTTCAACATAAGAAATACCAGATGATAATCCGGATGAAGAAATAGGAACTAACCATGTCGTTGTCCCTGATTGGACTCCGGCTTGTTGTTGACAATTCGCCGGGACAGATGGTATACCAGCGAACATCGTTGGAGTAGCAGCAGGAGGCTCTGCTGCTGCTGTGTCGGACAACACAGTCCTAGATGTCGACGGTTGTTCAGACATATCTAGTCTATCCAAAAGATTTCTTAGCGATTCTACAGGAACTTCCACTTGTGGTGGACTAACTTCGAAGATCAACGAGGGAAGGGTGATGATTATTCCGCTTAAAATAAATTTTATAACGACGCTTTAGACACAACTTGCTTTTTCATGTTTTAAGAGTCGAGAAAAAGCTAAAGATGACTCTAGTCGCCTTCGATGTTTTAATGAGCCCGAAGTGACAAATGCTCGGATGGACTTTTTCAGTTATAGAGTTTGAAAAAGGCCAAAAGAAACTTCTCTGGAGTTCTAGGCAGAGGGTGTGCCAAACTTTTCGCGAAACCACAGAATACGTTTTACGGTACGGGTGGTCGATCTTCGTGAATGCTGTGTTCACTGCATCGCGATCAGTAGGGCGGCCGACACGGCTTCCTATGGATAAAGGATAATTGCCTATAGGGGTCTCCCAATATATACGCGATGGTACGTGGGAGCACAAGTCCGTATTAGTGCCACCGACTCTCAGGAGGAATCACCCACCTTCGTAGAGATCGACAGTCACTATGTTTAACGACGCCGGAACACGTCTCTACCTAGACCTCTATGTGTTTGCGTTATGTTACAAAGCATTGTTATGTAAATTGGATTTATTTTAATGTTGATCTTGCTTAGCAGTTTGCCTTTAAGAATTACCACGAGATGTATATAACAAATTCCTGAATGCAGTCTAAGATGAGAAGCAAACTTTTCAATCTTTTTGACTGATGAAAATCTTTACTACTGAGGGAGAAGAAAGGCAAATCTTTTCACACAGTTCATACAGCACAAACTAATGCACTTTCTCCTAAATCACATGCAAACTTTTCAGATGCAAAATGCACAATGCAAGTATTTCTTTTCTCTTTCTTAATGTTGATGTATTACAAAAAGAAAGTTGTTATATAACTTTGAGATCAATTTCAAGTGAAAACAAACAAGCTTGTCCAAAATCAAAAGACACCTTAAGATTTACTTGTTTAATCACTGGAAATACATGAAATCAAACCATAATGACGAAAGTAAAAAGACTAATCAGCTATGGACAGCAAACAAGCTAACTCTTTAGACCAGCAAAAATGCCTAACACAGGTTTGGATCTAAGAGGCCACAGCAAGACTAGTTCACTTTTCGTTATGGGAAACTGTAAATGATGCAAGAAATACAAAAGAACAAGTACAGTTTCTTTATATAACTGAGGCGGAATAATGGCAAGTAAAGTTGGTTTCAGATAGGTACATGGACTGGTAACTGGCTGCAAAACAATGGTGAAAACAGGGCAAGAAACAGGAGGAAACCCCAGTAGCACTAGGCAAAACTGGATCAAAGCAGGTAGTACACTGCCTGTTTGACATTCAGCACAGGTCCCGAAGGGGCTACCTGCGTTGCAAAGCAGGTAGCCAGTGTACAGCCTGCTTTGGAAAACGAGACTTACGTTTTCACAGTTTCCGGGTCACAATTTTCTCAAAAATGCACAGTTTTTGCTCAAATCAGAAGCAATCAGACAAGCACACTCAAAGGGATGATTAGGAAGATGAAAAGCTATCACTAAGAGCTTACAAGGATCCTTGTAGATCAGCTCTTCAAATCATGAACATGCTCAGAAATGAGCTAGAGTAGCTGCCCTCTACTTCGCTTTTGATATAGTCAAAAAGCTTTTCGATTTGGTACTCTTTTGTTCAGGAAATGAATAGCAAAATACTACAAATAATCAAACAGATACGTTCCCCAGCGGAGTCGCCAGTTTGTTGTAGGGAAAAGTATCCGACTCGGATGACCCTATCCCACTCTAAGGGTGATAGTACCTCAACAACAACTGTAAAGAAAACTACTTAAGGTTTACTTCTTTATGAAAGCAAAAGAGAGTAGATAAATGCACTAACCGTTGCCTTGCGCTTAATGTCGAATCCAAACTCTTCTTTATGGCTGCTTGCTCCCAGCTCCTTGCTCTATTGCTGGCCCAGCTACAATGAGATCCTACAAAATAGCAAAGAAGGAAACTACAAGAAACATGCAATCATAACTGATTCATAGATTAGTGTAAATCAAATATACAATCATCACAATATATCATTGAAACAAGAGCATATAGAAGAACCTCAATAGCTTTTATTAATGAAGAAGTAAAGGTTCTGAGAGTGTTACAACCATCGAAGGTCCTAATCCAGCAACACCTCCCAGCAGAAAGAATTTCTCCTCTTCACCTCTCTCAAGCAATCACCCAATAGCTCTATAGTGAAACCAACAGCATATCATTACTTTGCACAAAATTCCAGCCTCCTAAGCTCATAGGAGAGAGCTCAATATATAGATGAATTGAGAAAGGATGAGTCAGCTTGCAACTGATGTGTAGCTGCCTTGTGTCCTCTCTCTCTTCAGTTAATCTTTAGTTGATCTTCAGTTCTTGAGTCCACTTGGAGAACCTTGCTTCCACTTGGAGAAACAGAGCCTCTGACTCATCACAAGGCGAAATCCCTGATCCAAGTGTCATTTTTGGAGCAATGACTCAGTGTGCCACTTGTCCCATCTCGCTCAGCGCAGGTGGCCTTTGTTCCACTTGCTTTGCAACGCAGGTACACCATGGAGGATCTGAGTTTCAGCGCAGAAGCCTAGTGGAGCACCTGCTTTGATTTCAGGATTGCTTGTTTTTGAGTGTTTTCAGGTGGAGAACTGATCTGAGAGCTGTTGGTTTGCTGACCTTGTTCCTCTAGGGGTAGGAACATCATGTTTAGGGAACTTTGGATCCCTTGGATTATTGACAATTCATGCTTGTTGCTGTAAGGCACAAAATTGTCTATAACAGATTTGACCTTCCTAAAGCCCCTTTGACTCCTATCGACTTGCGATACTCGTGCCTAGATCCTAAAAATGTGAAGACTTTACAATATTAACAAAACTTTCACAAAATTTGACCCCAGGTGTTATAGACATTTTTGGGTACTGCAACCCCAAGCATGAATTGCCCATAAACGAAGGGCTCCTACGTCCCTAAAAGTGTTGTTCTAACCCCTAAAGGAACAAGGTTAACTGATTACAGCTTCTCCAAGAATTTCTCCATGAAAAAATGCTCAGAACTGCTCAAAACAGGATCATTTCAGCTGCTACATAGGCAAAGTGCGTTGCACCTCACCTAAATACATTGTGTGGGTGCGTTTCATTTCAAAAATCCCTTCTATGGGATGCAATGGGCGAGAAGTGACAAATGGCAGTGTCAATCCGCGAGGTGGAGAGGCATGGACTCTTCCAGAAACTTCTCCTGTGACACTTGCCTCTCTGAATTCGACCAAGGATGAGTAAGAGATCATCAATCTCCAAGTGGAAGCAAGAAATATCAGAGGGAAGACACTAATCAAATCACAAGCTGACTCATATCCCTTACAGATATCTATATATGGATCCCTCATCCCAGAGATCCAGAGGGGCTGGAATTTTGCATATTGTAAGGAATTGTTGTTGGTTTCTTGAGACAACATCATAGTGTTGGGTGATCTAAGCTTTGTATGAGGTGAAGCAGGGCTTACTTGTTGAGAGGATGATGCTGGGTTAGAACAACTGGTTGTAACTCCCTTGGCTCTTTCTTGTTTATCAATAAAAGCTATTCAAGTTTTCCTCCATACTCTTGTGTCATTTATGTTTTATGCATTTGTATGGCCAATTTACATCTGATCCTAGATTGTTTATGATTATAGATCCATGTTCTTGTATAGTGTCATGCTACTGTGATCCTACAGGTACTCTGTGAAGCTGGGCGTACAAGGGAGCAAGTAGCGAAAGGCTATGAAGAGAGAGAGGAATAAAACTAGGAGATTAGCGCAAGACAGAGGTTGGTCTTCTTTTTTCTTCTCTCATCTATATTTCATAAAGGAAAAATGAAAGTATCTTTACTTTGTTTGTTTCTAAGGTAGCTACCACACCTTAGTGGGATAAGCAGTTCTGTGTAGACACATTTCCCTGTAACAAAATGGCGACTCCACTGGGGACGAATTAGTTTGTTTTTTATCTTCCTTGATTATTTATTTTATAAACTTACAGACGGAGCCTGAAGTTGAGCCAGGTATCTTTCGAACTGCATTTGCTATGAAAATTCAAAGTAGATAAATGTCGCTTCAGTAAATCTCTGAGATTTGTTTATGACTTTAACAACTGATTCAAAAACTCTCTAATTTCCCTCGTGGTAGCTCTTAGAACCTCCTTAGATCTACCCCTGATTGTTGCATTACTGATTACCATTTGCTCGGCCAAAACCCATGAACTGAACTGCAAATTGTGACCCGTAACCCAAGCAAATTCTTTTCTTTGGCCCAGCGCAGGTACTGTTCTGTTAATCTGAAATTCAGCGCACTTCCCGAGTGTAGTAGGTGCACTGCATTTCAAATTCCCTGTGTTACAGGTGCGCTGCATTTCAAATTCCCTGTGTTACAGGTGCGCTGATCAGACTAGGCATTGTTCAGTTTTAGTTTCTGTGATTCATTCTTTTCAGTTCTATTCATGAATTTTGCTGCCTGTAATCAGTATATCTCTGTTTGAAACCCCTTTTCCTTGCTGTTATTCCGCCTCCATTGTGAAAAATAACTGTAAATGTTTTTGTGTATTTGTTGAGTCATTTTCAGTTCTCCTTTGCAAAAAGTAACGTAATTGTACTATCGTCCTTTGATTTGAAAGTGTCGCAAGTGTCATTTTCAGTCATAGGAAAGAATTTGGTTGCTATTGATGGTTGATTACCCTGTTACTATTGTATTTGGTCTAAATTTGTAGTTTTTCTAGTGTCGAAAGCAGGTATTCATTTCCAAATCGTAAAGTGTTGTGATTGTCTCCATTTTTGATTTTGAAAAGAAACTTGTTAGTAATTGTCGCTTGAAAAGTAATTCAGATTTGTGCATTAGCTTTCTTTTTACCATTCACATACTAAGAAATCTGAAAAACAAATACATGCATGTGCATTTGCATTTAGACTGTTTGATTGGTTTGATTTAGGACTGTGCATTTAGTGTGTGCTCTTTGCTCTTTGTGAAAGAATACTGTCTCTCTTTCCTTAGTAGCTAGGATTTTCATTGCACAAAGAAGATAAAAGACTGTTTATCATCTTAGATTGCATTTTAGGAATTATACATCTACATCTCATGGTGAACCTGAAATGAAAATTTCTTAAGCAAGATCAACTATAAAATAAATTTAATGAATCTAACAACGCTTTGAAACCTAATGCACAACATCTAGAAGTCTAGGCTAGAGACGTATTCTGGCGTCGTAAAGCCTGGTAACTGTTGTTCTCACTGATGGTTGGGCGATTCCTCCACTTTGAGATGATAAGTGCCAGTACGGACTTGTTCTCCCACGCACCGTCGAGTATATTTTGGGAGACCACAATAGGCTTAATCCTTTATCCATAGGAAGCCGTGTCTGCCGCCCTATCGATCGCGATGCACTGAACACAACATTCGGGAAGATTGACTACCGTACCGTAAAAAGTATTCTGCAGTTTTGTGATTGGTTTGGTAATCCCTCTACCTAGATTTCTAGAGCAGTCCCTTTCGTTCATTTTCAGACTCCTTAATAGAAAAGGTCCATCTGAGCACTTGTCACTTCAGGCTCATTAAAAATCGAAGGTGACTAGAGTCATATTTTGTTTTTTCTCGACTCTTAAAAATTGAAAAAACAAGTTGTGTCAAAGCGTCTAAAATTCATATAATTCGGAAACATACCTCCCCTTGATTTTTAGTTGATCGAGTAATCCGCAATCATGGAAGAAAGTCCATTTAAACCCCATCGTTCGCAGAGGCTTACGAGTCAACCATCATTGTCTCTAGAATTGAAGCTAGTACAGACAAAGCGAACTCGTTTAACCGGTTCCAAATCTCCTGGTAAAGTTAGAACAAGTGTTCCAACAACATTAGAGACTCCGGTTACTCCAAACACTTCTGGTATCCCTGCCTTTACAGAAGAAGTTCAGCAGCCACAGAAGGACAGTAGTACTGATCCTAGTCTAAGGGTAAACACTTGTATCACTGAACCAGTTCCATCTACAACCGGTTCGGAGAGTGTTGTTCCCCAAAAATCTGTCGTTACGGATTATATACCTTCTTCAACACCAGAAATATTCTATGGACCTGACGGTCTACCTCTTCCACCTGGTCTGATTACTATAGAAGAGATTCTGGAGGATCCTCCATCTAGTACTCCATCGCAATTTGGAGTCAGAATCACTCTGTATCATTCTTTATAAAAAATTAGTCTACCACCAATGGAAGCTCCTGTAGAATCACTAGGTAATCTTTTGGATAGACAAGAAATGTCTGAACAACCGTCAACATCTAGGACTATGTTGTCTGACACAACGACAACAGAACTTCCTGCTATCACTCCAACAATGTTCACCGGTATACCATCTGTCCCAACTAGCATTCAATCGCTAGAAGGAGCTCACTCAGGTGCTATTTCGATGGTATGGTCTGTTCCTGTTTGTTCATCCGGAATAATATCTGGAAACTCTTATGTTGAGTCTCAACAAATTCATCCATTTGGAGGTCAATTTGGGCAGTCCGGTACCGGATTACCGCCATATGGGGGGCAGTATACCCTTTCATTGTCCTCTCCAGGAGGACAGCCATACGGGAGTTCACAACAAAATTCAGGTTATGTTGGAATTACGTCAAGTGGTTGGGAACCTATACTGCCTCAACAACCAAGAGTTGTATATTCGATGCAACAATGTTTACCTATGTCAAGTATACCAACTACGCCAGTTATTGTGACGGTGTCGCAAGTTCAAGCGCTGCATGTTGTATGCCAACCTCAGGTTTCTCAGGTTGTAATGCAACAGCCCCTTGACCCTGCAACTCAACCACAATCACCGACTGGTGGAATGACACAGGTTCAAACAGGTACAATTACCCCTCATCTTGGTCAAACAGTTAGTATCGGGCAACAGCACATGGCTTCACAACCATGGCTAGTGCAATACCAACAACCGCAGTTCCAAGAAGTGTACCAAGGTTCTGAGCAACAAATCTTTGCAAATAGTGGGTAGCCGTGTATTCAAAACAGTCTAAATCAACCATTTTACAATGGTCATGCCCACCAACCTTACCAAAGTTACCAGCATCAAATGCATTATGCTGGTATGCAAAGACCAACTGCTCAGGTGATCCCATCTTATCCTAGGTATGCTTCACCTAACCTGAATCAACAGTTACCCTTCATGGCGAATTTAGAGTTACCTGATTTAAATCGATTAACAAACGATCCAATCGCTTACGCCCCTTGGTGGCCAGCGATTCCAAATAAACTTCCATAAGATATTCCTAAATTTAATGGAAATCCGGGTGAAGATCCGTTGAATCATGTGATGACCTTTCATCTGTGGTGTTCATTAAACACCCTAAACGATCATTCGATTAGGCTTCGCATTTTTCAGAGGAAGTTAACTGGTCCGGCAATAAAATGGTATATCGAATTACCCAGAGCTTCATTTGACAACTTCAGTACCCTAGCCACAACCTTTTTAACCCATTTTTAGTTATCGATAAGGTACGAAACAGGAACAGAACTTCTTACCAATTTCAAACAAACAATAGCCACTCACATATCTGATCATATACATGAGTGGCGACATCGTCATAGAATGGTGAAAACGTATGTTCCGGATCAGCTTTTAGCTGAATGGTTTATTAAGTCATTATTGCCTTCCATCACGGAAGATGTGGCAAAAGGGGGAGTCGTCACCGAAGAGCAAGTTATTGCTCGTGCACAATATTTGGACTTGATTTACACTCAGTCCGGCACGCTCTACGATAAAATACATGACGCTCCTAGATCGAAATTCTCAGTCCCTCCTCCTAAATCAAACAATGACTCTCATGTCGACGATGGCGTGAATGGCGCAACAGACACGAAATAGACAAAGGCTAGACATCTAAAAAGGCCCGTAATATTTCCGGTCAAAATGCAAAAGAGGAACTTCTTGCCTCAGAAGTAAATGCCATATCGACAGATAAAGGCAAAGAAACCAAGCAACCAGGAGGCAAGAAGAAAGGCAAAGGGAAGAAGAAGAAACAAGAAGAATCATTGCCTGAAAAGTCTTCTGCAAACCCTCATAGAAATAGGAAACCAAGAAATCCATGCTTTATATGCGATGAGGATCATTAGACTGTAGATTGTCCACACAGAGCTGAGTTTAAAAAATTCTTCAAGAATTCAAAAACTTCGACAGTATTGACTGATCTGTTTCCGAATCCAGGAACAAATCTGGTTGACAGTGGAAATGCTTCCCCATCTCAAGTGCTGACGTTGTCGGTTTCCAAACAACAAAATGATGCTTTGATGTTGACAAGGAACTAAGATTATGGGAATCCACAACTGTCAAACGACAAGGATAAAGATCAACCTAGTAGTTCGACAACAACTTCGACAGAAGTTGCACCACCCATCATTCCTGAACTGAAAATAAAACTGCCAAAGGGAGTAGTACACAAGTCGACATTTAATCCTCGTGCTAGGGCAGCACAACATTATAATATAGTGGAAGATTTGGCCCAATCGCCATCCGCTATGTCGACTCTTGAGGTACTACAAAATTTCCCATCCCAAAAGCAAGCTTTATTATCAGCCATCGGTGGGATAGACCCAAAGGATTCCAATCTTGTATCCTTTGATCATAAAGGATACGATCCTCAGTTACCAGCTCAACTAGCTTTCCTCGTTCAAGTGAAAGCCCTCAACAAAACTGTTCATCGAACAATTATTGATGAGGGGGCATCTACATGTATTATGTCGATGAGTTGCTGGAAAACTTTAGGATCTCCAACCTTGTCACAATCTTCGACGACATTAAAATCATTTGACGGACGAACATATACCCCATATGGTATCCTAAGTAACTTGAAGGTTGAACTAGGAGGAAAAATAGTGGAAATAGATGTTGAGGTAATCAACGGAAATCTCGATTACAACATCCTACTGGGAAGACCATGGATATATGCTATGGCTACTGTTGTGTCGACCTATTTTAGGAAGATTGCATTTCCCTTTCAAGGAGGGATTACAATTGTTGACCAACAAAACTTCCTCCCCAATGGTTCTCAAGTTACGGGAAGCATTCCAATGATCCATGGAAGCCCCCATTCGCTTCAAAATATCAGAGTAGGCCTACTAAAAGACCCTATATTAATGGGAACTTTCGCCCTCCCACCTCCAATCAATTTGGCAGAAGTAGCGTCGGTAGGAACCTACAATATGATATCTTCAAAAAAGATCTCAGAAAAAGATATCGACATGGATCATGCGTAAGTTTTGCCTCTGAGCCCAACAGAAATATTGTAGCAATCAATGTTCCTAGCATGGGAGGCAAACCCAAATCAACGCTCATCAAGTGTTTGGATAGATAGGTCTAAGGAATATGGCACCCCTTCAAATCCTTGGTCGCGAGTGCATGTCACCGACGAAGGAATTGTTCAATCAATGATAATTGAAGGGGCACCATGGGAGGATTACCACCATCGTTCCCTTCTTCCGATTGTAAAGAAAATACTCCTGATGACCTTTATCATCCTTCAGTTTTTGATTTTCTATCAAATACTGTAAACACGGTGGATTCCGAGCGAAACTTGTCCAACATTGAAGAGACTATCACCATAAATATCTCGACCAAAACAGATGTTGTAGAGAATATTTATGTTGGCAAATGTTGTTCTCCTTCAGAACTGGAAATATATAACGCTCTTTTTCGCGAATTCAGAGATGTCTTTGCTTGGTCATATAATGAAATGCCAGGCATTGACTTGAGTATCGTTGAACACGAAATCAAGATGTATCCAGATGTCAAACCAGTACGACAACGACTACGGAAGGTGCACCCCAAGAAACCCGCTGCCATTAGGGTAGAAGTTGAAAAACTTCTCCATGCTGGTTTCATTTACCCAGTTCCTCTAACCGATTGGGTATCGAATATTGTCCCTGTTATGAAAAAAAAAGGAACAATTAGAGTGTGCGTCGATTATAGGGATGTAAATCAAGCTTATCCAAAAGACAACTACCCTACACCCTTCATCGACCAGATAATTGATGAATGCGCCGGATGTGAAATCTTTTCATTTATGGATGGATTCTCTGGGTATAATCAAATAAATATCTGCCCACAGGACCAGTCAAAGACTTTAACCTATATCTGGCTGCAACAGATACAACCATCGAAATGGTTTTAGTTCAAGAAGACAACGGAATTGAACATCCTATATATTATTTAGGTAAGAACTTAAATGATACAAAAAGCAAATATTCTTATGTTGAAAAGCTAGCACTCGCAGCTGTTCAAGCGATACAGAGATTTTGACACTACGTCCTCTTTCGAAAAACTACCATTGTGTCACATTGCAATCCCATGACTTATATATTGTCGCAACAATTGCTGGGAGGCAAATATTCAAAATGGATAGCAATTTTACAAGAGTTTGATATGGAATTTGTAAAATCCAAGTCAAAGAAAGCTCTGGTTTTCGCAGAATTATTATGTGATCTCCCATCGTCATCCAACGATGAAACATCCGAAGAAACGATCGTGGACAAAAATTTGTTTCTGATATCTTCAAGCAATCTGTGGTATGGGGATATAATCATTTATCTCCAAACCCAAAAATATAGGCCAAATACCTCTCACTCCGAACAAAAATGTATTGGATACCAAGCAAAGGACTACATGATCGTCGGTGATACACTTTACCATCGTGGTATCGATACAGTTCTGAGAAGGTGCCTCACCCATGAGGAGGCCGAAAAAGTCCTGAATGATTGCCATTCAGGTGCGTGTGGGGGGCATCAATCCGGTTATGCTACAACACAAAAAATTCTACGAGAAGGATACTTCTGGCCAACAATATTCAAAGATTGCATAACCACAGTTAGAAGTTGCCGTGCTTGTCAAATTTTCTATAGGAAAACTAGAAGACGACCCGCACCTCTGCAGCCAATAGTTACTGTCGGGCCATTCACCAGATGGGGCATCGATTTCATGACATGTAACCCCACCTCGACTGGGGGGCATGGGTATATCATAGTCACAGTTGACTATTTTACCAAATGGGCCGAGGCGATGCCTACATTAGATAATACTGGTGAAACAACTGCCCTCTTCTTTTTCAATCATGTAGTCGCCAGATTCGGCGTCCCACAAGCCATAGTCACAGATCATGGATTGCACTTTCGCAATCACATGATGGTCGAATTAGCTGCCAAATTAGGATTGTCTCACGACAGCTCTACTCCATATTACCCGCAAGCCAACGGACAAGTTGAAGCAATCAACAAAGTCCTGAAGCGCATGCTGCAAAGGATGATTGGAGTTCACAAAAGAAGTTGGCACCTAATCCTGTACTCAGCCTTGTGGGCTTACCGAACATCGGTAAGGAATGCAACCGGGTTTACACCTTTCCAGCTGGTATATGGCCTGGAAGCAGTCTTACCAATCCAATGTGAAATCTCATCCCTCAAACTCACAATTGACCTTCTCCCTGGGACTTCAGAAGAGGAGGCTCGTTTCTTGGAACTAATCCAATTGGATGAAACCCATCATGATGCCGCTTTGGCTAACGAAGCCCATAAGAAACGAGTCAAGGCGTAGTTCAACAAGAATGTGAAACCCCGTGTCTTCTCAGAAGGTGACTTGGTCTTGCTTTATGACCAAGAATCCGATAAATTGGGGGCAGGTAAATTCAAGTCTTTATGGATGGGCCCCTATGTTGTTAAGTGAGTGTTAGCAAAAGGAGCCTACGAGTTAATGGATTATGACGGTATTCCACTGGCACAACCTTGTAACGGGTTGTACCTCAAGCGCTACTATGCATGATTCAGTATAGTAACCTATATGCTTTTGTTATGTTTTTGTTTTCGCTAAAGTATTTGTTTTGGTCAAATAATCCACTTTTTACATTTATTGCAGATGTCAAACCTATTGGAGTCATGTGTTGGATATGCCGACAGAGTGAGTCGTAGTTCGTGGAACCTATCTTCCGCGGCCTGGGCCATTTTTGATCCAAGCGGCGAGTTAGTAAGTTTCAGAGGGGTATGTATTGGTCGATCAACGAATAACATCGCTGAATATAGTGCGTTGATAGAACTTCTCTCTGATGCCATCACACATGGTATACGCCGACTGATTGTCAGGCTGGACTCACAACTCGTCATACTACAACTCACCGGTATCTACTTTGTACGAAATCCAGCTATTTATCACATGTTCCTAAGGGTTAATATTTTGGAAAGGCAATTTGATTTTATTTAATATCAACATATTTCCAGAACCTTAAACACATTAACTGACTCATTGGAAAATTATGTGTTAGATAGACATTTGCAACATTTATAAAAAGAAGAATACCATTAATATTTGCATTTGGATCATGTAACTTAACCAAAATAAAACTTCGAAAATCAAAAATATATATATAATTGTTTATGGTTTACACATAATGTTCTGTAACCAAGACAAAATTGTTCAAATGACCCAAAACTTAGAACGCTAGGGGGCACCCTAGTCTAATGATGCTCGTGATAGTAAGTCACAGCCTGTGCGATCATGCGTAAGAGGCGAGTCCATCATCTTGGCACACCAGTAGTATGCCACTGCAACCTCAAGGGCAGCTCGTCAGTCCTCACATCTAGAATACTGAGAGTGAGGTCCTCAACCTGGTCCTGTAATGCTGTGAGAGTCTCGGCCACATCGAGGTCGCGAAGGATAGCCCTTCCAACAACCTCTCCTGCTGGGGCGACAGATGGCACTCTCAGGCATACTACTGGCCAAATGGGACCAACATCTGCATGAACACATGAGTTTGATTAAGTCTTGATACAATAAAGCACAAGGAAATTATAAAATAAAAACGATAAACAGGAATATGGTCAAAGAATTTACCAATGGCACCCCACTGTTCGCTAGTCGGCAGTACTAAATCTGGGTTACCCCGGAAGTCCATACCAGCATATGGATACTCAGAATAAACCATCTCCTAATGATCAAACCACCCGAAGAAGGTATCAAAAAAGGAAATCTGAGACTGACCAGCATGCCTAGACATATGGTCGACCCATCTCTGCATATGTGGTTCAGTCGGTGAAGGTAAATCGAGTGCAATGTACTGTGGCTGCATCAGTGGTATCTTTTCCAAGGCAAATGTGGTCAAGATAGAACCATACCAAAAGTTCTTCAACCTCCCACTCTTCACCTTGGTCAACTGTTCTTTCATCACAAGAAGTATTGCGTCGCACCAGTTGAACACCTTCAGTTGGAGACATTCCAAGGCATACTGCATATAAGATCGGTTGGCTACATGAAGAGCCGCACCTCCAGCCATCCTACCAAAAGTGAACAGAATAGTCCTGAGGGACCTGTCAGTGACATCACGGATGATGATCTTGCCGTCTTTACTCGGCTGAGATCCCTCTCTGCAATACCGGCGAACATAATCTCTCACAGATTAACCTCCTCAGGCCGAACCTAATAAAGAGATGGGGGCACCCCGCCTCGACAAGCCAGTAAAGAAATAAATGTCCACTACAGTCAAGGGGATGGATTTACCCCTAATCTGGAACACCTGGCTGGTAGGATCATACTGCGGCAAGTTGATTTGTTGTCTCATGCTAGAAATGCGGAAAAACTTCAGCAAGCCACAGTTTCGCAGTACGTTTACTGTAATCGGATCATGCAAAGCAAGCATGTCCTCTTCTTCATGCTCACTTTCTCACCATGTAATAGTCCTCTTGCTCCAAAAATCTCTGAAAACAAACAAGAGAAGAGTTAGATCTTGATTTTGGTGAGAAATAGGCAAAAGTTCCATAAAAAACTGTGCATAAATTTCCTTCCTAGCGCCCATTGCACCTACAGTAGTGCTCTGGGTGTGTTTCATGTCAGATGGCCAGTAGAAAGGCCAACATCCAACGCACCTTTCGATACACAAGGGGTGCGCTGAAGCCAGGGCGAGTTTTTCAAACCCCAGAGGCTCAAAAAAAACCCGGAATCAAGCTCAGAATACAAAATGGAAAGCATGAAATGAAAGAGATTAGGTTTAGCTCCTACCTAGTCCAGACGGCACCGCAAATCGTCCACAGAATCTCTTGGAATCAGCGGATGAAAATCAAGGGGGAAAAGGCACCTCCAAATCTCCAACAAACCAAAATTCAAATGAAATGATAAAATGAGAGGTAAAAGCACTTTTACATTAATTTTTACGTAATTCGAGTAAAATATTAGTGTTCTAACTCATTTTTCAAACATGTATTGTTCATTTCTAACTAGTTTGATGAAGCAATTGAAAATGCAGTACAATCTTTGAAATAACAAAGCTATTTATGGTAAAGTCAAGAAATGACCATTGTATTGAGCAGTTTTAGCACATAGTTCAATCTCGTTAAAAAATAAACATAAGTCATGAGCAAATGTTTCTTCCCACGTTTAAGCTCATTAAAAAATGAACTATTTCCCGGTAAATAACCATCGTGAATGTAGTACTTCAGCCTTTAAGCCTTGGTCGCATTCTCATCATCACCTCCACTCTGTATTGGTTGATCATTCACCTCCATTTGATTGTTTACCCCTTTTGAGGAACACCTGCGAAGAGTGATCTCACTAGCCATCCTTGTAACACTGCCGTGATTGGAAAATTCCAAACCTTACCTGGAATCAGCTGCTACCCAATTTTATCACTCGTTCCTCAAAAGACGAGTCTCCTTTAAGCTCTTTTTCAACTGACTCGTAAAATATGAAAAGATTTCCGAGCCATTGGCCTCTCCAGCTCGTTAAAGGGACTGGAAGTGCTACCCCTCCTCTAGATTTTAATCTTTTTGGGCTTGAGGGATTATTACACAAAAAGATCGAGCGCTTGTTTTGTTCGGCTCGTTAAAAGTATCGAAAATTCATCCCTTCTATATTGTTTTATACTTTTTCGGACTTAAGGTATTAGATGACAAAAAAGGAATTTTGGAGTTTCCTTTACGTTCCTTTTCAGACTCTCTAAAATTGAAAAGAACTGACTTATCTTTGTCGTTAAACTCGTTAAAATTTAATAGCGACAAACTTGTCCATAGCAGACAAGAACGAGTTTCACTATTGCTAGGCTCGTTAAAACATAGCGATGGGTTTTCCAGAAGGGAAAATTATAGAACAAGCATATGTTATCCTCCTCAAGCTTGACAAAAATAAAGAGGTACTGGTCAGCAATGACTGGGGAAAAATTGGGAAGAAAACTTGAATAAATTTTGTTGGTAGCAAGTCGCTCTTGAACATGACACTTTCACTCTGCATCCAAGTCGGGTTGGGTTGTTTCATTCATCGGTCACATCACCATGGTCCCATCACACCATCCACATTTGGGGTTAATGCTACCAATCCATCACGTCAGTGTCGCCGATATGTTCAAGAGAAGTCATTAAGAGAATTCACCTGTGTCTCACCCGCTACAATACATTTACACTTCATTATTTCATGACCGCCACCCTGAACCTTATGTCATCAGATCGTTTTCACCTCCATTAAAATCATTTGCTCCGTTCCGTGTCATTGATGTGGGATTCATTAAGGCCCTCCTGTGACGGATCGCTTCTTGTCGACATCAGCTCATTATCCAAGAAGTCGGTCTAGGAACACCCCGTTCAGTACTTTGAAGCTTGCATGCCTCAATGGAAAGTTTCTCACTTCCGGCAACAGGTTTACATCAATGGCCTTCGACTGAAAGATTTTGCGTGGTGTTCGATGCCAAGTCCTTTATTCACACCACGTGAATTGTACTGCAGTACCTTGAGGGTCATTATCATTATCGGTGATTCCTCTCGCGCCTGTTAACAGCTTACATCATTGGTTGGTAACCAGGCGATGTCTTTCCATGTTCGACTCCAGAACATCTCTCACATGGATCGACTTGTACTTCGAGTGAAGATCGAACGAGATTGAAGACCCCGGATCTAGTTTCATCCATCCGGGCTGCGATATATATTCAGGGAAATAAAGACATCAAATGTACATCATTGCTGCACAGATAATCATCCAATCAAAGGGATGATAGATCTACCATAGTCATCAGTCTACACTCAGACGATTGTCTGTCCTATGTACATGAAAATGAATTTATAAAGCTGAGCATGGGAATGCCTGCCTCAGCTAGATCATGAAAATATTATGAAGATAATGTATTGTATTGTATCTTATTACAGGTCTCCTCTCAGCTTGAAAGAACTTTGGATCCTCATAATAGAGCATTTCACCTGACATCAAAAGATTAACAACCTCACGCTTTAGGGGGCAACTGTTATAGACATTTTTGGGCACTACAACCCCAAGCATGAAATGTCCATAAACCAAGGGCTCCTACGTCCCTAAAAGTGTTGTTCTAACCCCTAAAGGAATAAGGTCAACTGATTACAGCTTCTCCCAGAAGTTATCCATGAAAAACTACTCAGAACTGGTCCAAACAGGATCATTTCAGCTGCTCCATAGGCAAAGTGTGTTGCATCTCACCTAAATACACTGTGTGGGTGCGTTGCATTTCAAAAAGACCTTCTATGGGGTACAATGGGCGAGAAGTGACAAATGGCAGTGTCAATCCGCGAGGTGGAGAGGCATGGAATCTTCCATAAACTTCTCCTGTGACACTTGCCTCTCTGAATTCGACCAAGGATGAGTAAGAGATCATCAATCTCCAAGTGGAAGCAAGAAATATCCGAGGGAAGACACTAATCAAATCACAAGCTGACTCATCTCCCTTACAAATATCTATATATGGATTCCTCATCCCAGAGATCCGGAGGGGCTGGAATTTTGCATATTGTAAGGAATTGTTGTTGGTTTCTTAAGACAACATCATAGTGTTGGGTGATCTAAGCTTTGTATGAGGTGAAGAAGGGCTTACTTGCTAGGAGGATGATGTTGGGTCAGAACAACTGGTTGTAACTCCCTTGGCTCTTTCTTGTTTATCAATAAAAGCTATTCAAGTTTTCCTCCATACTCTTGTGTCATTTATGTTTTATGCATTTGTATGGTCAATTTACATATGATCCTAGATTGTTTATGATTATAGATCCATGTTCTTGTATAGTGTCATGCTACTGTGATCCTACAGGTACTCTGTGAAGTTGGGCGTACAAGGGAGCAAGTAGCGAAAGGTTATCAAGAGAGAGAGGAATCGAACTAGGAGATTAGCGCAAGACAGAGGTTGGTCTTCTTTGTTCTTCTCTCATCTATATTTCATAAAGGAAAAACAAAAGTAGATTTACTTTGTTTGTTTCTAAGGTATCTACCACACCTTAGTGGGATAAGCAGTTCTGTGTAGACACTTTTCCCTGTAACACCAGGGGACCCTGTCCCAATAAAAGGAGCTTTAGCTACATGTGGATGAGGAGCTTTTAGCTCCTAAGGTTGAGGAGCCTCAGATTGACGTGGAGCAACCACATGTAGAGGATCTAGGAGTGGATACATCCACTCAGGTAGAGTCTTCCATAGAGGGAAGAAAGCGCACGAGAGAAGCTGGCATATTGTTGGATGATGCACCAGAGAATGTGGTAGCACCCACTATTAAGGGTAGGTAGAGGAGGTCACTTGAGAGGTACACTGGATACATGGCTCTTATGGGTGAATGTGTTGTGACATTGTCATCTTCCTTTAAGGAAGCAATATAGCAGCTAGTTTGGGTTGATGCCATGGTGGAGGGGTATGACTCCATAGTTTGTAATCGTGTTTGGGATGTGGTCCCGAGACCAGAGGACAAATCAGTGGTGAGCTCCCATTGGCTTTACACGGTAAAGCAAGTTGCAGATGGTAGTCTGGAGAAGCATAAGGCTAGATTTATGGCCCTAGGAATTTCACAGGTATAGAGGATTGACTATGATCAGACCTTTGCTCCTATTGCAAGGTAGTTATCGATCAGATCTATATTGGCATGATCAACACATATGGATTGGAAGATATCAGATGAATGTAGAGACAACCTTTCTTAATGGCATTGTTGAGGAAGAGGTGTACATAGAGTAGCCTGAAGGTTTTGAGACCTTTGACCATGAGTCATATGTGTGCCATCTCAAGAGAGAGTTGTATGGGCTGAAGCAAGCACCCCATGCTTGGTACACTGGGGTAGATAGCTACTTCACTGATTTGGGTTTCATGAAGAGTGAAGCGGATGTGAACCTGTACCACATAGTGGTGGAAGGTAAATTGTTGATCATTATAATTTATCTTGATGATATCATACTGACAGGTGATGATTAGCTGATCAAATCTTGCAAGGAGGACCTTGCAAGAGAGTTTGAGATGAAGTACATGGGGTTCATGCATTACTTTCTTGACATGGAGGTATGACATGGAGATGGGGAGTTTTTTGTGTCTAAGGGAAAGTATGCCAATGAGATACTTAGGAGATTTCGCATGGAGAGCAGCAAACACATGGAGAATCCTCTAGCAAGTAACTAGAGGAAGGAGGATGCTACTTTAGGGGAAGTAGTGGAAGCTATCATTTATAGGAAGCTTGTGGGTTCACTCATGTACTTGGTGAACACATGACTGGATATGTGCTATGCAGTTAACTAGCTTAGTTAAGAGATGGTTAGGCCTACCAAGCTGTATTGGAAGGCATCAAAGCATGTGTTGACATACCTCAGGGGAACTTCTTAGTATGGATTATGGTACGAATAGACAGAGGGAATGAAGCTTCAAGGCATCATCGATGTATATTGGGTAGGGAGTCCATCTACCTGAAAGAGCACATTAGGATGGATCTTCAATATTGGGTCAGTGATAGTTTCTTGGTACAACAGGAAACAAATATCAGTTGCACTCAATTCGAAAGAGGTAGAATACATGGTTAAGAGGAAGGAAACATGTGAGGCCATCTGGATGAGGAAGATCCTGGTTGGTTTTTTTCATGAGCAGATGGATCCAACTGTGATTTACTGTGATAATCAAAGTTGTATCAAACTCTCTGAAAATCTAGTTTTTCGTGATCAGGTCAAGCATATTGATATCCAATATCATCATCTCAGAGATTGTGTATTGAGGTGGATTATGTTGTTAGAGTACATTCCCATGGAGGAGCAAGATGTTGACATTTTTACAAAGGCATTGTCAAGATGTAAATTCGAGTTTCACAGAGATAGGATTGTGGTAGCTGATAATCTCTTTCCTGTTGAAAGGGAGTATTGAGAAATGGCAACAAGAAATTCCAATTTAATTTGTCCTTGAATTAAACTGAGAACTAAAATCGAATTCTATTCTCATAGCAACTTGTAAAAAGTTAATTAAGTTTAATTAAATTAATTATCTTAGCAATTTTAAGTTGGAAATATTTCTGTAGTCATGTATATGTTCTCCCTAAGTTTTAGGGATCCATTATGAGTTTAAATTGAGTTGGAAATTAGACCACTCAGTTTACTGAGTTATGTTCAGTTAAATTAGTTCCAAACTATTTGAGGAACTAATAAAGAGTTAATAGTTAGCTGTTGCATTAGTGCATCCAAAAGTGTCACTCTAGTTAACTGAAGATTCCCTCATCAGAAACGTATGCATGTCGATTCTGAGAAAGACCCAGTTAAGATTAGAGTGCAGGGAAATTGTACTATCAGTTGTATTACTTACTGGAGTGTACATATCATGCATGCATTAGAGGTTGATCCTATGTTTGGATTATACAGTTTTGGAAGCATGAATTCCCTTTAAATACGAGCTATTCATCCTATGAATTGTGCAAGGAAATAAGGGCTCGGAAAGCTACAAAATTGGCTAAGTGTTGGCTAAGAGCATGCTTGTGAGCTGAGAGAGTTGAGCATAATTGTGCAGAAATATTCTAGTGAGAACAAGCTTTGTATCTTCACTCGTATTTATGATATATGAAATACAAATAGTGGGGTTTTGAGAAGTGGTTTTCCCCATATACATCTTGTGTTAAGTACCATTTATTTATCATCTTCTTGTTCATATTGTTTTCATTGATCTATTGGCTTCCGTTGATGGAAACTAGAAGTAAAGTCTTTTCGTATGTTTAGTACATTACATGAGCTTGTGAATCTACAGGATTTTCTACAGAAGCTCAAGCTTAGTCCCGAGGTTGAATTTTAATTTATTTATCTTGTAATCATGTCTTTGATGGATTCTAGAGGTTGTAACAAGCTCTAGGCAGGGGCCTGGATTATGGGCTAGAAAAGTGGCTCAAATGTCGAGGATGCTGGCACATATCTGCTAAAAAGAGTCCAAGGACACTGGCACATAGGCTTGTGAGAGAGAATTTGGATTATGGATGTTGTATTTCCTATAGCATGAGAGTGACAAGGGATTAAAAGGCTTAAATCATCACTGGGACTCATGGACATGATGTATGAGTTGCTGACATGTCTTTTGAGGGTGTTATTTCTGATGTGGATGGGTTTTTCTAAGGTGTTCCATCGATTCCATTTCCTTAAGGTCACCAAGGATATTGAATCCCTTATAGTAGCCTCTCTCGTCACATGTTTACCCAGGTTGGTTAGTTGCTTGGGTAGACCTGGGAGGAGGGGGTGTTATAGGAGCACTCTCGCTTTGGATCAAAGAAGGAAAAGAAAGCAAAGGGAAAGGAAGGAAATCAAGGATCAAGTAAGGAAGAGCAGGATTAGGCATCTTCAATAGGAACAATTGCAAGTAACTTATTGCATGCGTGATTTCCTAGCTAGTTTTGACATGCATGACTTTGAATTTTCATGTATGGTTCTCTTGTTGTCGGTGACATGGTTTTTGTTGTTTATGATAATGGTTTTAAGCCTAGCCTGTTATAGACATTTTTGTGCCCTACAACACCAAGAATGAAATTTCCATAAACCAAGGGCTCCTAAGTCCCTAAAAGTGTTGTTCTAACCCCTAAAGGAACAAGGTCAATAGATTACAGCTTCTCCAAGAAGTTCTCCATGAGAAACTACTCAGAATTGGTCAAAACAGGATCATTGTAGCTACTCCACTGGCTAGGTGCATTGCATCTCACCCAAATACACTGTGAGGGTGCGTTGCATTTCATAAGTCCCTTCTGTGGGGTGAGATGGGTGAGAAATGACAAATGGCAATGTCATTCCGCAAGGTGGAGAGGTAATGGAAGCTTCCAGAACCTTCTCCTGTGACACTTCCCTCACTAAATTCGACCAAGGATGAGTAAGAGGCCCTCAGTCTCCAAGTGGAAGCAAGAACTGTCAGAGAGAATACACTAATCAAATCACAAGCTGACTCATCCCCCTTATAGATATCTATATATGGATCCCTCATCCCAGAGATCCAGAGGCTGGAATTTTGCACATTGTAAGGAATTGCTGTTGGTTTCTAGAGACAAACATCAGATTGTTGGCTGATATAAGCTTTGTTTGAGGTGAAGAGGGGCTTCTTTGCTGGGAGGTTGATGCTGGGTCGGAACAACTGGTTGTAACTCCTCCTGGATCTTTTCTTGTTTATCAATAAAATCTATTTGAGTTTTCCTCCATGCTTTTGTATCATTGATGCTTGTTACATTTGTATGGTCAATTTACATCTCATCCTAGATTGTTTATGATTATAGATCCATGTCTTTGTATAGTGCTATGCTTCTATGATCTTACAGGTACTTTGTGAAGCTAGGCTTGCTGGGAGCAAGTAGTTGGGGACTATCAAAGAAGAGAGGGATCGAATCGAAGGATTAGCTCAAGAGAGAGGTTGGTCTTTCTGTTCCTCTCTATCTGTAATTCATAAAGGAAAAACATAAGTAGCTTTTCTCTGTTTGTTTCTAAGGCAGCTGTCACACCTTAGTGGGATAGAGCAGTTCTATATAGACACTTTTCCCTGTAACAAAATGGCGACTCCACTAGGGATATAATTAGTTTGTTTGTTTATAATTCTTTGTTGTTTGTTTCATAAAATTATAAGTAGCATTCGAACTGCATTTGCCATAACAAATGCAAAGTAGATAACTACTACTTCAATCCATCCACTAGATCTTTTTATGATTTAAACAATTGATTCACAAACTATCTGATTGCCCTTGTGATAGCTCTTAGATCCTCCTTAGATCTACCCCTGATTGTTGCATTACTGATTGCTTTTTACTCGGCCAAAAACCAAGAACTGAACTGTAAACTGCGACCCGGAACCCAAACAGAGTCTTGTTTCTAGCCCAGCGCTTGTACTGTTCAGAGATTCTGAATTTCAACGCACTTCCCGAGTGGACAACCTGCGCTGCATTTCAGATTCTCTAAGTTACAGGTGCGCTGATCAGACTAGCTCTGTGCAGTTGTGGCTTCTGTGATTCATTCTTTCCAGTTCTATTCCTGAATTTTGCTGCGTGTGATTAGTATATGTCTGTTTGAAACCCCCTTTCTTTGCTGTTATTCCGCCTCCTTTGTACAAAAGAACTGTAGATGTTTTTGTGTGTTTGTTGAGTCATTTACAGTTCTCCTTTGCAAAAGTAGCATAGTCGTATTGTCGTCCTTTGATTTGAATCTGTCGCAAGTGTCTATTTCAATCGTAGGAGAAAGTTTGATTGCTGTTGATGGTCGATTATCCTGTTACTATTGCTTTTGGTCTGAATTTTTAATTTTCTAGTGTCAAAAACAAGTATTCATTTCAAAATCGTAAGGTGTCGTAATCGTCTCCATTTTTTATTTCGTAAAGAAGCTTGTTTATATTTGTCGCTATAAAAGAAATTCAGATTTGTACATCAACTTTCCTTTTAGCATCCATATACTAAGAAAGTCTAAAAACAAATACATGCATGTGCATTTGCATATAGACAGTATGATTGGCTTGATTTAGGAAAGTGCATTTAGAGTGTGCTCTTTGCTCTTTGTGAAAAGATTATGTCTTTCTTTTCCCTAGTAGCTAGGATTTTCATTGCATAAAGAAGATAAAAAGTTTGTTTATCATCTTAGATTGCATTTTAGGAATTACATCTACATCTCGTGGTGAACTCGAAAGGCAAACTTCATAAACAAGATCAACTTAAAATAAATTCAATGAATCTAACAATGCTTTGGAACTTAACGCACAACATTTAGAAGTCTAGGCTAGAGACGTATTCTGGCATCGTAAAGCCTAGTAACTGTTGTTCTCACTGATGGTTGGGTGATTCCTCCACTTTGAGACGATAAGTGCCAGTACGGACTTGTGCTCCCACATACCGTCGAGTATATTTTGGGAGACCCCAATAGGCTTAATCCTTTATCCATAGGAAGTTGTGCCTGCCGCCCTATCGATCACAATGCACTGAACATAGCATTCGAGAAGATTGACTACGTATCGTAAAAGGTATTCTGCAGTTTTGCGATTGGTTTGGTAATCCCTCTACCTAGATTTCCAGAGCAGTCCCTTTCGTTCCTTTTCAGACTCCTTAACGGAAAAGGTCCATCTGAGCACTTGTCACTTCAGGCTCATTAAAAATCGAAGCAGACTAGAGTCATATTTTGTTTTTTCTCGACTCTTAAAAATTGAAAAAACAAGTTGTATCAAAGCGTCTAAAATTTATTTTAAATGGAATAATCATCACCTTTCCCTCGTTGGTCTTCGAAATTAGTCTCCCTTTATCGCAAGTTCTTGTAGAATCGCTAGGAAATCTTTTGGATAGACTAGATATGTCTGAACAACCGTCGACATCTAGGACTGTGTCATCCAACACAGCAGCAGCAGAACCTCCTGCTACTACTCCAACAATGTTCGCCGGTATACCATCTGTCCCGGCAAGTTATCAACAACAAGACGGAGTCCAATCAGGGACTGTTTTGACGACATGGTCTGTTCCTATTTCTTCATCCGAATTATCATCTGGTATTTCTTATATTGAAACTCAACAAATTGATCCAATGTGTCTTCAAAGGCCAATATACCCTTTAAGTACTGGATTTCCACCATATGGAGGACAGTATGCCTTTTCATTGTTCCCCCCCGGAGAACAACCATATGGGAGTTTACAACAAAGTTCAGGTCAAACTGGAATTACATCCAACGGTTGGGTACCAATACTACCTCAGCAACCAAGGGTTGTATATTCAGTGCAACCAGTCCACCCTCTGTCAAATATTCCCACTATACCTGCTATGGTGACTGCGTCACAAGTACAAGCACTACCTGCTGTATGTTAAACCCAAGTTTCTCAGGTTGCAATACAACAGCCTCTTGTCTCAATGACTCAATCACAGCCTCAAGTTAGTGCCTCCTTATCTGGAGTGACTTAGGCCCAAACAAGTACTATGACTCCTCATATTGGTCAATCATCTAGTATTGGACAAAAGAAAATGGTCCAACAACCAGGGTTGGTTCAATCTCAACAACCGCAATTCCAACAATCATATCAAGGACCTGAGAAGCAAGTCTTTGTAAGTGATGTGCAACTGCATTTCCAAAGCGGTTATCAACAACCATAATATAATGGCTATGCCCATCAACCTTGTCAAAGTTGCCAGCATCAAATACATTATGCTGGTATTCAAAGACCCACTGCTCAGGCGATTCCATCTTATCCTGGGTATGCTTCGCCTAACCTGAATCAACAGTTTCCCTTTGTAGTAACTCTAGAATTACCAGATCTAAACCAACTGACGAGTGATCCAATTGATTATGCCCCTTGGTGGCCAGCGATTCCGCATAAACTTCCGTCAGATATTCCTAAATTTAATGGAAATCCGGGTGAAGACCTATCGAATCATGTGATGACATTTCATCTGTGGTGTTCATCAAACACCCTAAACAATGATTCGATTAGGCTTCGCCTTTTTCAGAGGACGTTAACTGGTCCGGCAGCAAAATGGTATATCGAATTGCCCAGAGCTTCGTTTGACAACTTCAGTACCCTAGCCACAACCTTTTTAACCCAATTTTAGTTACCAATAAGGTACGAAACAGGAACAGAGCTTCTTACCAATTTCAAAGAGACAACGTCCACTCACATATCCGATCATATTCATGAGTGGCGACGTCGTCGTAGAATGGTAAAAACGTATGTTCCTGATTAGCTCTTAGCTAAATGGTTTATCAAGTCATTACTACCTTCCATCATGGAAGATGTGGCAAAAGGGGGGGTCGTCTCAGAAGAGAAAGTTATCGCTCGTGCGCAATATTTGGAATTGATTTACACTCAGTCTGGCACGCTCTACGATAAAATACCTGACGCCCCTAGACCGAAATTCTCAGTTCCTCCTCCTCCGAAATCAAACAATGACTCTCATGCCGATGTTACCGGAAAAAGTGTCTATTTAGAACTGCTCTATCCCACTAAGGTGTGACAGCTGCCTTAGAAACAAATAGAGAAAAACTACTTTTGTATTTCCTTTATGAACTATAGATAGAGAGGAACAGAAAGAACCAACCTGTGTCTTGCGCTAATCCTTTGATCCAATCCCTCTCTTCTTTGATAGTCTCCAGCTACCTGCTCCCTTACTTGCCTAGCTTCACCAAGTACCTGTAAGATCACAGAAGAAGAACACTATACAAAGACATGGATCTATATTCATAAACAACTTAGGATCAGATTTAAGTTAACCATACAAATGTAACAAGCATCAATGATACAAAAGCATGGAGGATGTTAACACCCAGGTTGTTCCCTTTGACTCCTGAGGGAATACGGTCGGGGTAACCACTAACCAAGCTTTGGATTACAGGTTCTAGCCTACCTGTAATCAGAGAGGGCTCTCTCTTTTGATTTTAACTTTGTTTTTTTGAAGATCTTAGGCTAGTTATGAGATGGGATTTTTGTTTGAATTTTGGTTGCAGGCTATTGTTCGAGGAAGGGCATGCAAATATTAAAGAGAGTTCAAACCATTGGGCATATGGAGTTTAGAAATGAAAGTGTTTGATATATGTGATAAAGAGAGGTTCACTGCAGGGCCAGATGGGTATTCATGATACAAACTTTGATTTTAGACAATAACTAGTATAGATTACACCAGTAAAAGGCAGTTAAGAGTTCTTTCACAGTATAACAGAGAATAATAGACAAATCATAATCAGCAGCAAGTGAGAATTGCTGAATAAAGACTTATCATATGATTAGAGCAAACAAGAGCATTTAAGAATTCCATAGTTGTAGCTAACCCTGAAGAAAACATATTTAGTAGCAAGGATTGAGTTTAGGGTGTCTTTAATGGACAAATCCTGAAACTAGTCTTTTACCTTTCTACCAAGATTAATCACCATACATCACAGACAGATTAAATAAGAAGTGAAATACAAATACGCTTAGAAAACACTTATTGTATCACGCCATAACACGAGAATCCTGCAGCAGTCAATAGTTTCATCACATCATTTCCAGGCCAAAATCATTCCTTTGAAAACCAACAGCTCCTTTGCATTATATCTTTTAGAGTAAATACAGTCGAGTTCTCTTGAACAAATGAGTAACAACAACCCCCAATAAACTGTGCGGGGGTGCATATATACAAAATATCATAGAAATATCTCAATAGTGAGTTATTGCACAATAACTGCTCTTACCAACTTTCAAAGATATTTCTTACAAAATTAAAAGCTACTTTAATGAATATACAACAACTGCTTGCTGTTTGTCAGAAGTTCTTGACTTTTGAGGGCAACTGGCTCTGTAGGGTGCTTTGCATTGATTTTGAATAATATGCCCTTTATTGCTCTGTCGTGCTGCAGCTATTTCAGCCCCGTCATCTGCATTTTTCGGTGTTGCTTTAGTGGCCAAATTTGTTTGCTGAGTTGGCTCTGTCCACTCCTCTCCAGTCATAGTGAATATACCAATTTTTTGAACCTAATGACTTATGATTGATGTACAAAAGTTTGGTGAAAAATCTGTTTCTTCACAGCAATGCCTGTATCATGCTTGTCCACCATTCCTGAGTAGGCAACTGATGTCTCAAAATTGTGCCTAAGGTTTCATCTCCCTCAGTGTATTTGTAGTAATTTGGAGGCACTTCAAATAGATGTCTAATCTCATTCATGATAAAAAACAAATTCTCTATTTTGTCATAGAGGCTTTGCCCAGATGCAGGCACTGTTTCCTCTGGGGTACTTGATGTTGCAGTGATATGATTGGTGGCATATGTATTTACCCTCTTGGCATAATTTTCATGAGATAGTAGCCTACCTGCACTGGTTAGTAGGCTGGGAAGGCCTCTGTTATGTAATGCTGTAAATTTCTCCATGAATTTGTTCACCTCTGTCTGCATTTCCTGGCACCTTCTATCCAATTTTTACACATGATTTCTCAGAGTGAGCACCCTCTTTACTAATAAAATGGTATCAGTTCTGTTAGAGATACCCATTGCTGCCAGCTGGGGGCCTGTACGATTGTTAAGGACATTGATAATCCTATTGGCTATCTCAGGCATATTGCCTAGAGATGCCCTTGCTCTTTGGCTTTCCTTTTGTGCCCTGCCTATGAGATCTATATGCTCATGGATGGTTTCAATATATTGCCATTGATCTGTTATAGGCTGTCCAATATTGGCCCACAGTACTTTCCTGATTTTAGCTACAACATTATCAAGGGAGAGCTCCTTCTCCAGTTCTTTTATTTTCTTCTCAAGAGCCCTTACCTCTCTTGTTTTTTCAGCTACACTTTGCTTTGATTTATCATATTTTTCATTCAGTGTAGCCAATTTTTCCTTGGCCTCATTTATTTCTGCCATCTGGGCCTCCAGAGCTTGAAGTTCTTTCATCATATTTTGCATATCAAGGCTTGGTGTCTGTTCTGATGTTGTTGCTGGTGCTGCTGCTGAAGGGCCTGCCTCTGCTGTTTGTCCTGTGGGAGGACTTATAATCTGAGGAGGCTCCTCAAGGTTGATTACTGGCTGAGGGGGCTGAGATATCTGCCCTCCTTCTTTCTGTTTCAGGGCTGCCTGTAATGCACCCTCTGTTGCTATCAATCAGCCTTCTGTTTCTACCAATTGCTTGTGTAATGTCAGCAGCATGGCTGCTACATCTTGGTCCTTTCTCTGTTGAGAAACATCTTCTGTTTGGGGGTGAAGGGTTGCTGGAATTTTGACCATCTTCCTCAAAGCTGCTATATCTTCATCTTTTTTCTTCATGAGCACCTGCACAGCTTTAGGATCACTTGGGTCATGCCCAAGCTCTATAATGATATCTTCCAAAGACCTAATCTTGTTTTCTTTGGCTTGAGAAGAGGCTTTCTCCAATTCTAATTGGGCAATATTATTATGGAGACTATTTTGCAGTTTGTGTGCCAGAACGGTTTTGTCTGCAAGAGTGGAGTAGACCATCTCACCCGTTTGCTTATGTAGCTCTATTTGGTCCATTGGGTGGATGTCTTTTGCAAATACTTCCAGGTTGGTTCTGATGTAATCTGCAGCTGACTGTGGCTGCAGCATGGTAGGCATGAAATGGCTCATAGTCATCTTCCCCTCTGTGATGTCATATGCTGACATGAGCCTCTGTTGGTTGGTGGGAGCCATATTGAGCAAATGATTGTAAAGCTGGAGTCTGACTGGCTCATTCCTTTTCTTAATATCAATAAATTGCTGCTTAATGTTGGATTCTGCCCTTCTTTGCTGGCTTGAGGAGCTGACCTCTCCTCCAAGTGGTCTTTCTTGTTCCTGTTGGAAGGAACTGGCTGATGCTTCGATGCTAGGGGGGCCCATACCCATGGATGGTCCAATAGGCATCTCTTCTTCAGAAAAAGGATTTAATCTTTGCCTTTTCTCCCCCTGTTGACTTGCTGATGTAGTGAGGGGAGTTTCTTGCTGTCTATCCCTTTTCCTGGTTCTCTCTTCATTCAATGGGGTTTGGAGCACCGAGGTAACCACTGTTGTTTCCTACCTCGGGGGCACACTTTCTTGAGCCTGTTGCTCTGTAGATATAGGGGCCTCAGCCATTTCTTCTTGTTGTTTGGTCTACTCTTTCTGTTGTTCTGCTGTTGGGAGCGGCTGATCCTGCTCCATTTCTTTCCCTTTATCTGTGCTAGCTGTCTGAGGAGTAGTTTGAGCTGCTTGATGGGGGGCTGTAGAGGATGAGGCAGCTGCTCCAAGTTGAGTATGATAAGAAGAAGAAACCTGTCCACAATTTTCCAAGTCAGCTTCCTTCTCAAGTTTCTTTACTTCTTTTTGTGCTATTTCCTCTTTAGTACTTGCCTCTTCTAGGGTGCCCTCTTTCCATCTTAACAGATTTGCATATTTTTCAATATGAGGCAACCTGACATGATCATAGCTAGCCAACTTATATTTGACCCTTCTAAGACTAATGAAGTGATTGGGATCATAGGGTATCCAAAGGAAACTGGTTTGCAACCCGAGGCATTGCAGGATCTTATCTGCTTCTTGCCATGCCTCTTCTCTTTTATTATAAATAAATGGGCCTAGCTGGTTTCTGACTTTGAGTTGTACCTTCTTATTTTTGCTGTGGAAATGGACCATGTCTGCATTTCCAAATTGTCTGAAATATTCTAAAGCAAAAAGTCTCATAGGGACATATCTTGGTAACCTATATGGGGTTAACTCACAACCATATATTCTGATCACTGTATGGTGTTGGTAAAAGTACCAATCCCCAATGCTGTAGGCCTTTGAGAGCTGGAGGATTCTTTGCATCTCATCTTTTAATCTTGGAGGAGGGGAACTCAACAGCAAGGACATGGCTGGATGGATAAAAAGGTCTATGAATTCACAGTAGTTATATGGTGAAAAAGATATGTGATGAAAGACTGAAGACCAAAATACTACAGACCTTTGGTTCCCTTGGGCATCAAACTTCTTTAGAGTAATAGGGAAGCTATCAGGCTGATAGAATAGAAACAAGTGATAAATGTAAGAAGTGTATCTAAATATCCTTTCCCTCTCTAGATTCATCAATTGCTCATGAATTTTATTGGCAATGTGTGTAGCATAATCATAGTGAACAGCAGGAGGCTTTCCAGGGGAGAAGATAGACATCATGGCCAGAATGGTTTCATCAACATCCTCAGTTGATCTATATCCCAGGACATAACTGATCATATCCACAAGAATTTTTCCCAACTCATTGAGATATACATTTCCAATAGGAGGAGTCCTCACAGTTTGAGAGCCTGATTGAATGAATAATTGATTGATCTTTATAATTTGGGCACTGGATAGCTTGCCTCCTTGCTTTATCAAATCCATCATGGAGAGAGGAGTCAATGGATTTGTAGTATGAAAGTGAAGCATTTGATTTATGGCCTCAGGGGTGACATGGAACAAAACTGAGCCTGAGGGACTGAGGACAGCTCTCTGACATGGGTCATAGTTGGCACTGCATTGATGTATCAAATCTGGGAGGATATTGACTTGAGGGAGATTGAAAATGGGAAAATTGGAGTCCCAAATCCCTAAGATATCATTTCCACTGAGATGTCTGGCTTTGAGATCATTGAGTACATGAATGTGGTATTTCCTGTAATCTGGGATTCCCTCTGCCATTTGGTAGTCTCTGTCAGCCAGGGGCAGCCATTCTAGCTCTCTTTGTAGGGCATTTAAATGTGCAATGTTCAATGCTACTGGAGTTTCCATGGTCAATAGATAGTTTGAATTATATTTGAACTTGTTTTTCTAGGCACAGCAACACAAAGCAATGAATTTTGCAGGAGTAGGACAATTTGCAGAGAGGACAAGGTAGTCAAAGGAGAAACTGAGGTGAATTGCTCCAGGGAGATATTCAAATGAGAAAATGTTGGGTTTAAGGGTGGCCTTCCTGGTGGATTTGTCTAACAAAGGCTTAGATTTGCGAATGCGAAAAAAAATAGGGAATTTGTGGTAATTTGTCTCAATGCGGACACTCTGTGGGTAAATTTGAGTTTACAGTGGGAAGAGGACCAGTGGTTCATGAAAATTTCTTGAACTTACTGTGTTTTTCTTTGCTTAGTTTCCTCAGAGAATTATGGAAAAAACCAGGCGCGGAGGGGATAACTTGATAAATATCTGGTATACTTGGGGCAATGGTGGCAATGCAGGTGAATTCAGGGTGCCAGCAGCGAGGATCAGTCTTCAAAGTTGGCAGGTAAATGACATGCTTGCTCATGCAGGAGTACAGTGAGTAAAAATGAAAATAACGCGAAAAACGGGTTTTTTGGGCAAAATAGTGAAAATTTGGCTTTTTGGCGCCTTTTGTCGGATGACGTCATCATGACATCATGGGTGGGGTCAGGTACGGAGTGGTGACGTGGCGGCCTGAGAGTGGTCCAGGTGGATGGGGGACGTGGCGGACAACTCAGGGCGATGGCGGGTCGGGCGCTGATGTGGTGCTGACTCGGCAATGGCGTGGAGGTGACGTAGGGCCGACTGAGCGGGCGGTAAGCGATAATATCGGACCGCTTAAGGTACGGGCGCGGTTTTGGCAGGAGGTCGCCCAATACAACGCAGGATTGACACGTGTCTGAGCCCTGACGTCACCCTCTGACAGATTTTGGGCGCTAACATACAGGCACCGGGGGTGGTCTGATATTGATGTGAGCCGTCGGATGGGAGGGCCCAGATCCGACGGATGACGGACTGTGGAGGTGTGGGATGGATACGAAGGGTCCCAATGACATTTAAATAATATTTCCTTTTGTTTTTTGTGGAATGCGTGCTGTAATCAAAACTTTGGATAAGCGGGAAAAATGGGTTCTGCGATGATTTATAAGCCAAAATGGGTTAATTAACATTTGTTCGCAAAGCGGGGTTAGGGCTGTTAAACCAAGCAGATCTTGGATTAATCCCTAAACTTTGTTTTTGCCATTATTTTTCCTATTGCGCATAAATCTCTTAGCGCTCCAACCTTTGAAGTTATAAGGCTATATTGCCTAGGGAAGGGGGAATATATACTTTGGGGTTTTTTATATACAATAGTGATATAATGATAGGGAAAGGGGAATATAGGGAGTTAAGTAACAATAGAGTTAGTACTTAATATGGGAGGGGGATATGAATGAGAGGTGATAGACACTAAGTCTTAGGGAACAAACTTAGTTTTGAGAGTAGATCAAAATGAAAAGATTTTTACACAAGAAATGTGGCTCTTTATGCAACAAGGATCAATAAATGAATTTGATTTCTCTCATGAACCAAGGTGATAGGGGGATGTTAGCAAGGAGTTTGATGGGGAATGATTGGGAAGTTAGACATGCTTCACTTTGTTGCTACAAAACTGCTGAATAGGAAGATCTGCCCTGGCCACCATGTGTTTCCTTTGCTTAGGCCAGAGATATGAAAGGAATCATGCTTCTGCAACCCCATCTACCTACCCATTCTATTGCCTAGCATTTTTTGTTACTTCAAGGAGGGTGCACTTGGACTAGCAAACCCTCAATTGCTCTTTTTATTTTCTTTTTCCATTTTCTTTTGATTTTCTATCTAAGGCTAGCTTATTACTTCGAAGGCCTCAGATTAAGTAGTTGGGAACCTTCATTCTCTACCTAACTACTTATCTGCCAAGATTGAACAGTTTGGACAGATTTCTTTCTCTAGTCTACAACAAAAATTGAAATATGGCATGACCCAGCTTAGACTATTGGATCACCCATTCAGAAGTAGGACAACATCAAACAACTGTAGGTAAGTGTTTCCCAAAAAATATGATATCTTTGCATCACCAAAGTAGAGCATATTTGGCACTTCCCCTGCCAATCATGAAAAATGAAACCTATTGGTATAGGTAGCTAACAGTGGCTCCACTTGGGGATGGTTTTTCTACTTGAAAGACCAAGAACAGCAGGTCAGATTGCCTTGGCTTTTGACTTCTTATCATAACTTGAAAGCTTTCTCTTTGGATTTCAAAACTGGAATCTGTCATCATTGTGGAAATTCTGAAATAAAAGCCTTTTCCTGCTTATTTACAAAATTTCTGAAGCTGAAATGCTATATGCTGAAAGAAAATACTATATACAACTGATAGTGTACAGGGCAGGGCCATGCTATATTCATGGAAAGTAGTCAAAATAATTCTTTAACATCCGACCATTCACAGGACCCTCTTCAGCTTTAGTGTCATCTAAACTCTTCAAGAAATAAGTGTTATTTCCTTGCACTGCTTGAATTACAAAGGGTCCCCTCAAAAGGGAGTCAAATTTGCCATGCTTTCCCTTGTCTTCTCTTCTTGAATCCCATTTAAGCACTTTATCACCAATAAAGAAATCTTCAGCCTTGGTTCTTCTATCAAAGGCTTTCTTCAGCTTCTCTTGTAGGACTTGAACTCTACTGTACACTTGATCTCTGGTTTGCTGTAAACAAATTATTTGGTTGATTCTTCTTTGCATGTCATTTGGTTCAGCCTGACTCTCTTGAAGTAGCTTCATGACAGGGACCCCTAATGCTGAAGGGAATTTGGCTTCCACTCCATAAACTAACTCATATGGGCTGACTCCAATAGATCTTTTGGTTGTTAACCTGCCTGCCCATAAGGCATTTACAAGCTTCTTATGCCAATTTTTCTTATTCCCTGTCTGTTATAATCTTGTCAGGACACCCAAATCTGGAGAGAATATTAGTTTCCAGGAACTGAATGATAGTAGAATCATTTGCTTGTCTGCATGGAACAGACTCAATCCATTTAGTGAAGTAATCTGTGGTTGCTAGGATCCATTTATGTTGGCCTGAAGATGAAAGATGAATTTCCCCAATGAAGTCCAAGCCCCATTGCTCAAAGGGCCTTTCTGTTGCAATAGGTTTTAAGGGGATTGGTAGTAACTTTCTTTTTCCCTCAAACACTTGACACTTGTGACATGAAGTGGTGAAACTTTTAACATTAGAGAACAGGGTGGGCCAATAGTAACCTGCCCTTAATATCTTATCCACAGTGGACTTCCAGTACAAATGTCCACCACAATCACCTGCATGAAATTCTTTCATAACATTGCTTGTTTCATCCATAGTCAAACAATTCAGCAATATACCTTCATGATTTTTCCATAGTAACTTACCGTCTATAACACAAAATATTGAAGCTTTCATTTTTAGAAATCTAGATTTGGTTCTGGACAATCCTGGGGGAGCACACAGGTTTTGCAATATATAATAGATATCAGAATACCACAGGGATTAATCAAAGGCTGCATTGATCTTTGGAGTCGCCAGCTCCGGTTCATTGTCCAGTTGGTTAATATCCAAGGCTTGGAAGTTTGCTTCAGACATCAATTTAGCCAAGCCTTGGCCCTTTATCAGTTTTGTAGGCCTTATTTCAATGTCAAACTCTAAAATCTTAGCAATCCATTTTCCTATTCAGCCCTCTAAGCTTTCTTGAGTCAGTATTTCTTTCACAATGGGATTTGGTACATAAGCAATAACATGGGAGTATAGTATGTAAATCCTAAAGTCTTTGATGGCATTAAGCAAAGCATAAGCTTGTTTTTCCATGATTTGATATTTCAGAGGTGCATCTCTAAGGGCTCTACTAAAGAAAGCAATGGGTTTTTCATTCCCTTGATCATCTTTCTGTAATAAGACAGCAACAATGGTATGCTGGGAGGCAAAAGAGAAAATGATAAATTCTCTGTCAAATTGAGGATTTGTTAAGACTGGGGTTTGGGTAAGGGCCAATTTAATACCTTCAAAAGCTTGATTTGCTTCTACTGTCCATTTCACTTTTGAATCCTTTTTAGCATGTTGTTTAGTAATCTGATCAATTCTACTAAGTTTGGGATAAATCTCCTTAAAAAGTTGATCTTTCCCAAGAAGGCTTGTAATTCTTTAATATTTCTTGGATGGGGCATTTGCAAGATGGCTTGTATTCTGTCTTGGTCAATTCTAATGCCATCCTTTGAAATGATATGACCCAGTAGCTTACCTTCCTCCAAACCAAATAGAGACTTCTAAGGATTTAAGGAAATTCCATATTTCCTACATGTTATGAATATTTGTCTCAAGTGTTTCAGATGTTCTTGGTCAGATTTTGAGAATGGTGTGAGGTCCTCTAGGTAAATAACAAGGAAGTCACGGATCTCTTTAGAAAAAGCAATATCCATTGCTCTCTGAAATGTAGCTCCTGCATTTTTCAACCCAAAAGGCATTTTGACATACTTGAAAGTTCCCCATGGGGTTGTGAATGTTGTTTTATCCTGATCGTCAGGGTGGACTAGGATCTGATTAAAGCCTGAAAATCCATCAAGTAATGAGATTCGTGAAGCCCCCACCACTCTTTTGAGAATGTGATCCATTTTAGGTAACGAATAATTGTCTTTGAGGGACACTTGATTCAAATTCCTTAAATCAACACAAAGCCTAATCTCACCAGTTTCCTTTCTTGTGGGGACCAAATTTGAAATCCAGTCTAAAAACCTGATTGGTGCTATGATACCAGCTTTAAACATTTTTTGTACCTCTTTCTCAATTGAAGGGAGAAGCATAGGGTTGATTCTTCTTAATTTTTGCTTGAATGGCTTTTGATTAGGCTTGAGAGGGATGGTGTGTTGAATAACAGAGGTGTCATAGGATTTCAAATCCTTGTAACTCCATGCAAACATATCTTGGAAATCTTTAAAGAGATCAATGTATTTGGGCTTCTGGTCGGGAGGCAAAGATGCATATAATTTTATTATCTTGGGTTTTTCAGTAGTTCCAATGTTGCATTCTTCAATGGCAGCATTAAGGGGTTGCATTTTTGGTTTTCTAGGAACATCATTTGAGTCAAAAATGTCCTCCAAAGGAGTCAGGCCTGTTGGTAGAAAATTGTCTTTTAGTTGTATGACTTCATTCTCTGCACCAGCTATTTCATCAAAATGCAATTGTTTGAGTTCATGTATGTTTACCTTGTCAAAGGTTGTTGGGCAAAGTATTTCATTTGCTGTTTTGGGTGATATAGCTATTTGATCCTGTTCACTTAGTGGTTGTGTGTCTTTTACAGAATCAACATCAATGTTCAAACCTGAAAATTCATGTTGCAAGGTCAGGAAACTATTTATCTATGTGTCATCCTCAAATACTTGCCAATCTTTAATATTGTTTGGGATGGAAGGTCGGTGTTTTATCTCAGCTGTAAAACAATGGTTGGGTTGAAAAGGCAATTTGCATGTACTGGCAAATGTGGCTAAACTATGTGCATGAAGGTTGTGGGTCCTAGATATTTTGGTTATTTGAAATTCAGTGAAGGCCTTGAGTATTTCAATAGCAGCAGACCTATATGATCTTAGTCTTTTGTCATTCTTGACAAAATTGCCTTTTACTTGTTGAATAATGAGGTCTGAGTCTCCAAGGATTGAAACCTTTGTGGCCTGTAAGGATTTTACCAGTTTGAGGCCTAGCAGAAGAGCCTCATACTCTGCCATATTATTAGTACATCTGAAATTAAGCCTATAGGCTCGACCTTCTGCATGATTGCTTTTTTTGTTATGAATCCACACTCCAGCTCCTGCCCCGAATTTGTTGACTGATACATCAAAATCAAGAAACCAAAGGATTTCTTGATTTAGGGGAGATTTAACAGCTTCTCTATGACTTGGGATTATAAGCTGGAGATCTTGTTTTTCATCTGGTTTGTCTTCTAGGATAGTCTCATCAATTGATTGCCCAACCTAGATTTCTTGGGAACTTGATTGCTCATTCGTATGTAGATCTTGTTCAAGTATGACCGATTTGTCTCCACATATTGGACTTATATCATCATTGAACAGAATGAAGGAATCCATGTCAGAATGGACTGCATAAATAGGGAAATTTTGAGGTTTTTCTTCACTGCTCACCATGTATTTCATGAGTGATTCTCTGTATAGCCTCTTTGGTTTCCCAAAGACAGAGATGGTGGCATATGACATGTCCAATTGCAGGGAGCCTTGGAGTTTGGCTCTCCATGATCTTGATAACAACATTCCATATTTGGGTGGAATATCAGCAACTACCACATCCATTAAGATTGTTTTATTTGGGTACTGGACAAGGGACACACATAGATCTTTTATCAGGCCTAAACACTTAACTTGGCTGGAGTCAAATGAAAATAGGTCCTTATATGGTCTTGTGATGTCTAGATTCAATCTCTCCATTACTGACTTAGGCATAAGGTTATGAGAGGCGCCTGAATCAAACATTGCATTGTGTAATATCTTATCATGAACATGCAAGCTGACATAAAAAGGTAAGATTCCAGTACCTCCATTCTTTCCATCAACTTCTGGACCGAAAAGCAATTCTGGGGTATCATCCAACACATTAACATCATCCTTATTGTGGGTCAATTGAAGGGATTTCTTGATTTGTTGTTTGTAGATGTTATGTTTAGCTAGCTCTGAAAGAGGAATGGCTATCTTCAATTTACCAATTTCAGCTTCTAAGTCAAAAGGTTTTTCAGACTGGGTCTTGGTGTTCTGGTTAACAACTTTTTCTTTGTTAATTAAGTTTTCTTCTTGACTCTCAATCTGATCTTGAGGTTTGTCCTTTTTGTTCACCTTTTGAAAAGTGTTGCTTGGACTGTGCTGTAAAGGAGGTGTAGCCATTGGTTGTTGATTTGAGGGAAATGCTTCAGTTACTTCTTCAACTGTTATTTCATTTGTAATTGCATCAGTTTTGTCAATTGGCTTTGTGACAATGACCTTCTTAGGCTGCTGGCTATCCTTTGTTTTCTCAGGCTGTGTCACATTTACAGTTCTGCTTCTCAAATTATATTGCTTATGAACTTCAAAAACTGTTGTGTCATAGCCTTGTTTGAAATCAAACGATTCACCTGATCTAGTTTGGAACTGACTGATGTCATTATCCTCATGATCTTCTTGACTCAAAAAAACTTGCTGATCATCATTCAGGCCCATCAAGTTGATGTGGGTATCATCTATCTGCTCATTAGAAATGGATGCTTCAGCATAGTTTTCTTGGAAGGGAGGCCTGATCTCTGGTTCAGGGCTGGCCTTTCCAACATTAGGATTTTGATTTCTTCTAAAATTGGGATTCCTGATAGGATTATTCTGTAGTGCTTCCCATGATGACTTCCTCTCTACTGATTCTACTCTGTCACCTAATCTATGCATACTAGTGATTATTGCATCTAATTTTTGATCCCAGCTTGAAGGTTCTTCTTTGAAGGTAGTTTTTCTTTCAGTTCTGGTCCTATTTCTCTTAGCTATCAGGTTGGCTTCTACACTGACTGCTATATCTTGCATCTCAGCTAAAGTTCGGGGAGCTCTTTCTCTCAATTGGTATGCCATATCAGAATCAAACCCATCAGGAAAGGTATATAGAGCCAGATCAGGTGGGGGTCTCAGATTTTGGGGAATAGAATTGTACACATTGTTGAACCGAGCACAATAGTCCAAGACAGTTTCTTGGGGACCTCTTTTGATAGCATTGTATTCAGATAAAATATGGAGTGGATCCTTTTTCTTCTCCCATCTATTGATAAAGGTTTGATACAGGGCTTCAGGGTCAGCTATGGAGTTCGCTAGGAGTGACCTAAACCATGATCTTACATCTCTTGTTAGGCTTTGCACAAAAATTTTCATTCTAACCCCATCATCATCTATCTCATAATTTTCAAAATAATCCTGCATTTTCTTGGTATGTTGGAGGGCTGAATGAGAGGCAGTACCATCAAAATATGATATCTTGGTTTGATAATCTTGAGGCATAGGCCCTGGATTGGCAGGTAACTGCAGTGGAGCATATCTATTAGCCATGTTTGGTGGGACAATAGGGATAACAGGAATGAATGGGATAAGAGGAGGAAAGGGGATGAGAGGGGTATGTGTAGTTGATGGAGGGGTTGAAAGGACACCTTGTGAATTGGATGAAGAACTAGGAAATTGTGGAACAGTGGTATGAGGATGTAGAGAAACCTTAGTAGGGGTTGGAATATTGGTTTGAAATCCTGCTTCAGAACTTGAATCTGATAAAGTCCCTTCTGATTTGTGTTTCTTAAGGATTCTTGAAATCAAATTTGGATTTTGGAACCCAGGTGATGGATCTGGATCCGGGTTAGATCTTGTATGACGAGTTTTCTTCTTAGGAGCCAGTTTCTATGATTTTCTTTAGGAGAATTTTCTAAGAAGTATTGATGTTTGACAAGGACTGATCAAGTATAGCACAACTGTATGGAACTTAAGACTGAATAAAGATTGACTAAGGCAACATTTATATACTCCTGCAAATGCAAAGGAGAGGCAATTTCTAAGGCTATCTGGCTGTCACTCAGGCTTTATCTACAGTATTAAGAATCAGAGAGGGGTTTATGAAGTTCATTCAGGTCCCCAGCGGAGTCACCAGAGGAAAAACTCAAATAGTTTTTATTGATAAACAAGAAAAGATCCAGGAGGAGTTACAACCGATGGTTCCTGACCCAGCATCAACCTCCCAGCAAAGAAGCCCCTCTTCACCTCCAACAAAGCATATATCACCCAATACTCTGATGTTTGTCTCAAAACCAACAACAATTCCTTACAATATGCAAAATTCCAGACTCTGGATCTCTGAGATGAGGGATCCATATATAGATATGTGTAAGGAGGATGAGTCAGCTTGTGATTTTATTAGTGTCTTCTCTCTGTCAGTTCTTGCTTCCACTTGGAGACTGAAGGCCTCTTACTCATCCTTGGTCGAATTCAGTGAGGCAAGTGTCACAGGAGAAGATTCTGGAAGCTTCCATTGTCTCTCCACCTCGCGGAATGACACTGCCATTTGTCATTTCTCGCCCAACGCACCCTCACAGTCTATTTAGGTGCATTGCAACGCACCTAGCCAGTGTATTTAGGTGCAATGCAACGCACCTAGCCAGTGGAGCAGCTGAAATGATCCTGTTTTGACTTATTCTGAGAAGTTTCTGGTGGAGAACTTCTGGGGGAAGCTGTAATATGTTGACCTTGTTCCTTTAGGGGTTAGAACAACACTCTTAGGAACTTAGGAGCCCTTGGTTTACGGACATTTCATGCTTGGATTTGTAAGGCACAAAAATGTCTATAACAGTTGCCCCCTAAAGTATGAGGTCGTTAACCTTTTGGTGTCGGGTGAAATGCTTTATTATGAGGATCCGAAGTTCTTTCAATGTTGGGAGGAGACCTGTAATAAGATACAATACAATACATTATCTTCAAACTGTTTTCATGATCTAGCTGAGGCGGGCATTCCCATGCTCAGCTTTATAAATTCATTTTTCATGTACATAGGACAGAAAATCGTGTGAGTGTAGACTAATGATTCTGATAGAGCCATCATCCTTTTGGTAGGATGATTATCTGTGCTGCAATGTTGTACATTTAATGTCTTTATTTCTCTGGATATATATCGCAGCCCGGATGGATGAAACTAGATCCGGGGTCTTCAATCTCGTCTGATCTTCACTCGAAGTAGAAGTCGATCCATGTGAGAAACGTTCTGAAGTCGAACATGGAAAGACATCGCTTGATTACCAGTCAATGATGTAAACTGTTAACAAGCGTGAGAGGAATCACCGATAATGATAATGATCCTCAAGGTACTGCAGTACAATTCATGTGGTGTGAATAAAGGACTTGGTGCCGAACACCATGCAAAATCTTTTGGTCGAAGGTCATTGATGTAAACCTGTCACCGGAAGTGAGAAACTTGCCATTGAGGCATGCAAGCTTCAAAGTACTGAATGGGGTGTTCCTAGACCAACTTCTTGGATAATGAGCTGATGTCGACAAGAAGTGATCTGTCAAAGGAGGGCCTTAATGAATCCCACATCAATGACACGGAACGGAGCAAATGATTTTTGATGGAAGTGAAAACGATCTGATGATATAATGTTCAGGGTGGTGGTCATGAAAGAATGGAGTATAATGTATGGTAGTGGGTGAGACACAGATGGCTTCTCTGGATGACTTCTCTTGAACATGTCGGCGACACCGATGTGATGGATTGGTAGCATTAACCCCAAATGTGGATGGTATGGTGTGACCATGGCGATGTGACCGGTGAATGAAACAACCCAACCCGACTCGGACACGGAGTGGAAGTGTCATGTTCAAGAGCGACTTGCTACCAATAAAGATTCTTTGAGTTTTCTTCCCAATTTTTTCCCCAGTCATTACTGACCAGTACCTCTTTATTTTTGTCAATCTTGAGGAGGATAACATATGCTTGTTCTATAATTTTCCCTTCGGGCAAACCCATCGCTATGTTTTAACGAGCCTAGCGATAGTGAAACTCGTTCTCGTCTAAAGACAAGTTTGTCGCTATTAATCTTTTCAACGAGTTTAACGACAAAGATAACTCGGTCCTTTTCAATTTTAGAGAGTCTGAAAAGGTACGTAAAGGTAACTCCAAAATTCCTTTTTCATCATCTAATCCCTTAAGTCCGAAAAAGTATAAAACAATACAGAAGGGATGAATTTTCGATAGTTTTAACGAGCTGAACAAAACAAGCGCTCGATCTTTTTGTGTAATAATACCTCAAGTCCAAAAAGATTAAAATATAGAGGAGGGATAGCACTTCCTATCCCTTTAACGAGCTGGAAGGCCAAGGACTCAGCAATCTTTTCATATTTTATGAGTCAGTTGAAAAGAGCTTAAAGAAGACTCGTCTTTTGAGGAACGAGTGATAAAACGGGTAGCAGCTGATTCCAGGTAAGGTTTGGAATTTTCCAATCACGGCAGTGTCACAAGGATGCCTAGTGAAATCACTCTTCACAGCTGTTCCTCAAAATGGGTAAACAATCAAATGGAGGTGAATGATCGACCAATGAAAAAGTGGAGGTGACGGTGCAAACACGACCAAGGCTTTAATGGCTGAAGTACTTCATTCACGGTGGTTATTTACTGGGAATAGTTCATTTTTTAATGAGCTTAAACACGGGTGGAAACATTTGCTCGATGCGGGTTTATTTTTTAACGAGCTTGAACCTTGCGGTAACACTGCTCGATGCGGGTTTATTTTTTAACGAGCTTGAACCTTGCGGTAACACTGCTCGATAAGTTTGCATGCCCCCAGCATAATAACGCAAATCGAGGTGCATGCCCCCCAAGCTTCATTGCATTCAACTCGGTGGTTGGAATGAAGGTTTACCTTTGAGATTTGGAAAGGGGATTTGTTTCATTTTTTAATGAGATTGACACAGTAAAAGAACTATCCTCATGACTCCTTGTTTCATTTTTTAACGAGGTCGAAACGAGATAAGAAACATCCTCGAAATCCACCGTATTTATAGTAGTTGATAGAAAATCAAAAACTGAAGGATAATGAAGGTCATCAGGGGTATCTTCTTCACAATCCGGAAGAAGGGAACGATGGTGGTAATCTTCCCATGGTGCCTCTCCTGAAATCATTGACTGAATGATTCCTTTGTCTGTAGATTGTACATGCGACCAAGGATCTGAAGAGGTACCATATTCCTTAGACCTATCTATCCAAACACTCGATGAGTGTTTATTTGGGTTTGCCCCCCAAGCCAAGAAAAATGACTGCTACAATATTTCTAAAATGGCGATGATCCATGCTGACAAAATGTTTAGGAATCTTCCGAATCCATTAGATATAGAAGATTTCATATTGTAGGTTTCCACTATGGCCACTTCCGCCAAATTAGTTGGAGGCGGTAGGGAAAAAGTACCCATTAAGGCAGGGTCTTTTAGGAGGCCTACTCCAATATTTTGAAGCGAATGGTTGCTTCCATGGATCATTGGAATGCTTCCCGTAACTTGTGCACTATTGGGGAGAAATGTTTGTTGGTCGACGAATGTAATTCCTCCTTGGAAGGGAAATGCAATCTTCCTGAAGTAGGTCGACACAACTGCGGCCATGGCATATATCCAGGGCCTTCCCAATAGGATGTTGTAATCGAGGTTTCCGTCGATTACTTCAGCATCAATTTCTACTGTTTTTCCCCCTAGTTCAACTTTCAAGTTACTTAAAATCCCGTATGGAGTGTATGATCGTTCATCAAATGCTTTTAACATTGTTGAAGATCAGGACAAGGGTGGTGAGCCTAAATTTTTCCAGCAACTCATCGACATAATACATGTGGATGCCCCCTCATCAATAATTGTTCGATGAATAGTTTTATTGAGGGCTTTCACTTGAATAAGGAAAGCTATTTGAGCTGGTAATTGAGGGTCATATCCTTTATGATCAAAGGCCACAAGATTGGAATCCATTGGGCCAATCCAACCCATTGCTGATAATAAAGCTTTCTTTTGGGAGGGGCAATTTTGTGGTACCTCAAGTGTCGACATAGTGGACGGCGATTGAGCCAGGTCCTCTATTATATTATAATTATGTGCTACTTTTGCACGAGGATTAAATGTCAATTTGTGTACTACTCCCTTTGGTGACTTTATCATTGGTTCAGGAATGATGGGTGGCACAACTTCGGTCAAAGTTGTTGTCGAACTACTAGGTTGTTCATTAGCCTTGTTATTCGACGGCTGTGGATTCCCGTAATCTTTATTCCTTGTCAAAGCATCACTTTGCTGCTTTGAGATAGATAACATAAGCACTTGGGATCGGGAAGAATTTTGATTAGCAACCAGTTTGGTTCCCGGGTTTGGAAACGGATCAGTCAATACTGCTGAGGTTTTTGAACTCTTAAAGAGTTTCTTAACTTCAACTTTATGTGGACAATCTCTCGTTCGATGATCCTCATCGCATTTTTCCAGGAGATGACTCATCCTGCTTCCTTTTTCTCCCTTTCTTTTCTTCTTGCCCCGTGGTTGCTTCAGTTGTTTGCCCTCGTCGGACGACACGACATTTACTTCTGAGGCAAGAAGTTCCTCATTTGCATTATGACTAGAAATCTTACAGGCCTTTTTAGATGTAGCCTTTTTCGATTTCGTGTCTATTGCGCCAATCACGCCATCACCGGCATGAGAGTCATTGTTTGATTTAGGAGGAGGAGGAACTGAGAATTCCGGTCTAGGGGCATCAGGTATTTTATCGTAGAGCGTGCTGGACTGAGTGTAAATCAAGTCCAAATATTGCGCATGAGTGATAACTTGCTCCTCTGTGATGACTCCCCCTTTTGCCACATATTCCGTGATGGAAGGCAGTAATGACTTAATAAACCATTCAGCTAAAAGCTGATCGGGAACATACGTTTTCACCATTCTACGACGACGTCGCCATTCATGTATATGATCAGATATGTGAGTGGTCGTCGTTTGTTTGAAGTTGGTAAGAAGTTCGGTTCCCGTTTCGTACCTTATCGGTAACTGAAAATGGGTTAAAAAGGTTGTGGCTAGGGTACTGAAGTTGTCGAACGAAGCTCTAGGCAATTCGATATACCATTTTGCTGCTAGACCAGTTAACGTCCTTTGAAAAAGGCGAAGCCTAATTGAATCATCATTTAGGGTGTTTGATGAACACCACAGATGAAATGTCATCACATGATTCGACAGATCTTCACCCGGATTTGCATTAAATTTAGGAATATCTGACGGAAGTTTATGCGGAATCGCTGGCCACCAAGGGGCATAAGCAATTGGATCATTCGTCAGCTGGTTTAGATCTGGTAATTCTAGAGTTGCTACAAAGGGAAACTGTTGATTCAAGTTACGCGAAGCATACCCAGGATAAGATGGAATCGCCTGAGTAATGGGTCTTTGCATACCAGCATAATGTATTTGATGTTGGCAACTTTGACAAGGTTGATGGGCATAACCATTATAATATGGTTGTTGATAACCACTTTGGAAATGCGGTTGCCCATTACTTACAAAGACTTGTTGCTCAGGTCCTTGATATGATTGCTGGAATGGCGGTTGTTGAGATTGAACCAGCCCTGGTTGTTGGACCATTTGCTGTTGTCCAATAATGGATAATTGACCAAGATGAGGAGTCATAGTACTTGTCTGAGCCTGAGTCGCTCCAGATAAGGAGGCACTAACCTGAGGTTGTGATTGAGTCGTTGAGACAAGAGGTTGTTGTATTGCAACTTGAGAAACTTGGGGTTGACATACAACAGGTAACGCTTGTACTTGCGATGCAATCACCATAGCAGGTATAGTGGGAATATTCGACATAGGGTGGACTGGTTGCATTGAATATACAACTCTTGGTTGCTGAGGCAGTATTGGTACCCAACTAGTAGATGTAATTCTAGTTTGACCTGAACTTTGTTGTAAACTCCCATATGGTTGTTCTCTGGGAGGGAACAATGAAAAGGCATACTGCCCTCCATATGGTGGAAATCCAGTACTTAAAGGGTAGATTGGCCTTTGAAGACACATTGGATCAACTTGTTGAGTTTCAACATAAGAAATACCATATGATAATCTAGATGAAGAAATAGGAACTGACCATGTCATCGAAACAGTCCCCGATTGGACTCTGGCTTGTTGTTGATAACTTGCTGGGGCAGTTGGTATATGTTATAGACATTTTTGTGCCTTACAGCATGAAGCATGAAATGTCCATAATCTAAGGGATCCAAAGTCCCTAAACATGTTGTTCCTACCCCTAGAGGAACAAGGCCAGCAAACCACAACACTTAATAAAAGTTCTCCACCTGAAAACACTCAAAAACAAGGCAATTCTGGATCATGTCAACTGCTCCACTGAGCATCTGCGCTGAATGTCAACTGCTCCACTGTCTACCTATGTTGAATGTCAACTGCAAAGAAGGCTACCTGCACTGGGCGAGTTTGGACATGTGGCACAGTCATTCCTCAAGGTGTCAATGCCCAGGAAGCTTCCAAAATGACACTTGGATCAGAGAATTCGACTGGTGATGAGTAAGAGGTTCCAAATCTCCAAGTGGAAGCAAGAACCTCCAAGTGGACTCAATAACTGAAGTGAGAGAGGACACTAGTCAGCTTCATGCCAGCCTTAAGCTGACTCATCCTTTCTCCAAAACTCCTATATATAGATCTCTCTCATGAGGTCTAGGGAGGCTGGAATCTGGTGAATGTAAAGAATTGCTGTTGGTTTGAGTTTAGAACTGTTGGGTGATTTGCTTTGAAGGAGGTGAAGAGGAGATTTCTTTCTGCTGGGAAGGTGATGCTGGATTGGGCCTCTTATGGTTGTATCACTTCCTGAACCTTACTTCTTCCATTAATAAAGCATTTGAGGTTCTTCTATATGCATGTGTCTCAATGGTGTATTGTTATACTTGTGTATTTGATTTATTCTAATCCTTGAATCAATTATGAATGTATGCTTCTTGTAGTTTCCCTCTCTTGCCATTTTGCAGGATCTTGGTGTAGCTGGGCCAGTGAAAGAGCAAGAAGCTGGGGGCAAGCAGCAAGGAGAGAAGATTGGATCAACCATTAGCGAAAGACATCGGTTAGTGGATCTCTTTCTCCCCTCTTTTACATCTCATAAAGAAGTAATCTTAGATAGCTTTGCTTTGATTGTTGCTAAGGAACTATCACCCTTAGAGTGGGATAGGGTCATTCCGTATTGGATACTTTTCCCAACAACAAATTGGTGACTCCACTGGGGATCGTATCTTGTTGGTTGTTTGTGTTTTTTGCTATTCATTTCCTAAACACAGGGAGTACCGAATCGAACTGCATTTGGATCTTTCAAATGCAAAGTAGAGGGCAGCTACTCTAGCTCAGTTTCTGGGCATGTTTATGATTTGAAGAGCTGATCCACAAGGACTTTGAACAGCTCTTAGTGATAGCTTTTCATCCTCCTTTTCATCCTTTAGTGTGTACTTGATTGGTAGCTTTGATTTGGCCAAAAACTGTTGATTTTTGAGCAATCTGTAACCCGGAAACCAAGAGAAACGAGAGTTTCTCTCTTCATTGCAGGCACTGTGAAGGCAGTCTGCATTTCATCGCAGGTCCCGAAGGGGTTACCTGCGCTGAATGTCAAACTGATAGTGTTCTACCTGCGCTGAACCAGTGTGGCCTTGTGCAACTGGGGTTCTCTGCTTTCTCTTGCCCTGTTTTCATCCTTGTTTTTGCAGCCTGTTATCAGTCAATGTACCTATCTGAAACCACCTTTCTTTGCCACTATTCTGCCTCGGTTGTATAAAGAAACTGTATTTGTTCTTTGTGTATTTCTTACATCATTTGCAGTTTCCCATAACGAAAGTGAACTAGTCTTGTTGTGGCCTCTTAGATCTAGACCTGTGATAAGTGTCGTTCTGATCTTAATAGTTAGTTTGTTTGTTGTTCATAGCTGATTGAGCTTTTGCTTTCATCATATGGTTTGAATTTATGTATTTCTAGTGTTGAAACAAGTAAATCTTAAGGTGTCTTTTGATTTTGGACAAAAAGCTTGTTTGTTTTCACTTGAAATTGAATTCAAAGTTATACAACAGCTTTCTTTTTGTAGTACACCAACATTAAGAAAGAGAAAAGAAATACCTGCATTGTGCATGTGCATTTTGACAGCTTGCATGTTGATTTAGGAAAAAGTGCATTAGTGTGTGCTCTATGATCTGTGTGAAAAGATGATGTCTTTCTTTTCCCTTAGTAGTTAAGATTTTCATAAGTTGAAAAGATTGAAAAAGATTGCTTCTCATCTTTAGACTGCATTTAGGAGTTGTACCATACATCTCGTGGTGATCCATAAAGGCAAACTGCTAAACAAGATCAACCTAAAATAAATTGAATTTACATAACAACGCTTTGAAACATAACGCAAACACATAGAGGTCTAAGATAGAGACGTGTTCCGGCGTCGTTAAACGTGATATCTTAGCGTTGAGTGGTTGGGTGATTCCTCCATGGTGAAGTGATAAGTATCAATACGGACTTGTGCTCCCACGTACCGTCGCGTATATATTGGGAGACCCCTATAGGAACAAAGCCTTTATCCATAGGAAGCCGTGTCGACCGCGCTACTGATCGCAATGCAGTGAACACAGCATTCACGAAGATTGACCACCTATACCGTAAAACGTATTCTGTGGTTTTGCGAAAAGTTTGGCACACCCTCTGCCTAGAACTCCAGAGTAGTTTCTTTTGGCCTTTTTCAAACTCTATAACTGAAAAAGTCCATCCAAGCATTTGTCACTTCGGGCTCGTTAAAACATCGAAGGAGACTAGAGTCATCTTTAGCTTTTTCTCGACTCTTAAAAAGTGAAAAAGCAAGTTGTGTCTAAAGCGTCGTTATAAAATTTATTTTAAAACGGAACATAATGACCTCCTATTCCTGCGTTGATCTGTAGGTTGAGAACATGGAACGCACCAACCAAGGAATTCCCCATGATGGAAATCCTAGTCCTTTCTCCTCTTGGGGAGAAGTTGGTGCGCCCCACATGGCCACATTGTCGCTTCCAGGACTGACAATTGGCCTGCCAATCTGGCTATTCTCAACCAATGTAGTTCAGAACACCATGGTTCCTGAACAGTCGAGTCAATGGTTAGATCAGTCTAGAGCTGCCCACCAGCCTTCTACTTCCTATAACTCTTCCTCCAATCCTTCATCTTCGCAAGGTAGAGCCGGCAAAAGCCAAGCTCCCATGGAGAAGAAGGAGAAGAAGAAGAGAGAGAAGAAGAAGAAGGAGCCTAAGGCGACTGGGGGCAAGCAAAAGACATCTGACAAAAATCCACACACAGCATAGATCGGGCCTAAAGCGCCATGTGTCATATGTAGAGGAGACCACTTCCATAGAGATTTTCTATGTATTCCCCGGATACTAAGGGACTGGTCCCCTCGTTTGCATAGTTCGGGAGCTTCAACCTCTGATAGCCATGTTGAATGCTTACCGTCGACCAGCGAAAGTGAAGGTTCAAGACAAAGAGGGGGAGCAAGATCCCCCTCCAAACTATGTGAAGGCGATCACGCCATCCACCGTTGTCCCTTCTTAGACGAAGCGAAGAGAGTTTTGGAAGATCGTTCGGTTTCACCGTTGAGACTTCCTCCTGGATACAAAAAACTCGTGCCAAGTCCTTCGTTGGTTGAGAATACAACTGGCCCACTCAAGTGGTCAGCTGAAGCATTAGTCATTAAAAATGAACCTACTGAATCCAGACCGGACGAAAGTCCAAAGGTCGAAACGGCAGTTGACCCGGTTCTCCCTTCAGAAGTTTCATCTTCAAATGACACCGTCACTGAAGATTCATCTTCAAATGACACCCTCACTGAAGAGAATAAGGATGACACCATCCAGATTCTTTTCATCAACACAGACTCTGACGAGCGTCAGGGCAATGCACCCATTCCTTTATCGTAGGAAGGAACATCGTCAGGGTCATATCCGGCCATGTATTCGGTCCCACCACCAAGCAACCTGGTTGTGTCCTTTGATTGGAACCAACTAGGCATACCCCGGTTGCCAGCCAGTATACCATTCAGAATCATATTCCAAATATATAGAATGGTAATGGCTGGCACTATCATTGATGAAGGGGCATCTGTGAGTATCCTTTCCTCTATTGCTTGGAAAGCACTGGGTTCCCCGGCGCTTTTGCCTAAGATAAGAAATCTCTCGGGTTTCGATAAAGGAACCAGTCGACCTTTAGGGATCCTCCCCAATGTGCCTATTACATTGAAAGGGAAGGTCGTTCAAATGAACGTGATGGTCATTCAAGGACCCTTGGATTATAACCTACTCCTTGGACGAGACTATATATATTGCATGGGAGCAATAGTCTCCTCACTCTTTAGAGTAATGTGTTTTCCACATGAAGGAAGAATGGTCAAGCTCGTAGACCAACTTTCATTTCCAGGATCACGCATCGCAAATAGTCACATACCAACCCTGAATGGTCTATTCAATCAAGAAATGTCTCCACCCCCAGTCCTTCTTCCCGATGAATGCGAGTGATTCGGAAAGATGGGACTGGAACCCAGGGGGCATGCATCCTGGTCTGCGTTGGGGCAGAGAAAACCTTGGGTATAAGATAGAATTTCCGCGAGGGAATATGACTAGTCCATACCCCGTCCGTGGATGGAAGAGGGGTTGTTCTGGAATAAGATTCTTTTGTCAAAGTTACGTGTTTGACAAAGGTCATTCACCCTTGTCTATTTAGGTAGACATTGCCGAGGAAGTATTTTGTTGAAAAAATAACAGGACAATCTTTGGGTAACCAGAAAGAGGTAAGCCTCCCTCAATAACACAAATGTTTTGTCCTTGAGTAGTGTTCTTCTCTTGTCTCAAGTAGCTGTTCTCTTGCGATCTTGCAAAAAATCTGTTGAAAGTTGGGCTAACGAGAATACAAGTATCGTATAGACCCGTTAAAATTAACGAGAAGACAAGTATCATTAAAATTGGACTAGCAAGACGACAAGTAGCTGTGAACACCCAAAGAAAAGCAGAGGTGGGAAGGAGGAGGGGTAGCCTTGAAATTGTATTTTATACCTGGGGGCATGCAACCCTTTTGGAGTGCAAGCAAAGAGCGGTTATTTATCTGTTTTTTGGATTAGCCGTTTCCGAACTTGCATAAAGAAAGGAGCGGAGCAAAGCTTAGTGAGATGAAGCTCCATAAAAAATAGAATCTTGAGGGGACATTTCTTATCTTATGACTGGTATAATCGAGCAGTTTTAGCATAAAGTTCATGCTCGTTAAAAAATAAACGCAAGATCCGAGCAGTTTTAACGCGGTCTTCATGCTCGTTAAAAAATAAATATAAGCAGTGAGAAATGTTTCCTCCAGAGTTTAAGCTCATTTTTAACTAAAAAATGAACCTATCCCGGTAAATAACCACTGTGATCGTAAATTTATCAGCCATAAAAAGCCTTGGTCGTGTTTGCACCTGCCACCTCCACTTTCATTTGGCCGATCGTTCACCTCCATATGATTGTTTACCTATTTTGAGGAACAGCTGCGAAGAGTGATTTCACCTAGCCATCCTTGTGACGCTGCCGTGATTGGAAAATTCCAACCTGTACCTGGAATCTGCTGCTATCGCTGTTTATCACTCGTTCCTCAAAATACGATTCTTCTTTGAGCTCTTTTCAACTGACTCGTAAAATATGAAAAGATTGCCGAGTTTTGGCCTTCCAGCTCGTTAAAGGACCGGAAGAGCTATCCCTCCTCTAGATTTTAATCTTTTTGGACCTGAGGGATTATTGCACAAAAAGGTCGAGTGCTTGTTTTATTCGGCTCGTTAAAGTTATCGAAAACTCATCCCTTCTGTATTGTTTTATACTTTTTCGGACTTAAGGGATTAGATGAAGAAAAAGGAATTTTGGAGTTAACTTTATGTACCTTTTCAGACTCTCTAAAAATGAAAAGGACCGAGTTTTCCTTGTCGTTAGACTCGTTAAAATGATTAAATAGCGACAAACTTGTCTTTAGACGAGAACGAGTTTCCCTATCGCTAGGCTCGTTAAAACATAGCGATGGGCTTGCCCGAAGGGCAGGTTATAGAACAAGCATATGTTATCCTCCTCAAGCTTGACAAAAATAAAGAGGTACTGGTCAGAAATGACTGGGGAAAAATTGGGAGAACCTCAAAGCTTTAATGGTAGCAAGTTGCTCTTGAACATGACACTTTTCCTCCGTACCACATCGGGTTGGGTTGTTTCATTCACCGGTCTCATCACCATGGTCTTGCCAAACCATCCACACTTGGGGTAATGCTACCGATCCATCGCATCAGTGTTGTTATATGTTCAAGAGATGTTGTTCAGAAAGAGTCAACCGTGTCCCATCCACTACCATACATCATCTTTCATCCTTTCATGACCGCCACCCTGAATCATATTTCACAGATCGTTTTCACCTTCATCACAATCATTAGCTCCGTTCCATGTCACTGATGTGGGATTCATTAAGGCCCTCCTTTGACGGATCGCTTCTTGTCGACTTCAACTCATTATCCAAGAAGTTGATCTAGGAACAACCCCCTCAGTACTTTGAAGCTTGCATGCCTCAATGGCAAGTTTCTCACTTCCGGCGACAGGTATACATCAATGACCTTCGACCGAAAGATTCTTCGTGGTGTTCGACGCCAAGTCCTTTATTCACACCACGTGGATTGTACTGTCGTACCTTGAGGGTCATCATCATTATCGGTGATTCCTCTCGCGCTTGTTAACAGTTTACATCATTGACTGGTAATCAAGCGATGTCTTTCCATGTTCGACTCCAAGAAATTCTCACATGGATCGACTTGTACTTAGAGTGAAGATCGGACGAGTTTGAAGACCCAGATCTAGTTTCATCCATCCGGGCTGCGATATATATTCAGGAAATAAAGACATTGACATGTGCAGCAGATGATCATCCTACTCAAAGGATGATAATTTCAGCAGAGAATTATCAGTCTACCATCAGACGATTGTCTGTTCTATGTACAGAAAAAATGTATTTATAAAGCTGAGCATGGGAATGCCCGCCTCAGCTAGATCATGAAAGCAGTATGAAAATAATGTATTGTATTGTATCTTATTACAGGTCACCTCTCAGCGATTGAATGAACTTCGGATCCTCCTGATAAAGCATTTCACCCGATAAACGACCTCATACTTTAGGGGGCAACTGTTATAGACATTTTTGTGCCTTACAGCATGAAGCATGAAATGTCCATAATCTAAGGGATCCAAAGTCCCTAAACATGTTGTTCCTACCCCTAGAGGAACAAGGCCAGCAAACCACAGCACTTAATAAAAGTTCTCCACCTGAAAACACTCAAAAACAAGGCAATTCTGGATCATGTCAACTGCTCCACTGAGCATCTGCGCTGAATGTCAACTGCTCCACTGTCTACCTGCATTGAATGTCAACTGTAAAGAAGGCTACCTGCACTGGGCGAGTTTGGATATGTGGCACAGTCATTCCTCAAGGTGTCAATGCCCAGGAAGCTTCCAAAATGACACTTGGATCAGAGAATTCGACTGGTGATGAGTAATAGGTTCCAAATCTCCAAGTGGAAGCAAGAACCTCCAAGTGGACTCAAGAACTAAAGTGAGAGAGGACACTAGTCAGCTTCATGCCAACCTCAAGCTGACTCATCCTTTCTCCAAAACTCCTATATATAGATCTCTCTCATGAGGTCTAGGGAGGCTGGAATCTGGTGAATGTAAAGAATTGCTGTTGGTTTGAGTTTAGAACTGTTGGGTGATTTGCTTTGAAGGAGGTGAAGAGGAGATTTCTTTATGCTGGGAAGGTGATGCTGGATTGGGCCTCTTATGGTTGTATCACTTCCTGAACATTACTTCTTCCATTAATAAAGCATTTGAGGTTCTTCTATATGCATGTGTCTCAATGGTGTATTGTTATACTTGTGTATTTAATTTATTCTAATCCTTGAATCAATTATGAATGTATGCTTCTTGTAGTTTCCCTCTCTTGCCATTTTGCAGGATCTTGGTGTAGCTGGGCCAGTGAAAGAGCAAGGAGCTGGGGGCAAGCAACAAGGAGAGAAGATTGGATCAACCATTAGCGAAAGACATCGGTTAGTGGATCTCTTTCTCCCCTCTTTTACATCTCATAAAGAAGTAATCTCAGATAGCTTTGCTTTGATTGTTGCTAAGGAACTATCACCCTTAGAGTGGGATAGGGTCATTCCATATTGGATACTTTTCCCAACAACAGTATACCATCGAACATCGTTGGAGTAGCAGCAGGAGGCTCTGCCACTGCTGCATCAAATGACACAGTCCTGGATGTTGATGGTTGTTCAGACATATCTAGTCTATCCAAAAGATTTCCTAGCGATTCTACAAGAACTTGTGATGAAGGGAGACTAACTTTGAAGATCAACGAGGGAAAGGTGATGATTATTCCGTTTAAAATAAATTTTAGACGCTTTGACACAACTTGTTTTTTCAATTTTTAAGAGTTGAGAAAAAACAAAAGATGACTCTAGTCTCCTTCGATTTTTAATGAGCCTGAAGTGACAAGTGCTCAGATGGACCTTTTCCGTTAAGGAGTCTGAAAAGGAATGAAAGGTACTACTCTGGAGATCTAGGTAGAGGGAGTACCAAACCAATCTCAACACCACAGAATACTTTTTACGGTATGGCAGTCAATCTTCCCGAATGCTGTGTTCAGTGCATTACGATCGATAGGGCGACAGACATGGCTTCCTATGGATAAAGGATTTAAGCCTATAGGGGTCTCCCAAAATATACTCAACGGTACGTGGGAGCACAAGTCCGTACTGGCACTTATCGTCTCAAAGTGGAGGAATCACCCAACCATCAGTGACGACAACAGTTACCAGGCTTTACGATGCCGGAATACGTCTCTAGCCTAGACCTCTAAATGTTATGCGTTAAGTTCCAAAGCGTTGTTAGATTCATTGAATTTATTTTAAGTTGATCTTGCTTATGAATTTTGCCTTTTGGGTTCACCACAAGATGTAGATGTAATTTCTAAAATGCAATCTAAAGATGATAAACAAACTTTTATCTCTTTTGTGCAATGAAAATCCTAACTACTAGAGGAAAAGAAAGACACAATCTTTTCACAAAGAGAAAAGAGCACACTGTAAATGCACTTTCCTAAATCAAGCCAAACAGACTGTCTATATGCAAATGCACATGCATGTATTTGTTTTCGACTTTCTTAGTATTGATGCTAAAAAGAAAGTTGATGTACAAATCTGAATTTCTTTTCAAGCGACAAATATAAACAAGTTATTTTTCGAAATCAAAAACAGAGATGATTACGACACCTTGCGATTTTGAAATGAATACTCGTTTTGACACTAGAAAATCACAAATTTAGACCAAAGGCAATAGTAACAGTATAATCGACCATCAACAGCAATCAAACTTTCTCCTATGATTGAAATCGACACTTGCGACAGATCCATCAAAGGACGATAGTACGACTATTCTACTTTTGCAATGGAAAACTGTAAACGACTCAACAAACACACAAAAACATCTACAGTTCTTTTGTACAAAGGAGGCGGAATAACAACAAGGAAAAGGGGTTTTAAACAGACATATACCGATCACAGGCAGCAAAATTCAGAGATAGAACTGGAGAGAATGAAGCACAAGAACCACAGCTGCACAAGGCTAGTCTGATCAGCGCACCTGTAACACAGAGAAACTGCATTGCAGCGCAGGTTGCCCTTTCGGGAAGTGCGCTGAAATTCAGGATCTCTTAACAGTACCTGCACTGGGCTAGAAACAAGAATCTGTCCGGGTTCTGGGTCACAGTTTGCAGTTCAGTCTTTGGTTTTTGGCCGAGTAAAAGCAATCAGTAATGCACAATCAGGGGTAGATCTAAGGAGGGTCTAAGAGCTATCACAAGGGCAATCAGATAGTTTGTGAATCAGCTGTTCAAATCATAAACAGATCCAATGAATGGATTGAAGCAGCAGATGTCTACTTTGCATTTGTTATGGAAAATGCAGTTCGAATGCCACTTATAAGTTTATGAAAAAAACAACAAAGAATGATACACAAACAAACTAATTAGACATTCCCCAGTGGAGTCGCCATTTTGTTACCGGGAAAAGTCTCTATTTAGAACTACTCTATCCCACTAAGGTGTGACAGCTGCCTTAGAAACAAATAGAGAAAAACTACTTTTGTATTTCCTTTATGAACTATAGATAGAGAGGAATAGAAAGAACCAACCTGTGTCTTGCGCTAATCCTTTGATCCAATCCCTCTCTTCTTTGACAGTCTCCAGCTACCTGCTCCCCTACTTGCCCAGCTTCACCAAGTACCTGTAAGATCACAGAAGAAGAACACTATACAAACACATGGATCTATATTCATAAACAACTTAGGATCAGATTTAAGTTAACCATACAAATGTAACAAGCATCAATGATACAAAAGCATGGAGGAAAAACTCAAATAGTTTTTATTGATAACAATAAAAGATCCAGGAGGAGTTACAACCGATGGTTCCTGACCCAGCATCAACCTCCCAGCAAAGAAGCCCCTTTTCACCTCCAACAAAGCATAGATCACCCAATACTCTGATGTTTGTCTTAAAACCAACAACAATTCCTTACAATATGCCAAATTCCAGCCTCCGAATCTCTGAGATGAGGGATCCATATATATATATATATGTGTAAGGAGGATGAGTCAGCTTGTGATTTTATTAGTGTCTTCTCTCTGTCAGTTCTTTCTTCCACTTGGAGACTGAAGGCCTCTTACTCATCCTTGGTCAAATTCAGTGAGGCAAGTGTCACAGGAGAAGATTCTGGAAGCTTCCATTGTCTCTCCACCTCGTGGAATGACACTGCCATTTGTCATTTCTCACCCAACGCACCCTCACAGTGTATTTAGGTGCATTGCAACGCACCTAGCCAGTGTATTTAGGTGCAATGCAATGCACCTAGCCAGTGGAGCAGCTGAAATAATCATGTTTTGACTTATTCTGAGCAGTTTCTGGTGGAGAACTTCTGGGAGAAGCTGTAATATGTTGACCTTGTTCCTTTAGGGGTTAGAACAACACTCTTAGGGACTTAGGAGCCCTTGGTTTATGGACATTTCATGCTTGGAGTTGTAAGGCACAAAAATGTCTATAACAGTCGGTGATGGTGTGATTGCTGCAACAAACATGAAATCAACAAGGGCTACATCCAAAAAGGCCCGTAAGATTTCCAATCAAAATGCAAATGAGGAAATTCTTCCCTCGGAAGTAAATGCCGCGTCGACCGACAAGGCAAACAACTGAAGCAACCAGGGGGCAAGAAGAAAAAGAAAGGAAGAAAAAAGAAGCAGGACGAGTCATCTCCTAAAAAACCTTCTACAAACCTTTCTGGGCAAAGGAAACCCCCTGCGGGGTGTCATATATACGAAGAGGATCATTGGACGAGAGATTGTCCACATAAAGCTGAAGTTAAGAATCTCTTTAAGAGTTCAAAAACCTCAGCAGTATTGACTGATCCGTTTCCAAACCCAGGAACCAAACCGGTTGCTAATCAAAATGCTTCCTGATCCCAAGTTCTTATGTTGTCTACCTCAAAGCAGCAAAATGATGCTTTGATATCGACAAGGAAAAACGATTACGGGAATCCACAGCTGTCGAACAACAAGGATAAAGAACAACCTAGTAGTTTGACAACAACTTTGACCGAAGTTGTGCCACCAATAATTCCTGAACAAATGATAAAGTCGCCAAAGGGAGTAGTACACAAATCGACATTTAATCCTCGTGCAAAAATAGCACAGAATTATAATATAATAGAGGACCTAGCCCAATCACCGTCCGATATGTCGACACTTGAGGTACTGCAAAATTGCCTCTCCCAAGAGCAAGCTTTATTATCAGCAATAGGCGGGATTGACCCAATGGATTCCAATATTGTGGCCTTTGATCATAAAGGATATGACCCTCAGTTACCAGCTCAACTAGCTTTCCTTATTTAAGTGAAAGCCCTCAACAAAACTGTTCATCGAATAATTATTGATGAGGGGGCATCCACATGTATTATGTCGATGAGTTGTTGGAAAAATTTAGGCTCACAACCCTTGTCGCTATCGTCAACAATGTTAAAAGCATTTGATGGACGATCATACACTCCATACGAGATTTTAAGTAACTTGCAAGTTGAACTGGGGGGTAAAACAGTAGAAATTGATGTTGAAGTAATCGACGAAAACCTCGATTACAACATCCTACTGGGAAGGCCCTGGATATATGCCATGGCCACAGTTGTGTCAACCTACATCAGGAATATTGCATTTCCCTTCCAAGGAGGAATTACAATCGTCGACCAACAAACATTTCTCCCCAACAATTCACAAGTTATGGGAAGCATTCCAATGATCCATGGAAGCAATCATTCGCTTCAAAATATTGGAGTAGGCCTCCTAAAAGACCCTGCCTTAATGGGTACTTTTGCCCTACCGCCTCAAAGTAATACGGTGGAAGTGGCCATAGTGGAAACCTACAATATGAAATATTCTATATCTAATGGATTCAAAAGATTCCTAAACATTTTGTCAGCATGGATCATCGCAATTTTAGAAATATTGTAGCAATCAATTTTCTTGGCCTCGGGGGCAAACCCAAATCAATGCTCATCGAGTGTTTGGATAGATAGGTCTAAGGAATATGGCACCTCTTCAAATCCTTCGTCACATGTACATAGAACAGACGAAGGAATCATTCATTCAATGATAGGGGAGGCACCATGGGAAGATTACCACCATCGTTCCCATCTCCCGGATTACATCGAAGATTATTCCAATGACCTTAATCATCCTTCAGTTTTTGATTTTCTATCAAATACTGTAAATATGGTGGATTCCGAGGATGGTTCTTATCTCGTGTCGACCTCGTTAAAAAATGAAACAAGGAGTCATGAGGATAGTTCTTTTACTGAGTCAACCTCATTAAAAAATGAAACGACTCCCTTTCCAAATCGAGTCTTTGATTACGATCTCGTAAAATCAAAGTCGAGTATTTCGAAGATCTCGAAGGTAAACCTTCATTCCAACCACCAAGATGAATGCAATGAAGCTTGGGGGGCATGCACCTCGATTTGCGTTATTATGCTGGGGGCATGCAAACTTATCACGAGCAGTGTTACTGCAGGGTTCAAGCTCGTTAAAAAATAAACCCGCCTCGAGCAATGTTATTATGCAGGGGGCATGCAAACTTATCACAAGCAGTGTTACTGTAGGGTTCAAGCTCATTAAAAAATAAACCCGCCTCGAGCAATGTTACCGCAAGGTTCAAGCTCGTTAAAAAATAAACCCGCATCGAGCAGTTTTAGCACATATTTCAAGCTCGTTAAAAAATAAACATAAGACATGAGCAAATATTTCCCCCCACGTTTAAGCTAGTTAAAAAATGAACTATTCCCCAGTAAATAAAAATCGTGAATGTAGCACTTCAGCCGTTAAAGCCTTGGTCATTTTTGCACCATCACCTCCACTTTTTCATTGGCCAATCATTCACCTCCATTTGATTGTTTACCCATTTTGAGGAACAGCTGTGAAGAGTGATTTCACTAGCCATCCTTGTGACACTGCCTTGATTGGAAAATTCCAAACCTTACCTGGAATCAGTTGCTACCCGTTTTATCACTCGTTCCTCAAAAGACGAGTCTCCTTTAAGCTCTTTTCAACTGGCTAGTAAAATATGAAAGATTGCCGAGCCATTGGCCTCTCCAGCTCATTAAAGGGATAGGAAGTGCTATCCCTCCTCTAGATTTTAATCTTTTTGGACCTGAGGGATTATTACACAAAAAGATCGAGCGCTTGTTTTGTTCGGCTCGTTAAAAGTATCGAAAATCCATCCCTTCTATATTGTTTTATACTTTTTCGGACTTGAGGGATTAGATGACGAAAAAGGAATTTTGGAGTTACCTTTACGTTCCTTTTCAGACTCTCTAAAATTGAAAAGGACCGATTTATCTTTGTCATTAAACGCGTTAAAAATATTAATAGCAACAAACTTGTCTATGGACGAGAACGAGTTTCACTATTGCTAGTCTCGTTAAAACATAGCGATGGGTTTGCCCGAAGGGAAAATTATAGAACAAGCATATGTTATCCTCCTCAAGCTTGAAAAAAATAAAGAGGTACTGGTCAGCAATGACTGGGGAAAAATTGGGAAGAAAACTCAAAGAAACTTTGTTGGTAGTAAGTCGCTCTTGAACATGACACTTCCGCTCCATGTCCGAGTCGGGTTGGGTTGTTTCATTCATCGGTCACATCACCATGGTCACGCCATACCATCCACATTTGGGGTTAATGCTACCAATCCATCACATCAGTGTCACCGATATGTTCAAGAGAAGTCATTCAGAGAATTCACCTGTGTCTCACCCACTACCATACATTATACTCCATTCTTTCATGACCGCCACCCTAAACCTTATATCACCAGATCGTTTTCACCTCCATTAAAATCATTTTCTCCGTTCTGTGTCATTGATGTGGGATTCATTAAGGCCCTCCTGTGACGGATCACTTCTTGTCGACATCAGCTCATTATCCAAGAAGTTGATCTAGGAACACCCCATTCAGTACTTTGAAGCTTGCATGCCTCAATGGCAAGTTTTTCACTTCCGGCGACAGGTTTACATCAATGGCCTTCGACCAAAAGATTTTGCGTGGTGTTCGATGCCAAGTCCTTTATTCACACCACGTGAATTGTACTGCAGTACCTTGAGGGTCATTATCATTATCGGCGATTCCTCTCGCGCTTGTTAACAGTTTACATCATTGACTAGTAATCAAGCGATGTCTTTCCATGTTCGACTTCAGAACATTTCTCACATGGATCGACTTGTACTTTGAGTGAAGATCGGACGAGATTGAAGACCCCAGATCTAGTTTCATCCATCCAGGCTACGATATATATTCAGGGAAATAAAGACATTAAATGTACATCATTCCCGCACAGATAATCATCCACTCAAAAGGATGATGGCTCTATCATAATCATCAGTCTACACTCAGACGGTTGTCTGTCCTATGTACATGAAAATGAATTTATAAAGTTGAGCATGGGAATGCCCGCCTCAGCTAGATCATGAAAATATTATGAAGATAATGTATTGTATTGTATCTTATTGCAGGTCTCCTCCCAGCATTGAAAGAACTTCGGATCCTCATAATAAAGCATTTCACCCGACACCAAAAGGTTAACGGCCTCATACTTTAGGGGGGCAACTGTTATAGACATTTTTGTGCCCTACAACCCCAAGCATGAAATGTCCATAAACCAAGGGCTCCTAAGTCCCTAAAAGTGTTGTTCTAACCCCTAAAGGAACAAGGTAAATAGATTACAGCTTCTCCCAGAAGTTCTCCATGAGAAACTACTCAAAATTGGTCAAAACAGGATCATTGCAGCTGCTCCACTGGCTAGGTGCGTTGCATCTCACCCAAATACACTGTGAGGGTGCGTTGCATTTCAAAATTCCCTTCTGTGGGGTGAGATGGGAGAGAATGACAAATGGCAGTGTCATTCCGCGAGGTGGAGAGGCAATGGAAGCTTCCAGAATATTCTCTTGTGACACTTGCCTCACTAAATTTGACCAAGGATGAGTAAGAGGCCCTCAGTCTCCAAGTGGAAGCAAGAACTGTTAGAGAGAAGACACTAATCAAATCACAAGCTGACTCATCCCCCTTACAGATATCTATATATGGATCCCTCATCCCAGAGATCCGGAGGCTGGAATTTTGCATATTGTAAGGAATTGTTGTTGGTTTCTAGAGACAAACATCAGATTGTTGGGTGATCTAAGCTTTATTTGAGGTGAAGAGGGGCTTCTTTGCTGGGAGGTTGATGCTGGGTCGAAACAACTGGTTGTAACTCCTCCTGGATCTTTTCTTGTTTATCAATAAAAGCTATTTGAGTTTTCCTCCATGCTTTTGTATCATTGATGCTTGTTACATTTGTATGGTCAATTTACATCTGATCCTAGATTGTTTATGATTATAGATCCATGTCTTTGTATAGTGCTATGATTTTGTGATCTTACAGGTACTTTGTGAAGCTGGGCTTGCTGGGAGCAGGTAGCTGGGGACTATCAAAGAAGAGAGGGATCGAATCGAAGGATTAGCGCAAGATAGAGGTTGGTCTTTCTGTTCCTCTCTATCTATAATTCATAAAGGAAAAACATAAGTAGCTTTTCTCTGTTTATTTCTAAGGCAGCTGTCACACCTTAGTGGGATAGAGCAGTTCTATATAGACACTTTTCCCTGTAACATAGCCTTGCCTTTTCTAGATGCCATGGTGTGTTGGGATGTTTATCTCAGGTTTAAGCTTTATATTTTCCTGATGGATTTTGGAATCTGGGGCAGCGATGGTCTCAAGGTTCTTTTCCAAATGCCTAGGAATCCCTTGACCAGTTTTGTTGGGATATATGATAAAGCCTGATGGAGGAGCCTCAGTTTAGGTCCTAATGATCTAGGTTTATATTGTGGTTAATCCTGAGAGACTAGCCTCAGTTTAGGGCCTAGTTATCTAGGATTAGATTGCGGTAAAGACTAAGAGACAAGGGGATGGAAAATTCGTCAAGGATAGTGATGGATTCTGGATGGCATTCCAAGCTTGATTTCGTTTTGTGATCAGAGCACTAGTTTTGGTGTGATCATGGTTTGGTGAGGGTGGAGGTGGTAAACATTTATATCCCCTTGTTTTTTTTTGGATTGGTTTATCCATGAGATCCCACATTCATGCTTGGAATATGGAATGAGGGTGTTTGGATGAAAGAAATATCTTTTTCAGCCATGTCTACGATTGGGTGGTACGTGGAAGTCCCAAACCTAGTCAGACTTGCCTGGTATTAAGAAAAGCTAAGTTCTATTTCTTTTTCACTTGCTTATATGTGGATTTAATGGTTGTTATATCTCTTTTATTTACATGGTTTTATGCTGGTTATAAGTGTGGTTAATTGACTCATTCATGTCATCATTATTTCATGTATTTACTTGTAATTGTTAAAATGATGGATGCAAGGCCTAATTGATGTTATAGCAGTTCAAGGGAGAAGGTGGTGATCCTCCTTTTCATGTTTCATAAGAGTATTCAATCATTGATGCTCTGTCTTGTATCCTAGACATGTAGATTGCATTTTTTCCGAGTGTTTGACAGAATGTCATTCCTAGTTGGGGATGTTTAGGCCTAGTCTAGAGGTTTATTAGTCTTGTCATCATGTCTTTGATGAATTTTGAAAGTTATAAAAAGTTATGGGTAGAGTCTAGAATTTTGTGCGAGAAAAGTGCCTTGAATTCAATGGACGCTAGCACAGGTCAACTGGGAAAAGTCCCTGGACACTGCTTGAAGGCCTATGAGAGCATCCAAAGGTCCTTCGACACTAGATTTCTTATAACATGAGATCATCCATAGGTCAAGTGGTCTAAAAGATTACTGGAAACCAAGGGTTTTTTGGGAAAATTTAGTGTTTCTACAAACGCCTAACCCTCTAGACCTAGTAGCTAGTCTTGAAACAACAGATAAAGTAATTCGTTGCTTTTCCTATAATCAACAGATAAGAGAAGGAGGGAAAGAAACCAACCTGTAACTTTCACTTGCTCCCTCTCTCCTTTGACCGATTTCACCACTCTTTTCCACATTTAACTCACTTGGAAAGTACCTACACACAAGCCAATACAGAAACCCATCAAAGCATACAATAAATATCTGTCAATTAAACATATCATAGAATCCAGAATACGATATACATAATATAAACACATGAATGGAAAAATCTTTGAATTCTTTATTGATAAAAGAAAAGATTACAACCCATGAATATTCATGCTTGATTCAGTGTCTCCCTTCTAGTTTCAATTCCTTCTCTCCTCATGAAGCAACAATTCAACATCATTACAAAACTCTTACTAATCTCATTCAAACAACATTTCCTTAGCTCAAGAAATCCCAACCTAGAAAAGCCTTTGAATGCTTGGTCAATTTATCGCTGATGGAGGAGGTTAATCCATTAATGGCCTTCATGAATGCTCTACCAAATTTGGGAAGTGGTTCCATGGAGGAAGGGATAATGGATTAACGTTCAATCATCTTCTTCCTCATCCAAATGTGAGCTCAACCAACTTGGAAACTTCTAGAAGTATCCATTGGATGAAGAATCCAATGGATCCATTTAAAAAATTTGTTGAAACTCGCTCAACATAGGTGAAACAAAGCCTAAGTGCACTGTAGTGCACCCAGTCAGTGCAATTCCTGCATTGCAATGCAACCTAATAAAAGGCTACCTGTGTTGATCTCCTTAGGGACACTTTTTGGATGAATGGTGTCATGGAAACTCTTGGGAGGAAAGCATGATGTAGGTTGACCTCATTAGGGAATGAAAACAACTGAATTAGGGATTGATGTACCCTAATAGTATTGATATGGAAGTCGGGGTTGATGTGCCCAAATTGACCTGTAACAGTTGCCCCATAAAGCATGAAGTCGGAAATAAACATGTCGAGTGAGATGATTTACCATTCGGAGAGAAGGTTTCGAAGTGGAAGTCATTAGTTACAATACAAATGTCATGATAATTTGATTTTTTCTCACAAACTAGCTAAGGGAAGGCATACCCATTCTCAGCTTATAAAATTTCATTACATGTACAAATATAGTCATCTACAAATATAGACCCATGAATGGATGACCATGAATGTAAGGCTATTTATACATTTGATATAGTACTCCTGAGAATATATCGTAGCACAAATGGAAGAGACTAGATCCGGGCTCTTCAATCTCGTTCAATCTTCACTTGATGTACAAGTCTAACCATGTGAATAGATGATCTGAGGTCGAACATGGAGAGACATCATCTGATTACCAGCCAATGATGTAAGTCATTAACGGATGCGAGAGGAATCACCGATAATGATAATGACCCTTAAGGTACTGTAGTACATTTCACAAGGTGTGAATAAATGATTTGATGTCGAACACCATACGAAGTCTTTTAGTCGAAGGCCAGTGATGTCAAACTATTGCTGGAAGTGAGAAACCTTCCATTGATGTATGCAAGACTCAAGGTACTGAAGGGGTGTTTCTAAGTCAACTTCTTGGATGATGTGTCGATGTTGACAAGAAGTGACTCGTCCCAGGGGGGCCTCAATGTATCCCACATCAATGACATGAAATGAGGTAAATGATTTTGGAGATGAAACACAAGGTTCAGGAATGGTGGGCATGAAAATGAAGGTTTACTATATTGCAAAGGATGAAGTTTGAACTGAATGACTTCTATTGAACATATCGGTGACACTGAAGTGAATTGGTAGTATTGACCCAAAACAAAGTGATGGATGGTATGATAGACCAACGGTGTGATAACCATCAAGCTGAATGACCCAACCCACATAGCCACGGTGATGAGGTGAAAGTGTCATGTTCAAGAGCGACCTACTACCATAAAGTGTTCTCAGCTTTTTCCCATTTTCCCCAGTCATTTCTAACCAGTACCTCTTTATTTTTTGTCAAGCTTAAGGAGGATAACATATGCTTGTTGTATAATTCCACCCTTCGAGAGAATCCATCGCTATTTGATGTTTTAACAAGTCTAGCGAAGGTGAAACTCGGTCTTGTCTAGATGGACAAGTTTGTCACTATTTAATGTTTTTTAATGAGTTTAACGACAAAGATAACTCGGTCCTTTTCACATTTAGATAGTCTAAAAAGGGACTAAAAGGAAACTCCACAAGTTATTTTTCATAAATTTGTCTCTCAAGTTTGAAAAAGCATAAAATAATACAAGAGAGAACCTATTGATCATGTTTGATCAACAAGTATCTTTTTTGTAGTTAATCTATCTCATCCCGAAGAAGGGGTAAAACTATACTGAGTAGATATCAATTATAATATGTTAATGAGCTAGAAACGATAAGTGCTCGTCAATCTTTTCATATTTAGGGAGTCTGAAAAGAGCTTAAAGAGGAATCCAATTTGAGGAATGAGTGGTGTCTAGGGTAGCAACTAGTTTCGGTGAAAACATGTTGATTTATGTGAAGCGGCTAGCTAATAAGACCACTCATTTCAATTGTTCCTCAAAAAAGGGTAAAATAACCAAGTGAAAGCGTATGATTGGCGAAAGGGATGGTGGCGATGGGATGAAAACAACCAAGGCTCATTTGATTAAAAGGTTGATAGAATGGCAATCACAAGGGTTAAAATGGAAATGGGTTCATTTTTACACAAGCTTGAACCATAGGAAACTATGCTTGGGTTCAGTTTCATGTTTACACAAGCTTGAAACAAAAAACTATGCTTGGATTCAGTTTCATTTTTACATAAGCTCAAAACGAAAAACTATGCTTGAGATTCAGTTTACATGCCCCAGGAATGATGAAAGGGAGAGTCTCCTATAACCAGATGGAAGTCGCTACGGTGAAGCAGGACGGTTATGCAACACCTTTTTGGCTTCGTCCAAATAGGGACAAAGGTGAAAGGGGTGATTCCCTTCACATAACCTATAGGGAGACTTAACTTTACCACTAGTTGCATGGCCCCAAAGCTTCATTTCATTCACCTAAGTAGACTACTCACAACTATTAGGTGGATGGAATGAAGGTTTGTTTATGAGATCAAGTGAAAGATTTGACTAGGATTTTACGAGATCTAATCAAAGACTCGACTTGGAAATTTTCTCCAGGGGACCTTGTTTCATTTTTTAAGGAGCTTTACACAAGACAAGGAACTATGCTCATGGGCTTGTTTCATTTTTTAACGAGGTTGAAATAGTAAAAGAACTATCCTCATATCCCCATTTAATTTTTTAACGAGGTTGACACAAGACTAGGAACTTTCCTCGGAGGACCTTTCAATCACAAGTCATAAGAGGTCATGAAGAAGAGATCTAGTTCCAATGCCCCCAATACATGATGTACAACATCACTGAATTGATCGTCAGTTGATGTAGGTATGGAACAGGTTGCCACATAATTAACCCATGGTGGGGATGATACCATTGGTATAAATGGACCATTTAGGGATCATGGTTTACAAGGAGCTATATTTGGACTAGGAAATGAAAGCTGGTCAACGATGACAATTCTGCCTTCATGGGGGAACACATCACTCGAAAGAGTGTGGAAACAATAGCTCCCATGCCATAAACATAGTCCCACCCAAGAAGTAAATTGTAATCTAATGTGCCTGGGACCACCATCACGTTCAGATAAATGATTTTTCCTCCCAAAGTAATAGGTAACTGAGGGAGGATCCCTAATGGTTGACTAGTTCCTCTGTTAAAACCCAATAGATTCTAGGTAACTGGTACAAGCGGCGATGAACCGAGCACTTGCCATGTAGTTGAGGAAATGATACTCATTGATGCACCTTCATCTATAATAGTTCCAGATACAATCATATTACAAATTTGTACTATGATTTGGAAAGGCACATAACAAGGAAGGCAAAATCCTGCTAGTCAATTCCATTCAAAGGAAGTGACTAGACTACTTGGAAGGGTTACCATAGAAATGGGAGAATTAACCCCTTGAGTTACAAGAACGGGAAGATTTTCCTCTTGTCTTGATGGAACAGGGGGATTTCCCCCAAGCTCATTTGAATCTGAAGAAATGAAAAGAACTTGAGTGGTATCATTTTCACTCTCTTCGGGAAAGGTATGATTAGCTGAAGGTGAAATTAGGTCAACTGTTACCTCGACCTGTTGATTTGGGTCGGGTATAGACTCATAGGATTCACTTTCAGAGAGAGTGGGTTTGACCGACGGTTGATTTGAGTCAGTAAACTCATCAACTAGTGAAGGATTTAGGGAGAGTTTCCTGTAACCAAATGGAAGTTGCTACGGTGAAGCAGGACGGTTATCCAACACCTTTTTGGCTTCATCCAGAGAGGGATAAAGGTGAATGGGGTGATTCCCTTCACATAACCTATAGGGAAACTTAACTTTCCCTTCTTTCCATGATCTTTACTACCACTAGTTGATGGTGTGTCACCAACATGGTCTCTAGAAATTGATGACACATGATGATGTGAACGGGAAGACCATTCTTCTAAGATCTAAGGAATATTAGGACAATTTCGAAGAATATTGTCTCCTGCACAAATTTTGCATGGTTATCGAACTTTTTGAGGCTTTATGGATGATTTCTCATCAGATGTTGCATTTAAAGCAATGGTTTCTTTGTTGCCCCTCTGCTGAATTCTCTTCTTCTTCTTCTTCTTCTTCTTCTTCGTCTTCCCTTTCTTCTTCTTCTTAGCCACTTGGTTACTAGTACCAACACTTTCACCAGGCGAAGAGGAAGAAGGGGAGGAAGAAACAACCGAGGAAGAAGGAAAAGGGTCAGCTTTAGGATCAACTGGATTTTGATTTTTTCCAGTTGTAGGTGTACTAGATTACCAAGAAATCATGACATTTTGAACCAAGGAGGTTGAAAACAACCATACTGGAAAGCCAATGGTAAATCCCGGAAGGGACAATGTAGCCATATATGGAGCACCAATATTTCCAAAAGGAGGAAAAGGACTAGGATTCCCATCAAAAGGAATTCCTTGATTGGTGGACTCTGGATTTGTCACCATATGCTTCAACCTAATATCAACTAAGGAGTGAGCGTGGAGGATGTTATCCACAGTCAATTAATTTTTACAACAGTGGAACAAAACTTTTCTTTTTCATTTTTAAAGAGTCGAGAAAAGAAAAGATGACTCTAGTCGCTTTCAATGTTTAATGGGCCTGAAAGGACAAGTGATTAGATGATCCTTTTCTTTTAAAGAGTCAAAAAGGAATGAAAGTGACTGATCTGGAGATTCTAGACAAGAGGGTTTACCAGACTAATCGCAAAACTGCAATATACACCTTGGTGATAAATGAAAGAAAAATGACTAAGGACTTTACGTACGACGATCAATCTTCCTGAATACTGTGTTCGGTGCGTTATGATCGGTAAGGCGGCAGACTCGACTTCCTAGGGATAAAGGATTTCAACCTATTGGGGTCTTCCACCATATACTTGATGGTACAAGGAGCACAAGTCCGTACTAGCACTTATCGAATCATAGAGGAGGAATTACCCAACCTCAGTGAAAACGACAGCCTCTAGTTTTAAAGACGCTGGAACACGTCTCTAGCATAGACCTCTAGATGTTTTTCGTTAAGTTCCAATTTGTTATTAGATTAATTGATGTAAATTTTAGGTTGACTGCTTAAAATTTTCCTTTGAGGGTTCACCACGAGATTTTTTCCGAAATTCCTAAAAATGCAACTAGAATGAGAAGAACTCTTTCCATTTAATTTCGGCAATGAAAATCCTCTATATGAGGGATAGAGAATACAAGTACTTTTTGAACAAGAAAAAAAGAGCAAAAACTAATGCAATTCCCTAAACCATTCACAAACTCAAACTCTAAAATTCAAATTGCATGTATTACTTTTCAGTTTCTCTTAATGTGAATGATGTAATAAGAAAAACTAATGTACAAACAATTTAGAACTCTTTTCATAAAAAATGACGATTTGCGACAATTTATTTTAAAGGGAAAGGAAGACTGTATGACACTTAATTTCAAAGAAATGAAGATTTTTGACACTTTAAATGAAAATAAAAATCAAATGCACAAAGCAATCAATCAATCTTTCATGAATGAAGACTTTATGACAATTAAACTTTCGAAAGAAAAGACAATTTTACGACACTTTCTTTCGACAAATATTAATCAACTATACTCTAACTTTGACTATAGAATGATAATGACAAAGAAAACATTAAAGAAACATTAATCAATCCAATCAAAGTAGGGCTAGCTAGCTAAGGAGATGAAAAGACTATTTTCAGAGATAAGACATCATTGATTTTTAGCAAGCAATCAATCAGAAGAATTTTGGAAAAAACTCAATCTAAAGGTGGGAATTTAACCTAAGGATGATAAGCGCAGGTCAAAGAGGGGCTAACTGTGCTATAGAGCACTGGCTCTCACTAAATATTGTGCTGATTTCAATGATTTCAAAATTGATCAACGTAGGTTAAAGAGGGCCAATATGCACTAATCAGCGCATGTCAAAGAGGGATAAACTACGCTGATTAAAATATTCCAAGCTTAATCAACACAGGTCAAAGAAGGCCTAACTGTGTTGCAGTGCACTGTCTCTAAGGTTAGCCTACACTGATTCCTGTTAGGCCACTCAAGAGTCATCTAACCTCAAATTTTGACCAAAATTCAATGCAAAAGGCTGAATCAGAACAAGTAAACTATGCCAAGGTGTCTAAGGAGGTGGATAAGCTACTATAAGGGTAAGAAATTCCCAGTGCAGTCACCAATTTGTTTTGGGAAATTTAGTGTTTCTACAAACACCTAACCCTCTAGACCTAGTAGGTAGTCTAGAAACAACAAACAAAGTAATTCGCTACTTTTCCTATAATCAATAGATAAGAGAAGGAGGAAAAGAAACCAACCTATAACTTTCGCTTGCTCCCTCTCTCCTTTGACTAATTTCGCCACTCCTTTCCGTACTTAACTCGCTTGGAAAGTACTTGCACACAAGCCGAGATAGAAACCCATCAAAGCATACAATAAAGATCTGCTAATTAAACATATCATAGAATCCAGAATACAATATACATCATATAAACACATGAATGGAAAAAGCTTTGAATTCTTTATTGATAAAAGGAAAGATTACAACCCATGAATGTTCATGCTTGATTCAGTGTCTTCCTTCCAGTTTCAATCCCTTCTCTCCTCATGAAGCAACAATTCGACATCATTACAATACTCTTACTAATCTCATTCAAACAACATTTCCTTAGCTCAAGAAATCCCAACCTAGACTAGCCTTTGAATTATTGGTCAATTTATAGCTGATGGAGGAGGTTAAGCCATTAATGGCCTTCATGAATGCTATGCCAAATTTGGGAAGTCGTTCCATGGAGGAAAGGATAATGGATTGAGGTTCATTCATCTTCTTCCTCATCCAAATTCGAGCTCAACCAACTTGGAAACTTCTAGAAGTATCCATTGGATGAGGAATCCAATGGATTCATTTAAAATTTTTGTTGAAACTCGCTTAGAGTAGGTGAAACAAAGGCTAAGTGCACTGCACCGCACCCAGTCAGTGCATTTCCTACATTACAATGCAGCTTGATAGAAGGCTACCTGCACTGATCTCCTTACGGACACTTTTTTGATGAATGGTGTCATGGAAACTCTTGGGAGGAAAGCATGATGTAGGTTGACCTCATTATGGAATGAAAAGAACTGAATTAGGGATTGATGGACCCTAATAGTACCGATCTGGAAGTCAGGGTTAATGTGCCCAAATTGACCTGTATCAAAGGGCAAGATGCCTAAGTGGCTAAGATGTCTCCTAGGTGTGTTGTTTCTGACGTGGAAGGTATGGTTGATGTCTTCCGTTGATTCCATTTCCTTAAGGTCAGCAAGGAGGATGAATCCCTTCATAGTGGCCTCTCTCGTCGCATGTTTACCTCAGTTGGTTTTTTACTTGGGTAGATGTGGGAGGAGGTTGGTTACATAACATGAAAGGTAAAGTAAATGCATTTGAGGCATCAAATGCCTTGGATATGTTGGAAACTATTTTTCTTCAGGTTGTATGTGATGCATGGATAAAGGGAGTTCTCTTAACCTAGACCTTACAATATTTCACAATTGTGTTGTGACTATGATTATGTTGATTTCTATATGTGCATATATGTATGTATGTATGTATGTCATTTATTGATAGGGTCGTTAGGATTGTTTTGTGCTAGTGTTCACATGTATATATATATATATGTGTGTGTGTGTGTGTGTGTGTGTATGTGTGTGTGTGTGTGTGTGTGTGTGTGTGCAATTGTCTGACAAGTTCATCATGGATCATGAATTTTTTTATGGTCATGTTTATATGTATATATGTGTTACACAATAATTTGTCATTGTCCCTGTTACCCTTTCTCCTGCACCTTGGAGGACTTATTCTAGGACCTGTGAGAAGTGACATAACTTGAAAACACTTGCATTGTATCCCCTTGAGTATGTACTTCATATGCCCTGAAGACACCTTCTACAAAATACTCATAAAAATAACCCTTTTTCCATTTGCGCGGTTCCACTGTGTATCACTCGCGCCAATAGGGGAAATCCTCCAAAGAGGGCGTGCCAGCTGGCGCTCTGTCTCAGAGTCGCACTTGTGCCAGCCCAGTTGGGTAAAGTTTTTAACAAAAAAACTTACGAAGGTTCTTCCTAACCTATTCATGAACTGATTCCATCTTGAATTAGTTCAGTTGGGCTTCGAATCTCCATAGAAGGGAAGTAGTTCTCCACCTCTCATGGAAGCTTCTTAAGTGATAAACCCAATCCCATGAATCTTGTGGATGACCCTAAATCATTCTCCTCTATCTATAAAAGCTTGTCCTTTTGCCTTTGACAAGTTAGAGTCTCCAAGTTCCAAATTCTAAGTCTCAAAGTCTGAGAATTGCTAAGCTTATGCTACAAGAAGCCTTATTCATTCCCATGAGGCTAAATCTTAAGTGAGGAGATTCTTATCCAAGTAACCAAGGAGAGAGAGGCTTGTTCCCCATTCCCAACAAGCTTTGCAAGGCATGTGTTGCTGATCACCCAGCCAAAGGAGGATTTGACGTCAGAACTATGGTTGTATTCTTCTTTGTTTATCAATAATAGACGACTATCATTATGGTTCCACTCTTATTGTCTTTGTAATGATGATTGAGTTATATCCTTTCTGATTGATATATAGTTTCATCTATTGGATTTTATGCTTGTGTTTGTGTCGTTCTTTGCATGTGCAGGTGTCCGTTCACGAGGATCGTGGGGATTGTGACCAGCTGGAGCAAAGGAACGAGAGAGATGACAATTCTACAAGTACTAGCGTTGGAATCCAGGTAGGCCCTCATCATCGATCTTTGATTTGCAATTAGGAACCTGTGTGTTACCGTTGTTTGATTTTTTCTAGACCCCATTTGGGCTAGTAGGGATTGCCTCTATTCGCAGAGGGGATTTACCTCCACAACAATTTGGCGACCATACTGGGGATTTGGATTTTTGCCTTGTTGTTTGTTTTGTCTTGTTGTTTGATTTGTAAACTTTAGACGGAGTCTGAAGTACGGCCAGATAGCCTTCAAAATGCTATTGCTCCGCATTAGCAAAGTAGATCAACGCCACTTCAGTCCATCTCCGGTTTGGTTTACGAGCTGAATGGCTTGGAACTTGCCTTGTTTCTTGGTTGTTTCTTGGTTTCTCCTACTTGATTAGCTTTCTGGGTTGAATCCCTGTATTGCTTCTTGCCCCTTGGTGTACCTGGATACTGTTGACTGAGCTTTGGCTCGTTTTTTTTTTTTTTCCATAGCAAACTCGGCTAGCCCTGTTTTATAGCATTACAGTCGCGCCAGTTGGCGCATGTTGCACATTGACAACCCGCGCCAATACCTGGAAGGCACTATTTTCGGCGTGACAGTCACGCCAGGCCTGGGAACTTTTGAAGTTTGCTTGGCTACGAGCCTTCTGAGCTTAGTTTTTGTTCTGGGTACCCTTTTTTAGACTATTTGAGTGTGTTGGAGTATGATTTGACTGGCTTTGATCTTTACCCTTTGGGTGTTTGTTTTTTTCTATCGATTTCACATTTCTAGCCCAAGGGCATCTAGTGGCTTTGTGTGTCGAGCCTTCCTCAGGTGTTTTGATCTTCTAATGGTCCAGTCGATTCTTTGATTAATCCCTTGCACTTGTTTGGTGGTTGTAAATCATTTTATTGCGTTATTTGGGTGACTTGCTTCGCTTTCACTTGAATTCTCCTTCGTCTCACTTTTAGCCTAGATTACACGGCTCATTGGTCTCTTTGGGACTTTTCTTGTTCTTTGGAGGTTTTCTTGGTGATTTAGGGAACTGAATGTGCTTGTATTGAATAAAATTTGTTTGTTATCATTTCTCAAAGTTTGTTTAATGCACTTTGCCATCAACAAAAGAAAAAACCTCTTTTGCTTTGTATTAGTTAATGAGAATTAGAAGCTTTTCATTGTGATTAGTGATTAGTGATCTTAAAGAAAAGTTTGTTAATTTCCATTAGCTGCATTAGGAAAGTTCTTTGTTGTTTTATGATCATTTCGTTTGCGTGAAAGCTCTCAAACCCTCTCGTAACTAGCATTCATCGAATGAAATGAGATATTTTGGCATATAGTTTGCATTTAGGGAATTTTGAGAGATTACATACGGTAAGGCCTGAAAACTGAAACCTACTACAAGATCAACTTTAAAATGAACTGAATGAATCTAACAACGCATTAGAACATAACACACACATTTAGAGGTCTAGGCTAGAGACGTGCTCTGGCGTCGTTAAACCTAGTCACTTTTGTTTCACTCAAGGTTGGGTGATTCCTCCTTCCGTGATGCAATAGTGGTCTAGCACGGATTTGAGCTCCCACGTACCATCGAATATATGGGGAGACCCCATTAGGTTATCATCCTTTATCCATAGGAAGCCGTTTCTGCCGCCTTACAAGCCGTAACACACCAAACACAACATTCAGGAAGATTGACTGCCGTACGGAAAGTCCTTGGTTTTCGTACGACTGCCAAGGTGTATATGTAGTTTTACGGATTTGTTTGGTAAACCCTTTTGCCTAGCTCTCCAAAGTAGTCACTTTCGTTCCTTTTAGGACTCCCTAAAAGAAAAGGTCCATTTGAGCACTTGTCACTTCAGGCTCATTAAACATTCGAAGGTGGCTAGAGTCATCTTTTGTCCTTTTCTCGGCTCTTAAAAAATGAAAAGGTCAAGTTATGTCCTTGTGTCTTAAAATTTATTCGGCCATGATTCACATTTACCTGGTTAGATCTTGTTTGCATTAGCTTGAGTAGGGTCCTTTCTCGTTAGTTTTCTTAGGAGTTTTTCAAGTTGTCATCCTGGCGGACTCACCGATCCCATCTCCCATTCCAAGTGACCAAGGGTCTCCTTCTTCTGCTGCTCCTGAGACACCAGTTGTGAGTGATACTCTCCCTATTGTTCTGAGTATCCAACCGATTAACTCTCACGCTCCAGAGGACAATCTCCACGATCTATTTTGGAAACCTATTTGGGAGCCTTACGAAGAGGATATTCCCGTTACTCCTACTGGTGTTTCGGTCCCAATGTCTTCCTCTGACATGGATGACACATCTCTTATAGCGAGTGAGACACTTGTTTTGTCAAGTATTGAAACTTCTATCCCGGCCACATCCCCGGTACCCTCACGCTATCAGGCTTTGAGGGATAATATAGGTTCTAGGAACCCCTCATCAGGTACCATGTGGGACCACCACATCACTCCCACTACGGGATCTTTTATTCCACAAGTTCATAATACCGTCGTCACTTCAGTCCCGACCGTTCCTACTGTTTGTGTAGCATATTCAACACTGGTTGTTAGTGTCGTTACGAAATCTTCGACTGTAACTACTTTTGCTGGTCCGTCTCACGGCCCAGTAAATAGTGGCCAGCCGGCATCGACACCTAGAGTTGTTCATCCTGCACTTAGTGTCCCACCTTCTTCTGGTTCCATTCCAGCAAGGGAGGCACATTATCAGTATTCGCATGCCGTCCAGAATCTAGGAGCGCAAGGTCTAAATCATTATTATGACCCTATAGGGCATCATTTGTATACTTCCTTGCCATCTTAGCCTGCGGTTGAGGTCTCAGTTCCATTAAGCGTCGCTTGGGGTACCACTAGTTTTGGTGGTGGCCAAGCGACCCGTCCAGATCAAGGACAACCTTACCAAGGACCATCGTATCAGGGTCAGCCGTCTTACATGCAACCTTCTTATGGGCAGTAGTATTACAAGCAATCCTATCCAGGGCAGCCTGGAGGCCCACAAGGATAACCCTTCCAAGGACAACCTTAGGCCTATGGTGGTCCGTCTTTCACTTATCTTGGGCAACCCTCCGGAAATCCGGGACAACCTTATATGCAACAAGGACAACCTGGAGTCCAGTAGGGATACCCTTCCGCTCAACCATCTGTTCCGCAAGGACAACCCTCGGTTGTACAAGGACAACCTAACACCCAGCAAGCTCAACCTTCTGGACAAATGGTTCCATCCCAAACTCAACCAGGGCAACCTTCCATCCAGGTGGCCCAATCCCCATCCTTTCAAGGACATCCTTCTGGGCCTGCTCAACCGGGCACTCAAATGGTGGTTTCTTCTCAAGCTCAACCCAGTTTTTAGCCTCGGGCTAGGCCCCAGACCCAAACTGGTCTTCAGATGCAAGGTGGGTTTCAATCCCAACCTTCTTACCCAACGCAGCTTGGTCCCCAGGCTCATTATGGAGCTCAGTAACCGTATGGTTACCAGCAACCCCAGGGGCAAGCTCAGTTGGCCCCGTACCAAAATTATCAACAAATGCAGGTCGCTCCTTATCAGAATTACCGACAAAAGTATGTTGCTCCTGCAGGCCAAGTTGGTAATCAATGGGGTGCTGGGGGGAAAATCCAGAGTCAACTGTCGGTTATGGCTACAACCCCTATGGACAGAACCCTTATGGGCCAGGTCCGTCCGAACAAAATCAATGGGGGCAACCAACAACTGGTTGAAACCCTGGTGCTCTTCCTTATCCACAGCCACAGATGTCCTTCAATCCTCAGTTACCTTTCTTAGCAACATTGGAACTACCAAATGTGTCCAAATTGACTAATGATCCTATCCTTCATAATCCATTTTGGCCACCAGTTCCAACCAAAATACCCGGTGATTGTCCCAAATTCGATGGCAAAGCTGGAGAAGACCCTCAAGCCCACGTTATGACTTATCACCTTTGGTGTTCGTAAAACTCATGGCTTGATGATTCCATCCGGCTTCGCCTTTTCCAAAGGACTCTCACCGGCTTAGCCGCTAAGTGGTACATTGAGTTGAATTGCAGATCCTTTCAAGATTTCAACTCATTGGCAATGGCATTATTAACTCACTTTTAGTTTCCCATTCGGTATGAGACAGGAACGCATCTCCTCACGTCTCTTAAACAGGACACAACCATGCACATATCCGATCATATACATGAATGGAGACGGCATCGTCGTTTGATCAAGTTCTGGATCCCTGATCAACTCTTGACCGATTGGTGTACAACCTCCTTTGTGCCTACAATTGCACGAGACATTGCTATGGGAGCTTGTGTAACTGAAGAGCAAGCTATCGCGCATGCTCAGTACCTTGACTTAGTTTATTCTTAGTCAAGTACCTTATATGATTATTTGCCTGACGCCCCGAGACCCGGAACATCCAAAGCTCCGCCAAAGCCATCTGTTGACGGTGTCATTGGCTCTGTAAATTCGTCTTCAAAGAAATCATCCGTGAAACCTGGGAATAAAAACTCGAATGCTTCAAGCGAAAACACTTCTCAGGGTGTATCTAATTCCGGAAATACTTCTGAGGTCAATGCCATCCAGTCCACCACGACGGATAAAGCCTCGAAAGGAAAAAATAAGGGAAAGCGAAGGATAAATCTTAGCAACCCAGACAGGACTCCCCTAAAACTCCACCCAAGGAAGGAGCCAAACGTAAACCAAAGTATCCTTGTCTTATCTGTGACGAAGATCACTATACCAAACACTACCCAAGGTGGTCCGAAATTAGTCGTTTATTGAAAGGTGTTCCTGGGATTCCTACAGTTCTGAAAGAACCTTTCCCCTCACAGCACATGCAAATGGTGGCTGACCCATCCTCATCTTCTTCTCCCTTTGGTTCCCAAGTGTTCATGGCTGGAACGATTCCTTTTCATATTACGACTCGAGCAAAAGGAATATCCGTCATCCACTGGGAAGGAGCCTGAGGTCCCCTCAAGCGCTCCTCCATCCAGTTCTGGTCCGCTCCATATCGAGAGACCTATCACTGAGACACCTTTTCAACCCCCTCCTAAAGGTGTACTCCAGAGATCATCTTACAACCCTAATGCTCGTGCTGCCCAGCACTACAACATCATTGAGGACTTAGCTCAAGCTCCATCTGTTATGTCCACTTTAGAAGTTCTCCAAAACTACCCCCCCCAGAGGAAGTCCTTGCAATCGGCCATCGGTGGCATCGACCCGGCCGACTCGGATTTGATCGCGTTTCATATTGAGAGCCATGTACTGAGATTGCCTCACCAGATTTCCTTCCTCATTCAGGTCATCATCAATTCGAAAACGATTCATCGTACAATTATTGATGAAGGCACGTCAACTTGCATTATGTTTGTTGCTTGTTGGAAGGCTATTGGGTCTGCGACTTTGAGTCAGTCTCCAATGACACTGGAAGCCTTTGACAGGAGAGAATCTCGCCCTTACGGTATCCTCCAACGATTGTCGATTACTTTGGAAGGGAAGACCGTTGAAGTGGAAGTTGAAGTTGTCGATGCTAATATTACTTACAACCTCCCTTTGGGCCGGAGTTGGACATATGCCATGCGTGCCATGGCTTCCTCCCTCTTTCGTGTCATTCATTTCCCTCATCAGGGAAAAATTGTCATGGTAGACCAGCTCTCCTTCTTCGCTTCCTCTTCTGAAGGTAATGTGCCATTTGTGGAGCATACCTCCATTCTTGTAGAGAGTGTGGGAGTCGGGCTCCTTAAAGACCCTGCCCTCATGGGTGTCTTCTCACTCCCACCTCTGAATCTTGCCTCGATCGATTTGATTTCCGCTTGTTCTGATTCCCCATTGCACACTATCGCTACCCTCGGCCCCTTTGCAAAGGAGGGCATTGATTATCTAGCTGGTAACCCTCACTCAGCTAGGGGGCATGGGCAGATCATCGGTGCCGTTGATCATTTTACAAAACAGGCCGAGACGACGCCTACACTATCTAGGCCGGTCACACAGCGATGCAATAGGGTTAGTACTGAAATGGGCTTGACTTGAACAAGTATCATGTGTGCACTCTCTTTTTTGTACATACGTGTGCTTCTAGCAGGTGTGTTGTGTGTGTGCTTTTAAGCTTGCATAAAAATAAAATCCATTTCCAAGCATAGTGTGTTGTCATGTGTGCTTTTAAGCTTGCATAAAAATAAAATATGTGATTAAATACATTTCGTAGTGGGCCGTTTGTTATGAAACTGATACATTAGATTACATTTGTGTTAGACATCTGCATAGCATATAAAAACATCATCACATGTAAAAGATCCATCCAAAATAGACATATATATATATATATATATATAGATATATGTGTGTGTGTGTGTGTGTGTGTGTGTGTCGAAATGTTTGCATAGTGTGCATCACATAGCTCAAAAAATATACATGTTCGTCTTAATACATCCGGAGACGACATGTCTCTCAAAAAATATGCATGAAAATAAACCCTAGATGTCTAATCCCTGTGGTGCTCATGATAGCACGTCACCGCATGCACTAGGCGCTTCAAGAGACGGTGGATGTGAGTGGGCACTCCCACTGTATATCTCTGGTATGCCGGTGGGACATCTGCCAGCCGGGCATAGTCTGGAATTCCCTGAGAAAGCCCCTCGAGGTTCTGGATCAAGTCTCCTCCCCCGACACCCTCTAGCTGAGGGTCAGCTGCAGGCTGGTTTCTCTGCGTAATAGGAGACATGCCAGCTGGGCGTGCTAGTCCAACATCTGCATACACATATAGCTGTTGTTAGAACAAATATTTATTAACAAAAAAAAGTCATAAAACACAAAATCAAAATGAGGTCATACCTATCTCCTCGTCCCAGTCCTCCCCCTCTGGTAGTGGGAGGTCACGATCACCGATGAAGTCTGTCCCTGCATACGGCCAGTCCTCCACCACGATCAATTGGCGATGAAGCCACCCAAAAAAATCTGGTCTGAATGACATCTGCTGACCCCCCCCCCCCCCTCTCGGCATCAGTGCCGCCCAATGAGCCAGCCTCGGCTCTCGAGGTGCCAGGTCAGGAACAAGGGCCCCTTGGCCCTGGAAGAGTGGCACACGTTCCAAGAAGAATGCCACCAAGATGGAGTCGTACCCGAACTATTGCAACTTGCCGTGCTTGGCCTTCGTTAGCTGCCTCTTCATATTGGTCGTCACAGTTGACGCCCAATTGAAGACCGTCGGACTAAGGCACTCTGTCGCCAAGATCAGGTGGTTCTTCGTAGCTTCATGGGGTGCCTGTGCCCCCGCAGCTCATGTAATGGTGAATAGTAAAGCTCTGAGTGTCAGGTCCTCAACAGTGGGGATATCCACTTTCGCGCTGCCCGACCCATATCTTGCAGTTGGGCAAACTCAGGCCTTCACCTCTTCCATCTTCTCTCTGGATGGCCTGCTACCAGTCAATCGGGGCACCGGCCCTCATCACGACAATCCAATAAGGAAGTAGACATCAGATACATCTAATTCTAATGTTTGGTCCCGTATTCGGAACACCTGTTCCTATTCGTCTGTTATGAAACTAGCTCAAGAAAAGATAGAAGAGATAGATCAACGCCTTAGAATTCAGCCTCTTCGAGGGGGAAACCTCCTTTACATTACATAAATGAACAATTCTTGGATGATACAAATGAAAAGACCTCCTTTCTATATATAGGAGTCCAAGGGGTTATAACATAATCAGAGCTGACATAACAATAATAATGTAAGGGCACAATAATAACAATAGTGGGCTTCTATGGGGCACAATAGTAACAATATGGGCACTACATGGGTACATCAATATAATAAGTGGGTTGTACTAATAACAATAAGGGGTTACACTAGTAGTATAGGGGCCTAACATGCCCCTCTCCTTCAAAAAGTGTTGTCCTCAACGCTTGAGTAGTTCTTGATGCTTTTGTATAAAATTCTTGTCCTCCTGTGTGGAATCTTCAGCAGGTAAGTTCTTCCACTTGATGAGATACTCTGAAATTGATCAATTTCGTAGCTGTCGGGTTCTTGTTTCTGTGACTGCTCCAGGTTCCAATATAATTTTTCCTTCCTCTTCAATTTCTAGCAATATTGTTTGAATTGGGATCTTTCACAACTTTTGAATAAGTGGCCATACTTCTTTGTCCTTCTTCCATTCATCCCTTACTTTGTTTATCCAATCTGGTTGGATAATAGAAATAGCACAAAACAATGCTTCCACATCCTCATCCTTGAAGAGTCTTCCCATTCGGTAAGGTTTCCATTTTTTAAGTGCATGTAGTATTGCAAACATTTCCTTCTCATAAATAGCTTGCTTTAGATGTAGCAGTAAAAATACCCAATCGCCTACATCAAAACATTTTTCACTATGATGTTGATCTACCTGTTGCTTCATTTGATTTTGCACCGAGGTGGCGTTATCCTTTAAAAGTTGGAGAACTTGTTGTTGATGCTCGATGTGATCTTTCACTGCTTGAACCTTTTTCTTCTTGATATGTCCTTCTATCTTTAGAGTTTGAGGCATGGTAATTTCTTCCAATCCTTTACAAGATATGGTCGGATTCATTTCTTGACGCTCGATGTGATTTTTCACTTCTTGAACATTTTTCTTCTTGATATGTCCTTCTATCTTGATAGTTTGGGGAGTGGTAATTCCGACCAGTGAATTACAAGATATGGTTGGATTCATTTCTTCTTTCTTGATGTGATCTTTCACTTCTTGCACCTTTTTCTTCTTGATATGTCCTTCTATCTTGAGAGTTTGAGGAGTGGTCATTCTTGCTAATAGTTTACAAGATATGTTCTGATTCATTTCTTCTTTCTCTAGGGTCGGGTCCTGGCATATATCCTCTTCTTTTGATGTTTCTCGATCCTTTTCTTCCTCCTCTTCATACTCTATGTAAAATAATTTCTTCTCAACACACTTATGACCTTTAGTGCATTTGCTATCACAATTGTAACAAATCCCTTTTTCTCTTTTTTCTTCCAATTGTTGTGGTGTAACACTTGTAGGTTGTGGAAGGCTAGGAGAAACAACACATCCATCTTTATAGTTGTGAGGGGTAGACTTCCTTGTTGCCATAATTTTACTTTCAAATATGTCACAAATCCTTTTTACTCTTTCCAATTGTTGTGGTGTTGCTCTAAAGAAGGTGTGGCTCTTTGTATCCTCATAATGTGCTATCATTTCCTCCGTGATAATTGACCATGTAACATGTTGTTTACGAGAACAAAGCCCTTTATACCATAAAAATTGATCCGGTTCTAAATATGAAGATGCAATGCAAACCTTTTGTAACAGTGGTACACCATGTAGATCAAAATATTGCTCCATCTGAAGTATCCAATTTACCGGATCCTTGCCATCAAACTTCCTCATCTTGATTTTTCTTGATTTTAGGACCTCGATCTTGAAATGACTGTAACTCTGTACTTTCAGATATTTAAGTTCTGAAACTGCTACCTGTAGTAGCCCTCTGTGTCCTCTTTCCAATGCCACTATTCTGATCCAAATTGGATTCTCCAAGAAAACGTTATGCACAATCTCCCAAGATGACCTGATTATAGACCTTTCCAGAAGAGCGAACTTGTATGAAGTGCCACGTGTCAATTTTTCGACCTTTGGCTCTGACAATGGTATAAAAGCAACTACAGTCTGCTCTCTTTCTATACCATTTTACAAAATTTCAATCCAATGCTCAGAGAGAAAGTTATGACGATTTTCCCCAGGTCACCTATTTGGAATGTAATTCAGGAGTCTGCAAAAAGACCAACTTCCTCAGATCATATCTCTGCAAAGATCGCGCGAAAAGCTCTCAAATTCGGAACCAAGGTTCAACGCGATTTCTTCTCAAATGAGTTTTTTTTGTGACTTCTGAAACGTCACAGAAAAAAAGTTATAGCGAAAATTCCACGATGACCTATTTGGAGTAGCAAAACCCTAGAATCCAAAGCTCTGATACCAAATGTTATGAAATCAACTCAAGAAAAGATAGAAAAGATAGATCAACGCCTTAGAATTCAGCCTCCTCGAGGGGGCAACCTCCTTTACATTACATAAATGAACAATTCTTGGATGATACAAATGAAAATACCTCCTTTCTATATATAGGAGTCGAAGGGGTTATAACATAATCAGAGCCGACATAACAATAATAATGTAAGGGCACAATAATAACAATAGTGGGCTTCTATGGGGCACAATAGTAACAATATGGGCACTACATGGGTACATCAATATAATAAGTGGGTTGTACTAATAACAATAAGGGGTTACACTAGTAGTATATGGGCCTAACATCGTCCCATAAGTTAATCAAATACTGCAAGAGCTCTGGCTGAGCTCGTAAATAGGACAGTAGGAAAAATATCTTCAGCCCACAAGCTCTGAGAGCTTCCATGCAGCCCTCATCTGCTAAAGCCATTTCGTCGACTTGGTCATGCTCCCTTTCCTTCCACTAGATTGCTATTTTGATCGTTTCTCTGCGTTCACAAGGTTAAAACATCGATTTAGATCCTTGAAAAATTTAGAAATGCAGTGAAAATTGCTTTAAATCATTAAAATTTGAGAAAAAAACCCACGCGGTCATTGGCGCGACTGTTTCTAAAACAGTCATTCCAATGGGTGCATGCATTTAGGGAAAGTTGCCCCATTGGCATGGATCCGTGCCCGATACCCGCGCCAATGGGCGCAACCCTCATTTTTTAAAGTCCTTCCCCTAAAGGATGAAAAAGCAATTTAAAACAAATTTGAAACAGATAAAAATGGAGCAAAAGGAGAGGCCTCTTACCTGACATTGACGGCGCTCCGAATGGTCAACTGGATCTATCGCAATCGACGCTTGAAGATCACACACTAAAAGCCCTAATGTCGCTCTCCAAAGGTAAAAGTGAAAAGTAATTTCTTGTTTTACCATTTTCACCCATTTTATAACTTTTTTACCCTCAAATAGGTTTTAAAAGTCATTTTATGAATATTTTAATATATATTTGTGTGGAAAATGGATTTTACACTGGTTTCTTGTGTAGCAACAGGTGTTTGTACAGCTTAGGTGACGAAACGAGTTGTATTTTATACTTTTTCAGACTCGATAAATACACGAAAAAGTCACTTTGGAGTCACCTTTTTGCTCTTTTCTGACTCTCTAAATGTGAAAATAATGCCGAGTTGGTCCTCTCGACTCGTTAAAGGTAAATGAGAGGCGGTCGTCTTTAAACCCTTTTCCGACCGTGTAAAAAAGGAAAAGATTGTCGGACACTTGTCATTTTGGGTTCATTAATGGTCACGAAGCAACGTGGTTTTGATCGCTTTTTTACTTTTTCAGAGCAGAATCACTACTTATGAAAAGTAATCCTTGATCGTAATGGTCGGGCGGTTCTTTCGAGCATTTTTTTATAATTTTTCGGGCTCGAGAGACACAACTTTATGAAAAAGGACACCCCTGGAGTTTCCTTTTTTGTTGTCTTTTCAAACTCTCTAAACATGAAAAGACGCTGAGTTTTCCTTTGTCAGACTCGTTAAAACCTAATGACATCGGATTCCGTCGAAATGACACTCACAAGCATATGCTATCCCCGTCAAGCTTGTTGATAAAAATAACTGGGGTACTCGCCAGCAATGGTGGGGAAAATGGAACCACAATTATTGTCGTGTCGACAGTATGTTGCTCTTGAACTTGGCACTTGTCTGCATTCGTGTCTGGGTGGGGACATCTCATCTTGTTTTTACACTTGCCTCCATGGGTTTGGGTTATCTTGTTTTACCTCTCATCTACTCATTGCCCTGTCACCATGACCCCTGATCATTTGATGTCAAATACTGCAAAGTCCACTATCGTGCCGCCAATATGTTCAAGAGAAGTTGACCTCTGCAAAATGCTCAACCTCCCTTTGATACCTCACACAAAACATCTTATCCTTCTTTGTCTTGTGTCGATGATGTGGGAAACATTATGGCCCACCTTCGATCGAGGTCACTTCCTGTCGACTGCAGCTCATTATCCAGGATGTTGACCTAGAGACTCCCTTCAGGTGCCTTGGAGCCTGCATGCCTCAATGGCAGGTTCTTCGTGTTCGACGTGAGGTTTTCATCATTGGCCTTCGATCGAATGATTCTACGGGTGTTCGACGCTGGCTCATTGATTCGCACGCCGTATATTGTACCTATAGTACCTTGAGGACCATTGTCATTATTGGTGGTGCCTCTCGCGTCTGTTAACAGTTTTCATCATTGACTAGTAATCAGACAATGTTCTTGCATGTTCGACTTTGAATCCCATATTCGCATGCTTGAACTTGTACTTTTTCGGGTCGAGATGGAGCGCAAGACCCTGGATTTTGTCTGTTGAGATCCAGGTTGTGATTTTGTGAATTATTATGATCATTACATGACTCATTCACTAGATGGCTGCGACCATGCCTGAGTCTGTTTATCGATCCTCACTGGATGGCTACGTCCATACCTTGGATCTGGATTTTTATGTACTCCGCTATGGATGGCTGCGCCCATACCACATACATCATGTACTTGAGATATCAGTTGTACTTCTTCATGCAGGTTCTCCGGCGGCAATGTTTTCAGTTGGCCATGTTCTTGTAAAGCATTTCACCCCTCTCTCTCTCTCGGGCCTCATGCTTTAGGGGGCATCTGTTACACAGTAATTTGTCACCGTCCCTGTTACCCTTTCTCCCGCACCTTGGAGGACTTATGCCAGGACCTGTGAAAAGTGACATAACTTGAAAACACTTGCATTGTATCCCCTTGAGTATGTACTTCATATGCCCTGAAGACACCTTCTGCAAAACACCCATAAAAATAGCCCTTTTTCCGTTGGCACGGTTCCACTGTGTATCACTCGCGCCAATAGGGGAAATCCTCCAAAGAGGGCGCGCCAGTTGGCGCTCTGTCTTAGAGTCACACTCGCGCCAGCCCAGTTGGGTAAAGTTTTTAACAAACAAACTTACGAAGGTTCTTCCTAACCTATTCATGAACTGATTCCATCTTGAATTTGTTCAGTTGGGTTTCGAATCTCCATAGAAGGGAAGTAGTTCTCCACCTCTCATGGAAGCTTCTTAAGTGATAAAGCCAATCCCATGAACCTTGTGGATGACCCTAACTCCTTCTCCTCTATCTATAAAAGCTTGTCCTTTTGCCTTTGACAAGTTAGAATCTCCAAGTTCCAAATTCTAAGTCCCAAAGTCTGAGAATTGCTAAGCTTATGCTACAAGAAGCCTTATTCATTCCCATGAGGCTAAATCTTAAGTGAGGAGATTCTTATCCAAGTAACCAAGGAGGGAGAGGCTTTGTTGTAGGGAAAAGTATCCGATTCGGATGACCCTATCCCACTCTAAGGGTGATAGTACCTCAGCAACAACTGTAAAGGAAAGTACTGAAGGTTTACTTCTTTATGAAAGCAAAAGAGAATGAAAGAATGCACTAACCGTTGCCTTGCGCTTAATGTCGAATCCAAACTCTTCTCTATGGCTGCTTGCTCCCAGCTCCTTGCTCTATTGCTGGCCCAGCTACAATGAGATCCTACAAAATAGCAAAGAAGGAAACTACAAGCAACATGCAATCATAACTGATTCAGGGATTAGTGTAAATCAAATATACAATTATCACAACATATCATTGAAACAAGAGCATATAGAAGAACCTCAATAGCTTTTATTAATGAAGAAGTAAAGGTTCTGAGAGTGTTACAACCATTGAAGGCTCCAATCCAGCAACACCTCCCAACAGAAAGAATTTCTCCTCTTCACCTCCCTCAAGTAATCACCCAATAGATCTATAGTGAAACCAACAACATATCATTACTTTGCACAAAATTCCAGCCTCCTGAGCTCATAGGAGAGAGCTCAATATATAGATGAATTGAGAAAGGATGAGTCAGCTTGCAACTGATGTGTAGCTGCCTTGTGTCCTCTCTCTCTTCAGTTGATCTTCAGTTCTTGAGTCCACTTGGAGAACCTTGCTTCCACTTGGAGAAACAGAGCCTCTGACTCATCACAAGGAGAAATCCCTGATCCAAGTGTCATTTTTGGAAGATTCCAGAACAATGACTCAGTGTGCCACTTGTCCCATCTCGCTCAGTGCAGGTGGCCTTTGTTCCACTTGCTTTGCAACACAGGTACACCATGGAGGAGTTGTGTTTCAGCGCAGAAGCCTAGTGGAGCACCTGCTTTGATTTCAGGATTGCTTGTTTTTGAGTGTTTCCAGGTGGAGAACTGATCTGAGAGCTGTTGGTTTGCTGACCTTGTTCCTCTAGGGGTAGGAACATCATGTTTAGGGAACTTTGGATCCCTTGGATTATTGACAATTCATACCTGTTGCTGTAAGGCACAAAATTGTCTATAACAGATGCCCCCTAAAGTATGAGGTCGTTTATCGGGTGAAATGCTTTATTAGGAGGATCCGAAGTTCATTCAATCTGCTAAGAAGTGTCCTGTAATAAGATACAATACAATACATTATTCTTTCATACTTTTTCATGATCTAGTTGAGGCGGGCATTCCCATGCTCAGCTTTATAAACACATTTTGGTACATAGAACAGACGATCGTCTGATGGTAGACTGATAATTCTCTGCTGAAATTATCATCCTTTGAGAAGGATGATCATCTGCTGTAATGATGTACATATCAAATGCCTTTATATCCTGAATATATATCGCAGCACGGATGGATGAAACTAGATCCAGGGTCTTCAATCTCTTCCGATCTTCACTCGATGTACAAGTCGATCCATGTGAGAATTTCTTGAAGTCGAACATGAAAAGACATCGCTTGATTACCGGTCAATGATGTAAACCGTTAACAAGCGCGAGAGGAATCACCGATAAGGATGATGACCCTCAAGGTACGGCAGTACAATTCACATGGTGGGAATAAAGGACTTGGCGTCGACCACCATGCAAAATCTTCTGGTCGAAGGTCATTGATGTATACCTGTCGCCGAAAGTGAGAAACTTGCCATTGAGGCATGCAAGCTTCAAAGTACTGAAGGGGGTGTTCCTAGATCAACTCCTTGGATAGTGAGCTGATGTCGACAAGGAGCGATCCGTCAAAGGAGGGCCTTAATGAATCCCACATCAGTGACATGGAACGGAGCTAGTGATTGTGATGAGGTGAAAACAAACTGTGATGTATGATTCAGGGTGGCGGTCATGAAATGGATGAAGGACAATGTATGGCAGTGGATGGGACACGGTTGACTCTTTGCAGAACAACATCTCTTGAACATATAACGACACTGATGTGATGGATTGGTAGCATTACCCCAAATGTGGATGGTGTGGCGAGGACCATGGTTATGAGACCGGTGAATGAAACAACCCAACCTGATGTGATACGGAGGACAAAGTGTCATGTTCAAGAGCGACTTACTACCATTAAAGCTGTGAGTTTCTCCCAATTTTTCCCCAGTCATTGCTGACCAGTACCTCTTTATTTTTGTCAATCTTGAGGAGGATAACATATGCTTGTTCTATAACCTGCCCTTCGGGCAAGCCCATCGCTATGTTTTAACGAGCCTAGCGATAGGGAAACTCGTTCTCGTCTAAAGACAAGTTTGTCGCTATTTAATAAATTTAACGAGTCTAACGACAAGGATAACTCAGTCCTTTTCATTTTTAGAGAGTCTGAAAAGGTACATAAAGTCGACTCCAACATTCCTTTTTCGTCATCTAATCCCTTAAGTCCGAAAAAGTATAAAACAATACAGAAGGGATGAATTTTCGATTGCTTTAACGAGCCGAACAAAACAAGCGCTCGATCTTTTTGTGCAATAATCCCTCAGGTCCAAAAAGATTAAAATCTAGAGGAGGGATAGCTTTCCGGTCGCTTTAACGAGCTGGAAGGCCAAAACTCGGCAAACTTTTCATATTTTACGAGTCAGTGAAAAGAGCTCAAAGAAGACTCGTCTTTTGAGGAACGAGTGATGAACAGGGATAGCAGCAGATTCCAGGTACAGGTTGGAATTTTCCAATCACGGCAGTGTCACAAGGATGGCTAAGTGAAATCACTCTTCGCAGCTGTTCCTCAAAATGGGTAAAAAAACATATGGAGATGAACGATTGGCCAAATGAACGGATGGAGGTGATGGCATATGAACACGACCAAGGGCTTTTAATATGGCGGTCAAAGGTTACATTTCTCAAGGTTATTTACCGGTTCATTTTTTCTGGGTGAGCTTGAACTGTAGGGGAAGATTGCTCACAACTTATGTTTATTTTTTAACGAGCATGAACTATGTATTAAAATTGCTCGGATCTTGTGTTTATTTTTTAACGAGCATGAACATTTCTAAAACTGCTCGATGATGGATGCCCCCGTCATAATAATAATGCAGATGAGGCATATTCCCCCTAAACTTTAAGGGGCAGTTCATTTTTTAACGAGCTTGAATGCGACCAAACCTTGCTCAATTATATGGTTTACTTTTGATTTTTTACCATAACTAGCTTCTCTTTTCACTGATAGCACTGCATTTTCAAATTGCTGCAACAAACTAGTTAGAAATGAGTAATATTTACTTGAAAATGAGATTAACACATTAATATTTACCTCGAATTACATAAGAAAGCAAATAAAAAGGGTTTTTACCTCTCATTTTACCATTTCATTTGCATTTGCTTGTTGGAGCTTTGGAGGAGCCTCTTTCCCCTTGATTTTCATCAGCTGATTCCGGGAGATTCTGCGGACGATTTTCGGCGCCGTTTGGACCAGGTAGGAGCTAAACCTTAGCTCTTCATTTTCATGGTTTCATTTTCCTGTTTCATGCCTGTTTTGCTGTTCTATTGAGCCTCTGAGGTTTTGGTAGGGCGCCCTCTGATCAACGCAGGTTCCCCACTCGAAAACTGCGTTGGGATCCAAGCTGTTTGAAGGCAGCTTGTCTCCCAACGCAGGTAGTACACTGGGCACCTGCTTTGGGGCATAAAAGCAACAATTTTTTGCAAATTTTGATGAAATTTTCGCCAGTTTTTCATCAATTTCAGGAGCTGACTCATTCTCTTGATTGTTTTGCAGGGATTCTTGATCAAGATGGCCCTAACATGGCGAGAACGAGAACATGAAGAAGAAGATATGATTGCCCTTCATGATCCTGTTACGGTGGGCGCATTACGAGACTGTGGTTTACTGAAGTTTTTCCGTATCTCTAGCATGAGAGCACAGATTTCACTGCTACAGTATTTGCTTGATGCTTGGGATCCTGTTAACCAAGTATTCCAGATCAGGAACAAACCTATTCCATTGACTGTGACAGATATTTACTTCTTGACTGGCCTGTCAAGGCGGGGTGCCCCCATTTCTTTATCAGGTACAGTTCGGGGGAATGATTCCGTGAGAGATTATGTTCACCAGTATTGCAGGGAGGGGTCCCAGCCGAGCAGAGGCGGCAAGGTGGTTATCCGTGATGTTACTAGCAGGCCTCTCAGGTCCATTCTGTATACTCTTGGTAGGATGGCCGGTAGCGCATCTTTACATGTTGCCAACAGGTCTCATATGCAGCACGCCTTGGAATGTTTCCAACCGAAAATCTTCAACTGGAGTGATGCAGTGCTTAGTCAGATGAAAAATCAATTGAACAAGGTGAAGGACGGGAAGCTGAAGAACTTTGGTTTTGGTTCGATTCTGACTGCCTTCGCCTTGGAGAAGATCCCTCTGATGCAACCTCAGTACATTGATCTCGGAGTGCCTTCTCCTACCGAGCCACGTATGCAGCGATGGGTCGATCACATGTCCAGACATGCAGGTCAATCCCAGATTTCTTTCAATGCTGCTTTCTTTAGGTGGTTCGATCGCTAGGAGATGGCTTTTTCCGAGTACCCATATGTTGGTATGGATTTCCGGGGTGATCCGGATATGGTACTGCCAGACGGTGCTCAGTGGGATGCTACTGGTAAGAACTTCAACCATATTACTGTTCATTGTTTTCATTCATAATGTTCTTGTGCTTTATTCTTTCAAGACTTTAATTGAACTCATGTGTGCTTGCAGATGTCGGTCCTGTTCGTCCGGCAGTTCGTCTGAGACCACCTGTTGCTGCTCCGGCAGAGGAGCCTGCTCGGAGAGTTATTATCCGTGATCTTAGCGACACAGAGACCCTTACAGCTGTACAGGGGCAGGTTGAGAACCTTACCCGTGGTCTTCCAGATGTACAGATTGACGAGTTACCTTTACCGATGCAGCAGCATACTATCGGTGTGCCTAGACGATGGACCCGTCTTCTGCGCATGATAGCACAGACTGTGGCTTACTATCAGGAGCATCACTAGGCTAGGGTGCCCCCTAGCATTTTGAGTTTTTAGGTCATATGACCAATTTTTGTCTCGGTTACAGGACATTATGTATGAACTTTATGAACAGCTTATATATATATTTTGATTTTCGAGTCTTATTCTGGTTGATTTGGATGATTCATATGTACACTTTTTATGATGTGTCCTTTTTATAAATGTTGCAAATGTCTATCTAACACATAGTTTGCCAATGAGTCAGTTAATGTGTTTAGATTTCTTGAAATATGTTGATATTGAATTGAATCAAATCGTCTTTCCAAGATCTTTACTCTTAGGAACATGCGATAAATAGCTGGATTACGAACAGAATATATACCATTGAGTTGTAGTACTACGAGCTGTGAGTCTAGCCTGACAATTAGTCGGTGTATGCCTCGTGTGATGGCATCAGAGAGTAGTTCTATCAACGCGCTATATTCAGCGATGTTATTCGTTGATTTCCCAATACATACACCTCTGAAACTTACTAACTCGCCACTTGGATAAAAAATGGCCCAGGCCGCGGAGGATAGGTTCCGCGAACTACGACTCGCTCCGTCGGCATATCCGACACATGTCTCCATAAGGTTTGACATCTGCAGGGAATCACTCAACCAGAACAAGAACTTTGGCGAAAACAAAATGCAACAAAAGCATGCAGGTTACTATTTAAGCATAGTAACGCTTGAGGTACAGCCCGTTCCGGGGCTGCGCCAGTGGAATTCCGTCGTAATCTATTAACTCGTAGGCTCCTTTTGCTAACACTCTTTTAACAATATAGGGGCCCATCCATAAGGAATTGAATTTACCTGCTTCTAATTTATCGGATTCTTGGTCATAAAGCAAGACCAAATCACCTTCTGAGAAGACACGGGGTTTGACATTTTTGTCGAACTGAGCCTTGACTTGTTTCTTATGGGCTTCGTTAGCCAAAGCGGCATCACGACGGGTTTCATCCAATTGGATTAATTCCAAGAAATGAGCCTCTTATTCCGAAGTTTTGGGGAGGAGATCAATTGCGAGTTTAAGCAACGAAATTTCACACTGGATCGGTAAGACTGCTTCTAGACCGTACACCAATTGGAAAGGTGTGAATACGGTTGCGTTTCTTACCGAGGTTCGGTAGGCCTACAAGGATGCATACAGGATTAGGTGCCATCTTCTTTTATGAACTCCGATCATCCTCTGCAACATACGCTTCAGGACCTTGTTGATTGCTTCAACTTGTCCGTTGGCTTGTGGATAATACGGAGTAGAGCTGTCGTGAGATAGCCCTAGTTTGGCAGCTAATTCGACCATCATGTGATTGCGGAAATGCGATCCATGATCTGTAACTATAGCCTGGGGTACGCCGAACCTGGCGACTACATGATTGAAAAAGAAAAGGGCAGCTATTTCACCAGTATTGTCCAATGTAGGCATCGCCTCGGCCCACTTGGTAAAATAGTCTACTGCGACTATAATATACCCATCCCCCCCGTCGAGGTGGGGTTACATTGCATGAAATCGATGCCCCATTTGGCGAAAGGCCCAACTACAACTATTGGTCACAGGGGTGCGGGCGGTCTTCTGGTTTTGCTATCAAAGATTTGGCAGGAATGGCAACTTCGGACTGCGATTATGCAATCTTTGAACATTGTTGGCCAAAAATATCCTGCTCTTAATATCTTTTGGGCTGTAGCGAAACCTGATTGATGCCCCCCACACGCGCCTGAATGACACTCATTCAGGGCTTTTTCGGCTTCTTCATGGGTGAGACACCTCCTCAGAACGGTATCGATACCACGACGGTAAAGAGTATCACCGACGATCATGTAGTCTTTTGCTTGGTATCGTATACGTTTCTGTTCGGAGTGCGAGGTGTCTGGCCGAAACTTTTGGGTTTGGAGATAGATAATTATATCTCCATACCATTCATCGCTTGCAGATATCAGAAACAAATTCTCGTCCACGATTGATTCCTTGGAGGTTTCATCGTTGGACGACGAAGGGAGGTCGCATAATAATTCTGCGAATACCAGAGCTTTCTTTGACTTGGATTTCACAAATTCCAGATCAAACTCTTGAAGAATCGCTATCCATTTGGAATACTTGCCCCCCAGCAACTGTCGCGACAGTATATAAGTCATGGGGTTGCAATCTGACAGAATGGTAGTTTTCCTAAAGAGGATATAATGTCGAAATCTTTGTACCGCTTGAACAGCAGCAAGCGCTAGCTTTTCAACGTAAGAATATTTACTTTCTGTATCATTTAAGTTTTTACTTAAATAATATACAGGATGTTCAACTCCATCGACTTCTTGAACTAAAACCATCGCAATGGTTGTATCTGCTGCGGCTAGATACAGGTTAAAATCCCTAAGATAATCTAGGGCGTACATTAATGATGCTTTTACTAGAGATTCTTTCAAAGCGTCAAAGGAAGCTTGCGCAACCTGGTCCCAATCGAAGGGTACATCTTTTTTCAAAAGACGTGTATAACCTTTAGCAAGTTCTGCGTAATTTGGAATGAACCTCCTCAGAAAGTTTGCTTTCCCTTGGAGTTTCTGAATCTGAAGCAAATTCGACGGTGGAGGCAAATTGATGATTGCCTGAACCTTACAAGGGTCGAGACGAATCCCATCCTTGGAGACTACAAAGCCAAGTAAACGACCAGAACCGACGCAAAATACACATTTGTGCGGATTGAGTCTTATCTTGTAGTGTCGGCAACGTAGAAATATCGCTCTTAGATGCTGCGTATGATCAGTCCACTTTCGCGAATGAGCCGGAAGATCGTCGAGATATGGTTGAACAATGCTCTTGATGTCATGGAAGGCATAATTCATAGCCCTCTGAAATGTCGCCCCTGCGTTCTTTAAACCAAAGGGTAATTTTCGATAAGCGAATGTGCCCCACGGACATATAAATGCAGTCTTCGACTGGTCCTGCGGGCGGATATTAATTTGATTATACCCGAAGAATCCGTCCATAAAGGAAAAGATTTCACATCCGGCGCATTCATCAATTATCTGGTCAATGAAGGGTGTAGGGTAGTTGTCCTTCGGACAAGCTTGATTTACGTCCCTATAATCGACGCACACTCGTATTGTTCCTTGTTTTTTCATAACAGGTACAATATTCGATACCCAATCAGTTAGCGGAACCGGGTAGATGAATCCAGCATGGAGAAGTTTCTCAACTTCTGCCTTAATGGCAGCGGCTTTCTTAGGGTGAACCTGTCGAAGTCGTTGCCTTACTGGTTTGACATCAGGATACATTTTAATTTCATGTTCAACGATACTCGAGTCGATGCCTGGCATTTCATCATATGACCAAGCAAAGACATCTCTAAATTCGCGAAAAAGAGCGTTATATATTTCCAGTTCTGAAGGGGAACAACCTTTGCCAACATGAATATTCTCTACAACACCTGTTTTGGTCGAGATATTTATGGCTATAGTCTTTTCAATATTGGATAAGTTTCGCTCGGAATCCACCGTGTTTACAGTATTTGTTAGGAATTCAAAGACTGAAGGGTGGTAAAGATCTTTTTGAGTATCTTCTTCGTATTCCAGAAGAAGGGAACGATGGTGGTGGTCATTCCATGGTGCCCCCTCAATCATCATTGATTGTAAGATTCCTTCGTCAGTCCCATGTACTTTTGACCAAGGATCTAATGGGGTACCATATTCTCTAGATCTATCTACCCAAACGCTCGATGAGCGCTGATTGGGGTTCGCCTCCCAGGCCTGAAACATTGATTGCTACAATATTTCAATGGGGCTTGGTGGCAAAACCATCGAATGATCCATAGCGACTCTGCCTTCTGTGACTTTCAAGGTGGATACCATATTGCATGTTGCTACAAATGGTACATTTCCTATGCAAATAGGAGGTGGTAGCGCGAAAGTTCCCATCATAGTGGGATCTTTCAACAGGCCTACTCCAATATCTTGAATCGACCGGTCGCTGCCATGGATCATGGGAACGCTTCCTGTAACTTGTGAACCATTAGGGAGGAAGTTTTGTTGATCGACGACCGTAATCCCTCCTTCAAAGGGGAATGCGATCTTCCTAAAATAAGTCGACACAACAGCTTGCATGGCATAAATCCATGGTCTTCCGAGTAGGATGTTATAGTCAAGATTGTCATCAATGACTTCAACATCTATTTCTATTGTTTTTCCCCCTAGTTCAACTTTCAGGTTACTAAGGATACCGTAAGGGGTATATATCCTTCCGTCGAATGCTTTTAATGTTGTCGATGATCGCGACAAGGTTGGAGATCCTAAAGTTTTCCAGCAACTCATCGACATAATACATGTCGATGCCCCCTCATCAATAATCGTTCTATGAACTGTTTTGTTGAGGGCTTTCACTTGGACGAGGAAAGCTAGTTGAGCTGGTAACTGAGGATCATACCCTTTGTGATCAAAGGACACCAGATTGGAATCTTTAGGATCCACCCCACCAATTGCTGATAACAATGCCTGCCTTTGGGATGGGCAATGTTGTAGTACCTCAAGAGTCGACATAGCAGATGGCGATTGCGCCAAATATTCCACTATGTTATAATGCTGTGCCGCTCTGGCACGAGGATTAAAGGTCGACTTGTGCACTACTCCCTTTGGCAGTTTTATTGTTAATTCATGCGTGATGGGGGGTATGACTTCTGCCGAAGTAGTTGTCGAACTGCTAGGTTGATCTTTACCTTTATCGTTCGACACCTGTGGATTCCCGTAATCTTTGTTCCTTGTCGAAATCAAAGCATCATTTTGCTGTTTTGAAACCGACAACATAAGCACTTGAGATGGGGAAGCGTTTCCACTATCAACCAGATTTTGACCTCGGTTAGGAAATTGATCACTTGACACAGTTGAGGTATGAGGACTTTTAAAGAACCTCTTTAGCTCAGCTTTGAATGGGCAATCCTTAGTGTTGTGATCTTTGTCACCGCATATTTGACATGGATACCGTTTCCTATTCCCAGGAGGGTTTGAAGAATTTTTCTTAAGAGATGACTCACCTTGTTTATTCTTCTTCCCTTTGTTTTGTTTCTTCTTGCTTCCTGGTTGATTGGTTTCTTTGCCCTTATCTGTCGATACGGCATTTACTTCCGAAGCAAGAACTTCTTCATGCGCATTTTGATTCGAATCTTTATGGGCCTTCTTTTGATGGGTCCTTTTCGGATTCGTGTTTGCCGTGCCAATCACGCCATCGCCGGCATGAGAGTCACTATTTGATTTAGGAGGAGGAGGGATTGAAAACTCTGGTCTAGGGGCGTTTGGTATTTTGTCATAGAGCGTGCCGGACTGAGTATATACTAAGTCCAAATATTGTGCACGAGCGATAACCTGCTCTTCTGTTACGACCCCCCCCTTTGCCACATCTTCCGTTATGGCCGGAAGTAACGACTTTATAAACCACTCAGCTAAAAGCTGATCGGGAATGTATGTTTTAACCATTCTTCGTCGATGTCGCCACTCATGTATATGATCTGATATATGAGTTGCGGTTGTCTGTTTGAAGTTATTCAATATCTCTATTCCGGTTTCATACCTTATTGGTAATTGAAAGTGGGTTAAGAATGTCGTGGCAAGGGAGCTAAAATTGTCGAACGAAGCTCTTGGCAATTCTATATACCATTTTGCCGCTGGACCTGTCAATTTCCTCTGAAAGAGGCGAAGCCTTATCGAATCATCATTTAAAGTGTTCGACAAACACCACAGATGAAATGTCATCACATGATTCGACGGGTCTTCACCTGGATTTCCATTGAATTTAGGAATGTCGGATGGAAGTTTGTGCAGGATCACTGGCCACCATGGGGCGTAAGCAATTGGATCATTGGTTAACCGATGTAAATTAGGCAACTCTAAAGTCGCCACGAATGGTAACTGTTGATTCAAGTTAGGGGAAGCGTAACCAGGGTACGATGGAATCGCCTGAACAGTTGGTCTTTGCATACCAGCATAATGGAGTTGATGTTGGTATGACTGATACGGTTGATGGACTTGACCACTATAAAGTGGTTGATTTTGACCATTTTGGATATATGGTTGTCCAGTATTCGCAAAGATTTGTTGTTCAGAACCTTGGTACACTTGCTGGAATTGTGGCTGTTGGTATTGCACTATCCATGGTTGCGATACCATGGGTTGTTGCACTACACTAACCATTGGACCAAGATGTGGGGTACTTGTACCCGATTGTACTTGTTCCGCCCCACCAATAGGCGATTGTGGTTGGGTCGCAGGGTCAAGGGGCTGTTGCATGAGAACCTGAGAAATCTGAGGTTGACATACAACAGGCATCGTTTGAACTTGCGACACGGTTACAATAGCCGGTGTAGTTGGGATGTTCGTCACAGGTACACATTGTTGTATAGAATATACAACTCTTGGTGGCTGGGATAGCATAGGTACCCAACTACTCATTGCAATTCCACCATAACTTGAATAAGGTTGAGAACTCCCGTATGGGTACCCTCCCGGAGGGGGTAATGAAAGGGCATACTGCCCCCCATACGGTGGTAATCCAGAACTCAAGGCAATTGATTGTCCTGGAGGACTGGATGGCCTAATTAGATTCCCAAAAGGGTCAATTTGATGAGTCTCACCATAAGAGTTACCAGACATTACTCCGGAACAAACAGGAACGGACCATACTGTTGAGATAGTCCCTTGGTGGACTCCTTCTAGCGATTGAGAGCTAGTTGGGACAGATGGTATGCCGGCGAACATTGTTGGATCTGCAACAGGTAATTCTGTCGTCGCCGTGTCATTAGACACAGTCCTAGATGTCGACGGTTGCTCAGACATTTTGAGTCTATCCAATTGATTGCCTAGTGATTCTACAGGAACTTCCACTGGTGATGGACAAACTTCTGTTGTAGCAGGAAATAGAGTGACCCCTACTCCAAAATGAGTTGGAGTGGAAACTTGCGGTTCCTCTATAATTTCCTCTATCGCAATCAGACCAGGTGGAAGAGGAAGACTGTCAGGTCCGAAAAAGATTTCCGGTGCCGAAGAAGGGGTTGTATTGACAGCGACAGATGTTTGAGGAACAAAACTCTCTGGACCGGTTATACATGGAACTGGTTCAGTTATACAAGTATTTGCCCCCAGACTAGGATCAGTATTACTGTCCTTCTGTGGCGATTGAACTTCTTCTATAGAGGCAGGGTTTCTGGAAATGTTTGGAGTAACCAGAATCTCAGATGTTGTTGGAACACTTGTTCTAACTTTTAAAGGAGATTTTGAACTGGTTCGACGAGTTCGCTTTGTCCGGATTGTTTTCGATTCCGGAGACAAAGGCGGTTGACTCGCAAGCCTCTGAGAACGACGGATATTCAATTGACTTTCTTCCGCGATTGCGGATTACTCGATCAACTAAAATATAAAGGGGAAAATTTTTGTTTCCGATTTGAATGAATTTTATTAGACACTTTTAAACATAACTTTGCTTTTTCATGTTTTAAGAGTCGAGAAAAAGCTAAAGATGACTCTAGTCTCCTTCGATGTATTAACGAGCCAGAAGTGAAAAATGCTCGGTTGGAATTTTTCAGTTATAGAGTTTGAAAAAGGCCAAAAGAAACTGCTCTGGAGATCTAGGCAGAGGGTGTGCCAAACCTTTCGCGAAACCACAGAATACGTTTTACGGTACGGTCGATCTTCGTGAATGCTGTGTTCACTGCATCGCGATCAGTAGGGCAGCTGACACGGCTTCCTAAGGATAAAGGATAAATGCCTATAGGGGTCTCCCAATATATACGCGACGGTACGTGGGAGCACAAGTCCGTATTAGTGCCACCGACTCTCAGGAGGAATCACCCACCTTCGTAGAGATCGACAGTCACTATGTTTAACGACGCCGGAACACGTCTCTACCTAGACCTCTATGTGTTTGCGTTATGTTTCAAATGCGTTGTTAGGTTCATTCAGTATATTTTAAGTTGATCTTTTTAAAGTTTGCCTTTCAAGGTTCACCACGAGATGTATATGACAAATTCCTAAATGCAGCCTAAGATGAGAAGCAAGCTTTTTCAAATCTTTTTGACTGATGAAAATCTTAACTACTGAGAGAGAAGAAAGGCAAATCTTTTCACACAGTTCATACAGCACAAACTAATGCACTTTCTCCTAAATCATCATGCAAACTTTTTCAAATGCAAAATGCACAATGCATGTATTTTCTCTTCCCTTTCTTAATGTTGATGTGTTACAAAAAGAAAGTTGTTATATAACTTTGATTTCGATTTAAAGCGAAAACAAACAAGTTTGTCCAAAATCAAAAGACACCTTAAGATTTACTTGTTTAATCACTGGAAATACATGAAATCAAACCATAATGACGAAAGTAAAAAGACTAATCAGCTATGGACAGCAAACAAACTAACTCTTTAGACCAGCAAAATGCCTAACACAGGTTCAGATCTAAGAGGCCAAAGCAAGACTAGTTTACTCTTCGTTATGGGAAATTGTAAATGAAGTAAGAAATACAAAAGAACAGGTACAATTTCGTTATATAACAGAGGCGGAATGATGGCAAGTAAGATTGGTTTTAGAACAGGTACAAGACTGGTAACTGGCTGCCAAATCTATAGTGAAAACAGGCAAGAGAAAGGGAGGAAACCCCAACTGCACTAGGCAAAATTGGGCCAACGCAGGTGCTGCTCAGCCAGTCTGGCTCTCAGCGCAGGTAGCCCCTTTGGGACCTGCGTTGCAAAGCAGGTAGCCTGTGTACTACCTGCTTTGGAAAACGAAAGTTGCGTTTTCTCAGTTTCCGGGTCACAATTTTCTCAAAAATGCACAGTTTTTGCTCAAATCAGAAGCAATCAGTCAAGCACACTCAAAGGGATGATTAGGAGGATGAAAAGCTATCACTAAGAGCTTACAAGGATCCTTGTAGATCAGCTCTTCAAATCATGAACATGCTCAGAAATGAGCTAGAGTAGCTGCCCTCTACTTCGCTTTTTGATATAGTCAAAAGCTTTTCGATTTGGTACTCTTTTGTTCAGGAAATGAATAGCAAAATACTACAAACACAATCAAACAGATACGATCCCCAGCGGAGTCGCCAGTTTGTTGTAGGGAAAAGTATCCGATTCGGATGACCCTATCCCACTCTAAGGGTGATAGTACCTCAGCAACAACTGTAAAGGAAACTACTGAAGGTTTACTTCTTTATGAAAGCAAAAGAGAATGAAAGAATGCACTAACCGTTGCCTTGCGCTTAATGTCGAATCCAAACTCTTCTCTATGGCTGCTTGCTCCTAGCTCCTTGCTCTATTGCTGGCCTAGCTACAATGAGATCCTACAAAATAGCAAAGAAGGAAACTACAAGCAACATGCAATCATAACTGATTCAGGGATTAGTGTAAATCAAATATACAATTATCACAACATATCATTGAAACAAGAGCATATAGAAGAACCTCAATAGCTTTTATTAATGAAGAAGTAAAGGTTCTAAGAGTGTTACAACTATTGAAGGCTCCAATCCAGCAACACCTCCCAGCAGAAAGAATTTCTCCTCTTCACCTCCCTCAAGCAATCACCCAATAGCTCTATAGTGAAACCAACAGCATATCATTACTTTGCACAAAATTCCAGCCTCCTGAGCTCATAGGAGAGAGCTCAATATATAGATGAATTGAGAAAGGATGAGTCATCTTGCAACTGATGTGTAGCTGCCTTGTGTCCTCTCTCTCTTCAGTTGATCTTCAGTTCTTGAGTCCACTTGGAGAACCTTGCTTCCACTTGGAGAAACAGAGCCTCTGACTCATCACAAGGCGAAATCCCTGATCCAAGTGTCATTTTTGGAAGATTCCAGAACAATGACTCAGTGTGCCACTTGTCCCATCTCGCTCAGCGCAGGTGGCCTTTGTTCCACTTGCTTTGCAATGCAGGTACACCATGGAGGAGTTGTGTTTCAGCGCAGAAGCCTAGTGGAGCACCTGCTTTGATTTCAGGATTGCTTGTTTTTGAGTGTTTCCAGGTGGAGAACTGATCTGAGAGCTGTTGGTTTGCTGACCTTGTTCCTCTAGGGGTAGGAACATCATGTTTAGGGAACTTTGGATCCCTTGGATTGTTGACAATTCATACCTATTGCTGTAAGGCACAAAATTGTCTATAACAGGCTTGTTCCCCATTCCCAACAAGCTTTGCAAGGCATGTGCTACTGATCACCAAGCCAAAGGAGGATTTGACGTCAGAACTATGGTTGTATTCTTCTTTGTTTATCAATAATAGACGACTATCATTATGGTTCCACTCTTATTGTCTTTGTAATGATGATTGAGTTATATCCTTTCTGACTGATATATAGTTGCATCTATTGGATTTTATGCTTATGTTTGTGTCGTTCTTTGCATGTGCAGGTGTCTGTTCACGAGGATCGTGGGGATTGTGACCAACCGAAGCAAAGGAACGGGAGCGACGACTCTTCTACAAGTACTAGCATTGGAATCTAGGTAGGCCCTCATCATCGGTCTTTGATTTGCAATTAGGAACATGCGTGTTAGCATTGTTTGATTGTTGCTAGACCCCATTTTGGCTAGTAGGGATTGCCTCTGTCCGCAGAGGGGATTTACCTCCACAACAATATGTATGTGTGTATGATGGTCTATGACATGACCATGATTATTTTATGCTAATATATATGTATCTATCTATCTATTTCACTGTCTGACAGGGTTGTGAGGGATCATTCTTGTGAAAGAATGATTGCTTATGTAGGTGAATGGCATGAAGGATGTTCTTGGTCTTATTGGGAGTCAAGTGGGAAGAGTAACCCTGGAAAATCTATGAGGTCATTATCATGTGGATATGAGTTGATATTATGTGATTATACTATGCCTATGTTTTGGATAGGTAATGTTAAGAGATACATCAGTGAAATGAAAAAGCGTGATCCACGACATGCTAGAATAAGCATCAATAACAGAGAGACAATGGAAACAAGTTTGGTTGGTAGAGACAGTGTGGTTTTGGATGTACAGTGCTACTGTTGTGTACATTTTGTGAAGATTGTACAAATTTCAATGATTGTACCTATGGTGTTGTGTGCTTGTTGTATATATGGTATTGTGTGCATATTGCATATGCAGTACTGGGTATAGATGGTGCTATGTACATGTTGGATATGTGGCGATGTGTACATATTGTATTGCGTGCATGATGACTATGCGGTGTTGTGTGAATATGGTGTTGTGTGCATGTTAGATATGCAGTGTTGTGTACATATGGTGCTATGTACATGTTGTATATGCGGTGCTATGTACATATGGTATTGTATGCATGTTGTACATGTGGTTCTATGTATATATGGTTTTGTGTGCATAATTGTACATGTGGTGTTGTGTACATGCTGCACATGTGGTGTCGTCTATAGGTTATGTTGTGTACATTTCATGCATGTGGTGTTGTGTACATGTGGTTTTGTGTACATTTCGTGCATGTGGTGTTGTGCACACTTTGTGAAGGTGGTGTGATGTACATGTGGTGTTGTGTAAACATTGTGTGGGTGGTGTCTTGTACATGTGGTTCTGTGTACATGTTGTGCATGTGGTGTTGTGTACAGGTGGTACTAAGTACATGTTGTACATGTGGTATTTTCATACATGTGGCATTGTGTGCATGTCGTACATATTGTGTTGTGTGCATGTGGTGTTGTGTGGATATTGAACATGTTGTTTTGTGTACATATGGTACTGTATTGTGTGATTTTTGTATCATGACATGTGTATTCATTTTGTTGTACTATATGTATGTATATGTAGTGTGTTGTGTTGTGTTGTACACCAGGTGTAGGTGTATGCCTTGTGTCATACATCTGGTATACATGTATGTGTTGTGTTGTATACCGTGTGTAGGTGTATGTATTGTGTGGTGTTGTATGTTGTGTGTGGATATACATGTTGTGATGTACACTATGTGTATGTGCACATGATTAAAGAGAAGAAAAGCAATTGGGTGCTTACCCAATGTGGCAACCGATCCGTTGTGTGAACACAAAGAGAAAAGGCAAAAGTAAGGATCAATGAAGGATACACATCAATATTTTATTTTAGTTTTATTATGCATGTGATCGATCATTTTCACTTATGATGGTTACATGTGATTTATGATTATGGTTTATGGTTATTTCATTTGATTCATGATTTTAATTTATCATGGTTTTGTTTTGAGCTAACCATATGTGATATGTTTGTTCATGATGATTTGAACAAACAACTAGTTTGACTTGTAGTGATAGGAAGTAAACATAAGTGCAAGTATACTTTTTTGATGGGCTACCAATGAGGTATGATTTGGATTTATTTCAATTCATTTTGAATCTAATGTAAATTATTTACTTGGTACAAGAATGCATGAACATGCCTCGTTGTGTGGTTGAAACTAAATGCAATCATTAGTAGTAGAAGCAAAAGGAATTGGAGAAATCAATAATATATTGGTAAAGCACTTTAGGAGCAGGGCCATTGTGGGACACTGGTACCCAATAGTGTCCATTTATTTCCATGAGCATGCTATGACTGGTATGATTGTTTTGAGGAAGGGATATTCCTTGGCTTTTGTATATTCTAATGCAAGGAAGCCTTTCCAAAGGATGGACTGCTCGAGATGGGGGTGCCAACGGAAATTAGAAGGTGTGTGACTGCATGGAAGGGGGTGACTGAATTTCCTGAGGGACTGTGTAGCAGAGAAGGGAAGGTCAGAGATGGATTTCTTTTGGTAATTATCATTTCCATATGGAATCAGATGCACATTGGGAGTGTGCTCTGGAACAATGAGTTGGTAATTTTTCATTGAGAGTACAAGTAGCACAAGATTGTAGCACGAAATTGGATGCAACTTGACTTTGGTAGTGGATTTTGGACTTCTTGGGAAGGGGGCGAATCCTGGTATTACTTTGAGGGTGGAAATGTGAGCCTCTGGATTCCCTTATAAAGCTCCATAGACAATATGGTTATTTTCTGGTTGAATAAAATGTGCATGAGTATATGTTGTTGTTATTGTAAATTATGTAATGGGTTGAGTTATAAAGCTCCAATAAATGGTATGGTTTTCATCTTTTTAGTAGGATGTCATTGGAAATAATGCAATGAATTGTGTTATAAAGTTCCATGGGAAGTATGTTTTTATGTTTAGCGGTCTTGCTGGTTTATAGGTGTCATTGAACACTAAGGATGATGTTCCCCCAAGGGGGAGAAGTCTGTAACAACCCTGGTTAAAAATCCCTGTAAAAATAAAAAAGACCTAGGTCATGGGACACGTATTCCAAGGTAAATGGTGTGAAAAAATTCCTATAAGGTGTTCATTTGGTTTATTATGGCTAAGGAAATTGGAAAAGGCAATGGCTAAGGCTTTGGAAATCCAAAGAGGCATTATTTGGCATTTTATGTATGAAAATGATTGAAATTAGGAGAACAGGAAGTTGAAAGGTCATAGGTTTCATGTGAGGAGGAAGATGAAGGAAAATAATGGAAATTGAGCCTCATTAATAAAATGGCTTTTGAAGATGAGTTGGTAACCTTTTGTTAGTTTAGTTTTGGATCTCTCTCTCTCTATTCTCTCTCTCTTATACTCTTTGACACTTCGAGTTTCCTTGGAGAAGCCTTGGAGAAGTGTGGCATACTTGGGATTTGGAGAAAGAAGGTAAAGGAAAGGTAGGAAAGCGCAAGAGGACATCAAGATCAACAACTACAACCAATTTTTCTTGTAGGTAACGAGTTGCATGTATGATTTCATTGCTAGTTTTGGCATGCATGACATATGCATGTGGTTATTTAGTTATGATTTGTCATTGGCATGGAGGATTGCATAGATTGACACTGGTTTTGCCTAGCCTTGCCATTTCCTATATATCCATAGTGTTGTGGGTTGTAAATTTGTCTTCTAGTTGGTTCTCATGTTCCTTTGGCTATGGGTTGAGTTATTAGTTCTTACAAGCCTTGGTTGGACAAACGATCTAGAAGCCCTCTAACAACTTGGGTTGAGTTACTAGTCCTAGAATCCTTGGTTGGAAAAATGCTTTAGAAGCCTCATAACAACTGTTCGTTGAGTTAATAGTCTTGGAAACCCTGGTTGGAACAAATGATTTGGAACCTGTTGTAGTGGCTACAACGACCCTCCAACAACTTCGTTTTGGAGCCTCCCTACCAACCTTTCACAACAGCATGTCTTGCCTTGTCAAGTACACAAGCTTCAGTTATTTTATAGAAGATGTTGGCTTGAGGGGGCCTAACCCATTTTAAGATTTATTTAGCCAAAAAAATCCCTACACTACTGGCCCTTTCATCATCAGCCCACAAAGCGTGGACTGAAGTCTCACCCGAAGCAGTATGGGGGATGCTGGAACCAAGTTTCCGGACCCTTGAGATGAATGTAATGTCGGTTTATTCCAATTAGACTTGCCTTCGCGTGGGTCGCTTCACACCCTGTTCTAACCTTCAGTACCTTCTCGAAGTGTTAAAACTAGCTTGTGCACAACCCTAACCAGGGGCTGAGATGCTTTCACGTCGCTACGGTAGTGAACTACGCTATTTCCCAAATTAGACTAAGTATCTTACTTATCTTACTGACAAATCTCAATTATCTTCGCATAAGCAGATATTCTAACTTGCGTTCACTTAACCAATATAGTTATACACATTCACCCATCATATAAGAACTAGAAGTGAAATTCATACCCAATATAAGAGATACATAAAATAGGAAATAATTACATAGATTTGATAGAAACTTCTCTTCATTAATACTTCCAGATGATTACCAACTTGACTCGCCCTATGCACTCAGCTACAGGGGTCTACACACTCAGCTACAAACTACTAGGCCTCTGCACACTTAGCTGCAGAGCCTCTTCCTATGTTATGACTCAAAACTAGACTTTACTCTAGAGCTATCTTTCATACATCCTTATTCCATCTCTTTCTTATTCTTTTATTTTTTAAACTACTTAGAGCTTCGCTCTATTTATACAATCCCATGGTCCGTGGACCATGGGTAGATATTCTATAGCTGACATTACATTATCAAAATAAGGGTGGACAACCCTATGACTCTTTAGCAACTACACGCTCTGCGCCCACAAAATGTGGAGTCTTTACATTGGAATTACAAAATCGAACCAAAATCTGGGCTCTAAGCCCCAAAAATTCCCTTGGGGGATCCCTCGAGTCACTATGTAGGTGAAAATATCTTAGTGCGAAGACCTCCCAACTCTAATTGGATCACTGCAAGTTCGGCGGTGCACTGAGCGGCTGCCTGCTGAACTTCCTCGACGCGTTGTTCGGTGATTGTTGTTGCTGAACTGCTGCCCTAAATCCTTTCTTGAGTAGCTTGCAGTTGCATGAGATTTGCTTCAATGGATGTTGTAATTGTATGTGCCTCATCTATCCATGGTTGTAGGTTCACTTTCAAAACCTCCTCTTTATACCGAGCGACATCCACCTGCTCCTTGAGCGCCTTTTATTGCTACATCATTGCAAGCCTCTATGTAAGGGAAACCATCTGCACAGTCCCTTTTACCTCATTGTATCTCTGTTGTAGCTCGCACACCTCTATCTCTAGGCGCTCTATGTTTAGGTCCTCCTGCACAGTGGTTAGTGTTATCACTCTAGGAAACTCTCCTAGATTGCAGCTCGGAGATTCCTGGTAACATATAATCTTCAATATTTTTCTCAGAACTATTGGAATGGATGATGGTTTGGATCAATTCAGGTAACCATTTCAACTCTATTCTCACTGAAGATATGCATTAACACCCTAAACAATACAAGGCTTAGACCATTAATATTCAATAGTTTATAAATTCAATGGATAGATGGAGAATACTGATTGTACCAGCAGATGCATACATAAACACATATGAATGGCTAGCTACAAGAGGTAAATGAAGCTTGCAAATCTAATATATTAATGCAGAGATAAGATGATGGTTATCTGGCATTAGACAAAGCAGAAAGCATGAATAAACTATTCAAGTGCAAGAATAGAACAACAGAGAAAATGGGAATTGAACATGTAACAACAAAAGAAGCTTATATTGCTAGAATGAAGATGAGAAGCTAGAGGAGTAGAGTCTCCACAGTCTCCAAAATTTGAACCACTATTACATTTTTCTTTCAGATATTTATAGCTTTTTACAATGATGCTAAGCCTTCTGAGGCACGAGAGGTCTTAATCTATCCCTCTGTCTTGTTAACTGTTTGATGCCCTGACTAGGAAAGCATGGCTCGGAGGCTTATTCTTCTGACAAAAGAGTAACCACATTTGAGTCTGTTGCTGTGCTGGCAGGGAGATCTCTTGTGGCAGAGATGACCCACAATTGATTCTATTGTTTTCAATTAAGCTACAATGTCTTCTCCATGATCGATACTGTTTTGGGCGAGCTACGTTGTCTTCTCCATGACTATTTTTGTTTCGAGTGAGCTGCACTATCTTGGTAGGGCTATCGGGCCACTATTTTCCCTTGAAACATTTATAATGACTGTCTTCTATTAAACACAGAAAAATGCTGCAACTATGCAAATCCCACCCATCTTTATCCTTTCGGACTTCAAAAGTTCTTAAAACTAGTTTATTCTTCTATTGGGTCTGCCCTCTAGGTTGCTGTCGCAAGTCACACACGGCTTGTTTCCTATTTATTTGCTCTGTATTCTAAAAATATAAAAAACTATGAAAATCACATGAAAATAGCTCCCTCTAGACTTCAAAAATTATATATTTCCCTTCCCAGACCCTTTCGGTTCTGGGTCTTATTACATATCGCAAACCCAAGCTTCCCTTTGTATTTCGTTAAATAACAAAATACATCAAAAATGCATTAAAAATCGGCTTCCCGCAGACCTGAAATATTATATAATATCAATTATAATGCCATCGGTTCTGGGATTTAGGGCATTGACATCGCTCCTTAAGGCTTCTCTGATTGTGATCTGCCGATGTGATGTGGGTTGTTGATCTACACACGTAATCGACAGTCCATGTTTAATCGCCGATCACAATTGCAATTCCCATATTGTAATCACTGATACCTCCATCGACGCGACCCGCTGATCTGATCATCGGAGATCGCTGATCGGTGGTGTCTTGCGTCGATTGCCACTGCCCGCCGATCAGATCTGCCGATTGCGATTTGCCACTTACATTTGGGTTGTTGATCGGCTAGATCTAACAACTGCTATGTGTTTGGACTATCAAGCGTGCAATACTTTGTCTTTTCATGGTTTTAGAGTGTTTTAGCCTCCCAATAGTGCATTTCCTCCCTTCCAAGGGCTCTCCTCTTGCACTTATTTCAATCTTTGGATGATCTTAAGAAATATTTGAATACTTCAAGAGCATATATGGATCCATTGGCATGATTTTAAGCAATTTTGGAGACTTTGGGTTATATTTGGATCCATTTTTGGGACATTTTCCAACAAGGCTAGCACTAGCTCCTTCTGGGGATGAAATCCTCCCTGTGAGGTTTCAAGAACTACAGAACAATGCCTTTCCTATAAAACCAAAATCAAATCTTCCTTCTAGTGTTCCATTTGGCATGGAGTTTATTTTGCAATGAAATAAAAACTGGAAAAAACATATTTACAATACCAAGGCTTTAAAGCCTCAAAATGAAATAAAGTTTGAAGAACAGCCCATTGACTGGGCCATCAAAAACATCTTCTCCTTCCAGACTGTACAGAATGAAACTATTGTTCATCTGAACTTGAGTAATGAAAAGCAGTCCTGTCCATAAGGCATCATGGTTGCCTTTCTCCAACACATCCCATTTAAGAAAACAGTCACCAGACTGAAAATTGACCCTTTTTTCCTTTCTATTAAAGGTTTATTTTTCTTGGTCAATGTGCATATTAGCAAATTCATCAAAGATTTGCAAAATCCTATTAATTTGATCATCTACTCCAAAAAGTTTCCATCATTTGACATTATCAAGTAGAGATGGTCTATATTTCACCTCATCTTTGTATGCTTTCAGCCTTGGATGTTTTGCTTGGAAGGTTTTGTTCACCTGAAAAGTTAATATAAAAGATGAATCAATGCATTCCTGTGTGGGGGACACCAGGAATACACCTACTCCTGCAACTTCTTTAGAGTAAGATCCATCAAATAAAATGTCCCAAATCAGTGATCCTTCTTCCTCTGTGATCTGGTAAACTAGTTTTTTAAGTTGCGTAGAGGCCAACTGAGATTCTTCAATCTCGTGAGCTGGAGCTTTGAGGATGATGGGATCAACTGCAGGTTGCTTCCGCTTATTAACTTGATGTACTGCAGGGACAATGGCTCTTTGAATAGGGGTTTCCTTGAAATTATTCATCTTTGACCTCAGATTTTATCTTTGCTGATCCTCAGTTTGTGGAATAGCTTCACCGTCCCACTCTTGGCTGATCTGGTCATTGAATAATGACATTTCATAGGAAGCTAAGGTAAAAAAGGGGGCCCTGCCTTTGTCTTCCATACAATGGATCTCATCATCTTCTTCAAACTGCTCTTTCTCCATGACTTCATTTTGAAAAAGGGTCTTCACCCTTTGGTCTTTGTTGGCACCTTTGTTTCTTTACAAGATCTGCAACTGGTCATTTTCCCTTCTATATGGATTTTGATTTGGAGGAGCACAGGTGTTAAGAACTCTTCCTTTACCAGAGTGCTGCTCAATCTTCAATTTTGAGATTTCAGAGGCTAATGACTCTATCATCTTGGTCATTTTATTGATCTTGGGATCTTAGGATGATGAAGGCTTGCCCCTCTGTCTCCCTCTATAAACATTCCCCTTGAGCTTCTCTATAGCCATAATGTTTGATTCTACTTCCAAGGCTGCATCTTGCATATCAGCCAAAGAAGCACATCACCTCTCCCTCAACAGTAAACAGAAGACAGAATCAAAGGCACTGCCATAGATGAGTCTAGCAGAGGTAGTGGTGAGTTTTACTTCAAATGGTACCTTGCTGTACATGCGGTTAAATCTCTTATTGAAATAACTCACCATTTTCCCTCTTTAAGTTCCCAAACTCAGTGTGGTAGTAAAGGAGATCCTTATTATCCCCCCAATGCTTTAGAAATGCATCATCTAAAGCCTTAATATCTACTATAGATCTTGGGGTCAGTTCCCTGAACCATTTTCTACCCTCTCCATCTAGGCTTTGGATAGAGACTCTCATCCAAACATCATCTTCACTAATGTCTAGGTTATCAGCATATCTATAAAATGATTCAAGATGTTCTTCAACTGTAACACCTTCAGTCCTAGTGAACTTAGGCCTATATTTCTGATATTCTCTAGTAGGCATGGCATTCAGAGGATTGGATAGTACTAGAGGTCCATACCTAGCAGCTATGATTCATTCCATTTTGGTAGGTGCTTGTGGGCCTGCCATAGCTATGGTGGCTATAAGGGTACTGGAAGTCTGAATGACAAAGGGCTAAGGAGTGATTGATAGGACTAAAGGAGTATGATGGATAGGAGGTGAGATTTCCTTTGGGCTTACAACAAAAGGATAACCTAGAGAAAAAGGAGCTTTATGAATCTATGAGATTTTTTCTTCACTGCTAGTATTAGAAGCTATACTCTCAACATGTATTTGTTCTATTGCAGGATTTTCTTAAGGAGATATAGAATATTGTTTAGGTTTACCTAAACCTGATGCTCCTTTTTGCAATCCCTTTCTTTCTTTGATGATTTTTCAGGGTCAAATTGGATCAGCCTATGATTTCTGAGGATTTCTCCTAGTATGCCTCACAAACTGAGCTAGAACTATGAAGTGGAGTCGCCAAGAGGTTCGTCCTTCAGTAGGGTCACTAGACAGATTATTACAACCAAAAAGTGCCCAGAATTTGTCTATCATCAAATCTAAATCTATGTCGTTTCCCAAGGAAGCTGAGCTTCAGTTTCCTCTCCCCAACAATGGCGCCAATTATGTTATCACTCCAGGAAACTCTCCTAGGTTGCATCTCAGAGATGCCTAGTAACATATAATCTTCAATATTTTTCTCAGAACTATTGGAATGGATGATGGTTTGGATCAAGTCAGATAACCATTTTAGCTCTATTCTCACTCAAGACATGCATGAACACCCTCAAAAATACAAGGCTTTAGACCACTAATGCTCAATAGTTTGTAAATTCAATGCATAGATGGAGAATACTGACTGTACCAACAGATGCATACATAAACGCATATGAATGGCTATCTACAGGAAGTAAATGAAGCTTGCAAATCTAATATATCAATGCAGAGATAAGATGACAGTTATCTGGCATTAGACACAGTAGAAAGCATGAATAAACTATTCAAGTTCAAGCATAGAACAACAGAGAAAATGGGAATTGAACATGTAACAACAAAAGAATCTTATATTGCTGGAATGAAGATGAGAAGGTAGAGGAATAGAGTCTCCATAGTCTCCAAAACTTGAACTCCTATTACATTTTTCTTTCAGATATTTATAGCTCTTTACAATGATGCTGAGCCTTCTGAGGCTCGAGAGGTCTTAATCTATCCCTCTATCTTGTTAACTGTTTGATGCCCCGACTAGGCAAGCAGGGCTCAGAGGTTTCTTCTTCTAACAAAAGAGTAACCACATTTGGGTCTGTTGTTGTGCTGGTAGGGAGATCTCTTATGGCAGAGATGCCCCACAATTGATTCTGTTGTTTTCGGCTAAGCTTCACTGTCTTCTCCATGATCAATTCTGTTTTAGGCAAGCTACGTTGTCTGCTCCATGACTATTTTTGTTTCAGGCAAGCTGCGCTATCTTGGTAGGGCTATCGGGGCTTTTTTTTGTTTATAATGACTGTTTTTTGTTAAACACAGAAAAACGCTGCAACTGTGCAAATCCCACCCATCTTTATTCTTTCGGACTTCAAATGTCCTTAAAACTGGATTATTCTTCTATCAGGTCCATCCTCTGGGTCGCTGTCGCAAGTGGCACACAACCTGTTTCCTGTGTATTTTCTTTGTATTCTAAAAATACAAAATACCGTAAAAATCACATGAAAATAGCTCCCTTCGGACTTCAAAAATATATATTTTCGTTCTTGGACCCTTTCGGGTCTAGGTCTTATCGCATATTTCAAACCCAAGCTTCCATTTGTATTTCGTTAAATAACAAAATACAACAAAAATGCATTAAAAATCGGCTTCATGTTCACCTGAAATATTATATAATATCACTTATGATGTTGTCGGGTCTGGGACTTATGGCATCAGTGCCGCTCCTTAAGGTTTATCCGATTGCGATCCACCGATGTGATGTGGGCCATTGATTTGCGTGCGCAATTGATGGTTCATGTTTAATCACTGATCGCAATTTCAATGCCCATATTGTAATTGCCAATGCCTCTGTCGATGCGACCTGCCAATCTGATTATCAGAGATAGCTGATCGGCAGTGTCTTGCACCGATTGCCACTACCCACCGATTAGATCTTCCGATTGTGATTTTCCGCTTAGATTTGGGATGTTGATCGGCCAGATCTAACGGCTGTTGTGCATTTGGACTATTAAGCCTGCGATTCTTGGTTTTTTCATGGTTTTAGAGTGTTTTAGCCTCCCGATAGTGCATTTCCGCCCTTCCAAGGGCTCTCCTCTTGCGCTTATTTCAATCTTTGGATGATCTTAAGCAATATTTGAAGACTTCAAGAGCATATATGGATCCATTGGCATGATTTTAAGAAAATTTGGATACTTTTGGGCATATTTGGATCCATTTTTGGGCCATTTGCCAACAAAGCTAATATTTAGGACCTTGAATGACTTCTCGAACAACTTCATGCAATCTGTCACTACATTATCAACCGCTGCCATTGTTGTTGTGATCGCAGTGGTATGTTGTTCTTTGACCTCTGAAAAAATTGAAGGTTGAGCCTTCAACTATAGTTCTGTTATCTTCAGGTTTAGCTCCAGCTGAACCTTGGACATTTCTGCTCTTGCGTCGCACACCCTTGTCGCTAACTTTCAGATGCACACCTCCATTGGTTCCTCTTCTTGAATGGCCAACTCTGGGACCATCTGGCTAGCTTCCTCCACAACCTGCACTATCTATTTGTTATACTCCACTGCGTCATTGCGCTATAGGCTCAACTACTCAATGTTGATGCACTGCTCGCTCATTACCTGTAGAGCGTGACTCTCTCTGGCCCAAAGTTCTATGGTGACTCCATCCTGTAAAAGATAGAGCGTCTCCTAAGGGAGCACAACCATGTTTAATCTGACCCTTTTCAAGCTGCTGACCATAGGCCTGTCGGCCTCATTCTCTGTAATGAGTGCTCCATTCAGTAGCACTATTGTGTTGGTCATCTTGGCACGCAACATTTCCTCGACAATTGAAGTGCCAACTACGAGGCTGGTGGACACTATGCCAGCCTGTGAAGTGCACACCTACAACTCTGGTATTTGTTTCCGGAGGGCCCTCATTAGCAATTGATGTTGTTCCTCGAACTGCTGGAGGGCAGCCATGGTGACATCCCTCACTGTTTCACCGGTATCATGCAAGTGCCCTTCAGTAAGGGTGATAGGGTCGAAAGATGTCTTTAAGGCCTTTTTTTTCTTTCACGGCCCTACCTACTCTCATGGTTTTAGATCTTTTAGCTGGGTGGACGATGTATGCAGGTCCACACCACCTTTTTCTGTATTGGTCTTTGGTTCAGGTGAAGATGACTTCTGTCCTTCGTGCTCTTCTTTGGCTATTTTCTATTGTTGTTCTACTAACTTCGCAGCGTCACACACTGCCTGGGCCTTATTCGTTGCTTCTTCTTTCGTGCTCTTTTTTACCAACTGTGCCATCAGTAGTTTTGTCTCTTCCTTCTTCCACTACGTGGCAGACTTCTCTACTTCCACCGCGAGGTCAATTGGAGCGTGCCACTCCGGCAGCCAAGACTCAAGGACCGCAAAAATTACATCGTTAGTCGCCAAGTATGGTAACTCATGCCATGTCTTCATAGGGTCCTTCCGCACCCTGATGAAGACATGGTGGAAGTCTCTTTTGAATTCTACAAAGCTTTGCAAATTGTTCTAGACTGTGGGTGATAACCGCGGCTTGTGATTGATCCCCATCCCGATGTTCATCTTCATGAGCATCCAAAATATATTTCTCTCCCTTATCCTCTGAACATCCCTGGTCACCCACAATGAAGCGTACTTCATTGCCTCTAGAAGGTCCTATGCATTCAATAAGAACTGGCTATCTTCGGGAAACTCCCATGCCACTAGTACTATCGGCAACAGGAGCCATGCGTAATGAAATGTTTTTCCCTGCTCCTTTGCCTCACGGAAATCTGCAAGGAACTCACCACATAGATAGTTCACCCAGTTGAACTGGACTCCTTCTGTGCATTGCGCTGCTAGTGAAACCACTGGCGTAGGCACCTCATCCGCATGGCACTTCCACATCACCTTCCCTGCCAATATTTGTGTCGCGACCTTGACTACAAGGTTGTTGATACTGGAGATGGCATACCTGATGAACCCCAGAAATGGGTAATTATATGGGCTCATTTTGCCTCTTATTTTGACTTAATCCACCATTCTCATTAGTTTATCGCATGTTTTCGAATATATTTATGCTAATAGAGTGAATTGGGTTAGTCATTTTGCCATGTAGTCTAATGTGTGCTTTATGCAGATTTTTTGGTCAATTTTGGACAAAGTCAAGGGATTTATGAGAAAATGGTAGCCAAAACTCAAGGAAAATAGGGAAGAGGATTTGTAGCTTGAATAAATGCAATTTACCTTTTCAGTAGTCAATGGCACTTATTTCATCAGTTTTCATCTCTTTTCCTGCAAAATTAGGGTTAATAGGTAAATTAGGGTTTGTTAGGGTTTGTGTTACATTTCAGTTTTCCTTCTCTTTCTGCAAATAGAATAGCCTCTGTAGAGTTAGCTTTCTTTCATCACAGTTAAAATCTTCTTCTAAGAATTCATAGAAGTTAGCTTAAGCTCCTAGCAAACTTGCGCCAGCTGATCAAGTGACAACCTGCAGTAAGAGCTAGTACTTGTGCATACAACACTGTCGCTTCCAAGTTCGTTACGAACTATTGGGTTGATAAAAGTAAAGTAGGAAGCCCAAGGAGCTGCAACATTATTTCTGCAATACTGGTGCTCACCACTTTTTGGCACCGTTGCCAGGGAAGCGTCAGAGTATGTTGTGATTACTAATTTTCTTATATTTTCTATTGCAACATTCTGCTAAGTAGTTTATTTCAGCAAAAGTAGAGTAGTTGTTTCATTTCATTTCCTGCTTTCATTTCAATTATGCAATTTCCATTTCAGCAAAGTAGATTAGAAATTTCCTGCTTTCATTTCAATTCCGCAATTTCCATTTCAGCAAAGTAGATTAGACATTTCCTGCTTTCATTTCAATTCTGCAATTTCCATTACAGCGAAGTAGATTAGTCATTTCTTGCTTTCATTTCAATACTGCAATTTCCATTCCAGCAAAGTAGATTAGTCATTTCCTTGCCTTCATTTCAATTCTATAGTTTCATTTCAGCAAGTTCGTTTTAGTTAGTTGCAATTTGTTGTTTAATCCATTTCGGTTTTGCAGGTACAAGCAGAAAAAAACAAAAATCACCCAAAAAGATATTTCCTTTCATGCCTCCTAGGAACAGAGATAAATCAAGAAAATTCCTACCCAACACCCCCACCACATCACGCAGTCACACTTCTCTCTTCTTCGGTGGCAGTGATCCAGAAGAACCTATAGGTGAACCACCAGAGATATATGAAGATCCTATAGCAGAAGAAGAGCAAGAAACCATTCCTCCTGAGACCATGGTTGAAAACAGAAATGTTAGAGGGAATGGGGAAAGAGTAGAGGGTACCTTTCCCATCTGAGAGACTAATGGGGACACTAAAATGAAGAACATAAGTCCCTCAGCCTTACATCACTTCCATGGGTTGACTACCGAAGATCCTAATACCTTCTTGTTTGTATTTGTTGTTATCTGTCAAACCTATAACTATGCACAAGATGAGCAGAAGTTGAAACTGTTTCATTCTACCCTCAAGGATACAGCATTGCACTAGTTCATGGGGTTACTTGGCAACAACATCACAACTTGGGCTCAGATGTAGCAAGCCTTTAACAAAAAATACCGAGACTACTGTAGGTCAAATGATACCAAGGAAGAAATCTTCCGAATGACCATGGGAAGCAATGAATCCTTGGAGGATTATGAAGAGAGGTTTCAACTCAGTTATAAAAGGGCAAGGTGCACACTTGACCCCGAATCTATGAAGTTGGTCCTACTCAGAGGAGTCCCTGAAGACCTTCTAGATACCCTCCATTTTCTGGTTGGGGGGGACATCTACCAATTACCTTATGCAGACATAAAGACTGTGTTTAGAAACCATTCTAGGGTAGCTAGAAAGAGAGGTAGGGGAAGTCAACCCTTAGCTAGTACATCCTCATCCAGTTCATCCATTAGAGTTGAATTTGAAAATCTGTTGGAAGATTTCAAGAGCGAGATGAGGCATATTCTTGCCATGAAAATGGATACCTTGCATATCAAAAGAAAACAAGAGGAAGCAGAGAGGGCTTTGTCCATATTTTGTCCTAGGTGCACCAGAAGGAATCCTAGGAACAAATGTCCATTGAAATCTATAGAAGTGTGTTCAGTCTGTGAAGAAAACCATTCTACGAATCAGTGCCCTTCCTTGCCCGAACTTAGAGTTGCATACTGGGGGGCTGAAGGAGCCACTGAACCACTCTATTTCATGAACTAGAGGAGGCCACATGGGCCCAGACCTTACTAGCAGGGAATTCAAGGGACATCCCAGACATATTACAACCCCAATCAAGCTACTTCCATGCCTTCTTGGGGTCCCCTTGCCCATCCTTCTTGGTCCACACCCCCTCCTTGGTCATATCCATCTCAATACCATGCTCAATCAGCTGCTCATTCATTTCACTCTTATGCTCAGCCATAGCCTCAGTGGAATCCACCTCATCAGGGATGGAGGCCCTAGTACAACTTTCGTCCCACTCTTTTGCCTCCACCACCTGCTCAACCACAACCATTACCTCCTGCTCCACCAAGGCAACCCCAAATACCTGCTCAACTGAACCCGAACCCAAATAACAAACAAGCCCATCAGGTATATAGTGGGGAAACATCATGCATGACCTATGCTGTGGAGATTTAGGAGATTAACTTACGATCTAGGAAGGTTCTCCTAGATAACCAGCCTCCCGCTAAGGAGGATGAGGAAGAAAAAGAGGAAAGTGAACCAAAATCCATTCCACCCTTTCCTGAGAGATTAACTGGAACCACACAACCTACACAGAAGAAACTGAACTTCTGGGAGAATTGAAACAATTATGTGTAAAGACACCACTTCTCCAAGCCATAAAGGATGTGCCTATATACAACAAGATGATCAAGGAGAAGTGCTTCAAGCACCTAGGCAGGCGTAGGAGAGATGCTCCAACTATCAATGTCATAGGACAACTGTCTGACATGATGTTGGGGTAGGTAATGTGTCTGAAATATCTAGACCCTGGAAGTCTTGTAGTTGATGTCCACATCAATGGCACCATAATTCCCCATACCCTGATTGATCTAGGTGCTGTCATTAATGTGATGACTAAGGACACTATGCTTAAGCTCAACCTTCAGGGCTCCCTGAGAAAGACCACAACAATACTACAGTTAGCAGACCGCTCCACAGTGACCCCTAAAGGGATTGTGGAAGATGTAATGGTCTCCATCAATTCTTGGGAGTACCCTGCTGATTTCCTAGTTCTCCAACCAAAGGTAAAGCTCACTGGGTATCCTCTCATTCTGGGAAGACCCTAGTTGGCTACTACAGATGCCTACATCAGTTGTCGAGCCGGGAACATGACAATTAAGAATGGGCATATGTCCAAACAGCTAGTCCTATATCCTCCTGCCTAACCTTTGTTAGAACATGATTTACCTCTTTGGTTGGAGGAGGAAGATGAGGATGAAGTCTATTCCGCACCACTGTGTGCAGTGGAAGCTACCATGGGGGGGGGCCCACAAACCGAGGATGATCTTATTGAAAAATTGATTCAGAATCCACCCCCCAGTGTGTTGCCATTAGAAGAGCTGGTGGAAGAAACCCAAGCCAATCCTTTAGTTGATCTCTGTGTGGCTGACCCGACCTCTCTCCGAGTTAAGAATGTGGAATTCGGCCCAGAAAGAACCTTGAAGATCAACTCATCCCTATCCACCTCTCAGGAGAAAGAACTGTGTAGCTTATTAAGAAACCACTTGGATGCTTTTGCTTGGAGCTACAAGGAGTTGAGGAGAGTGCACCCTTTAGTCTGTACTCATCACATTTACATTAAGGAATATTGCAAACCAGTTAGGCAGCCTCAGAGGAGGATGAATCCAGCCCTTAAGGACATTGTCAAAGAAGAACTGCAAAATTTACTGGATGCAGGATTCATCTACCTTATCTCTGACAACGAATGGGTCTCTCCTTTGGTGCTAGTGCCAAAGAAAAATGGGAAGTGGAGAATTTGTGTCGATTATCGAGAACTAAACAAGGCCACTAAGAAGGACCATTTTCCTTTGCCTTTCATAGATCAAGTGTTAGATGGCTTGGTAGGGAGGAAGTTTTTCTCCTTCCTAGATGGGTTTAGCAGGTATAACCAGATCCAAATTAGCTTAGAAGACTAAGATAAGACCACTTTCACTTATCCTTGGGGTACCTTTGCATACCGGGTCCTTCCTTTTGGGTTGTGCAATGCTCCCGCCACTTTCTAGAGAGAAGTATTGAGTATATTTGCTAAACTAGTTCATGATGCAGTGGAAATCTATATGGATGACTTTATCCCTTATGGTTCTAACTTCCAAGAATCTTTGTCTAACCTAGGAAAAGTTTTGGACAAGTGTATTGAAATGAACTTGTCCCTCAGTCCTAAGAAATGTGAATTCCTGATGACTGAGGGGACCGTGCTAGGTCATGCAATCTCTTAGCAAGGATTACAAGTGGACCCCAAAAAAATTGAAGGTAAGAGATGTTCAAAGTTTCCTAGGTTTAGCAGGGTATTATATAAGATTCATTAAGGATTTCAGTAAGCTAGCCTCTCCATTGTTTGGTATTTTGGGAAAAGATGCTAAGTTCATATGGACTGACAACTGTCACGAGGCTCTGGATACCTTGAAAAGTAAACTGGTGACTGCCCCAATTTTGAGAGGTCCAAACTAGGCCCTACTTTTCCACATTCATACTGATGCCTTCAACAAAGTGATAGGAGCAACCTTAGGGCAAGTTGATGAGAAGTTGCCTTATGCCATATATTTTGTAAGTAAAAACTTGTCGAAGGTAGAATTAAACTACATTGTAACCGAAAAGGAGCTCCTAGATATAATCCATTCCATAAATATGTTTAAACACTACATCACTAGCTATAAAAAATTTATACACACTGATCATGCTGCAATTAGGTATTTAATGAACAAGCGAGATGTAAATGCTCGCATTATTAGATGGTTGCTTTTATTGCAGCAATTTTATTTAACCATTGTTGATAAGCTCGGTAAGGAAAATGTTGCTGCTGATTTTTTGTCTAGAATAGATCTGCCTGCAGGTGAAGAAGGAATGGTGGATGAGAAAATTCCAGATGAATACCTATTTGCTATATTAGTACTCTCTCCATGGTTTGCTGATATAGCAAATTACTTGGTTTCCACACAGTTCCCGCCACACCTGTCCTCAAAAGAGAAGAGCAAGATCGTGAGGAAAAGTACCCCTTTCACCTGGATTGGGGGCAATCTCTTCAAACTTGGCCCAAATCAGGTTTTGAGGAGATGTCTCAGGAAGGAGGAAGTTTTTGACATTCTCCTAACCTATCATGATGGGCCCTGTGTGGGCCATTTTGCAGCAAAGAGGATTGCCTTCAAAATCCCGCAAGCAGGTTGCTATTGGCCCACTCTTTATCAAGATATAAGCAGATATATCAGCCAGTGTGACTGATGTCAAAGGATGGGGAAACCTACTCCAAGGGATGAGATGCCCCTGCAACCTCAAGTGACTTTCAAGCCATTTGAGAAGTGGGGCATGGACTTTGTGGGTCCTGTCAACCCTCCTTCAAAGTAGAAATCTTATATCATCGTGTGCACTGATTATATGACAAAATGGGTAGAAACAAAGGCGATCAATGTAGAAATAGAAGAAAAAGTAGCTGAGTTTTTGAGAGAGAATATATTCTACAAGTTTGGATATCCAAGAGAATTAGTCACAGATCAAGGGAGTCAATTTACCTCCAATCTGATTGAAGACCTGCTCACACATCACAAAATTAAGCACAGAACTTCCACCCCTTATCATCCACAAGAAAATGGACAGGTGGAAGTCACTAACAGAGCTTTGGAAGGAATTTTGACCAAGGTAGTGAGCAACAACAGAAAAGATTGGGCAGATCGATTGGTTGAGGCCACTTGGGCCTATAACACCACCTGGAAGACCACCACAAGGTTCACACCCTATGAGCTGGTCTATGGGAAGAAGGCTTTGCTGTCAATAGAATTTGAATATAACACACTAAGGATGGTAGCTCAGCTGGACCTAGATCTCAGCCATGCACAAAAGGAAAGGTTACTTCAGCTAAATGGATTGGATGAACAAATATTGCAGGCCCTTCTCCACTCAGAGGTAGTCCAGCTTCAAAGGAAAATATGGCATGACAGACACATGAAAGAGAAACAATTCCAGGAAGGAGATTGGGCACTGTTGTATGATTCAAGGTATAAAGATTTAAGGGCAAACTGAGTACAAGATGGCTAGGACCGTACACAGTGGAAAGTTGAAATGACAAGGGTTCAGTTCTGATCAGGACCATTGATGAAGAAGCCATCCCCATGCTTGTCAATGGACATATGTTGAAAATCTACAGGAAGCCCCTCTCCAAGCAAGAATTCATTGAGAATCTGAGTAAAACAGGGTTTATAGTGGAGCAAGTCTCTACGTACACTCCACCCACACCGTAAAAAAAAAAAGGGAGAAAAAAAAAAGAAAAATAAAATGAGAAAAATAAAATATCCTTGGGTGAAAAACTCCCCTTGGAGGTGCCCATGGTAGGCAGTGAGGGTGAAAACCTCTTGGAGGTGCCCCAACTATCTCAAAAAAAAGAAGAGAAAAAACAGAGAAAAAAGAAAAAAACAGGAACAAAAAATTAACTTCTTATGAATGCATTGTAGATTGCAGGAGGGCCACAGAAGAAAAAGGGACATGGCCAAGCTAAATACACCTCTGATATATCATTTCTCCATCACCATTGTCTTTTCCTAGTCCCTGGTCTCACTTGTTCTGGAAATTATGCATCCTACAGGAAGCTCTGTGCATTCTACAAGAGGCTCATGTAGAAACCACATAGAGCTCGAAATCAAGTCTAGAAAAGGATCAGAGGGCTAGAAACTTGTCCAGAAGGCCTATAGACCCCCCTACCGCCATTCATCCTCCTAACTCTCCATTCCATACCTACACCACTGCATTTTCACTCGCTTCTTTCTTCCCTACAAAGGAAACATAGAAATCTTGTTTCTTGGGTTTAAAAAAAATAAAAAAATGGTGAAGAATAAAACAACAGCACCCTGAAATGAAGAATAAAACAACAACACCCTGAACTTAAATTTTACCTAAGGCATACCATCTGCTTTTCCTTGACTGAAAGAACCTTCCTCATCCATCTCTCCAGTCCCTACTCAAGCCTCAGCCAAAAGTTTTAGAGGGAGAAGCAATTACAGGAAATCCTGCAGGATTCCTGTAACAGATAATCCCCTTAAAAATCAAGCTCCAGAGGTTGGGTCAGTGCAACCACAGATGATAAAACACACAAGGAACCAGTCCTGATTAAAGATCACCAGCATGACATAGCCAAGCCACCAATTTAGAAGCCACAGGCGCCAACAATAGCAATCCATGAATAAAACTCCAAAGTCTGAGCATGAAACAACACGGTAGCGACTAACAGGTAAGTGACTAAACTCGTTCCTCTCTTGCATGAGTATAATTTAGAAAATACATGGACAAGTAAGATGGTTGCGATTAAATGAGATCAGTGGCAAGCTAATTGGCCACCCTCGTCCAGTTCAAATAGCACCCCTCGTCCAGTTCAAACAGCACCTCGTCTAGTTCAAACAACACTTCGTGGGTGCAATCGGCACGTGTGTTCAGTCAACTCGGGAAAAACTCAAAATAGGTAGTGGCGGCGTCCAAATGCAAAACAATGGAAATGATTGTGGGCAAGAAACATGAAGTTTCATAATGGCACTAAAGTAGGGACCAATGGTCTGGATGAGGGTAATGTACCCTTCCTGCCATCTCATCTCATCACCACAACTCTCTCCCGTAAGCTTAAGTACACTGCAGTCGATGCCTTCATCACCTTTGTTTTCATTTGCATCGTCGTGCTCTCGACTGCAACAACCTACCTACCACCTTTAGAGCCTCGAAATAGTTGCTCACTGCCAGTTTCAGAACCCTTCTGCTTATCGGGCTCTACAGGAGCATTATTGGACTCTACAGGAGCGGAAACACAATCCTATAGGAGCACTTCTACAGGAGGGCCAGTGAGTAGCATCACAGAGGAAAATTCTGGATTTTGTTGCAAATTCAAGCTCGAAAAGGTAGGCTCAGTAAAACCCACTCTACATTTCCATAATGTTGTGGAGGTAAATCCTCTCTGCGGACAGAGACGATCCCTACTAGCCCAGACCGGGTCTAGCAACAATCACACAATGCTATCACGCAAGTTCCTAATTGCAAATAAAAAGTCGATGGCGAGAACCTACTTGGATTACAACGCTAGTGTTCGTCGATTAGATGTCGCCTTCATTCCTTTGCCTTAGCCGGTCACGATCCCCATGATCTCCGTGATTGGACACCTGCACATGCAAAGAACAACACGAAAACAAGCATAAAATCTAGTAGATGCAATTATATATCAGTCAGAAAGGATATAACTTAACATCAAACATAAGACAATGAGAGTGGAACCATAATGATAGTCATCTATTATTAATAAATAACAAAGAAGAATACAACCATTGTTCTGACGTCAAATCCTCCTTTGGCTAGGTAGTCAGCAAAGCTTGTTGGGGTGAGGAACAAGCCTCTCTCTCTTTGGGTGACAAGAATCTCCTTACTTAGATTTGGCCTTATGGGTGCAAAGAACGCTCTTGCAGCTTCAAACTCTCTATTACTATGCTGGAACAGAACTATTGTAACTAGCTTGCTCAAGGCATAGAGGAAAGATTTTATAGATAGAGAGGGAAGAGATAGGATCAACCACATTATTCATGGGATTGGCTTTATCACTTGGAAACTTCCATGAAAGGTGGCAAACCACTTTCCCTTCTATGGAGATTCGAAGCCAAACCATCCTAGCTCAACATAGATTCAGTTGGTGAATGGGTTGAAGAGAACCTTCGGGAGTTTGGTGGTTGAAAACTTTACTCAATTCGGTTGGCGCGAGTGCGACTCTAAGACAGAGCGCCAATGGCGCGCCCTTTTTAGAGGATTTCCCTCATTAGCGCGGGCAGTGAACTGTGGACCTGTGCTAATGCAAAAAGAGTTGTTTTCATGAGTATTTTATAGGAGATGTCTTCAGGGAAAATGAAGCTCATACTTAGAGGAATATAATGCAAGTCGTTTCAGGTCATGTCACTTCTCACAGGTCCCGAAATGAGTCCTCTAGTGTGTGGGTGAGGGGTAACAGGGACGGTGACAAATGGTGACAAATTACGGTGTAACAGATGCCCCCTAAAGCATGAGGCCCGAGAGAGAGAGGGCTGAAATGCTTTATAAGAACATGCGTGACTGAAAACACGGCCGCTGGAGAACCTGCGTAAAGAAGTACAATTGATATCTCAAGTACATCATATATGTGTGGTATGGGCGCAGCCATCCATAATAGAGTACATAATAATCTAGATCCAGGGTATGGGCACAGCCATCCAGAGAGGATCGATAAATAGACTCAGGCATGGTCGCAGCCATCTAGTGAATGAGTCATGTAATAATCATAATAAGCCACAAATCGCAGCCTGGATTCCAATAGACAAAATCCAGGGTCTTGCGCTCCATATCGACCCGAACAGAGTAGAAGTTCAAGCATGCGAATGCATGAGTTGAAGTCGAACATGCATGAACATCGTCTGATTACCAGTCAATGATGAAAACTGTTAACATATGCGAGAGGTACCACCAATAATGACAATGGCCCTCAAGGTACTATAGGTACAATCTACGGCGTGTGAATCAATGAGCTGGCGTCGAACACCCGTAGAATCATCCAATCGGAGGCCAATGATGAAAACCTCTCGTCGAACATGAAGAACCTACCATTGAGGCATGTAGGCTCTAAGGCATCGAAGGGAGTCTCTAGATCGGCTTCCTAGATAATGAGCTGAAGTCGACAGGAAGTGATCTTGATCAAAGTTGGGCCATGGTGTTTCCCACATCATTGACACGAGACAGAGGAAAGATGTTGTGGTGATGCAGAATTATGTGAGGTATCAGAGGGAGGTTGTATTTCTGCAGAGGTCAACTTCTCTTGAACATATCGGCGGCAGGACAGTGGATTTGGCAGTATTTGACATCAAATGAGTAGAGGTCATGGTGACAAGGTAGTGAGCAGATGAGAGGTCAAATAGGATAACCCAAACCCATGGAGGCTAGTGTAAAACAAGATGAGATGTCCCCACCCCGACACGAATGCAGACTAGTGCCATGTTCAAGAGCGACATACTGCCGACACGACAACAATTATGGATCCATTTTCCCCACCATTTCTGGCGAGTACCCCAGTTATTTTTAGCAAGCTTGATGGGGATAGCATATGCTTGTGAGCATCATTATGACGGAATCCGATGTCATTAAGTTTTAACGAGTCTGACAAAGGAAGAACTCGACGTCTTTTCCTATTTAGAGAGTCTGAAAAGATAGCAAAAAGGAAACTCCAGGGGGGTCCTTTTTCGTAAAGTTGTGTCTCCCGAGCCCGAAAAAGTATAAAACAATATTCAAAAGAACCGCCCGACCATTACGATCGAGGAGTACTTTTCATTTATAGTGACATCGATCCGAAAAAGTAGAAAAGTGATCAACATCACGTCGTTTCGTAACCATTCACGAACCGGAAACGACAAGGGTCCAACGATCTTTTCGTTTTTACATGGTCAGAAAATGGTTTAAAGATGACTGCCTCTTATTTACTTTTAGCGAGTCAAGAGGGGTAACTTGGCGATCTTTTCATTTTTAACGAGTCAGAAAAGTGCTGAAAGATAACTCCATAGTGACTTTTTCGCATATTTACCGAGTCTGAAAAAGTATAAAATACAACTCGTTTCACCATCAAAGTTGCAAAAACGACCTGTCATAGCACCAGAAACAAGCGTAAAATCCATTTTCGACCAAAAGTATATTAAAATATTCAAAAAACAACTTTTTAAACCCTATTACAAGTCAAAAAGTCTATAAATATGGTGAAAATGTAAAAAGTAAAATTACTTTTACTTTTTACCTCTTGCATAGTGGTAGTGGTCAATTTGGAGTGCAAACTTCGAGCATCAATTACCGCCAATCCGTGCAACCATTTGAGGTTCCGCCAGTTCTAGGTAAGAGGCACTTCCCTTAGCTCCATTTTCATACTTTTTAATGCATTTTGTTTCTTGATTGAGCCTCCGCAAGGAGGATTTTAAAATTTAGGGTTGCGCCCCATTGGCGCGGGTATCCAGCACGGGTCCGCGCCAATGAGGTGATTTACCCAAAGGTGCCGCGCCATTGGCGCGACTGTTTTAGAAAAAGTCACGCCAACTGCGCGACCTAATTTTTTACTTAAATTTTCCCATCATTTCCGAAATTTGTCCGGTGTGTAAGCCTACCAGGGTTTCATTAATGATTTAGTCATCCTTATGGATGCAGGAAACAAGCAAAAATGGTGGTGGAATGGAAAGAATGGGAGCATGATGCCGTAGATGCCTTGGCCATAGCGAATGAGGGATGCATGAATGCTTTGAGAGACTGTGGTCTCAAGACGTTCTTCCTCACCTCTTATTTGCGAGCTCAACCAGAGCTATTACAGTTCATAGTGGATGCTTGGGATGTCGATGACCAAGTATTTCGCTTACGGGATCAAACCTTAGAGCTGGATGTATCTGATGTATACTTCATTACTGGGTTGTCACGGAGAGGGGCGAGCCCCATTTTGACCGGAAGCAAGCCTTCCGGGGAGAAGATAGGTGAAGTGAAGGCTCGTGTGTGCCCAATGGCACAATTTGGGAAAAACAGCGCCAAGGTGGATATCACCACCATCCATGATTTGGTTCTTAAGGTGATATTGTTCACCATCACACGCGCAGCTAGGGTAAGGCACCCGACGAGGCAAGTAAGAATCATCTGTTACTGGCGACAGAATGTCTCAGCCCCACCATTTTTGACTGGGCTACAGTGGTGACTACAAATATCAAAAGGCAGCTTACAAAGTGTAAGCGCGGGGGAGTGAAACAGTTCGGGTATGGCTCGATTGTCGTTTCATTCTTATTGGAACGATTACCCTTATTCCAGTACCAAGGAGCTGTAGTAGCGGATCCATTACCACGAGAGCCTAGGATGGCTCGCTGGGCAGCATTGATGCCCAGAGGAGGAGGGGGCCAGCAGATGTCTTGGCGGCCCGAGTTCTTCATATGGCTTCACCGCCAGCTGATCGTGGTAGAGGACTGGCCATATGCGGGAACCAACTTCATGGGGATCCAGACCTGCCACTGCCAGAGGGAGAGGAATGGGAAGAGGAGTTAGGCATGATCTTCTCTTTTTGATGTTTCTATGTTTTTTTTTTTTTTCAATACATGCATGTTTTGATGACAGTTGTATATATATGCAGATATGGGCCCAGAGCGGCCAGCCGGCTTGTCTCCTATAGCGCGGAGGGACCAACCTGCAGCTGACCCTCAGGAAAGGGGTGCCATGGGGGAAGAGCTGGTGCAGAATCTCGAGGGACTTACCCAAGGGATTCCAGGCTACGCTAGATTGGCGAACGTGCCATTTGCATACCAGTGGCACACGATGGAGGTGCCGACCCGCATCCATCATCTGTTGAGACGCTTAGTGTGCGCGGTGGCGTGCTATCATGAGAACCACCACGAGTAGACTCCTAGGTTTCTTTCATGCATATTTTTTGAGGGACATGTTGTCCGAGGATGTATCAGGATGAACATGTATTATTTTTGGGTTTTGTAACGCACACAGTGCAAACATTATGACACACATATATATATACATATGCCTATGGTTTATTATTGTGCTTTTATGTGCTTGCTTGTATGATGTTTTGATTATAAATTACGCAAATGTCTATCTAATACATGATTGGCCAATGCATCAGATAATGTGTTTAATCATCGTGGAATATGCTGATATGTGATAAAGTCAAAATTCCTTTCTAACAATTTAACACGTAAGTACAACCTTAAAATGTGACGGTCTCTGACGGAATATCGCCCATTGAGCTGATGGACGACAAGCTAAGAGTCTAGGTTAACAAGTAATGTACGAATACCGAGATTAATTTCCTCGGCTAATAATTCAATAACAGCGCTATATTCAGCAACATTGTTTGTAGTACAGCCTAAACAGACACCTTGAAGGTCTATCAACTCACCGTGAGGATCGTAGATCAGCCACGCCGCAGAGGACAAATTACGAGTACTGCGGCAGGCACCATCAGCGAAACCAATGTAAGGTGCACCCGACATCTGCACAAGAAGAAAAAAGACACAATAAGGGGCAATCACGATTTCACACCAAACCGAAAACATGAAAGCTCACACACACACATACACACACGCATGTACAAATAAAAGCGCATGAATTATGCATAGTACTTTTTCAAGTACAGCCCATTGCGGGGCTTATCAAGAGGATTACCTTCGTAGTCAATTAGCTCGTAGGCCCCTTTTTGCAACACTCTCTTTACAACGTAAGGGTCTAGCCACATGGGCTCGAGTTTGCCTGCCCCCAGCTTCTCATTTGCTTGGTCGTATAGAAGGACATGGTCTCCCTCAACAAAGGAACGAGGATGAATGGTATGGTCAAAATGAGTTTTGACTCTCTTCTTTTGAGCTTCGATAGCTAGAGAGGCTAAACGACGGGTCTCGTCTAACTGTTCTAGATAAAGAAGTCGTTCCTCTACCGGAGTGGTGTTGGGAAGTAACTCAATAGCTATTTTCAACGAAGGAATTTCACATTCTATAGGAAGGGTAGCCTCCAGTCCATAAACTAGTTGAAATGGAGTGAAACCGGTGGCGTCCTTCACAGAGGTTCGGTAGGCCTACAAGGCGGGAAACAACATCAGATGCCAATTAGACTTATGCACATTGACAGTACGTTGAAGCATCGTGAACAAAATCTTGTTAACAGCTTCAACCTGGCCATTAGACTGAGGATAGTACGGGGTTGAACTATCGAGCCGTAAGCCTAGTTGGGTTGTCAGCTCGGTCATCATGTGATTACGGAAATGCTTTCCGTGATCTGTGACGATGGCATGTGGAACTCCAAACTACGTAATAACATGATTGAACAAAAACTGCGCCACTGTATGACCGTCTTCAGTTAATGTGTGCATCGCTCGACCCATTTTGTAAAGCAATCGACAACAACGATAATAAACCCATGCCCCCCGCCCGAGCGAGGCTTACAGGTTGTATAATCAATGCCCCATTTTGCAAAAGGGCCTACAGTCACTACAGGGTGCAGTGGGCCGGTGGCGCACGCATCTTCCGCTGGTATATCTGGCATGCATGACACGAGCGGACAACAAGAATGCAATCCTTAAAAATGGAGGGCCAGAAATAACCAGCGCGGAGGATTTTTTGAGCTGTGGCATATTCGGACATGTGGCCACCACAGGCGCCAGAGTGGCAGTCATTCAGGACTCTTTCAGCTTCGTCGAGGGTAAGACTTCGACAGAGAACAGAGTCAACACTGAGGCAGTACAGGGTGTCCCCTATTATCCGACAGGGTTGAGATTGATGGCAGATCCGCCGCTGAGCATCTTTCGATACAGCGGGGCGGAAAGAGGAGGTTTGTAAATAAACAATAATATCCCCGTAACAGGGATCGAGGGTGCTGATCAGAAAAAGAGTTTTGTCTGGGATATGATCTTCTGAAAGAGAGGGTGCCGAAGGAGATGGCAAAGAACAGAGCAATTCAGCAAAGACCAGAGACTTCTTAGACTTGGCAGCAGTAAATTCCAAGTCAAACTCTTGGAGGATTACGATCCATTTTGAGTATTTTCCCCCCAGCAACTGACGCAACAAAATGTACGTCATCGGGTTGCAGTCAGAAATCATGGTCGTGGTGCGCAACAAGATATAATGCTGGAAACTTTGGACGGCGCACACAGCAGCCAATGCCAATTTCTCAACGTAAGCGTAGCGAGTTTCCATATCCAGGAGTTTGCGGTTGAGGTAATAGATAACATGCTCATTTGCGTCATCATCATCCTGCACTAGAACCATGCCGATAGTGGTATCGGCAGCGGCCAGATAGAGAGTATAATCACGATGGTAGTTCGGAGGTCTCAATAATGGAGTGGAAACGAGACCCTTGAGACGCTCAAAAGACTCCTGAGTGGTAGCATCCCAATGAAAGGGTGTGTCTCGCTTCAGTAATCGTGTGAAACCCTTAGCCACCTTAGCATAATTCAGAATGAATCGTCTGAGGAAATTTGCTTTGCCCTGCAAGCTCTGCAACTGCTGCAAAGAAGCAGGGGGAGGAATATTCAGAATGGCCTCGACTTTGAGGGGATCCAGACGGATGCCTTCTCGGGAGACAATAAACCCGAGTAGTCGGCCTGATTCAAAGAAGAAGACACATTTATGAGGATTGAGCCTAATACGGTAGTGTCGACAACAGAGAAAAATTTCGCGAAGATGGGAAGGATGGTCTTGACGCTTGACTGAATGAGCTGGAAGATCATCCAGGTATGGCTGTACAATGTGACGAATGTCATGAAAGGCATAAGACATTTCACGTTGGAAGGTCGCGCCGGCATTCTTTAAACCGAAGGGGAGCTTCTTATAGGCAAAAGTGCCCCAAGGATAGATAAAATCCGTCTTATGCTGATCAGCGGGCGTGATATTGATCTGGTTATACCCAGAAAAATCGTCCATAAACGACTAAATTTCACTTCCTGCACACTCATCAATAAGCTTATCGATGAAGGGTGTAGGGAAGTTATCCTTAGGACAAGCGCAATTGATATCACAGTAATCAACACAGACTCGAATAGTGCCCTAATTTTTGTTCATAGGGACTATATTAGAAACCCAATCGTCAGTGGAATGGGGTAAATGAAACCAGCCTTGAGAAGCTTTTCGACTTCTGCTTTGATGGCTGCGGCCTTTCAGGGGTGCACAGGGCGTAGGCGCTGACGAACAGGCTTGGCACCTGGATACGTAGGTATCTCGTGCACCACTATACTAGGGTCGATGCCGGGCATCTCTTCGTAGGACCAAGAAAAAACATCACGAAATTCGCGAAATAGGTCAGTGTAGAGTTGAACTTCCTTTGGAGTGTAATTGACTCCTATGTAAATGTGCTCGACAATCCCTGATTTGACAGAGATGTCAATGGGTTGGGTTTGCGTGATGTTTCCCATATTGCCCTCAGAAGATACTTGGTAAATTTGAATAGGTGTTTGAAGGGGCGAGGATGGGATACACGAAGCAAACCATTCGAGACATGCGATCATTTCCTGATGGGCAGGGAGAAACGAGGAGCGGTGGTGATGATCTGACCAAGGGGGCTCTTCAAGAGACATGGTCTCTATGATGGCTTCATCGGAAGGAAATATTTCTTTTAATGGATCTGAAGTAGCATCATCTCCAAGCCAAGGGAAATGAACATACAAATCGGGAGCACCGCTCGGAAGAGCAGGTTCGGGGGGGGAACCGATACAACAACGATTTCGACGTAGTTGAGCTCGGCAGGACTCAACAACATCATATTGCCCCAGGATTCTACCTGATTAGCGGGAGGAAGGACGCACGGAAATCATGTTAATAGGGGTGAGATTCGGAGGTGGAAGGGGAAAGACACCCATTAGAGCAGGATCTTTAAAGAGTTCAGCTCCCACACTCTCGAATGATTTAGAGGTATGCTCCACGAATGGCACATTACCTTCAGAAGAAGAGGCGAAGAAGGAGAGCTGATCCACCGTGACAATCTTCCCTTGATGAGGGAAACGAATGACATGGAAAAGGGAGGAAGCCACGGCTTGCATGGCGTATGTCCAGCTACGTCCAAGGAGGAGGTTGTAGGTAAGATTAGCATCGACAACTTCGACCTCCACTTCTACCGTCTTTCCTTCCAAGGAGATGGGCAAGCGTTGGAGGATACCGTAAGGACGAGACTCTCTTCCATCAAAGGCTTCTAATGTCGTAGGAGACTGGCTTAATGTAGGAGAACCAATAGCTTTCCAACAAGCAACAGACATGATGCAAGTTGAGGCACCTTCATCAATGATTGTACAATGAATCGTTTTGCCATTGATGATGACCTGTATAAGGAAAGCGATTTGGTGAGGCAGTCTAGGCGTATATCCCTCGAGATTAAAAGAAATCAGATCCGAGTCAGCCGGGTCTATGCCACCGATGGCCGATAGCAAGGACTTCCTCTGTGTTGTAGGGAAAAGTATCCGACTCGGATGACCCTATCCCACTCTAAGGGTGACAGTTCCTTAGCAACAACTGTAAAACAAACTACTTAAGGTTTACTTCTTTATGAAAGCAAAAGAGAATGGAGAAAGCACTAATCGTTGCCTTGCGCTTAATGTCGAATCCAAACTCTTCTCTTTGACCGCTTGCTCCTAGCTCTTTGTCCTTCTGCTCGCCCAGCTACAATGAGATCCTGCAAAATAACAAAGAAGGAAACTACAAGAGGCATGCAATCATAACTGGTTCATGGATTAGTGTAAACCAAACATGCAATCATCACAATATACAATTGAAACAAGAGCACATAGAAGAACCTCAATAGCTTTTATTAATGAAGAAATAAAGGTTCTGAGAGTATTACAACCATTGAAGGCTCCAACCCAGCAACACCTCCCAGCAGAAAGAATTGCTCTTCTTCACCTCTCTCAAACAATCACCCAATAACTCGATAATGAAACCAACAGCATATCATTACTTTGCACAAAATTCCAGCCTCCTGAGCTCATAGGAGAGAGCTCAATATATAGATGAATTGAGAAAGGATGAGTCAGCTTGCAACTGATGTGTAGCTGCCTTGTGTCCTCTCTCTCTTCAGTTAATCTTTAGTTGATCTTCAGTTCTTGAGTCCACTTGGTGAACCTTGCTTCCACTTGGAGAAACAAAGCCTCTGACTCATCACAAGGCGAAATCCCTGATCCAAGTGTCATTTTTGGAAGATTCCAAAGCAATGACTCACTGTGCCACTTGTCCTTTCTCGCTCAGCGCAGGTGGCCTTTGTCCCACTTGCTTTGCAACACAGGTACACCATGGAGCAACTGAGTTTCAGCGCAGAACCCTAGTGGAGCACCTGCTTTGATTTCAGGATTGCTTGTTTTTGAGTGTTTTCAGGTGGAGAACTGATCTGAGAGCTGTTGGTTTGCTGACCTTGTTCCTCTAGGGGTAGGAACATCATGTTTAGGGAACTTTGGATCCCTTGGATTATTGACAATTCATGCTTGTTGCTGTAAGGCACAAAATTGTCTATAACAGATGCCCCCTAAAGTATGAGGTCGTTTATCGGGTGAAATGCTTTATTGAGAGGATCCGAAGTTCATTCAATCTGCTGGGAAGTGTCCTGTAATAAGATACAATACAATACATTATTTTTCATACATTTTTCATGATCTAGCTGAGGCGGGCATTCCCATGCTCAGCTTTATAAATACATTTTGGTACATAGAACAGACGATCGTCTGATTGTAGACTGATAATTCTCTGCCGAAATTATCATCCTTTGAGAAGGATGATCATCTGCTGTAATGATGTACATATCAAATGTTTTTATGTCCTGAATATATATCGCAGCCCGGATGGATGAAACTAGATCCGGGGTCTTCAGTCTCTTCCGATCTTCACTCGATGTACAAGTTGATCCATGTGAGAATTTCTTGAAGTCGAACATGGAAAGACATCGCTTGATTACCGGTCAATTATGTAAACCGTTAACAAGCGCGAGAGGAATCACCGATAAGGATGATGACCCTCAAGGTACGGCAGTACAATCCACATGGTGGGAATAAAGGACTTGGCGTCGACCACCATGCAAAATCTTCTGGTCGAAGGTCATTGATGTATACCTGTCGCCGGAAGTGAGAAACTTGCCATTGAGGCATGCAAGCTTCAAAGTACTGAGGGGGGTGTTCCTAGATCAACTCCTTGGATAATGAGCTGATGTCGACAAGGAGCGATCCGTCAAAGGAGGGCCTTAATGAATCCCACATCAGTGACACGGAACGGAGCTAGTGATTGTGATGAGGTGAAAACAAACTGTGATGTATGATTCAGGGTGGCGGTCATGAAGTGGATGAAGGATAATGTATGGCAGTGGGTGGAACACGGTTGACTCTTTACAGAACCACATCTCTTGAACATATAACGACACTGATGTGATGGATTGGTAGCATTACCCCAATTGTGGATGGTGTGGCGAGGACCATGGTTATGAGACCGGTGAATGAAACAACCCAACCCGATGTGATACGGAGGACAAAGTGTCATGTTCAAGAGCAACTTGCTACCATTAATGCTGTGAGGTTCTCCCAATTTTTCCCCAGTCATTGCTGACCAGTACCTCTTTATTTTTGTCAAGCTTGAGGAGGATAACATATGCTTGTTCTATAACCTGCCCTTCGGGCAAGCCCATCGCTATGTTTTAACGAGCCTAGCGATAGGGAAACTCGTTCTCGTCTAAAGACAAGTTTGTCGCTATTTAATCATTTTAACGAGTCTAACGACAAAGAAAACTCGGTCCTTTTCAATTTTAGAGAGTCTGAAAAGGTACGAAAAGTTAACTCCAAAATTCCTTTTTCGTCTTCTAATCCCTTAAGTCCGAAAAAGTATAAAAAAATACAGAAGGGATGAATTTTTGATTTCTTTAACGAGCCGAACAAAACAAGCGCTCGATCTTTTTGTGTAATAATCCCTCAGGTCCAAAAAGATTAAAATCTAGAGGAGGGATAGCTCTTCTTGTCCTTTAACGAGCTGGAAGGCCAAAACTCGGCAAATTTTTCATATTTTACGAGTCAGTGAAAAGAGCTCAAAGAAGACTCGTCTTTTGAGGAACGAGTGATGAACAGGGATAGCAGTAGATTCCAGGTACAGGTTGGAATTCTCCAATCATGGCAGTGTCACAAGGATGGCTAAGTGAAATCACTCTTCCCAACTGTTCCTCAAAATGGGTAAACAAACATATGGAGGTGAACGATTGGCCAAATGAACGGATGGAGGTGATGGCATATAAACACGACCAAGGGCTTTTAATATGGCTTTCAAAGGTTACATTTCTCGAGGTTGTTTACCGGTTCATTTTTTCTGGATGAGCTTGAACTGTAGGGAAAGATTGCTCACAACTTGTGTTTATTTTTTAACGAGCATGAACTCTGTACAAAACTGCTCGATTCTTGCATTTATTTTTTAACGAGCATGAACATTGCTAAAACTGCTCGATTATACCAGTCTTAATACAAGGAATGCTTTAGGTGAGGTAATCTTATTTGAGGAGTGATACCCCACTAATTACTCCAATTTGGCAGGTTTTAACTTTTGCCCTTCATCCTTTCTTTATGCAAGCTGGAAACGGCTAATCCTACGAGTTTAACGGGTTAGACCTACAGGTTTACAAGGAGGACCTAAAAATTAAAAAAAAAAAATAGTCGTCCCGTGCTTGCACTCCAAAAGGTTTGCATGTCCCTAGGTATAAAGTATAATTTCGAGATTCTGCCATCTTACTTATTATCCGAATAATGGTTTTGTTCGCTGCCGCAAACTAAACTCTTTTTTCGGCGATGTCTATCATTAGGTTGCTAAGGACGGTGACTACTTGTTGCAGCAATTTCCTCTCTTTCTTTGAAGACTGCCCCTACTTCTGTTTTAAAACATATTGTTTTAATGGGTGAGGCTTGACATTCAAAGATGGTGCCTTCTTGCTGCCACAAATAGACCCCCTCCTTAGGAGAGCCCACTTCTTTAGACAAAGGGAGCGATTCTTCCGCTTCAACATAACTTTGACAAAAGAATTTTATCCTAGAACAACCCTCTCTTCCTTTTTTGGACGGGGTACGGACTAGTCCATTCTTCTGCGGAAATTAACTTTATACCTAAGGTTTTCTCTGCCCGAGGCAGGCCAGGGTGCATGCCCCCTGGGTCCCCATTCTTTTCTTCTTGAATTACTCGCATTCATCGGGAAGTAGAACCGGGGGCGGTGGCATTCCTTGAGTGAATAAACCGTTAAGGGATGGTATTTGACTATTTGCAATGCATGATCCTGGAAATGAAAGTTGGTCTACGAGCTGGACCATTCTTCCTTCGTGCGGAAAACACATGACTCTAAAGAGTGAGGACACTATTGCCTCCATGCAATATATATAGTCTCGTCCAAGGAGTAAGTTATATGCCAAGGGTCCCTGGACGACCATGATGTTCATATGAACTGTCTTCCCTTTCAATGTAACTGGAACATTGGGGAGAATCCCTAATGGGTGACTCGTTCCTTTATCAAAACCTGATAGATTTCTCATCTCAGGTAAAAGCGCCGGGCAACCCAGTGCTTTCCAAGCAACAGAGGAAAGGATACTCACAGATGCCCCCTCATCAATGATAGTTCTAGCCATCACCATTCTGTAGATTTGGACTATGATTCTGAATGGGATACTAGCTGGTAACCGGGGTCTGCCTAGTTGATTCCAATCAAAGGATACAACTAGGTTGCTTGGTGGTGGGACCGAATATACGGCCGGATACGACCCTGATGATGTTCCTTCCTGCGATAAAGGAATGGGCGCATTGCCCTGATGCTCATCAGAGTCTGTGTTGATGATGTAGAGCATTGGGAAGGTATGTTTTAATAAATAATTTAGTGATGTTTTAAGCAATAGTTGTAATCTTTTCTTTATTATAAAGTAGGGTAAACGCAATAAGAATGAGTCCAAAATGATCCAATCACTAATAGTTGTCTTCTCTACGCAGGGAAAGGTAAAAGCAGGAAAGCGCAACGCAAAACGGGAATTTGATGAGAAGATAACGGCTGTCCCTCCAATTCTAAATAAGGTTCAGACCAGGTCGAGTAAATCAAGGAAGATCAGTCCGGAACGAGATGAAGGACTGCCAGTTCGGAAATACAGGCCGAGTAAAGGAAAGCGTTAACAGTTTAGTGGATCCCTCAGGATCTTCGATCCTGAGGGATCGCTACGATCAATCGTTTTGTCGACCAATGAACTCCGCCGTTAATTGTATAAAAGGAGGGTAGCATTGGAAACTAGGGGATTTACTTTTGTATCTTTAACTTTCTGTTCACGAATTTTATTGTCAGTTGAACTCAGACTATTGAGTCTCTCTGAGACTTAGTTTTGTACTCTCAATGATGCGTTAATATAATATCTTTGGTGTTAATTTCTCCGTGTGTCTGAAGTAGTTTACGGCAGTGCGCCATTGGAAGCTTTGGGCCCGGCTCCAACGGACACTGGCTGATTGTACCATTACAATTCTGCTTTGTGTGGTTTGTTTCTCATAATCTGTTATGGTTGCATGTTGTTTCATATTTATTCATCTGTAGCTTTCCTGTTATAAATCTCTGTAACAAGTTCATATCATACTTTCAGGATTCTTCGCATACTGTTGATCTGAGTTGTTTGCATCAATTACAGAATTCATAAGTAGAATATTTCAGCTACAGGTGATTGGGGGTAATGGATTGTTGGTGACTATTGCAGATCGTGTACATATGATTGACGTTTCCTGTCTTTAATGATTTGCTGTTCCATTTGATATATATATGATTGACGTTTCCTGTCTTTAATAATTTGCTGTTCCATTTGATTAAGCTGCAAACTTGTATAAACGATTGCTTTCCCTTTGTATGTAAATGTGTGCCAAGGATTGGAAGTGTTGACCTCGCGAGACTTAGTTTCTTTACTGTCGTTCCATTTACTGCCGTTCCATTTACTGCCGTTCCTTTTATTGCCGTTCCTTTTATTGCTGTTCCATTTCTGAAGTTGCTGTTTCATTCTGTTTTCTTGCTGTTCCTTTCGCTTGCGTTTATTGAAGTGGCATGAGAGGAGGTTCAAGACTGTTGTGAGATACAGCAGATGCTATAATGCTCCCAGATCATGATCCATACTCCTTCATCAGTTTCTAGGGGGATAGGTTACTAATTCCATACCCTCGACCGACGAAGTTGCTGCGTGTGTGATTTCTTTATGCAAAAGTAATTTAGCATTAGCATCCGTTTACTCTTGTATTCTTTAGATCTATACTACGAATCATTATCCTGACAAATAGCCTCAATTAAGATGTCCTTTACAATAACAAAACGCTCCCGGATTGACTTGTAATGTGAGATAACTAGAGGTGAAAAAGACCCTTGTTACAGCTCCACATTTTGGCGCCGTTGCCTGGGAAGGGTATAGCCATTTGTCTTTTAACAGGGTAGTGTGCGAATCTGTTAGGGGAGAACTGGATCTTAAAAACGGAAGGTAAGAACCTGCGTGCGGAGCATGTAAAAGCCCTGCTCCACCGTCCGCTTTCCTAGCAGAATTGATTTAGTAATTTAATTGGAGTGCATGACTAAGCAGAAAAAGCCAGAAAAGAATCAAAAGCCTCCATCCAAAACCGAAAAAGCCAAGGGGTCGGCGACCCTTGGACGAAAGACCTTTATAGACGAAATTTATAAGAAAGCCGACTCTCAGCCATCAGTAGGTTATAGGAAAGTAAACTCTAAACAACCTGCTAGTTCCCTTCAGGCCTCAGAATCACCATCTGAAGCCTTTGCTGAGGTGCACAGTCAGACAGAGGAGCAGGACTTTCAAGAACTTGACAATTCGACTCCTGGACCAGTGCACGAAGGAAATTTTAGCAACCTTTGCGAAGGAGAAGGAGAAACAGGGGAAATTGAGGAACCGAGATCTCCTATTGAATCAAACCAGCCTTTAAACAGTCCGGATAAAGGAAGCACTGCAAAAATCCTTGTTGAAGGAATTCATTCACCTCAGACAGTAGGGGCCATCATTATCCCTGATAAAGGGAGTGCTGTGAAAATAGTTCCCGCTAAGATTACCCCTCCTCAACCAAGGAATACTCTCTTGGAAATTCTTGAAGATTACTGGCATATATTTGATTCCATGGCGCAGAATCAGCCAAATACCCAAACCTCTACTTTGCAATATCCCATAGTAGATTCCGCTGCGAATGCACCGATGAAGGCAATTCCGCTTCAACATATCCCGACGTTTCATGGACTCACATCAGAAGACCCTGATGCGTTTCTATTCGAATTTGATGTGTTATGCAGGGGATACGATTACACCACTGATCCCCAGAAGCTAAAACTGTTTCCCTCTACTTTGAAGGGAGCAGCTCTGAGATGGTTCATGGGTCTAGGTGGTGGAGTCATAAACAATTGGGAAGAAATGAAAGTGGCCTTCTTAAAAAAATATCAGGATTACTGTAGATCAAGAGAACTAAAGGATGAAATCTTTCAAATGTCAGCCAGACCAAACGAAACTTTAGAAGAATATGTAGAACGTTTCCAATATAACTTGCAGAGATCTCCATATGCATCATTACCTCTGCCCGATAACGTGTTGAAAACTGCATTGATTAGAGGTATGAAGGAGCAATGGATTGAAACGTTGAATATTATGGGAAAAGGAGACATTTATCAGGAAAATTTTGCTGACATCATTAATCTGTGTATCAGGAGCTCAAGAGGCAGCACAAGGATCAAACCAGCAGAATATGATCGCTTCACTAGAGACAATCGAATATCAACAGAAGGAGTATCACGAGCGGAACTTGGAAATCTGCTAGAGAATTTTAAAACTGATATCATGGGGACATTAACTACACAGCTTGATATTGTGCAGGCTAAACAGAAGCAAGTAGAGGCGGAACAGAATCTGGCAATTTTCTGCCCGCGATGCAGGAAGAAACATAGCCAGAAAGAATGCTCGCTCGATACAGTTCAAATATGTGCTATTTGCACCAAGGACCATCCGACTGAACGCTGTCCCTCGCTTCCTGGTTTGAAGGCGGTGTACAAAGAAGCAGAAGAGGAACCAGAATCAGCATATTTTATTAACCAACGTCGTCAATGGCAGCCTAGGCAATCTGGTATGTTTCAAGATCCCTCCTCTTCTTTTCAATCTCCGCAATTTAATGCTCAGCAACAGAATATGTGGCAAAATCAGTCTCAACACCCGTTTTCAAATTGGTCACCTCAAATGTTTCCTACTCCGAACCCTTGGATGAACCAAGCTGGTTGGCCAAACTTTCCTTATCCTCCGCCATATTGGCCAAATAATTCATATCCTTCGCAGTGGACCCCTTCCACTTCACAAAGTTCACCCTGGCAGAGCAACTGGCCAAGATCGACATATCAAACACCAGGATCAATTCCGCTCCCTCAACCAACTCTGCCAGCCTTGCAACAAAATCCCCAGCCCAACCTAAGACCGCAGCTCCCAGCCCAACCCAACCCTAACCCAAATAATCGACCAGTTCAATCTCTTCAAATTATAGAATCTTCCGAGATTGAATCTGCTCTGCAGGAGTGCAATGATCTTCAGTTGAGATCTGGGCGAATAATAGAAACTGAGGGACATAGAACCGCTCATATTGAAAACCAGTTACCGATAGAACAGCCGTCACAACAAGAAGATGTAAGTAAAGACCAGGTTCATCAGCAAGTAATTACATCTTCCCCACCTTTCCCAGAACGACTGGCCATTCCGAGACAAATGCAATATCCGGATTTTGATATTCTGGGAGAACTCCAAAACTTGTATATAAGAATTCCATTCCTTCAGGCTATACAGGATATCCCCATATATGCAAAAACCATAAAAGACCTGTGTAGCAGAAAAACAAAAAGAAATATAACCCCTAACCCTAGAGTCCAGGTAGTCGGCACCTTATCCGACCTCTTATCAGGGAAAGAAACACCAATTAAATATGAGGATCCTGGAAACCCAATTGTCACTGTTCAAGTCCGTGGGCAGACCCTGACCAACGTTTTAGTAGATCTAGGGGCTGCGATTAATATCCTGACAACATCAACCTGCCAGAAGCTTGGAATCACATCGGTAGAGCCTACTTCCACTTTACTAGAGCTAGCTGACCGATCAGTAATAAGACCAGAAGGCACCTTGTATGATGTCATGGTTTCATTGGACTCTTGGGAATACCCGACCGATTTTCTGGTGATTAATCCAAAAACCCGACTAGATGGACATCCGCTAATTCTAGGTAGACCATGGCTCGCTACTGCTGACGCCTACATTGGATGCCGGCAGGGAAACATGACCATAACCAAAGGACCGGATATCAAAAATTTAATCTTGTACCCGCCAGCCCAGCCAAGCATCACACCTCATATATCACTGACCAATCTGCGCCCTGCCTCATATATTACTGATAATATTAGACCACCATTAACAGTCCAGGAAGCGCTAGATTTTAAAGATCAAACGGAAGATGATGCCATCAATAAATTCATTAATCAAACAGAATCCACATCGTATACACAATGCTTTATGATAAAAGCGGCATTTGATAACGAATTAGAGGAAGATCCTCTAAAAGATGACAATGACCCAAATATACCTGTAACCTCTGTTGCTAACAGCAAAGTAATACAAATTGAACCGGGCAAAACTTTAAACATTAACGCTAATCTGACACCTGAGCAAGAGACCAAACTCATCCAGCTCCTACGAAAGTATCAGGAGGCATTTGCTTGGGACTATCCCGATATGAAGGGGATTGATCCCCAGCTATGTACACATCGTATCTATATCGAGAAAGATGCAAGACCGGTTCGCCAACCACAGAGAAGACTCAATCCCCATTTAAAAGATGTTGTAAAAGATGAGCTGCAGAAATTATTAGACGTTAATTTTATTTATCCTATTTCTGACAGCAAATGGGTCTCCCCACTTGTGGTAGTACCTAAAAAGAACGGGAAATGGAGGATTTGTGTCGATTATAGAGAATTAAACAAAGCTACACAAAAAGATCACTTCCCTCTCCCCTTCATAGACCAGGTACTGGACACCTTAGCAGGCAAGAAATTCTTTTCTTTCTTGGATGGCTTCAGCGGATATAACCAGATCCAGATTGCCCCTGAGGACCAGGACAAGACTACCTTTACTTGCCCCTGGGGAACGTTCGCCTACCGAGTCTTACCCTTTGGATTATGCAATGCTTCGGCCACATTCCAACGGGCTGTTCTTAGCATCTTCGCAGATTTAATTAATGATGGATTGGAAGTCTATATGGATGATTTCACACCATATGGAGATGACTTTGATCCAGCCCTGGACACTCTCGAAAAAGTTCTAGAGTGTTGCATCGCTACCAGGCTTTGCTTGAGTCACGAAAAATGTTACATGATGATGACAGAAGGACTCATTCTGGGACATTACATCTCAGCAGCTGGTATTCAGGTAGACCCGGCTAAAATTCAAATACTCATGCTTATCCCAACCCCCACTAATCAAACAGAGGTACGCAGTTTTCTTGGTTTTTCTGGGTATTATAGACGATTTATACAACATTACTCACGTATTGCCGCACCTCTACATGCATTAACTGGAAATGTTGATTTTTTGTGGACAGAAAAATGTGATCGAGCCTTCGCAGAATTAAAGAAGTTGCTATCTACAGCTCCAGTTCTCAGAGGACCTAATTGGAACTTACCATTCCAAATTTCAACCGACGCCTCAGACACAGCAATCGGTGCAGTTTTGGGCCAAGAAGAAGAGAAAAGACCATACGTTATCTATTACATCAGCAAAAATTTGGCTCCGGCTGAATTAAATTACACTGTCACCGAAAAAGAATTTTTAGCTGTGATACATGCTATTAATAAGTTTAGACACTATATTACAGGCTATCCCGTTATTTTGTATACAGACCATTCTGCTATTAGGTATTTAGCAAACAAGTCTGTTACAAATGGAAGAATAACCAGGTGGTTGATCTTGTTGCAGGAATTCGACATTACAATCAGAGACCGACCAGGGAAGGAGAACCCTGTAGCTGATTTTCTTTCACGAATACCAAAATCAGTTGAAATAGCAGCAGTTGAGGACCAATTGCCAGATGAACACTTATTTGCTGTCGCTGTTCAGACTCCCTGGTACGCTGATGTGGCTAATTATCTCGCAGTAGGTAAGCTTCCAAAACATTTAACTCCCAATGAACGGAAACAGATCATCCAGAAAAGCAATCGATTTTCGTGGGTTGGGGGCTATCTGTTTCACACAGGCGCAGATATGGAAATCAGAAGATGTATTCGAGAAGACGAAATCTTTGATATCTTGAAAGCCTGCCATGACGGGCCATGTGGAGGACATTTCGCTGAATGCAGAACAGCACACAAAGTATTACAAACGGGATATTACTGGCCTACAATTTTCAAAGATGCCAAAAAATTTGTCCAGGCCTGTGATAGTTGTCAGCGTGTAGGACGACCTGGCCCAGCAGACGAAATGCCTTTGCGGCCTCAATTGGTGATCGAACCTTTCGAACGCTGGGCTCTGGACTTTGTCGGACCCATCAACCCCCCATCAAACCAAAAAACCTACATTTTGGTGGCAACTGAATATGTTACCAAATGGGTTGAGGCGGAGGCATTACCCAGAGCTACAGAGGAGTCGGTAATACAGTTCTTGTTCCATTTGTTTGTACGTTATGGTCTTCCAAGGGAAGTGGTTACAGATGGAGGACCACAATTTGTGGGACATAAATTAGCTGCAACACTCAATAACCATCACATCCACCACAAAATTACTACCCCATACCATCCGCAGGCAAATGGGCAAGTCGAGAACAGTAATAAGATAATAGAGTCAATTTTGACAAAAACTGTTGCCTCACACCGCCGCGATTGGGCCGCCCGACTACCGGAGGCACTGTGGGCTTATCGAACCACATGGAGAAGTACCACCGGCTATTCACCATATCACTTAGTGTTTGGAAAGCAACCCATTTTTCCTATAGAATTTGAGATCCAAACCCTGCGAACTGCCCAAGAAGTCGGATTGGATTTAAGTGAAGCACAGAAAAATCGATTACAGCAAATTAATGAGTTGGACGAAACAAGGCTCGCTGCATTACAGAATACAGCACTCATCTAGCAACAGCGAGCCAAGTGGCATGATGCGCTCATCAAAAACAAGATATTTCACGAAGGAGACTGGGCTCTATTATATGATTCTAGATTTCAGGATTTCCCGGGGAAGCTTCAGACTCGATGGTTGGGACCATACGAGATTCAAAAAGTCCATGACAATGGGACCCTTACTTTGATTACAATCGATGGATCTGGATATACATTTAAGGTAAACGGCCACCGAGTTCGTCTGTATCGCAAACCGCTCACTCAGGAATCATTTTGCCAGCAGTTACGCCAAGATACTAACATCAAGATGATGGGAGAGGAAGCAAAAACTTCCTCCCCTATAGATTGGTAAGCAGTTCATTCTTTATTACCACATTTTGTATATAAGATTGTAAATTTTGTATATATGTTTCGAGTGTGTGTTTTGCTGTTCCTTTTCAAAAGGAACAACACTTGTGTGTTTTGCTGTTCCTTTTCAAAAGGAACAGCACTTGTGTGTTTTTCTGTTCCTTTTCAAAAGGAACAGCACTTGTGTGTTTTGCTGTTCCTTTTCAAAAGGAACAGCACTTGTGTGTTTTGCTGTTCCTTTTCAAAAGGAACAGCACTTGTGTGTTTTGCTGTTCCTTTTCAAAAGGAACATCACTTGTGTGTTTTGCTGTTCCTTTTCAAAAGGAACAGCACTTGTGTGTTTTGCTGTTCCTTTTTAAAAGGAACAACACTTGTGTGTTTTGCTGTTCCTTTTCAAAAGGAACAGCACTTGTGTGTTTTGTTGTTCCTTTTCGAAAGGAACAGCACTTGTGTGTTTTGCTGTTCCTTTTCAAAAGGAACAGCACTTGCATGTTTTGCTGTTCCTTTTCAAAAGGAACAGCACTTGCGTGTTTTGCTGTTCCTTTTTCAAAAGGAACGGCACCCTTGAGTTTTTGCTGTTCCTTTTCAAAAGGAACAGCACTTTTGAACTTTTGCTGTTCCTTTTCAAAAGGAACAGCACTTTTGAATTTTATCCCTTTTTAGAAGGAGCAACATTTGTGTGTTTTTTTCAATTCTTTTTTAGCAAGCAGCATTTGAGTGCTTTTGTTATCTTAGGACATTGCATCAAAAGAACCCTCCCACCCTCCCTTGTAAGAAAGAAATAGTATGCCCTCGTCCTTTCTATAAGAAGAAAGCGTTGTCCATCCTTTTCCTGAGGCCATAAGTAGCAGCTATATATGCAACAAATATAAAAGGCATGATATATCGAGATCAGCACATCAAAAATCGCTATCTATAACAGCCCTAGTATTGATGCAACAAAGGAAGGATCCATACACTCATCATTTTTTTTCAGCCATAAGTCTTACCTCCTCTGCCCTGTTGGAAAATTTCATCATGTTACGTTCCTACAATTTTCTTTATTATTACTTGGAAATAAGAATAGAAAATTTATATCTTCCTATTGGGATAACAAGACTTCTTCCGCCATTCCCACTCTTAAGGAGGGCTGAACCACCCTTATGTGTAACTATACAAGAGCAAAAGTCCATCTCAAAAGAAAAAAAAGCAAAAGCAGAACCAAAAGAAATTATTTGTCAAATGCAGGATAGGGGGTTTCATTAAAGAACCAGCATACTATGATCATAAGATTGGAAGCGAAGTGGCATTCCCATCATGGCCACCACACCAGGGATATGGTCCAATAGGTTCATTATATAAACAAACCTTGGAACAGGGGGTCTCATCACGAGCCAGCCTGCCCACGTTTCGCGCCTCTCTGGTGAATGGCGTCATGGTTATCTGGTTACCAAGCCAGCATGATGGCCTGCATGTTGACAAGAATTGCTCTTCAAAACTACACAAAGGACTATGGTTCCGGGGTGAAATAAACAACTCTGCCACGGTTATAAACACCGGTCAGCAGCAGAGCTCTGTTAATGGTATTGGAGTCAAAACATATACACCAATTTGGATCTTATTAAATATTTCTTTCTATCCTCGTAATAATTATATCTTACACCTTAATGGATACGTCACATGAACATTTATCATTACCAATTATGGCAAAGGTATTGACTATGACTATCTCAGACTTTCCATGAGTGATAGACGTCCTATCCTTATGTTCTCCATCACATCACGAAGGCTTATGTTAAACGCGATCTATCTGTCGCATCGATCTCGGTATTTCTTTGTCTAATCTGAAACATGGCAAAACTTTATAAGTTGTTCCATTATGACTCGGTGATGGGATGACCGCCTTCTTCTATTTGACGGCTGAGGCAGCCTATCATTTCGCGCGGGGGGGAGGTGACTTCATTACTCCGCCGGCCACGTGTTAACACATCATTCGGAAATGATATGATACGAAGGTACGATATGCGTTAACGGCATGACAATGCTATTTTTTGCAAAAGTTGTTATTTATGATCAATTATTCATGCATGCTCTGTGTCTTTTCTTTTTGTTGCCGCGATTACGTTCTTTGCATTGCTGTTCCATCTAGACCCTGAAACAGAACCATGGGGGGAAAGGCTATCAGAAGCGAGCCGAGCGAGCTCGTAGTCTCCGAAGCAGCTCGAAAGATCTTAGAAAAGGCAGGGTATTTAACTTATTTTGGCCGCCTGCGCAAATCAAACGAAATAGTGGCCATGGAATTCCTGCAGAATTTGCAGGAAGAACACTCAGTGGTAGGTGGGAAGCAGATAACAGTCACGAAGGAAATAATCACGGAAGTAACCGGATTACCAGACTTAGGTCCAATATGGACGACAAAGAAAGAAAGACTGCAAAAGATCGTAGAACTCTTCCAAGATGAAGGGCAGAAGCTGACAGTGAAGGGAAAAGGAGTGCTGCCGACAACACTGGGAGAACCTTGGAGCGAACTGGCAAAGGTAGTACAGAGCTACATCACCTGCGAAGGATGAAAAGATGTGGTAAGGCTGCGTCACCTTAAGCTCTTAGCTGTGTTAAAAGGAAAATGTGCTGTGAATCTCCCTGCATTGTTAAATTCATTGCTGCATGATACCTCTCGGAGCCTGAAAAAGGCACACCATGAAGACGCAGTGGTTAGCCACCACGGGTTGATCCGCCTGATAGTGACATACAGTCTCGCTCAGCAGCAGACTAGCTGGCGGGAACTTATTACAGCAATTGGAGGGGAAGTAGCATCACCATCCCCAAAGACGAAGCACCCCGCTAGCACCTCCGAAACACCTAAAAAACCCAGAGAATCACCAAAACCTAAGCAACCCTCGGGCACAACCGAGCAAGCGAAGAAACGCATAAAGCTAGGGAAACAAAAATGCACCCCTGAAGCAACTAGACATGCAGAAAAACGTAAGGAATTGGCCGCAGAAAGACGTGCTACCTTAAAGCGAAGGTATTCCTCTGGCACAGAAGAACAGGTTGAAAAACGCAGAAAGGTGGAGGTGGAAGAACAGGTGGTCAGCACACCCGAACAGCCCGGGAGGCCTAGAAAGTCAGTTCGGTTGGCAAAGATAAGAGGTAGGCTAGAAAAAATCCAGCCAAACATTGACCAGCCGATTGAAATAATAGAGGAACCTCCAACGCCAGAACAAATACCTGGGGAAAATGAGGGACGAACAGAGAACGAAGTAGGAGCTGAAGAAGGAAATAGGGATGACGACTCTGCGGCCGAGACCAGCTATCCAGAGGCAGCTACTGAGCAGCCAATTCGGGAGAAGGAGATGGAACAATTGGGGGGTAGCCATCCACAAACCCCTGTGGAGGAAGAAGAGCTGGCCACCATCTTGGCCAGCCTTAGAGGTTATCCTTCACCCTCCAGTCCGGCAGAGCCTCCCGAAGGACCTTCTGAGGAAGAGACGCGTGACGAATTGCATGATGGAATGGCAGGGGAAGAAAACCCCCCTGTCATCGACAAAGAAAATGTGAATACCAATCAGGAACAAGCCATTCCCAAAACACCAGAAGGAAATCCACCCGCTGATGGCGGGGGGGATGGAAATGTTTGTCGGGAACAGGACGTTCCCCGAATGATAGAAGAAACCCTCGATGAAAGAGGAGCAGAACTGAGGGCCGCCCATGTGCCCACAGCCGAGGCAAGAGAAATTAAGAAGTTGAGAAGAAAACAGCAGAAATTGTTGAATATTATAGCCCAGCTTCAGCAGAAAATTCGAAGTCTGAAAGCCAGTTTGAGAATAAAGAGGACTGTAAGAAGAAAAAGAAGGACAAATACAGCTGGGTCCTCTCAGAGAGGAAGACAGAGCACCTATAGGCATCTAGTAGGTCGATACTCTGCTAGCAAACCTGCAGCTGTTCCAATTAATACTGAGGAACAAAATGCTGTTCCATTTGGAACAGAGCACCAGAATGCCGTTCCTATTGACATAGAGGAGCAGGCTGATATTCCAAACAGCCCATTAGAACCAACTGCCGTTCCAATTAAAACTGAGCCACAAGATGACATCCCAGTTATAGAGGGACCACCGTACCCCTTTATACATGTCAAGAAGGAAGGGGAAAATAGAGCAGTTCGCACTGAGACACCACCTTCAGGGAAAATTAAGCGACGAAATGTAAAGGTCCAGGCGAAACTTCCTGCCTCCAGGGAATCATGGGAAAGGGATCCAAAAACCAAGGCCTTGCGCCGCGAGATAAGACAGGCCCAACAGGAGGCTGAACAACTACAGGAACAAATGATCCCTCGAGAGAAATATGAGGAGCTGCAACAGGAGGTTGAGCAGAGGATTCCTCGAGAAAAATATGAGAAGCTGCAGCAGGAAGTTGAGCAGAGGATTCCTCGAGAAAAATACGAAGAATTGCAGCAGAGGTCTGAGCAGTTAGAGGAACAAAGGATCCCTCTGGAAAAACATGAAGAACTGCAACAGCAGCTGAGAAACATGAGTGAATCGGAGAGTCAGGCTTTTGAAGGATGGCAGAAGGAACAGGAAAAGGTTGCTAAGGTAACACGTCGACTAGATGCTGTTATTAAACAATTGGACACTGTATGTTCGTTGTATGATGATGTTTTGACTTGCAGGGCCCCCGCGAAGAATTATGCTTTATTCCTCCTTGAAAGATACTTAAGATTGAAACTAAAAGCTGTCAGGGCAGGTGCCCCCATTCAAATTAATACTGTTAATGATTTCATTGATTGTTGCAAACATTATGGGGTTAAGGTCCAACGATTATTATGCGAATTTTATTTGCACAATATGGTGCTTGAGCAGGAAACTGACCTAAACCCTGGTCCCTTTGTGGGGGATATACAGTTGCAAGCCTTTGTTTCATTCGGGGTCAATCAGTTAAAGTGGCTCAGGGCTTACAATGCCTTTCAGAGGCAGGAGCACAACCTAGATCTATGGGTCAGGGCTGAGCCTCAAGATCCAGTTCGCCTATGGCAATCACACAAAAGCCTTATGAGAAACCCTGGCGTTATAAAACTACTAGGACCCATGCATGAGGAGTTGATCCGAAATAGCTTAGAATACTTCCTGGTTATTAAAGATTCCGCCTTGGAGGCTGCCAAATTCCGTTATCGGATTTCCACCCCAAGCGTCCAGCTCAGGGAGCCCTTCAAATACGAGAACTTTGAGCTGGCTGCTGAATGATTGCCCTTTTATGGCCAGTGCATTCTGCAAGCTGGACCATCATGGTTAGGATATCGGTTCCATAGCCCAATTATCTGGCACCCTGCTCCGGGGTACCAGGCCTTGTATAATATGCCTGCAGATCAGTTGCATTACTTCTTTGATAATCTGGTTGCCTATCATGGTTGCAGACCCCCTCATGAGGTACCCTCTCCAGCCTATTCTCTTACTGCTCTCCATGTTAATTATAACGGTTTCATGAGGCCATGAAACAGAGTAAGTTTGGGAGTGTGTAGAGCATTGGGAAGGTATGTTTTAATAAATAATTTAGTGATGTTTTAAGCAATAGTTGTAATCTTTTCTTTATTATAAAGTAGGGTAAATGCAATAAGAACGAGTCCAAAATGATCCAATCACTAATAGTTGTCTTCTCTACGCAGGGAAAGGTAAAAGCAGGAAAGCGCAACGCACAACGGGAATTTGATGAGAAGATAACGGCTGTCCCTCCAATTCTAAATAAGGTTCAGACCAGGTCGAGTAAATCAAGGAAGATCAGTCCGGAACGAGATGAAGGACTGCCAGTTCGGAAATACAGGCCAAGTAAAGGAAGGCGTTAACAGTTTAGCGGATCACTCAGGATCTTCGATCCTGAGGGATCGCTACGATCAATCGTTTTGTCGACCAATGAACTCCGCCGTTAATTGTATAAAAGGAGGGTAGCATTGGAAACTAGGGGATTTACTTTTGTATCTTTAACTTTCTGTTCACGAATTTTATTGTCAGTTGAACTCAGACTATTGAGTCTCTCTGAGACTTAGTTTTGTACTCTCATTGATGCGTTAATATAATATCTTTGGTGTTAATTTCTCCGTGCGTCTGAAGTAGTTTACGGCAGTGCGCCATTGGAAGCTTTGGGCCCAGCTCCAACGGACACTGGCTGATTGTACCATTACAATTCTGCTTTGTGTGGTTTGTTTCTCATAATCTGTTATGGTTGCATGTTGTTTCATATTTATTCATCTGTAGCTTTCCTGTTATAAATCTCTGTAACAAGTTCATATCATACTTTCAGGATTCTTCGCATACTGTTGATCTGAGTTGTTTGCATCAAGTACAGAATTCATAAGTAGAATATTTCAGCTACAGGTGATTGGGGTTAATGGATTGTTGGTGACTATTGCAGATCGTGTACATATGATTGACGTTTCCTGTCTTTAATGATTTGCTGTTCCATTTGATATATATATGATTGACGTTTCCTGTCTTTAATAATTTGCTGTTTCATTTGATTAAGCTGCAAACTTGTATAAATGATTGTTTTCCCTTTGTATGTAAATGTGTGCCAAGGATTGGAAGTGTTGACCTCGCGAGACTTAGTTTCTTTACTGCCGTTCCATTTACTGCCGTTCCTTTTATTGCCGTTCCTTTTATTGTTGTTCCATTTCTGAAGTTGCTGTTTCATTCTGTTTTCTTGCTGTTCCTTTCGCTTGCGTTTATTGAAGTGGCATGAGAGGAGGTTCAAGACTGTTGTGAGATACAGCAGATGCTATAATGCTCCCAGATCATGATCCATACTCCTTCATCAGTTTCTAGGGGGATAGGTTACTAATTCCATACCCTCGACCGACGAAGTTGCTGCGTGTGTGATTTCTTTATGCAAAAGTAATTTAGCATTAGCATCCGTTTACTCTTGTATTCTTTAGATCTATACTACGAATCATTATCCTGACAAATAGCCTCAATTAAGATGTCCTTTACAATAACAAAACGCTCCCGGATTGACTTGTAATGTGAGATAACTAGAGGTGAAAAAGACCCTTGTTACAGCTCCACAGATGAAAAGAATATGGACGGTGTCATCCTTATCCTCTTCAGTGAGGGTGTCATTTGAAGATGGGTCTTCAATGACGGAGTCATTGGACGATGAAACCTCTGAAGGAAGAACCGGGTCAACTGCCGTTTCGACCTTTAGACTTTCATCTGGTCTGGATTCAGCAGGTTCATTGTCAATGACCGACACTTCAGCTGACCACTTGAGCGGGTCAGCTGGATTTTCAACTATCGAGGGATTAGGCGCGAGTTTTTGGTATCCAGGAGGAAGTCGTAACGGTGAAACCGGGCGATCTTCCAAAACTCTCTTTGCCTCATCTAAGAATGGACATTTGTGGATGGCATGATCGCCTTCACACAATATACAGGGTGATCTTGGTCTCCCTCTTCGTCCTTCACTCTCGCTAGTTGATGGACTGCAATCAACATGACTACCAGAGGTTGATGCTACCAGATTGTGCAACCTTGGGGACCAGTCCCTTAGTATCCGGGGAATACAAGGACAATCACGATGGAAGTGAGCCCCTTTGCAAATGACACATGGCGATTTAGGCCCGGTCGGTGCAGTGTGTGGGTTTTTGTCAGCTGTCTTTTGCTTGCCCCCAGTCGCCTTCACCATAGGCCCCTTCTGCTTCTTTTATCTCTTCTTCTTTTCCTTCTTCTCCATGGGAGGCTGACTTTTGCCGGCTCTACCTTGTGAGGATGAAGGATGAGAGGAAGAATTGTAAGAAGTGGAAGGCTGGTGGGTAGCTCTAGATTGGTCTGACTGTTGATTCGACTGCTCAGGATTAGTGGCGATCTGGACTACATTAGTTGAAAAGAGCCATACAGGTAGGCCAATTGTCAATCCTGGAAGTGACAATGTTGCCATATGAGGCGCACCAACATCTCCCCAAGAGGAGAAGGGATTTGGACTTCCGCCAAGGTTACTTCCTTGGTTGGTGGGCTCCATACTTTTCAACTGAAAGATCAACGTGGGAATAACAGGTGATTATGTTCCGCTTAAAATAAATTTTATTAACGACGCTTTTAGACACAAACTTGATTTTTCATGTTTTAAGAGTCGAGAAAAAGCTAAAGATGACTCTAGTCGCCTTCGATGTTTTAACGAGCCCGAAGTGACAAATGCTCGGATGGACTTTTTCAGTTATAGAGTTTGAAAAAGGCCAAAAGAAACTTCTCTGGAGTTCTAGGTAGAGGGTGTGCCAAACTTTTCGCGAAACCACAGAATATGTTTTACGGTACGGGTGGTCGATCTTCGTGAATGCTGTGTTCACTGCATCGCGATCAGTAGGGCGGTCGACACGGCTTCCTATGGATAAAGGATAATTGCCTATAGGGGTCTCCCAATATATACGCGACGGTACGTGGGAGCACAAGTCCGTATTAGTGCCACTGACTCTCAGGAGGAATCACCCACCTTCGTAGAGATCGACAGTCACTATGTTTAACGACGCCGGAACACGTCTCTACCTAGACCTCTATGTGTTTGCGTTATGTTACAAAGCGTTGTTATGTAAATTGGATTTATTTTAATGTTGATCTTGCTTATCAGTTTGCCTTTAAGGATCACCACGAGATGTATATAACAAATTCCTGAATGCAGTCTAAGATGAGAAGCAAACTTTTCAATCTTTCAACTTTGAAAACCTTAACTACTGAGGGAAAAGAAAGGCAAATATTTTCACACAGATCATAGAGCACACACTAAAATGCAAATTTTTCCTAAATCGTCAAGCACACAGTCAAATGCAAAATGCACAATGCATGTATTTTCTTTTCCCTTTCTTAATGTGGATGGATTACAAAAAGAAAGTGGTTATATAACTTTGATTTCGATTTAAAGTGAAAGTAAACAAGTTTGTCCAAAATCAAAAGACACCTTAAGATTCACTTGCTTAATCACTGGAAATACATGAAATCAAACCATACTAACGAAAGTAAAATGACTAATCAGCTATGGACAGCAAACAAGCTAACTCTTTAGACCAGCAAAATGCCTAACACAGGTTCAGATCTAAGAGGCCAAAAGCATGACTAGTTTACTTTTCGTCATGGGAAATTGTAAATGAGTAAGAAATACAAAGAACAAGTACAATTTCGTTATATAACAGAGGCAGAATGATGGCAAGTAATATTGGTTTCAAAACAGGCACAAGACTGACACCTAGCAGCAAAACTAAGTGAAAACAGGCAAGAGAAAGGAGGAAACCCCAAATGCACTAAGCAAATTTGGGCCAACGCAGGCTCTGCACAGCCAAACTGGCTCTCAGCGTAGGTAGCCCCTTCGGGACCTGCGTTGCAAAGCAGGTAGCCTGTGTACTACCTGCTTTGGAAAACGAGAATTGCGTTTTCACAGTTTCCGGGTCATAATTTTCTCAAAAATGCACGGTTTTTGCTCAAATCAGAAGCAATCAGTCAAGCACACTCAAAGGGATGATTAAGAAGGTGCAAAGATATCACTAAGAGCTTACAAGGATCCTTGTAGATCAGCTCTTCAAATCATGAATTTGCTCAGAAAATGAGCAAGAGTAGCTGCCCTCTACTTCGCTTTTGATATAGTCAAAAGCTTTTCGATTTGGTACTCTTTTGTTCAGGAAATGAATAGCAAAATACTACAAACACAATCAAATGGATACGATCCCCAGTGGAGTCGCCAGTTTGTTGTAGGGAAAAGTATCCGACTCGGATGACCCTATCCCACTCTAAGGGTGACAGTTCCTTAGCAACAACTGTAAAACAAACTACTTAAGGTTTACTTCTTTATGAAAGCAAAAGAGAATGGAGAAAGCACTAACCGTTGCCTTGCGCTTAATGTCGAATCCAAACTCTTCTCTTTGACTGCTTGCTCCTAGCTCTTTGTCCTTCTGCTCACCCAGCTACAATGAGATCCTGCAAAATAACAAAGAAGGAAACTACAAGAGGCATGCAATCATAACTGGTTCATGGATTAGTGTAAACCAAACATGCAATCATCACAATATACAATTGAAACAAGAGCACATAGAAGAACCTCAATAGCTTTTATTAATGAAGAAATAAAGGTTCTGAGAGTATTACAACCATTGAAGGCTCCAACCCAGCAACACCTCCCAGCAGAAAGAATTGCTCTTCTTCACCTCTCTCAAACAATCACCCAATAACTCGATAATGAAACCAACAGCATATCATTACTTTGCACAAAATTCCAGCCTCCTGAGCTCATAGGAGAGAGATCAATATATAGATGAATTGAGAAACGATGAGTTAGCTTGCAACTGATGTGTAGCTGCCTTGTGTCCTCTCTCTCTTCAGTTAATCTTTAGTTGATCTTCAGTTCTTGAGTCCACTTGGTGAACCTTGCTTCCACTTGGAGAAACAAAGCCTCTGACTCATCACAAGGCGAAATCCCTGATCCAAGTGTCATTTTTGGAAGATTCCAAAGCAATGACTCACTGTGCCACTTGTCCTTTCTCGCTTAGCGCAGGTGGCCTTTGTCCCACTTGCTTTGCAACGCAGGTACACCATGGAGCAACTAAGTTTCAGCGCAGAACCCTAGTGGAGCACCTGCTTTGATTTCAGGATTGCTTGTTTTTGAGTGTTTTCAGGTGGAGAACTGATCTGAGAGCTGTTGGTTTGCTGACCTTGTTCCTCTAGGGGTAGGAACATCATGTTTAGGGAACTTTGGATCCCTTGGATTATTGACAATTCATGCTTGTTGCTGTAAGGCACAAAATTGTCTATAACACTCTGGGAGGGGCAGCTCTAGAGGACTTCTAGAGTGGACATAGCAGACGGAGCCTGAGCTAAGTCCTCAACAATGCTGTAGTGCTAGGCAGCATGAGCATTAGGGTTGTAAGAAGACTTCCGGAGGGGGTCAGATAATCGTCTCAGTGCTAGGTCTTTCGATGTGGAGAGGACCAGAACTGGATGGAGGAGCGCTGGAGGGGACCTCCGGCTCTTTCCCGGCGGGAGATGGATATTCTTTTGCTCGAGTAGTGACATGGATGGGAATTGTCCTAGCCATAAATACTTGAGAGCCAAATGAAGAAGAGGGTTTTGATGGATCTGCCACCATTTGAGTTTGCTGAGAAGGGAAAGGTTCTTTAAGAACAGCAGGAGTCCCAGGAGCACCTTTCAATAATCGACTAACTTTGGACCGCCTAGGACAGTCTTTAGTGTAGTGATCCTCATCACAGATAAGACAAGGATACTTAGGTTTTTGTTTGGCTCCTTCCTCGGGTGGATTTTTAGGGGAGTCCTGTTTGGGCTCTTCGGTTTTATTATTAGCTTTCCCTTTCTTTTTCCCTTTCGAGAATTTATCCGCCGCAGTGGACTGAACAGCGTTAACCTTGGAGGTACTTCCAGAATTAGATTGACCCTAAGAAGTGTTTCCATTAGAAGAATTCTGTTTTTGCTTCCCAGGGTTCGCGGTTGATTTCTTTGAAGAAGCATTTACAAAGCCAATAACTCCGTCAACAGATGGTTTTGGCGGAGCTTTGGATGTTCCAGGTCTCAGGGCATCTAGCAAATAATCATACAAAGTACCTGACTGAGAATATACTAAGTCGAGGTAATGAGCACGCACGATAGCTTGCTCTTTAGTTACACAAGCTCCCATGGCGATATCTCGCGCGATTGCAAGGACAAAGGAAGTCGTGAACCAATCGGTCAGGAGTTGATCAGGAATCCAAAATTTGATCAAGCGACGACGCCGTCTCCATTCATGTATATGATCGGATATATGCGTGGCCGTGTCCTGTTTGAGAGACATAAGGAGATGTGTCCCTGTCTCATACCCAATGGGTAACTGAAAATGAGTTAGGAATGCCATAGCCAGCGAGTTGAAATCTTGAAATGTTCCGCGATTCAACTCACTATACCACTTAGCGCCTGAGCCGGTGAGAGTCCTATGGAAGAGGCGGAGCCAGATGGAGTCATCAAGCCATGAGTTGGATGAGCACCAAAGGTGATAGGTCATGACATGGGCTTGAGGGTCTTCACCAGCTTTGCCATCGAATTTTGGGCAATCACCGGGTATTTTAGTTGGAACTGGTGGCCAATATGGATTATGAAGAATGGGATCATTCGTCAACTTGGACACATCTGGAAGTTCCAACGTCGCTAAGAAAGGCAACTGAGGATTAAAGGACATTTGTGGCTGTGGAAGAGAGGTAGTACCAGGGTTCCAACCAGGTGGTGGTTGCCCCCATGGACTTTGTCCGGATGGGCCTGGCCCATAAGGGTTTTGCCCATAGGGATTTTGCCCATAGGGGTTCTGTCCATAAGGATTCTGCCCATAAGCAGACAGTTGACCCTGGGTCTGCCCCCCAGCACCCCATGGATTAGCAACTTGACCTGCAGGTGCAACGTACTGTTGTTGATAATTTTGATAAGGAGTGACCTGCATTTGTTGATAATTTTGATAAGGGGTAAATTGAGTTTGCCCCTGGGGTTGCTGGTAGCCATACGTTTGCTGAGCTCCATACTGAGCCTGATAAGAAGGTTGCGCTTGGTAAGAAGGTTGGGGTCGTGGCCCACCTTGCATTTGATAACCAATTTGAGTCTGGGGCCCAGAAGGATGTCCTTGAACAGGCTAAGCTTGGACCATCTGGCCGGAAGGTTGGCCTGGTTGGGTTTGGGATGGACCTGTTTGCCCAGAAGGATGTGTTTTCTGGGTACCAGGTTGTCCTTGAGCAACCAAGGGTTGTCCTTGCGGAGCAGATGGTTGAGCGGGCTGGATGGCCGGTTGACCTTGAGGTTGGCCAGCCTGTCCAGAAGGATGACTAAGCTGGGCAGTGGGTTGGCCTTGCTGTGAAGAAAGCTGACCCGCTTGCCCAGAAGGATGACTAGGCTGAGCAGTGGGTTGGCCTTGTTGTAGGTAAGGCTGCCCCCCTTGCCCAGAAGGATACCCCTGTTGGACCACCAGATGACTTTGTGGAATATAAGTTTGTCTAGTTGATCCAGAGGGATAACCGTATTGAATACCAGGTTGGCCTTGTGGGATGTAAGGTTGTCCTGGTTGTCCAGACGGGTAACCTTGCTGGGTACCAGGTTGCCCCGGATAACCAGAAGGTTGAGCCAGATAGGTAAAAGATGGACCACCAGTGGCCAAAGGTTGTCCCTGATAGGGTTGTCCTTGTAGGCCCCCAGGTTGTCTTGGGTAAGACTGGCCATAATATTTCTGCCCCTGGGGGGTTTGCACATAAGATGGCTGGCCTTGGTTAGGTGGCACCTGAAGTTGTGCAGGCATTGCTTGGCCCCCATGGAAAGAGGTGGTACCAAGGTTCCAAGCAATGGATAATGGTACCGAAACCTCAACAATAGGTTGAGTAGGCAAAGGTTGAGAGAGTTGAAGGTATTGACCGGTAGAATCGTAATAAAAGAATGGACCCTGCGCATACGGATCCTAAACAGCTTGTCCAGAGGCATCATATGGCCCCCCTCCTGGAACGGGACCATAAGAGGGTGGAGCACTTTGTGTAGGGTGGAAAACTCTAGCTGAGAGTGTCGGCTGGCCATTACTCACTTGACCGTGAGGGGGACCAACACCAGTGTTCAAGGCTGAAGACACTGTTACGGCACTAACAACCGTAGTTGAATATTCTACACAAACAGTTGGATTCGTCGGAACTGAAGTGACAGGTGTAGTGTGGACTTGTGAAACAAAAGATCCCGTGGTGGGAGTGATATGGGGATCCCACATGGTGGAAGCAGGGGTCCTGGCACTTACCCTATCCCTCAACGATTGATAGCGTGGGGGGAGCGGAGAAGTAGCTGGGATGGGAGTGTCGATATTTGACAACACAGGTGTCTCACTCACTCTAGGAGATGTCTCATCCATGTGAGAGGTAGACATTGGAGACGAAACACCAGGGGGGGTAAAAGGAATATCGTCCTCGTCAGGCTCCCAGATGGGGTTCTAATGAATTTTGTAACCTTCGTCGTCCGGAGCGCGAGAGTTGATCGGTTGGATACTCGGGATAATAGGAAGAGTATCACTTACAACTGGTACCTTAGGAGCAGCGGAAGACGGAGAGCCTTGATCACTTGGAACGGGAGTCGATGGTTCAGCCAGGATGACAAACTTCAAACAAACCTAAGGGAATCTAACGATAAAGGACCCTACTCAAACTAATGCACACAAGATCTAACCAAGTAATGTTTATCGTGGCCAAATGAATTTTAAGATGCAAGGACACAACTTGACCTTTTCATGTTTTAAGAGTCGAGAAAAGGATGAAAAGGTGACTCTAGTCGCCTTCGAATGTTTTGTGAGCCCGAAGTGACAAACTGCTCAAGTGAGCCTTTTCTTTTAAGGAGTATGAAAAGGATCAAAAGTGACTACTCTGGAGAACTAGGCAAAAGGGTTTACCAAACAAATCTGTAAAACTGCATATACACCTTGGCAGTCATATGATGGACTTCCCGTATGGCAGTCAATCTTCCCGAATGTTGTGTTCGGTGCGTTACGGTTTGTAAGGCGACAGACACAGCTTCCTATGGATAAAGGATGATAACCTAGTGGGGTCTCCCCTATATATGCGACGGTACGTGGGAGCTCAAGTTCGTGCTAGACCACTATCGAGTCACAAAAGGAGGAATCACCCAACCATAGTGTGAAACAACAGTGACTAGGTTTAACGATGCCGGATGATCAAAGAACACAAAACACCTACGGGAGGCTCGATGCACAAAGCCACTAGATGCCCTAGGGCTAAAATGTGAAATCGATAGAAAAAGGCAAACACCCGAATGATGAAGGTCTAAAACCAATCTAACCAGGATCAAATACACTCCAGTAATTGAAAAAGACACAGCAAGATACAAATCCAAGCTCAGAGGGCTTAAGGACAAGCGAACTGAAAATTTGACAGGCCTGGCGTGACTCTCAGGCTGCAACTCGCGCTTTTATAGGATTGGCACGGGTTGTCTTTGAGCAACTTGCGCCAATAGCGCGACTGTAAGGCTAAAAAGTGCGCTAATCAAGTTTTCTAAATCAAAAACAAAAGCAAGCAACCCAGGGCTTGAGAACAGTATCTAAGCAAACCAGGAAGCAAGAAACAGCAAGAAGTCCAACCCAGAAAACTATCTAAGCAATCAAAGTAAGAAAAACCAAAGAGACAAGACAAACTCCAAGTTGTTTAGTCCGTAAACCAAACCGGAGATTGACTGAAGTGGCGTTGATCTACTTCGCTAATGCAAAGCAATAGCATTTCGAAGGCTACCTGGCCGTACTTCAGGCTCCATCTAAAAGTTTACAAATCAAACAACAAGATGTCCCCAGTGGAGTCGCCAAATTGTTGTGGAGTTAAATCCTCTCTGCGGACAGAGACGATCCCTACTAGCCCAGACCGGGTCTAGCAACAATCACACAATGCTATCACGCAAGTTCCTAATTGAAAATAAAAAGTAGATGGCGAGAACCTACTTGGATTCCAACGCTAGTGTTCATCGAAGAGATGTCGCCTTCGTTCCTTTGCCTTGGCCGGTCACGATCCCCACGATCTCCGTGATTGGACACCTACACATGAAAATAACAACACGAAAACAAGCATAAAATCTAGTAGATGCAATTATATATCAGTCAGAAAAGATATAACTCAACATCAAACATAAGACAATGAGAGTGGAACCATAATGATAGTCATCTATTATTAATAAATAACAAAGAAGAATACAACCATTGTTCTAACGCCAAATCCTCCTTTGGCTGGGTAGTCAGCAAAGCTTGTTGGGGTGAGGAACAAGCCTCTCTCTCTTTGGGTGAAAAGAATCTCCTTACTTATATTTGGCCTTATGGGTGCAAAGAAGGCTCTTGTAGCTTAAAACTCTCTATCACTATGCTGGAACTAGAACTACTGTAACTAGCTTGCTCAAGGCATAGAGGCAAGCTTTTATAGATAGAGAGCGAAGAGATAGGATCAACCACATTATTCATGGGATTGGCTTTATCACTTGGAAACTTCCATGAAAGGTGGCAAACCACTTTCCCTTCTATGGAGATGCAAAACCAAACCATCCTAGCTCAACATAGATTCAGTTGGTGAATGGGTTGAAGAGAACCTTCGAGAGTTTGGTGGTTGAAAACTTTACTCAATTCGGTTGGCGCGAGTGCGACTCTGAAACAGAGTGCCAATGGCGCACCCTTTTTAGAGGATTTCCCTCATTAGCACCGGGCAGTGAACTGTGGACCCGCGCTAATGCAAAAAGAGTTGTTTTCATGAGTATTTTACAGGAGATGTCTTCAGGGCAAATGAAGCTCATACTTAGAGGAATATAATGCAAGTGGTTTCAGGTCATGTCACTTCTCACAGGTCCCGGAATGAGTCCTCTAGTGTGTGGGTGAGGGGTAACAGGGACGGTGACAAATGGTGACAAATTACTGTTTAACACATAATATACAAAAGGTGGTGGGATTTGAAGCGAAGTATTGAGTTGAAAAGAAGGGAAAAGTGAGAACAGAGTCTGCCTGTGTTTTTTAAAAAATATATACAGTTTCTCCATTTGCTCTTTGCACTAAAAAACTGTCTCTTTCTCCTCTGTGGTATTCTCCTGTGTAAAAAGATGATGCAACCCTGGAAAATTAAGCCTGTAAAAAAGTGAATTTGCATTGGGTAGTCTGCTTATTTTGTGAAAAGGAAAAAAACACTATCCTGTATACTCTCTATTTTTAAGATATTGTTTTCCTCAAATAGACCGAGAAGTAAATTAAGTTTAAGAATAGAGTTTGGAAGGAAGGAAAGTTGCAATTTGTTTTTGTTAAAAAGGAAGAACACGAAAAACTCTCCCTCTGGTTCTAGCAAGAAAACCTCAGCTGTTCCTCTGTTTCCGGGTCTGAAATTTGCTGCCTTCCTCCTCACCTGAGAATTTCCAGCAGTCTCTGAACATCATGACAGGGGGTTTTATGAGGAAGGAACCTCTGAATTCAACTAAGATGCATGAACATCTAGAAGTGGTAGCCCTCTTTACCAGGGAAAATTGGATTCCTTTCTTTGAGAAGTTTCATGGGTATGATGAGGAAGTCACAGAGGAATTTTTATTGTCTTTAAAACCTCACTCAAAAACCCATGCCACTGTTAGTTTCATGGGTCTAACTATAGAACTTACATTGGAGTTCATTACCAGGATCACAAGTCTCCCACTTGGACTCCCCTGGAGCAAAGAAGAAAAACCAATGGGTCAAGTGGCCAAGAAGACCTTTTTCCATCCTGATGAACATCCTGTGGAGGATAAGAATGGCATCTGGAGGACAAGTATACCTTATCCATGCGGTGAGGTCAGTTATCAGATCATGAAATATATCTCCTATGAAGGAAGATACAACATAGTCTATGGGTATCATTTCATACTGTTACATGAACTAAGATATGGCGTGGACCTTCCTGCATCCAGAAAACTTAGTCTTCCATAGTTTTTCCTCCAATCCTTGACAGAGTCTAGCACCAAATTGAAGGTAGGGGTTCCAGACCAATTGGCCCACCGTGGGCTAATTAAATTGTTCGTGGAGGATGCCCTCCACACTTACACAATCGCCATAGCCTGGGAGATTTTCAGGAACATGACTAAAGAGGATGATATAAAAACTCTCACTTATGACGTTAGTCCATCTGGCAGTGAAGAGGAGGAAAAAAAAGGGGAAGTTGAGAAGGAAATCCATGAAGAAGAGGAGCCCCGCACAGAAAAAGATGAAAAACAGAGAGGAGAGGAGAAACATGACACCACTATAGATGAGCCTAAAGCAGAGAAGAAGAAAAAATAAAAAACAGAAAAGGGTAAAACCACAACAAAGAAAAATAAGAGGAAAAGAAATGAAAAGAAGAAGCCTAAGATAGTTCAGAAAAAGGCTACCACAGGAAAGGTAGAAACTAAACAAGCAGAGGAGAAGACAAAATCAGAGACAGCGGACACAAAACTAGAAAAAATAAGCAAAACAACATATGAAGAGGAAGAAGCACAACAAGAAGTAGTGTCTTATAAGACACTAGCAAGAGAGGCAGCAGTTTTTCTTACTGCACTTAGTACTCTAGCCAAGCCCAAAGGGAAAAGGAAGAGACAACCATCTATGTACTTCAAGGCTCGAAATAGCACCAGAATCAAGACGAGGAAGCCTCAACCACCTTCAAAGGAGCCCATCATCATAGAGGATGTCCCTACTACAAAAAGGGAGGAATCTCCCTCCAAAACCCCCATCACTTACGAAAGAGGAAGTCCTAAGACCTCTACTTGGAAAGAAAGGATCAAACTAATGGACTCTAAAATAGTCCTACACGAGTTCCAGACCTCTCTACAAGGGACATTGGCAAAGCTCCAAGAAACTGAAAAAATTGAAAAGAAGACAGAAGAATAAACCAAGGAGGAAGACAAGGAAAAAGAGATACCAGAGCCTGGCCCTCAACCTAACTTAGGCTCTTACTACAACCTCTTGGAAGGAGGAAAAATCATCCCACAAAAGTTTGCAGTCCCTCTTTTCTTCGAGCTGGAAAAGGAAAGAGTTAGGACCCTGTTGGGTCCCTATAATACTAGTGATTACGCCATTACTATTGTAGTTATACCCCTTATTTATATTGATGTACCCATGTAGTGCCCATATTGTTACTATTGTGCCACATAGAAGCCCACTATTGTTATTGTTGTGCCCTACAATATTATTGTTATGTAGGCTTTGATTGTATTGGGACCACTTAGACTCCTATATATAGAAAGGAGGTATTTTCATTTGTATCATTCAAGAATTTTTCATTTATGTAATGTAAAGGAGGTTGCCCCCTCGAAGAGGCTGAATTCTAAGGTGTGGATCTCTCTTTTCTATCTTTTTGTGAGCTGGTTTCATAACATTTGGTATCAGAGCTTTGGATTCTAGGGTTTCGCTGCTCCAAACAGGTCATCGTGTCATTTTCGCTATACAATTTTTTCTGTGACGTTTCAGAAGTCGCAAAAAAAACCCATTTTAGAAGAATTGGCGTTGAACCTTGGGTCCAAATTTCAGAGATTTTCGTGCGATATTGTCGGAGATATGATCTGAGGAAGTTGGCCTTTTTGCAGACTCCTGAATTACATTCAAAACAGGTGACCTGGGGAAAATCGTCATAACTCTCTCTCTAAGGATCGGATTGAAATTTCGTAAAAAGGTACAGAAAGAGGACGGACTGTACTTTCTTGTGTGTCTGTTTCAGATTCAAAGGTTGAAACAGTGACTCGTGGCACCTCGTACAAGTTCACTCTACTGAACCAGTCTAAAAGCAAGTCACTGTGGGAGATTTCACATAACTCTTCCTTGGAGAATCCAATTTGGCTCAGACTTGTGGCATTGGAAAGAGAACGCAGAAGGCTACTACAGGTAGCAATTTCAGAATTGGAGGATCCAAAATTACAGAGATACATCAGATTCAATATCAGGCTTCTATAAAGTGAAAAAATGTGTGTAGTTTTTTTTTTTTTTTAATTTTTGTGTAAGCTTGCTTCAACAGAATTCAAAGGGCGTAGTAAAACTTTATTATCGGTAACTGATGCCCCGAGGAAAGAAAATGAAAACACCTAGTAAGGAACCGGAAAGCTCTAGCATGACTCATGAAGAAGAGGAAGAAATGCTACATGATATATCAAAATTACAAGAACAAGTGCAACAAATGTCACGCTCACAAAAGCTAACTGAAGCTAAGATGGATGGCATGGAAGCTAAGATTGACGCTAAAATTGATGGCATGGACGCTAAAATTGATGGCATGGATGATAAGATGGATGAATTGAAGAAGTTGCTACAAGAAAGGGTCACTAATGGTGAAAAGGTAGTAAAGGAAACTCATGATGAGAACAAAAGAAATGTTAATCATGATTCCATAGACTCTAATGTTGGATCGAAGACTCACCATGTTCCAAAAATCGATATGAGGAAGTTTGATGGCAAGGATCCCGCCACATGGATATTACAGATGGAGCAATTCTTCGATCTCAATAATGTGCAAAACACACAAAAGGTACGTATGGCAACTTTATATTTGGAACCAAATCAGTTTGTATGGTATCAATGGCTTTGTTCTCGTAAACAATTTATCACTTGGGCAATTTTTACGGAAGAATTGATAGCACATTATGAGGATACAAAAAGCAACACTTTTTTTAGCCAATTGATGAATCTCAAACAAAAGGGTTCAATAATGGAGCACATTGAGGAGTTCCAAAAATTGAACATAAGGATAAAAGATATTCCAGAGGAGCATAGGATTGATGTGTTCATAGGGTCTTTAAAGGATAATATCCAACATGATGTGTGCCTTTGGGAACCTGATTCATTAGAGAAGGCATTCAGGTTAGCAAGAAAAATGGAAAGCAAAATTATGGCAACTAGGAAGCATACCATTCACAACTATAAAGATGGAAGTGTTGTTGCCCATAGTCTTCCACAACCTACAAGGTTGACACCACAACAATTGGAAGAAAAAAGAGCAAAAGGGCTTTGTTACAATTGTGATAGCAAATACACAAAAGGTCATAAGTGTGCTGAGAAGAAATTATTCTACATAGATTGTGAAGAGGAAGAAGAAAAGGAGCAAGAAAGGTCAAAAGAAGAGGATATATTCCAGGAACAAAGCCTAGATGAAGAACAAATAAATCCGACCATATCTTGTAATGCATTGGCAGGAATTACCACTCCTCAAACCATCAAGATAGAAGGACAAATCAAGAAGAAAAAGGTAATAGTGTTGATTGATTCAGGAAGCACCCACAATTTTATTCATTGTAGGGTAGCAAAAGAATTGAATTGCTTCCTATATCCAGCACCAGAGTGTCAAGTGATGATTGCAAATGGAGGAACAATAAATTGCTCTGGAAAGTGCCATAATATCAAGCTATCCATGGGAGAATATGTATTGACTAGCCCAATGCTTTCCATTCCAATGGGAGGTGCTGATGTTGTACTAGGAGTCCAATGGCTACAATCCTTGGGTACAATAGCTTTTAATTTTCAAGAACTTTTCATGAAATTTTCTATGGAAGGAAAGGAAGTTGAATTAAGGGGTATTGCAGGGAAACCAGGAAAGATAATCAGCTCTAATGGTATGACAAAGCTTCTAAAAAAGGAGCAAAGGGGTGTAATTGCACAATTATGTTCGCTAGATGTTTCCACATTAGAATCATCTATTTCTCCAGATCTCCAAAAAGTCCTGGACAATCATTCCAAGGTATTTGAGACTCCCAAAGGTCTCCCACCTATGCGTGATCATGATCATGCTATTCATCTGATTCCAGGAAGTGTTCCTCCAAACATCAGGCCGTACAGATATCCCTATGTCCAAAAAAGTGAAATTGAACGTATGGTTGCAGAAATGCTAGAGGCTGGTATAATTCAACCGAGTCAAAGTTCTTTCTCTGCTCCAGTAGTATTGGTGCACAAGAAGGATGGATCATGGCGCATGTGTCTGGATTATAGGGAGCTCAACAAGCTCACTATTAAAGATAAGTTTCCCATTCCTGTCATTGATGAATTACTGGATGAATTGCATGGATCAATTTACTTCACCAAGTTGGATCTTCGTTCAGGATATCATCAAATCAGAATGAAGATTGAAGACATTCCGAAAACGGCATTTAGAACTCATGAGGGTCATTATGAATTTTTGGTCATGCCTTTTGGCCTTACCAATGCACCTTCAACATTTCAAGGTTTGATGAATTCAATTTTCAAACCATTCCTTAGAAAATTTGTGTTAGTATTTTTTGATGATATACTAATCTACAACAAGTCTTGGAAGGATCATGTTGAACATGTTGACAGGGTGCTACAACTATTGGAGAGAAACAATTATATGCCAAAAGATCCAAATGTTTCTTTGGAGTCCAGGAGGTGGAATATTTGGGTCATATTGTATCTCATGAAGGAGTTAAGGTAGACCCTAGCAAAATTAAAGCCATTAAGGAATGGAAAATCCCCACATCCATAAAGCATTTGCGAGATTTCTTGGGTTGACAGGGTATTATCGCAAGTTTGTTAAGAATTATGGGAGAATAGCAGCACCTCTAACAACATTATTGAAGAAAGATGCATTTTCATGGACTCCGGAAGCAACAAAGGCCTTTGAACATCTTAAAGAGGCAATGTGCCAAGCACCGGTCTTAGCTACACCGGACTTCACAAAAACCTTTATTGTGGAATGTGATGCTTCAGGAAATGGAATTGGTGCTGTTCTAATGCAAGATGAAAGACCCATTGCTTTTGAAAGTCGTCCAATCAAGGGAAAGTTTTTAAGAAAAGCTATTTATGAGAAGGAAATGTTGGCAATACTCCATGCACTTAAAAAATGGCGACCCTACCTAATGGGAAGACACTTCAAGGTAAAAACAGATCATGATAGCCTTAAATACTTTTTAGAACAAAGATTATCCTCTGAAGAGCAACAAAAGTGGGTCACAAAGATGTTGGGTTATGACTTTGAAATCATCTACAAAAAAGGGAAGCAAAATGTGGTGGCAGATGCACTCTCAAGAAAGGATGAGGATGTGGAAGCATTGTTGTGCACTATTTCTATTATCCAACCAGATTGGATAAATGAAGCAAGGGAGGAATGGAAGAATGATGAAGAAGTGTGGGCACTTATTCGAAAGCTACAACAAGATTCCAGTACGTCTGATACATTTAGCTGGAAAAATGATTCGTTATGGTACAAAGATCGCTTATACCTCTGTAAGAATTCCCAGCTAAAACAAAAGATTCTTATGGAATTGCACACTTCTCCCTTAGGAGGGCACTCAGGATTTTTAAAAACTTACCACAGGGTTAAGAAGGAATTTTTTTGGGATGGCCTTAAATCAGATATTCAAAAGTTTGTGGCGGAATGTTTGGTTTGCCAGCAAAATAAAGTTGAAACAATTAAGACACCGGGTCTATTACAACCTTTATCCATTCCAAGCCAACGTTGGGAGGAGGTTTCAATGGATTTTATCACAGGTTTACCCAAGTCTGAGGGAAAGAGTGTCATCATGGTGGTAGTTGACAGACTTACCAAGTATGCACACTTTTGTGCATTATCACATCCATTTAAAGCCAGTACAGTTTCTACTGCATTTATGGAAACAATTCAAAAGCTACATGGAAACCCAAAGATTATTGTAAGTGACAGAGATCCCATTTTCACTGGAAATTTTTGGACAGAATTATTTTCTTGTCTTGGTACTCAGTTAGCTCATAGCTCATCTTATCATCCTCAATCTGATGGGCAAACTGAGATAGTAAACAAATGTTTGGAAGGATATCTTCGTTGCTTTGTATCTGATAAACAGACACAATGGGTCAAATGGTTGCCTCTGGCTGAATGGTGGTATAACACTTCCTTTCATACAGCAACAAAAATGACCCCATTTATGGCACTTTATGGGTATCAACCACCATCCATCACATCATATTTAAGAGAAAATTCTAAGGTTCAGGCAGTGGAACATCACATCGAACATCAACAACAAGTCCTCCAACTCTTAAAGGATAACCTTGTGTTGGCACAGAATAGAATGAAACAACAGGCAGATCAACATCGCAGTGAAAGAAGTTTTGATGTAGGTGATTGGGTATTCCTACGGCTACAACCATATAAGCAAATGTCCCTCAAGCAAGCTAAGAAGGATAATAAATTATCACCAAAGTATTATGGTCCGTACAAGGTGTTGCAAAAGATTGGTACTATGGCATACAAATTGGAGCTTCCTGCAGCTTCTCGATTGCACCCAGTTTTCCATGTTTCATGCTTAAAGAAGGTTATAGGCGACAAGCTCCCAGTTCAAACAATATTGCCAGAACTTGACGAGAAGGAAAAATTATATTGGAACCGGAAGCAGTTATAGAAACAAGAACTCGACAGCTACGAAATCGATCAATTTCAGAGTACCTTATCAAGTGGAAGAACTTATCCGCTGAAGATTCCACATGGGAGGACGAGAATTTTATGCAGAAGTATCCTGAACTACTCAAGCATTGAGGACAACACTTTTTTGAAGGAGAGGGGCATGTTGGGTCCCTATAATACTAGTGATTACCCCATTACTATTGTAGTTATACCCCTTATTTATATTGATGTACCCATGTAGTGCCCATATTGTTACTATTGTGCCACATAGAAGCCCACTATTGTTATTGTTGTGCCCTACAATATTATTGTTATGTAGGCTTTGATTTTATTGGGACCACTTAGACTCCTATATATAGAAAGGAGGTATTTTCATTTGTATCATTCAAGAATTGTTCATTTATGTAATGTAAAGGAGGTTGCCCCCTCGAAGAGGCTGAATTCTAAGGCGTGGATCTCTCTTTTCTATCTTTTTGTGAGCTGGTTTCATAACAGACCCATACATGGATGCAGATTTCCAAAGAAAAATGGGTGGAAGACATTGGGCACATGGAAAACAAGTTGAGAGAAATGGGCAAAGAATTGAGCATGGTAAGGCATACAGAAAGCATCAGAAGAGCTCAATTGGAGGCAGAAAATGAAATGTTGAAGAAGTAGCTACAAGAAAGGGAACCTCAAGGAGGAAATGAGCTATTATTCTGAAAAAGACAACAACAGGAAGAGGAACCCCAAGCAGACACTGAGGCATTAATAAAAAAGCAACAGGAAAAGGAATCCTAGGCAGAAAATGAGGTGTTGATCTTGAGAAGGAAGCTACAGGAAAAGGAAGCCCAATTAGCCTGCATGGCCAGCTGGGCTATGGAGGCATTACAGTGCAGGCAGCCAGTCAAATCATATGCAGTGTACCTCAAGGATCAGTGACTCCAATTTTAGAACAAGACACTGGCCCAGAGGGGCACAATACTTTTTTAGGATTATGGCCAATTCATGCATCTATGTGATCACAGTTCAGCTGAGGACAAAGTGAAGCTAGTAGAGTTTTAATTACACAACAAGGCACTTATTGACATGAACTTATGGGATCCAAATGCTGTGTTGGGAGACTTACAGCTGATGTCCATGGCATCTTGGATGACCCATGAAGACAAAAGGGCAGTAGAAATCCAGAAAATGATGGAAAAAGAGTTGAATGAACCCTGATGATTAGAGCAGAACTAGTAGAACCCATGACTCTCATCTATGCCCACCAACACCTTGCAGCTAATCCTCAAGTCGTCCCAGACTATGTTGATAAGAAGGCCTAGGATATTGCTCATTTCGAGGTCATGGAGAGATTGTTTGGAGATGACTGCATTCATGCATGCATGAGAAGGTGGAACACATTGCCACATAGCCTATGGATCAGGTAGCATCACTCCCCAAGTAGGATGAGGGAAGCCATGAGGAGAGTGCCACTGTATAAGAACTCTATGCAAAGTTTGAAAGCCAATTGGATTGGCCTTAAATTCAGTCCTCCACTGCTGCTATCACTGTTGGAAGGAGTAAAAGAGGAGGAAGAATAGAAACAGTGGGAAGAGGTGGATAGGAAGGCAAGTTTCCATGATAAAGAGGAAGATATCACATCAAAAGCATGGGATGTCAGGGAATCTGTCAAAGCCATCAAGGATGAAGAGTTAGACTAGTTGCTTAGAGGATGAACAACCCATTCAGTATGGGGGTGATGATGAGCCCCAGAAATGGGTAATTATATGAGCTCATTTTGTCTCTTATTTTGACTTAATCCACCATTCTCATTAGTTTATCACATGCTTTTGAATATATTTATGCTAATAGAGTGAATTGGGTTAGTCATTTCGCCATGTAGTGTAATGTGTGCTTTATGCAGATTTTTGGTCAATTTTGGACAAAGTCAAGGGATTTATGAGAAAATGGCAGCCAAAACTCGAGGAAAATAGCAAAGAGGATTTGTAGGGGGGTGTCTGCTTCATTTATGACCCCTTTCCTTGAATCCTCCATCAGCAACTCGAAGCACAAAGGTCCACATTCCAAGGGGTAGTCGAGCAAGTAAAGAAGGATTGTTGTTTATCTCCAGTTCTAAGAAGCCGAGTTCCTTGATTTTAGGAGGACTATTGGAGGAATCCATTTGTATAAATAAGGGGGCTTAGAGCCTTAGTAGGTTAGCCAGTCATTAGCAGAATGTTCACAATTTTGTGTGGCATTTGATCAATTTATTTTTGAGTTCCTTTTTTATAACAATTCATCTAATGTGACTATTATTTTTGGTAATGGAGATGAAACAGTTTTTGAGCTAGCACTGATCTCTTTCAGAGGGCTGAAGCTCCTCGGTTAGGGCCTGTTGATGCCCCGAAAATAATTGTATCAACAATGGGGGATAACAACCTAGTCCAGACCTTAGTACAGCTCCTTTTCCGTTTGGAATGGTGGCTCCGATTAGGGATAATGGGACCAGTTTCCCAGTAATGGATAAACGAGATGAATGAATGATTGGTTGACTAATCATATGATAGGTGAATAACTTAATCTATCGGTGAAATAAAAGAAATACTACTAATCCCGGGAACTATTGTATTTTTTAAAGTGTAGCGCTTGATGATCTATGTTTATAAACAGGCATGTAGATGACTCTATTCAATAAACATGGACTTTTATTCATTCAAGAATTAATCTGCTTAAATCGTTAAACAAAGGGATTAGCGCAATATTGCTACACTTTATATATCATCGATACATATATGATCAAAGGAAAAGCATCCCATAAACATCCAATAGTGGAGGGAATAAAGAAATGTTGTTAAAACACATACATATATTTGATAATAGCAAAGGCAATCGAATAATAATTCATATGAAAAGAATGAATTCAGACATAGATAATAGTACCATATGAGCTGCTAAACACTCCCAATATCAATCGCTATTTGAGATTCTTCTTCCAACGCATAAATACTTTCACACAAAGACAGTAGGGCACATTTTCATAAAAAGCTTCCTTGTCAAAATTAGAATAACTGGTCCAGTTTTATAAAAGAATATGGCTGAAGCACAATAGTGCAACTTCAGTATTTAAGTAAAGTACAAAACTTTACGACCCTTTCTAAAAACATGAAAGGGTCTATAAATACTTAATTAAGCTAACTATCTATGAAACTGAAATCCTACTTAATTGGTATCAATTAATTTTGATCATATCTTCCTCAGCAACCTGGCAGTCGACGACATGAATCATCAAGTGGGTTGTTTGCCTTTGAACCTAAGCTGACTTATCGCAAGCATCAGCTCCACTTCGGGTGGTCTGTTGAGGCGAGAGCTAAGCTGGGCGGCATAGGTGGCATCCTGAATATCGAGGATAATATACCTCATTGCATCTGTAACGCACTTGAGGGCGGCTCTTTGAGTGTGTGGTTTTACCAAGAAGAACCAATAGGTGTCCCATGTTAAACTGTTAATTCCAGCAATTAATCTCCCCTTTTCCTCTAGATCTAGATAACATGACTGCTCCAATGTTTTCATTGCTGTCAATTTTCCTGGTGTGCATTGGGAAATCATTTTTGACAAGTAGAGAGTGTTATTAACTAATTCAACCAAATTGCTTGCAGTTGATTTGCACCTTGAAACTGCCCTCTCTGCTTTCATTAACTGGGACTGCCATTCTGTAAATAATATATCTTTATGTGACTATAAAATTCTTGGTAAATTCGCCGCTTGTCCCTGGTCAGTATCTTTCTAGTAAAGAAATGCAGCTATTGTTTCTTCAGCTTGATCCAATTCCGTCCTAGCCTTTTCTATTTTCTCACTTATTGATGCCGTTAATTCACATAGTGGCTTTGCCTGGGTGATCTGTTGACATAGAAGTTTGATTTTTGCTATTAATGTCGTATTTATCTATAGTGCTTCTACTCTGAATTCAGTTATTTGTGGAATGTCCTTTGTCTTCTCAAGCTTTGCTGATAGTTGAGCAATCTTCTCATCTTTTGTTTTTAGCATTTGCTCATTTGCTGCCTTCAGTTGTGACAAGGCCTCTGACAATTATTTCTACTTTTGGATTGTGCTGTGATCAATCCTTTGTTTATCTGCCTGCAATTGTTGAGTTAGTTGATTGTTTACTTGCTGTTGTGTCAACAATTGCTGTTTTGGTTGCTCCGCTTTCTTCTTTGCTTCAGTTAGTTGTGCCTGTAATAAGAAGATTTCTTGGTCTTTTGTTTTCAATAAAAGACTCACCTCTGATGCCTTGTCTATTGTTGCTGCTGAATAGGATCCAACATATTGTGATAGTTTTGTCAGGTCATCAGAGGGGTCAAATTCCTCCTTCCAAACCACATTGCCCGTGACCGTCTGTTCTGGGAAAAGGGAAGGTTGATCAATTCTTCTTCTCTTCCTCTATCGTTTTACTACAGCTTTATGCCTTGGGCTGTAGAAGACATCCAAGGGAGGAATCTCTTCTTCTTGCAAAATGATTTGATCGGAGGGGTCCTTTGGTATTATTTCTACTTCCTTTGAAATGGGTGGGCCGCTGGTTCCACTTGGAACCTGTTGTGAAGTGGTTTCCTGTGTGTCTGCTTCTTTCGAAGTTTCAGTGTTCTTTGAACATTCCAAACTGATAATAATAGAATCAAATTGCTGCCATTCCTGGAGCAATTTTGGATCAATATGAGTATCCACATTTACTTCAATGTTGGTCTGTTTTTGCTCTTTAGTCTGGGTCTCCTCCCGCACTTTCTCCTGCTCTTTAGTCTGAGTTTCCTCTTGTGGTTTTTCTTGTTCTTTTGTTGTAACCGAAGGTTCCTTTGACTGTTCCCGTTCAGGCTCGCTTGATGATGTTGTTGGGGTTGTTGCTAACAGATCTAGAGGCAGAGTTTGCAACCTCTGTTCTCTAAGTCTGTTGAATTCAACCAACCCTTCATCTTGATATTTCATTCTGGAAAATGCCTTAACCTACATTATTGACTCGGCTAAGGAGAACAGGTCATCGAACATATCCTCTTTATGATCAAACTTTGCCAAATTGGCCTGTTCAAGTGCGTTATAGGCGACTTTGTTGGGATCAAATTGCCTATTAGGGAGAGTTGCTAGAGTTAATGATTTTATCTTTGTAGCTTCTTTCTCTGCATTTTTGAAATCATGCAACGTGTAGGCACCACATCTCAAAGGAAAAGAGGGCCAGCCCTGCTTCTTATTTTTCTTGAGGGTATGTGTGACTCCCTCGAAAATGATCTGATAAGATATTTCCCTCGCCAGCAGTTTATCAGGTATGTACAAGGGAAGGACATGAGGTTCTTCTTGGCTACCAAAAACTCTTATATAAGTAAACTTCTCCTCCCCGAACCATCTTCTTATTGACGTCAAGTCAATCCCTGCTTGGTAGGAAATCTTGGGAGCAGGTTTATCAAAAATAGAGTAATGAATGGGTAACATAAAGCCATTGCAAACTTGGTATAAATGGTGCTTATAAGAGGATTTCCATAATTTCTGATGGTATATGTGAATAGGCATGGGATCTTGTGATGTCCACCTCCAGCCGAGCACAGGAAATTTAGAATTAAAACACAAGGTATCTAAAATATAGGCACTGTAGTAGAATGGGGGAATTAACCTTTCAGTAACACGGGTCTTATTTCTAAACTCAAGAACAGTTGTTGCTAGTTTATCTGAGAGTATAGTTGCCCAATCCATTATTTCACTGTTACATGCCGCTTCCATCAAGGGAACCATTTCTATAGTGAAATTAGCAGAGTCGTGCAACCCCCACAATCTACACATCATTATTCCAACATAACAATAAGGAGAACATAGGGAATCAACCGAGTACTTACCGAAAGATTCATGTTTGTGTTTTGCCGGATTTTGTCTCCAATCCCGGATGGGTTCAGATTCAATTTCATTCTCTTTTCGGAATTTTTCCAAGAACCCTTTGTTGTACTTCTTCTCTGGCTCAGGCAAATGATACATTTGCCTTAAATCATCAGCCTTGAATGACCAGAAAATTCTCCCGTCTCTGGTGCAGAAGGTTTTGTCCATGATTGGGATTTCCTCAATTGCCCACCGTACTACATCTGTATATGGGAGAATTTGTTCCCGAGCTGCTATTCGATGAAGGTAGGAGTCAGCCAAGTCCTTTAAACTACCATCAGATTTCCGAGTTGAATCTGCAGAGGCTTGTACTGTTTTCACTTCAGGTTCTTCGGCTTCAATCAAATTGTAGGTACTTTGCCAAGTAGTTTTTCCGAGACCAGAACATGTAGTATCAGATATCAATCCTTTCTTTTTATTTGTTGGATCAGCGATAACTTGTCCTATGGCTGGCGCAGCAGAAGTGACTGTGGTTTTCTTAGACTTCTTCCCCATTCTGTTTGAGTTTTCTGCTTTGGAATAATTCTGCACAGGAGTGAAAATAAACGTAACACAAAGAATTGGTAATGAAAATCGAATATGACAAAGATATATTGATCAATGCGTGATGAGGGATTAACTTTTAAAGTGGCCGCAGATACAATCTATGGGAAGATTTTAGGACTTACAATTACATTAAATGGCCGTTTAGAATCTGCCAATCCTTTAAATGCCCATCATATCATTAATCGGCCGAATGATTTATTTAAGCGTGCCTTGGATGTTTTGGCGGTTGAGCGCAGGTAAATCATTGTTCGACAGATCAAGCTTTTAATATGAATTGATTGTAATATCCCTATGTCTTAACGACTTTTTTGAAATTTGCACTTTTAGCTTTATCGCAATCGGGCGTCGGGGAAAACTTAACTCCTTATATTGACACCTTTTGAAATCGCCGATAACGATATCGCATCGCATCGGGGTGAATTACCTGGGGTGCTTTAAGAACATGCATAGTATATTGCCGATGGCCGATAGCGATATCGCATCGGGGAAAATGAATGGGCCGTTAAAGTATGCTTCCTATGTCATTGCGATATGCGATCTTGCGATCACTTTATCGCAATGATAAAAGATTGATTATTTGTATTATTAAGATCAAAATGGGTTTATCGAAAGGTTTTCATAATGTTTTTTTTTTTTTTTTTTTTTTTTTTCGAACCTTTTCTTTTGAATAATACAATGTTGATACCAATCAAAACTAATGGGACCCATTTCATATGATAGTTTTCCTAAGGAATAATGATATGAAATGGGGGGTTGTTGTAGAGCACAACAATTGGCGATTCGCTGGAAGAAACAATTATCTCTGAAAAGTATGGAAATACTTAAACTTTTTCAAAATAGAGTTCTCATTAAAGGGGAGAATTCTAATATAACTAGGTATATATGCATTCTAAATAGAATGAATCTATCTTTGTTAATTTCCTCTCTTGTTTAAAATTAGATACATTCTAAGTTTTAAATTGGCGTTTATTGGTTTATAATGATAAAATAGAGAACCTTTCCAAATCAACTTTTAGAATTGACTCCTTTGTCATAGGTAGAGCCTCTGCTGCCAGCAAACGTTCATAGTTTCGACAGGGATACCTTTAAACCATATTATTGTCCATTGTCCCATCCATTTAAGAGTGTGATTAATAGAATGAATTCAAAACATGTTTTCACATTTTGTATTTCCTTTCTTTTTTTGTTATTGCTAAGATAAAAAGCCATTGTCCTGGTTTGGTGGCCAGTTATCGACAATGCCATTCACTGGTAGTAATCTAACCGAACAAGCTGGCTCGTGATGAGACCCCTTGTCTTATAATTCTAAGCCATTACCCTGTTTTGGTATGCAGTATTGGTAATGTTGGTTAAACTATTTCCCTATGAACATGGTAAGCAGGCTTGTAATAAGACCTCTTATCTTTAATATCAGATATTTTAGAATTACACTCTGAGTAACCATAAACTTTGGTGAATGGGATGGACAATTTTCTCCTTAAGAGTAAATGGATGACAAGGTAAGAGTTAAAGATGCTGAAGTTGGATTAGTTTCTGTTTTGATATTGATAACCCTTTTGTGGCCAATCTGAAAACATAAAATGATTTACAATACTTCTAAACTTTGAGAAGGGTTCACAAAAATTGAATTGTGATTTTGGAATGCAATTATACCTAGTTTCCTAGAAATTATCCCTCTTATGTAAGACTTCTATTATTTAAAAGTAAATATCCACACTACTTCTGTGGAGAAACTTTCAAATACAGCAAAGGTCAATGGAAGATACCTTACAAATTTATTTTCTAATGGTTCTACAAACTACAAAACTCTATTAAACCAAAAAAAGGAGAAGGGGTTACCTCCTCAATTAAAGAATTTCTTTAAGATAAGGCCATTAACAGGGAGAGAATCTCTCAAACCTAATAAATCTTGTAATATGAAGGTCGAATCGCCTATCTTCTCACAGATCTGAAATGGCCCAAGCCACATCTTCTGGAACTTGGTGTGTTTTCCCTTGTCCTCATGGGCTTTGTCCCATTTCAGAACTAAATCACCGACTTGAAATTGTTTTGAACTGGATGAGACTGAATCAAAGGATGACTTGATGATTTGCTGATGTTTTGCATGAATAGCCTTGGCTTTTTCCCTTTCCTCTTCTAATTTTAGAATTTGGTCATGTTTAAGTTGAATAGAAGAAGAAGGGTTTTCCTCAATAAACTGAACTAGGGCTAAGGAAGGAAGGAGAAGATTTGTTGGTAATACTGCTTCTTTTCCATACACAAGGTTAAACGGAGAAGATCTTATGGAAGCCTTTTGTGTTATCCTATCAGCCCATAGTGCGAATATTAAGGATTTGTGCCATGTTTCATGGTTCTGTTTGATAGTTCGCTTAATAATTTTAATCAGATTTTTATTTGTAGACTCTGCTAAACCATTACCCTGAGGATAGTAATTAGCGGAATATTTTAATTTAAATACTCTTTTAATAGCGAAATCAAACATAGCATTGCCTGAAAAGTAATATGCATTATCAAAAACAAGAGCATTTGGGACACCAAACCTGGTAATGATGAATTAATCTATAAACTCAATGATTGCCTCAGAATTTGTTGTCTTTAAAGGAATTGCTTCAACCCACTTAGTAAAATAATCAGTAGCAGTAAGGATATACTTATGTTGTTTGGAAGAATGCGGAGTAATTTCCCCAATGATATCCAATCCCCATTGCTCAAATGGTTGTTCAATGTTGACCGGCTGCAAAGGAAAAGCTGATTTTCTTTGTCTTCCACTAGAAGTTTGATAATTTTGGCATTTCCTTACATATTCATGAGCATCTCTAAACAGAGTGGGCCAATAATAGCCAGCATGAATGATTTTATGGGCTGTTGTGTCAGCTCCAAAATGTCGTCCTGCTAGTCCATCATGTAATTCTTGCAAAACATTTTGTGCTTCAGGTTTTTCTAGGCATCTTAATAAGATTGAATCATAATTTCACCTAAAAAGCACATCATCAATAATTGTGAATTTTTTTGCTTTCAATCTAATGGCCCTTTTGTTTTTGTAAGACAGGTTAGGAGGTGCATATCCATTTTTCAAATAAAAGATTAAGTCAACATATTGTGACTCAGAATCAGTAATACTTATCTGGTTGATTTCTTCAGTTTGATCTGTATCACCTGATTCTGGAATGTTGGATGCTCCTGCCAATAACCTGCAAAAACCTTTGCCTCTAACAATATTTGCTGGTTTAATTTCTAAGTCATATTCTTGAAGTGTTGTAACCCAATTTGCCCTTTTTTCACCTAGTTCCTTTTGGATCAATAGTTGCCTTACTGCAGGAAAAGGAACTATAACTTTTGTGTGGGTTTTTAAAAGGAAGGGTCTGTAATGTTTGACAACTTTATATACAACAAAGGCTTGTTTTTCTACTTCGGAGTAATTCAATTCAGCACCCTGAAGATTTGAACTATAAAATGAAATGGGAGCTTCCACATTGTGATCATTGAGCTGCGTGAGTACTGCTGCATAGGACAAGTTGGATGCGATAGTATACAATGTAAAATGATTAGAAAAATTAGGAGTAATTAAGGCTGGGGCATTGATTATTGATTGCTTGATTAAATCAAACGCTTCCTTTTCTACTGATCCCCACTTAAAGAATGAATTTTTCTTAATCATAGTTTGAAGTGACAAAATAATTTGAGAAAAATCTGGAAGAAATCTTTTGACAAATTTGATTTGGCCTAAAAATGACTGCATGGATTTTTTATTATGAGGGAAAGGGATTTCAGAGATATCTTTGATCCGGTCAGGATCAATATAAATACCATCTTTAGACACAATAATGCCTAAGAGCTTTCCTTGGTCAAGAGCGAAGAAAGATTTTTTAGGGTTAAGAGAAATACCATATCTTTTGCAGCGTTGAAAGATTTGATTTAAATCATGCAAATGATTGGACTTCTCCTTAGAAAATACAGTAATATCGTCTAGATAGACGACTATTGTTCTATTAATCAACCCTTTAAAAGCTATATCCATCGCTCTTTGGAACGTCGCTCCTGCATTAATAAGTCCGAAAGGCATTTTCTGATACACATATGTTCCCCATTTTGTTCTGAATGTGGTTTTAAGTTGGTCATCAGGATGGACCAGAACTTGGTTATATCCTGAGAAACCGTCTAGAAAGGACATTAACTCAGAGCCTGCTACTGATTGGAGTATCTTCTCCATAGTAGGTAATGGGAAATTATGTTTTAAGCTCGCCTTGTTCAAATTTCTGAAATCAATACAAATCCTAATGTCGCCATTTTTCTTTCTGACTGGCACCATATTGGAGACCCAGTTTGAGTGCCGAACGGGAAAAATAATCTTAGCTTTCAAGAGTTTGTTAAGTTCAGATTTTATTTGACTCTCTAAGTTCGGATGTATTTTCCTCAACTTCTGCTGAATTGGTTTCTGATCGGGAAGCATTGGAATGGTACGCTGGATGATGGATGTATCATATGTCTTTAAATCATCATACTTCCAAGAAAAAACCTGTTTATTTTTCCTTAACAGTTTAATGAATGCCTCCTTCTCTTCCAAGGAAAGTCCTAATCCTAAATTAATGTTTTGAGGAGTTTGCTCAGTGCCAAGGTTTATCAATTCAAACCTTAGGGTAGAACTTTGGAGCTTTCCATTATTCACAGGTTTAAACCTGTCTTTAATATCATAAAGATCCTCAAGCTTTACCACAGGCTTAAGGATTGAGTTTTCCTCAGGTTTACCTCTCATTTGAAGGTCATGCTCGTTTTCCTCGATGATTTGATCATCATAGGACTTTTCGGAAGTTAAGAACTGTAAAATGTCTTCATCATGGTTGAACACTCTCCAATTCGTGACATTGTCAGGAATTGATGGCCTAAAAAGCAACTCTACTGAAAATCTATCTGGGCTGTAGTCATCGGAAGGTAGGAGCTTGGAGGAAACATTGGCTAGCAGGTCAGCTGCCGAATTTTGAGACCTGGGAATAGAAGAAATATTGAATGCCAAAAAGTGGGAGGTAAGTTCCTGCGTCAGCGATTGATAATGCTTGAGATGGGTGGAAAGACAATGAATTGTATTCCTTACCTGTTTGATAATAATTTCAGAATCTCCGAACACTTTCAAATATTGGACCTTAAGGCCGATGGCTTTATATAGTCCTTGGACTAAGGCTTCATACTCTGTTGTGTTATTTGTGCATTCAAATTCTAACCTACAGGACAACATTGTTTTTTCCCCTTGTGGGCTAATCAAAATACATCCTGCTCCTGAGCCCTCACTAGATTTGGACCTATCGAAATATAACGACCAAAATAAAGAAGTATTAATAATTTTATTTACATTTTTCTTAGTACCATTGAAACATCTTGACCTATCTGTTTGTGAAAAAATTTCAATCTGAGATGTAAAATGGTTTACTGAGAAAGGGGATGGCTGGGCAGCGAAGTTGCCAAAGAATGACTCTGATGAATAATTCCCCAAAATGTTGTTATTAAATGCTATTGGTTGGTTTTCTTGTTCAAACTCAGGGGTCATATGTTTTTCTCGATCGATCCTTATTTGATTTGGCTTACCCTTATAGGTAAGCCACATATGTGACCAATCAGTATAAATATACCCATGTAGTTTCTCAGACCAATCCCTACTCAAGATTAAACCATAAAATTCAGGTATGTCGGCTATTAGGATATCAATCCTTTGTAATATTCTGGGATCAACAGATAACCTGATAGTTACGGAATTAATCTCTCCCAAAACCTGTACTTTGGTCCTGTCCAACTGTACAATATGAATAGCAGACTTCTGGGGTTCAATGTTCAGTTTGGAACAAACTGAAGCTGGCATTATGTTAGAAGATGCCCCTGAGTCAATCAAACAGTTGTGCAGGTTTCTATTGTAGATCTCATAGGTTAGAAGGAAAGGTGGAGTATGAGAGTTTGATCTATCTCCTATTAGGACTGCATCAGTAGCTTCAACCATACCAGAAGGTGGTTGACCTGTATCGTTAGCGGCTTTAGCACTGGGAAGAGGTGAAGTGGGAACAACATTTAATTCTTTGAGAAGCAATTTCTGCTGATGTTTTAACTTGCTAAGTTCAAACATGGTAATGTTTGCCTTAGTTTTCTTCATATCATCAACAATATTGTAATCCATTGAATCAGATACCACCAAAGTTTTAGATGTTAAAGGAGTATTTGAGGTTGAAGGTTGGTTTTGAGGAACTGCTGCAGGTGGCTTCTTTGTAGATACTTTTTCTTTTGTTGTAGCAGCACCGGCACTCCTTTTCTCTGAAGTTGCCTGAACAGGTTCGGAGGTACTTTTACTCCTAGTAGTGACAGGAAATGATTCTTCTTCATTATCTGTATTGGAGTTAGGCAGTATGAAATCCCACATTCCATGACATTCAACAAATTCCTCTTCTTCATCAGTAGGTGTAACTGTTTCTTCTTCTCCTTCTTCAAGATCTGAATCTGCATTTGATATAACATTTGGTGGTTTTGATTCAGTTTTCTTATAATTTCTAAAGGGTCTTTTGGTTGAGGTTTCGGCTACCTGTTTTTTGATTTCAACCATTTCATTTGACAAAGTCTTGAGGACCTTTTGCAGACCCTCCATGTCATATGGATCTTTTGGGGTTTTCTTCTTTGAGTCATCTTTAAAAGAAACCTGTTTGGCTTTTCTGTCTTCTAGAGCAGCTTTCTTTTCTAGAGCATTAATGTGTTTCTCCACAGCAAGTGCTTCTTTCATGTTTTCAGCTAAAGTAGGTTTCCTAGCCCTGTCTACAAAAATAGCTATATTGGCAGGTAGGGCGGTTATATACCATTCGCTTCGGATTTGCTCACTTGGTTTGGAGGCCGTTGGGATTTTATTCAAGAGTTTATTGAATCAGACGTTAAATTCCTTAATCGGTTCCCTATGCTCTATCCTAAGATTGGAGAGATCGTTTATTAGTGTAGCCAAAGACCTATCATCTCCATACTTAGTAAGAAACTGTTCTTGGCAAGTGTTCCAACTGGTAATGGAACCAGAGGGTAAAGAAAAATACCAGGATCCTGCTAATCCTTGCAAGGTATAAGGGAAAAGTCTAACAACAACATCTTGTTCAGTTACTCCTTTCAAGTTGACTGCCAACATGAAGTTATTAATATGTTCCTCAGCTTGGGTCCCATCATCTGGGTTAAACTTGGGTAGCCATTTTTCAGGAGCATCAGGTAATGCATGCAATGGTGCAGGCATGTTAACTGCACCAGGCCTGGTCCATGGATCTGCCATTATAACAGCAGTAGTAGATGATACTACTGTTGAAATTCCAAATGTTTGGGAAGGAAATGATATTGCGGAGTGAGCAGGTTTGGATGTTAAAGTTCCTAATCCCTGATGAACAATAATATGTAATGGGGGATTGGATGGTTGACTTCGCATAGGGGAAAGTGAGATGGAGGATGTGGATGAAAGCTCTTCACTGTCAGATCCTTCAGTATATTTCTTCGCCTTTTTCCTTTTGGGTAAAGGGAACTCAGTGGGTTCAATACTGAGCTTTTCGCTCTAAAGTCTGGTGAGAGGGTGAGATAAATTGAACTGTGAAGTCATACTGCTTTGTGATACCTCATATTTCTGTGGTGAAATCGAGAATCTCTGAAGTTTGTGGATAAGAGACTGGACTTTAGGGGATTCGAGACTTAATTGTTCTGAAGTATGATGGGTTTGAGCAGTGGTAGTTGATTCCTCTTCTTCTTGTTTGGATACTGGAGAACCAGCATGCAATTGGGAAGTACGAGGTGATACGGAGGGAGAATTACTCTTAGAATGGCCTGTAGATTTGGGTTTGCTTGCCATTCATAGTTGAGGCCCTCCTTCTAGCGCCAAAAATGTTGATGCCCCGAAAATCGTTGTATCAACATTGGGGGATAACCACCCGGTCCGGACCTTAGTACAACTCCTTTTCCGTTTGGAATGGTGGCTCCAACTGGGGATAATGGGACCAGTTCCCCAGTAATGGATAAACAGGATGAATGAATGATTGGTTGACTAATCATATGATAGGTGAATAACTTAATCTATCGGGGAAATAAAAGAAATACTACGAATCCCAGGAACTATTGTATTTTTTAAAGTGTAGCGCTTGATGATCTATGTTTATAAACAAACATGTAGATGACTCTATTCAATAAACCTGGACTTTTATTCATTCAAGAATTACTCTGCTTAAATTGTTAAACAAAGGGATTAGCGCAATATTGCTACACTTTATATATCATCGATACATATATGATCAAAGGAAAAGCATCCCATAAACATCCAATAGTGGAGGGAATAAAGAAATGTTGTTAAAACACATACATATATTCGATAATAGCAAAGGCAATCGAATAACAATTCATATGAAAAGAATGAATTCAAACATAGATAATAGTACCATATGAGCTGCTAAACACTCCCAATATCAATCGCTATTTGATTCTTCTTCCAACACAGAAATACTTTCACACAAAGACAGTAGTGCACATTTGCATAAAAAGCTTCCTTGTCAAAATTAGAATAACTGGTCCAGTTTTATAAAAGAATATGGCTGAAGCACAATAGTGCAACTTCAGTCTTTAAGTCAAGTACAAAACTTTACGACCCTTTCTAAAAACATGAAAGGGTCTATAAATACTTAATTAAGCTAACTATCTATGAAACTCAAATCCTACTTAATTGGTATCAATTAATTTTGATCATATCTTCCCAGCAACCTGGCAGTCAGCGGCATGAATCATCAAGTAGGTTGTTTGCCTTTGAACCTGAGATGACTTATCGCAAGCATCGGCTCCACTTCAGGTGGTCTGTTGAGGCGAGAGATAAGCTGGGCGGCATAGGTGGCATCCTGAATATCGGGGATAATATACCCGATTGCATCTGTAAGGCACTTGAGGGTGGCTCTTTGAGTGTGTGGTTTTACCAAGAAGAACCAATAGGTGTCCCATGTTAAACTGTTAATTCCAGCAATTAATCTCCCCTTTTCCTCTAGATCTGGATAACATGACTGCTCCAATGTTTTCATCGCTGTCAATTTTCCTTGTGTGCATTGGGAAATCATGTTTGACAAGTAGAGAGTGTTATTAACTAATTCAACCAAATTGCTTGCAGTTGATTTGCACCTTGAAACTGCCCTCTCTGCTTTCATTAACTGGGACTGCCATTCTGTAAATAATATATCTTTATGTTACTCTAAAATTCTTGGTAAATTCATCGCTTGTCCCTCGTCAGTATCTTTCTAGTAAAGAAATGCAGCTATTGTTTCTTCAGCTTGATCCAATTCCGTCCCAGCCTTTTCTATTTTCTCACTTATTGATGCCATTAATTGACATAGTGGCTCTGCCCGGGCGATCTGTTGACATAGAAGTTTGATTTGTGCTATTAATGCCGTATTTATTTGTAGTGCTTCTACTCTGAATTCAGTTATTTGTGGAACACCCTTTGTCTTCTCAAGCTTTGCTGATAGTTGAGCAATCTGCTCATCTTTTGTTTTCAGCATTTTCTCATTTGCCGCCTTCAGTTGTGCCAAGGCCTCTGACAATTCTTTCTGCTTTTGGATTGCGTTGTGGTCAATCCTTTGTTTCTCTGCCTGCAATTATTGAGTTAGTTGATTGTTTACTTGCCGTTGTGTCAACAATTGCTGTTCTGACTACTCCGCTTTCTGCTTTGCTTCAGTTAGCTGTGCCTATAATAAGAAAATTTCCTAGTCTTTTCTTTTCAATAAAAGACTCACCTCTGATGCCTTGTCTATTGTTGCTGCTGAATAGGATCTAGCATATTGTGACAGTTTTGTCAGGTCATCAGAGGGGTCAAATTCCTCCTTCCAAACCACATTGCTCGTGACCGTCTGTTCTGGGAAAAGGGAAGGTTGATCAGTCCTTCTTCTCTTCCTCTGTCGTTTTACTACAGCTTTATGGCTTGGGCTGTAGAAGACATCCAAGGGAGGAATCTCTTCTACCTGCAAAATGATTTGATCGGAGGGGTCCTTTGGTATTATTTCTACTTCCTTTGAAATGGGTGGGCCGCTGGTTCAACTTGGAACCTGTTGTGAAGTGGTTTCCTGTGCGTCTGCTGCTTTCGAAGTTTCAGTGTTCTTTGAACATTCCAAACTGCTGATAATAGAATCAAATTGCTGCCATTCCTGGAGCAATTTTGGATCAATATGAGTATCCACATTTACTTCAATGTTGGTCTGTTTCTGCTCTTTAGTCTGGGTCTCCTCCCGCACTTTCTCCTGCTCTTTAGTCTGAGTTTCCTCCTGTGGTTTTTCTTGTTCTTTTGTTGTAACCGGAGGTTCCTTTGACTGTTCCCGTTCAGGTTCGCTTGATGATGTTGTTGGGGTTGTTGCTAACAGATCTAGAGGCAGAGTTTGTAACCTCTGTTCTCTAAGTCTGTTGAATTCAACCAACCCTTCATCTTGATATTTCATTCTGGCAAATGCCTTAACCTGCATTATTGACTTGGCTGAGGATAACAGGTCATCGAACATATCCTCTTTATGATCAAACTTTGCCAATTTGGCCTGTTCAAGTGCGTTATAGGCGACTTTGTTGGGATCAAATTTCCTATTAGGGAGAGTTGCTAGAGTTAATTATTTGATCTTTGTAGCTTCTTTCTCTACATGTTTGAAATCATGCAATGTGTAGAAACCGCATCTCAAAGGAAAAGAGGGCCAGCCCTACTTCTTATTTTTCTTGAGGGTCTGTGTGACTCCCTCGGCAATGATATGATAAGATATTTCCCTCGCCAGCAGTTTATCAGGTATGTACAAGGAAAGGACATGAGGTTCGGATTGACTACCAAAAACTCTTATATAAGTAAACTTCTCCTCCCCGAACCATCTTCCTATTGATGTCAAGTCAATCCCTGCTTGGTAGGAAATCTTGGGACCAGGTTTATCAAAAATAGAGTAATGAATGGGTAACATAAAGCCATTGCAGACTTGGTATAAATGGTGCTTATAAGAGGATTTCCATAATTTTTGATGGTATATGTGAATAGGCATGGGATCTTGTGATGTCAACCTCCAGCCGAGCATAGGAAATTAAGAATTAAAACAAAAGGTATCTAAAATATAGGCAATGTAGTAGAATGGGGGAATTAACCTTTCAGTAACGCGGGTCTTATTTCTAAACTCAAGAACAGCTGTCGCTAGTTTATCTAAGAGTATAGTTGCCCAATCCATTATTTCACTGTTACATGCCGCTTCCATCAAGGGAACCATTTCTATAGTGAAATTAGCAGAGTCGTGAAACCCCCACAATCTACACATCATTATTCCAGCATAATAATAAGGAGAACATAGGGAATCAACCGAGTACTTACCGGAAGATTCATGTTTGTGTTTTGCCAGATTTTGTCTCCAATCCCGGATGGGTTCGGATTCAATTTCATTCTCTTTTCAGAATTTTTCCAAGAATGCCTTGTTGTACTTCTTCTCTGGCTCATGAAAATGATACATTTGCCTTAAATCATCAGCCTTGAATGACCCGAAAATTCTCCCGTCTTTGGTGCAGAAGGTTCTGTCCATGATTGGGATTTCCTCAATTGCCCACCATACTACATCCGTATATGGGAGAATTTGTTCCCGAGCTGCTATTCGATGAAGGAAGGAGTCAGCTAAGTCCTTTAAAGTACCGTCAGATTTCTGAGTTGAATCTGCAGAGGCGTGTACTGTTTTCACTTCAGGTTCTTCGGCTTCAATCAAATTGTAGCTACTTTGCCAAGTAGTTTTGCCGAGACCAGAACATGTAGTATCAGATATCAATCCTTTCTTTTTATTTGTTGGATCAGCGACAACTTGTCCTGTGGCTGGTGCAGCGGAAGTGACTGTGGTTTTCTTAGACTTCTTCCCCATTCTGTTTGAGTTTTCTGCTTTGGAAGAATTCTGCACAGGAGTGAAAATAAACGTAACACAGAGAATTGGTAATGAAAATCGAATATGAGAAAGATATATTGATCAATGCGTGATGAGGGATTAACTTTTAAAGTGGCCGCGGATACAATCTATGGGAAGATTTTAGGACTTACAATTACACTAAATGGTCGTTTAGAACTTGCCAATCCTTTAAATTCCCATCATATCATTAATCGGCCGAATGATTTATTTAAGCGTGCCTTGGATGTTTTGGCGGTTGAGCGTAGGTAAATCATTGTTCAACAGATCAAGCTTTTAATATGAATTGATCGTAATATCCCTCTGCCTTAACGACTTTTTTGAAATTTGTGCTTTTGGCTTTATCGCAATCGGGCGTCGGGGAAAACTTAACTCCTTATATTGACACCTTTTGAAATCCCCGATCGCCGATAGCGATATCGCATCGCATCGGGAGTATGGTCACTTTATGAAAACATGGATAGCATATTGCCGATAGCGATATCGCATCGTATCGGGGTGAATTACCTGGGGTGCTTTAAGAACATGCATAGTATATTGCCGATCGCCGATAGCGATATCGCATCAAGGAAAATGAATGGGCCGTTAAAGTATGCTTCCTATGTCATTGCGATATGTGATCTTGCGATCACTTTATCGCAATGATAAAAGATTGATTATTTGTATTATTAAGATCAAAATGGGTTTATCGAAAAGGTTTTCATAATGTTTTTTTTTTTTAATTTTGTTTTCGGACCTTTTCTTTTGAATAATACAATGTTGATACCGATCAAAACTAAAGGCACCCATTTCATATGATAGTTTTCCTAAGGAATAATGATATGAAATGGGGGGTTGTTGTAGAGAACAACAGGGCCCAACCCAAAATACCCAGCACCTCTTGCTTTGTACTTATATGTTTTTGCTTCAGTTCATGAGTTAATTTATGTTACATAGATTCATTTTGCTTTGTTAGATTAGGTGGCTTTTGATGGTTTGCATGGATGTTTTTGTTTTAGTTGCTCAAGTAGGTTACTGTAGTGATAGAATAAGATTCAAAAAGGCCAACAGTAGGCCCTTATCCCCTTTCTCCCTTTTTGGGACTATGATTTGAGATCAAGGCACTACTACTGCCACCAAAAACACAGTTTTGCTCTTCCATGCAACTTCTAGTGTGATGACTTGATTTGGGTAGATCGATATAGTGATTCAGATTTAGTTGCCTAGATAATTTCTTGTTCTTTCACCATATATCTCTCTGCATTCTTTTCTTTTCAAAGTCTACTGTTCAACGTTTTCTATTTGTAGGTCAGCAATTAGGTCAAGCTAGAGAAATTTCAATCTTTTTAGTCCTTTTCTTTGATCAATTTTTGTAAGTAGATGTGCAGATATCTTGTAGGACACCTTAGCTCACCATACATCCATAAAATAGCCAGCACCAGCTCACTTCTCATAGATTTCCCAAGTCATTCGCAACATTTCACTAATCTGCCCTAATTTCTGCATTTTTCTCCATAAGCTTCCCTCTTGCCATTTGAACAAATACAACCATCGTGTTCCCTCTTGATCTTCCTTGAAAAGATACAGACACCTCAAAACCTTCATCTAGCCTTCAGTTACCCTTTCCCATCATTTTTCCACCTTCAAAACTCCAAAAATAGCTCTCGGCCTCCTCTTGTAGATCCTCCTGTAGATCCCCTGCAGCCTCCTGTAGAATTTCCTGTGAGTGATTTTTCGAAGTCCGATCACTATGAAAGTCTTCAGAAGGGTACTAGGGGCTTCTTATGACCTCTCCACACCTTCCTTCACCTCTACAAAAGCCAACTCCACCTTCCTTTTCCACCAAACCTCTGCACAATCACAACCAGATAAATCACAAGCATAATAATTTCACATAAAAACACTCAAAAGCACAAAAAGATGTTTTCTTCTCATTTCTTTTCAAAAGTAGCTTGAATAAATGAAATTTACATTTTTAGTTGTTAATGGCACTCATTTCATCAGTTTTGATCTCTTTTCCTGCAAAAGTAGGGTTAATAGGTAAATTAGGGTTTGCTAGGGTTTGCATTACATTTTACTTTTCCTTCTCTTTCTGCAAATAGAATAGCCTCTGTAGACTTAGTTTTCTTTCATCATAGTTAAAAACTTCTTCTAAGAATTGATAGAAGTTGGCTTAAGCTCATAGCGAACTTGCGCCAGCTGACCAAGTGACAACGTGCAGTAAGAGCTAGTACTTGTGCATATAGCAACGTTGCTTCCAAGTTTGTTACGAACTACCAGGTTGATAAAAGTAAAGTAGGAAGCCCTAGGAGTTGCAGCATTATTTCTGCAATACTAGTGCTCACTAATACCCTCACTTCTTCTTCTCCAATTTGAACTTCTTTTTCATTGCCTCTACAAGGGCTAACTCGCTTCCTTTTCCATCTGAAATGTTTGTTGGATCCGCCCCTGAGCAAGGGAGATTTGTAATCCAGTGAATTAGATGGTCCGTGATGGGGATGGGCTCCTCCAGCCATAAGTACACATCATGCACCAAGCAGAGAAGCTGCCTGGTGACAAAAATGGTCACTGGGGCACAGTGGTAATGTGGCACCCAGAGCAGGTTTAGCAACCCTACTTTCTCAACACCTCTGAGCCATTTTCACGGCTCCAACTCTATCATTCTAGCCAACGTGTCTATATTCTAGCACATTAGCTTTGCAGTCACTAAATGCGGGAGCTTCTCATGGTCGACGAGGTCCTAATATTCAAATTTCAATACGGGAATCTGTCGCAAGTGCGCACCCTCAAAAATAATATCATCTCAGAGCAGCGGTGTTTGTAGAGATCTCTTGCTCTCATCTATATCCTTTGGAACCTTAGCTTTACCCTTTCACGGAGGAACATATTTCGGAAACCTGGTGATAGGGTCCGCACCCTGGGTTTCAAATTCCATCTCTACATCCTCCTCCTGCACCAGGATTTCTTCAAACTCTTCCTCCTCTTCAGCCTCCAAATTAATGGCCTTTCCCTTTTCCTCCAGTGTGAGCTTGGTCCTCAGTGGATTTCTAGGCGAGAAGCACACCAGTATCATGACCTGCTTGTCCTTCTTAGGTCTCGACGTTCATGGTGATTCAGGGACCTCAACGATTATTTCAGCGCTCCCTGGGGCTTCTACTTCCACTATTTCCTACATGGCTCCCTTGGTTGTTACTACTCTAGTGTTCATGGCTTCTTCGGGTGCTGACATAGTGCTATTCCATAGTTCTCTCAGTATCTCTGGTAATTTCTCAAATAATGAATCCGCTTTCAGAATATCAAGTAAGTCTCGGTTCAGGAATACCTAAGCACGCAACAACTAAGTTCTCAAATTTCCAAGTGTTGTTTGTTGGATAGCCACTTGTAATTTATAGTGCCTTTTGAATTTGAATTCGATAGTTCCCCCCACATTTAGTCCATTGATGCTAGATTGGCGGTAAATTTTCAAGAATCTAGCCCATAAAGTTCACCTTAAATGCATGCCACCCACTCCATTTTGCCTCAAACCAAGCATCAAATCGTGAATAGTGACTATAATGGTCACTTTTCGATAGAACTGCACACCAGGGCAGTTTTCTTCGTGCTATTGCAGACCCTGTGACACTTTGCTACTGCATGCAGTCTTGACATTGCGTAGTTCCTGGGCAGAGTAGTTTATAGTCTTGCACCTTCCTTTAGCTGCCTGGAGAGCTAAGACTATGCTTTGGTCAGCTAATCAGGTGGTCGGGTCACCTATGTATGGCTTCAAATGACTGCCATTCACTTTTCTTGGGAAGGGTTCTCCATTTAACTTTACCAACTATACCACGCCACCATCGGTAATCTCCTTAATAACATACGACCCCAACTAGTGAATTCTAAATTTCTCTAGGAATTTATCAAACTTACTATCATACAACAAAACCAAATCATAACCTTTAATGTGTGCAGCTTGATGCGTCAATCATGCCATACCTTTTCGCGCTAGTTTTGTGCATACTGGTGGAATCCAGCCAAAAATCACTCTTCTTCGGGCTCTTCCAGCTGCACGAGCCTCTCCGTGATCTGTCATACCTGTGAGAATTGCTATGCATTGACTAGGCACGATATATTCCATAGGCATTACAGTTTCCACTCCATAGAAAATCCTAGAAGGTGTTTGTCCCATCAGTTTCTTGCATGTTGTTCGAGAAGCCCATAACCCTGTAGGTATGCGTAGGTCCCAATCACTTTGCTTCACAGTGCATACCTTGGTCAGCACAGTTTCCAGTACTTTGTTGAATGCTTCTATGCATAGAATCTTCTGCACAATTTCTCTTCTTGCATAATGTCTTCCCAACATTAAGAGCCACCCGCAAGTTCGCCCCACCAACACATGCTTATTGACTAGGTGCTTTAGCGTAGATTACATGTGCCTCTGCACAGGTTTCAGCTTTTCTCCATAGGCTTGTTTCCACTTGGCCAGATGTGCACATGAATCATCCTGCCCATCATACTTGTTTGTCAGTCACATCTTAGGCTTCCCAAATCGTGTGCGCGTCACTTTCCTACATTCGCACCAATCATTAAAGCTTCCTTTTTGCATACCTGTTATAGACATTTTTTGGCACTACAACCCCAAGCATGAAATGTCCATAAACCAAGGGCTCCTAAGTCCCTAAAAGTGTTGTTCTAACCCCTAAAGGAACAAGGTCAACTGATTATAGCTTCTCCCAAAAGTTCTCCATGAAAAACTGCTCAGAACTGGTCAAAACAGGATCATTCCAGCTGCTCCATAGGCAAAGTGCATTGCATCTCACCTAAACACACTATGTGGGTGCATTTCATTTCAAAAATCCCTTCTATGGGGTGCGATGGGCGAGAAGTGACAAATGGCAGTGTCATTCCACTAGGTGGAGAGGCATGGAAACTTCCAGAAACTTCTCCCGTGACACTTGCCTCTCTGAATTCGACCAAGGATGAGTAAGAGATCATCAATCTCTAAGTGGAAGCAAGAACTATCATAGGGAAGACACTAATCAAATCACAAGATGACTCATCTCCCTTACAGATATCTATATATGGATCCCTCATCCCAGAGATCCAGAGGCTAGAATTTTGCATATTGTAAGGAATTGTTGTTGGTTTCTCGAGACAACATCAGATTGTTGGGTGATCTAAGCTTTGTATGAGGTGAAGAGGGGCTTCCTTGCTGAGAGGATGATGTTGGGTTAGAACAACTGGTTGTAACTCCCCTTGGCTCTTTCTTGTTTATCAATAAAAGCTATTCAAGTTTTCCACCATACTCGTGTCATTCATGTTTGTTGCATTTGTATGGTCAATTTACATCTGATCCTAGATTGTTTATGATTATAGATCCATGTTCTTGTATAGTGCTATGCAACTGTGATCTTACAGGTACTTAGTGAAGCTGAGCGTGCAAGGGAACAAGTAGCGAAAGACTATCAAGAGAGAGAGGAATCAAACTAGGAGATTAGCACAAGACAGAGGTTGGTCTTCTTTGTTCTTCTCTCATCTATACTTCATAAAGGAAAAACGAAAGTAGCTTTACTTTGTTTATTTCTAAGGTAGCTATCACACCTTAGTGGGATAAGCAGTTCTGTGTAGACACTTTTCCCTGTAACAAAATGGCGACTCTGCTGGGGAAGAATTAGTTTGTTTGTTTATCTTCCTTGTTGTCTATTTTATAAACTTACAGACGGAGCCTGAAGTCGAGCCAGGTAGCTTTCGAACTGCATTTGCTATGCAAATGCAAAGTAGATAAATGTCGCTTCAGTCAATCTCCGAGATTTTTTTATAAATTAAAAAACTGATTTACAAACTCTCTGATTGCCCTTGTGATAGCTCTTAGATCCTCTTTAGATCTACCCCTAATTTTTGCATTACTGATTACCATTTGCTCAGCCAAAACCCATGAACTGAACTGCAAACTGTGACCCGGAACCCAAGCCAAGTCTCGTCTCTGGCCCAACGTAGGTACTATTCTATGAATCTGAAATTCAGCGCACTTCCCTAGTGTAGAAGGTGCGCTGCATTTCAAATTCCCTGTGTTACAAGTGCACTGATCAAACTAGGCATTGTTCAGTTTTGGTTCCTGTGATTCATTCTTTCCAGTTCTATTCATGAATTTTGCTGCCCGTGATCCGTATATCTCTGTTTGAAACCCCTTTTCCTTGCTGTTATTCCGCCTCCTTTGTACGAAAGAACTGTAAATATTTTTGTGTATTTGTTGAGTCATTTTCAGTTCTCCTTTGCAACAGTAACGTAATCGTACTGTCGTCCTTTGATTTGAAAGCGTCGCAAGTGTCGCTTTCAGTCATAGGAAAGAGTTTGCTTGCTGTAGATAGTCGATTATCCTGTTACTATTGTATTTGGTCTGAATTTGTAATTTTTCTAGTGTCGAAAGCAAGTATTCATTTCTAAATCATAAAATGTTGTGATTGCCTCCATTTTTGATTTCTAAAAGAAACTTGTTGATAATTGTCGCCTGAAAGGTAATTCAGATTTGTGCATTAGATTTCTTTTCTCCATTCACATATTAAGAAAGCCAAAAACAAATACATGCATGTGCATTTGCATTTAGACTGTTTGATTGGTTTGATTTAGGAAAGTGCATTTAGAGTGTGCTCTTTGCTCTTTGTGAAAGAATATTGTCTCTCTTTCCTTAGTAGCTAGGATTTTCATTGCACAAAGAAGATAAAAGATTGTTTATCATCTTAGATTGCATTTTAGGAATTAAAAATCTACATCTCGTGGTGAACCTGAAAGGCAAACTTCATAAACAAGATCAACTATAAAATAAATTCAATGAATCTAACAACGCTTTGGAACCTAACGCACAACATTTATAAGTCTAGGCTAGAGACGTATTCTGGCGTCGTAAAGCCTGGTAACTGTTGTTCTCACTGATGGTTGGGTGATTCCTCCACTTTGAGGTGATAAGTGCCAGTACGGACTTGTGCTCCCATGTACCGTCGAGTATATTTTGGGAGACCACAATAGGCTTAATCCTTTATCCATAGGAAGCCGTGTCTGCCGCCCTATCGATCGCAATGCATTGAACACAACATTTGGGAAGATTGACTGCCGTACCGTAAAAAGTATTCTGCAGTTTTGCGATTGGTTTGGTAATCCCTCTACCTAGATTTCCAGAGCAGTCCCTTTCGTTCCTTGTCAGACTCCTTAATGGAAAACGTCCATCTGAGCACTTGTCACTTCAGGCTCATTAAAAATTGAAGGCGACTAGAGTCATCTTTTGTTTTTTCTCGACTCTTAAAAATTGAAAAAACAAGTTGTGTCAAAGCGTCTAAAATTTACTTTAAACGGAATAATAATCACCCTTTCCTACGTTGATCTTAGGTTGAGAAAATGGAACCCACCAACCAAGGAATTCCCCTTAGAGGAAATCCTAGTCAATTCTCCTCTTGGGGAGATGTTGGTGCACCCCATATGGCCACATTGTCGCTTCCAGGATTGACAATCGGCTTGCTTGTATGGCTCTTCTCAACCTTTGTCGTTCAGAACACCGTAATTCCTAAACAGTCGAGTCAGCAACTAGACGAATCCAAAGTTACGCACCAACCTTCTACTTCCTCCAATTCTTCCTCTCCTTCTTCTTCTTCGCTTGATGGGGTTGGTAAAACCAAAAAACAAGTACCTAAGAAGAAGAAGGAAAAGAAGAAGAAAGAGAAGAATAAGAAGGAGCCCAAAGCGAAAGGGGGCAACCAAGCATCGTCTAGCAAAAATCCACACACTGCACCGACCAGGCCTAAATCGCCATGTGTCATTTGCAAAGGAGACCACTATCACAGAGATTGTCCTTGCATCCCTCGGACCTTAAGGGACTGGTCTCCTTGTTTGCACAACTTGGTGTCATCAACCTCTGATGATCATGTTGAAAACACACCGTCGACTAGTGAAAGTGAAGCCCCAGGACAAGAGGGAAAATATAAATTTCCTTGTAAATTGTGCGAAGGCGACCATGCCGTCCACCATTGTCCTTTCTTAGATGAGGCTAAAAGAGTTTTGGACTATTGTCCGGTTTCACTGTTACGACTTCCTCCTGGATATAAAAAAATCTTGCTAAGTCCGTCACTAGTTGAAAAGCTGGCTGACCCGCCCAGGTGGTCAGCCGAAGCATCTATCATTGAAGACAAACCATCTGAACCCATACCAGATGAAATTCAAAAGGTCGAGGCGGCAGTTGACCCGGTCTTGCCTTCAGAAGTTCCATCTTCAGATGATACAATCACAGAAGAGAATAAGGATGACACCGTCCAAATTCTTTTCGTAAGCACAGAATCCAATGAACATGGGGGCAATTTACCTGTTCCTTTACCACAGGAAGGAAGTTCGTCAAAGTCATACCCGACCGTCTATTCGGTCCCACCTCCAAGCAACCTAGTTGTTTCCTTTGACTAGAATCAACTAGGCAGACCCTGTTTACCGGCTAGTGTACCATTCCGAATTATTGCTCAAGTATATAGAATGGTTATGGCCGGTACCATCATAGATGAAGGGGCTTCTGTGAGTATCCTTTCCTCGACTGCTTGGAAAGCGCTTGGTTCGCCATTGCTTTTGCCTGAGATGAGAAATCTAACAGGCTTTGACAAAGGAACCAGTCGACTGTTACGGATCCTTCCTAATGTGCCCATAACATTGAGAGGAAAAACCGTTCACAAGAACGTAATGGTAGTTCAGGGACCCCTGGATTATAATCTACTCCTTGGACGAGAATATATTTATTGCATGGGAGCCATTGTCTCCTCACTCTTTAGAGTAATGTGTTTTCCGCATGAAGGAAGAGTGGCCAAGCTTTCATTTCCTGGATCACGCATAGCAAATAGTCATATACCATCCCTAAACGGTCTTTTCACACAAGGAATGTCTCATCAATCCCCAGTTCGCCCACCCGATGACCGCGAGTGATTCGAGGGAAATGATTGAAACCCAGGGGGCATGCACCCTGGTCTGCTTTGGTAGGAAAACTTCGGGTATAGGGTAGGTTTCCACGAGAGATATATGACTGGTCTGTACTCTCGTCCGTGATTGGAAGAGGGAGTTATTCTGGAACAAGATTCTCTTGTCAAAGTTACGTGAGTGGTGTAGCCTCCTCCACTCACCTTTGTCTATTTTGGTAGACATCATCGAAGAAGTGTTTTGTTTGCGTTGTGAATAGAACAATCTTTGGGTAACCTGAAAGAGGTATACCTTTCCTGATAAAACAAATGTTTTGTCAGTTTGAACAAAAGGTGGCCTTGAAACTTTATTTTATACCTGGGGGCATGCAAAACTTTTGGCATGCAAGGGAAGAGCGACTATTTATTTTTTAAATCTGTAGGTCCTCTAACCCTTTAAACTCGTAGGATTGGTCATTTCCTAACTTGCATAAAGGAAGGATGTGGGGCAAAACTCTAAAAATTTCCATTTTTAATGGGACATTCTTATTATACGACTGGATTAATCGAGCAGTTTTAGTGCATAGTTCAAGCTCGTTAAAAAATAAACATAAGCCATGAGGAAATGTTTTCCCCCGCGTTTAAGCTCATTAAAAAATGAACTATTTCCCGGTAAATAACCATCGTGAATGTAGTACTTCAGCCTTTAAAAGCCTTGGTCGTGTTCTCATCATCACCTCCTCTCTATATTGGCCGACCATTCACCTCCATTTGATTGTTTACCCCTTTTGAGGAATAGCTGCGAAGAGTGATCTCACTAGCCATCCTTGTAACACTGCCGTGATTGGAACATTCCAAACCTTACCTGGAATCAGTTGCTACCCAATTTTATCACTCGTTCCTCAAAAGACGAGTCTCCTTTAAGCTCTTTTCAATTGACTCGTAAAATATGAAAAGATTGCTGAGCCATTGGCCTCTCCAGCTCGTTAAAGGGACCAGAAGTGCTATCCCTCCTCTAAATTATAATCTTTTTGGACCTGAGGGATTATTACACAAAAATATCGAGCGCTTGTTTTGCTCGGCTCATTAAAAGTATCGAAAATTCATCCCTTCTGTATTGTTTTATACTTTTTCGGACTTAAGGGATTGATGACGAAAAATGAATTTTGGAGTTTCCTTTATATTCCTTTTCAGACTCTCTAAAATTGAAAAGGACCGAGTTATCTTTGTCATTAAACTTGTTAAAACTTAATAGCGACAAACTTGTCCATAGCAGACAAGAACGAGTTTCACTATTGCTAGGCTCGTTCAAACATAGCGATGGGTTTGCCCGAAGGGAAAATCATAGAACAAGCATATGTTATCCTCCTCAAGCTTGACAAAAATAAAGAGGTACTGGTTAGCAATCACTGGGGAAAATTGGGAAGAAAACTTGAAGAAACTTTGTTGGTAGCAAGTCGCTCTTGAACATGACACTTTCACTCCGCATCCAAGTTGGGTTCGGTTGTTTCATTCACCGGTCACATCGCCATGGTCCCATCACACCATCCACATTTGGGGTAATGCTACCAATCCATGATGTCAGTGTCGCCGATATGTTCAAGAGAAGTCATTCATAGAATTCACCTGTGTCTCACCCGCTACAATACATTCATAATCCATTCTTTCATGACCACCACCCTGAACCGTATGTCATCAGATCGTTTTCACCTCCATTAAAATCATTTGCTCCGTTCCATGTCATTGACGTGGGATTCATTAAGGCCCTCCTGTGATGGATCGCTTCTTGTTGACATCAGCTCATTATCCAAGAAGTCAATCTAGGAACACCCCGTTCAGTACTTTGAAGCTTGCATGCCTCAATGGCAAGTTTCTCACTTTCGGCGACAGGTTTACATCAATGGCCTTCGACCGAAATATTTTGCGTGGTGTTCGATGCCAAGTCCTTTATTCACACCACGTGAATTGTACTGTAGTACCTTGAGGGTCATTATCATTATCGGTGATTCCTCTCGCGCCTGTTAACAGCTTACATCATTTGCTGGTAATCAGGCGATGCCTTTCCATGTTCGACTCTAGAACATCTCTCACATGGATAGACTTGTACTTCGAGTGAAGATCGAATGAGATTGAAGACCCTAGATCTAGTTTCATCCATCTGGGCTGCGATATATATTCATGGAAATAAAGACATCAAATGTACATCATTGCTGCACAGATAATCATCCAATCAAAGGGATGATGGCTCTACCAGAATCATCAGTCTACACTCAGACGATTGTCTGTCCTATGTACATGAAAATGAATTTATAAAGTTGAGCATGGGAATGCCCGCCTGAGCTAGATCATGAAATATTATGAAGATAATGTATTGTATTGTATCTTATTACAGGTCTCCTCCCAGCTTGACTGAACTTCGGATCCTCATAATAAAGCATTTCACCCGACATCAAAATATTAACGACCTCATGCTTTAGGGGGCAACTGTTATAGACATTTTTGGGCACTACAACCCCAAGCATGAAATGTCCATAAACCAAGGGCTCCTAATTCCCTAAAAGTGTTGTTCTAACCCCTAAAGGAACAAGGTCAACTGATTACAGCTTCTCCCAGAAGTTCTCCATGAAAAACTGCTCAGAACTAGTCAAAACAGGATCATTTCAGCTGCTCCATAGACAAAGTGCGTTGCATCTCACCTAAACACATTGTGTGGGTGCATTTCATTTCAAAAAGCCCTTCTATGGGGTGCGATGGGTGAGAAGTGACAAATGGTAGTGTCATTCCGCAAGGTGGAGAGGCATGGAAACTTCCAGAAACTTCTCCTGTGATACTTGCCTCTCTGAATTCAACCAAGGATGAGTAAGAGATCATCAATCTCCAAGTGGAAGAAAGAACTATCAGAGGGAAGACACTAATCAAATCACAAGCTGACTCATCTCCCTTACAGATATCTATATATGGATCCCTCATCCCAGAGATCCAGAGGCTGGAATTTTGCATATAGTAAGGAATTGTTGTTGGTGTCTTGCGACAACATTAGATTGTTGGGTGATCTAAGCTTTGTATGAGGTGAAGAGGGGCTTCCTTGCTGAGAGGATGATGCTGGGTCAGAAAAACTGGTTGTAACTCCCCTTGGCTCTTTCTTGTTTATCAATAAAAGCTATTCAAGTTTTCCTCCATACTCTTGTGTCATTCATGTTTGCTGCATTTGTATGGTCAATTTACATTTGATCCTAGATTGTTTATGATTATAGATCCATGTTCTTGTATAGTGCTATGCTACTGTGATCTTACAGGTACTTGGTGAAGCTGGGCATGCAAGGGAACAAGTAGCGAAAGACTATCAAGAGAGAGGAATCGGACTAGGAGATTAGTGCAAGATAGAGGTTGGTCTTCTTTGTTCCTCTCTCATCTATACTTCATAAAGGAAAAACAAAAGTAGCTTTACTTTTTTTGTTACTAAGGTAGCTATCACACCTTAGTGGGATAAGCAGTTCTGTGTAGACACTTTTCCCTGTAACACTACCCCACCATCTCACTAGCGTAGCACGCAGTACCCAGTCTAAGGCCTGGAACCATTAATTTTCCATCACCTCCCTTCAAAATGCATCCAAGAAGGTATCTACATCATTTAGACCATAATAAGTAGGCAGATCTCTTACTTCTGTCGACACGCAATGAAATGACTTGGTCATCATATTGCAATTCAGCGTAGTTAGTTTGTGTAGTTGATTTTGCCATCATTCTACTTCTTCATCAGAATCAAAAGTGCAAGAACTATCGCGCTCCCATGTAACCCATCCATCCATGGTGGGATTTACCCAGTCTCGGTCATGCACTGTTATCTTATAGATACAGTCCAGATCATCATCACTTTCATAGTCATGGACCAGCTCCATATAGCGCGATCCTTTAGTAGGGTCTAGGGGTATAATTACACGCATTAACGTTTTCTCAAAGATACTTTTTCGCTTCTTCAGATTGATTACCCTATTCATGCCACTTGGCCCAGTCAATTCCTAGGAGTGCGAGGTAGGGATTGCTGTCATCAACAATCTCTATCACTTCTAAATCCGCAGCGTGCTCACTCCCTCAATATCCACAGTTATTCCATGCGATTTCCCCATCGATATTATTTTCTGCTGATTCGCCATTTTCAGCTGAATTGGAGACCATTGCAGTGTGGTTCTCCCCATTTGTTTCCATGTCTGCTTCCGTAGACCATTCGCATTTGATCCCAAATCCATAGTGACTTGATCCATATCGTATTCCCTGATCTGCGCGATGAGTCTCATTTCACATCCTGTCCTTGTCTTATGCATTCCTATCTTCTAGACTACGTGTGGTTCTCCTGGCGCAGTCCCAATGCATCCGTTGATGAGCTCCTGTAACCCTTTCATAGCCTTACTGTCGCATAGTAACTTCATATAGTTTTCCAAGAAAGTTGTTAGAATGGATGGGTCAATTTTCGGCTTCGGTTTATCTTTGCTTCCTGAAGTGGAGGCATCAGTCAAACTCTTCTTAGCTTCCATGAAGGTTTCCCAAGTGCGCTCCAAATCAAACTCGGCCTCAATCGCGAGGGCTTTGTGATCTAGGTGGCTCTAGGAAACACACAGGAGAAAGAGGGCTTATGGAATCTCAATAATCAAAGTGATCAGAATGCTTTCGAACCAAGAACAAAGCGTAGATATTGTTGTCCGAATCGCAACAGTGTGAACGGTTCGCCAATCCAAGCTCGTATGAGGGAGAACGAGCCAGTCATAGTTTTGGTCGAAGTTGGACTGTGGGCCAGGTTTAAGTGTCCTACAATTTGATCGACCCTGAGGCATGAAACCTAGATCCCAGAAGTAGGCAAATCTGTTGGATCGTTAATTTGTCTATTAAGCCCTATATTAGACAAATTCGAAAAATGTGGTTATAACAATAAAAATAAAAAAAATAATATAAATGAGGTGACGGGCCACCACCCTCGCCACCCCCACACTACATTAAAAATATAATTATTAAAGGTCGATGGGCCATGACCCCCGCCGGCCCAATCGCATCTAACCAAATCAAGTTTAAATTGGGTCGGCAACCATCACCCCGTTGAACCCTCCCACACATAAACTGCACCATAAAAGATTAACTATGGGGTGGACAGGCCACCTCCAGTGGACCCGGTCCACACCCCCAAAAAACCACCGCATATAATGTTAAGGTGAGGTTGGAAGGGATTGAATTTTTTTGGCCCACGTGGGTCGGCCCCCAGCGGGCGGCCCCATACGGTGGCTTACACCGACCACCGACCCGCATTCAATTCAAAACAAACCAAACAACGCCACGTTTAAAACTAAAACAAGAAAACCGTCACAATTTTATGATGTGACAACTTCACACCATATTTAAAAGTTAAAATAGTTATATCATGTTCCAAGTAGGTGGGTCGGTGGGGTTGGAACCCCCAACCTACCCACACCAAATCTGGTGTTTTCACCAAAATATTACAACCCTCGACTTGAATACTCTACCCATGAAATTTATATAAAGCCTTCTTTTGCTAGTGCGCCCAACATGGATGAGCGGAGAAGTGTGCACGTGGATCGAAGAAATTTATTTTAATTAATTAATTAATTTGCAGGATTTAACCATGAGCCCAGAGAAAAGGTAGGTGGAACCATGATTAGGTGAAATTCTCAAGAGGGTGAAATTTTTGCAGTGTCCAAATTGGACAAACTTTATGCTGATCTTACACCTCTCAATGACACGAACTTGATGGCACAATCAAATTCCTGATCTGAGCATCAGATCCTTACAAGACCTGGAGGAGGGAATCTTTGAGGAATCTAGGGGGAATCTAAAAGATTCCTTAAGCCCCAGATTTTCACTTTCTCTGAATTCTGAAATTTGACAGTCGATTTTACACTATTCGACACCAAAAATATGATGGTGCATTCATATTTTCCATTTTCTCATTTCTTTTTTCGGCCACTTTTCAAAATGGAGTGTAGGTGTCAGCATTCAACGTGTGACCAGTCATTCCATGAGATTTGACACCACGAGATTGATGGTACAACCAACTTCAATAGTTTGACATCCTTTTCTTCAGATGGCCTCAGGATGTGAGGTATATGAAGTGCATTCATGTACTTATTTTTTCTATGAGATGTATTGTGCTGCATAGATCCCTATTTGATGTTTGATGTAGGATCTTGTTTACTTACATGTTTCATGATTCCTGCTTGATATGATGAGGAATCACCTGTGGCATGTACTTGTTGTCATGATTTGTCATGTTTTTTTTGAGATCCCTTTGTCGTTATGTTGATGGGATACTCATGTGTCGCCATGTATGATTGCATTGAAATCCCTTTTATGCCATTTTGGCAAGATGCTCATTATCATCATGCATGAGTTTATGTCATACTGATAGGATTCCTTTTTGAATGAGAGTTCCCGCAGTGGAACATCTCTTGGATCCACTCCTGTGTGAGGGCATTTTCCTTGTATGATAGCGACATCACCACTTATGTACATCATCACTACTAACAAAACTTATTGCAGCAGCCTACACCATCTTGACACCGGGGCGTGGAGACGTAATCCCTCTTGGATGAACTCTGTTATCAATGCCTTGAGTTTTATGTCGCTGATTATTGTCATGTTCCTTCTTATTTACAACATGAATTTATGCCCCTTTATGCTATTTTAATTACAATTATAATCACATCACGAAAGTAAAAGACTTTGGTTAAATCCGAGAGTTGAGTCAACTAGGATCAAGTTAGGTATCAGAGTGGTCTTTACGTGGATGTGAATTGCAAGCTTGAACAATGGAACGTGCAGTGAGATGATGAAAAGCGATGTATGAGACCATGGTCAAAATTTCCCAAAGAGTGGAAATAATGTATGAAGCTCTACAAAAAGAGACAGAGGAAAAGGAGCGATTGCAGCTTTAGTTGCGATCCACAGAACAATTCCTTGAAGAACTGAAGCACAACAACGAGAATATTCAAACAAAGAACACTGAATTGAAGATGTTTCTACATGAAGAGAAAGAGGAAAATCAAAGTTCGCTACAACAATTGCAAGCTAAGGATGAGGCCTTGGAAAATCTAAGCCGTGACCCATGCAAGGTAAAAAGTAGTTCTCCATCTTCATGTATTTTTCCTGATGATGATTTCGCTGTTTTTGAAAATCATACCACAAGAATTGGCTCCAAAATATTGAAGAGAATGGGGTATGAAGGAAAAGGCCTTGGCGTTAATGACCAAGGCATTGTCAACCCCATCAAAGTAGAATAATTACCCCGTCAGGCAGGACTTAGGTATGTTAGAAAGGAAGTTGGGGAATGCGCAGAGACAACTAGTGAACCACCAACAACAGATGATGAGAGGTCCTCACGAGTTCTTTCCAAATTCACAGAGGAGGTAAAATATGTTGATTTCCTTTCGGTTTTGTCTTCACATAGTGTGATTTCTATTGGAGATTTGGAGATCCCAATTATAGGGACAAACATGAGGCTTCCTACCAAGATGAGGCACGAGGAGGAAAAAGAACTTGGTGTTAATAACCAAGGCATAACTCAACCATTGGAGGTTGTAAAGAGACCTCAATTTGTAGGTTTGAGATACATCGAGGGAGGAATGCTCGAATGTTTTATATTCTTCTGAGACATCGTCAAAATTGTTGAGGAAAGAGAGTGATGGGAACACATCCCCATCATCCCATGGCAGTGCCCATTGCAAGGAAGGAGAGGTATAACCAGTTTCGATATTCGAATGTTCATTTCCATTATAATCATGTTGTTAAAGATGAACATAAATCATGGAATCGAAAAACATGTACCTCTTTTGGATTACATAACCATACATTTTCTAAGTGTTGGAAAAGAATAGCAGCACAAATAAAGATGAGGTGTGAAAGACCCTCTCAATAGCAGGTAAAGAAACATGGTAAGCAGATCTGGAGGAAGGAGATGCATTGCAGTCATTGCAACAAAGGTGGCCATCAAAGAGCCACATGCTGGAGGCTCCATCCAGAGCAACACCTTAAAGACAAAGTGTCGGCGCATGAACCAGGTGAAACAATTGTTCGACAAGCAAAACCACCACAGGGGGATGACCCATTCTCAGCGATAAGTAAAAAATGGTTTCTAGATATGTTAGCTTGTCATGGTCGTGCTTTTGTAAATCATTTTTTGCATTTTAAAATGTAAAAGTGATTATGTGTTTTCCATCACTTGTTAAGCAACAATTGTTATTGGGAAATCTAGTGTCTATGCAAAGCTGCTAGTCCCACTAAAACTGGTAGCTATCTTAGAAACAAACAAACTAAAACTACTTTCATTTTCATTTATGAGAAGTAGATAAGAGGGGAACAAAGGAGACCAACCTCTGTCTTGCACTTGGTTCCTTGCTTGATTCCTCTCCCTTCTGATAGATCTTTTCCACTCGCTTCCTCGTCTACCCAGCTTCAAAGAGTACCTATGGAATCAAAGTAGCATAACATTATCCAACAATAGAGATCTACTATCACAAACAATATAGGACCAGATATATATTGACCACACAAATGCATATATCATCAATCATACAAGAATGTGGAGGAAAACTTGAATAGCTTTATTAATATCAAGAATAGAAAAGAGTATTACAACCAATTGTTTTGACCCAGCGTCATCCTCTCAGCAAGAAAGCCCTTCTTCACCTCATGAAAAAGCTTAGATCACCCAACACTATGATGTTACACCAAGAAACCAGCAGCACTTCCTTACAAGATACAAAATTCCAGCCTCTGGATCTCTGGGATGAGGGATCCATCAAAAGAATAACATCTACGGCACAGAACGGAGTAAATGATTTTGGAGGTGAAAACGGTTTGATGATACAGGGTTCAGGGTGGCGGTCATGAAAGAATGGAGCATGAATGTATTGCAGTGGATGAGACACAGGTGAATTCTCTGAGAGACTTCTCTTGAACATACCAGCGACACTGACATGATGGATTGTTAGCGTTAACCCCAAATATGGATGGTATGATGGACCAATGGTGATATGACCAGTGAACAGAACAACCCAACCCGACTCGGATGTAGAGTGAAAGTGTCATGTTCAAAAGCGACTTGCTACCAATAAAGTTTCTTCAAGTTTTCTTCCCAATTTTTCCCCAGCCATTGCTGACCAGTACCTCTTTATTTTTTTCAAGCTTGAGGAGGATAACATATGCTTGTTCTATAATTTGCCCTTCGGGCAAACCCATTGCTATGTTTTAACGAGCATAGCGATAGTGAAACTCGTTCTTGTCTGTGTGGACAAGTTTGTCGCTATTCGGTTTTAACGAGTTTAACGACAAAGATAACTCGGTCGGGACGTAAAGAAAAATCCAATAATCCTTTTTCGTCTCATAATCCCTTAAGTCCGAAAAAGTATAAAATAATACAAAAGGGATGAATTTTCAGTAATTTTAACGAGCCGAACAAAACAAGCGCTCAATTGTTTTGTGTAATAATCCCTCAGGTCCAAAAAGATTAAAATCTAGACGAGGGATATCACTTCCGGTCACTTTAACGAGCTGGAGAGGCTAATTTCTCGGCAATCTTTTCATATTTTATGACTTAGGTGAAAAGAGCTTAAAGGAGACTCATTTTTCGAGGAATGAGTGATAAATTCGGGTAGCAGCCGATTCCAGGTAAGGTTTGGAATTTTCCAATCACGACAGTGTCACAAGGATGGCTAACAGGATCACTCTTTGCAGTTGTTCCTCAAAAAGGGTAAAAAATCAAATGAAGGTGAATGATCGGCCAAAAAACAATGGTTATTTACCGGAAATTGGTTCATTTTTTAATGAATGAGCTTAAACTCTGGGGGAAACATTTGCTCATTGCTTATGTTTAATTTTTAACGAGCTTGAACTCCACATAAAAACTGCTCGAAAAATGGTCATTGATTACCTTGATTTTACCATTGATAACTTTGTTCCTTCAAAGGTTGTACTACCTACTCAATTGCTCCATCAAAATAGTTAGAAACAAATAATATATTCTTGAAAAATGAGTCAAAACACTAATATTTTACTTGAATTACGTGAAAAGTAATTTAAAAGTGGTTTTTACCTCTCATTTTATCATTTCATTTGAACCTCGGTTTGTTGGATATTTGGAGGTGCTTTCCCCCTTTATTTTCACTAGCTGATTCCGAGAGATTCTGTGGATGATTCTTGGCGCCGTCTGGACCAGGTAAGAGCTAAACCTGAGCTCTTCAGTTTCATTCTTTCCTTTTCTAATTCTGAGAATGTTTCCTATTTTTTCTGAGCCCGTGGGGTTTAAAGAATTCTCCCTGGCTCCATCGCACCTTTCCTATATCGAAAAGTGTGATGCATACTAGCCTGGCCATTGGCCAGTCAGCATGCATCCCACCCAGTACACTGTTGGGGGTGCGATGGGCGCAAGGAGGGAAACTTGTGCACAGTTTTTCATGGAATTTTTTTCCTGTTTTTCACCAAATCAGGATCCTAACTCTTCTCTTGTTTGTTTTCAGAGATTCATCGAAGAAAAATTCCTGTTACATGGCGAGAACGTGAGCATGAAGATGAGGACATGCTTTCTTTACATGATCCGAGTACGGTAACTGCATTGCGGAATAGTGGCCTGCTGAAGTTTTTTTGCATCTCTAGCATGAGGCAACAAATCAACTTTTTGCAATATTTTCTCGATGCATGGGATCCTACCGACCAGGTGTTCCAGATTAGGGGTAAATCCATCCCCTTGACTGTCGTGGACATCTATTTTTTGACCGGTTTATCAAGGCGTGGTGCCCTTATCTCATTATCAGGTTCAGCTCATGGGGGTGAAAGATTACATTCGCCGATATTGCAGAGAGGGATCTCAGCTGAGTAAGGACGGCAAGATTAATATCTGAGACATCACTGACAGGTCCTCGAGGACCATTCTATTCACTTTTTCTAGACTGCTTGGTAGTGCAGCTCTTCATGTGGCCAACAGGTCTTATATGCAGTATGCCTTGGAATGCCTTGAACCAAAGGTGTTCAACTGGTGTGATGCAGTACCCTTTGTGATGAAAGAACAACTGACCAAGGTAAAAAAACGGAAGATTGAAGAACTTTGGTTATGGTTCTATTTTGACTTCTTTTGCCTTGGAAAAGATCCCACTGATGCAGCCACGGTATATTCCACTTGGTTTACCTCCACCGATTGAGCCACAAATGCAGAGATGGGTTGACTTCATGGCCCGACATGCGGGTCAGTCCCGGATTTGTTTCTCTGATACCTTCTTTGAGTGGTTCAACCGTCAGCAGATGGTTTTTGCTGAGTGTCCAAAGCAAGTATGGATTTCCAGGGTGATCCGGATTTGGCAATGCCGGCTGGTGAGTAGTAGGGTGCCATAGGTAAATTTTTTGACCAAATTCCTGTCTATTGCTTTTCATAATGTTCTTATATTTTCTTTACTCAAGACTAATCAAAAATCATGCGCTCATGCAAACATTGGACTAGTCCGACCAGCAGTACATCCGAGAGCACCAGTTGCCGCTCCTGCAGGAGACGCTGTGGGAAGGGCTATCCTTCGCGACCTTGATGTGGCCAAGACTCTTTCAGCATTGCTGGATCAGGTCAAGGGTCTCACTCTTGGCATTCCAGATGTGAGGACCGACGAGTTGCCTCTTAGGCTGTAGCGACATACTACTAGCGTGCCAATTTGATCGACTCGGCTTTTACGCATGATTGCACAGACGGTGACTTGTTATCATCAACACCATTAGACTAGGGTGCCCCCTAGAATTTTGATTTTTGGGTCATCTGACCAATTTTGTCTTGGTTACAGAACATTATGTGTAAACCACAAACAGTTATATATATATATATATATATATATATATATATATATATATATATATATATATATATATATATATATATATATATATATATTTGATTTTCGGAGTTTTATTTTGGTTAAGTTACATGACCCTGACGCAAATATTGATGAAATGCTTCTTTTATAAATATTGAAAATGTATATCTAACACATAATTTGCTAATGAATCTGTTAGTGTGTTTAAGTTTCTGGAAATATGCTGATATTGAATAGAATCAAACTGTCTTTCCAAAACCTTGACCCTTAGCAACAAGTGATAGATAGTTCGATTTTGGACAGAGTAGATACCAGTGAGTTGTAGGATGACGAGTTGTGAGTCTAGCCTGACGAAAAGTCGGCATATGCCATGTGTGATGGCATCAGAGAGGAGTTCTATCAACACGCTATATTCAGTGATGTTATTTTTTGACCGACCAATACATACCCCTCTGAAACTTACTAACTCGCTGCTTGGATCAAAAATGGCCCAGGCCGCAGAAGATAGGTTCCACGAACTACGACTCGCTCCGTCGGCATATCCAACAAATGATTCCAATAGGTTCGACATCTGCAACAAATGTAAAAAATGGATTACCTGACCAAAACAATTACCCTTAGCAAAAACAAAAATTTAACAAAAGCATAGGGGTTACTACACTGAATCATGCATAGTAACGCTTAAGATACAACCCGTTATGGGGTTGCGCCAGTGGAATCCCATCATAATCCACTAACTCGTAGGCCCCTTTTGCTAATACACGTTTAACAATATAGGGGCCCATCCACAAAGACTTGAATCTACCTATTACTGGGAAAAGTGTCTATTTAGAACTGCTCTATCCCACAAAGGTGTGACAGTTGCCTTAGAAACAAACAGGGAAAAACTACTTTTGTATTTCCTTTATGAACTATAGATAGAGAGGAATAGAAAGAACCAACCTGTGTCTTGCGCTAATCCTTTGATCCAATCCCTCTCTTCTTTGACAGTCTCTAGCTATCTGCTCCCTTACTTGCCCAGCTTCACCAAGTACCTGTAAGATCACAGAAGAAGAACACTATACAAAGACATGTATCTATATTCATAAACAACTTAGGATCATATTTAAGTTAACCATACAAATGTAACAAGCATCAATGATACAAAAGCATGGAGGAAAAACTCAAATAGCTTTTATTGATAAACAAGAAAAGATCCAGGAAGAGTTACAACCGATGGTTCCTGACCCCACATCAACCTCCCAGCAAAGGAGCCCCTCATCACCTCCAACAAAGCATAGATCACCCAATAATCTAATGTTTGTCTCAAAACCAACAACAATTCCTTACAATATGCAAAATTCCAGCCTTTGGATCTCTGAGATGAGGGATCCATATATAGATATGTGTAAGGAGGATGAGTCAGCCTGTGATTTGATTAGTGTCTTCTCTCTGTCAGTTCTTGCTTCCACTTGGAGACTGAAGGCCTCTTACTCATCCTTGGTCGAATTCAATGAGGCAAGTGTCACAGGAGAAGATTCTAGAAGCTTCCATTGTCTCTCCACCTCGCGGAATGACACTTCCATTTGTCATTTCTCGCCCAACGCACCCTCATAGTGTATTTAGGTGCAATGCAACGCACTTAGCCAGTGTATTTAGGTGCAATGCAACGCACCTAGCTAGTGGAGCAGCTGAAATGATCCAGTTTTGACTTATGCTGAGCAGTTTCTGGTGGAGAACTTCTGGGAGAAGCTGTAATTTGTTGACCTTGTTCCTTTAGGGGTTAGAACAACACTTTTAGGGACTTAGGAGCCCTTGGTTTATGGACATTTCATGCTTGGAGTTGTAAGGCACAAAAATGTCTATAACAGTTGCCCCCTAAAGTATGAGGCCGTTAACCTTTTGGTGTCGGGTGAAATGCTTTATTATGAGGATCCGAAGTTCTTTCAATGCTGGGAGGTGACCTATAATAAGATACAATACAATACATTATCTTCATACTGTTTTCATGATCTAGCTAAGGCAGGCATTCCCATGCTCAGCTTTATAAGTTCATTTTTATGTACATAGGACAGAAAATCATCTGAGTGTAGACTGATGATTCTGATAGAGCCATCATCCTTTTGGTAGGATGATTATCTGTGCTGCAATGCTTGTACATTTAATGTCTTTATTTCCCTGAATATATATCGCAACCCGGATGGATGAAACTAGATCTGGGGTCTTCAATCTCGTCTGATCTTCACTCGAAGTACAAGTTGATCCATGTGAGAAATGTCCTAAAGTCGAACATGGAAAGACATCGCTTGATTACCAGTCAATGATGTAAACTGTTAACAAGCGCGAGAGGAATCACCGATAATGATAATGATCCTCAAGGTACTGCAGTACAATTCACGTGGTGTGAATAAAGGACTTGGCGTCGAACACCACGCAAAATCTTTCGGTCGAAGGTCATTGATGTAAACCTATCGCTGGAAGTGAGAAACTTGCCATTGAGGCATGCAAGCTTCAAAGTACTGAATGGGGTGTTCCTAGACCAACTTCTTGGATAATGAGCTGATGTCGACAAGAAGTGATCTGTCAAAGGAGGGCCTTAATGAATCCCACATCAATGACACGGAACAGAGCAAATGATTTTGATGGAGGTGAAAATGATATGATGATATAATGTTCAGGGTGGCAGTCATGAAAGAATGGAGTATAATGTATGGTAGTGGGTGAGACACAGGTGGCTTCTCTGGATGACTTCTCTTGAACATGTTGGCGACACTGATGTGATGGATTGGTAGCATTAACCCCAAATGTGGATGGTATGGTGTGACCATGGCGATGTGACCAGTGAATGAAACAACCCAACCCGACTCGGACACGGAGTGGAAGTGTCATGTTCAAGAGCGACTTGCTACCAATAAAGATTCTTTGAGTTTTCTTCCCAATTTTTCCCCAGTCATTGCTAACCAGTACCTCTTTATTTTTGTCAAGGTTGAGGAGGATAACATATGCTTGTTCTATAATTTTCCCTTCGGGCAAACCCATCACTATGTTTTAACGAGCCTAGCGATAGTGAAACTCGTTCTCGTCTAAAGACAAGTTTGTCGCTATTAATCTTTTTAACAAGTTTAATGACAATGATAACTCGGTCCTTTTCAATTTTAGAGAGTCTGAAAAGGTATGTAAAGGTAGCTCCAAAATTCCTTTTTTTTCATCTAATCCCTTAAGTCCGAAAAAGTATAAAACAATACAAAAGGGATGAATTTTCGATAGTTTTAACGAGCCGAACAAAACAAGTGCTCGATCTTTTTGTGTAATAATCCCTCAGGTCCAAAAAGATTAAAATCTAGAGGAGGGATAGCACTTCCTGTCCCTTTAACGAGCTGGAAGGCCAAGGACTCGGCAATCTTTTCATATTTTACGAGTCAGTTGAAAAGAGCTTAAAGAAGACTCATCTTTTGAGGAACGAGTGATAAAACAGGTAGCAGCTGATTCCAGGTAAGGTTTGGAATTTTCCAATCATGGCAGTGTCACAAGAATGGCTAGTGAAATCACTCTTCGCAGATGTTCCTCAAAATGGGTAAACAATCAAATGGAGGTGAATGATCGGCCAATGAAAAAGTGGAGGTGATGGCGTAAACACGACCAAGGCTTTAATGGCTGAAGTACTTCATTCACGGTGGTTATTTACCGCGGAATAGTTCATTTTTTAACGAGCTTAAACGTGGGTGGAAACATTTACTCGATGCGGGTTTATTTTTTAACGAGCTTGAACCTTGCGGTAACATTGCTCGATTAATCCAGTCGTATGATAAGAATGTCTCACATAAAAACGACAACTTTTAGAGTTTTGCCCCACATCCTTTCTTTATGCAAGTTAGGAAACAACCAATCCAAAAAATAGATAAATGATCGCTCTTTGTTTGCACTCCAAAAGGTTTGCATGCCCCCAGGTATAAAATATATTTTCAAGCTCACCCTCTATTCGAGCTGACAAAACATTTGTTTTATCAGGAAGGGTATACCTCTTACAGGTTACCCAAAGATTGTTCTATTCACAGTGCAAACAAAACACTTCTTCGGCGATGTCTATCGAGATAAACAAAGGTGAGTGAAGGAGGCTACTCCACTCATATAACTTTGAAAAGAGAATCTTGTTCTACTCCAACCCCCTCTTCCAATTACGGACGGGAGTACAGACTAGTCATATTCTCTCGCGGAAACCTACCCTATACCCGGAGTTTTCCTGCCGAAGCAGACCAGGGTGCATGCCCCCTGGGTTTCAGTCATATCCCTCCGAATTACTCGCGCTCATCGGGAGGACGGACTGGAGATTGAGACATTTCTTGCATGAAAAGACCATTCAGGGATGGTATATGACTATTTGCTCTGTATGATCCGGGAAATGAAAGCTGGTCCATGAGCTTAACCACTCTTCCTTCATGCGGAAAACACATTACTCTAAAGAGTGAGGAGACAATTTCTCCCATGCAATAAATATAGTCTCGTCCAAGGAGTAGATTGTAATCCAGGGGTCCTTGAACTACCATTACGTTCATGTGAACTGTTTTCCTTCTCAATGTTATGGGCACATCGGGAAGGATCCCTAACGATCGACTGGTTCCTTTATCAAAGCCTGTCAGATTTCTCATCTCAGGCAAAAGCGATGGTGAACCAAGTGCTTTCCAAGCAGTTGAGGAAAGGATACTCACAGAAGCCCCCTCATCTATGATGGTACTAGCCATAACCATTCTATATATTTGAACGATAATTCGGAATGGTACGCTTGCTGGTAAACGGGGTCTGCCTAGTTGATTCCAGTCGAAGGAGACAACTAGGTTGCTTGGAGGTGGGACCGAATAGACGGCAGGGTACGGCTCTGATGAACTTCCTTCCTGCGGTAAAGGAATGGGTAAATTTCCCCCTTGTTCATCGGAGTCTGTGTTTATGAAGAGAATTTGGATAGTGTCATCCTTGTTCTCTTCAGTGATTGTATCATCTGAAGATGAAACCTCTGAAGGCAAGACGGGGTCAACTGCCGCCTCGACCTTTTGACTTTCGTTTGGTATGGATCCAGATGGTTTATCTTCAATGATAGGTGCTTCAGCTGACCACCTGAGTGGGCCAGCCGGATTTTCAACTAGTGACGGACTCGACAAGAGTTTTTTATATCCAGGAGGAAGTCGTAATGGTGAAACTGGAAGATCATCCAAAACTCTTTTAGCTTCATCTAAGAAGGGACAACGGTGGACAGCATGATCTCCTTTGCATAGTTTACAAGGAAATCTACATTTCCCTTTTTTTCCTGGGGCTTCACTTTCACTAGTTGATGGTGTGCTTTCAACATGATCATCAGAGGTTGACGACACCGGGTTGTGCAAATGAGGAGACCAGTCCCTTAATATCCGAGGGATGCAAGGACAATCTCTGTGAAAGTGGTCTCCTTTGCAAATGACACATGGCGATTTAGGCCTGGTCGGTGCAGTGTCTGGATTTTCGTTAGACGACACTCGTTTTCCCCCATTCACCTTTGGCTCCTTCTTCTTCTTCTCTTTCTTCTTCTTTTCCTTCTTCTCCTTAGGAACTTGACTTTTGGCTTTACCAGCCCCATCAAGCGAAGAGGAAGGAGGAGAGGAAGAATTAGAGGAAGTAGAAGGCTCGTGGGAAACTTTGGACTCGTCTAATTGCTGATTCGATTGTTCAGGAATAGTGGTGTTCTGAACGATAGAGGTTGAGAAGAGCCATACGGGCAAACCAATTGTCAGCCCTGGAAGCGACAATGTGGCCATATGGGGCGCACCAACATCTCCCCAAGAGGAGAAGGGACTAGGATTTCCTCCAAGGGGAATTCCTTGGTTGGTAGACTCCATTTTCTCAACCCAAGATCAACGTAGGAAAGGGTAATGAATATTCCGTTTAAAATTTTTATACGCTTTGAAACAACTTGTTTTTTCAGTTTTTAAGAGTCGAGAAAAAACAAAAGATGACTCTAGTCTCCTTCGATTTTTAATGAGCCTAAAGTGACAAGTGCTCAGATGGACCATTTCCATTAAGGAGTCTGAAAAGGAATGAAAGGGACTGCTCTGGAGGTCTAGGTAGAAGGAGTACCAAACCAATCACAAAACTGCAGAATACTTTTTACGGTACGGCAGTCAATCTTCCCGAATGCTATTTTCAGTGCATTGCGATCGATAGGGCGGCAGACACGGCTTCCTAAGGATAAAGGATTTAAGCCTATAGGGGTCTCCCAAAATATACTTGACGGTACATGGGAGCACAAGTCCGTACTGTCACTTATCGTCTCAAAGTGGAGGAATCAACCAACCATCAGTGAGGACAACAGTTACCAGGCTTTACGACGCCGGAATACGTCTCTAGCCTAGACCTCTAAATGTTGTGCGTTAAGTTCCAAAGCGTTGTTAGATTCATTGAATTTATTTTAAGTTTATCTTGCTTATGAAGTTTGCCTTTTGGATTCACCACGAAATGTAGATGTAATTCCTAAAATGCAATCTAAAGATGATAAACAAACTTTTATCTCTTTTGTGCAATGAAAATCCTAGCTACTAGAGGAAAAGAAAGACACAATCTTTTCACAAAGAGCAAAGAGCACACTGTAAATGCACTTTCCTAAATCAAGCCAAACAGAATGTCTATATGCAAATGCACATGCATGTATTTGTTTTCGACTTTCTTAGTATTGATGCTAAAAATAAAGTTGATGTAAAAATCTGAATTTGCTTTCAAGCGACAAACACAAACAAGCTTCTTTTCGAAATCAAAATATAGAGACGATTACGACACTTTACGATTTTGAAATGAATACTCGTTTTGACACTAGAAAATCACAAATTCAGACCAAAGGCAATAGTAACAGTATAATCGACCATCAACAGCAATCAAACTTTCTCCTATGATCGAAATCGACACTTGCGACAGATCCAAATCAAAGGACGACAGTATGACTATTCTACTTTTGCAATGGAAAACTGTAAACGACTCAACAAACACACAAAAACATCTACAGTTCTTTTGTACAAAGGAGGCAGAATAACAGAAAGGAAAAGGGGTTTTAAACAGACATATACTGATCATAGGCAGCAAAATTCAGAGACAGAACTGGAAAGAATGAAGCACAAGAAAGACAACTGCACAGGGCTAGTCTGATCAGCGCACCTGTAACACAGAGAAACTGCAATGCAGCGTAGGTTGCCCTTTTGGGAAGTGCGCTAAAATTTAGGATCTCTTAACAGTACCTGCCCTGGGCCAGAAACAAGAATCTGTCCGGGTTCTGGATCACAGTTTGCAGTTTAGTCTTTGGTTTTTGGCCGAGTAAAAGCAATCAGTAATGCACAATCAGGGGTAGATCTAAGGAGGGTCTAAGACCTATCACAAGGGCAATCAGATAGTTTGTGAATCAGTTGTTCAAATCATAAACAAATCTAGTGAATGGATTGAAGCAGCAGATGTCTACTTTGCATTTGTTATGGCAAATGCAGTTCGAATGCCACTTATAAGTTTATGAAACAAACAACAAAGAATGATACACAAACAAACTAATTAGACTTCCCCAGTGGAGTCGCCATTTTGTTACCGAGAAAAGTGTCTATTTAGAACTGCTCTATCCCACTAAGGTGTGACAGCTGCCTTAGAAACAAATAGGGAAAAAATACTTTTGTATTTCCTTTATGAACTATAGATAGAGAGGAATAGAAAGAACCAACCTATGTCTTGCGCTAATCCTTTGATCCAATCCCTCTCTTCTTTGACAGCCTCCAGCTACCTGCTCCCTTACTTGCCCAGCTTCACCAAGTACCTGTAAGATCACAAAAGAAGAACACTATACAAAGACATGGATCTATATTCATAAACAACTTAGGATCAGATTTAAGTTAACCATACAAATGTAACAAGCATCAATGATACAAAAGCATGGAGGAAAAACTCAAATAGTTTTTATTGATAAACAAGAAAAGATCCAGGAAGAGTTACAACCGATGGTTCCTGACCCAGCATCAACCTCCCAGCAAAGAAGCCCCTCTTCACCTCCAAAAAAGCATAGATCACCCAATAATCTGATGTTTGTCTCAAAACCAACAACAATTCCTTACAATATTGAAAGTTCTAGCCTTTGGATCTCTGAGATGAGGGATCCATATATAGATATGTGTAAGGAGGATGAGTCAGCCTGTGATTTGATTAGTGTCTTCTCTCTGTCAGTTCTTGCTTCCACTTTGAGACTAAAGGCCTCTTACTCATCCTTGGTCGAATTCAGTGAGGCAAGTGTCACAGGAGAAGATTCTGGAAGCTTCCATTGTCTCTCCACCTCGCAGAATGACACTGCCATTTGTCATTTCTCGCACAACGCACCCTCACAGTGTATTTAGGTGCAATGCAATGCACCTAGCGAGTGGAGCAGCTGAACTGATCCTGTTTTGACTTATTCTGAGCAGTTTCTGGTGGAGAACTTCTGGGAGAAGCTGTAATCTGTTGACCTTGTTCCTTTAGGGGTTAGAGCAACACTTTTAGGGACTTAGGAGCCCTTGGTTTATGGACATTTCATGCTTGGAGTTGTAAGGCACAAAAATGTCTATAACACTACCTGCTCCCAATTTATTGGATTCCTGGTCGTAAAGTAAGACCAAGTCACCTTCTGAGAAGATACGAGGTTTGAAATTCTTGTCGAACTGTGCCTTGACTCATTTCTTATGGGCTTCGTTAGCCAAAGTGGCATCATGATGGGTTTCATCCAATTGGATTAGTTCCAAGAAACGAGCCTCCTCTTCTGAAGTTCTGGGGAGAAGGTCAACTGCGAGTTTGAGGGACGAGATTTCACACTGAACTGGTAAGATTGCTTCTAGGCCATACAACAGTTCAAAGGGTGTAAACCTGGTTGCATTCCTTACCGATTTTCGGTATGCCGACAAGGCTGAGTACAAGATCATGTGCCAACTCCTTTTGTGGACTCCAATCATCCTTTGCAGCATCCGCTGCAAGACCTTGTTGATTGCTTCAACTTGTCCATTGGCCTGCGGGTAATCTGGAGTAGAGTTGTCATGGGACAACCGCAATTTGGCAGCCAATTCAACCATCATGTGATTACGAAAATGCGATCCATGATCTGTGACTATGGCCAGTGGAACGTCGAATTTGGCGACTACATGATTGAAAAAGAAAAGGGCAGCCATTTCGCCGGTGTTGTTTAATGTAGGCATCGCCTTGGCCCATTTGGTAAAATAGTATACCGCGACTATGATATATCCATGCCCCCCGGTCGAGGTGGGGTTACATGTCATGAAATCTATGCCCCATTTGGCGAATGGCCCAACAAAAACTACTAGTTGCAGGGGTGTGGGTGGTTTTTTGGTTTTGCTATCGAAAATTTGACACGCATGGCAACTTCTGACTGTGGTTATGCAATCTTTGAACATTTTTGGCCAGAAGTATCCTGCTCGTAATTTTTTTTGCGCCGTAGCATAACCAGATTGATGCCCCCCACACGCGCCTGAATGGCAATCATTCAGGACTTTTTCGGCCTCCTCATGTGTGAGGCACCTCCTCAGAACTGTATCGACACCACGACGGTAAAGCGTATCATCAACGATCATGTAGTCTTTTGATTGGTATCGAATATGTCTTTGTTTCGAGCGAGAGGTATTAGACCTATATTTTTGGGTTTGGAGATAGATGATTATATCTCCATACCACGGATTGCTTGAATATATCAGAAACAAAGATTCATCCACGATGGTTTCTTTGGATGTTTCATCGTTGGACGACGATGGGAGATCGTATAGTAATTCCGCGAAAACCAGGGATTTCTTCGATTTGGATTTTACAAATTCCAGATCAAACTATTGAAGAATTGCTATCCATTTTGAATATCTTCCCCCCAGCAACTGTCGCGACAATATATAAGTCATGGGGTTGCAATCTGACAAAATGGTGGTTTTTCGAAAGAGGACATAGTGTCAAAATTTCTGTATCGCTTGAACAGTTGCGAGAGCCAGCTTTTCAACATAGGAATACTTGATTTCTGTATCATTTAAGTTTCTACTCAAATAATATATAGGATGTTCAATTCCATTGTCTTCTTGAACTCGATGGTTGTATCCGCTGCAGCCAGATAAAGGTTAAAGTCTTTTTGATAATCAGGAGCGTACATTAATGATGCTTTTATTAGCGATTCCTTTAAAGCATCAAAGGAAGCTTGTGCGGCTTGATCCCAGATGAAGGGTACTTCTTTTTTCAATAGACGTGTATAACCTTTAGCAAGTTTGGTGTAATTTGGAATGAACCTGCTCAAAAAGTCTACTTTCCCTTGGAGTTTCTGAATCTAAAGAAACTTTGAAGGTGGAGGCAAATTTATGATTGCCTGAACCTTACATGGGGCAAGACGAATCCTGTCCTTTGAGACTACAAAGCCAAGAAAACGACCAGAACTGACACAGAACACACATTTGTGTGGATTGAGTCGTATTTTGTAGTGTCGGCAACGTAGAAATATCGCTCTCAGATGTTGCGGATGATCAGTCCGCTTTCGCGAATGAGCCAGAAGATCGTCGAGATATTGTTGAACGATGTTTTTGATGTCATGGAAGGCATAATTCATTGCCCTGTGAAATGTTTCTCCTGCATTCTTTAAACCAAAGGGTAACTTGTGGTATGAAAATGTGCCCCACGGACAAATAAATGCAGTCTTTGACTGGTCCTGTGGGCGGATATTTATTTGATTATACCCGGAGAATCCATCCATAAATGAAAATATTTCACATCCGGCGCATTCATCAATTATATGGTCAATAAAGGGTGTAGGGTAGTTGTCTTTTGGACAAGCTTGATTTACATCCCTATAATCGACACACACTCTAATCGTTCCTTATTTTTTCATTAGAGGAAAAATGTTCAATACCCAATCGGTTAGAGGAACCGGGTAAATAAAACCAGCATGGAGAAGTTTTTCAACTTCTGCCTAGATCGCAGCGGCTTTCTTGGGGTGCACCTGCCGCAGCCATTTTCGTATTGGTTTGACATCTGGATACATCTTTATTTCGTTTTCAACTATTCTCGAGTCAATTCCTGGAATTTCATCATATGACCAAGCAAATACATCTCTGAATTCACGAAAAAGAACTTCGTATATTTCCAGTTCTGAAGGAGAAAAACATTTGTGAACATAAATATTCTCTAAAACATCTATTTTGGTCAAGATATTTATGGTGATCGTCTCTTCGATATAGGACAAGCTTCACTTGGAATCCACCGTGTTTACAGTATTTGATAGGAAATCAAAAACTGAAGGATGATGAAGGTCATCAGGAGTATCTTCTTGACAATCTAGAAGATGGGAACGATGGTGGTAATCTTCCCATGGCGCCCCATCAATTATCATTGACTGAACAATTCCTTCGTCTGTGTAATGTACTCGTGACCAAGGATCTGAAGGGGTGCCATATTCCTTAGACCTATCTATCCAAAAACTTGATGAGCGTTGACCTGGGTTTGCCTCCCATGCCAAAAACATTAATTGCTACAATATTTCTATTGGGCTTGGAGGCAATACTTGTAGATGATCCATGCTAATATCGTTTTCTGAGATATTTTGAATAGAATATATCATATTGTAGGTTCCTACCATCACCACTTCCGCTAGATTGATTGGAGGTGGGAGGGAAAAAGTCCCCATTAATATAGGGTCTTTTAGTAGGCCTACTCCGATATTTTGAAGCGAATGTGGGCTTCCATGGATCATCGGAATGCTTCCCGTAACTTGGGAACTACTGGGGAGAAATGTTTGTTGGCCAACGATTGTAATTACCCCTTGAAAGGGAAATGGAATATTCCTGAAGTAGGTCGACACAACCGCATCCATAGCATATATCAAGGGCCTTCCCAGTAAGATGTTGTAATCGAGGTTTCCATCGATTACTTCAACATCTATTTCTACTATTTTGCCCCTAGTTCAACTTGCAAGTTACTTAAAATCCCATATGTGGTATATGTTCATCCATCAAATGCTTTTAATGTTGTCGAAGATCGCGACAAGGTTGGAGATCCTAAAGTTTTCCAGCAACTCATCGACATAATACATGTAGATGCCCCCTCATCAATAATTGTTTGATGAACAGTTTTGTTGAGGGCTTTCACTTGAATGAGGAAAGTTAGTTGAGCTGGTAACTGAGGATCATATCCTTTGTGATTAAAGGAAACACGATTAGAATCCTTTGGGTCAATCCAACCTATTGCTGATAATAAAGCCTGTTTTTGGGAGGGGCAATTTTGCAGTACCTCAAGTGTCGACATAGCGGATGGGGATTGGGCTAGATCTTCCACCATATTATAATGTTGTGCTACTCTGGCACGAGGATTAAATGTCGACTTGTGTACTACTCCCTTTGGCGGTTTTATGGTTAGCTTTGGAATGATGGGTGGCACAACTTCTGTTGAAGTTGTTGTCGAACTACTAGGTTGATCTTTATCCTTGTTGTTCGACAACTGTGGATTCCCGTAATCTTATTCCTTGTTGCTATCAAAGCATCATTTCGCTACTTCGAAACTGACAACATTAGCACTTGGGACAGGGAAGCATTATCACTGGCAACTAGATTTGTTCCTGGATTTGGAAACAGATCAGTTAATACCACCGAGGTTTTTGAATTCTTGAAGAATATTTTAAGCTCAGCTTTATATGGACAATCTTATATCCAATGATCCTCATCACATATAAGACATGGACGATTATGATTCTTATCTCCAGAAGGGTTTGCAGAATATTTTTCAGGTGATGGTTCCTCATGTTTCTTCTTCTTCCCTTTGTTTTTTTTCTTGCCTCCTGGTTGCTTGGTTTCTTTGCCTTTGTCAGTTGAGACAACATTTACTTCCGAGGTGAGAAGTTCCTCATTTTCATTCTGAATAGAAATCTTACAGGCGATTTTAGATGTAGCCTTCGTTGATTTCGTGTCTGTCGTACCAATCACACCATCGCTGGCATGAGAGTCATTGTTCGATTTAGGAGGAGGAGGAACAGAAAATTCTGATCTGGGAGCGTCATGGATTTTATCGTAGAGCATGCCAGACTGAGTACAAATCAAGTCTAAATATTGTACACGAGAAATAACTTGCTCTTCAGTGACGACTCCTCCCTTTGCCACATCTTCTATAATGGAAGGTAATAATGACTTAATAAACCATTCAGCTAAAAGCTGATAAGGAACGTACGTTTTTACCATTCTACGACGACGTCGCTGTTACACAGTAATTTGTCACCGTTTATCACCGTCCATGTTTCCCCTCTCCCGTACATTGGAGGACTCATTCCGGACTTGTGAGAAGTGACATAACCTGGAACCACTTGCATTATATTCCTCTAAGTGTGAGCTTCATATGCCCTGAAGACATCTCCTATAGAATACCCATAAGAAGACCTCTTTTGCATTGGCGCGGTTCCACAGTGTACTGCTCGCGCCAATGGGGGAAATCCTGTAAAGAGGGCACGCCAGTTAGCGCTCTATCTCAGAGTTGCACTCGCACCAACCTAGTTGGGTAAATTTTTTAACAAACAAACTTCTGAAGGTTCTCCCTAACCCATTCATCAACTGAATCTATGTTGAGCTAGGATGGTTTTGCTTCGAATCTCCATAGAAGGGAAGTAGTTTTCCACCTTTCATGGAAGCTTCTTAGTGATAAAGCCAATCCCATGAATATTGTGGTTGATCCTATCTCCTTCCCCTCTTTCTATAAAAGATTGTTCTTTTGCCTTGAGCAAGCTAGTTCCAGCATAGTGCTAGTGATTCCAAGAGTTCAAGAGATTGAAGTTGCAAGAGCCTTCTTTGTATCCCTGAGGCCAAATCTAAGTGAGGAGATTCTTGTCACCAATGAGAGAGAGGCTTGTTTCCCATCCCAACAAGCTTTGCAAGACTTGTGTAGCTGATCACCCAGCCAATGGAGGATTTGACGTCAGAACTATGGTTGTATTCTTCTTTGTTGTTTATCAATAATAGATGACTATCATTACGGTTCCACTCTCATTGTCCTTTGTAATGATTGATGTCGAGTTATATCTTTTCTGACTGATATATAATTGCATTTATTGGATTTTATGCTTGTATTTGTGTTGTTCTTTGCATGTGCAGGTGTCCAATCACGGAGATCGTGGGGATCGTGACCGACCGAAGCAAAGGAACGAGAGCGACGTCTCTTCTACGAATATTAGCGTTGGAATCCAAGTAGGTTCTCATCATCCACCTTTTATTTGCAATTAGGAACTTGGGTGATAGCATTGTTTGATTGTTGCTAGACCCGGTCTGGGATAGTAGGGATCATCCCTGTTCACAGAGGGGATTTACCTCCACAACAATTTGGCGACTCTGTTGGGGATTTGGCTTGTTGTTTGATTTGTAAACTTTAGATGGAGCCCAAAGTATGGCCAGATAGCCTTCGAAACGCTATTTCTTTGAATTAGTGAAGTAGATCAACGCCACTTCAGTCAATCTTCGGTTTGGTTTACGGACTAAAGAACTTGGAGTTGTCTTGTCTCTTTGGTTCTCTTGTTTGATTGCTTAGATAGCTTTCTAGGTTGGATGCTCTGTTGTCTCTTGCTGCCTGGTCTGTCTGGATACTGTCGACCAAGCCTTGGACTGCTTGTTTTTATTTTTAAGCTAGCAAACTTGATTGGCGCCTTTTTTTGCATGACAGTCGCGCCAATTGGCGCCACTTGCCAGTGTACAGCCCGCACCAATCCTCAATTGGTGCTAGTTTTCCACCTGACAGTTGCGCCAGGCCTGTGAACTTTTCCAGTTTGCTTGTTTGCAGCCTTCCAAACTTGGGTTTTGTGTCTAGCTACACCTTTTTCAATCACTTAAGTGTGTCAGAGTCTTGTTTGACTGGTTTTGAGTTTTTTTTTGGAAAATTATTAATTTGATTTCCTTTGATCATTGCTTGGAGGTTTGTCTCAGTCTTTTCACAATTTTGCATCTTTTTGCTTTTGTTTTTGCAAAAAAAATTCCTTTGAGTGTTTTTAGTTTATGACCTTTGGAACTCACACCCATTTTTCTTGATTTGCACTTGATTGGTTCTTAGCTTACATTAGAATCATCGTGTGTTTGAGAATTCTCTTGCATAGATCACACTTGCATAATTAGAATTCTCATTTTCAGGATATGAATGAAAAGTGTGCATAGATTACATTTGCATACTTTTGGTATTTGCCATTTTCCACCGATTTCACATTTTAGCCCTAGGGCATCTAGTGGCTTTGTGCATCGAGCCTTCCTTAGGAGTTTTGGTCTTCTGTTGGTCCAGTCAACTTTTTGGTTACTCTCTTGCAATTGTTCAGTGATTGTTAAACTTTTTATTGCGTTATTCGATTGATTCTCTTCTTTTCTCTTGGATTTCGCTTGGCTTCATTTGGGCTGAGATCACATAGCTCATAGAGGTCTTTGTGTTTTCTTTTCGGTTTGAAGGACTGCCTTGGTGTTTTGGGGACTTGATTGCATTCTCATTGAGTGAAATTTGTCTCTTTTACTCAATTTTATTATCTCTCAAAATTTGTTTAGTGCACTTTGCCATTGAAAAGAAAATGAACAGTCTCTTTTGCGTTGAATTAGTTAGTGGAAATTAGAGTTTTTCATTGATTAGTGACTTTAAAGAAAAGTTTCGTTTATTGCCATTAACTGCATTAGAGTGGTTCTTGATTGTTTATGGTCATTATGTTTGATTGAAAAGTTCTCAACTCTCTCGTAGTTAGTGTTCATCGAACGAAATGATACTTTTTTTCATATAGCTTGCATTTAGAGAATTGTGAGGGATTACATACGGTAAGACCTGGAAATCGAAACCTAATCAAAGATCAACCGTAAAATGAACTGAATAAACTTAATAACGCATTGGAACTTAACGCGAACATCTAGAGGTCTAGGCCAGAGACGTGTTCCGGCGTCGTTAAACCTAGTCATTGTTGTTTCACATTATGGTTGGGTGATTCCTCCTTTTGTGACTCGATAGTGGTCTAACACGGACTTGAGCTCCCACGTACCGTCGAGTATTTGGGGAGACCCCACTAGGTTATCATCCTTTATCCACAGGAAGCCGTGTGTGCTGCCTTACAAGCCGTAATGCACCGAACACAACATTCGGGAAGATTGATTTCCGTACAGAAAGTCCTTGGTTTTCATATGATTGCCAAGGTGTATATGCATTTTTACAGGTTGTCTGGTAAACCCTTTGCCTAGTTTCTCCAGAGTAGTCACTTTTGATCCTTTTCAGACTCCTTAAAAGAAAAGGCTCACTTGAGCATTTTTCACTTCAGGCTCACTAAACATTCGAAGGAGACTAGAGTCATCTTTTTGTCCTTTTCTCGACTCTTAAAAAATGAAAAGGTCAAGTTGTGTCCTTGCGTCTTAAAATTTATTCGGCCGCGTTCACATTTACCCGGTTAGATCTTGTTTGTGTTAGCTTGAGTAGGCTTCTTTTCATTCTCGATGGCAACTTTTCCGGGGTTCACCAACCCAAGGATCCCCTCTGACGGGAACCCTGGTCATTTCGCTCCTTTTGGAAATGTTGGTGCTCCTTATATGGCAATGTTGTCCCTCCCAGGGTTAACTGTTGGGTTGCCGGTTTGGTTGTTCTCAACCTCTTTGGTCCCTGCCATCTCACCGTCTAGTCAATCCGTCCCTCCACTTGAACAACATCATGTTGATTCTAAGGTGGATCTCTCCCCTTCTACGCCCAATTCTACATCCTCATCTTCTACTTCACCTGGTGAAAGTCTAGATTCGAGTAACCAGGTGGCTAAGAAGAAGAAGAAGAAGACGAAGAAGAGTAAGGCTCCTAAGGGAGAGGTTACAAGTGTAGCTACCCCCTCGAGTACACCTGAAGTTGGGCCCCCTTCCGCTCCTCCGTGGAAGGTCAAGTTTCCTTGTCGATTATGCAAGGAGGGCCATCTTCTTCGCGATTGTCCTGACATTCCCAGGGTACTAGAAGTATGATCTTGCGATCCGTCCCGCCCCTCATCATCCTCTGAAGCTCACGGCGATGCTACCTTATCAGTTGGGATTGGTAAGGGAAAAGGGAAGATTCGAATCCCCTATAGACTTTGTGAAGGCAATCATCCCCTTCACCTTTGTCCACTCATGGATAAAGCCTCCGTTGTCTTGGAAAGTCTTACAGCTCCTTCACCCCAACTTCCTGTTGGTTATCAATGTCTCTCTGTAGCCGCAAATCGTTCCCCTGCTGACAAAGAGATTGATTCATATTCTTCTCTTGTCCAGCCTCCTCTTCCCGAACCTGGCTGTGCCCAGCCTGTTCCAGACCAACCATTGGTCGGAAAGAGTGTCGATTCGAGTTCACCACCCGTCGATCACTCTGTTTCGGAAGAGTATCACTCCCATGTTCTTCTCGTCTCCTTAGATTCTCCTGAATCCGGAAATGACTCTCCTATCCCAGCTGCTCCCGAGAGTCCTGATTCAGTTCCTTTAGAGCAGGGGGGCAATCCTATGATTCCCCCACCAAGTAGTTCAATCGTTTCCTTCGACTGGAGTCGTTTGACTACCTCCCGCCTCCCATCCCATGTGCCTTTCTGGGTCACGGTACATGCCTATAATAAGGCGCTACCTGGCACTGTGTTGGATGAGGGAGCATCGGTTAGTCTTATGCCTACCACTACTTGGCAAGCCTTGGGTACCCCACAGCTTGTGCCAGTCGCACCGAATCTGACGGTTTTTGACGGAGCAACTAGTCAAACATTAGGGATCCTTCCACAGTTCCCTATTACTTTGGGAGGCAAGACCGTCTATATCGATGTATCGGTTACCCAAGGTGCTTTAGACTTCAGTCTTCTCCTTGTCTGTGACTATGTTTATGCCATGGGGGCCCTGGTCTCTTCACTTTTCCAGGTGGTTTGCTTTCCACACGGTGGAAGAATAGTGACGATAGACCAATTATCGTTCGTCCGTCCCCGGGTGCCTCCTACGTAGTTGTCATCCCCTCCTGGCTTTCATCCACCAGTTGCATCTGCCCCCTCACAGATCAACTACATGGCCACCTATCCTGTGCCTGGATCCAATGATGTCGCCATCGTGCATAGTGTCCTGGAGGCATTGGGCCCTGACTTCCAAGATGTTGACCTTCCATCAGGAGTGGCACTCTTGGGAGCCTCAGCTTCCTATTCATTATGGTGAAGTTCCATTGGAGCATAGTTCGTTTCCCTGTGTCAAGCTCCTTAAATAATGAAACTAGGTGTCGGAGCACAGTTCCTTGTCTTGTGTCAAGCTTGTTAAAAAATGAACCAAAGTGTCCCGAGCATAGTTCTTGATCTTATGTCAAGCTCGTTAAAAAATGAAACAATTCCCCCTTTCCAATCACGTCTTTCAATTAAGATCTCGTAAAGCTTCATTCCATCCACTTTGTTGAATGCAATGAAGCTTGGGGGGCATGTACCTCATCCTGCGCCATTGCACTGGGGGCATGCACATTTCCAACAAGCAGAGTCCTTCCTGGTTCAAGCTTGTGTCCCGAGGATAGTTTTGATCTTGTAACGACCTCGTTAAAAAATGAAACAAAGTGTTACGAGGATAGTTCTTTTACCCGTGTCAACCTCGTTAAAATAATGAAACAAGAGCTCGTGCAACTCGAGCGCAATAATAGTAATGTCAACCTTCACTCCATTTTCAATGGACTGAAGCTTGGGGGGCATGTACCTCAAATTGAGACACCATGCTAGGGGGCAGGCCTGTTCCTTTATCTTCAAGCATAGTTTGCACATGTGTGAGTGCTTTTAAGCTTGCATCAAAAATAAAATCATCTCCAAGCATAGTTTGCATATGTGATTATCATGTGTGATTTCAAGCTTGTGTAAAAATAAAATATGCATGTGTGTAAATACATTTCACAATGGTAACTGATACATTAGATTACATTTTGTGTCAGATATTCGCATAGCATATAACACATCATCACATGTGAAAGATCCAACTAGAAATAGGCATATGTATATATATATGTGTGTCGTAATGTTTGCACCACGTGCATTATATAGTTCAAAAAATAATACATGTTCATCCTGATACATCCGGAGACGACATGTCCCTCAAAAAATCTGGATAAAAGAAGCCTAGAAGTCTAATCGTGGTGGTGCTCATGATAGCACGTCACCGCATGCACCAAGCATCTCAACAGATGATGGATACGACTCGACACCCCCACTGTGTGCCTCTGGTATATAAAGGGCACATCCGCCAGTCTAGCGTAACCCAGAATCCCTCGGGTGAGTCCCTCGAGATTCTAAACCAGCTCTTCCCCAACGGCACCCTCTGCTTGAGGGTCAGCTGTGGGTTGGACCCTTCGCGCTACGGGAGACAAGCCAGCTGGTCGCTCTGGGCCAACGTCTGCATATACATACAACTGTCATCAGAATACGCATGTATTGACAAATATATATATATATATATATATAAAACATCAAAAAAACAAAGAGATCATACCCAGCTCCTCGTCCCACTCCTCTCCCTCTGGCAGTGGGAGATCTGGATCCTCGGTGAAATAAATACCCACGTATGGCCAATCCTCCACCATAATCAGCTGACGGCAGAGCCATATAAAGAACTCAGGCTGCCAGGACATCTACTGACCCCCTCCTCTGGGCATCAGTGCTACCCAGCGAGCCATCCTAGGCTCTCGTGGCAATGGATCAGCCACTATAGCTCCCTGAATCTGAAAAATGGGTAATCGTTCCAAGAAGAACGACACCACAATTGAGCCGTACCCGAATTGTTTCACTCCTCCTCGCTTACACTTTGTAAGCTGCCTCTTGATATTGGTGGTCACCACTATGGCCCAGTCAAAAATGGTGGGGTTGAGGCATTCTATCGCTAGTAGCAGATGATTCTTGCTCGCCTCATGGGGCGCCTGTATCCCGGCTGCACGAGTGATGGTGAACAGTATCACCCTAAGAACCAAGTCTGGAATGGTGGGGATATCCACCTTGGCACTGTTTTTCCCAAATTGTGCCCATGGACACACTCGGTCCATCACTTCACTCATCTTCTCCCCGGAAGGTCTACTTCCGGTCAAGATGGGCCTCGCCCCTCTCCGTGACAACCCAGTGATGAAATACACATCGGACATGTCAAGCTCTAATGCTTGGTCCCGTAAGCGGAATACTTGGTCATCAACATCCCAAGCGTCAACTATGAACTGCAATAGCTCGAGCTGAGCTCGCAGGTAAGATGTGAGGGAGAATTTCTTGACACCACAGTCTCTTAAGGCATTCATGCATCCCTCGTCCTCTATAGCCAAGGCATCTACGGCATCATGTTCCCTTTCTTTCCATTCCACCACCATTTTGCCTATTTTCTTGCGCCCACAAGGATGAATAAATCATTATTAGAACACTAGTAAGCCTACAATCCAGACAAATTTAAAATGCAATGGGAAATTTCAAAGGAAAAATTAGGTTGTGCGGTTGGTGCGACTGTTTCCAAAACAGTCACGCCAATGGACGCGACCCCTTTAGAAAAATCGCCCCATTAGCGTGGGTCTGTGCTGGATACCCGCGCCAATGGGCGCAGCCCTAAATTTTGAAATCCTCCTTGCAGAGGCTCAATCAAGGAACAAAAAGCATGAAAAAGGTATGGAAATGGAGTAGAGAAAGAGGCCTCTTACCTGAAACTGACGGCGCTCCGATTGGCTACCCGGATTTGTCGCAATTGTCGCTTGAAGATCGCATACCAAAAGCTCCAAATGTCACTCTCAAAGGGTAAAAGTGAAAAGTAATTCCTATTTTTACTATTTCACCCATTTTATAATTTTTTTGACCCTCGATAGGTTTAAAAAGTCATTTCATGGATATTTTATGAATATATTTTTGTCGAAAATGGATTTTACACCCTTTTTGTGTAGCGACAGGTGTTTGTACAACTTAGGCGACGAAACGAGCTGTATTTTACACTTTTTCAGGCTCAGTAAACACACAAAAAAGTTACTTTAAGGTCTACTTTCAGCTCTTTTCCGACCGTTTAAAGATGAAAAGCTGTCGAGTTCCCTCTTGACTCGTTAACTGGAAATAAGAGGAGGTCATCTTTAAACTCTTTTCCGACCGTGTAAAAAACAAAAAGATTGTCGGGTATTTGTCGTTTCAGGCTCATTAATGGTTAATAAACAACGTGATATCGATTGCTTTTTTACTTTTTCAGGTCAATGTCACTACATATGAAAAGTGCTCCTCGATCGTAATGATCGGGCGGTTCTTTCGAGCATTGTTTAATACTTTTTCAGGCTCGCGAGACACAACTTTACGAAAAAGGACCCCCCTGGAATTCACTTTTATGCTTTCTTTTTAGACTCTCTAAACATGAAAAGACGTCGAGTTCTTCCTTTGTCAGGCTCGTTAAAACCTGATGACATCAGATCCCGTCGGAATGACGTCTCACAAGCATATGCTATCCCCATCAAGCTTGTTAAAAATAACTGGGGTACTCGCCAGAAATGGTGGGGAAAATGGACCCATAATTATTGTCGTGTCGACAGTATGTCGCTCTTGAACATGGCACTTGTCTGCATTCGTGTCTCGGTGGGAATCTCTCATCTTGTTTTACACTGGCCTCGGTGGGTTTGGGTTATCCTGTTTGACCTCTCATCTACTTGTTGCCTCGTCACCATGACCTTTGATCCGTTGATGTCAAATACTGCCAAGTCCACTGTCGTGCCGCCGATATGTTCAAGAGAAGTTGACCTCTGCAGAATTACAACCTCCCTCTGATACCTCACATAATTATGATTCACCACAACATTCTTCCTCTGTCTTGTGTCAATGATGTGGGAAACACTATGGCCCACCTTTGATCAAGGTCACTTCCTATCGACTTCAACTCATTATCCAGGAAGCCGATCTAGAGACTCCCTTCCGGTGCCTCGGAGCTTGCATGCCTCAATGGCATGTTCTTTGTGTTCGACGAGAGGTTTTCATCATTGGCCTCCGATCGAATGATTCTGCTGGTGTTCGACGCCAGCTCACTCATTCGCACGCCGTAGATTGTACCTATAGTACCTTGAGGGCCATTGTCATTATTGGTGGTACCTCTCGCGTCTGTTAACATTTTTCACTATTGGCTAGTAATCAGACGATGTTCATGCATGTTAGACTCCAATTCATGTATTCGCATGCTTGAACTTGTACTCTGTTCGGGTCGAGATGGAGCGCAAGACCCTAGATTTTTTTTGTTGGAATCCAGGCTGCGATTTGTGGCTTATTATGATCATTACATGACTCATTCACTGGATGGCTGCGACCATGCCTGAGTCTATTTATCGATCCTCACTGGATGGTTGTGCCCATACCTTGGATCTAGATTCTTGTGTGCTTTGTTATGGATGGCTGCGCCCATACCACATATATCATGTACTTGAGATATCAGTTGTACTTCTTTACGCAAGTTCTCTGGCGGCAGTGTTTTCATTTACGCGTGTTCTTGTAAAAGCATTTCACCCCTCTCTCTCCCTTGGGCCTCATGCTTTAGGGGGCATCTGTTACACAGTAATTTGTCACCATTTATCACCGTCCCTATTTCCCCTCTCCTGTACATTGGAGGACTCATTCCGGGACTTGTGAGAAGTGACATAACCTGGAACCACTTGCATTATATTCCTCTAAGTGTGAGCTTCATATGCCCTGAAGACATCTCCTGCAGAATACCCATAAGAAGACCTCTTTTGCATTGGCGCGGTTCCACAGTGTACTGCTCGTGCCAATGGGGGAAATCCTCTAAAGAGGGCGTGCCAGTTGGCACTCTGTCTCAGAGTCGCACTTGCGCCAACCTAGTTGGGTAAAGTTTTTAACAAAAAAAATTCCAAAGGTTCTCCCTAACCCATTCATCAACTGAATCTATGTTGAGCTAGGATGGTTTTGCTTCGAATCTCCATAGAAGGGAAGTAGTTTTCCACCTTTCATGGAAGCTTCTTAGTGATAAAGCCAATCCCATGAATATTATGGTTGATCCTATCTCCTTCCCCTCTTTCTATCAAAGCTTTTTCTTTTGCCTTCAGCAAGCTAGTTCCAGCATAGTGCTAGTGATTCCAGGAGTTCAAGAGATTGAAGTTGCAAGAGCCTTCTTTGCATCCCTAAGGCCAAATCTAAGTGAGGAGATTCTTGTCACCAAGGAGAGAGAGGCTTGTTTCCCATCCCAACAAGCTTTGCAAGACTTGTGTAGCTGATCACCCAGCCAAAGGAGGATTTGACTTTAGAACTATGGTTGTATTCTTCTTTGTTGTTTATCAATAATAGATGACTATCATTATGGTTCCACTCTCATTGTCCTTTGTAATGATTGATGTTGAGTTATATCTTTTCTGACTGATATATAATTGCATCTATTGGATTTTATTCTTGTATTTGTGTTGTTCTTTGCATGTGCAGGTGTCAAATCACGGAGATCATGGGGATCGTGACCGGACGAAGCAAAGGAACGAGAGTGACGTCTCTTCTACGAATATTAGCGTTGGAATCCAAGTAGGTTCTCATCATCCACCTTTCATTTGCAATTAGGAACTTGCGTGATAGCATTGTTTGATTGTTGCTAGACCCGGTCTGGGCTAGTAGGGATCTTCTCTGTCCACAGAGGGGATTTACCTCCATAACAATTTGGCGACTCTGCTGGGGAGTTGGCTTGTTCTTTGATTTGTAAACTTTAGACAGAGCCTGAAGTACAGCCAGATAGCCTTCGAAATGCTATTTCTTTGCATTAGCGAAGTAGATCAACGCCACTTCAGTCAATCTCCAGTTTGGTTTACGAACTAAACAACTTGGAGTTGTCTTGTCTCTTTGGTTCTCTTGTTTGATTGCATAGATAGATTTCTGGGTTGGATGCTCTATTGTCTCTTGCTGCCTGGTCTGTCTCGATACTGTCGACCAAGCCTTGGACTGCTTGTTTTTATTTTTAATCTAGCAAACTTGATTGGCGCTTTTTTTTGCATGACAGTCGCGCCAGTTGGCGCCACTTGCCAATGTACAGCCCGCGCCAATCCTCAATTGGCACTAGTTTTCCCCCTGCAGTCACGCCAGGCCTGTGAACTTTTCTAGTTTGCTTGTTTGCAGCCTTCCAAGCTTGGGTTTTGTGCTAGCTACACCTTTTTCAATCACTTGAGTGTGTCAAAGTCTTGTTTGAATGGTGTCCTAGCTCTCCAGAGTAGTCACTTTTGTTCCTTTTTGGACTCCCTAAAAGAAAAGGTCCATCTGAGCACTTGTCACTTCAGGCTCATTAAACATTTGAAGGCAACTAGAGTCATCTTTTGTCCTTTTCTCGACTCTTTAAAAATGAAAAGGTCATGTTTTGTTCTTGTGTCTTAAAATTTATTCGGCCACGATTCACATTTACCCGGTTAGATCTTGTTTGCGTTAGCTTGAGTAGGGTTCTTTCTCGTCTTCGATGGTAAACTTACCCGAGTCTACCGGCCAAGGTTTTCCCCTGGATGGATGATCCGGATTTAAACAGGATCGCAAAAAATTACAGAGATAATCATATACACAAAGATGCAGCGGAAATAATACTTCATTTCATTAATGGAAAATACTGAAATATGCTTACAACCAGAAATGGGAATAAACCAGCTAGGGCGATGGTAGCTTATCACTGAGAAGAGATGTGATGGCTACATGCCTCTGAACTGTGTTACAATGAGGCTCGAAGGCCTATTTATTGTTGAGAAACAATGAAAAACCCTTAACATTCCAAAACCTAACCCTAGGAGATGAAACGCCAAACTGTGGGCCCCGTTTGGGGTAAATTGGTACATCAACTTCCCAGGGGCGTAACTTTGGCATATGATCTCCGTTTGACGCATACAATAGCTCGTTAGAAAGATTTATCCGAGTACTACCATTGTTGGAACGAGCAACACCGGTCCAGTGCATGGACCCATGTTGCCCCCGGATTCCCCAAAAAACGTTGTTTAGGGCCTCAAAACGGCTCCGGAAGTTCAGGACCCGAAAAACTGCTAAAAATAGTAAGTTGTGCTACAATTAAGGAAACTAAAAATGCTGAGAAAGACAATGGTGGGGGTTCAGGTTGACTTGGCAGGTGGCCACCAATATCCACCTGGATCATTCCTCCCCCCTTAGGAAGCAATGGTCCCCATTGCATTGAGCTCCTCCATGAGATGAGGAAACTTTTGCTGAACTTGTTCCCTGGTGAGCCACTTGCCCTGCTGAAGGAGTTGACCTGCTTTGACAACTCGATACAGTTGGATATTCTGTTGGCGAGTGTTCTTGATCTGTGTGTCCATGATCCGATCAGTTGCAGCTTGTTCCATGCAATCTGGATTTAATTCTGTGGGTTTGAGCTGTTCTGCAATGTCGGATGTGTCGAGCAATGGTGGAAAGTACGGCCGAAGGCGGTCCACATTGAACACTGGGTGCAGGCCAAGGAATGGGGGAATGTTGAGCTCAAATGCATTGTCTCCCATAGCCTTAGTAATGGTGTAAGGACCATACTGGAGTGGTCTCAATTTCCGATAGGCTCCAGTAAGGCGTTCCTTTTGCAAATGCAACCAGACTTTGTCGCCCACCTGAAACTTGTGTGGCACCCGGTGTTGATCATGTCGCTGCTTGTACTTGGCATTTGATTTCTCAAGAATGTCATGGACTTGCTGGCGAATATGTTGGATGCGCTCAATGAAGCTGGTGGCTTTATCTGTTTCGGACTGGACATGAGCTGAATTCATGTGAGTAGCTGCAAGTGGCATGGCCACATCAATGGGGCACAGTGGCTGGAATCCCAAACCCACCTGAAAAGGGCTATGGCCAGTGGAGCTGTGAAGAGCTCGGTTGTAGCTGTGCTGAACATAGGGGATGCTCTCGTCCCATGTGCGTGGATGTTTTGAGTTATACATGCGCAGAATGTGCACAATCATCCTATTGACAACCTCTGTCTGGCCATCAGTTTGAGGATGGAAGGCTGTGGACTTCGTGAGTTTGGTGTCCAGCATTGACCAGAGACTGGACCAAAATGTGTTGAGAAACCGACTGTCCCGATCTGAGATGATAGACTTTGGGATCCCAAAGTGCACCCACACTCGTTCAAAGAAGAGTTTAGCAGTGGCTTCTGCTGTGATATTATTCTTGCAGGCCACCATAATGGACATCTTCGAGAACCTGTCGACGACCACAAAAACACAGTCATTTACATGCTTAGTGGAAGGAAGGCCTGACATCTAATCCATGGAGATGGATTCCCAAGGTCGACTAGGGGTAGCCAACGGGGTATAGAGGCCGTGCTTCTTAGTGGCCGGTTTGGCAATGGCATAGGCAGTACATGATCTGATGTACTTCCCAACATCCTGTCGAAGATTCGGCCAATAGAAATAATTTTGCAGTACTGCCACTGTTTTCTCGACCCCGAAATGCCCAGCAGCCCGACTGTAGTGTGCTTCCCAAATCATCTTGGCACACTCGCTTGAAGGAACACAAAGGTGACCGAGGTGGCATAATAGGGCATCCTGGAGGTGAAAATCTGCAACATGCCGAACCTCCAAGAGTGTCTGGTATGTGTGGCCGAATTCAGGGTCACTTTTGTAGAGAAGTGGCCAATCAGAAGTCTCGTGCCCACAAGAGTTGAGCACGGTGGTTAACGCCATGATCGGTGGTCGACTGAGGAAATCTGCAACATTATTGGTGTTGCCCTTCTTATACTTGATATTCAAATGGAATTGTTGCAAGTATGTAGACCACTTCTGATGGCGATCATTCTGCAATTTCCCTTGGGTCTGTATGAACTGCATGGGTCGGTGGTCTGTGTGGATGACTGTTTCCTTCCCCAAAATGTAATGCTTCCATTTTCGGTAGGCCTGTACAATGGAATACATCTCTTTATCATAAGTGGGGTACTTCCTGACTGTGTCTGAAAGTGTTTCACTGTGATATGCCACTGGATGTCCATGTTGAGTAAGGACTGCTCCAATAGCATAGTCAGAGGCATCTGTCTCAACCTCAAATGGTTGTTGTAAATCCGGTAACGCGAGCACTGGTGCCGTGCAGAGGCGATCCTTCAGTTCCATGAATTTCTTCTGTTGAGATTCATACCAAAAGAATTTTGCTTTAGCCCCTCCCTTGGTGACTTGACTCAAGGGCCAAGAAATATGAGAAAACCCCAACACAAACCTGCGGTAGAAGTTGGCAAGACCTAGAAATCTGCGGAGCTCTATTAGAGTGGTTGGAGAGGGCCAATCCCGAATGACCTGGATCTTGGCTGGATCGACATGCACCCCCTATTCATCAATGATGTATCCCAGATACTGAACCTGGGTCATGCCAAAAGTGCATTTCTCCAAATTGGCACATAGCTTGTGTTGCCGCAGTGTTTGGAGAACCTGTCGGATGTGTTGGAGTTGCTCTTCCCAACTCTGGCTGAAGATCAGAATGTCATCCAAGTATACTACTACAAAGGAATTGGTGAATGGCCGCAAGATATCATCCATTAGCCTCATAAAGGTTGAAGGAGCATTCGTCAATCCGAAAGGCATGACCAACCATTCGAAGAGGCCCTCCTTGGATTTGAAGGCAGTCTTCCACACATCAGAGGGTTCGCTTGGTACCTGGTGATATCCTGACTTTAGATCGATCTTGTTGAAATATTTCGCCCCCTTTAGTTGGTCTAGGAGGTCATCAATCCGCAGGATCGGGTACCTATTACGGACAGTGATCTTGTTCAGCGCCCGATAGTCAATACAGAGTCTCCACGTCCCATCCTTCTTCTGTACCAACACGATCGGGCTCCCACAGGGCGATGAACTCGGACGGATGTGACCTTTCTGCAGGAGCCCCTGAATCTGCATCTTGATTTCATCGTTCTCCAGAACGGAGCGCCGATAAATTGGTCCATTGGGTGGCGGCGCCCCTGGGGTCAGATCGATGGAGTGCTTGACTTGACAGTGCAGAGGAACCCCTGCCGAGGAGGTGAAGATGTCGTCGTACTCCTCCACAATCTTTTCCATTTGTAGTTGTTGTTCAGAGGGACCCCGTCTAGAGGCCGTGGCCACTGTCTTCTTCTTTCCTTGAGGGCGTATCATCAGGAAAATAAATTTCTTGGTTTTGGAAATGATCTTACTGCATTGTTTTGCAGTAATCAAAGAGATGGTGGCAGGTGGTGCTACCTCTGGTATCCTAAACAACTTATTTCCCAATGTAATAATAACAGCACGGGGTCTTGATTCATACACAGCATGTCGCTTCCACAAGTATGGTTGTCCTAGTAATACATCACAAACTTCAAGGGGAGCAATGTCACATAATACCTCATCCGTGAAGGGCTTGATGTTGTACGGGAGGCGACACTGCTGCCTCACGCGAAGATCTCGTCCTTGGTGAAGCCACCCAATGGTGTATGGTTGTGGATGTGCTGTGGTCGGTAAGCCCAATCACTTCACGACCTCTGCCGAAATGAGGTTCTTTTGACTCCCGCTATCAACAATGAACTGTATCGGGGAACCCTTTACCCACATCTGGGAGTGGAAGAGACGCTCCTCCTCCTCTGGATCTTCGGGTTCATTTTTCTGGATCTTTGCGGTAGCAATAGTGGCGCTGGGATCCGCATCAATGATCTGCTTCCCTTTTTCATACCCCTTATCGGGTTCTAACTCAGAGTCGGAACATGCATCTGATTCTGAAACCTTTAGCTCAGCCACCAGTGACTGTTTGGCCCGACACTCACTTGTGTTGTGAGTGGAGCTCTTATGGAACTCGCACCATTTTCCAGTGTCCTTTCTCGGCTTCGCGGCGCTGTTCTTTGCTTGCAGCTTCGACTGGTTGTCTTGGGCTGTCCCGCCTTGGCTTTGTCCTTTTTTCTGTGGTTTAGGGGCACCTTTCCCCTGCTTTGGATTCGCAGATCCAAAGTCTCGCTTCTTTTGTTTAAACTTCTGCTCGACCTTAACGACATATCGGTATGCTGCGCCGAGCGAGGGGATGTTTAGGAATTGTATTTCTTCCTGGATGTACCTGTGCAGGCATCCACGGTATTTGAGTATCAAATGTTGCTCTGAATCCCTGATACCCAACTTTGTGCGAAGGGTATGGAAAAGATTGGTGAACTCCGGCACGTCTTGGTCCCTTCCCTGCCGCAGCGTGGTCCACTTTATGTATTCATCCTCATAGCTTCCAACAGGGTAGTACTGCTCCTTGATGGCATCCTGGAACGAATCCCAGGTGGGTGCGGCTGAAGATAGTGAGCCAGTACTTTCATCCTTCTTCTCGCAGTAGGTTTCCCACCAGTCCTTGACGTGGGGGGCTGCTTTGAGAAGAGCAAAAACAATCTTTTCCCGACTCGAAAATTCATGAACAGAAAAATAACCCTCTAGCAGATTTAACCATTTATCTACGGCATCTGCGTCTATCTGACCCTCGAATATGGGGATTTCAAAATTAACTTGTACCTTAAACGGTGTGGCGTTTCGAGAGTAGCTGCTGGAAGCCGATGCGTTGCTTCTGGGTAGCCGCTGAAGGATCTGGGCAAAGTTGTCCATCATCGCGTTCCATTGTCGCTCAAGGGCTTCTTCGAGCAAGATTTTGATGGGATCTCCTGCCCCCTCGTCTTTCTTCTCGTCCGCCATGGGAGGCCGTCGGGATTTGCGAGGCTGGTCTTGCAAAGGTTCAACCAGTTCAAGCCCTAACTCCTTATATCCCGACCTTGTTGGGGACATGCAAAGAAAAACAGAGAAAAAGCAGACCGCTCTGATACCACTGATCCGGATTTAAACAGGAACGCAACAAATTACAGAGATAACCATATACACAAAGATGCAGCGGAAATAATACTTCATTTCATTAATGGAAAATACTGAAATATGCTTACAACCAGAAATTGGAATAAACCAGCTAGGGCGATGGTAGCTTATCTCTGAGAAGAGATGTGATGGCTACATGCCTCTGAACTGTGTTACAATGAGGCTCGAAGGCCTATTTATTGTTGAGAAACAATGAAAAACCCTTAACATTCCAAAACCTAACCCTAGGAGATAAAACGCCAAACTGTGGGCCCCGTTTGGGGTAAATTGGTACATCAACTTCCCGGGGTCGTAACTTTGGCATATGATCTCCGTTTGACGCATACAATAGCTCGTTAGAAAGATCTATCCGAGTACTACCATTGTTGGAACGGCCAACATCGGTCCATTCCATGGACCCCATGTTGCCTCCGGATTCCCCAAAAAACGTCGTTTAGGGCCTCAAAACGGCTCCGGAAGTTCAGGACCCGAAAAACTGCTAAAAATAGTAAGTTGTGCTACAATTAAGGAAACTGAAAATGCTGAGAAAGACAATGGTGGGGGTCCAGGTGGACTTGGTAGGTGGCCACCAATATTCCCCTAAACGACGTTTTTTGGGGAATTCGGGGGCAACATGGGTCCATGGAATGGACCAATGTTGTTCGTTCCAACAATGGTAGTGCTCGGTTAGATCTTTCTAACGAGCTATTGTATGCGTCAAACGGAGATCATTTGCCAAAGTTACGACCCCGGGAAGTTGATGTACCAATTTACCCCAAACGGGGCCCACAGTTTGGGGCAAATTGGTACATCAACTTCCCGGGGTCGTAACTTTGGCATATGATCTCCGTTTGACGCATACAATAGCTCGTTAGAAAGATCTATCCGAGTACTACCATTGTTGGAACAGGCAACATCGGTCCATTCCATGGACCCATGTTGCCCCGGGATTCCCCAAAAAACGTCGTTTAGGGCCTCAAAATGGCTCCGGAAGTTCAGGACCTGAAAAACTGCTAAAAATAGTAAGTTGTGCTACAATTAAGGAAACTGAAAATGCTGAGAAAGACAATGGTGGGGGTCCAGGTGGACTTGGCAGGTGGCCACCAATATCCTCCTAGATCAATGGAAACCCTAGTCCATTTCCTTATTTTGGAAATGTCGGTGCTCAGTATATGGCAACTTTGTCTTAGCCTGGGTTAACCATCGGGTTGCCTGTTTGGTTGTTCTCAACATCTGTGGTCTCTAATGTCTCAACTACTGGTCAATCAGTTCCTCCACCCGAACAACATCATGTTGATTCCAAGGTGGACCTCTCCCCTTCTTCCCCTATTTCTACGTCCTCATCTTCTACTTCGCCTGGTGAAAGTCTGGATTCCAGTAACCAGGTGGCTAAGAAGAAGAAGAAGAAGACGAAGAAGAAGAAGTCTCGTAAGCGAGAGGCTAAAAGTGCAGTTACTGCTCCAAGTCCATCCCAGGTTGAAACACCTTCCACCCCCCCTGCGAAAGGTTAAGTTTCCTTGTAAGTTGTGCAAGGGTGACCATCTTCTTCGTGATTGTCCTGGTATTCCCAGGATCCTAGGAGTATGGTCTCGCGATCTGGCTCGTCCCTCATTGTCCTATGAAGTTCATGGTGATGCCACCCTATCAACTGACAACATTCAGAAGAAAGGGAAGATTCGAATCCCCTGTAGACTATGTGAGGGCAATCATCCCCTTCACCTTTGTCCACTCATGGATAAAGCTTCTGCTGTTTTGGAAAGTCTTACAGCTTCTTCACCCCAACTTCCTGTTGGTTATCAGAATCTCTCTTCTGACCCCCTCCCTATGGACAAGGAGATCGACTTACATTCTTCTCTTGTCCGTCCTCCTCCTTCCGAACCTGGCTGTGCCAAGCCCGCTCCAGACCAACCATTGGTCAGAGAGAGTATCGACTTGAGTTCACAACCTATTGATTACTCTGTTCCGGAGGAGCATCATGATTCTACTCCTCATGTTCTTCTCGTCTCGTCAGATTCTCCTCAGTCCGAGAACGACCCTCCTATCCTCGCTGATCAAGGGGGTCCTTCTTCGTCTCCTGTAGCGCACGGGGGAAATCATATGATTCCCCCACCAAGTAGTTCAGTCGTTTCCTTTGACTGGAGTCATTTGACTACATTCTGCCTTCCATCCCATGTGCATTTCCAGATTACAGTACATGCCTATGACAAGGCAGTACCTAGCACTGTCTTGGATGAGGGTGCATCAGTTAGTCTCATGCCTTTCACTACTTGGCAAGCTTTGGGCTCTCCACAGCTTGTGCCAGTCGCACAGAATCTGTTGGCATTTGACGGAGGAACCAATCAACCATTAGAAATCCTCCTAAAGTTTCCTGTTACTTTGGGAGGCAAAACCATCTATATAGACATACTGGTTACCCAAGGTGCTCCAAATTTCATTATTCTCCTTGGCCGTGACTATGTTTATGCCATGGGGGCCCTTGTCTCTTCACTTTTCCGTGTGGTTTGTTTTCCACACGATGGAAGAATTGTCACTATAGATCAATTATCGTTCTTTAGTCCCCCGGTGCCTCCTGCGCAGCTGCCATCCCCTCCTGGTTTTTATCCATCGGTTGTGTCTGCCCCACCGCAGGTCAACTACGTGGCTACTTATCCCGTGCTCGTATCCAGCGATGATGCCGTCGTGCATGCTGTCTTGGGAGCATTGGGTCCTGACTTCCAAGACGTTTTCCTTCCACTGGGAGTGACACTCTTGGAAGCAACGACTTCTTGTTCATTATGATGAAGTTCATTCGGAGCATAGTTCGCTTTCCTATGTCAAGCTCCTTAAAAAATGAAACTGGGCCTGGTCAGAGCATAGTTCCTTTCCTATGTCAAGCTCCTTAACAAATGAACCTAGGTGTTACGAGGATAGTTCTTTTAAGTGTGTCAACCTCGTTAAAATTATGAAACATGAGCTCGTGCAATTCGAGTGCGATCACAATCTTGTCAACCTTCACTCCATTTTCAATGGACTAAAGCTTGGGGGGCATGTACCTCGAATTGAGACATCATGCTAGGGGGCATGCCCGTTTTCCCTTGTTTTCAATCATAGTTTGCATGTGTGTGCTTTTAATCTTGCATAAAAATAAAATCCATTTCCAAGCATAGTTTGCATGTGTTGTCATCTTTGCTTTTAAGCTTGCGTAAAAATAAAATATGTGATTAAATACATTTTGCATTGGGTTGTTTGTTATGCAACTGATACATTAGATTACATCTGTGTTAGACATTTACATAGCATATAAAAACATCATCACATGTAAAAGATCCATCCAAATAGGCATATGTATATATATATATATATATATATATATATATATATATATATATATATATATATATATATATATACCCAAATGTTTGCACGCGTGCATCATCAAAAAATAATACATGTTTGTCTTAGTACATCCGGAGACAACATGTCTCTCAAAAAAAAATATGCATGGAAATAAAGCTTAGATATCTAATTGCGGTGGTGCTCATGGTAGCACGTCACTACTTGCACTAAACGTCTCAGGAGTCAGTGGATGCGATTGGGCACCCCCATCGTGTACCTCTGATACGCTAATGGGACATCCACTAGCCGAGCATAATCCGGGATCCCTCGAGGTTCTGCATGAGTTCCCCTCTATCACCACCCTCCTCCTGAGGATCTGTTGCAGCAGCCTGGTGTCTCCTGGCAATGGGAGACATGTCAGCAAGACGTTCTGGGCCAACATCTGCATACACATATAACCGTTGTCAGAACGAACATGTATTAACAAAAAAAAATCATAAAACACAAAATCAAAATGAGGTCATACCTATCTCCTCATCCCAATCCTCTCCCTCTGGCAATGGGAGATCAAGGTCGCCGGTGAAGTCTGTCCCCACATACGGCCAGTCCTCCACCACGATAAATTGGTGGCAGAGCCACCCAAAAAACTCAGGTCTGAGTGACATCTACTGATAGCCCCCCCTCTCGGCATCAGTGCTGCCCAACGAGCCATCCTCGGCTCTCGAGGTGCCGGGTCAAGAACAAGGGCCCCTTGGCCCTAGAAGAGTGGCACATGTTCCAAGAAGAATGTCACCAAGATGGAGCCATACCTGAACTGTTGCATCTTGCCACGCTTGGCCTTTGTTAGCTGCCTCTTCATATTGGTCGTCACTGCTAATGCCCAATTGAAGACCGTCAAGTTAAGACACTCTGTCGCCAGTATCAGGTAATTCTTCATAGCCTCATGGGGCGCCTATGCCTTCGCAGCTCGTGTGATGGTGAATAACAGAGCTCGGAGTGTTAGGTCCTGAACAGTGGGGATATCCACTTTCAAGCTGCCTGACCCATATCTTGCCCCTGGGCAAACTCGAGCCTTTATGGAAAATTGTCCCATTGGCGCGGGTCCATGTCCGAAACCCGCTCCAATGGGCGCAACCCTTATTTTCGAAATCCCCTCCACAGAGGATGAAAAAACAACCTAAAACAAATTCAAAATGGACAAAAATGGAGTAGAGAAATAGGCCTCCTACCTGTCACTAACAACGCTCCGAATGGTCACTTGGATTTGTCGCAATCGTCACTTGAAGATCGCACACCAAAAGCACTAATGTCACTCTCAAGAGGTAAAAGTGAAAAGTAATTTCTTGTTTTTACCATTTTCACCTATTTTATAGTTTTTTTGACCCTCAATAGGTTTTAAAAGTCATTTTATGAATATTTTAATGTATATTTGTGTCGAAAATGGATTTTACATTGGTTTTTTGTGAAGTGACAAGTGTTTGTGCAGCTTAGGCGACGAAACGAGTTATATTTTATACTTTTTCGAACTCGGTAAATACACGAAAAAGTCACTCTGGAGTCATCTTTCTACTCTTTTCTGACTCTCTAAACGTGAAAATAACGCCGAGTTATTCCTCTCGACTCGTTAAATGTAAATGAGAGGCGGTCGTCTTTAAAACCTTTTCCGACCGTGTAAAAACGAAAAGATCGTCAGACCCTTGTCGTTTCAGGTTCGTTAACGGTTACGAAGTGACGTGGTTTCAATCGCTTTTTTACTTTTTCAGTTCAAAATCACTACTCATGAAAAGTACTCCTTGATCGTAATGATCGAGCGGTTCTTTCGAGCATTGTTTTATACTTTTTCTGGCTTGAGAGACACAACTCTACGAAAAAGGACCTCCCTGGTGTTATAGACATATTTGTGCCTTACATCTATAAGCATGAAATGTCCATAAACCAAGGGATCCTAAGTCCCTAAAAGTTTTGTTCCAGCTCCTAAAGAAACAAGGTCAACAAATTACAGCTTCTCGCAGAAGTTCTCCACCAGAAACTGCTCAGAACTAGTCAAATTAGGATCATTTCAGATGCTCCACTAGCTAGCTGCGTTGCAAAGCACCCAAATACACTGGCTAGGTGCATTGCAACGCACTTGAATGCACTACCAGGGTGCGTTGAGCGGGAAATGACAAGTGGCAGAGTCATTCCACGAGGTGGAGAGACAATGGAAGCTTCCATAATCTTCTCCAATGACACTTGCCTCACTGAATTCGACCAGTGATGAGTAAGAGGCTCTCAGTCTCCAAGTGGAAGCAAGAACTGAAAGAGAGAAGCCACTAATCAATTCATGAGCTGACTCATCCTCTTTGCATACATCTATATATGGATCCCTCACCAAGAGTTCCAGAGGCTGGAATTTTGTACATTGCAGAGAATTGTTGTTGGTTTTGAGATAGATATCAGAGTATTGGGTGATTTATGCTTTGTTAGAGGTGAAGAAGGGATTCTATGTTGGGAGGTTGATGCTGGATCAAGAATCATTGGTTGTAACTCCTCCTGGATCTTCTTGTTTTATCAATAAAACTATTTGAGTTTCTCCTACATGCTTATATATCACTGATGTGTCTTATATTTGTATGTTTAGCTTAAATCTGATCCTAAGCTTTTTATGAACATAAATCCATGTCTTTGTGTAGTTTCCTTCTTCTGTGATCTTGCAGGAACTTGGTGACGCTGGGCAAGTAAGGGAGTAGGTAGCTGGAAGCCGTCAAAGAGAAGAGAGATTGGATCAAAGAACTAGCGCAAGTCACAGGTTCATTCATCCTATTCCTCTTCGTTAATAGTTCATAAAGGAGAATACAAGAGTAGTTTTCCCTGTTTGTTTCTGAGGTCTCTGTCACAACCCAGTGGGATAGGGTCGTTTTGAATAGACACTTTTCCCAATAACAAAATGGCGACTCCGCTGGGGAACGTGTCTAGTTAGTTTGTTTATGTTTCTATTGTTGTTCATCTCATAAACTTAGGAGTAGCGAATCGAACTGCATTTGCCATTTACAAATTCAAAGTAGACATCTGCTACTCTAGTCCATTCACTGGATCTGTTTATGATCTAAACAGTTGATTCACAAATGATCTGATTACCCTTTGTGATAGCTCTTAAACCTCTTTTAAATCAACCCTCTGATTGTGCATTACTGATTGCTTTTACCCGGCCAAAAACCATAGATTAAACTGCAAACCGTGACCTAGAACCCAGAGAGAATTCTCATTTCTGCTCCAGCGCAGGCTCTATGAAGAGACTCTGCATTTCAGCGCAGTTCCCGAGAGGGATACCTGCGTTGCAATTCAATTTCTCTGTGTAGCAGGTGCATTGATCAGCTCAACCCTGTGTAGCTGAGGTTCTTTGCTCATTTTTTCCAGTTTTGCCTCTGATTTTTGTAGGCTGTGATCAGCATGTGTGTCTGTTTAAAATCCCCTTTTCTTTGCCTTAATTCCACCTCAACTATATAAAAGAAATTATATTTGTTTTTGTGTGTTTGTTACGTCATTTACAGTTTCCCATTGCAAAAGTAAACTAGTCATACTGTCGTCCTTGGATTTAGATCTGTCGTAAGTGTCGATTTTGATCTTAGGAGAAAGTTTATTTGCTGTTGACAGTCGATTATGCTTTTACTTTTTCCTTTGGCTTGAATTTGTGAAGTTCTAGTGTCGAAACAAGTGTTTATTTCAAAATCATAAAGTGTCGTAATCATCTCTACCTTTTGATTTCGAAAAGAAGCTTATTTGTGTTTTTCACTTTAAATCAAATTCAAACTTGTATAACAACTTTCTTTTTAGGCATCAATATTAAGAAAGTGAAAAACAAATACATGCACATGTGCATTTTCATATTGACACTCTGTTTGGCTTGATGTAGGAAAAGTGCATTTACAGTGTGCTCTTTGCTCTTTGAGAAAAGATTGTGTCTTTCTTTTCCCCTTGTAGCTAGGATTTTCATTGCTGAAAAGAGATAAAAGCTTGCTTATCATCTTTAGATTGTATTTTAGGAATTACATCTACATCTCGTGGTGAACCCAAAAGGCAAACTTCATAAGAAAGATCAACCTAAAATAAATTCAATGAACTTAACAACGCTTTGTAACTTAACGCACAACATTTAGAGGTCTAGGCTAGAGACATATTCTGGCGTCGTAAAGCCTGGTAACTGTTGTCCTCACTGATGGTTAGGTGATTCCTCCACTTTGAGACGATGAGTGCCAGTACAGACTTGTGCTCCCACGTACCGTCGAGTATATATTAGGAGACCCCTATAGGCATAAAACCTTTATCCATAGGAAGCCGTGTCGGCCGCCCTACTGATCACAATGCACCGAACACAGCATTCGGGATGATTGACTGCCGTACCCTAAAAAGTATTCTGCAGTTTTGTGATTGGTTTGGTACTCCCTCTACCTAGACCTCCAGAGCAGTCCCTTTCGTTCTTTTTCAGACTCCCTAACGGAAAAGGTCCATCTGAGCACTTGTCACTTCAGGCTCATTAAAAATCGAAGGAGACTAGAGTCATATTTTGTTTTTTCTCGACTCTTTAAAACTGAAAAAAGAAGTTGTGTCAAAGTGTGTTAAAATTTATTTTAAGCGGAACATTCATACCGTTTTCCTGCGTTGATATTTGGGTTGAGAAAATGGAGCCTAGCAACCAAGGGACTCCCCTTGGTGGAAATCCTAGTCCCTTCTCCTCTTGGGGAGATGTTGGTGCACCCCATATGGCCACATTGTCGCTTCCAGGACTGACAATTGGCTTGCCAGTATGGATCTTCTCAACCAATGTCGTTCAGAACACCATTATTCCTGAACAATCGAATCAGCAATTAGACGAGTCCAGAGTTACCCACCAGCCTTCTACTTCCTCTAATTCTTCCTCTCCTCCTTCCTCTTCGCTTAACGGGACTGGTAAAGCTAAAAGCCAAGCTCCTAAGGAGAAGAAGGAAATGAAGAAGAAAGAGAAAAAGAACAAGGAGCCAAAGGCGAAAGGGGGAAAACGAGTATCGTCTAACGAAAATCCACACACAGCACCAACCAGGCCTAAATCGCCATGTGTCATTTGCAGAGGAGACCACTTTCACAGAGATTGTCCTTGCATCCCCCGGATACTAAGGGATTGGTCTCCTCGTTTGCACAATCTGGTGTCATCAACCTCTAGTGATCATGTTGAAAGCACACCGTCAACTAGTGAAAGTGAAGCCCCAGGACAAAAAGGGAAAGCTAGATTTCCCTGTAAACTGTGCGAAGGCGACCATGCCCTCCACCGTTGTCCCTTCTTAGATGAGGCTAAAAGAGTTTTGGATGATCGTCCAGTTTCACCGTTACGACTTCCTCTTGGATATAAAAAACTCTTGCCAAGTCTGTCACTAGTTGAGAACCTAGCTGGCCCGCTCAGGTGGTCGGCTGAAGCACCTATCATTCAAGATAAACCAACTGAATCCATACCAGACGAAAGTCAAAAGGTCGAGGCGGCAGCTGACCCGGTCTTGCCCTCAGAGGTTTTATATTCCAATGATACAGTCACTGAAGAGAATAAGGATGACATCGTCCAAATTCTCTTCACCAACACAGACTCTGACGAACATGGGGGCAATCCACCCATTCCTTTACCACAGGAAGGAAGTTCGTTAGAGCCATACCCGACCATCTACTTGGTCCCACCTCCAAGCAACCTAGTTGTATCCTTCGACTGGAATCAACTAGGCAGACCCCGTTTGCCAGCAAGCATACCATTCCGAATTATCGTTCAAATATATAGAATGGTCATGGCTGGTAACATCATTGATGAGGGGGCTTCTGTGAGTATCCTTTCCTCTATTTCTTGGAAAGTGCTTGGTTCGCCATCTCTGTTACCTAAAATGAGAAATCTGACAGGCTTTGATAAAGGAACCAGTCGACCTTTAGGGATCCTTCCCGATGTGCCCATAACATTGAGAAGGAAGACAGTTCGCATGAACGTCATGGTCGTTCAAGGACCCTTGGGTTATAACCTACTCCTTGGACGAGACTATATTTATTGCATGGGAGCCATCGTCTCCTCACTCTTTAGAGTAATGTGTTTTCCGCACGAAGGAAGAGTGGTCAAGCTCGTGGACCAGCTTTCATTTCCCGGATCACGCATAGCAAATAGTCATATACCATCCCTAAATGGTCTCTTCATGCAAGAATTGTCTCAATCCCCAGTCCGTCCTCCCGATGAGTGCGAGTAATTCGGAGGGATATGACTGAAACCCAGGGGGCATGCATCCTGGTCTGCTTCGGCAGGAAAACTTCGGGTATAGAGTAGGTTTCCGCGGGAGAATATGACTAGTTTGTACCCCGTCCGTGATTGGAAGAGGGGTTATTCTAGAATAAGATTCTCTTGTCAAAGTTATGTGAGTTGGTAGAGCTAAGTCACTCGCCTTTGTTTATCTCGGTAGACATCGCCAAAGAAGTGTTTTGTTTTCTGTGTGAATAGAACAATCTTTGGGTAACCTGTAAGAGGTAGGCCTCTCTCGGTAAAACAAATGTTTTGACGGACTAAAGTAGGGGTAACTTTGGAACTCTGTTTTATACCTGGGGGCATGCAAACAATTTTGCATGCAAGCGAGGGGCGGCTATTTATTTTTTTAAATTTTTAGGACCTCTAACCCTTTAAACTCGTACAATTAGTCGTCACTGAACTTGCATAAAGAAAGGATGTGGGGCAAAAATCTAAAAGTTGTCGTTTTTATATGAGACATTCTTATCATATGACTGGATTAATCGAGCAGTGTTACCGCAAGGTTCAAGCTCGTTAAAAAATAAACCCGCACCGAGAAAATGTTTCCACCCGCGTTTAAGCTCGTTAAAAAATGAACTATCCACCCGGTAAATAACCACCGTGAATGAAGCATTTTCAGCCATTAAAGCCTTGGTCGTGTTTGCACCATCACCTCCACTTTTCCATTGGCCGATCATTCACCTCCATTTGATTGTTTACCCATTTTGAGGAACAACTACGAAGAGTGATTTCACTAGCCATCCTTGTGACACTGCCGTGATTGGAAAATTCCAAACCTTACCTGGAATCAGCTGCTACCCATTTTATGACTCGTTCCTCAAAAGACGTGTCTTCTTTAAGCTCTTTTCATCTGACACGTAAAATATGGAAAGATTGTCGAGTTTTGGCCTTCCAGCTCGTTAAAGCAACAGGAAGTGTTATCCCTCCCCTAGATTTTAATCTTTTTGGACCTGAGGGATTATTGCACAAAAAGATCGAGCGCTTGTTTTGTTCAGCTCATTAAAACTATCGAAAACTCATCCCTTCTGTATTGTTTTATACTTTTTCAGACTTAAGGGATTAGATGATGAAAAAGGAACTTTGGAGTTACCTTTACGTACATTTTCAGACTCTCTAAAAATGAAAAGGACCGAGTTATCTTTGTCGTTAGACTCGTTAAAAAGATTAATAGCGACAAAATTGTCTTTAGGCGAGAACGAGTTTCACTATCGCTAGGTTCGTTAAAACATAGCGATGGGTTTGCCCGAAGGGAAAATTATAGAACAAGCATATGTTATCCTCCTCAAGCTTGAAAAAAATAAAGAAGTACTGGTCAGCAATGACTGGGGAAAAATTGGGAAGAAAACTCAAAGAAACTTTATTGGTAGCAAGTCGCTCTTGAACATGACACTTCCACTCCGTGCCAGAGTCGGGTTGGGTTGTTTCATTCACCGGTCACATCACCATGGTCATGCCATACCATCCACATTTGGGTTAAATTCTACCGATCCATCACATAAGTGTCGCCGACATGTTCAAGAGAAGTCATCCAGAGAAGTCACTCGTGTCCCATCCACTACCATACATTATACTTCATTCTTTCATGACCGCCACCCTGAACCATATATCACCAGATCGTTTTCACCTCCATCAAAATCATTTGCTCCGTTCCGTGTCATTGATGTGGGATTCATTAAGGCCCTCCTTTGACGGATCACTTCTTGTCGACATCAGCTCATTATCCAAGAAGTTGATCTAGGAACAACCCCTTCAGTACTTTGAAGCTTGCATGCCTCAATGGCAAGTTTCTCACTTTCGGCGATAGGTATACATCAATGACCTTCGACCGAAAGATTTTGCGTGGTGTTCGACGCCAAGTCCTTTATTCACACCACGTGAATTGTACTGCAGTACCTTGAGGGTCATTATCATTATCGGTGATTCCTCTCGCGCTTGTTAACAGTTCACATCATTGAATGGTAATCAAGCGATGTCTTTCCATGTTCGACTTCAAAACATTTCTCACATGGATCGACTTGTACTTCGAGTGAAGATCGGACGAGATTGAAGACCCCGGATCTAGTTTCATCCATCCGGGCTGCGATATATATTCAGGAAAAATAAAGACATTGAAATGTACAGTATTGCAGCACAAATAATCATCCTACCAAAAGGATGATGACTTCATCAGAATCATCAGTCTACCATCAGATGATTGTCTGTCCTATGTACATGGAAATGAATTTATAAAGCTGAGCATGGGAATGCTCACCTCAGCTAGATCATGAAAACAGTATGAAGATAATGTATTGTATTGTATCTTATTACAGGTCTCCTCCCCAACATTAGAAGAACTTCGGATCCTCCTAATAAAGCATTTCACCCGATAAACGACCTCATACTTTAGGGGGCAACTGTTATAGACATTTTTGTGCCTTACAGCTATAAGCATGAAATGTCCATAAACCAAGGGATCCTAAGTACCTAAAAGTGTTGTTCCAGCTCCTAAAGAAACAAGGTCAACAAATTACAGCTTCTCCCAGAAGTTCTCCACCAGAACTTGCTCAGAACTAGTCAAATCAGGATCATTTCAGATGCTCCACTAGCTAGCTGCGTTGCAAAGCACCCAAATACACTGGCTAGGTGCGTTGCAATGCACTTGAATGCACTACCAGGGTACGTTGAGCGGGAAATGACAAGTGGCAGAGTCATTCCACGAGGTGGAGAGACAATGGAAGCTTCCAGAATCTTCTCCAATGACACTTGCCTCACTCAATTCGACCAGTGATGAGTAAGAGGCTCTCAGTCTCCAAGTGGAAGCAAGAACTGACAGAGAGAATCCACTAATCAATTCATGAGCTGACTCATCCTCTTTGCATACATCTATATATGGATCCTTCACCAAGAGATTCAGAGGCTGGAATTTTGTACATTGCAAAGAATTGCTGTTGGTTTTGAGACAGATATCAGAGTATTGGGTGATTTATGCTTTGTTAGAGGTGAAGAAGGGATTCTATGCTGGGAGGTTGATGTTGGATCAGGAATCATCGGTTGTAACTCCTCCTAGATTTTCTTGCTTTATCAATAAAACTATTTGAGTTTCTCCTACATGCTTGTATATCATTGATGTTTGTTATATTTGTATGTTTAGCTTAAATCTGATCCTAAGATTTTTATGAACATAAATCCATGTCTTTGTGTAGTTTCCTTCTTCTGTGATCTTGCAGGAACTTGGTGACGCTGGGCAAGTAAGGGAGCAGGTAGCTGGAAGCCGTCAAAGAGAAGAGAGATTGGATCAAAGAACTAGCGCAAGACACAGGTTGGTTCATCATATTCCTCTTCGTTTATAGTTCATAAAGGAGAATACAAGAGTAGTTTTCCCTGTTTGTTTCTGAGGTCTCTGTCACAACCCAGTGGGATAGGGTCGTTCTGAATAGACACTTTTCCCAATAACACCTGCAGTTTACTCTTCTGCTGTCTTTTCAGACTCTCTTAATATGAAAAGACGCCGAGTTCTTCCTCTGTCAAACTTGTTAAAATTTAATGACATCGGATGCCGTCGAAATGATGCCTCACAAGCATATGCTATCCCTGTCAATCTTGTTGATAAAAATAACCGGGGTACCCACCAGAAATAGTGGGGAAAATGGAACCACAATTATTGTCGTGTCGGCAGTATGTCACTCTTGAACATGGCACTTGTCTGCATTCGTGTCTGGGTGGGGACATCTCATCTTGTTTTTACACTTGCCCCTGTGGGTTTGGGTTATCTTGTTTGACCTCTCATCTGCTCATTGCCCTGTCAACATGACCCCTGATCATTTGATGTCAAATACTGCCAAGTCCACTATCGTGCCGCCAATATGTTCAAGAGAAGTTGACCTCCGCAGAATACTCAACCTCCCTCTGATACCTCCCATAAAACATCTTATCCTTCTCTGTCTCGTGTCGATGATGTGAGAAACAATATGGCCCACCTTTGATCAAGGTCACTTCCTGTCGACTTCAGCTCATTATCCAGGAAGATTGACCTAGAGACTCCCTTCAGGTGCCTTGGAGCCTGCATGCCTCAATGGCAGGTTCTTCGTGTTCGACGCAAGGTTTTCATCATTGGCCTCTGATCGAATGATTCTACGGGTGTTCGACGCTAGCTCACTGATTCGCATGTCGTAGATTGTACCTATAGTACCTTGAGGACCATTGTCATTATTGGTGGTACCTCTCGCGTCTGTTAACAGTTTTCATCATTGACTGGTAATCAGACAATGTTCTTGCATGTTCAACTTCGACTGCCATATTTGCATGCTTGAACTTGTACTTTGTTTGGGTTGAGATGGAGCGCAAGACCCTGGATTTTGTCTGTTGGGATCCAGGTTACGATTTTGTGGATTATTATGATCATTACATGACTCATTCACTGGATGGCTGCGACCATGCCTGAGTTTGTTTATCGATCCTCACTGGATGGCTATGTCCATACCTTGGATCCAGATTTCTATGTACTCTGCTATGGATGGCTGCACCCATACCACATATATCATGTACTTGAGATATCAGTTGTACTTCTTCATGCAGGTTCTCCGGCGGCCGTGTTTTCAGTTGGCCATGTTCTTGTAAAGCATTTCACCCCTCTCTCTCTCTTGGGCTTCATGCTTTAGGGGGCATCTGTTACACAGTAATTTGTCACCGTCCTTGTTACCCCTTCTCCCGCACCTTGGAGGACTTATTCCGAGACCTGTGAGAAGTGACATAACCTAAAAACACTTGCATTGTATTCCCCTATGTATGTACTTCATATGCCCTGAAGACACCTTCTGCAAAATACCCATAAAAATAGCCCTTTTCCCATTGGCGCGGTTCCAATGTGTATCACTCGCGCCAATAGGGGAAATCCTCCAAAGAGGGCGCACCAGCTGGCGCTCTGTCTCAGAGTCGCACTCACGCCAGCCAAGTTGGGTAAAGTTTTTAACAAACAAACTTACGAAGGTTCTTCCTAACCTATTCATGAACTGATTCCATCTTGAGTTGGTTCAGTTGGGCTTCGAATCTCCATAGAAGGGAAGTAGTTCTCCACCTCTCATGGAAGCTTCTTAGTGATAAAGCCAATCCCATGAATCTTGTGGATGACCCTAACTCCTTCTCCTCTATCTATAAAATCTTGTTCTTTTGCCTTTGACAAGTTAGTCTCCAAGTTCCAAATTCTGAGTCCCAAAGTCTAAGAATTTCTAAGCTCATGCTACAAGAAGCCTTTTTCATTCCCATGAAGCTAAATCTAAAGTGAGGAGATTCTTGTCCAAGTAACCAAGGAGAGAGAGGCTTGTTCCCCATTCCCAACAAGCTTTTCAAGGTATGTGCTGCTGATCACCCAGCTAAAGGAGGATTTGACGTCAAAACTACGGTTGTATTCTTCTTTGTTTATCAATAATAGACGACTATCATTATGGCTCCACTCTTATTTTCTTTTGTAATGATGATTGAGTTATATCCTTTCTAACTGATATATATTTGCATCTATTGGATTTTATGCTTGTTTTTGTGTCTTTATTTGCATGTGCAGGTGTCTGTTCATGAGGATTGTGGGGATTGTGACCGCTCGGAGCAAAGGAATGGGAGCGACAACTCTTCTACAAGCACTAGCGTTGGATTCCAGGTAGGCCCTCATCATCGGTCTTTGATTTGAAATTAGGAACCTGCGTGTTAGCGTTGTTTGATTATTGCTAGACCCCATTTGGGATAGTAGGGATCGCCTCAATCCGCAGAGGGGATTTACCTCCTCAATAGCTATCAATTTGGAGGTCGATGAGGAAGAAGAGTTCGAAGAAATCCTAGTTGAGGAGGAGGATGTAGAGAAGGAGGTTGAAACCTAGGGTGCGGACCCTCTCACCAAACTACCTGCATATTTTCCTTCACGGAAGGGTAAAACAAAGGTGCCCAAGGATATAGATGAGAGCAAGAGCTTTCTACAGATTGTGCTACTCCTTTACAACATTATTTTTGAAGGAGTGCACTTGGGATGGGTGCCCATGCTGAAATTTGAAGATTGGGACCTCGTGGACCATGATAAGTTCCCGCATCTCGCGACCATGCAGCTAATGCACCAAAAGATAGACACGTTGGCTCGAATGATAGAGTTGGAGCCATGAAAATGGCTGAGAGGAGTTGAGAAAGTGGGGTTGCTAAACCTGCTCTAGGTGTCGCATTACCACCGCGCCCTAGTGACCATTTTTTTCATCAGGTCGCTGCTCTACTTGGTGCATGATGGGTGCTTGTGGCTTGAGGAGCCCATACCCATCACAGACCATTTGATTCATAGGATTACCTGACTCCCTTGCATAGGGGAGGACCCAGCAAACATCTCAGAGGGAAAGAGTGATGATTTGGCCATCGTGAAGGCCATGAAAAAAAAAATTAACTGGAGAAGAAGAAGGGAGGGTATGCCATTTCCAACATCAACAACCCTATGGTCAAGGTCATGATGTAGATATTGGCAGGGAAGGTGATGCGAAAATGCCGCATGGATGAGGTGCCTGCACCGGTGGTTGCACTAGCAGTGCAATGCGTAGAAGGGGTCTAGCTTAACTAGGAAAACTATCTATGCGTTGAGTTCCTTCAAAACTATCGCGTGGCACAGGAGCAGGGAAAAAAATTTCACTATGGATGGCTTCTGTTGTCAATAGTACTGGTGGCATGGGAATTTCCCAAAGATATCCAGTTCTTAACAATCACTCAGGTTCTTCCAAAGGCAGCGAAGTACGCTTCACTGTGGGCAACCAAGGATGCACAAAGGATAAGGGAAAGAAAAATATTCTGGGTGCTCATGGAGATGAATATCACAATGGAGATTAGTCGCAAACAATGGTTATCGCCCATGGTCTATAACAGTCTGCAGATCTTCATGGAGTTCAAAGCAAATTTCCACCATGTATTCATCAGGGCATGGAAGGACACTACGAAGACGTGGCGCGAGCTACCCTATTTGGTGATCGATGATGTAATTTTCGTGGTCCTTGAGTCTTGGCCGCCAGAGTGGTGCACTCCAGCTGGCTCCGTGGTGGAAGCAGAGAAGTCTGTCACGCAACGGAACAAGGAAGAGGTGAAACTGCAGATGGCGCAACTGGCAGAAAAATGCAGGAAGGAGGAAGTAGCAGATAAGGCCCAGGTGGCACGCGACGCTACGAACTTGATAGAGGAGTAGCAGAAGGCAGCAGAAGAAGAGTGCAAAGGACAGAAGTCACCTTCGCCTGAGCCGGATACCAATACTAAACAAGGTGGCATGGACCTGTAGACAACATCCACCCAACTAAAACGTTCATGCCCAAGAGAGCAGGTAGGGCCACGAAAGAAGACAAAGGCCTCAAAGACTTCATTCGACCTGATCACCCTCACTGAGGGGGATTTACATGATATTGGTGAGACAGTGAGGGACGTGCTATAGGCTAAAATGCACGGTGTATGGAGAATGGAGATACCCTCAAAGGTCTTCCTGCGACCTTTGGCAGACTGTAAGATTATCTACAGCTATCACAAAGTTACATTCATTCCATAAACAATAACTAACTATCAAAGAAAGACATATTGATTACCTCAAGCTTCTGTGTAGATTTGCCGGAGAGCATAATGCAGCTAGGTGGAAGTCCCCTGAGCCAGCTCCAGATCAAGTCCTGCACATAGAAGAGACAAGCATAATCACAACATACAACCTTGATAACTAATACATGAATACATAAAAGACATCTAGTTACACAACTAAGCTACTCATGCTAAAAGGTATTGGACAAACAAGCAAATGAATGATAGTACCAACAACATGGAGTAGACAGTAAAATTGCAGTTCTATATTAATGTCGGAAGAGTGATTACAACCATTTGTTGCATCAGCCTTCCCTTACCCCTCCAAATTTTCTCTCTCTCTCTTCTTACCAACTTCTTATGCTTATATTTGAGACTGTGCTCAACAATCAATCTATCCTTTCAAATGATCTGACCTCTATCACCATAGCCCTAGCTTTGCTTATGTGGCAATTGAGTTAGGGTTGCCAAGTTCCTCCATGAGTCCCTTAAGGTAAAATCAATGATGTTTCCATGCTTTTCAGCTATTTCCCATTTGCCTCCTTCATTAAGATTTAGAAATCCCACAAATAGGTCAAACTTGAGATGTTTCCTTACTTTTCTGAGTAGATTTAGGAGGGAATATAGAGATATTTATGAGTCAATTCACTCCTTTGACCTCTAGATGCTTATTAGGATCCACTAATGTTGTTCCCAAACTAACAACTAGAGTTAGTAGGGTCATTAACGATCCATTGGGCTTACAAAGAATCTTTATAACGTAGGTTGTCAGTGTATAGCTAGCATTAGTGTGGAAACAATGCATGTGATCTTGGTTTTTCCTTTAGCTATCATGTCATTCCCCTCTGAGCTGATGAGGGGGTCGTTTTGCTATATAACAGATGCCCCCTAAAGTGTGAGATCAGAGGGTGTGATGATGGCCGAAATACTTTACTTAACTGTAATTTTCCTTCTTTTGATAAAAAGAGAGAGAGGATCAGAGCTTCGGGTGGTACGAGAAACCTGATATAACACACACACACACACACACACACACACACACACACACACATATATATATATATATATATATATATATATATAACAACTAAAATCATGTCATGAGTTGAGAATTCCCATGCTCAGTAGCTATGCTAGAGTGATTGTCTCATAAAAGAGATATGATGATGTTGGCCACCGATAAGCACAATGCAGATCCGGTGTCATAATAGGATCATTCTGATGAGTTGTCTCTAAAAAGCAATATACGCAACTTGGGAGAGGAAGCAAGGCTGAGTGATGCAAGCCTCTACCCAAGGTCTTGATTTCCGCTTCATCGAACAACATAGATTGATACATGTGAATATATGCATTGATGTTGAACATGCACAAAATCATATGATTACCAGTCAATAATGGAGATCATTAACAGAAGCGAGGAAGGCCACCAATAATGGTGATGGTCTCGAAGATGCACAATACAGTCTAACGAGTGTGAAAGATGTTTTTGTCATCGAACACCCATAGAATCACTTAACCACAAGCCAACAATGAGAACCCCTGATCAAACACAAGGTGACCTGCCACTAATGTATACAAGTACCAAGGCACTGAATGTGTTTCTGGGTTGTGTTCCTAGATAGAGTGTTGAAGTCGATAGGAAGATACCTGTTGAAAGGTAGGCAATAATGTGTCCTACATCAATTGACATGAAACGGGACAAGAATGATTTGTTTTTTGAGGAATCTTTGAGCATTGGGTCTAAACGACAGAGGGCATGATGAAACGATATGCTTGATGGGTTGATGGAGGAAACAAAAGGTTAACCCTTGAACAATAGAAGGCATGAAAACGATTTTAACCATGCAGCACTAGACTCATTAACACCAAAGAGTGTTAGGATACAGAGATGCAAGAACATCGGGGTATTTAGGTTAAAACTCATAGGATGGTAGGATTCATATTGAGAGGCCGTCACAAGGAAGGTTTATCTGAGGGAGTGCCATGTTCAAGGGAATGACTGCTGCCAAATCATGCTTTCTAATACTGAATGCAGTTGTATTGTCTAGTTTCCCCGTCTGATTAGTTTAGTGAGTCCAGATGGGTAAACTCATCGATATTTTCATATTTTAAGAGTCTAAAAAGGATCACCAAAAGAGTGACTCTATGCCCTATATGAATAATTTAATGAGTCTAGACAGGTAAACTCGTCGATCTTTTCATGTTTTGAGAGTCTGAAAAGGATTGTAAAAAGAGCGACCCTATATCTTGTCTATTTAATTTAATGAGTCTAGACTAGACAACTCAGTGGTCTTTTCATATTTAGAGAGTCTGAAACGATCGTAAAGAACAACTCCAACGTGGTCCCTTTTTTAATAGTAGTTAACCAGGTGCGAAAAAAGGTTAATAGTATACCTGGATCGATTACTTTTCCATGAGTTAATCTATTGAGTCTAGATAAGGAGAAACCTATATTCAATAGATGGTGACCTCATTTTGTTACGAGTATGAGGAGACAGACTAATCTCCTTTTTCGTTGTGAATTTTTAATGAGTCACATGATGAAAAACTCAATACCTTCATCAAATTTTAACGAGTCAAATGAAGAAAACTCAAGGTATCTTTTTTAGTTTATTGAGCAAGGAAAAAGAGGTAAAATAATTGCTCATTCCTTCGTAGTAGATTTAACAGGCCCGAAGAATGGCAAAAACTCGGGGATTTTTCAATTTTAAGAGCGAGAAATGGTCCCAAAAAAGCAAGTGCACTTGCTGTTGCCGTAGATTTTTAATGAGCCCAATGACAACAACTCAGGATTTTTTAGTTTTAACGAGCAATAAAATTACCTAAAAGAATGCTTAGGTCATCTTTATAAATATTTAACGACCCTAAAGAAAAAAATCAGGATTTTTCAGTTTTATGAGCAAGAAAAAGTGCCTAAAAAGAATGCGTTAATGATCTTTTTAAGTTGAATGAGCTAGAAAAAGAGTGAAAAAGAGTTGCTCAGACTATCGTTGTATGTGTTTAACGAGCCGAACGATGACAAACTCAGGGATCTTTCAATTCAAGAGCAAGAAAGAGTCCCAAAAAAGAACATGCTAATATCTTATTTGTAGTAGTTTAACGAGCCCAAAGAAGGAGACTCGACGTTTTTCGAATTAACGAGCAAGAAAAATAACATAAAAAGAATGCTCAATCTTCTTCGTGGTAGTTAGATGAGCCTGAAGAAGGAGACTCGGGTATTTTTTAGATTAACGGGCAAGAAAAATATTGTAAAAACAATGCTCAATCTTTCTTGATCTCATGCTTGACAATAGAAGGGTCTATGCCATGCATTTCCTCATAAGACAAAGGAAAAACATTGTGGAAGTCCTTAAAAAGGTCAGTGAAGCTCGCAATTTCCTTAGGATTGCGATTGGCTCCAATATGTATGTTTTCTATGATGCGTGTCTTGACTGAAATATCGATGAGCAATGTCTTTGAAAGATTGCCCATGTTTCCCTCCGAATCCAATGTTTGGATAGTCATATATGGTGAGGAAATGATTTTATGTGTGTTAGATGAAAGGATTTGAAGAGGCATCGTGTTCGAATCAGATGTCAAAACACAATGGTGCGAGTCCTCCCAAGGTCGCTCTTCCAAACTCATGATCTCTCTAATAGCTTCGTCCGTAAGTAGGACTTGATTGAGGGGATCAAACGAAGGAGCAGTTATGGGAGGGAAGGTGGTAGCGTTGGCCATGACCAAAGTGACCAGAGACTCGAATACATATTGAATGGCCTGGTAGGCCAATTCAACTGGTGATAGTGGAATTTATTCTTCATAAGTGTCAATTTATGAAGGGTCTGGTAGGATCCAAGGATCGGTTAGTTCATGAGGAATGGATGAAACCATATTGACCGTTTGTGGAACTGTTGGTGGCAGAAGAGGGAAGCAACCCATCAGGGAAGAGCCCTTCAATAGACCTATATCAATACTGACATAAGAGTCAGGTACACCACCCACTAAGGGTACAGAGCTGCTGGGTAACAGGGAATAATCAGGGGTGAAAAAGGGAAACTGGTCCACCCTCAAGTTGGAAATTACACTGAATGGATCATAAGACCAGGTGAAACTTGGTTGAAATCCCATCTGTTTGAGGATTGAATTTTGCTTCAATACCTACTAATCTGGTATTGTAAATAAACGATCCTACCTGTGACTTGATTTTGAACTAAGACTTTTTTTCCCTGAAATGTAGTTCATTCATATTCATCATTTTCCTAATATATTCTAGAGAGAAAATTCTCATTGGAACATATTTGGGAAATTTTTATGGAGCTAGTTCACATCCATACACTCTAATCTTTGTATACTTCTGGTAAAGATACCACTCTCCTATCTTAGTTTGGTGTTACACAACATTTTTTCACTGTCCCTATACTCCCTGTTCCTTGATCTTGGAGGACCTCTACAGTGAACCCTACATGCTTTCCCTTCATGAAGAAACTCCCATTGTGTCCCTCTTCGTGAGTAGAACAATTCCCTTTTACACCATTTCCCCAAAATCTTCTGTTTTTCCCAGTTTACAAGACCAGTAGTAATGACCCTTGTCCTCCTCACACCGATATGCAGGGATTAATGTTTTCCCTAGCAACAACCAGAGTGACTAAGCTTTGTTCTATTTATGCCAATCCTCTTATGGAAAGTTTTTTAAATAAGGAGCCAAACCTTCCTGCTCTAGAAGCTTCATAACGGAGGTCTGGTAAATGGTTTGGCTGGATGGGGTCAAGGATGTCACTTTGGGCTCCTTTCCCTTGTAAGGATGGAACTACCTCAAGAGATAAGACTTTATCCCATGAGAATAGGAACCATCTCATATCCATTCATGCTATATAAAGCTCCATTTTTCCCAAGCACAAGCTAGTGTTGAAGTGTTAATGTGGGTGTGCTAGTTCTAATTAAGTTTGGAGTAAACAAAAAGCTATTCATAGTTGTAGCCCTCTATTTGTGTGAGGGAGAAGTGAGAATTTGGTTTAGTGTGAAGCCTAAATGGAAGAGCCTTAAAACTATCATTGTTGAGGCCATCATGGAATGCTAACAAAAGTGTGTGGGAACCTAGTTTTGTGGGAGGAGAACAGCAACATCAAGGCAATGGTTGTAATCTCTTCTTGATTCAATATATATGCAAATATCGATTGATTTCCTACATAATGTGTCATCTTACATGTTTATGGCTTAATGCTTCTTCACTTGTTAAGTAGGTTGAATTACAATTTTACTATTATCATGGTTGTTGTTTTCTTTTGTTTACTTATTTCATGGGTTTGAAGAAGGAAATGAAAGATAGATGGAGCAAGCAAGCGAGGTTACTATCAAATAGGATAAGCATACTGAGAGGTAGGCCCTATTAATTGGTTCTAACCTAAGGAAATCTTCCATAGAATGTATCGATTGTGGCTAGACCCATTATCGGGCTAGAGGAATTGTTTGTGTCCGCACTCATAATTTTACTTCACCACAAATTGGCGAATCCACTGGGGATCCAATCCTTTCGTTTTTATTCTTTGAATTTCATGGTTTTGTGTGAACTTTTAGTTTCACCATTTCCCTTTGGTTCTGTTTGTTTTCCTTTTCTTACTAGTCTGATTTTGAAATTCATAGTAGCAAGTCTGGTCCTAACTTTTAAATTTTTTTATTTTTTCTTAGCTTCCTCACTTAGCACGCTTAATTTGCTGATAGTCGCGTTGATCAGGGCGTTATGCTGAGAAAAAAATCACGTCAACCCCCTTCTGGCACTTGTTGTAAGTTAGACAGTTGCGTCAATGCCTGTAAGTGAAGATTAGGGTTTTCCCCAAATCTTGGCCAGTGTGTTTTGCTCTCATGATTTCAACCCTGTAAGCCTTTTAGATCGTCTTCTCCCTGACTAGAAAGTTGCTTTTCATTTGGTTTATTTTCTTGTTGATTTTTCATCTTTCCACTTGATTTCTTGTGTCATTGGATGGTTAATGGCACTAGGGCATCTATATTGTCATCCATTCAGCTGATTACGAACTCAATGAGGCGAGTTTTTGGTGCATTTACTCCTTGCATTTTGTTTGCGATCCTTCTACAGCTTTTACCTCCATTACACAAGTTTGAAAAGTTTTTGTTTTCTTGTCTAAATGTTTATTTTCTGGCATGGATCACATTTCTTATCTTGTTTTGGGTAAATTCATTGTTTCATTAGTTTGAAAGAGATTATATTTTCGAGCTTTTCGTTTTCTTGAAGAGCTAATTGTCTCGAAAACTTTTCCATTGAAGTGTTTTATGAGAAAATGCATTTCGTCATTTCGTGAAAAGTATAAAATTTTGGTTCGTTGCATCAGTATGCTATGGTAGTTAGCATCATTGAAGACTAGGATTGCACTGGAATTTGAAAATAAAAAGAACTCTCTTTGCTTTTGAAAGGACTTTTAGGAATGTACTTGTCAGGAAATTAAGAATTGGAATGTATTTTTTATTAATTTATTTTCTCAAAAAGTGAAGTAGTGAAAAATAATTTTGCTCTCGGTTGCTTGATTGTTTGCATTCAATTGTGTGCTTTCTACCCTCGCTAGTGTAGACAATCCATCGAATTGAAAGGGTCTTACCTCATTTAGTTGCATTTAGGGTTTTTCGAGTCACATCGTTAAGGCCTGAAAACTGAGACATAACTCAAGATAAACTTTAAAATGAGCTTAGTTAACCTAAGGCACATTTGAAATCTATCGATCGCATCTAGAAGGTCTAAGCTAGAGATGTGTTCCGGAGTCTTTAAAACCTAGCAGCTTTCATTAGCTTCGACACTAGACAGTGTTAGCACGGATTTGTGCTCCCTGTACCATCGAGTATATAAAGGGAAACCCCTCTAGGCTGCAATACTTTATATATAGGAAGCGGATTCGACCGCCTTGCAAATGTGATACACCGAACACAGCATTTGGGGAGTCTTGCTCATACTTCTTAGTTCACCAGGAGGTATTTTGCAGTTCACAGTTTCTTGGTAATTTTTTTTACCTAAATCATCTAGAGTAGTCATTTGATATTTTTGACTCATTAAACTTAAAATATCATTCAAGCGCTTGTCATTTCGATCCCGTTTCCAATTGAAAGCGATAGAATCATCTTTGTTTCTTTCTCAACTCTTAAAACATGAAAGAGAAACAATCTATTTACGCGTCTTAAAAAAATGATTGCCCATGATCTTATAACATCTTGTTAGTCTTTTCTAGACCAAGTCATGAGTTTTCCCTAAAGAAAATTTTAAAGCCTTGAATTTTATCTCTTTTTTTCGTGTTAACTAAGACAAGGTCATCGTGGCTAAACCATCTGGTTCACCTAGTTCCTATTCCTCTCCTCCATCTGAAAGATTTCCTAAGGAGGATTTTCTTAAATTACCAAAGTCACTCGAGGACCAAGGTGTTGAACTCAAAATCATTCTGAGCATTCAACCTTTGTCATCGCATCCTCCGCCTACTTCAGATACTGGGTCACCTGCTGATTTTGGTCCGGAACCTTCAAACAATCCCATTCAAACTCTTGAGAGTTCATCGACTACTGATGGTCAGCTTGGACTGGTCATCTATCCTCTGAATCCTTTATTCGACCCTATTGTTATATCACTGCAGTGTCAATACAATCTGTACGATCAACCGAGTGTTCCTTTTGAATTATTCCCTCGTACCTCTTCAGTTGTTCGTCGTCATTTACTCCCAGCTATGGAACCCAAAGGTGATGCTCTAGTCACATCTCTAGATAGGTTAGAAGTTTCTACTCCACACACTATCGAGGAGGAAGAACATCCATTTCCTCTTGAAGGTTTACCCTATACAAGGAGCATTCCCATTAGTGTGTATCGGGAATTACTGCCTAATTATGTATCTTTGGCACAATTGGTTTCAGGTACACCTAGTGCCTCATCACTTTACCATAACCTTGTTTGGGCGTCTGGTGCCATGCCTACTACAGGTCCATTCATTGTGAAATTGACCTCCCAACAGGCCATTACCTCAGTCCCAGTGCAACCCACTGTTCCAAACTCGCTTGTATCTTCTGTCCCAAATACCTGTCCGGTTCAACTAGCGGTCTCAAAGAATGTTATTGTCAATTCTTCGATCCCTCCAGTAAGTAGCCAGGATTCTCCACCACGCGGGGGCAGAATCAGAGTGTTTCTATGGTGTCAAGCACCACCAATGTGAGTAGCTCACAGGCTCACATGGTTGGTATGAACTAGCCTTCTTCTGGAATTATTCAAAACCCTGCTGGTCATGTTGGATCGAGCAATGTCCAATACCAACAAGTTCAAAATCCCATTGGTCTATCTAGGTAAAGAAATTTATAGTATCAATAGTCTTATGAGGCTTAGGTTCAATACCAAACTCCTTACGTTCCATATGGTTCTTAAGGAATGGTCAATCCGCCTTACGTCCTTCAGTCTACGCAGTATGCTCAACCTGGCTCATCTAATTTTCAAGGTGGCTATGGCCAAATTCAGTTCAGAAATTTTCTAGGCACTATTCAAGTACCCTTGCAACAATAAGGATAGCCTCTGTAGCAACAAGGGAAACTTTTTTTGCAGCAAGGGCCATCCATGCAACCGCAAGGGTAGATGATACCATGGCAAGGTCAATTGCAACAACCGTAGGGGCAACCCTTGCAATAGTTGTAGACCACCATGCAACAACAGATGTAGTTTGCTTTGCAAACCTCCTAGCTTATGTCTTCACAGGGCCAACCTCTACAGCCCCAGGAACAGCTTTTGCGGCCGCAAGGTCAATCCTTGTAGCAACAAAGCCAACCCGGGAAGCAGCAACCCTTACATACATATCAACAGGGTCAACCTTTGCAAGGAAAGGGCCAGGGCCAAGTCTTGTAGCAACATGCCCAAAATCCTAATCTCCTAGGTCAACAGGTGAAAAATCCTTTTGGCCAAGGGTAGCAATTAAAGAATGCCTATGTCCAAGGGAAACAAGTGTACAATCCTTATGCTCAAGGGCAGCAGGTCCAAAATCCTCTTGTTCAGGGGCAACAGGTTCAAAACCTTTATGTTTAGGGACAATAGATACAATATCCATATGTCCAAGGTAAATAGGCTCAACAACCTCTTAACCCATATGTTACTTATTAGCAACCTATGACCGAATAGTTCCAAGGTGTTCAAGGTCAAAATCCTCCCTGTGGCCAAGGTAACCCAGAATGGGAGAAGAACCAAATGCCATATGGCCAAAATCCTTACCAGTAGGGATGGTCTCCTCCGGTTGGACCCGCTTATTGACCTCCAATGCCTTTTAATACTCAATTTCTGTTCTTGGCCACACTAGAGTTGGCATATGTGTCTCACCTTATAAATGATCCAAACGTTCATTCGCCATATTGGCCTCCGATTCTGTCCAAGATCCTAAGCGATTGTCTTAAGTTCGATGGTATATCAAATGAGGATCCTCAAGCCCATGTGATGACATATCACCTCTCGTGCTCTTCAAATTCTTACGTTGATGATTCTATTCATCTCCATCTTTTCCAATGAACGCTCACAGGTGCTACAGCCAACTGGTACATCGAGCTTCCTCAAAGTACTTACCATGACTTTAAGTCTTTAGCCATGGCTTTCCTCACGCATTTCTAGTTGCTGGTTCATTATGAAACTAGCACCTATGTACTCACGTCACTTAAGCAATATACTACGATGCACATCTCTAATCACATCCATGAATGGGGACGTAGACGTCGCCTGATCAAATTCTAGATTGTTGATCAGTTTCTCATCGAATGGTTTACTAAGTCATTCGTAGCGCCAATTGCTCATGATATAGCTATGGGTGGATGTGTTACCGAAGAACAATCCATTGCTCGTGCCTAGTACTTAGATCTAGTTTACTCTCAGTTTAGCACTTTGTATGATTTATTACCTGATTCTCTATGGCTATCATCCGATCCCACGGCATCGAAGTTGCACGCTACACCTCCTATTTATGGAGTAATTGGTTAAGTGTCCCAGATCCCTGTTAAATATTCTTATAAACAGAAGTTGGTCTCAAACACTGCTTCCAATAGTTCCTCGCAGAATCCACCTGGCCCTTGTAAAACCTCAGAGGTCCACACTGTCTAGTCTACAACAATGAACAAATCCTCGAAAGGTAAGAAGAAAGGAAAAGGAAAGGGTAAAGCTGATGCCTAGAAACAAGGTCCTCCTAAGTCATCTACTGGTGATTCTTCACAACTAAATCCCAAGTATCTGTGCCTCAATTGCGAGGAGGATCATTATACCAAGGATTGTCCCTGATGATCCAAAGTTAGTAATTTTCTCTTAGGGACCCCTGCTGTCCTGAAAGAGCCATTTCTATCTCAGTAGACTCAAATGGTAGACCAACCTCAATCATCTGCTTCATCAGGATCTCAAGTGTTCATGATGAGTACTCCTATTAATGTGGCTACTAGATCAAAATATTACCAAACTCTTGCTCTGACAACCAGGAAAGGGAAAGAGGCCACCCCTTCTTCTTCTGCCCTGAGTTCTGGCCCTCTTCATATCGAGCACCCTGACCATAATTCCGCTATACGGTCACCCTCTCAAGGTGTGCTAAGGAAATCCTTGTACAATCCCAATGCTCAAGTTGCTCAACACTATAATATTGTTAAATATTTGGTTCAGGCGTCGTTAGCTATGTCGAATCTCGAGGTTCTCCAAAGTTATCTGTCTCAGCGGAAATCTTTGCTGTCAACTATTGGGGGTATTAATCCTACCAATTCCAGTTTGATATGGTTTGATCTAGAGAAACATGTTCCGCTCCTACCTCATCAGATTGCCTTTCTCATTCAGGTAATCATTAATGAAAATACCATCCACAAGACTGTCATTGATGAAGGTGCTTCCACCTGCATCATGTCAATTGCATGCTGGAATGCCATTGATTCCCCCACTTTGAAATAATACCCAAAAAAATTGGAAGCTTTTGACGGGTGCGATTTGCGACCCTTCCGTATCTTACCTAACCTTTCCATTACATTGAAGGGTAAGACAGTACAATTCGAGGTAGAGAGTGTTGACGCTAATCTCAATTATAATCTTCTACTCTGCTGGAGCTAGACCCATGCCATGCATGTTGTAGCCTCCTCCCTATTCTGTGTGATTTGTTTTCCCCATCCAGGGAAGATCATCACCATCGATCAGCTATCCTTCTTTGCCTCTTCCTCCTCAGATCGAAATGTTCCATATGTCAAGCACACCCGTGCTCCCTATGAGAGTGTGGGGGCATGTATTTTTAAAGATTCTTCTTTGATGGGAATTGTTTTGCTCCCACCTCCTCATGTTGTTTTTGTCAACATGATCTCAGTCAAGTCTGATCCTTGGGTCATACCTTCACTATATCTTGTTGATACCCGAGGTGAGGTTATTGTTATAGACATTTTTGTGCCTTACAGCTATAAGCATGAAATTTCCATAAACCAAGGGATCCTAAGTCCCTAAAAGTGTTTTTCCAGCTCCTAAAGAAACAAGGTCAACAAATTACAGCTTCTCCCAGAAGTTCTCCACCAGAAACTGCTCAGAACTAGTCAAATCAGGATCATTTCAGATGCTCCACTAGCTAGTTGCGTTGCAAAGCACCCAAATATATTGGCTAGGTGTGTTGCAACGCACTTGAATGCACTACCAGGGTGCATTGAGCGGGAAATGACAAGTGGCAGAGTCATTCCACGAGGTGGAGAGACAATGGAAGCTTCCAGATTTTTCTCCAATGACACTTGCCTCACTGAATTCGACCAGTGATGAGTAAGAGGCTCTCAGTCTCCAAGTGGAAGCAAGAACTGACAGAGAGAAGCCACTAATCAATTCATGAGCTGACTCATCCTCTTTGCATACATCTATATATGGATCCCTCACCAAGAGATCCAGAGGCTGGAATTTTGTACATTGCAGAGAATTGCTGTTGGTTTTGAGATAGATATTAGAGTATTAGGTGATTTATGCTTTGTTAGAGGTGAAGAAGGGATTCTATGCTGGGAGGTTGATGCTGGATCAGGAATCATCGGTTGTAACTCCTCCTGGATCTTCTTGTTTTATCAATAAAACTATTTGAGTTTCTCCTACATGCTTGTATATCACTGATGTTTGTTATATTTGTATGTTTAGCTTAAATCTGATCCTAAGCTTTTTATGAACATAAATTCATGTCTTTGTGTAGTTTCCTTCTTCTGTGATCTTCCAGGAACTTGGTGACACTGGGCAAGTAAGGGAGCAGGTAGCTGGAAGCCGTCAAAGAGAAGAGAGATTGGATCAAAGAACTAGCGCAAGACACAGGTTGGTTCATCCTCTTCCTCTTCGTTTATAGTTCATAAAGGAGAATACAAGATTAGGTTTCCCTGTTTGTTTCTGAGGTCTCTGTCGCAACCCAGTGGGATAGGGTCGTTCTGAATAGACACTTTTCCCAATAACAAAATGGCGACTCCGCTGGGGATCGTGTCTAGTTAGTTTGTTTGTGTTTCTATTGTTGTTCATCTCATAAACTTAGAAGTAGCGAATCGAACTGCATTTTCCATTTACAAATGCAAAATAGACATCTGCTACTCTAGTCCATTCACTGGATCTGTTTATGATCTGAACAGCTGATTCACAAATGATCTGATTACCCTTTGTGATAGCTTTTAAACCTCTTTTAAATCAACCCTCTGATTGTGCATTACTGATTGCTTTTACCCGGCCAAAAAACCATAGATTAAACTGCAAACTGTGACCCAGAACCCGGAGAGAATTCTCGTTTCTGCTCCAGCGCAGGCTCTATGAAGAGACTCTACATTTCAACGCAGTTCCCTAGAGGGCTACCTGCGTTGCAATTCAGTTTCTCTGTGTAGTAGGTGCGTTGATCAGCTCAGCCCTGTGTAGCTGAGGTTATTTGCTCACTTTTTCCAGTTTTGCCTCTGATTTTTGCAGCCTGTGATCAGTGTGTGTGTCTGTTTAAAAGCCCCTTTTCTTTGCCTTAATTCCGCCTCAGTTGTATAAAAGAAAATGTATTTGTTTTTGTGTGTTTGTTACGTCATTTACAGTTTCCCATTGCAAAAGTAGACTAGTCATACTGTCGTCCTTGGATTTAGATCTGTCGTAAGTGTCGATTTTGATCTTAGGATAAAGTTTATTTGTTGTTGACAATCGATTATGCTTTTAATTTTGCCTTTGGCTTGAATTTTTGAATTTCTAGTGTCGAAACAAGTGTTTATTTCAAAATCATAAAGTGTCGTAATCATCTCTACCTTTTGATTTCAAAAAGAAGCTTGTTTGTGTTTTTCACTTGAAATCGAATTCAAACTTGTATAACAACTTTCTTTTTAGGCATCAATATTAAGAAAGTGAAAAACAAATACATGCACATGTGCATTTGCATATTGACAGTCTGTTTGGCTTGATTTAGGAAAAGTGCATTTACAGTGTGCTCTTTGCTGTTTGAGAAAAGATTGTGTCTTTCTTTTCCCCTTGTAGCTAGGATGTTCATTGCTGAAAAGAGATAAAAGCTTGCTTATCATCTTTAGATTGCATTTTAGGAATTACATCAACATCTCGTGGTGAACCCAAAAGGCAAACTTCATAAGAAAGATCAACCTAAAATAAATTCAATGAACTTAACAACGCTTTGTAACTTAACGCACAACATTTAGAGGTCTAGGCTAGAGACGTATTCCGGCGTCGTAAAGCCTGTTAACTTTTGTCCTCACTGATGGTTGGGTGATTCCTCCACTTTGAGACGATAAGTGCCAGTACGGAATTATGCTCCCACGTACCGTTGAGTATATATTGGGAGACCCCTATAGGAATAAAACCTTTATCCATAGGAAGCCGTGTCGGCCGCCCTACTGATCGCAATGCACCGAACACAACATTCGGGAAGATTGACTGCCGTACCCTAAAAAGTATTCTACAGTTTTGCGATTGGTTTGGTACTCCCTCTACCTAGACCTCCAGAGCAGTCCCTTTCATTCCTTTTCAGACTCCTTAACGGAAAAGGTCCATCTGAGCACTTGTCACTTCAGGCTCATTAAAAATCGAAGGAGACTAGAGTCATCTTTTGTTTTTTCTCGACTCTTTAAAACTGAAAAAACAAGTTGTGTCAAAGCGTGTTAAAATTTATTTTAAGTAGAACATTCATACCCTTTTCCTGCATTGATCTCTGGGTTGAGAAAATGGAGCCTACCAACCAAGGAATTCCCCTTGGTGGAAATCCTAGTCCCTTCTCCTCTTGGGGAGATGTTGGTGCGCCCCATATGGCCACATTGTCGCTTCCAGGACTGACAATTGGCTTGCCAGTATGGCTCTTCTCAACCAATTTCCTTCAGAACACCACTATTCTTGAACAATCGAATCAGCAATTAGACGAGTCCAGAGTTACCCACCAGCCTTCTACTTCCTCTAATTCTTCCTCTCCTCCTTCCTCTTCGCTTAACGGGACTGGTAAAGCTAGAAGCCAAGTTCCTAAGGAGAAGAAGGAAAAGAAGAAGAAAGAGAAAAAGAAGAAGGATCCAAAGGCAAATAAGGGAAAATGAGTGTCGTCTAACGAAAATCCACACACAGCACCGACCAGGCCTAAATCGCCATGTGTCATTTGCAGAGGAGACCACTTTCACAGAGATTGTCCTTGCATCCCCCGGATACTAAGGGACTGGTCTCCTCGTTTGCACAATCCGGTGTCATCAACCTCTGGTGATCATGTTGAAAGCACACCGTCAACTAGTGAAAGTGAAGCCCCAGGACAAAAAGGGAAAGCTAGATTTCCATGTAAACTGTGCGAAGGTGACCATGCCCTCTACCGTTGTCCCTTCTTAGATGAAGCTAAAAGAGTTTTGGATGATCGTCCGATTTCACCGTTACGACTTCCTCCTGGATATAAAAAACTCTTGCCGAGTCCGTCACTAGTTGAGAACCCAGCTGGCCCGCTAAGGTGGTCAGCTGAAGCACCTATCATTGAAGATAAACCAACTAAATCCATACCAGACGAAATTCAAAAGGTCGAGGCGGCAGTTGACCCGGTCTTTCCTTCAGAGGTTTTATCTTCCAATGATACAGTCACTGAAGAGAATAAGGATGACACCATCCAAATTCTCTTCATCAACACAGACTCCGACGAACATAGGGTCAATCCACCCATTCCTTTACCGCAGGAAGGAAGTTCATCAGAGCCATACCCGGCCGTCTACTCGGTCCCACCTCCAAGCAACCTAGTTCTATCCTTCGACTGGAATCAACTAGGCAGACCCCGTTTGCCAACAAGCATACCATTTTGAATTATCGTTCAAATATATAGAATGGTCATGGCTGGTACCATCATTGATGAGGGGGCTTCCACGAGTATCCTTTCCTCTATTGCTTGGAAAGCGCTTGGTTCGCCATCACTGTTGCCTGAAATGAGAAATCTGATAGGCTTTGATAAAGGAACCAGTCGACCTTTAGGGATCCTTCCCGATGTGCCCATAACATTGAGAAGGAAGACAGTTCGCATGAACGTCATGGTCATTCAAGGACCCTTGGATTATAACCTACTCCTTGGACGAGACTATATTTATTGCATGGGAGCCATCGTCTCCTCACTCTTTAGAGTAATGTGTTTTCCGCACGAAGGAAGAGTGGTCAAGCTTGTGGACCAGCTTTCATTTCCCATATCACGCATAGCAAATAGTCATATACCGTCCCTAAATGATCTCTTCACACAAGAAATGTCTCAATCCCCAGTCCATCCTCCCGACGAGCGCGAGTAATTCAGAGGGATATGACTGAAACCCAGGGGGCATGCATCCTGGTCTACTTCGGCAGGAAAACTTCAGGTATAGAGTAGGTTTCCGCAGGAGAATATGACTAGTTTGTACCCCGTCCGTGATTGGAAGAGGGGTTATTATAGAATAAGATTCTCTTGTCAAAGTTATGGGAGTTGGCAGAGCTAAGTCACTCGCCTTTGTTTATCTCGGTAGACATCGCCAAAGAAGTGTTTTGTTTTCTGTGTGAATAGAACAATCTTTGGGTAACCTATAAGAGGTAGGCCTCTCTCGGTAAAAAAAATGTTTTGACGGACTAAAGTAGGGGTAACTTTGAAACTCTGTTTTATACCTCGGGGCATGCAAACCTTTTAGCATGACAGCGAGGGGCGGCTATTTTTTTTTTTTTTTTAATTTTAGGACCTCTAACCCTTCAAACTCGTAGGATTAGTCGTCATTGAACTTGCATAAAGAAATGATGTGGGGCAAAAATGTAAAAGTTGCCGTTTTTATATGAGACATTCTTATCATATGACTAGATTAATCGAGCAGTGTTACCGCAAGGTTCAAGCTCGTTAAAAAATAAACCCGCACCGAGCAAATGTTTCCACCTGCATTTAAGCTCGTTAAAAAATGAACTATCCACCCAGTAAATAACCACCGTGAATGAAGCATTTTCATCCATTAAAGCCTTGGTCGTGTTTGCACCGTCACCTCCACTTTTCCATTGGCCAATCATTCACCTCCATTTGATTGTTTACCCATTTTGAGGAACAGCTGCGAAGAGTGATTTCACTAGCCATCCTTGTGACACTGCCGTGATTGGAAAATTCCAAACCTTACCTGGAATCAGCTGCTACCCATTTTATCACTCGTTCCTCAAAAGACGAGTCTTCTTTAAGCTCTTTTCATCTGACTCGTAAAATATGAAAAGATTTCCGAGTTTTGGCCTTCCAGCTCGTTAAAGCGACCGGAAGTGTTATCCCTCCTCTAGATTTTAATCTTTTTGGACCTGAGGGATTATTGCACAAAAAGATCGAGCGCTTGTTTTGTTCGGCTCGTTAAAACTATCGAAAACTCATCCCTTCTGTATTGTTTTATACTTTTTCAGACTTAAGGGATTAGATGATGAAAAAGGAACTTTGGAGTTACCTTTACGTACATTTTCAGACTCTCTAAAAATGAAAAGGACCGAGTTATCTTTGTTGTTAGACTCGTTAAAAAGATTAATAGCGACAAACTTGTCTTTAGACGAGAACGAGTTTCACTATCGCTAAGCTCGTTAAAACATAGCGATGGGTTTGCTCGAAGGGCAAATTATAGAACAAGCATATGTTATCCTCCTCAAGCTTGAAAAAAATAAAGAGGTACTGGTCAGCAATGACTAGGGAAAAATTGGGAAGAAAACTCAAAGAAACTTTATTGGTAGCAAGTGGCTCTTGAACATGACACTTCCACTCTGTGCCAGAGTCGGGTTGGGTTGTTTCATTCACCGGTCACATCACCATGGTCACGCCATACCATCCACATTTGGGGTAAATGCTACCTATCCATCACATAAGTGTCGCCGACATGTTCAAGAGAAGTCATCCAGAGAAGTCACCCGTGTCCCATCCACTACCATACATTATACTTCATTCCTTCATGACCGCCACCTTGAACCATATATCACCAGATCGTTTTCACCTCCATCAAAATCATTTTCTCCGTTCCGTGTCATTGATGTGGGATTCATTAAGGCCCTCCTTTGACGTATCGCTTCTTGTCAACATCAGCTCATTATCCAAGGAGTTGATCTAGGAACATCCCTTCAGTACTTTGAAGCTTGCATGACTCAATGGCAAGTTTCTCACTTCCGGCGACAGGTATACATCAATGACCTTCGACCGAAAGATTTTGCGTGGTGTTCGATGCCAAGTCCTTTATTCACACCACGTGAATTGTACTGCAGTACCTTGAGGGTCATTATCATTATCGGTGATTCCTCTCGCGCTTGTTAACAGTTTACATCATTGACTGGTAATCAAGCGATGTCTTTCCATGTTCAACTTCAAAACATTTCTCACATCGATCGACTTGTAATTCGAGTGAAGATCGGACGAGATTGAAGACCCCGGATCTAGTTTCATCCATCCGGGCTGTGATATATATTCAGGAAAAATAAAGACATTGAAATGTACAGCATTGCAGCACAGATAATCATCCTACCAAAAGGATGATGACTTCATCAGAATCATGAGTCTATCATCAGACGATTGTCTGTCCTATGTACATGAAAATGAAATTATAAAGCTGAGCATGGGAATGCCTGCCTCAGCTAGATCATGAAAACAGTATGAAGATAATGTATTGCATTGCATCTTATTACAGGTCTCCTCCCCAGCATTAGAAGAACTTCAGATCCTCCTAATAAAGCATTTCACCCGATAAATGGCCTCATACTTTAGGGGGCAACTGTTATAGACATTTTTGTGCCTTACAGCTATAAGCATGAAATGTCCATAAACCAAGGGATCCTAAGTCCCTAAAAGTGTTGTTCCAGCTCCTAAAGAAACAAGGTCAACAAATTACAGCTTCTCCCAGAAGTTCTCCACCAGAAACTACTCAGAACTAGTCAAATCAGGGTCATTTCAGATGCTCCACTAGCTAGTTGCGTTGCAAAGCACCAAAATACACTGGCTAGGTGCATTGAAACACACTTGAATGCACTACCAGGGTGCGTTGAGCGGGAAATGACAAGTGGCAGAGTCATTCCACGAGGTGGAGAGACAATGGAAGCTTCCAGAATCTTCTCCAATGACACTTGCCTCACTGAATTCGACCAGTGATGAGTAAGAGGCTCTCAGTCTCCAAGTGGAAGCAAGAACTCACAGAGAGAAGCCACTAATCAATTCATGAGCTGACTCATCCTCTTTGCATACATCTATATATGGATCCCTCACCAAGAGATCCAAAGGCTGGAATTTTGTACATTGCAGAGAATTGCTGTTGGTTTTGAGACAGATATCAGAGTATTGGGTGATTTATGCTTTGTTAGTGGTGAAGAAGGGATTATATGCTGGGAGGTTGATGCTGGATCAGGAATCATCAGTTGTAACTCCTCCTAGATCTTCTTGTTTTATCAATAAAACTATTTGAGTTTCTCCTACATGCTTGTATATCACTGATGTTTGTTATATTTGTATGTTTAGCTTAAATCTGATCCTAAGCTTTTTATGAACATAAATCCATGTCTTTGTGTAGTTTCCTTCTTCTGTGATCTTGCAGGAACTTGGTGACGCTGGGCAAGTAAGGGAGCAAGTAGCTGGAAGCCGTCAAAGAGAAGAGAGATTGGATCAAAGAACTAGCTCAAGACACAGGTTGGTTCATCCTATTCCTCTTCGTTTATAGTTCATAAAGGAGAATACAAGAGTAGTTTTCCCTGTTTTTTTCTGAGGTCTCTGTCACAACCCAGTGGGATAGGGTCGTTCTGAATAGACACTTTTCCCAATAACAGTTATGGTACTTAATCTTGTCAAAATCAGTTATGTGGAGATTGTTTCGGCCTCAAGTTTTGTATCCTCTCACTCTCCTATTTCGAGGACTTCTCTCGATACATATTCTCAATCCCCATGGCTTGGTGCTTTGGAATCTCATGATCCCTTATCCGAGACTTTTCTTGCTGATGAAAGTATAATGGAAGTAATGTATCTTGAGGAACCACCTTGGAACGATACACATGATTGTTCCTCATTCCTGCCTCACCCGGCGATCATGTCTACCAGTCTTGAAGATTTCTCTTCTCAGTTTCCTTCCCTCCTACTTTCGACACTAATCCTGACTCATGAAGTATGGTCAAAAAGAAATTTGGGTAATATTACCCAAACGATGCCAATTGATATTACTATCAAGCCTGGTATTGTTGAACATGTCCATATTGGGGTGACTTGTTCTTCAGATGAGATCAAGACCTATACTCATCTGTTTCAAGAATTTTGTGATGTGTTTGCATGGTCATATGAATAAGTGCCTGGCATTGATCCAAGAATTATTGTGCACAAAATAGCAACTTATCCCCACGCGAAGCCTATTTGCCAATGGCTCCACCCAGTGCACCCTAGCAAAGCCACCTCTATCTAGGTTGAAGTTGAAAAACTTCTTAAAGATGGATTCATCTATCCGATCCATCTTATAGATTGGGTGTCAAATATTTTCTCGGTGACAAAGAAACAAGGCATGATTTGCATTTGCATTGATGACGATGATCTCAACCATACTTATCCTAAGGGTAACTACCCTACTCCCCTTATTTACTAGATCATTGACGAATGTGTCGGGAGCGAACTTTTTTCCTTTATGGATGGTTTTTTTGGTTACAACCAAATTAAAATTGCACTAGCCAATCAAGGAAAGATAACTTTTATCTATCTATGGGGTACTTTCGCGTACAATAATCTCCCTTTTGGCCTCAAAAATGCTAGGGCTACATTTCAGCGGGCGATGTCCTATGCATTTCACGATATTCACAACATCATTCAACCTTCCTTGGATGACCTTCCCACTCATTCTCGTAAGTGCCAAGATCACCCTGACCATCTTCGACAGATTTTTCTTCGTTTTAGACACTACAAAATTCAGTTAAACCCACATAAGTGTGTTTTCTGCATAGAATCTAGACGACTCCTCGGTTTTATCATTTCCAAGGATGGTATCCACCCTGACCCACTTAATGCCGAGGCCATTGTAAATTTACCTCCTCCATCTTCATTGCACCAACTCCAGATCCTGTAAGTAAAGGCAAATTTTCTCCGTCATTTCATACCCAATTATGTTGGGCTAGCTACAAGATTTACCCAGTTGCTCAAACAAGGAACTCCCTTTTCCTGGGATGAGGTTGCCCAAAAGTCTTTCAACGACCTCAAGGTTTTCCTCGTAAATACTCCTTTGTGCATCCCCTGGATTATCATCAAGATTACTTCCTTTACCTAGTTGTAGCCCCTAGCACAATTGCTATGGTCTTGGTCCAAGACAATGACGAAGTAAATGAACATGTTATCTACTACCTTAGTTGTAATCTCCTCAACACCGAAACACATTATGCCCATGTCGAGAAGTTAGCTTTGGCTATCGTACAGGCTGTTCAATGCTTTCAGCACTACATCCTCTTACACACTACTACTATGATTTCTAAAATGTAACCCCATGACCTACATCCTGAGTCATCAGTTGTTGGGGGGGAATTATTCTAAATGGGTTATCATCCTGTAAGAATTCGATTTGGTGTTCACTACTGCCAAATCTAAGAAGTCACTAGTTTTTGTTGAGTTGATTTGTTCCCTTCCTTCTATGTCTCTCCGCACTGGTGCAGATGAACAACTTCCGGATGAAACTCTTTTCCTAATTAACACCCTTAACCAATGGTATGGTGATATCATCGTGTATCTCTAGACGTCCACATTCCTGTCCATGTTGACTATGGATGATCATTGACGGATTGAACATCACTTCCAACCCTACCGTATTATTGACGATACTTTATATTGTGTCAGTGTCGATTCAGTTCTTCGCCGATGCCTTACTATTAAGGAGGCTAAGAGAGTTCTCAATGACTACCATCCAGAGGCATGGGGCAGTCATATGTCTAGCTATGCTACCGTTCAAAAACTCCTTCGCCCTAGTTATTTTTGGTTGACCATTTTCAAGGACTGCATCCTTTCTGTTCGCAAGTGCCATGGATGCCAAATTTACCAATGCAAGATGCGTGCCCCACCTGCTCACCTACTCCTCATCATTACTATTGGCCCTTTTGCCAAATCGGGCATTGACTATATAACATGTAACCCTCATTCGGCTGGGGGGCATGGTTATATTATCTTTGCTATGGATTATTTCACCAAATGGGCCAAAGCAATGCCTACATACTCTGCAGAAGGTAAAACAGAGGCTCAATTCCTTTTCAATCACGTTTACATACTCTACAAATGGTAAAATGGCAGCTTAATTCCTTTTCAATCACATTATTTCCAGGTTCGACATACCTCAAGCCATTGCCACAGACCATGGCTCCCATTTCCTAGATCACATGATGGTTGAGCTGACCTCTACATTAGGGTTGCGCCACGATGGCTCAACCCTGTATTACCCTCAGGCCAACGGTCAAGTTGAAGCTGTGAACAAAATTTTGGTTACAATGCTTCAGTGTATTATTGGGGTGCACAAGTCAAATTGGCATCTCATGCTCTTCTCAACTCGGTGGGCTTACCGAACCTCGACCAAAGAGGCAACTGGTTTCACACCATTCTAGCTTATCTATGGTCTAGAAGCAACATTACTAATTGAATGCGAGAGTCCTTCACTCAAGCTAGCTATCGAACTTCTCCCTGAAACATGACATTAGGAAGGGCTCCTCTTATATTTAGAACAACTGGATGAGACTCATCATCTCGCTGCTTTGGTCATCGAAGCACAAAAGAAGCGAGTCAAGTCCCATTTTTCTCAGTTGATCTCCCCCCACACGTTCCCTGAAGGTGATTTGGTTTTACTATACAACCAAGCTAATGACAAGTTGGGGGCATGCAAATTCGAGCCCACGTGGCATGGGCCATAAATTGTTAAATGTATTTTGCAAAACGGGGCCCATGGGCTTATTGATTATGTAGGAAATCCTTTGGAAAAACCCTGAAACAGGCTTTATCTCAAGAAGTACTATGATTAGGTCATCTTGCATGGTTACATGTGTACATTAGTGCATCATTCATTTTTGTATAGTGTGGTTTGAAGTGTTAGTTTTCAAACAACTTTCTTGTTTACTATGTTTTTCCCTGCTTTGCAGATGTTTGTGACTCCTCACATCGGTTTCGTTGATGGGATATTTATGACCCTCACAGTAAGCTGATTGATCTTCAAGGTGTTTGTTTAGGTCACACAACTAACAACATTTCTGAATATAGTGTAGTCACCGAATTGTTGTCATAAGCCATTGCTCTTGACATTTGAGAGTTGGTTGTCAACCTGGATTCACAGCTTGTTGTCCTTCAACTCAATGAGCAATATTCTATTAGAAGCCCTCAGATATTGAGAATGTATCTCCATATTCATCTACTAGAAATGCATTTTGATTACATTACATATCATCATATTCCTAGATGCATGAATACATTGACAAATGAATTAGCGAATTATGTGTTGGATAGACATTTGCGAAACATGTGAAAAACCAAAACAAATCATTTGTACCATAGTAAGCAAGAAAATGTAGCATATATATATAGATATATATATATATATATATATATATATATATATATATATGGTGATAATGTTTGATACATTAAAACCCCAAAAAATAATATGTGTGTTCAAAATAACATCGGCGGCTCGCAGGCCTCATATATCCATGGCACATAGGCCTCAAAAATGTAAAATGATGGACCTAGGAACTAATTAGCATGGTGATCGTGGTAGCATGACACGACTCATGCAACATGAGTCACCAATCAGAGGATCTGATCTGATACTCCCACCGTGTGTCTCTGGTACTAGAGAGGAATGTCTCCCACCTGAGCATACCCTAGAATACCACGAGTCAGCCCCTCAAGGTTCCTCACGATCTACTCCTCATTGTCACTGCCCTCCCAATAAGGAGTGTGACATCAAACTGGTGGGTGACGCACCTGGCTATTGGGGACATCCCAGCAGGATGCTCTGGTCCAACATCTGCATTGAAAAAATGAAATGTTATGAACACATTTATATAAAAAACAACTAAAAAATCACAAAATTAAAAAATTAATTTTTTACCTTCATCGTCAAAATCCTCTCCATCTGGCAGTGGCATGTTCGGATCTCCATGGAAGTTGGTTCCACTGTATGGCTAGTCCTCCATGATGATCAATTTTCTTCGTAGCCATGAAAAGAAGGCGGGCCTATAAGATATATGCTAGCCCCCAATGATCCTAGGCATCAAATGTCTCTAGTGGGCCATCTGTGGGTCACATGGCATTGGAGGATCTACCTCAATCAACTGGTACTAGAACAAAGGTACTTGTTCCAAGAAAAAGGTCACTAGTATGGATCCAAAGCAAAATTGCTTTAGATACCCTGCCTTAGCTTTTGTTAGTTGGCGTTTTATGTTGATCTGCATGGCTTCTGCCCAATTGAAGATCGTTGGTGATGTACAGTTGATGGAATATAGGAATTTCCACTTGTTAGTCTCATGCACTGCCTGGGACTGATATTCAACAGTAGCACTCTCAGTGTTAGATCTCCCACGATGGCAATCTCAATCTTGTCGCTCTTGGATTTGAAGGCTTCAAGGCAATGTTTGGAAAGAAACATGGATATGCGTGCCCCAATCAGTCGTGACCCATATAGGTTGACTGGTTCCCTTCTCCGGGACAGTCCTGTGATGAAATATATGTCTGAAGTTTCTAACTCTAGCTCCTAGTCACCAATGATGAATATTTCCCGATTTATGTCCCAGAGATTAATTAGGTATCAAAGCAAATTAGGTTGGGCCTGCATCCATGGTGTGAGAAAGAACTTGAGGAGCCCATAGTTCCTCAAAGCGTTCAACAAATTGGGATCATTTTAAGTTCCACATCTTCGTGCTCACGTTCTTTCTAGTCTACCATTTCCAATGATTATATTTAAGTCAATAATCAATTTTTGCCCATAAAATTCGGATTCCAATGGTGGTTTTGAAGGGAAACTGATTTTTTCCTTATTGACGGTGTTGACGCAACTATTTAAAAAAAAGTTTCACCAATGGTGCGATATGCCATTGTAATAACCCTTGGCCGGCACGATTCCATGCCCGAAAGTTGTGCTGACTGAGGAAAAAATCTTTGTGATAAAACCTCCATCAGAAATCTAAAAAATGGATAAAAACAAGGATAAATGGTATGAAAATGGATCTTATGGATTTGGGTCTTACATATAACTAGCGGCTCAGCGAATGACCTCCCGGATCTCCCGCAATCGGCTCTGGAACAATGAGGGAAAAAATGGATGAAAAGTCTTTCACGACAAGGTAAAATAGTACATGGTAAAAAATATTTACTTTTCCTTCCTTTTATTTAGTTTTTCAAAAAATATTAGGTTTTGTAAATGTTTTGACCTATTTTTCCTCAAGAATTGGATAATGCACTTTACCTTTTTGCACAGTGACAAGTGATGGATGTTCGACGATGATGCCAAGTCACATTTTAGTTCTTTTCTCGACTCATGAAACTCATATGAAAAGATTGCCGAGTATTTTTCCCTTTTGACTCGTAAAAGAGAACAAAATGGGGGGGTATACTTTCAATCTATTTTCCAACCCTTTAAAAATGAAAAGATATCCAAACCCTTGTCGTTTTGAACTCATTAACAATAGCAAAACATCATGTGCCTAGTATAAGTTTACCCCTTTTTCGGTATGGGATGCACTATTTACGAAAAAGGTGCTCCTTGATTGAAATGGTCAAGCAGTTCTCTCAAGTATTGTTTCCTACCTTTTTGGGCTCAAGAGACACAACTGTATGAAAAAGGACCATGTGGAGTTTTCTTTTCCACGACTTTTTCAAACTATATAAACATGAAAAAGATATCGAGATACACCTTTGTCAGACTTGTTAAAATATTAAACGACATCAGATTCATCACTATGACGAACACGAGCATCTCCTTCCTAGGGCTTGCTAAACTTACTAGGTCAGATTCATCTGAAGGATGAAATTACATTGCAATCATATGCTATCCTCTTCAATATTACAATTAAAAATACTTGGGGTACTTGCCAGACATGGTGGGGGGAAATTTGGAAATCTAATCAATTGTGCTGGAAGCTCACTCTGGAACATGATACTTTCTACTTCGTGCCAGAATGGGATATCCTCCTTTATATCGTTGACTTCCCTAGGTTGGGTTGTTTATGTTTTCCTTCCATCTGATCTCTTCCATGTCATCATGACCACCAATCCTATGGATCCAAAAGCTGCCAAACTTCTAGTCGTGTCGCTGATATGTTCAAGAGTTGTCCTTTTGCAGTTACGCTTACCTCTAATTCTTTGTATCATCCAAAATCATTTTGCATCCCTTTGTCTCGTGTCAATGATGTGGGATACATTATGGCCCTCCTTCGACACGGTCACTTCCTGTCGAATTCAGCTCATTATCCGCGAAGTTAACTGAGAGACTGCCTTCCAGTACCTTAGAGATTACATGCCCTAATGGCAAGTTCTTCGCACTCAATGACAAGTTCACCTCATTGGCTTTCAATCGAGTGATTTCCCGAGTGTTCGACTTCAGTTCCTTTTTTCACATTCCATGAACTATGCTGATAATACCTTGAGGACCATTATAATTATTGGTGGTTTCTCTCGTGATTGTTAACAATTTACATCATTGGTTGGTAATCAAGTGAATGTATAGCATGTTTGACGTCAACACATCTATTCACATGTTAGAAATTCTACCTTGATCAGATTGTCTCGGAGTGCAAGACCTTGGGCTCAGATTACAAAAGTTGAGGTTGTAAGGTGGTGTGACATGATGATGTTGATATACATGTCTCCCTCAGATGGATGGCTGTGACCATACCATGAGTTATCATATGTGATCCTTCTTACTATTGGATGGCTGCGACCGTACCTTGGTTTCGATATGATCCTCTTTATCGGATGGTTGTGCCCATGCCTGGATCTATTTACATGATCATTCTCTAGATGGTTGTTTCCATACCATGATTCATGTATCATTTGACATGGTTTTCAGTTATGTATATGTATTTGTACTTACTTGTAAGTTTTCCGACGATAGATCCTGGTTCCCCGCACTGATTCATAAAGCATTTCATCCCTCACTCTAGTTCGGCCTTCACACTTTAGGGGGTATCTGTTACATAGAATTTTATCACTGTCCCTGTAATCCCTATTCCTTGATCCTTGAGGACCTCTACAATGAACCCTACATGCTTTTCCTTCATAAAGAAACTCCCATTGTGTCCCTCTTCATGAGCGAAACAATTCCCTTTTGCACCATTTCCCAAAAATTTTGTTTTTCCTAGTTTACAAGACAGGTGCTAATGACCCTTGTCCTCCTCGCACTGATATGTAGGGATTAACATTGTCCCTAGTTTTGATTGGAGCGACTGAGCTTTTTTCCAGTCGCGTCGATCCTCTTATGGAAATTTTTTTAAATGAGTTGAAGATTCCAACTCTAGAAGATTTGTAACGAAAGTCTGGTAAATGGTTTGGCCAGATGGAGTCGAAGATGTTAGTTTGGGCTCCTTTCCCCTATAAGGATGGAACTACCTTAAGATATAATACCTTCTCCCATGAGAAGAGGAACCATCTCCCATCCATTCATGCTATATAAACCTCCTTTTTCCCAAGCACAAGCTAGTGTTGAAGTGTTAATGTGGGTGTGCTAGTTCTAATTAAGTTTGGAGTAAACAACAAGCTATTCATAGTTGTAGCTCTCTAGTTGTGTGAGGGAGAAGTGATAATTTGGTTTAGAGTGAAGCCTAAAGGAAAAAGCCTTAAAACTATCATTGTTGAGGCCATCATGGAATGCTAACGAAAGTGTGTGGGAACCTTGTTTTGTCGAAGGAGAACAACAACATCAAGACAATGGTTGTAATCCCTTCTTGATTCAATACATATGCAAATATTGATTAATTTCCTACATAATGTGTCATATTACATGTTTATGGCTTAATGCTTCTTCACTTGTTAAGTAGGTTGAATTACAATTTGTCTATTATCACAGTTGTTGTTTGCTATTGTTTACTTGTTTCAAGTGTTCAAAGAAGGAAATGAGTGATAGGTGGAGCGAGCAAGTGAGGTCACCATCAAATGGGATAAGAGTACTAAGAGGTGGTCCCTCTTAATTGGTTCTAACCTAAGGAAATCTTCCATAGAATGTATCGGTTGTGGCTAGACCAATTATTGGGGTAGAGGAATTGTGTGTGTCTGCACTCATAATTTTACTTCACCACACTTGGTCACTTAGGTCGAGGATCCTTCTGATTTCTAGATTGATCCTGGGTTCACTTTGGCTACTGAGAAGCTGTGCAACTGGATGAATAAAATAGTTAATGAAGTCTGAAAACTTGAACTCAATTGATTTCCTCCCGATCAATGAAGTCCACTGTGTGACTGCTTTAATCACGTGTTGATCATCCTGCTTGTGTAAAACAATAGGTAAGCTGTCTCCCTTCCGAAAAATAATCATATGCACTAACACATAGGAATATTTAAATACTCCTTCAGTAGTAATTTTCATCAATTGTTCATCCATACTTTCAGCCAAACATTTATTGTAATTATACATGAGAGAAGGTTTTTTTTCTTTAGAGAAAATGGATAGATAAACTAGGATATATTTATCTACCCATTGATCTATTTGGTAGCCTAACAAGTAAGAAAATAGGGAAATTATGTGTTTAGCTCTCTCAAGGAACATGAATTTTGGATATGGAGGGTTCTTTTTAGGAAGTTCAACATCTTCTAGGAGGAAGATCTAAAAAATTTGAGCTCTTTGGGGGAAAGTGAGATTATGGTATACGTACATTAAAACAGCAGTGGAGAAAAAACTAAGGGAATTTTTTACATGGATCAGAAGCACCTTGTTGATAGTTTCAACGGTGATGGATATCGGAATGTCTCCATTCTGAGCTACCACATTGCTCTGCAAGGGATTATACTTAGCTTGAAACCACATGACTAAGTCAGTAAAAGGATGGGTTTGAGGAAACATATACATGGGCAATAGGGATTCCCATAAGTTGATTTCGTCATGAGAGTCCTGATAGGTCTGCTTTAACCAATGGTGCAATTCAAACATGTTGAATTCGCACTCTATAACTATGATTTTGAAGAAATGGTCAGCCAATGGAACATGATCAGGGTCTAAGGCATCAAAGGCTTTTGGTTTTTCATGTGATAAATATTGACTAGCAGAGGTCTAATCTTCTCCTTTAGGAGCCATAAGTTACAGAATTAAGATGAAAAAATAACAGAAGATTAGGGATGAAAATACCTAAAGGTCTGTGGCTCTGATGGTAAATTCAGCAGCAGTGAAACATAACAAGGAAATAGTGAAACTTAGAAATAGTGAATTGGGATATAAGACAAATAGTGAAATCACGTAACGGGGATGAAGGGATTATTTATAACATGGAATGTATTACCAATCGCACAATGGTGGAAGAGGGTGTGAAATGCGTTCCCCGCCATTAATCTAGGCGGGGAAGCAAATCACCGTTAAAATGTGTCTGTCACTTAGTGCTTTGCGAGAAAATCCTTTTTTTGTTTTGTGACTTTGATTTAAAACTTTACAATGTTTATTTGTACAAAAATTAATCACCTATAAAAGGTAATTAACTCCTAATATAATTTTAATCTAATCTTTTGCCCATTTGGACTAGCAGCCATTATTTTTCCTAATTTCTTTGTAACCCTAATGTAATACATCTTTGGCCAAATTTTTAGCATATTAAGCCATGATTTATTCTATTCTAACCTATCTAATAATTTTCTACCAAGATTAAATAGTTTTATGAACTTATTCTCTAATCTAAAACATAAACTTGAATGATTTGATCATGATTAAACAATATGATTCAAATCAAAAAAAGGCTATGCAATTTAAACAAGTTGCACACAAAACCTTAATTTATTACAATGCAATTTATTTCTTTGAAGTGGAATTTAAACAGGCAAAATTATACAAATTTTGATTTTCTTTTGATGGGATTTTATTTCATCTCTTTTTTATTTTTTATTTTTTCATATTTTCATTTTTATTCTTTGTTTTTTCATACCCTCTTTTATAAATAAAAAGCTAACTTATCAAAAATAAAGCATGCTACAACATTGGCTCCAATTGGGGACTGTTTCCTCCTGCAGGTTGCAGATAACTTGTAGATCCATGTGCCTTCTCCTCGGGCTAATGGGGTCTCTATTGAAACAAATACACACTGCATGTAAATAAACTCTCTGGTGATATACAATGATGAATTAAAGTGGAACCTCTCAATACTGAATGTAGTGCTTCAAGTATTTCCCATTGACAGGCAATGAGGAATATTGTCCCTCCAAATTTTGCAAGATGAATGTGTTATTACCCTTAACCTTAGCAATGCTAAAAGGTCCAAACCATAGGTTATCAAACTTTCCATTTTTCATTTGTCTTCTCTTCTAGCATCCCATCTTAATACCAAATCTCCTTCCCTAAAATCTCTTTCCCTAGCTTTCCTATCGAACAAGCTTTTCATTTTTTTTTTATATTTTTGAAGCTTAAAATGAACTTCATCTCTATCTTCATTAAGTTCTATAATCTCATTTATCCTTCTAAATAAATCATCAGGCTCTTCATTTTATTCTTGTAAAAACTTCATGATAGGAAAAGCTAAATGTGTGGGAAATATAACTTCCTTACCATTAACAAGTTGAAAAGGAGATTTACCTGTATATGTTTTGGTGAAATCCTGATGGCTCAAAGCGCATAAATGAGATGACTGTCCCAACTCCTTTTGTGATCGTCCAATGTTTTCTTTATAACTTTAACCAAAATTTTGTTTGAGGACTCTGCTAGTCCATTTCCCTATGGATAGTATGAAGTAGAATGATGCAACAAGATTTGATATTTTTTTTATAGAAATCAATCATCTTGACACTACTAAATATTGTTGCATTGTCTACCACTATTTGTCTGGGGCATCCAAATCTAGACACTATGTATTCTTCAATAAATTTGATAACTATAGTATCAATTGCATTTCTAAATGGAATGGCCTCTACCCATTTGGTAAAGTAATTTGTGGTAGTCAATATCCATCTATGTTGACTGCTTGATGGAGGATGAATTTTACCATTGAAATCCAATCCCCATTGGAGGAAAGGTGCTTGGACTAGTACTGGAACTAAACGAAGTGTTGCTAATCTCTAATTTCCAGCAAACATCTGACATTGAGTACAACTTATAACCTTTTCTCCCACTTGTGAAAACATATTAGGCTAATAAAATCCTTCTCCTAAAATATTGTGTGTTGTAGCCCTCCAAGCATAGTGCCCTCCACAAATCCCTGTATGAAATTGATCAATGATCCCTTCTGTCCCATTTTATGTTAAGAAAAGTAAAAGGATGTTAAGAAGATACTTCCAATACAATATTTTATGGCCTTCGAATTCAGTGTTTTACATTGATTCTTTGTGAATTGAGATGGACACTCAAAATCTCTTAGAAAATTCACAATATCAGTGTACCAATCAGATAATAAAAATTTCTCATCAATATGAATCAGAATTGACTAGTCTAATGAAGAAGGTTCTTGTGGATTCTTTTATGTTGGGATTTTAGAAGATTCTCATGGATTCTTCTAAATTTTGATCTCAGAATGTTCTTGGGGATTCTCCTATGTTGGGGTTGCAGAAGATTCTTGTGGATTCTTCTCAGTTGGGATTTCAAAAATATAATTTATTCCCAAGATCTTACAATTTGACTTAGCAAGGAGCTTAGCGAGGCCTTGACCCTTTACCAACTTGGTACTATTGATAATGAGATCATACTCTAAAATCTTAGTTATCCATCATCCCCTCCTTCCATCAGTATCAGGTTGAGTTAACACAATTTTAACGACACTATTGGGTACATAAGCAATGATAGAAGAGTGAAGGAGATAGACTCTAAAAGCTTTCAAAGCTTGAACTAAATAATAGGCTTGTTTTTCAATAATGTCATACTTTAGCTCAGAATCTCTCATGACTTTACTAAAAAAGGAAATAGGTTGGTCATCTCCATCTTTATTCTTTTGTAAAAGAACAATAGCTAAGGTAGTGTCAAAGGAAAAATAAAAGATACTAAATGGTTTAAAGTAATCTAGGGTGGCTAAAATGGGAGCTCCTGCAATAACATTTTTCATATGATCAAATGCATACCTTGTAGGAATAGTCCATTTAAATTCATGATTCTTTCTCAGCATATCAGTTATATCCTTAAATATTTCAGCATAATTAGGAATAGACCTTCTTAAAAAAATTATTTTCCCTAGGAAAGCCTAAATTTCCTTCTTAGTCTTTGGTAATGAAAGTGCTTATATAGATGAAACTATTTTAGGATCAATGACTACTCCTTCCTTAGAAATGATATGGCAAAGAAATTTTCCTTCTTGGAGTGCAAACAAAGACATTTTGGGATTAATGGAAATCCCAAACTTTCTACACCTATCAAAAACCTTTCTCAAATGCTTTAAATGCTTTTGGTCAATGTTGGCTTGAGAGGGCCTGAACTAGGTTTAGCGTTAGTTAGCCAAAAAAATCCCTACACTACTGGCCCTTTCAGCATTCACCCAAAACAATATGGGGGGATGCTGGAACCAAGTTTCCACACCCTTGAGATGGTTGTGGTGTCGTTTTATTCCGGCTATGCCTACCTTCGCGCAGGTTTCTTAGCCCTCTGTTCCACCCCTCAGTACCTTCGTGAAAGGGTACAATTGGCTTTCGCGTAGCCCTAACCTGTGGCTCAAGGACTTTCACGCTGCTAGGGCAGCGAACTGCGATATTTCCCAAACTAGGCTAAGTGTCTTACTTATCTTATTAACCGATCTTAGTTAGCTTCGCGTAAACAGATGTTCTTACTTGCGTTCAATTAATCAACACATTTACATAAAATTACGCATCATATAAGCATTATAATTGAAATTCATGCCCAACATAACAACATGCATAAACATGAAAGAAAGATGCAGAAATTATAGAATAGTTCTCTTTATTGATAAGTTCGGACAATTACAGACTCGACCCGCCCTACGCACTCAGCTGCAGGGGTCCGTGCACTCAGCTACATACTTCTAGGCCTCTGCGCACTTAGCTGCAGATCCTCTACCTACGCTAGGACCCAAACTTAGACTTCTACTTCAGAGCTATCTTTCATACATCATATCTTCATTGCTTCTCATTGATTGATTTTTCTAACTACTTAGAGCTTAGCTCTATTTATAAAATCCCATGGTCCGTGGACCATGGGTAGATCTTTTATAGCCAACATTACATTTCCAAAATAAAGGCAGACAACCCTATGACTCTTTAACATCTACGCACTTCGCGACCACAAAATGCGGAGTCTTTACACTTAGATTACAAAATTTGACCAAAATATGGGCTTTTAGCCCCAAAACTGCCCTTGGGGTATCCCGCACCCAACATTCCCCCAACACAAATATCGTGACTCGCCCTTGAGTAACTTTGCACATGCGGAGATATTAGCATGAAGACCTCCCAGCTCCGTTTGGATAATCGCAACCTTGGCAGCACATTGAGCAGCCGCCTGGTGGGCTTCTTCCACTCTTTTCTCAGTGACTGTCACTGAACTGTTGCCTTGAATCTTCTGTTGAGTTGCCTGTAGTGTCGCTAGCTTTCCTTCAATGGAAGTTGTGATCGAACATGCCTCGTCTATCCATGGTTGTAGGCATGCTTTTAGGACTACTTCTTTGTGTTGAGTGACATCCACCTATTCCTTAAGCACCTTTGCCTCCTGCATCCATGCAAGCCTCTGTGTAAGGGCGATCATGTGCGCAATCCCTTTGATCTCGTCATATCTTTGTTGTAGGTCATGCACCTCTGTCTTTAGGCACTCTACATTCGGGTCCTCTTGCAGGGTGGTCAGGACCTTGAATGATTGTTCAAAAAGTCGCATGAAGTTTGCTACTGCACTGTCGATTTCCGCTATTGTTGTTGTAACAATGGTGGCACGTTGTTCCTTGAATTTTGGCAGAGTTGAAGGATGAGCCATCAACTAAAATTCTGTGATCTACAGGTTCAACTCCAGCTGAATCATGGCCATCTCTGTTCAAGTGTCACGCATCCTTGTGGCCAACTTGCAGACACATGCCTCAACCAGTTCTTCTACTTGAATGTCCAAGTCCAGGACCATCTGGTAGGCTTCCTCCATTACCTGCAAGATTTTCTTGTTCTGTTATACTACCTCATTGCACTGCAGGCCCAACTGCTCAATATTGATGTGATGCTCGCTCATCACCTACAAAGCGTGACTCTCCCAAGCCCTAAGTTCCGTGGTGACTCCATCCTACAAGAGGTGCAGCATCCCTTGAGGGAGCATGGAAAGATTCAATCCCACCCCTTTTAGATTGCTAACCATGGGCCTGTCAGCCTCCTTGTCTGTAGTAAGTGCCCCATCTGGTAGTAGCATCATGTTGGTCACCTTTGTGTGCAACATTTCCTCAGCAGTTGAAGTGGCGATCATGAGGCTAGTGGACACTATGCCAACCTATGGAGTGTGAACCTACAACTCCCAGAGCTCTATCCAAAGAGCCCCTAATACCAACTGCTACTGTTCTTCGAACTTTTGGAGGAGCTTCATGGTGACACCCGTCATTGTTTCTCCGATATCGTGCAATCCCCCTCAGTGAGGGTGATTGGATCCAACGATGTCTTTGAAGCCTTGGTTTTCTTCCACGATGTTGCCTTCTCTTGTAGTTGCTGACACTTGAGTTGGGTGGACATCGTCTGTGGGTCCATGCCACCTTGTTCTGTTGGCTCCTCTATTTCTGCTTCAATCCCAGGTGAAGGTGATTTCTGTCCTTCACACTCTTCTCCTCATGTCTTCTGCTATTCAACCAATTCCACGGTGTCACACGTTGCCTGGGCCTTAGCCTCTGCTTCCTCCCTTCTGCGCTTCTCAACCAACTGCACCATTCGGAGCTTTGTTTCTTCCTTCTTACGCTACGTGGCGGACTTGTCCGTTTCCACCATGGAACCTGCTAGAGCGCGCCACTCCAGTGGCCAAGACTCGAGGACTGCAAAAATAACATCATCAGTTGCCAAATATGGTAAGTTATGCCATGTCTTCATAGGGTCCTTCCACGCCCTGATAAAGACATGGTGGAAACCTACTTTGAACTCTACAAAGCTATATAAACTAGCGTATACTGTGGGCGGCAACCACAGCTTGTGATTGATCCCCATCCAGATACTCATCTCCATCAAGATTACAAAATATCTAGCATTCTTTCATGCATTGTGCATCCTTGGTCACCCACAGTGAAGTGTACTTTGCAGCCTCTAGAATGTCTGGTGCGACCGAAGGGAAATGGCTGTCTTCTGGAAGCTCCCATGCCACCAGTATGATTGATTGTAGGAGCCACACATAGTGAAACTTCTTGCCCTGCTCCTGTGCCTCACGACAGCTCGCAAGGAACTCGCCACATAGATAATTTGCCCAATTGAATTGGACTCCTTCAGCACATTGGGCTACTAGTGCAATCACAAGCACAGGCACCTCATCTGCACGACACTTCCCTACTAATATTTGTGTTGCTACCTTAACTGCAGGGTTGTTAATGCTGGAGATGGAAAATCCCCTCTTCTTCTTCACCAACTTAAATTTCTTCTTCATAGCTTTCACAAGGGCCAACTCACCACCTTTTCCTTCTGATATATTGGCTGGATCCTCCCCTGAGTAAGGCATTTGTGTGATTTGATGGATCAAGTGGTCTGTGATGGGAATGGGCTCCTCCAGCTATAAACACCCATCATGCACCAAGAAGAGTAGTTGTCTGATGACGAAGATGGTCACTAGGGTGTGGTAGTAATGCGACACCCAGAGCAGGTTGAGCAACACGGTTTTGTCTACACATTTGAGCCATGTCCGCGGCTCCAATTCAATCATTCTAGTAGTAACATCAATCCATCGGTGCATTAGCTACTTAGGTTCTAAATGCGGGAATTTCGCGTGATCTGTAAGGTTCCAATATTTGAAATTTAGTACAACAACCCACCCTAAGTGCAGCCCCTCAAAAACAATGTCATCCGGGAGCAACAGAGTTTGTAGGGAGATATTTCTCTCGTCTATGTCCTTTGGCACCTTGGCTTTACCCTTGCGTGGCGGAACATATTCGGGTAACCTGGTAATAGGGTCCACACCCTGGGTTTCAACTTCCATTTCCAAATCCTCCTCATCCACCAGGATTTCTTTAGATTCTTCCTTGTTTACCTCCAGATTAATGGCCCTCCCCTTTTCCTGCAAAGTGAGCTTGGTCCTCTATGGGTTTCTCGGTGAGACACGCACAGGGATCATAACCTTGTTATCCTTCTTTGGTCTCAATGATCTGCATGATTTAGGGACTTCAACTATCACGTCGGCACTCTCTGGGGCTTCTACTACTGCAATTTCCTATGCGGCTTCCTCGGTTGTCGACATCATTCTAGTGAAGAGGTCCTGTGTTTCTTTAGGCAATCTCTCAAACATTGAACTTACTCTCAAAGCCTCAAACTTTGTAAGGTCCATACACACCTGATTGCGCAACAAATGAATTTTCAAAATGCCAAGTTTTTTTCACTGGACAGCCACCTATAATTTATAGGGATTTTTTAATCCAAATCCAACCGTTCCCCCCACATTTGGCCCATTAATGCTAAATTGGTGGTATATTTTCAAGAATATAATCCATGAAGTTTGCCTTAAATTCCTACCACCCACTCCATTTGGCAATAATCTGACCATCAAATCGTGAATAGCAACTTTAACGGTCACTTTCCGGTGGACCTACATGCTATTTCCACGAGTAGCGCAACTACCTCCGCGCTATCACGGACCCTGTGACACTGTGCTGCTTCACACAGTCCTGAAATCGTGCAGCTCCCCAACCCAGGCAGTGTAATTTATATTCTTGCACCTCCTTTCAGTTTCCTAGAGCACTAAGACTGTGTTACTTTCATTTAGTCACATGTTCAGACCATCGGTGTATGGCTTCAAGTGACTGCCATTCACCTTTCCTGGGAAGGGATCTCCATTCAACTTAACCAATTGGACCACACAACCATCGGTAATCTCCTTAATAACATAAGGCCCTAGCCAATGCATTCTGAATTTCCCTGGAAATTTATCCAACTTACTATCATACAACAACACCAAGTCATTCACCTTAAAGGTGTGCAACTTAATATGTCGGTCAAGACATGCCTTTTCATGTTGCTTTTGGACCTGTTGGTCAAATCCAGCTAAAAATCTCTCTTCTTCAAGCTCATCCAACTGTGCGAGCCTTGTCGTGGCGGAAAAAGTCGTTTGTGCGGACACAACTGACCTCCCTAGGAGTCTAAACTCTCTAGCGACAAACAAGACAACATGGAGTGATCTTTCTCTAAATATACCTTTTAAAACATGAAAACTACAAGTGTTTAGGCTTACCTTATTCCAAAACGCGGTTGTTGTAGTCCGTCCTTGCCGATCCGGATGAGCTCCTCCTTCAAGTCAATTCCTGCAACCACAAACAATCAAACAATTACCAAGCACTTGCATTTCATATAATAAAACATATATTCAACATGCAGACCAAGGAACACATGAAATAACTCATTAACACAAGCTATTGAGAAAAATAAACCAGTTTGTATTAATAACGAAACAAAGAAACTCTTACAACCTGGCCTTGGTGTTGTGCAAGTTCCTCCCAGGGTCCATCAAGGGTTTTCCTCTACTTTGACAAAGCTCACCCACTTCCAAGTAGAATCAAGCAAAGACAATCTCTCCTCACAAGGTTCTAAATGGGAGTCCTAATTCCTGCAGCATTTACCCAAAGAAAATGTATAGCTCCAACCTCCCCTCCCTCTGGCTCAATGTCTTTATTTATAGTGCTGTAAAGAGGTTATTCAGGTCCACCATCAATGGGATAATCCCCCTCTTTGGGTGGGATAGCTCCCTTATTGATGGGATAAGTTCCTCCTTAATAGAGATACATGAACCAACTGGAGGCGCATCCAATTCATCAAACCGACCTCTAGAAAGTTCTAGAAGTAACCACAAGTAACTTTTTTAAGATGAAACTCGCGCATTTTGCCTTTTACAGAAGGACGCACCTGTCCCTTAACATACAGAGCGTCCAAGGACGCACCTTTTGTGAACATTGTGAGCGTCCCCGCAGGTAAGGCTAGAGAGAACCTGCAACCCCAGAGATAAACATATTTTTGACAAGACTTTCTCTCTTCTTTGAGTTTGAGATGGATAGCAGAGGCATAAGACTTGCCTAAGAGGGTAGCATGACTGTTGATTTGAGCCATACTAACTGTAAGTGGTCATGGTGACATTTTTTAGTGTAACAGATTGCCCCCTAAAGTGCGAAGCCTGGAATAGATTTAGGGTTTTGTAATTCTAGGAAGGGTGAAGCGCTTTATCATTTCAAGGATTGTCTTGTGGATGACCTGGTTGGAACCTGCAATTTTCAACACAAAATACATGTATAATATTATATCATCACTGAGGTAGGCATTCCCATACTCAGATTCAAAACTTTAACTAATGGACTAACTATTCTGATACAGGAATGATCTTGCAGTACATCATTTTTATAGACTTTTGTAGACACAGTATGGACGCAGCCATCTGTTTATGATTAGTCTACATAGATAACGAATACAAAACTCCTCGCAGCCTGGATGGTAGAAACTAGATCCAGGGTCTTCACTTCTACTTCCCGAATTGGTACGATTCTAGCCATGTGATTAAATGATTCGATGTCGAACATGTTAGAAACCACTTGATTACCAGTCGATGATGCAAACTGTTAACAAGCGTGAGAGAAACCACCAGTAATGTCAATGGTTCTCAAAGTATCAAGCACAACCCGTGAAATGTGAATAGATGTTTTGATGTCGAACACTTCACGGAATCCTTTGATCGAAAGTCAATGATGTAAACTGACGTCAAAGGCGAGAAACCTGCCATTGATGCATGCAGACTTCAAGGTGCTGTCGATTCCTAAGTCATCTTTCTAGATAATGTGTCGATGTCGATAGAAAGCGACCCGTTGCAGGCAAGCCTGCAACACGAAATCATTGTTCAAGTTGAAGAAATGTTGCTGTAAGGACTGACTCAGGGATGGTCAAATGGATGACAAGTATTTTGCAGATGAAAGTTTTTGCTTGCAGACCTCTTGAACACATAACGACACGACAGATGGCTTGGTGACGAATAACTCAAAGTTAATCCCCGGAACCCGGTTAAAGACTTTCAAAGTGGTTTGGTCAACTGTGAGGTAAAAGATTTCCCAACCCAGGTGAATGAAAAAGTGTCGTGTTCAAGAGTGGTAATAAAGTTTCTTTTGAGACAAAAGGTAACAAACAGGTTCATTCTTCTCTCTTTTCCCCCACCATTTCTGGCAAGTACCTCTTTATTTTTAACAAGCTTGAGGAGGATAACATATGCTTGATTATAAGCTCATCCTTCGGACAAGTCCAACCTAGTTTAAATTCGAACCCTAGGAAGGAGTGGTTCGTTCCTGTTTGTAATTGAACAGGTCCTTTACTGTAAAAGTTTAACGAGCCCAGTATAGGAGAAACTCGGCGTTTTTCATTTTTAGAGAGTCTGAAAAAACAAAAGGAGACTCCACGTTGAACTTTTTCGTATATTTGTGTCCCTCAAGCCCGAAAAAGTATAAAATAATACCTGGGGGAACCGCTTGATCTTGCGACCAAGGAGTACTTTCATAATAGTGTCGTTGACCTGAAAAGTAAAAAGCGATCAAGGACACGTCGTTTTATTTCCTTATCGAGTTCGAAACGACAAAAACCCGTCAATCTTTTCCTGATTTTGCGGTCAGAAAAGAGCTAAAAGGGGACCGTCTTTTAATTCCGTTTTAACGAGTGTAAAAGAAACGCTCGGCGATCTTTTCATGTTTTAGGAGTCAGAAAAGGGCTTAAAAGATGACTCTGATATTTTTGTTTGTGAAAAATTACAATTTCCCTCGAAACCCCTTTGTCCTGCACAAAAGCAACACATTACTCATACCTGTTTAAAATAGGCAAAAATACATCGAAAAACATCTTTTCATGGTAAAAAATGAACTAATTCATCCAAAAAACCTATAAAAAGACCTTTTACCATGTCATTTTTACCGTTTCACTGTTGAGGTTGAAAAAGGAGCTTTTGACAAGAAACTTCCCGTGGTCGCTGCGGAAAATCCGACCGTCGGAATCGAACGCCGTCTTATCCAGGTATTTTACACATCCTACTCTGCATTTCTATCCGTTTAGAATCAATTTTTAGGTCTTAGTTTCATTTTTTGGGGGGGTTTTGGTTTTGGAATGCGCCTCTCGGCGGACGCGGGTGCCCTTCGGGTGACCCGCGTCCCCCGACTTTTTCTCATACGGGAAAAAGGTCGGAAGACGCGGCCCGCCTTTAGGCCAGCCGCGTCCGGGCGCCCTGTGCTACAAAGCCGGGGTGCGTCTTCCGAGAAGTGCGCATTTCAAAACCCCAACTCCCTCAAAAAACCACCAAAAATTCCCAAATCAATTTCTAATTGCTATTTTTGATGTGCAGGGTATTAACCATGTTAGATTGGAGAGAAAGAGAGCATGTAGAGGATGATGAAGTTGCAATAAATCATCAACCTTCCCTGGATGCCCTAAGAGCATGCGGATTATACAAATATTGGACCATACCGGGCATGAGGGGCCAGGTAAGATTCTTGGAATGGCTGGTTGAGCGATGGAACGTTCAAGAACAATGCTTTTACATAGGAGGGCACCAGCTCGAGATAGAGCCCTCGGATGTATACTTTCTCACTGGCTTGCCGAACAGAGGTGAGCAACTCAGTCTTGCGGGGACTAGGCCGGGTGGCCAATCCCTTGATAGTCTCCGCGGCGAGTGGTGCACACCTGGGGCTCACCATTCAAAAGGCATAGAGATAAAACACATCACTTTGCCGGAACTCAAAGTCATAGCGTTCACGGTTACCAGAATTTGCGGCGCGGCCGCTTTACACATTGCTTCCGGATCCCAAATGCGGATGGCAATTGACTGTTACCAAGGCACCATTTTCAACTGGTGTGAAGCTGTGTCGGCTCATATGAAGAGCCAACTGACCAAGGCAAAGAACGGACGACTAAAGACTTTTGGATATGGGCCTCTAGTCGTGAGCTTTGCCTTGGAGAGAGTTCCAATGCTGATCCCTCAGCAACTCACTGTTGATATCTTGGGTCCTCGGGAGCCAAAGCTGATACGATGGGTTGCGGTGATGGCCCGGCATCCTGACGAGGGTGCGACAGTGGTTCGATTCTCAGATAGTTATTTTCACTGGTTAGAGGACCAGGTTTTTTCGATACAGGACTTTCCGTATGCCGGAGTGGATTTTAGAGGTGATCCGGACATGGTTCTTCCACCGGGAGAACAATGGGATGACAGAGGTACTTTTATTTTCACAAGTTCTCTAATTATGTATTTTTTATTTTTCATATATATCGTCTCAAAACTAACAGTAAAATTTTCAAAATGCAGATGTTGGTCCACAGCGTCCAGCCAACCTCCGGCCTTTTGATAGACTACATCCAGCTGCACCGGTATCGGCCCCACAGGACGCGGCTGCGGAAGTACTAGCTGAGTTGGAGCATGATCTAGAGCGTCTCACGGCAGATATACCTGAGACTACTATGGATGACATTCCTACCCGGCTTCAGCGCTTCGTAGTCGCGGTCCCTGGACCGTTTAGGAGATTTTTGCGTAAGGTAGCCCGCGCAGTGGTGTCATACAGAGAGCACCACCAGTGATTGACTAGTCACTTTTGTAGTCACATGTGACATTTTGACTTTTTGTACTATCATTTTGCCGATCATAAGGTGTTTTCAACCTATGATCGAAGACGATGTATATATTTTTTGACACACTTCTATCTATATATATCACTATTACCGGCTTATCTTGTTTAACATATGTGATGAAATGTTTTTAAATTTACTTGCATGATTATCGTAAATGTCTGTCCAACATTCGAGAAGCAATTGCATCTGCTAATGTATTCAAAGACCTTGGAATATGTTGATATTCAATGTAATCAAATTCACGTTCCAAGAGACGCACTCTCAAAAACAACCTTAATAACACAGGATTCCTAATGGCATAAACTCTATTAAGCTGTAATACAACAAGTTCAGAATCTAACCTCACTGCCAAACGTCGAATTCCAAATGAAATAGATTCGGATAATAATTCAATCACTGCACTGTATTCTGCAATGTTGTTCGTTGTTTGACCGAGGCTTACCCCATGCATAGAAACTAACTCGTCAGAGGGCGAATAGATAACCCAAGCTGCGGAAGAGATGTTCCGTGTACTACGACAAGCACCATCAGCAAATCCAATATATGTTTGGAGAGGCGTCGACATCTGCAATATCAAGAGTAAAACCAAGATAAGCCAGAATAACGACGAAAAACCACACTCTCTAAGCTAAGCACACTGACTAAACTAACACACTTGCTAGCTAGAAAGAAAATCTAACCTATCTAAAAAATTCTCCATTCCCATCATTTAAGCATAATACCTCTTTAGGTAAAGTCCATTTCTGGGTTTACCCAAAGAGTCCCCATCAAAGTCAACTAGCTCATAAGCCCCTTTTGCTAGCTTTCGCTTTACAATGTAGGGCCCATGCCACATGGGAACGAATTTTCCGGCACCTAGCTTATCGTTAGCTTGATCATATAATAGTACTAGGTCTCCTTCCGAAAAACTTCGAGGGGTTACATTTCTATCATACTGAGCTTTCATTCGTTTCGCGTGAGTCTCGATTGCCAATGTAGCGTCACGTCGAGTCTCATCTAATTTAGCCAAGTACAATAAACGTGTCTCCTCTTCGGAAGTAGCTGGAAGTAATTCGACAGCCATTTGAAGTGATGGGATTTCGCATTCAATGGGTAACACAGCTTCTAAGCCATAAACTAGCTGGAAAGGAGTGAACCCTGTTGAATTTTTCACTGAGGTTCGGTATGCCCATAGCGCTGAAAATAACATGTTGTGCCAATTCGACCGATGAACACCAATGGTTCGTCGGATCATGGTAACTAGAACTTTGTTGATAGACTCAACCAAACCGTTGGCTTGCGGATAATAAGGAGTAGAGCTATCGTGGCGCAAACCAAGCTGGCTTGTAAGCTCAGTCATCATGACATTTCGAAAATGGCTCCCATGGTCAGTAATGATTGCTTGTGGGACACCAAACCTAGTTATGATATGATTGAATACGAAAACTGCAGCTGTTTTGCCGCTTGCGTCGAATGTAGGCATCGCCTCGGCCCACTTAGTAAAATAATCAACCGCAAGGATGATATACGCATGCCCCCCGGCCGAGTGAGGGTTACAAGTAATAAAGTCGATACCCCATTTGGCGAATGGACCAACGGCAATTATAGGGTGGAGAGGAGCAGGTGGAGCGCGCATCTTGCGATCAAACACTTGACAGTTGTGGCACTTCCTGACTGCAATGATACAATCTTTAAACATAGACGGCCAGAAATAACCAGCGCGCAACACCTTCTGAGCTGTGGCATACCCAGACATATGACCGCCACATGCTCCAGAGTGACAATCATTCAAAACCCTCTCAGCCTCTTCGTGAGTTAAACAACGTCGAAAAACTAAGTCTGCCCCCCGGCGATAAAGTGTATCTCCAATAATTTTGTATGGCTGGGATTGAAACCGAATTTTTCGACGTTCCGCTTTGGAAGCTTCAGGCCGAAAGGTTTGGGTTTGGAGATAAATGATTATATCCCCGTACCACGGATCTACAGTACTGATAAGAAACAAAGATTCGTCCGCAATGGACTCCTCTGCCACAGTCTCTGTGTCAGCACTCGGGAAATCACACATCAATTCCGCAAAAACTAAGGATTTCTTAGACTTGGACTTCTCGAACTCCAAGTCGAACTCTTGCAGGATAACAATCCATTTAGAGTACTTGCCCCCTAGCAGTTGTTTTGTCAAAATATAAATCATAGGGTTGCAATCCGAAATAACTGTAGTTTTGCGGAGAAGAATGTAGTGACAGAAACGCTGGACAGCTTGAACGGCTGCCAGGGCCAATTTCTCCACATGCGAATATTTTAGCTCAGTTGGATTCAAGGTCCTACTAAGATAATATATCACATGCTCTGCTCCGAATTCATCTTCTTGAACTAACACCATTCCAATGGTGGAATGCGAAGCTGCGAGGTATAAGAAGTAGTCTTGGTTGTAGTTGGGAGGATGCAATAACGGTGCATGGGTCAACGCGTGTTTAAGTGCATCAAAAGATTGTTGGGCAATCTCGTCCCAAAAGAATTGTGCATTCTGTTTCAACAACCGTGTAAAACCTTTAGTGACCTCGGCGTAGTTTGGGATGAATCGGCGTAAAAAGTTCGCTTTCCCTTGCAAACTTTGGAGTTGGCGCAAACTCGAAGGAGGAGGCAATTTGATGATAGCCTCGACTTTCGAGGGATCGACGCGAATGCCGGCTTTTGAAACAACAAATCCCAGCAATCGACCTGTTTCTATACAGAAAACACACTTGTGGGGATTCAACCGAATTCGATAATGCCTACACCTCATAAAGATTGCTCGTAGGTGGACAAGGTGATCAGCTCGATGTAAAGAATGAGCAGGCAAATCATCGAGATAGGGTTGCACAATGTGCTTGATATCATGAAATGCATAAGACATCGCCCGTTGAAAAGTGGCCCCGGCATTCTTAAGCCCAAAAGGTAACTTGCAATAAGCAAATGTCCCCCATGGACAAATGAATGCCGTTTTTGGTTGGTCGGCAGGTAGAATATTGATTTGATTATAGCCCGAAAAACCATCCATGAAGGAAAACATTTCACTTCCGGCACAATCATCAATAATTTGATCGATATAAGGCGTAGGATAGTTGTCTTTTGGACAAGCTCGATTTATATCCCTATAGTCGATACAGATTCTTATTGTTCCTTGTTTCTTGTTGACCGGAACAATATTCGATACCCAATCCGTTAACGGGATCGGATAAATGAAACCTGCTTTCAACAGCTTTTCGACTTCTGCTTTAATCGCAGCCGCTTTTCGAGGGTGAATTTGACGCAACCGTTGCCGGACGGGTTTAGCATCCGGGTAGGTCTTTATTTCATGAATAACAATGGCAGGATCAATTCCCGGCATTTCCTCGTAAGACCAGGCAAACACGTCGCGGAATTCTTGGAATAGGGCCTTGTAAGTTTGGATTTCTTCTTCAGTACATGCGGCACCTATATGAATGTTTTCCTCGATTCCGGGCTTCACTGAAATATCAATGGGAATAGTACGAGAAATATTCCCTAAATTCAACTCTGAATCAGAATGTTTCGTTGGATCCTGAGCGTCTTTGACATATTCAGCGGTAAAGATAGATGAAAAATCATTTTCAAATGCATCATCCTTAGGTAAAAACGAAGATCTGTGATGGAGATCTTCCCATGGTAGATCGTCTACACTTAGGATTTCGCGAAGTTGTTCGTCAGATGACACGACTTCGGGAAACGTTATCCGTTCTAAGGGTGAGGTAAAAAGTGACTCTTCACTGACCACATTCATTTGGTCGACTTCGGTTGAATGAAAGTCAGTAAAAGACATGAGAGCTTCATAAGCAATTTCATATGGACTCAAAGGCATAACATCACCGAGTGAGTCTATCTCAGAGTCAGATGGGACGAACCAAGGATCATCATAAATAATGTTTTCTGATGTAATCATATGAATGGTTGCAAATGAAGGATCTGCGTTGAGTGGAGGGAGAGGAAAAGTTCCCAGTAAACCGGAATCCTTAACTAAACCTACACCAACATCCCTATAAGGGATTGTCGTTTTACCAACATGCTGGATACTCTCTGAAGAGGCTGGGTCGGATGAAAAGTATGTCAGCTGATCAATAGTCACGATCTTACCGTTATGTGGAAACTTAATTACTCTGAAGACCGATGAAACGACCGCTGTCATAGCATATGACCAACTTCGACCCAAAAGAAGGTTGTAGTCTAGAGGGGCATCAACCACTTCCACATCCAGACTAACGGTTTTACCTTCAACCCCTATAGGCAATTCTTGTAGAATACCAAACGGACGGAACCCACGGCCATCAAAGGCCTTAAGGATGGTGGGGGATTGGTTCAACGAAGGAGAACCAAGCGATCTCCAACATTGAATCGACATAATACACGTAGAAGCTCCCTCATCAATCACAGTCCGATGAATAGGCCTGTTTTTGACTATCACTGGAATTTGGAAAGCCATTTGATGGGGGAGACGTGGTGTACTATTTTCTAGATCAAAGATCATTAGGTTCGGGTCCTGAACATCGACAGCTCCGATAGCCGACAAAAGCAATTTCCGTTGTGCTGGGCATGATTGCAGCACTTCGAGTGCCGACATTGCTGAAGGTGAAACAGCTAAGTCCTCAACAATGTTGTAATTCTGGGCTGCTCTCGCATGTGGATTGAAAGCAGACCTTCGAAGTACACCCTTGGCGGGCGGCTTAATCACTAAGTCTGGGTTAGGTTTTTCGATCTGTAGTGGATCGGAACCAGGAGCTGAGGTTGATGGGTTAGAGTGAGAAGATTCTGCTTCCTTGCCATCAACAGGAGCCTTACTACCATAATCTTGCGATCGAGTCGCAATCCTCACATGAGACATCATCAAAATGGGTTCTTCACTGGCATTCGAAGAAGAACCTATCATCTTATTCTCCTGCTCTGGAAATGGATTCTTTAACACAGCAGGAGTGGGAGAACCTTTGACTATTTTTACAACCTCGGCCCGATGAGGGCAATCTCTCGTAAAATGATCCTCTTCACAAATAAGACAAGGATATCGAGGTTTGCGTTTTTCGTCATTGGTTTCCGACTTTTCAGTTTTCTCCTTTGGAGCCTTGTCTGCTTTAGCCTTCTTCTTTCCTTTCTTCTTTCCACCGTTTTTTGATTTGGCCGTAGATGACTCTACAGCGTGAATGTCGGCGGTGAGTTCAGGAGAAGACTCTCCTGTCGGAGAATCAGGCAAAGTGATAATTGGAGTAGTTGAAGCCTTGGAAGACTTCTTCTTGCTCTTCGTAGTCACGATACCAATCATACCATCAGCGGCATGAGATCCCGAAGGAGCAGCAGCGATTTGATTCGACTTTGGAAGATCCGGAATTTTCTCGTGTAACGTACCCGACTGAGTGTAAACTAAGTCAAGGTATTGTGCCTGAGCAATGACTTGCTCCTCAGTAACTACACCGGCCTTAGCGACATCTTCAGTAATCTTCGGTAATAATGATTTGACAAACCATTCAGCTAAGATTTGGTCCGGGATAAAAACTTTCACTAATCGCCTTCGACGTCTCCACTCATGAATGTGATCAGAAATATACGTGGACATCGATTGTTTTAGTGAAGTTAATAACTCCGTGTCGTTATCGTATCTGACCGGCAACTGAAAGTGAGTTAAGAACGAGGTAGCTAACTGGCTAAAGTTGTAAAAAGAGGCCCGTGGTAACTCAATGTACCACTTGGCCGCGAGACCAATGAGTGTACGCTGGAAAAGACGTAAGCGGATGGAATCATCTGAGATAGAATTCGAAGCACACCAGAGGTGGTAAGTCATCACATGATTGGACGGATCCTCTCCAGACTTACCTTCGAACTTGGGTATATCACTGGGCAACTTATTTGGCATTGGCGGCCAGAACTGAAGATATTGAATTGGATCGTTCGTTAGGCGCGTCAAGTCTGGTAAATCCAAAGTTGCAATAAACGGTAACTGCCGGTTAGGATCTCTAAAACTCTGGGTCACAATACCAGCCCCAGGAGGAGGATATCCAGGATAACTAGGAACAGGAGTCGCATTTGGGATATTATATCCTCCTGGAAAACCAGGATTAACCGGACCGTACTGGAGTTGTTGAGGTTGTTGATAAGTGTACCCAGGATACGGTTGATACTGGTAAACCGGTTGTTGGACAGCTTGCCCAGGTTGGTACTGTCCCTGGTACGGAGGTTGGAGCTATACATTTTCTTTGGGTAAATGCTGCAGGAATTAGGACTCCCATTTAGAACCTTGTGAGGAGAGATTGTCTTTGCTTGATTCTACTTGGAAGTGGGTGAGCTTTGTCAAAGTAGAGGAAAACCCTTGATGGACCCTGGGAGGAACTTGCACAACACCAAGGCCAGGTTGTAAGAGTTTCTTTGTTTCGTTATTAATACAAACTGGTTTATTTTTCTCAATAGCTTGTGTTAATGAGTTATTTCATGTGTTCGTTGGTCTGCATGTTGAATATATGTTTTATTATATGAAATGCAAGTGCTTGGTAATTGTTTGATTGTTTGTGGTTGCAGGAATTGACTTGAAGGAGGAGCTCATCCGGATCGGCAAGGACGGACTACAACAACTGCGTTTTGGAATAAGGTAAGCCTAAACACTTGTAGTTTTCATGTTTTAAAGATCCGGAATTTTCTCGTGTAACGTACCCGACTGAGTGTACACTAAGTCAAGGTATTGTGCCTGAGCAATGACTTGCTCCTCAGTAACTACTCCGGCCTTAGCGACATCTTCAGTAATCTTCGGTAATAATGATTTGACAAACCATTCAGCTAAGATTTGGTCCGGGATAAAAACTTTCACTAATCGCCTTCGACGTCTCCACTCATGAATGTGATCAGAAATATACGTGGACGTCGATTGTTTTAGTGAAGTTAATAACTCCGTGCTGTTATCGTATCTGACCGGCAACTGAAAGTGAGTTAAGAACGAGGTAGCTAACTGGCTAAAGTTGTAAAAAGAGGCCCGTGGTAACTCAATGTACCACTTGGCCGCGAGACCAATGAGTGTACGCTGGAAAAGACGTAAGCGGATGGAATCATCTGAGATAGAATTCGAAGCACACCAGAGGTGGTAAGTCATCACATGATTGGACGGATCCTCTCCAGACTTACCTTCGAACTTGGGTATATCACTGGGCAACTTATTTGGCATTGGCGGCCAGAACTGAAGATATTGAATTGGATCGTTCGTTAGGCGCGTCAAGTCTGGTAAATCCAAAGTTGCAATAAACGGTAACTGCCGGTTAGGATCTCTAAAACTCTGGGTCACAATACCAGCCCCAAGAGGAGGATATCCAAGATAACTAGGAACAGGAGTCGCATTTGGGATATTATATCCTCCTGGAAAACCAGGATTAACCGGACCGTACTGGGGTTGTTGAGGTTGTTGATAAGTGTACCCAGGATACGGTTGATACTGGTAAACCGGTTGTTGGACAGCTTGCCCAGGTTGGTACTGTCCCTGGTACGGAGGTTGAACAAATTGAGGTTGAGTAGTCACAACCGTACTTATACCAGGCTGACCTACAGGCATCTGGACCGTGGTTTGAATCGTAGATCCAGACAACGGTAAAGATATCTGAGGTGTGGTAACAGGGATAGTAGAAACTGGAGCCGTCGATACTCCAGAAGTAAGTATGGTAGATGTAGCGATAGTTGCAGCAGCCGTTTGAGATGGAGTACTAGGTGCAATTGACGGCTGAGTAACTACCGAAGCTACAGAAGTTTGAACATTTGGCTGGACAGGTTGCGGTTGCTGGGTTGGACCAGAAACTACGGGTTGTCCAGCTTGAGGAAGCATCTGTACACTTGGCTGCAACACCTGTTGACCCTGTGAGGGATCCCACACTAACATTCCAGGGTACTGACCCATAACAGGTTGAGGGTACTGAGATCCATAACCAGATTGAGGGTAGGATTGATAATTGTAAGGTGCAGTTCCCATACTTAGAACATATGACTGACCTTGAGGCGGTTGATAACCTTGACTTGAGTATTGACCTTGAGGTTGATAACCTTGAGGTAAATACTGATACTGGGGTTGACCTTGACCTTGAGGTTGGTACCCTTGAGGTTGATAACTTTGGGGTTGATACCCTTGAGGTTGCCATCCTTGAGGTTGATATTGATACTGAGGTTGACCTTGGGGTACATATTGAGGCTGAGGTTGACCTTGAGGCAAGTATTGCACCATAGGTACATACTGACTTTGAGGTTTCCCCCCAGACATGATTTGTGTACCTTGAGGTTGCCCCCCAGGCGTTAACTGCGGTTGCCCCCCAGGCGGTAATTGGCCACCTTGAGGTTGGGAAACGGGAACTGAACCTGACATCATGTAAATGTCTCCTACACCCAATGGTATATTACCACTGTTTCCAGCAAATAACCCATGATCAATGGGTTGAGGAGATGCCCCCACAAAGGTACCAGAAAGTGACTGATACCCAGTGGGAACAGAAGGACCGCCGTGTAAAAAAGATTCAGGACTTTGTGTAAACACGGACGACTGACCAGACATATTTACAGGAGTATGAATACCTCCAGGTGGAAAAGGAGTACGAGGTGTGGAAAAACCGACTGAGTTGTCTAAAAAATTGGTTAACGCAAGGTACCAAGAAGTACTTCTAGGAGGACTGTAAAAGATGGATTCACGCTCCCTTAGATCAATAGTAAGTTGACCTTCAAGGTGAGAGACACCTATATCTTCTTCTGGAGCAAGTTCTTCTATAGCAATCAAACCAGAAGGTAGATTTTCGGAGATAATTCTTTCTATTCTCGGTGAATCAGGGACACTAGAAGTTGGAGTAACAGGTTCGGAAATTTCAGGTTCTTCGCCTGTTTCACTGGCAGATGAAAAACTACCAGCAAGCTCGGAAACTGTAACAGTTTCGGGATTGTAACCTGTTTCTAAACTTTGGTAATCTGGATGGACTACCAAGGAAGATTCTCCTTCTTCAGGTGAACCTACTCCACTGTCACTAGGAGGAGTTACAAGGACCTTTAACCCTTCTAAATTACCCAGGTCGTCTCGAGGAGGGGATCCCCTAAGTCTACGGGATCTTCTCAACAATTCGGCCACAGAAACAACTTTAGGAGACTGGCCCCGAAGTCTACGGGACTGTCTCGGTAATTCCACCACAATTAAAGATTTTTAACTACAACACACGAAAACAAAGTAAAAATTTCAAATCAAACCACCTAAAGTCTTCTAAAGAAGCAAACAAATTTGAAGCACACGCCTAAATAATCTAGAGCGTCAAACCACACACAAACAGTAGTCTTCCAGACCAAAAGCGTTAGTTGGTGATTAGGCCCAACCTCGCAGGATTCAGTACAGAAATGGCGGGTGGAACAGTTACCCCGGCAACCTACTTAATGAATAGACCGGCACAAGTTCCTCCACTTTAACCGTCTCGAAGTGAAGTGAACCCCCCGGAAAATCCAAGTGAGTATAACCGACGTCTGCTCCAGGTACAGTGGGACCTTCCCTCCACCGTCACCTCGGTAGAACCCTAAAGATTATGGTCACTAAAGTTACCAATCACAACAATTACACCTGGGGGAACAGTCTAAACTCCGACAGCACGCAAGGGCAGAGTAACAAGCTCAATCCCCTTACCGGCTCCTTAACAATAATCCAAGGTTTACCGATAAGTGACCCCTGGCTCCTCGACAATGGTTAATCCGAGGTTTACCGTTTGTAATACGTACTGTCTGGCGTCGTTCCCAACGAGGGAGGAATGATCCCCTCACTGGTTCGGACACGAGCTTGTGCTTCTCCTTTAAGAGGAGCTTTCCCAGAGTATAACTGAAACAATTGGATTTAATCTACTCAAGATAAACTATCTGTTTGGTTTTGTAGTCTTGGAGAGTTAAGTACTCACCTACTCCAAGACCCTAGCCTAAGCTATGTTGGTGTTTCAGAGCCCTAGAAAAATAAAAATTACTAGATTGATTTTAATTTAAGCGTTACTTTTAAGGTTGTTTCTTAAGTCAAAAGGTGATGGAAGTGAAACCAGTGGTGTGTTGACTCGACTCGAAACCACTACAAAATGCACCTAGGATGATTTACCCACTACTTTACTTTTTCGATGAATTGCTTAACTAAAAAGTTGAGAGAATGCAATCTTTATAAAAGCAACTTCTTAATTGAAGACAATCAAAGAAACAATTCGTTTGTCTTTTCCAAGCATAAAAAACATGACCGCTCTTTACATGCACGAAAAAACTCTTTTTCTCTTTCAAAAACAAAAAGCTACTTAAAACAAGACTTTTAAAGAAGATGTTTTTGTATTTTTCTTTTAATAAAGCAAATAAATCTAATATAACCAAAAATCAATCTTAACAACTATTAAAATCTATGAAAATGCACTCATAAGCAAACTAAAAGGTAAATTTACTCTAAGCAATCTTAATGAGGCCAAAACCAACAATGATTATTCTAAGGTGTTTTACTTGATCACAATCAAATCAAGGACTAGCTTATTGCAGAACCAAAAACTAGTCAAAACAAAACTCTAATCTTTTTGTTCTTTTGTAAAATGGAAATCAACACTTTATAAACAAGTAATTCGAAATTTGACCCAAAACAACTTAAATGGCAAGCTGCTCACACAAGGAGACTTTACGACAGGCCCGACTTCTAAGAAGGCTGACTAACCAGAGAGATCTAAGGCTGGACAACTTTCTACCGTCAAAGTCACTACAAGACCTATTGAAAAATCAAACCCTAGGCCTAAACTTCGTTGAAATCCACTAAAACACTCAAAGCTCACAAAACAAGTTCAGGTGAAAATTCTTGACAGGGTACTAAAGGATCTGGGTAGAAAACACTAAGAAAAATCAAAATCTAAAAGCAATTAAAGCAAAAAATGGAATTTTCCTAAATTTTACAGGAAGACGCAGGCAACCTGTTATAACAGGTGCGGGCCCGCTCTGTGCAAACGGCAACAGCGCGTCCAAAGACGCACTGTGCAGTACTCAGAGGGTGCGTCCTTCTGGAAAAGTTGAGAAAAACCAAACCTAACTAAATCTAAAGCTAAGCCACCCAAATACTAATTCTCACAGTCAAAAACCAGAAAATAAAAGTGATTTTCACAGAGCAAAGTTCACACAAAGGAAAAGACTCTCTCATTAATGGATTCCCCAGCGGAGTCGCCAATTTTTCGTGGCGGAAAAAGTTGTTTGTGCGGACACAACTGACCTCCCTAGGAGTCTAAACTCTCTAGCGACAAACAAGACAACATGGAGTGATCTTTCTCTAAATATACCTTTTAAAACATGAAAACTACAAGTGTTTAGGCTTACCTTATTCCAAAACGCGGTTGTTGTAGTCCGTCCTTGCCGATCCGGATGAGCTCCTCCTTCAAGTCAATTCCTGCAACCACAAACAATCAAACAATTACCAAGCACTTGCATTTCATATAATAAAACATATATTCAACATGCAGACCAAGGAACACATGAAATAACTCATTAACACAAGCTATTGAGAAAAATAAACCAGTTTGTATTAATAACAAAACAAAGAAACTCTTACAACCTGGCCTTGGTGTTGTGCAAGTTCCTCCCAGGGTCCATCAAGGGTTTTCCTCTACTTTGACAAAGCTCACCCACTTCCAAGTAGAATCAAGCAAAGACAATCTCTCCTCACAAGGTTCTAAATGGGAGTCCTAATTCCTGCAGCATTTACCCAAAGAAAATGTATAGCTCCAACCTCCCCTCCCTCTGGCTCAATGTCTTTATTTATAGTGCTGTAAAGAGGTTATTCAGGTCCACCATCAATGGGATAATCCCCCTCTTTGGGTGGGATAGCTCCCTTATTGATGGGATAAGTTCCTCCTTAATAGAGATACATGAACCAACTGGAGGCGCATCCAATTCATCAAACCGACCTCTAGAAAGTTCTAGAAGTAACCACAAGTAACTTTTTTAAGATGAAACTCGCGCATTTTTCCTTTTACAGAAGGACGCACCTGTCCCTTAACATACAGAGCGTCCAAGGACGCACCTTTTGTGAACATTGTGAGCGTCCCCGCAGGTAAGGCTAGAGAGAACCTGCGACCCCAGAGATAAACATATTTTTGACAAGACTTTCTCTCTTCTTTGAGTTTGAGATGGATAGCAGAGGCATAAGACTTGCCTAAGAGGGTAGCATGACTGTTGATTTGAGCCATACTAACTGTAAGTGGTCATGGTGACATTTTTTAGTGTAACAAGCCTCTCCTCTAGGGCTCTGTGATATGTCATACCTATGAGAGCTGCTATGTGTAGACTATGCACGATGTATTCCATAGGAATTACGGCTTCCACACCATAGACAAGCCTAAAAGCGGTTTGTCCCGTTAGCTTTTTGCATGTTGTCCGATAAGCCCACAATACTGCAAGTATGCGTAGGTCCCAATCACTTCACTAACCATTGCAAACCTTGGTCCATGCATTTTCAAACACGTTGTTGAATGCCTCCACTGTCCCGTTATCCTATGGGTGATAAGGTGTGCTCTTTTGGTGATACACTTGAAATTCCTCTATTAGTGCACTGATTGTCTCGTTCAAGAAGTGCATACCATGATCACTCATCAAGATCCTTGGACATCCAAATCATGTCAGTACATGCTCAAATAGAAACTTCATGGTTGTCATTCTCATGCAATCCTTCACCGGTTGTGCTTCAGCCCAACGAGTCAAGTACTCAGTCGCAATGATAATGTACCTCGCTCCTGTCTTCCCTTGTGCATGAATGGGTCCTACAAAATATATTACCCACTTTTCGAAGGTTTGCAACGTCATTTTTGGATTCAAAGGAATTTCATCCCTCTGTGATGGCATGCCTATTCTTTGACATACATAACACACCTTGCAATATACTTTTGAATCCTGATGAAGGGTTGGCCACCACAAATCGGCGTGTAGAATCTTTTGCACAGTTTCTGTCCCTGCATAATGTCCTCCTGTGGTGCCCCCATGAGAATCTGCGAGGATTCAGCTTCGTTCAAACTAGGTACATACCTTTGCAATATCTCATCAGTCCCCGTCTTATATAGATGCCTAGCAATGACAGAAAAATCTGCCACGCGCACCACTAATTCCTTCTTTTTCCAGATAGAGTATCCTTCCGGTGCAGTTCTTGTTGTTAGGAAGTGTATTATATCCTCAAAATGACCATCTATGACATGAATTACAAATAGTTGTGCATTAGGTAATGCTTCCTCCAAGTTAGTAGGTTCCTCCCCTATTTCGATGTGCGCCAGATGCTCTGGTCCTGCGTTCAATCATCTAGGCTTCAAAACAACTTCAAAATCGTACTCTTGGAACAATAAGAGCCATTTGTAGATTCTCCCCCCCCAACATAGGCTTATTGACCAAGTACTTCAACGTGGAGTGATCCGTATACATCATAAAGTGGTCTCCTAGCAAGTAGTGTCACTTCTTTTTGACCACATACACCATAGCTAGTTCCTCACGCTCAGTGGTGGAATAGTTCTTCTCTGCTTTTGCCAACTACATGCGCAACTAATTCTATCCATCGTACTTGTCTTCCAGTTGCATCCTAGGCTTCCCAAATCATGCTCTCATCATCCTCCTACATTCGCACCAATCATCGAAGGTTCCCTTGTGTGTACCCCACTATCTTGCGGGCGTAGCGCATAGTGCCCAGTCCAAGGCCTAGAAGAATTGCTTTTCTGGCACCTCCCTTTCAAATGCATCTAAAAATATATCTACCTCACTTAGACCATCATAAATAGGTAGATTTCTTACCTCTAACAACACACAGCGTAGCGATCGGGTCATCATGTCATAATTCAACGTAGTTACTTCGTGTAACTGATTCTACCAGTGTTCTATTTCTTCATCGTAGTCTGAAGTGCAAGAACATTTGCGATCCCACGTAATCCATCCATCCATAGTGGGATTCACCTAGTCTTGGTCTCGTGCTGTTATCTTATAGATGCAGTCCAGATCATCATCACTCTCATAATCGTGGACTGGTTCCATATAGCGTGATCCCTCAACAAGATCGAGGGGTATTATTACGCGCAGTGACTTCTTCTCAAAGATCATATTTCGCTTCTTCAAATTGATTACCTCATTCATATAAGTAACCTAGTCAATTCCCAAGAGTGTAGGGTAGGGATTGTTATCATCTACTATCTATAGTACTTCAAAATCTGCTAGCGTGCTCGCTCCCTCAATATCTATGGTCACCCCGTGCAGCCACCCCATGGGTATGATTTTCTGTTGATTCTCCATCCTTAGCTAAATCGGAGACCATTGCAATGCAGGTCTCCCCATTCGCTCCCAAGTCTGCTTCGGTAGAATATTTGCATCAAACCCCAAATCCAGAATGACTTCATCTATTTTGTATTCTCCGATCTACGTGGTGAGTCTCATTTCATGCCCCATCCTTGTCTTATGCTTACCAATCTTTCATGCTATGTGCAGTTCACGTGGTGCGATTCCACCACATCTATTGATGAGTTCTTGTAGCCCTTTTACAACCTTACTGTCACACAACAACTTCATACAAGTTTCTAGGAAAATTGTGAGCATAGAGTGGTCCATCTCTGGCTCAGGCTTATTCTTGCTTCTTGAGGTGGAGGCCTCAATGAGGCTCTTCTTAGCTTCCATGAAGGTTTCATGAGAACACTCCAAATCAAACTCAGCCTCTTTCGTTGGGGCCTTGCGAACCCATGTACTTTCTTCTGGTGGTTTTTCCTTGTCATCTCCCATCGCAACTCCACTCTGGAGCACTATATTTACGTTTGGATCTTCCTCGTGTGGCTCAGACCTCATCATATGTAGGTTTTGAGTCGGGGGAGGTGGTAGCGCTCCTTTGTCACGTATCCTAGCTATCAGCATAGGACAATCTTTTGTTTCATGATCAAATAGTGTGCAATACTTGCACGACAAATGCGTTGGATTAGTGTAATCATAGGCATAGTGTCTTGGTCCTCTGCAATTGTAGCAAATCAACTGTCCTCAACCTCTACCAGGTCCTCCTCCACCTCGGCCTCATTCACGCCTCTGAAATCCTATCCGCACCATCCCTACATTTTGGTCAACGGGGCCACATTTCGACTTGAAGCCTGCAGGTAAGAGTTCTATCCATCATCAATTGATAGCTCCTGCAATTATTCTCATCATTTCCTACCAACCTACAAAAGTTTCAAACCAGCTATTGCAGTGCTTATACATACTTCTATAACAAGTGGTAGTTATTTGTGGCATGTTTTCCGACTACCTGACAAATAGCGCACCATAAAGAAGGTATCGTGCTAGGTCCTACTTGAGCTTTCGCCCTTAAAGGCATTGGCCCTCCTCCTGCAAGGTAATTCATGAAGACTAGGAAATGGTCTTCGTCATGACCCTAAATCTTGCATTTCAGGTACCATACTTTCTCGCGTACCTCTGGCCGAACCATCCTATATTGCTTTATACTTTGCATCTCAAAGCACAGATTCTGCATCTACGCATGGATCTGATGAACTCCTAGACTAGGGTCTTGCATCAAAGTCTCATCTAGTCTCATGGTAATCTCTAGGGCCTCTACCTGAGTTGTTATCTTCTATTGCGATAGCGCGCTCCTTAAGTGGGGTAGTAGCGAAGCCACAAACCACTCGCAATGTTGTCCATCTGTCAAATTCATATTGGCTTCACAGATTGTACATTTCAACCTCTAATCTAGCTCCCAAGTTGTCTCGCTTGGTCTCATCGCAATCTCTTTGATGCCCACAATCGACTGCACCTCAGATTTAGGCCTGCCCAATTCCCTATTTAGTGATGCTTGGATGTCTGCTACTATAGCATTCGAGTTATCGTTAGAGTACTTAATATAGTAGGTTAGCGCACGATCTTGCAGAGCACTAACCAATGTTGCCTTCTTTATATGGTCATCTGTAACACCTTGAGCTTCCCATACAGCCCTCACAACGAACCAGAATTTGTATAGGTCCTCATTTCCCAAGCCTTTGAACAAAGGCAACTTCACTATATTTGCCATACTGAATCACAATGGAGGTGGAGGTGGTACGAGTGAAGTTGGAGGTGATGGCGGTGAACTCAGAGGTTGTGTGGGTGGAGGTGGTATTCGCGAGAATCCCTATCTTATTAACTGAATAGCGCTTCACTTGGAGACCTTTGTTATTCCTTCTTCGTCTCTTAGCGGAGGTGAAATCAAGGAGCTAAACTCTAGACCCTTATTTCCTTCATTTCTTTAGATTTTTCCACTTCGCATAGTCCTGAACATCAAGGTAGCTGCATAACCCATTTTTCGCACAACAACATTTTAATCCAAGTATTCAAATATTTTATGTACTTACCTCATGGTCCTTTGAAAAAGTGTCGCTCCGCCTCTTTATAGTTGATTGAGGTGTCGACCACGAACTTAGTAACAAATCCTCCTATGATGCGATTGAGCCAATGAATGACAATGCAGGCGATATTATCCTCTAATGCTTCCAACCTTCACACTAACTCTGAGGTCTACATAATAGGACTATCAAATTTCCACCTTCCTTGGCTATCTGCTAGCTTCGCGATCCACTCATATAGCTCAGTGGGAAAGGAGGCGAAAAATATTTCATGTATCTCCGTATAAAAGTATCGGTCCAGCCACTATTTTTTTTGCAGTCGTAGGTTCTCTTCTCTTGTGCCGCGAACTCGTGGATCCTTATGTCCAACCAACCTTCGATTTCTTTCTTAATTGGATTCTAGTGATACGACTTCACACATCTCTTATGCAGATTATGGTCCCAGCAATGAAACCATTTGTTGGCTTGAGGCGCCTTGGCTCGGGTTCAACATTAGTTAGGCAAACAAATCCCTACACTACTGTCCCTTTCAGCATTAGCCCGTAGAGCGCAGGCTGAAGTCTCACCCGAAGCAATATGGGGGGATGTTGGAACCAAGTTTCCACACCCTTGAGATGGTTTTCATGTCGGTTTATTCCAGTTATGCCTACCTTCATGCAAGTTTCTTAGCCCTCTATTCCACCCCTCAGTACCTTCATGATAGGGTACAATTGGCTTTCATGCAGCCCTAACCTACAACTCAAGGACTTTTGCATTGCTAGGGCAACGAACTGTGATATTTCCCAAACTAGGCTAAGTGTATTATTTATCTTATTAACCAATCTTAGTTAGCTTCACGTAAATAGATGTTCTTACTTGCGTTCACTTAACTAACACATTTACATACAATCGTGCATCATATAAGCATTATAAATGAAATTCATACCCAACATAACAAGATGCATAAACAGGAAAGAAAGACACATAAATTGTATAACACTTCTCTTTATTGATAATTTCGGACTACAGACTCGACCCACCCTGCGGACTCAGCTGCAGGGGTTTGTGCACTCAGTTGTGGACTTCTAGGCCTCTGCACACTCAGTTGCAGAGCCTCTACCTACGCTATGACCCAAACTTAGACTTCTACTCCAAATCTCTCTTTCATACATCATATCTTCATTGCTTCTCATTGATTGATTTTTCTAACTACTTAGAGCTTAGCTCTATTTATACAATCCCATTGTCCACGAACCATGCATAAATCTTTTACAGCCAAAATTACATTTCCAAAATAAGGGCAGACAACCCTATGACTCTTTAACATATACGCACTCCGCGACCACAAAATGAGGAGTCTTTACACTTAGATTACAAAATTTAACCAAAATATGGGCTTTTAGCCCCAAAACTGCCCTTGGGGGATCCTGCGCCCAACAGGATCATATCTTAATTGCTTCTCATTGATTGATTTTTATAACTGCTTAGAGCTTAGCTCTATTTATACAATCCCATGGTCTGTGAGCCATGGGTATATCTTTTACAAACGACATTACATTTCCAAAATAAGGGTGGAAAACTCTATGACTCTTTAACATCTATGCACTCTACGACCACAAAATACGGAGTCTTTACACTTAGATTACAAAATTTGAACAAAATATGGGATTTTAGCCCCAAAACTACGTTGGGGGATCCCACGCCCATTAGTCAGAATTGGAAAAAATAGTCAAATCATTGAGATAAATTACAAAAAAGTTGTTTGTCTTACCCAAAAATGCTAAATCCATAGCTCGTTGAGACATAGCTCCAACATTAGTTAACCCTAAAGGCATCTGGGCATTCATGAATATGCTCCAAGGAGTTGTGAATGCAATATTTTCTTTATCCTCTGGACTAACCATAATCTAATTATATCCAGAAAAACCATATAACATGGAAATTTTATTACCTCCTGAAACTTTCTAAAGTAATTGATCCATCTTGGGTAATGGATAATTATCTTTGAGAGATGACGTATTCAAATTCCTAAAATCAACACATAGCCTAATTTCACCATTTTTGTTCTCGCTGGAACTAAATTAGCTACCCAATCAGAATATCTCAATGGAACTATACTTCTAACATCAAGTAGATTTTTAAGTTCTTTTTCAATAACAGGAAGGAGGACAAGATTAATTCTCCTTAATTTTTATTGAAAAGGTTTAGCCCCTAGTTTTAATGGAATTTTATGTTCAATAATAGATGTATAATATGTCTTTAATTTGTTATAAGAGTAGGAAAAAACATCTTTGTAGGCTTTAGGGAGGGCTAAATATTTTTCTTTGGCTTCCATTGAAAGGGATGCAAAAATTTTAACATTTTTGATTTCTTCAGAACTTCCAATGTTACAAATTTCAATATTTTCCTCAGGTGACTATGATAATGGATTTTTGGGACCATCATTATGATCAAAGAGCTTCGCAAGAGGGACTAACCCTTTTGGAATAAAATTGTTAGATAATTGAATAATGCTATGATCATCAATTTTAGAGTCAAATTGTAGTGTTTCATTTTCTTTGTAAACTTCATAATTATCAAGTTGATCTTCCTCAACTTGCAGGGTTGAAAACTCATCAATGACTTTCAAAAAGGATTTTAATTTCTCATCATCATCAAATATTTTCCATTGTTTAAGACTGTTAGGAACAGATGGTCTATGCATAACTTGAATTTTATATTGGACAAACATTTGATCAGGAACTTTAAAAAAACTAGCAGAAACAGCCAAGGAATCTGCATGAATGTTTTTATCTCTAGGAATAGCTGTGATATTCAATGCTAAAAAGAAATTTTATATTGAATCCAAAATGTCATTCCTATAAGATCTATGTCTAGGGTGCTTAGTTTGACAAATATTCCTTACTTGTCTGACAATAAGTTCAGAATCAATGAATACACTTAAATTTTGCACCTTAAGACTTCTTACTAATTCCAATCCTAGCAGGAAAGCTTCATACTCTACTACATTATTAGTGAAATCGAATTCAAGTTTGTAGGATTGGGTAATATTCTCTTTATCTGGTGAAATTAATACAATTCTAGCTCCTGCTCCTTTGTTTGAGAAAGAACCATCAAAGTACAATTTCCAAATATCAATGTTGATGGTTTTTGGTTTCTCAACAATGTTTTCAATATTAAGCTGAGTATTTTGTGAATTATTTGATGATAATTCAAAACATCCAAAGTCTTGATCCACTGCATAAATAGGATGATTCCTATCTTGATCAGATTTACAAATAGTATTCATGAATCTTACTCCTCTGTATAATCTGAGATGCTCACCCCCATATATAGGAATAGTGGCATAAGACATGTCCATTTGTAGGCTTCCTCCTAATTTGGCACAACAAGATCTTGATAATAACATGCCAAATTTGGGAGGGATATCAGTGACTACAATGTCTAAAACCACACTCTTAATAGGGATCTGAGCTAAAGTAACCACCAGAGCTTTTATAAGGCCAAGACAAGGTACTTTCTTGGAGTCAAAAGTGTAAAGATCATTGTTATGACAAAAAATTGGTCATCTAGCCTAATTTACTAGATGTATCGAAGTACACAATGTAAAGCCAATTTTACCATAGTAAAATTGTTTTCACTGTGAGAAATTGCTTAATAACCCACCTTTGTTAAGTAATTTATAGTTAAACCCATGAAGAATAATTAAATAAATCACTATTTACTTGATTTTCTTCTAGGAATAATTAATTAAACCATTGTTCAATTATTATTCCTTGTCATATTTGACCCAATTATGAAAACTCAACAGAGAAATGATTAATTATCTTATTTTTCTCTAGGAATAATTAATTAATCACTAATTAATTATTATTCCTTGTTAAATTTGACTAAATCCCTCATGAATAATTAAATAAATCATTATTTGTTTATTATTCCTTAACCAATTCCTTGAGATGATAAATAAATTATTTATTTATTTATTGTTTCTAATCAAAAGTTTAAATACTTTTTCCCTCCTAACCAAATATAATAAAATATTCCAAGTGGTTATTCCAAGAATGGGGTTAATAATATTTATTGCTCATTAGAGTATAAATCAATCTTTTATTATGAATAGAATGGTTTTCCATTCATTATTCACTTTTGATTATTTTCATTGTTGTAACTCTGATTATTTTCATTGTCACACACCATTACTTGTTGGGTTTATACATTATAGAGGAGAGAGACTCTACACAAGCTGAAGATGTTTGAGGATAGCCAAGAACCCATCCCATAGAGGAGGACTGGTAACATTTATTTGTTCCCTTCACAGATGTTATACTAAAATCTATTCTTTGTATATCTGGTTTCCATTGGATGATTGGAGTTATTACTGTTTCTTTTTGTTGTTTAACTATGATTGTGGCATAGATCAAAATTTTGGCAAGTTTTGTTTCTATTAGTTGTTGTAGATCTACAATGTTTAGCAGCCATTTATATTGTTGATATTTTTTGTCATCCACAATCTTAAGTGGGTTCTTTTCGTACATCTTTGAGAAGAAAACACTACAACAAAATTCGTGACTCCACTAGGGATATACTTCAGATCTAGAAACCTGGGTGACCTTCAGTTTTTGGCTTAGGGTTTCTTCCTTTTTTAGTCTCTTAATGTTGCTTTCAAGATTTTTAACCCTAGATCTGTTAAATTTCTAACTTCCACAAGTTTTCTAGTCTTTTCGGCATGTCACATGAACCAGCCGCAACACAGATGGTAGTTTTTTCCGACATTTTCCGACCGGGAATCAAGGAGCAGAAATCACAATTTTTAGCCCAAAAAGTGTGATCCCCCTTGAAAACAGGTCAGTACCTGCAATTTTAAGGTTTCCAGGTTTTTATTAGATCCATTTCTAATTTTTGCGGAGAGTTGTCTGCTAGATTGTTTGACCTCTGCCTCATCCCACTTAGCCTTGATCTACTCTGATTTACTCGTCAAAGTGGAATTTAGCCCCCTAGGGCTTCTAGTACACTTCCACCTTTATAGGAGGAGTTTAGTTGAGTGATTAGTCTAAGTTTATACAACACTTTCAGCCATATTTTTCATATATGTACCCGTTTGTTTTAGATCTATAAAGATAGGTTGTCTTTTGGCATTATGATTCTGGTATGGCTCTATGTTATAGATGTTGTACTTGATGGCAACACCCTCAAGTGGCAATGCTATGATCAGGCCCTCAAAATGTTGAAATCTAAGAAGTACGCAGGAGAACAGTTTAGAAGATGCGTACACGTAGGTACACCGTGAAGGAACTGTGGCCACCCACGCAGGTCAACCGTTCAAAGGGTGCATACCCCAGTTTCACTTACTTCAAGGTAGAGAAGCGCGTTCACGTGGGGTTTCCTATGTTTGGCCCGTGGTATTTAGCCTGACGCTCTTGATTCTATGGTTTTGGCCCGTGGTATTGTTTTATATTATTATTATTATTGAGCCCCATGTTTTTGGGCCCCTGGTATTGGTTATCTATGGTATTGATCCATGATTTTAGGAGGAGCTTGCCTATATAAACCAAAGGAGATCACTTGGCTAAGTATCTTTTGCAAATTGAATATCTTAAGATCTGAAATATTGGGTTATTGTTTTAAAAGCTTGATCTATATGAAAGTGAAGTTGAAAGCGAATCTGTGAAGGGTGATCTCTCGAGCGCATGATCAGATCTAGGCATCCGACTAACTGTAGCACACTGGTGAACTGCCGATTCGGCCCTAATCAGAAGTACACAGGTGATTAACGGTGCAAGTGCGTGGGTACGCAGAGAAGAAACAGAAGAGTTGTGTGGGTACGCAGAGCAGAAGAAGGGGCACTGCTTGTATATGTGGATCAGAAGAAGGAGAACTGCGTGGGTACGCAGCGCGATAGTGTTGTGGGGAAAAATGCCTATGCAGGACGATCCTATCCACCTAAGGTGTGACAGTGCCTTAGCAACAAACAGATACAGCTATTTTGGTTTCTTCCTTTATGAAATGTGAAAGAGGGGAGATCGATAGACTTACCATTGTCTTCCGTTTGTCCCTCGATCTAGATCCTCTTCTCTTTGGGTGTTCACAGCTACTTGCCTCCTCGCTTGCTCAAGAGAACAGCTACTTGATTCCCACGAGATCACAGGAGAACAGCTACCTGCGACAAGAGAACAACTACTTGCGACAAGAGAAGAACACAACACAAAGGCAAATATTCATATTCATAAATGATTCAGGATTAGAAGTAAATCAAATACACTAATGCAATCATACAAAATACACCAGCATATAGGAAAGAACCAAGATAGCTTTATTGATTGATAACAAGGTTCAGGAAGAGATACAACCTAGAGGGCTCCAATCCAGCATCTCCTTCCCAGCAGAATGGAATTCCTTCTTCAGCTCCCTTCAAAGCATTAAGCACCCAATGATCCAATCTCAAACCAACAGCAATTCTTTGCAATAACAAAATTCTAGCCTCTAGATCTCATGAAGGAGAGATCTATATATAGTTATTTTGGAGAGAGGATGAGTCAGCTTGAGATCTGACTAGTGTCCTCTCCCTCTCTCAGTTCTTGAGTCCACTTGGAGGTTCTTGCTTCCACTTGGAGATTTGGAACCTCTTACTCATCACCAGTCGAATTCCCTGAGGCAAGTGTCATTTTGGAAGCTTCCTGAGCATTGACACATTGAGGAATGAGCCTGCCACTTGTCCAAACTCGCTCAGCGCAGGTAGCCTTTGTTGGATTTGACATTCAACGTAGGTAGACAGTGGAGCAGTTGACATGATCCTGAAATGACTTGTTCTGAGCAGTTTCAAGTGGAGAACTTCTGTGAATTGCTGTGGTTTGTTGGCCTTGTTCCTCTAGGGGTAGAAACAACATGTTTAGGGACTTTGGATCCCTTGATTATGGACATTTCATGCTCAATGCTGTAAGGCACAAAAATGTCTATAACAGTTGCCCCCTAAAGTATGAGGCCGTTTATCGGGTGAAATGCTTTATCCAGGAGGGTCTGAAGTTCATCCATTTGCTGGGAGGAGACCTGTAATAAGATACAATACAATACATTATGATTCATATTGCTTTCATGATCTAGCTAAGGCGGGCATTCCCATGCTCAGCTTTATAAATTCATTTTTGTACATAGCACAGACGATCGTCTGATGGTAGACTGATAATTTTGGTGAAACTATCATCCTTTGAGTAGGATGATCATCTGCTACAATGATGTACATGTCAAATGTCTTTATTTTTCCTGAATATATATCACAACCTGGATGGATGAAACTAGATCCGGGGTCTTCAAACTCGTTCGATCTTCACTCTAAGTACAAGTCGATCCATGTGAGAATTGCGCTGAAGTCGAACATGGAAAGACATCGCTTGATTACCAGTCAATGATGTAAACCGTTAACAAGCGCGAGAGGAATCACCGATAATGATAATGACCCTCAAGGTACTGCAGTACAATTCACGTGGTGTGAATAAAGGACTTGGCGTCGAACACCACACAAAATCTTCTGGTCGAAGGTCATTGATGTATACCTGTCGCCGGAAGTGAGAAACTTGCCATTGAGGCATGCAAGCTTCAAAGTACTGAAGGGGTTGTTCCTAGATCAACTTCTTGGATAATGAGCTGATGTCGACAAGAAGCGATCCGTCAAAGGAGGGCCTTAATGAATCCCACATCAGTGACACGGAACGGAGCTAATGATTTTAATGGAGGTGAAACAATCTGTGACATATGATTCAGGGTGGCGGTCATGAATGGATGAAGGATAATGTATGGCAGTGGATGGGACCCGGTTGACTCTTTCTGAACGACTTCTCTTGAACATATGGCGACACTGATGCGATGGATCAGTAGCATTACCCCAAGTATGGATGGTATGGCGAGACCATGGTGATGTGACCGGTGAATGAACCAACCCAACCCGATTGTGGTACGGAGGAAAAGTGTCATGTTCAAGAGCGACCTGCTACCATCAAAGTTTTCTTGATTTTCTCCCAATTTTTCCCTAGTCATTGCTGACCAGTACCTCTTTATTTTTGTCAAGCTTGAGGAGGATAACATATGCTTGTTCTATAACCTCCCCTTCGGGCAAGCCCATCGCTATGTTTTAACGAGCCTAGCGATAGTGAAACTCGTTCTTGTCTAAAGACAAGTTTGTCGCTATTTAGTGATTTTAACGAGTCTAACAACAAGGATAACTCGGTCCTTTTCATTTTTAGAGAGTCTGAAAAGGTACATAAAGTTAACTCCAAAAGTCCTTTTTTGTCATCTAATCCCTTAAGTCCGAAAAAGTATAAAACAATACAGAAGGGATGAATTTTCGATAGTTTTAACGAGCCGAACAAAACAAGCGCTCGATCTTTTTGTGCAATAATCCCTCAGGTCCAAAAAGATTAAAATCTAGAGGAGGGATATCTCTTCCGGTCGCTTTAATGAGCTGGAAGGCCAAAACTTGGCAATCTTTTCATGTTTTATGAGTCAGTTGAAAAGAGCTTAAAGAAGACTCGTCTTCTGAGGAACGAGTGAAGCACAGGGTTAGCAGCAGATTCCAGGTACAGGTTGGAATTTTCCAATCACGGCAGTGTCACAAGGATGGCTAGGTGAAATCTCTCTTCGCAGCTATTCCTCAAAATGGGTAAACAATCATATGGAGGTGAACGATCAGCCAAATGAAAAGTGGAGGTGACGGTGCAAACACGACCATGGCTTTTATGGCAGATAAAGTTACATACACAATGGTTATTTATCGGGATAGGTTCATTTTTTAACGAGCTTGAATGCGCCAAAACACTGCTCAATATGGGTTCATTTTTTAACGAGCTTGAATGTGCCAAAACACTGCTCGGATCTTGCGTTTATTTTTTAACGAGCATGAACTTTATGCTAAAACTGCTCGTTTATATAGTCAAATTTTGATTTTTTTTTTTACCATAACTAGCTTTTCTCTTTTCAAGGATAGTACTGCATTCTCAATTGCTGCATCAAACTTAGTTAGAAATACATAACATGAGATTAAAACCCTAATATTTCACTTTGAACTACGTAAAAAGCAATTAAAAAGTGTTTTTACCTCTCATTTTACCATTTCATTTGGACTTGGTTTGTTGGAGCTTTGGAGGTGCCTCTTCCCCCTTGATTTTCACCAGCTGATTTCGGGAGATTCTGTGGACGATTCTCGGCGCCGTCTGGACCAGGTAGGAGCTAAACCTTAGCTCTTTCTTTTCATGATTTCATTTTTCCATTCTGTGACTGTTTCCCAGTCTTTCTGAGCACCTGGGGTTTTGCCAGGGCACCCTGTCATCAACGCAGGTTATCCATTCGAAACCTGCGTTAAATGTCAAGCTGCCTTGAGGCAGCTTGACCTTCAACGCAGGTAGGACACTGTCTACCTGCGTTGGGCTTAGAAAACTGATTTTGTGGCACATTTTTTGATGAAATTTTGCCAGTTTCTCATCAATTCGAGGATCTTACTCATTCTCTTGTTTGTTTTGCAGGGACCTTTGAGAAAAATGTCCCTTACATGGCGAGAACGAGAACATGAAGAAGAAGATATGATTGCTCTCCATGACCCTGTCACGGTGAACGCGCTGCGGAACTGTGGCCTGCTGAAGTTTTTCCGTATCTCTAGCATGAGAGCACAGATCTCTTTACTGCAGTATATGCTTGATGCTTGGGATCCCATCAACCAAGTATTCCAGATTAGGGGAAAATCTATCCCCTTGACCATAGTGGACATTTACTTCTTGACTGGGTTGTCAAGGCGGGGTGCCCCCATTTCTTTGTCAGGTTCGGCCCGGGGGAATGACTCCGTGAGAGACTATGTCCGCCAGTATTGCAGGGAAGGTTCCCAGCCGAGCAGAGATGGCAAGGTTGTTATCCGTGAGATTACTGACAGGTCTCTCAGTTCCATTCTGTATACTATCGGTAGGATGGCCGGTAGTGCATCTCTTCATGTTGCCAACAGGTCTTACGTTCAGCACGCCTTGGAGTGTCTCCAACCGAAAGTATTCAACTGGTGTGATGTCGTACTTGTTCAGATGAAAATTCAATTGACCAAGGTAAAGGACGGGAAGCTGAAGAACTTTGGATTTGGTTCTATTCTGACTGCCTTTGCCTTGGAGAAAATACCACTGATGTAGCCTCAGTATATTGCGCTCGACTTGCCTTCTCCGACCAAGCCACGCATGCAGAGATGGGTCGATCACATGTCTAGGCATGCTGGTCAACCTCAGATTACTTTCACTGATACCTTCTTCAGGTGGTTCGAGTGCCAGGAGATGGTCTTTTCCGAGTATCCATATGTGGGCATGGATTTCCGAGGTGATCCGGATTTGGTGTTACCGGATGGCGAACAGTGGGGCGCTATTGGTAAAATCTCTGACCATATCACTGTTTACTGTTTTTATTCATAATGTTGTTGTGCTTTGTTCTGTCAAGACTTTTAATCAAACTCTTGTGTGCATGCAGATGTTGGTCCTGTTCGTCCAGCAGTTCGTCCGAGACCACCAGTCGCTGCCCCAGCAGGGGAGCTTGCTGGGAGGGCTATTCTTCGCGACTTTGACATGGCTGAGACCCTTACAGCTGTGCAGGAGCAGGTTGAGAGCCTTACTCTCAGTATTCCGGATGTACGGATCGACGAGTTACCTTTATAGTTGCAGCGACATACTACTGGTGTGCCTAGACGATGGACTCGTCTCTTGCGCATGATTGCACAGGCCGTGACGTGCTATCATGAGCATCACTAGGCTAGGGTGCCCCCTAGCACTTTTGAGTTTTTGGGTCATGCGACCAATTTTGTCTTGGTTACAGAACATTATGTGTAAACGATAAACAACTTTTATATATATTTTTTGATTTTCGAGGTTTATTCTGGTTGAGTTATATGATCCGCTTGTACAACATTGATGATGCATTTCTTTTTATAAGTGTCGCAAATGTCTATCTAATACATAGTTTGCTAATGAATCGGTTAATGTGTTTAAGTTCCTGGAAATATGTTGGTATTGAATTAAATCAAACTGTCTTTCCAAAATCTTAACTCTTAGAAACATACGATAAATAGCTGGATTACGGACAGAATATATACCATTGAGTTGTAGTATCACGAGTTGTGAGTCTAGCCTGACGATTAGTCAGCGTATACCATGGGCGATGGCATCAGAGAGGAGTTCTATCAACGCGCTATAATCAGTGATATTATTCGTTGATTGCCCAATACACACACCTCTGAAACTCACTAACTCGCCGCTTGGATCAAAAATGGCCCAGGCCGCGGAGGACAGGTTCCGCGAACTACGACTCGCTCCGTCAGCATATCCCACACATGTCTCAGAAAGGTTCGACATCTGCAATAAATGTAAAAAGGCAGATTACTCGACCAAAACAAACACTTTAGCGAAAACAAAATACAACAAAAGCACACAGGTTACTATTTAGGCATAGTAACGCTTGAGGTACAACCCGTTGCGGGGTTGCACCAGTGGAATTCCGTCATAATCCATCAACTCGTAGGCTCCTTTTGCTAACACTCGTTTAACAATATAGGGGCCCATCCATAAAGAATTAAATTTACCTGCTCCCAATTTGTCGGATTCTTAGTCATAAAGCAAGACCATGTAACCTTCGGAGAAGACACGGGGTTTGACATTTTTGTCGAACTGCGCCTTGACTCGTTTCTTATGGGCTTCGTTAGCCAAAGCGGCGTCATGACGAGTTTCATCCAATTGGATTAATTCCAAGAAACGTGCCTCTTCTTCTGAAGTTCCAGGGAGGAGATCAATTGCGAGTTTAAGAGACGAAATTTCGCACTGGACTGGTAAGACTGCTTCTAGGCCATACACCAGTTGGAAAGGTGTGAACCCAGTCGCATTCTTTACCGATGTTCGGTAAGCCCACAAGGCTGAGTACAGGATTAGGTGCCACCTTCTTTTGTGAACCCCGATCATCCTTTGCAACATATGCTTCAGGACCTTGTTGATCGCTTCAACCTGTCCGTTGGCTTGCAGATAATACGGGGTAGAGCTGTCGTGAGATAGCCCTAGCTTGGCAGCTAATTCAACCATCATGTGATTGCAAAAATGCGATCCATGATCTGTAACTATAGCCTGTGGTACGCCGAACCTGGCAACTACATGATTGAAAAAGAAAAGGGCAGCTATTTCACCAGTGTTATCCAATGTAGGCATCGCCTCGGCCCATTTGGTAAAATAGTCAACGGCGACTATAATATACCCATGCCCCCCGGTCGAGGTGGGGTTACATTGCATGAAATCGATGCCCCATTTGGCGAAAGGCCCAATAGCAACTATTGGCTGTAAAGGTGCGGGTGCTCTTTTAGTTTTGCTATCAAAAATCTGACATGCATGGCAACTTCTGACTGCGATTATGCAATCTTTGAACATGGTTGGCCAGAAGTATCCTGCTCGTAAGATTTTTTGTGCTGTTGCATATCCAGATTGATGGCCCCCACATGCACCTGAATGACACTCATTCAGGGCTTTCTCGGCCTCCTCATGGGTAAGGCACCTCCTCAGAACTGTATCGATACCACGACGGTAAAGCGTATCACCGACGATCATGTAGTCTTTAGCTTGGTATCGTATACGTTTCTGTTCAGAGTGAGAGGTGTTAGGCCTGAACTTTTGGGTTTGGAGATAAATTATGATATCTCCATACCACTCATTGCTTGCAGATATCAGAAACAAATTCTCGTCCACGATTGATTCTTCGGATGTTTCATCGTTGGACGACGATGGGAGATCGCACAATAATTCCGCGAAAACTAGAGCTTTCTTTGATTTGGATTTTACAAATTCCAGATCAAACTCTTGAAGGATTGCTATCCATTTTGAATATTTTCCCCCCAGCAACTGTCGCGACAGTATATAAGTCATGGGGTTGCAATCTGATAAAATGGTAGTTTTCTGAAAGAGGACATAATGTCGAAATCTTTGAATCGCTTGAATAGCTGCAAGCACTAGTTTTTCAACATAAGAATATTTACTTTCTGTATCATTTAAGTTTTTACTTAAATAATATATAGGATTTTCAATTCCATCGACTTCTTGAACTAAAACCATCGCAATGGTCGTATTTGTTGCAGCCAGATACAGGTTAAAATCTCTTTGATAGTCTGGGGCATACATTAATGATTCTCTTACTAGAGAATCTTTCAGAGCATCAAAGGAAGCTTGCGCCACCTGATCCCAGAGAAAAGGTACATCCTTTTTCAAAAGACGAGTGTAACCTTTAGCAAGTTCTGTGTAATTTGGAATGAACCTCCTCAGAAAGTTTGCTTTCCCTTGGAGTTTCTGAATCTGAAGCAAACTTTTAACCTGCCAATTTGTTGTGGAGAAAAATGCCTATGCAGGACGATCCTATGCACCTAAGGTGTGACAGTGCCTTAGCAACAAACAGATACAGCTATTTTGGTTTCTTCCTTTATGAAATATGAAATAGAGTTTATATAGACTTTTTCACTATTTAAGCATAGTAACGCTTGAGGTACAACCCATTGCGAGGTTGCGCCAGTGGAATTCCGTCATAATCCATTAACTTGTAGGCTCCTTTTGCTAACACTCGTTTAACAATATAGGGGCCCATCCACAAAGAATTAAATTTTCCTGCTCCCAATTTATCGGATTCTTGGTCGTAAAGCAAAACCAAGTCACCTTCTGAGAATACACGGGGTTTGACATTTTTGTCGAACTGCGCCTTGACTCGTTTCTTATGGGCTTCGTTAGCCAAAGCGGCGTCACGACAGGTTTCATCCAATTGGATTAATTCCAAGAAACGTGCCTCTTCTTCTGAAGTTCTGGGGAGGAGATCAATTGCGAGTTTAAGAGACGAAATTTCGCACTGGACTGGTAAGACTGCTTCCAGGCCATACACCAGTTGGAAAGGTGTGAACCCAGTCGCATTCTTTACCGATCTAGGTCCTCCAGTTATTATTGCTTGATTTTTTGTTTCCAGTCTCAAACCAACAGCAATTCTTTGCAATAACAAAATTCCAGCCTCCAGATCTCATGGAGGAGAGATCTATATATAGTTATTTTGGAGATGATCCTTTGTAAATTCCAACAAAGGCTACCTGCGCTGAGCGAGTTTGGACAAGTGGCAGGCTCATTCCTCAATGTGTCAATGCCCAGGAAGCTTCCAAAATGACACTTGCCTCAGGGAATTCGACTGGTGATGAGTAAGAGGTTCCAAATCTCCAAGTGGAAGCAAGAACCTCCAAGTGGACTCAAGAACTGAGAGAGGGAGAGGACACTAGTCAGACCTCAAGTTGACTCATCCTCTCTCCAAAATAACTATATATAGATCTCTCCTCCATGAGATCTAGAGGCTGGAATTTTGTTATTGCAAAGAATTGTTGTTCGTTTGAGATTGGATCATTGGGTGCTTAATGCTTTGAAGGGAGCTGAAGAAGGAATTCCATTCTGATGGGAAGGAGATGCTGGATTGGAGCCCTCATTTACAGTTTTCCTTTGCATGAGTGAAATAATCATCCTGTAGCCCTTGATTCAGATCTGATTGATTGTGATCTTAGGAGAGAGTTCATTGGCTGTTTGCAGTTGATTATACATTTCCTTTTGCTTATTGGTTTGAGTTTGTCACTTTTAAGTGTTGAAACAAGTATTCATTTCGAAAATCGCAAAGTGATTGTAATCTCTTCTACCCTTGTTGATTTCGGAAAAAGTAAAATTGTTTATATCCGTCATTTAAAAGCAAATTCAAAGTTGTACAAAAAGATTTCTTTGTAGGCATATATACTAAGAAAGCAGAAAACAAACACCTGCATTGTACATTTGCATTTTGATAAGTTTGCATGATTGATTTAGGAAAGAGTGCATTAGAGTGTGCTGATTGCTCTTTGAGAAAAGATAGTATCTTTCTTTTCCCTTAGTAGCTAGGATTTTCAAAGTTGAAAAGATAATAAAGCTTGCTTATCATCTTAGACTGCATTTAGGAATTGTACCATACATCTCGTGGTGATCCTGAAAGACAAACTTCTAAAAAGATCAACTTAAAATAAACTGAATGAACCTAACAACGCTTTGCAACATAACGCACAACATAGAGGTCTAGGCTAGAGACGTGTTCCGGCGTCGTTTAGCCTAGTGACTGTCGATCTCGTGGAAGGTGGGTGATTCCTCCCGAGGGACGATAGCGCTAGTACGGATTGTGCTCCCACGTACCGTCGCGTATATATTGGGAGACCCCTATAGGCATATATCCTTTATCCTTAGGAAGCCGTGTTGGCCGCCCTACTGATCGCAATGCAGTGAACACAACATTCACGAAGATCGACCGCCCGTACATTAAAAAGTATTCTGCGGTTTTGCGAAAAGTTTGGCACACCCTCTGCCTAGATCTCCAAAGCAGTTTCTTTTGGCCTTTTTCAGACTCTATAACAGAAAAAGTCCATCCGAGCATTTGTCACTTCGGGCTCGTTAAACATCGAAGGATACTAGCGTCATCTTTAGCTTTTTCTCGACTCTTTAAAAGTGAAAAAGCAAGTTGTGTCTAAAGCATCGTTAACAATTTATTTTAAACGGAACAATCACCCATTATTCCCGCGTTGATCTTTAGGTTGAAAAGATGGAGCACACCAACCAAGGAATTCCCCTTGGTGGAAATCCTAGTCCCTTCTCCTCTTGGGGAGATGTTGTTGCGCCCCACATGGCCACATTGTCGCTTCCAGGACTGACAATTGGCCTACCAGTCTGGCTCTTTTCAACCAATGTCGTTCAGAATTCCACAATTCCTGAACAGTCGAGTCAACAGTTAGATCAGACGAGAGTTGCTCACCAACCTTCCACTTCATCTTCCTGTCCTCCTTCCTCTTCACTTGACGGAACTGGTCGAACAAAGAACCGGGTTCCTAAGGAGAAGAAAGAGAAGAAGAAGAAAGAAAAGAAGAAGAAGGAGCCTAAGGCGACTGGGGGCAAACAAGTGTCATCTGACAAAAATCCACACACAGCACTCGTAAGGCCTAAATCGCCATGCGTCATATGCAAGGGAGACCACTTCCATAGAGATTGTCCATGTATCCCCCGGATACTAAGAGACTGGTCCCCCCGTTTGCACAATTCGGTAGCATCGACCTCTGATAGCCATGTCGACTTCTCACCGTCAACTAGTGGGAGTGAAGCCCCAGGACAGAGCAGGAAAGACAAATTTCCCTACAGACTATGTGAAGGCGATCACGCCATCCACCGTTGTCCCTTCTTAGACGAGGCAAAAAGAATTCTCGAAGATTGCCCGATTTTACGAGCGCATCTTCCTCCTAGATATCAAAGACTCCTGCCAAGTCCCTCGCTACTTGAGAACCCGGTTGACCCGCATCTAGGCATGCTAGTCAACCAGCATCTCCTTCCCAGTAAAATGGAATTCCTTCTTCAGCTCCCTTCAAAGCATTAAGCACCAAATGATCCAATCTCAAACCAACAGCAATTCTTTGCAATAACAAAACTCCAGCCTCTAGAGACTAGGAGAGAGTTCATTGGTTGTTTACAGTTGATTATACATTTGCTTTTGCTTATTGGTTGAGTTTGTCACTTTTAAGTGTCAAAACAGGTATTCATTTTGAAAGATCGCAAAGTGATTGTAATCTCTTCTACCCTTGGAGAGGTGATGCACCCTTACCTTGGGTGAAGCAAACTTTTCCCCAGTGGAGTCGCCAATTTGTTGTGGGGAAAAATGCCTATGCAGGACGATCCTATCCACCTAAGGTGTGACAGTGCCTTAGCAACAAACAAATACAGCTATTTTGGTTTCTTCCTTTATGAAATGTGAAAGAGGGGAGATCAATAGACTTACTGTTGTCTTCCGTTTGTCCCTCCATCTAGATCCTCTTCTCTTTGGGTGTTCACAGCTACTTGCCTCCTCGCTTGCTCAAGAGAACAACTACTTGATTCCCACGAGATCACAGGAGAACAGCTACCTGCGACAAGAGAACAGCTACTTGCGACAAGAGAAGAACACAACACAATGGCAAATATTCATATTCATAAATGATTCAGGATTAGAATTAAATCAAATACACTAATTCAATCATACAAAATACACCAGCATATAGGAAAGAACCAAGATAGCTTTATTGATTGATAACAAGATTCAGGAAGAGATACAACCCAGAGGGCTCCAATCCAGCGTCTCCTTCCCAGTAGAATGGAATTCCTTCTTCAGCTCCCTTCAAAGCATTAAGCACCCAATGATCCAATCTCAAACCAACAGCAATTCTTTGCAATAACAAAATTCCAGCCTCTAGATCTCATGGAGGAGAGATCTATATATAGTTATTTTGGAGAGAGGATGAGTCAGCTTGAGATCTGACTAGTGTCCTCTCCCTCTCTCAGTTCTTGAGTCCACTTGGAGGTTCTTGCTTCCACTTGGAGATTTGGAACCTCTTACTCATCACCAGTCGAATTCCCTGAGGCAAGTGTCATTTTGGAAGCTTCCTGAGCATTGACACATTGAGGAATGAACCTGCCACTTGTCTAAACTCGCTCAGCGCAGGTAGCCTTTGTTGGAGTTGACATTCAACGCAGGTAGACAGTGGAGCAGTTGACATTCAGCGCAGATGCTCAGTGGACCAGTTGACATGATCCTGAAATGACTTGTTTTGAGCAGTTTCAGGTGGAGAACTTCTGTGAATTGTTGTGGTTTGTTGGCCTTGTTCCTCTAGGGGTAGAAACAACATGTTTAGGGACTTTGGATCCCTTGATTATGGACATTTCATGCTCAATGCTGTAAGGCACAAAATTGTCTATAACAGACAGAGGGTCAGGTGCGTACGCACAGTAAAAGTACGCGGCGCGATAGTATCTATGAGTGCGTGGTTTCAATAGCAGTACGCGGCGCGATAGTGTCTCTGGGTGCGTACCTATAGTAACAGTACGCAGCGCGATTGAAGAAGCAGTGCGTGTGTACGCGGTGCAGCAGAAGGCTCTCTGCGGGTATACGCAGGGTAGTAGAAGGTGAAGTGCGTAGCGACGCAGGCCAAAGAAAGAAAAACTGCGTATCTATCTTAAGATCTTCTGTTGACTAAATTTTTCTGTTGATAAGGTGTTCTGGGTTTAGTTCTGTTATTGTTGATCTGGCTACTACAGTTGACTGTGTAAATTACATGTACTTGATGATCATTTGATTTTTATGGATCCAGTTTCAAAATTTATGAAAAGTGATCCTTGTAAGAAAAAAAGTAGGGGTTGTAGCTCCCTTCCAGGAGAGACTGGAAAATGAGAGAGAGTTGTAGCTCTCTGCAGGTTGCA